>OX420945.1:10066638-11316638 GCA_949091785.1 Polymixis lichenea | reverse complement strand
TTATGGAGGGTTTTTCAACGAGAATAATTTCTAAAATTGACCAGGAAGATGAACTTGCATCTAGCCAACTGCGATGGTCTTAAAATTCAGTCAGGAACAAATAGATACGTAATCGACAATATACCGAGGCCCATAAGCTGCAGCAGTGGACTGTGACTGGCTGAGTTAATTAATTATCAAACCATTGATGTGCGAAAACCCAAGATACACAAATCAGCGTCTCAATAACGTACGCATAAATAGGTGCAATGTGCGCTGGCGTCAAATAGTATCGTCAGTCATCTTTCTGTCAGTCTTTTTGAACATTGCTTGTAAAAACCACTTTAAGTCATGCGTGTAAGGTTGAATTCGCAATTTTTTTTTTTCCTCATAACTAGAACCACTGACGTATAATTGTGGACAGTTTTGAGTGTTGCTTTTGTTCGAGACTTCGCATCTTGGGTTTTTTGTAGATCAATGGTTCAAACTATAAGCCAGCTATAAGATGTTTTAGGCCTAAGTATGTTACTGATTTTACATTTTATTAATTTTCAACAGTTCCGTAGTCACGGCCTGTGTTCGAAAGTGAGCTCTTAAGCTAGGTTTGAGCATCGTTCATGCGTCGAGCATAAGCCTATTATCTCATCGTCTACGAGTTTTTGCCAACGAGCTATTTGCTACGGTTAATTTTTTACAACTTGAGGGAAGGCTGATGTAGATACCTACTTTGTTTTTTCGTAGGGAGGCCGACATCGTAAAACATAAAGTGGGAAACTGACACAACATCTTCGAGAATGATCCAAGCTTTAGCCAAGAGGAACGTAACTCTGGCCATCTAAGCGACCATTTGAGAAGAAAGGGTACAATAAATAAGCGTTGACACATTTCGAGGGTTAGCATAGTAAATCTATCGGCAGTCTTTCCTATTGTGAATGTATTCTGGGCCTAACATGTTATTTTTTCTTGACTAGCCTAAGTAGAGCGTTTAGGATATCGTATTTAGATAAAAGCTTTCGAACTTATCTAACCTAAAAGTGTCTTTTTTCGTTGTTTTTAGTGAAAACATTAGAGAAATGTATACTAGTCGCCGGCTCTCAGCTGCGTCTCTTAGAAGGACATGCGTCTCAGAAAGAATAAGAAATGAGCCGTGATTAAGGCTAAGATGTACAAGAAATGGTTACTTTAGTCACTACTACGTTAGAGTGTGTCTAGACACGATGAATGTAAGATACACATCGAATCGTGTCTAGAACAATTTTCTTAAACTGTTAAAACGTTAACTAGCTGACATTTTTCTTCCCATAAAAAACCTAATTCGGACTATGACAAACATTTTAAAACAAAAAATAGCCCAATCATGTCCAGCCGTTCTCAAGTGAAGAGCGTACTAATGAACAGCATTTCATTTTTATTTATCGCATTGACATCGACGCGCCTTCTGAAACCACGCACCATCTGAAACCACGTCAGCACGTGGTTCTAGCGTAGAAATGTTTCGTAAGTTATCAAAAACAAATAGCTGTTTTATAGAAAAGTGTACGTATGCGGTCAAAATACATGTATGGGACAGCTAATTTTTTATCATCCAAAAAAATTGTCATCGCATGAGTCACGAATCAATTTTGAATCCATGGTGTGCGTCGATGCGTCGCCTGCAACTCTGTACAGATAGGTGATATTTGTTTTCTACTTATAACACGACTGTAAAATTTCACAAGAATTCCCTAATAAAGAAATTATAATTGTGTACAGTAGGTAGGTACTAACATTGTTCCATGGCACACATCGCAATGTAGAGGTAATTCGAATTAATTGATTGATTGTAGAACTTTATTCGTATTGTTTCTTTAATTTGTTCCCACTTGTTTCATTGATTGCCTCAATCATTGAATTAAAACCAATGGAACTTTTTCTTGATTTCTGGTTAATTTGGAAATTGTCTGCTGTGTGAACGCATTGTTTATAGCTTTGTTTAGAATTAGAGACGTTCAAACTTAAAAGGCAAACTTTAAGATCTTTGAAGCTCGGAGTTTCGTATAAGTACTATGAACTACCACAGGCTCTGGAGTTTGTTTGTATCCGATAACACTTTGCCCGACCTGGGAAACAACCCAGGTCCCCATCCTAGACCAACAAGGCAGTCTTTCCAGAGACATCAATCTGCTAAGAAAATCTTTTTTCAAATGTGCACTGCGCTTAACAAGGTGCACTACTAAGGCCTCTGCGAGTCTTGCGTTTCTACTCATTTGAATAAATCTTGATTGATGCAATTACCTAGGTACACTTCAAAAAACAACGTCCCTCCCAAAAATCGCAATAACAGCACGACGATCAAATCTAACACTGTTTTATGTTCGAATTAGTACTGTGCAAACGCGAGCGTGTTACTTCGAGCGTGTTTATTGGCAACATGTTAATGGAGTGAGCACGCCGCGCCGCACCGTCCCGATATTGTTGCTCCCGAACGCCCGAGTCCGCCCGATCCAGCACGATTCTGTCCGATTCCCAACGTATGACGCGATCCCGCTAATATGAATAGTGTACCGATTGAGCTTCCACTTAGAATAAAAAATATTTGTTTTAGGGATCTTTTTTGTGATATGGTATGGGGAATATTTGTGGATCTTTGTCGGCGTAAGCTTTTAAATTCACAGATGCCTGAAATTCGTGTAACGAAAGGATGTACTCATGGATCAATAGTCTGAACAGTGACAGACTCCGTTATTGTAGGAAATGGTGTGATCTTGTCAGGGGTAGTTTTGTATCACCCCAGGTTAGCAGTAGACTGAAAGGCGATGATGTTTTCTACCCATCTATCTGATCGTTATCCGCCTATGATAACTAAAGCAGAAGTAACGTATCTGTATTCTTAAAAAAAAATCAAACATGATAAAAACAATGGGCAAACTTATCCCACAACACTTACTATTATAAATATCTTTATGACCGAGCATTGCATGGCTTTTTTTTGGTTTGATGTTTTCTAAGAATGAAACCTTTCGATCGATCTATCGCCCCCGAAACCGAATACTAAATTTCATGAAAATCGTTGAAGCCGTTTTCGAGATTCAGATTATATATACATAGGTACAAGAATTTCTCGTTTAAAGGTATTAGATTACCTTATTATTATATAAATTTTGCTATTCAATTCTCATTCACTTACTGCATTCTATGGACCATGTCGAGCAAAGCAAATTAGAGGAAAATTTATGTACTGTGATGTGTTAATGTCAGCCGTTGAATGTTAGGTGTCGATGCAGCTACATTAAGCCTGGCTAACATTAACTGGGCCATAAATCATGCCAATTGCACAATTTGCACTCAGTATTGACATGCGTACACGCAAATAGCAGTACGCGATTGGGCTCGTTAAAAGGACAGACAGCAAGTATGTTTTTGATAAAGAGGATAAAGCAAACTGAAGATTGTGATGTGGTGGTATTCTGAATTATAACTAACTAACTTAATAACTTTTAGATACGAGCCAGTTTCTACAATAACAATTAAAGTAAACATGTGAAACAATACAGAACCGTTTGCACAATTTCGTGTCACGTAATTTAATTGGAACTTAGGTAATATCCACCAATCCACACTGGATGGATTACGGCCTACTCCGTCTCACAGAGAGGAGGCCTGTGTCTCAGCAGTGGTAACATTATAGACTTATTATGCCTATGCTAGGTGTCAGACTGTGGTGAAACAGGCCCTTAATTTTCCAAATACTCCGTGTAAATTGCAGCTTTAACTTGAAACTTTATTACAAATGAATACTTCAGGGCGCGTCTAACAATACAAAAGCATCTGGAACAATTCGCGAAACAAAGCTAGTATCAGACTGTACTAAACTACGTTCCTATTCAATTTGCGATTTTCTATCTGTACAGTGTACTCGCGGAATTTTTCATCGGTTTGTAATCCAGTGCAATCTCGATGCGGACATTCTGCTCGGGTCGGGTTCGTCCACAAAAGCTCTTTCCACGAAAATAGTGGACGAAACTTCGGTAATATCTGAGGCCGTAATATATACAACTCTATTTTGTAATATTTTGGTTTCGATATTTGGGTTTGTTTACTGAAAAATGTTTTTTTCAGTTTTTGTTAGCGGTAGATTGGTGTGAGAACTTTAATCCTTATAAAACCTTTTTATCTAAACTCAAATGTTAATTTTGTTGAGTTATTTTTACCTAAGCCTACGCCATCTGTTTCGTTTACAAAGGCTGGAACAAACTCAGGGGTCAATGTCCTTTGGTTTTCACTGTCTTGAAATCATCCCCTAATCTTTATCTACGCACAACTGTGTTATCTCCGAATTTGGGCATGTTTAATTGATTGTTTGCCACGACAAATTCAACGCTATTTTTATAACATTCCCTCAATATTCTGTGCTAATTGCTCGGCGTTGTTTATTCATGTGCGCATTGGCAGACAAACGTTCCAGTGGGTATGTTCGTAATCCATGCCTTGTTTTAGCAACAAAACTACATTTATTCCGAATTTAATCGCATACGTTTCATTCGCTTTTTGTAGATTCTAGATAGCCGTGTATTGCTATCGGCGAGACTGGTATCAGATACTGTTTTATTGAGGTTGAAAATATAAATGCCTACGACTGTAGACTTACGTTATATCTGCACTCCTTTCAAATTTATTTGTGTTTTACGTAACCACATTGTATAAGAAGATGGGACGGTAACCCCCAAACTAGTATCTTGTCTGTATCTTCGGGGTCAGAATTGGGACATTTTGAGAGTAAAGTATTGAATGATTATTGCATAACAGGAAAATGTAACTAAAATTAAACTAAACTTAAATCAATAAAAAAAACACTTAAAATATGCAAAGCTATCAACTTGTTATGAAACAAGGCAAAATGAAATCATCAGTATGAGATCAATTAAATAACAAATCGTAATAAAATGGTAACAAAATATGACGATGAAAATCGAAATAATCGAATAACTTAACATTCACCCAATTTAAGATATAATAAGTAAATCATTTGTTACTCCTGTATGACAAAACATGTGACTAAGGAATAACGAATTTCATTAGAAATAGGTAGCTACAAGGAATCAGTAGTTTCATATACGATAGTAGCGAATCAGCGACACATTGCGATTGGTCATCACCCCAATTACGTAACACACTTTCTATCACAATGCCAAGGATTTTGAACGAAGATCATACCACAATCCATTGCGCCATGTTTTAAAATAATTGTGTGCTTGACAACGTAAAAAACGTAATTACATTGTTGCATTGTCAATATGTTATTGGGATTGCAGTGATGACACAATTACAACAAATATGCTGCCACTAGTTATTTTGGTATTATGGTTTGTTTACATTTGTTCATTTGTAGTTTTTGTCTAGTTAATTTAATGTTTTGTGTTTCGTAATGTTAATTACTTTGCATACCTACTATTGTATAGAATCAAGTTTATATAACTGAACTGACAGCTGTGCTGCTTTGAAGTTTATTGTGCCAGTTCATCTTTCCAGCTAAAGCACTAGGAAGTGGTGAAGGGCGGGTGTTTTGGGAGACTGTCTTATGTAACGACTATTATGACGTTCGTAAAGTGCTGATCCTCATCCTAATTTCAATAAATGACTTTTGATTTCGATTTTACAAGTTGGTTTGACATTAATTAGAGCAATATATATTTTATTATTAGCCCATTATTTATGGGTTGGGCAGAGTTGTACTATACAGGATGTTAGTGTGTTATGTGTATGTAATAGACCCATTATTAAGGTGAATCTAGTCGAATTTTTTCCCATACAAATTTCGGGAGTGAATTACTCCACTGTTCGACAATGTCCATCAAAAATTAAACATGGTATGGTTTTGGCTCATTATTAATATTGCATGTACGGTAACAGAATACTAAAATAAAAAGCCATTAAAAAGTTAGGAGCGAACAAAGATTTATTTTTCTTGCTAATTTAACCTAACTTTGGGCGTGTTTAAGTAAGAAAAGAAGTGTAAAATCTTCAAAACCAAGTCTGTACCGACAAAGCTCAAATATCGAAAAGTACAATAAACTTTACTGGTCATTGATTTATGCAGTGGTTTTTTCATAAAATCCGATATTCCGAAGGCCTTTTCATATTTTTTTACGCGCCTGTTGTACTATAAAAGATCCTGCATCTCTCTCAATAATGTTGTGAGTGTAGACTAGGGTCTAACTGCTCATCACTCATACTATCTCTGTCGGACACCATGCCTGGGGCCCAAGTCTGCTATTTTTATAAATTCGTCATTCCAACACGATCCCATTGTCACTTTGCTAAAAGTACGTAATCTGCTAAATTCATAATGGTCGATCATTGGTCGGTCAATGGCCTCGTAATATGTAGAATTGTGTTATAATGGCATTATCGTATTGCCATTATTATAAAACCCGTTATAGAAATGATTTTCCAAAAACGACTACTAAATTTGAACATTTATTCATGCCCGATTTCATTTATGTATATTTATTAGTGTTCAATTTTAGCAGTCATTCATTTGTGCGAGAGATGTACGAGATTACCAATAAATGCCATTTCTTTCAATGGAGTGTCAGTGGCTGACCATTGGAACGTCATAATGACGCCATTATGTTAGTAGATTATCAAACTTGTCAAAATCAACAATTGTGAAATCAATGATAGACCATTCTGACACTATTGTAATAGCAGACTTGAGGCCCTGGTGAGACAGCGTGGTTTTTAGCCAGGCCCACCAGTGAGTTCGAGCCAGCGACTAGATTCCCCTTAATGGCGATGTTTACATGCTCATTTGATAAGATAATAATTACGAGCAATAAAAAACGTTACATAAAGCCACCTAAAGTCAGATAGGCGATTAAGTAAAAACGGTTGCGATACAGATTCGAAGCATGTTAATCTAATCTAATTTAAAATTAATCTGCAAGATGAAAAGCCTGCCTGAGGGCTTGCCCGGTACGGCGCGGCGCGGGCAGGGCCAAGGCAAAATTGAGATCTTTCGGTATGCCCGTAAATTTCATTAGGGACAACGTTACCACTGAGAGTATTTAAAAGTAAGTAGCTGTATATATGTGACTTTAATATATTGGAATTGCGATCCCTCCGTTGATATATGGATATCGACGAGATTGATGTCCAATTTTGTAATTTGTGAAATTCTTCGCCTTCTTTCGTCTTACGGTATTTTGAGTTTATTAACGTGAGGGTATTGAAATTTGAAATTAGGTCATTGTATTAATTTTATTGATGAAACAAACGTGCCTAGATGTAATGTCATGAAACTGAAATCTACGCTCTTCACATTGAAGTATAGTATCTGTGCGGATAAATCTATCAATCCATTGATGGGTTTTAAAGATATTTAAAGAGAAAACTGACTGTCTATGTCTCTTTATTATTTGTTTATTTGGTTCACCAACAATTGTATACACTGGTATAAGCAAATAAAACAGATGCAACAAATCAGAATATAGTGTAACAATCACTTATAGGTAAACTCTGCATGCAGACAAAACGTTGTGGTAACTTACAAAAAATATAGGAATAAAAGATTATTATAAAGTTAACTGAATTAAACTTAATAAATAAATAAAACTGAACTAAACGTTTAAAAAATCTACTTACATAAATAAAACATTTAGTTTCATTTAATTCTTTAGTTTTCAGAGACAACGTAAAACCGTTAGCCTCGGAAGTCATACGTTCTTTTATGAAAGTCGTGGCGGATTAAAAAAAGAAATATCTTATCGTGTAAATAAGAAAACACCATTCAATTTGTCGCCACCGAAACATTGTTAAAGTCTCGTCTAAAAGCTCTGCACTGCTAGTCACTACAATCCCTTGGGAGGATGCTGTCCGATCAGCTCTGGGGACAAACACGGCACAGCTCTAACGAACCATCGATAGCTTGATTGATTTATTTATTACTGTGGCATGAAATTCTATACGATGGATCCGATATCACAGACCGTTATGGCAGTGAAAACTGTAACTTTGTGAATATTTTACCATATTATTTGAGCCAACTAACTTCTGCTTTTGAAGAGCATGCTTCGTGAGCAGCCAATTATGTGACGGTTTACTACGAGACTGGTCAGCGTGAGCGATAGAATTATGATAGTGCATGCAGCATTTATTTTCACTCACCTTACCGGTAGGTTTGTATGAAAACCTCTTAAATCAAATGTTAATTTGTGAGTTATTTTTACCTAAACCAACGTCAATTTTAAAAGCCGTTTCGTTTGTAAAGGCTGAAACAAACTCAGGGTTCAATGTCCCTCGGATTTCACTGTCGCAGTATTAAGGTCTATTTTAATTGAAAACATCCCTTTTATCTTGTTCTATACCACAACTGAGTTATCTCCGAATTCAGACATTTGATTATTGGCCATTGCAAATTTTAACAAATAGGTATTCGAACGTTCTCTGAATATTCTGTGCTAATTGCTCGTCGTTGTTTTTTATGTGAGCATTGACATACAACCGTTTCAGTGTGGAAGTTCGTAATCGGTGCTTTAAATACTTAATAAATTAAATTAAAAGTTAAATCAGACTATTTAAATGTCTGTAATTTGTTAGTATGACATGAGGTATCTTAAAAACTATGTTAGTTGTGAGGGAACAATTAAAGTATTAAGATACCATAAAAACGTGAAATAAATAATAGTAAAAAAACGGTCACGTTTTAGCAACAAAACCACATTACTGTCCATCCCCTTGACACCCCCTATAGTTGTGTCTAACGATACTTATGGTGGAGAGCCTAGGTTATGGCTTCTTCTATATCAAAACCTACACGGTTCTCCACATATTCGAAATTCCTAATATTAGTGGGTCGTAAAAGTGAGTTGAAAACTTATCAAATATTCACATAGTCGGCGCGATACGTCGCCGTTGAAAGCGAAGATAAGGATTTATGACTCAATAATACTTTGATTATTTCACAGATTCGAGGAAGTTGAATTTTATGAGGCATACGGCTCCTTATTTAGGCAATAATGTCTCGTTATTACCGTCCCACAATCCCGTGAAGGCGATGGATCAATACTTTATGTGCTCAGCTCCGGATAAGGGGAGATATCCGTTGGTTTCTGATCGAGAATGAAGCGAAGAGTTTAGCTTATCAAGCGCGTTACACTGAAGATGGGTAACTAATTTATGTTTGTCCTTTCGTGTTTAGCCTTGAATGAGATTAGGTGTGCTGTGAATCGACTATGTATTTTTTTTTACCGAAGATATTTTTACACAGATTTTCCATATTTTTAGTAGTTCCATATTTTTAGCAATATACAGGGTGGCAGGTAGGTATATCGACGCATAACTTGTTACCTTGAATTCAGAACATGATTTTGAAACTCTCAAAACTGATTGTTTTCGTTGGTTATAAAAAAAAGTACTGAAAAGCACTTTTCGACCTAAGTGTATAAAACAGCAATTTTTTTTATAACCGAGGAAAAATGTCTAAAATCATGTGCTGAATTCACAGTTACTTACAGTTTTTGAGTCAATGTCAACTTGTATAAATCACTCACTTCGAATCATAGATTTAGTTATTTAGGGCCATGGGGTCCGAGAGCCCACATAGTTTTCCGACCGGTTGTTGTACTCTTCATGTGGCCTATTTTCGGCCAAAGAATAGAAAGAAAGAAAGAAAGAAAAAGTATTTATTGTGACTCGCACAGGAAGATCACATACTAAAATAAACACACAATGGTACAAAAATGATAAAAAACAAATTTCTTGGAATTAAAAAATAACTAAAAAATAATAAAACAGAAGGTCCTGCACGAGGCCAAAAGGCCCCTACCTCAGCATGATGCTACGACATTTAAAAGAAAAATGTCGCAGCGCTGGTATTCTGATAGGGCCCGAGCGATGTGAATAAGCATTGTGGAATAAGCATTGCCATACAACGTTGCAATGCTGCCAGCCTTTTGGGCACTTTTCCCATTGACCGTACCGTACCGGCCGTATGCGGCCGTACTTTTTGATGTCTTATGATTATTTTCTTTTTTATATACTTGCACATATATTATTTTAAAACCAGTAGTTTTAAATTAAGTAAATATCTATGAAAAAGTTAATAAACACATACAAATAGAAAAAAACGTTATTTATTACGTATTAATTAGTTAGTAGTTTTATTTAAGGTTAGTTTTTCTACAAGTCACATAACATTAAAATGTGTATTAAACAACAAGCGCTTCTCGCCATTAAACTGCAAAGGCGAGCAAAATTGTAAAAACAAAAATATTGCTCAAATATTACAAAAATACTTAGGTATAGTTTGTAAATAAATATCCAAAAAAATGAAACATATTTTTCTGCAAAAGTGCGTGTTTACAAAATTCTACTGTCAATTATTTTGAAACGAAGCGTGATTATCACTCTGATAGTACCCTGCGGTCACTATGAGCATTTGTTGAAGTGTAGGTATGTGTAGACTTTCCTCGCCTGAACCAAATGGTTTCTGTAGCAATATTTTAGTCTAGTCTGGGGTCTATATATTAGCTTCGGATTTATTGTGTTACTATTGAGGGTTTGAATCGGGATACTGATAATAATTCTATTGACACTTATGATCAATATGCGCATATTATGTTTGACTTCGGAAAATACTTGTCGTTTAATTCAGTACCAGTTATTGTAGCATAAAAGTACTTGCCTAACTTTTTAATTATGCCCATAAACTCATAACTAACCTATAAAACAAATGAATAAGTTTATAATGCGTGACGCAACGTTGTATAGGTAAAAGTGTTTTTATTACGCCTTTTATTTGGTTAAGTTTTACCGGTCTGGTGGTTTAAGTTGTGGGTGCTAGCTGCAAGGTAAAATCCCATAGGAATGGGCTTAGCTAAGTTATTTTATTATTTTTCTTTATTGTAATTTCTACCCTACAAAGATGCCATCAAATTCAAAGTGTAATAGGTACGAACTAGACGATAATCTATACCAAATCTCCCTTTGTTTGGTACGTATATTTAGAGGAAAGCAAATTATTTACCCTCATATATCAAAGGTACAACTGACCAAAAGTTTATTAAAATATTATTCACATTCATAACATCACGCCTGTAATCCCCGAAGGGTTAGGCAGATGTGTACCTATACCTAGTACCTACACCCACATTTCGCCAGTTACGTTTAAAGGCCAGCGCACGGCATGGCAAGGGATTTTTAAGCCACGAATAGAAATATAGCTTAATAGAATGACAGTAAAATTGAAATTTCAACGAAAACGATGCCGCAGTATCCTTTGGTATGCCGCGACGTCCATAGGCATCATCAATGAAATTTGAATTTTATTTTCTCACAAATCCTATTCGTCGTATAAAAATGCCTTGCCGTGCCGTCCGTTGGTGGGCGCCGGCCCTACGCAGCCCCAGATCTACGTTTTTTTCGAACCAGGGCAGAAACTTGATAGTGGGGCCCCTCTCTCCAGCGTTTGAGATAAAAAAATAATTAGGTGTGGGCCTGTGTGGCGCCTTTTTCCTACAAGTCGACGGTGAGCCAACCAGTCTTCCGTATGCTAGGCGCTTTGTGGAGCAAGATTTTTATTTTTAATCACACAATATTATGATTTCGGCGCCCCTTGAAACTGCCCCGGTTTGCCCCCCCCCTAGATCCGGGGCTGGCCCTACGTTCCATGTATTAGGGGCGAGTCTATTGCCATCAACCGGGCACAAATCCAGTCTCCAGCCAGAGGGGTCATTGCGCAAATTGCTCAATACACTATAAGTAGGTGTCGCTTTAACTTTGACAGTTTCACAACATTCATGGCGTTGTTTCCTTTGCTAAGCAGACAATTTTTTCGAACATATGAAAGAATAGACTGACAATAACTTTCAAAATGATTAAGATTCCAATTAATAGTGTGTTTCACAATTACTGAAAAATTCAAAATAAAAATCAAATCAAAAGTCATGTCTTCAAACTAGGCCGAGAGTCAGAACTTTTTGAACGTCAAAATTACATAAGACAGTCCCCCCAAAACGTCCGCCATTCACCACTTCCTAGTGCTTTAGCTGGGAAGAAGAAGTGGCGCAACGAACTCCCCAGCAGCACAGCTGTCTGTTAAGTTAGAAGAACTTGATTCTGTTCAATAATAGGTAGTAATTAACATTACTAAATTCCTAATGTAAAAGCCCAATAATACTTTGTCGGACTGGAGAATCGAACCCAGGACCACATGCACAGCAGTAGCACTTGCAACCACTAAACTATTAGTACTTTACGAAAGTAATTAATGTGCACTCATGCGTCATTCATTACACGGTGAAGTTGTGTCATCAAACTCAAAATTGAATTTGATAAAATTTCGCGACATGTTTTCTCATAATCGCGTCCTCATTGACACTTCATACGGCACGTTTAATGACTTCTGACTGAATTTAATAGCCCATTAGTGAATTACTCACCGGGCCTTAGTTTGGCTTTGAGGGCTTTTGTCTACGGTTGACAATTAAAATTTTAATTAACACATTGATTACATTTTATCCCTAACGTAACTTTAAAAATGAGATTTTGATGTTGGTTTTCAAGGTCTTGCTGTTTCATATTGACTATCATCTAATCATTTTTCATTTTAATGTTTTATTTTTTTATTTTTGTTAAATTTTGAATAACAACAATAAATAGTACCGAAGTCTTTTACTAGCTGGCCTATTTTTAACCCAAAGAATCTGCATTGCCACGAAAAAAACAAAGCCATTCCCATTAACATCGATGCGGACGATTTTTTTGATGTTAGATATACCCAATGAGCTCCTCCCTTTATTGTTATTATACTTGTACATAATATTGATTTTAGTAGTAGCTTTTGTATAATAATTTCATTTTGGTGTTGTCGTAACAAAATACATTAGTACTTATTAATGCAAAGGAAGATGATATTGCTCGACGGCGCGTTGTGTTCCACGCGCGCCTCAAAGAGATGTCAGCACCAACTGGTGGGGTCCGCAAGGGCTGATGCCTGCCAGGGGTGCAGGCTGTTCGAAAGAGATACCGCGGCCCCTGGCACACAGGCAACTGAGGGAACACGGGTGGGTTTTAGTCAGTAAAAGTCTGTCACGCCCTCCTGCTCCACCCAGAGCGGGAAGTAATTTGATGATTTCCCACCCAAAAAAAAAAATTGTTCATAGTTACCATATCTTTCATTCATAAACCCTTTTCCCTTGTCTCATTTCTTAATCCCTTCGTCGAACATGCTCCAGTAACATAAAATTACATTATAATAAGTAAGTATGTTTATTCAACTCAATACGTATTCAATACGTTATCGAAAAACTTCCTCTAAAGCATTCAATTTAAAATATTCTGATACATTTTTCGTTTCCATTTGTGCCTTTACTTTAACAGCTCGGATTCGGTCCTACAGTTAACTGCGAACAAACAAAATGAAATTCGTCTTATTTGTAAAGTAAAACATTATTTTGAAGCTGTGTATTTAATTTTATATTAAAAGATCAACTGGCAATTTCAATTCTCAGACTCTCTACTGAGTCTGAGAAATGAAATTACCAGTTGATGTAACGGTTAAGTATAGGGACAAAAATCGAAAAGTTTTTTTTCTGTTTTTTCTTTCAAATGCATTATTTATCCTAGCATCGTGCACTGTTTGTATTTTGATATACGTAGTCATACTGGTACTGCTATTATTTTAAAAATACTTTTTAGTCTTTTTCTCGTTACTATAAGTATCTTACTCCACTCTTATTACCAGTTGGTTTTATCATCTGCCGAGCTTTTTTTTCGCAATTATGTTAGGCCGGCTTCTAGTCTAACCGGATGCAGGTGAATAACACTATGGTACATGGAGCGACTGCCTATCTGACCTCCACAGCCTAGTAAGGTATTAGGTAACACGATACCCCTTGGTAAGACAGGCTGTCAAACTTTCGGGCTTCTGATGACCCGTAAAGACTGTCAAAGTTCCACGAATGACAGCCGGGAGCAACGGCTTCACGTTCGTTCCGAGGCAAGGCGGGGTCTTGATATGTTAAGATGGTCACCCATCCACGGATCAACCGTGGCAAGCGTAACTTAGCCTGATCGATCGACCCATGCAGCTGTTATTACTTAGCCACACTGTAAAAATCTCGCCGTGGAAACTTAGGTGAAATGAGCTAATCCCTAATGTCCACTGGAACGACACCTCATTTCAAGCATTTTTAACAAAAATCAACTCCGTTCACCCCACCCCAAATAAACAATCAAAGTAAACACAACAAAAAAATCCATCAACCATCAGTTTATACAGAATGATCTCCCATGGACATGCTCGATACAATTTTAATAAAGGGCTCGTAATATTAAATATATGTAACGGTCGTATCGCTCGCATCGTACGCGGGCCAACCATGCGTGTAATGAAATTTTTATTGCGACGAATTCGCACTTCAGTTGATGCGATGGGATCACGTTAGTACATTTTATGTGACTATTTGCGACCTTTGATGTAATAGTATTACCTTTTATTCACGTCTCGTGACCTAGTGGCCTTGTGGTGTGAGTGATCTTCTGTAATCTTGGTCCTTGATGATGGGTGATTGGCTTCTGTGGTTCGCGTCACGTAATTGACTCCTGCGAATAAATATATAGGTCTACGAATATAAACCGCTTGACCAAGATTATGTCTGGACTTTAAAAGAGACTGGTAGTCGTATAGGAAACATTGACCTAGTTCTTAAACTTAATTTATTAAAAAAAAATTAAAGTGTTTGTTACAGAAATATTTATCATCATTTAAAACTGACTAGTATTAGGCACCCGTTGTAACTGTTTTTGCAAATGTGCATGTCTGTAGACCTAATTACGTAGGTAAAGGGTACAGCTTTTTTGTGATCGAGCCTCGGTTCGGTAGAGTCATTGTCATGACTGCCCTGATTGGGTGTTTGTTTCCAAAGTCTGTGTTCATTGCGGGAGATGGATACATTAATAGTGTGTATTAATAACGCGAATGTTGCAAATGCTCGTAATCTTCCTTCGTATGAAATTTTCAGAATACTGATTCGTTTAAAGGATGTCCCCAAAATCTGCCCAAACGAAGTATCGAGGTACACCTAGTGGCATAAAGTACACATTACACTGAATATTATTGCATTTTTTATATTTTTCTTATGGTTCCCGGGGACGAGAATAAAATAACTTTTAACTTACTAAAAAGCACGTTTTTTGGCACTCAATCATCGGCAAAAGCACATTGTACCATATTTATAAAAGAAAACACTGTCATGTTAACAGCTATAATAGTTGGAACACAAGCGAAAAACAGACGAGTATCCCGAAACGCAGAAACTAACGGAGTTGCCACATGTTTTAAATGTTTTACAGGTTATTTAAACTTGAGATGATTTACTATGTAGTTTTAAATTATTTAAGAATAAAAACACCATTATTTTCGAAAACCTCTTTTTTTTCTACGGTTTGGTGCACATGTACCTCAAGGTACATGTTTGGGCAGTTGTATGGGCTTTTCTTGACATCCTTTCTGTCTTATAAAGTTATGTTTTAAAATCGTAACCCATATTTTTATCAGCATGATGAATACTTCGGGCAGCTTTGCACATGACGCGCCTTGTGATGATTCTACAAAATACATAGTTTGTGAACTCAGTCTCATTATACAAGGTGAATTTTTAATCACCGTTTAAATTTTTCAGGGTGATAGTACCCGTGAAATTGAACAACTTTCTCCAAGGAACGTAGGACGAAATATTTAAAAAAAAAATGGACCTCCCGTGCAAAATCAACAGTCAGCTAATGGATTTTGAATGGGAAGTCCGATTTTGTTTTTCATATTCCATGTTCCTTGGAAAAAGTATTTCAATTTCACGGGTACTATCACGCTGAAAAGTTTAAACGGTGACTAAAATTTCACCTTGTATATTCGTAGGGTATAATATACGTATCGTTTTATTGAATTATTTTTACACCCCTTCTGCCATATGGAGCAGTGGCAGCATAGTGGTGTCGGCTTCGACTTAAGAGTAGGTTGTAGGTTCGATCCCAGGCAGGCGCATTACTTTGTGTAAATAATTTTATCACCACTGTTTTCAAAACGGCGAAGGAAAACATCGTGAGGAAACTAGCATGTCCTAGAACAACAAATTCGAAGTCATGTCTAGCAAGCCGCACTGGAACCACGTGGTAAGTTACAGCCCACTCCCTCTTGAAATAGACAAGGTCTGCGTCCCAGCAGTGGGAACGTTATAAGCCTATAGATGTATATTATTTTGTTATGCATTTATGTGTGCCATATACCTAGTTTCACGAGCAATTCCTGTAAACACTTCAGTAAATTACCAAACAATCCGTAATTAAAAAGCCCTGAAAGAAAACGAACTGCTAATAGTTCCACAGACTGTAAAAGTAAAGTAAGGGAAATGGGTGGTTGTGGGCAATGGTTTACAATCTCGTTTATAGTGTAGTTTTAAATACCAAGCGGTTTATTGTTTACGTAGTACCAAGCTGTAACAAAATATTGCGTGCTGGTATTACCTACTAGTTTATTTGTACAGAGATAATTGCCTGGTCTAGTTACTTTACAATGTATTGTTAACAGCCATTTATTCAAAAGTCATTTATTCAAACTAGACTGAGAATCATCACTTTTTGAACCTCAAAATTACATTAGATGGTTCCACAAAATACCTGCATGTGTACCAGTGCATACCTAGGGAAGATGGCTCTCACTCACAGTTAAAAATATATAAATGTAATTTAATTCATGCAGTGATACGAGTTCCTGATTCAATGCAATGAAACTTTTCTACGTTTTTATTGGGTTTCGAATAACACTGTTGTATGGAACATAAAAATTTGTTGGCTAGTTTTGTATCCGTAGAGATGTTGTAAAAGGACAAAAAAAAAAGAACACAACTTGTGTTTTTTTTTTGCGTGGGACATCATCAAATAACTTCTCCCGCTCTGGGCAGGCGTGTCAGACTTTTACTGACTAAAACCCACCCGTGTTCCCTCAGTTGCCTGTGTTCCAGGGGTCGCGGTATCTCTTTTGAACAACCCACACTCCTGGCAGGCATCGGCCCTTGCGGGCCTCATCAGTTGGTGCTGACATCTCTTTGAGGAGCGCGTGGAACACAACGCGCTGTGGACCCGGGCTTGGTCCTCACCTGACAGCGAGCTACCCAGTACTCACCGTCCGTAAGCCCGCGCCTACGGTGACCGGGAATCAGCCTGGGATTCCCGACGCCTAGGGCGTCTAGGGCTACGGCCGTGAGGGCGCATGTACTGCCTCTACCTCACGTGCGCCACCTCCCTCTTTGCGAGCATCACTGCTTCGCTGAAGGGAGCGACGGCTACCCGTGCACTCTCACTCCGTACCATGGCCTGGACTAGGGCTGGACGCGAGACATCACCACCGCCAATCGCCTCCACGAGGACACGGCGGTGCTCCGCCCAAGCCGGGCAGACTTCCACCGTATGCTCCACCGTGTCCTCAGGGCGATCTTCGCAATGGAAACACCCAGGCGTTTCCTCCCGCCTTATCCAAAACAGGAACCTCCCAAAACAATCGTGGCTGGTGAGGATCTGCTTCAGGCGGAAGGTGAGGACGCCGTGCCGGCTCTCAAGCCACTCCTCAATGAGGATACTTACCGCCGCAATCGTGTAATGTAATGATTATTCAGAAGCTCGATGTCTGTTAAAGAAAAGTTTGCTAAGTAATAAAAGAACATCAACAATATTAAAAAATAAAATTTTCCAAAGATACAGTTATGGTTCAGATGAGTGCTTTTTAAATGAATCTATGCATCCATACGATTTAAAAAAAAACTGTTAGTAGGTACTTAAGTAGGTAAATTAAGATTAAACTAAAGTACCTATTTTTTTTTCTAAATTGGACTGTCTTAACGAGAGGGGCACTTTTTATTTTAATAATTATCACAGAACTTTATCCTGAGGTTTTTTGTGCAAATAACGGATCAAATTGAACCAAACTGCCGATGAAGTTTAAAAAAACTGTTCAAATCCTACGTGCACAGTCAGTGCACAATTGAGTTTCAAAAAGCTTAGGTAGTATTAAACGGTTTTTAAAAATGTGCATAAAAACCTTCACTGTTTTGAATACGAAAACACCGAATTTAAAGATTGATTTCATGGTTCGCTGGAATTACGTTTTTACGCCAAAATTAAACCTGTCAAGAACAATCTCACTGAAACTGTGTCGACATTTCAGTGTTTCCGACTTCATTTTGAAGGATGTCGCGGTTTCAGCAACTAAGTTAAATTTAAAATTTTCAATGCATTTATAAATAATAAATTTAAAAATTTAAAAGTAATGATAGCAATTGTTTTTGTAGAATTAACTTAAAATTAGACACTAGCCAAAACTGTTACTATAACTACTACTCTAAAAACGTATAATGTTCAAACTGGGAAACCGACATTAACTATCAAGCAATCCAATAAATCTTTAGGCACTTAGTGCAGTAATTTATCTGGTTTTCAAAATGTAAGTACAGCGTACATAAATAATGTAAATGGTTGCAGGCCGAATGGTACAATATGGCTGACCTTCGATTTATCTTAACACCTATTGTGTCTTACCCATATTTGCAAAATACAATTCTATTCTATTCTAACTATTTATGTTATTAGTCGTCTTATTTTAAACCACCTAAATTTATATGAAATTAAATAATTCACAAGAAGTATCATAAACATATTCAGATGGAAAAAAGGCAAGCGTCATCAAAGGCTAAGAGCACACTGTACGAACTCCTTCATAATAGTAATCGATCTCTGCCAATAGTCGTATTATTAATGGCGTAACAAGACACACGTATTGGATGTACAATAGAACAAATAGCGTGTTGTTTGCGTGCCAAAGCCGTTCAGGTTCTATAAAGCAAGATGATGTAAACACCGCTTTACAATAACCGTCACTTGTATAGAGCTGCTGAATGTGGCGTAATTGGTGTGTTAATTATTCTTTTAATTTTCGTTTTATTTACTAGAATAGCGAGCTAGTTTTTGTTGCGAATTCCTTCTCGGTTAAGACAAAGTTTTAGTGCAAATATATAATAGTTTGTATGTGTAGGACGAATTAACAAAGAATTTTATAGTTGGGAGGGGAGTTTGTTGCGCCACTTCTTCTTCCCAGCTAAAGCACTAGGAAGTGGTGAAGGGCGGGCTTTTTGGGGGGACTGTCTTATGTAATTTTGACGTTCAAAAAGTGCTGACTCTCAGCCTAGTTTGAATAAATGACTTTTGATTTGATTAGTACCTACCTACTTAGATTCCACCCGTATTTGAATATCTCCCTCATTAGTGTAGTTTTGAGATCTCTTGAAATATGTACATACGGCGACATTATCATCATCTGCCTAGTTTCCCAACTGTGTTGGGGTAGGCTTCCAGTCTAACCGGATTCAGCTGAATACCAGTATTTTATATAGAGCGACTGCCTATCTGACCTCCACAACCCAGTTGCTGGGTTACACGGCAACATATTTATAGCTATATATTTCCAGATTTAGCTGCCCTCGCCCTGTTCAGGCTTTTTGTACAGCGAGAAGTCGGCTTATACTGGAAATGTATAGCTTGATATGTCGCCGTATTTACACTTAATACAAAATTCAAAGAGGCCATATAATTATCAAACCACGCTTAGATTCTAGATTTGCCTTGAATACGCTTTGTTTTAGCCCCAAGATTTTACGAAGCTTCGGACTTGAGTTAATCTAACAAGGATAGCGAGATAAGGTACTCAAGTTTTACACAAAAATATTCCTTCGATAATGTAAGTATTTCCTGCTTAAATTGCTGCTCGTTTATCCCAAGACGTTTCCAGAAACACGAGTTACACATCGGTGTGAGTCGTGTCTGTCCGGTAATTGATGACACGCAATAATTCATCGTTTGTGTGGAGTCTCACGCTCGCCCTGCTGGCCACGCTCGCTCCACGCTCACTTAATGTTGCCAGCTTATGGAACAAACATACCAGACACTCTTGTTCAAGAAAGGGACACGACAACACATATCTTTTTATTTAGAACAAAATAACTTCTGCTTTCTTTTTCCTTCGGATTGATGCCGTCTAATGATCTGGATTTATCGCGACTACGTTCACACTACATTCACGTTCGCTCATAAGTTGTTACAAAGTTCGCGTGTATGATGTCTTTTCACTTTTAGTGTCTATATTTCAACGTCATTGAAAAAAGTAGGTATTCTCTATAGTTTTTTGTGTTTCCACCGATTTGATCTCTACATTTTTTCAAGACCGAAATCTGAATATAAAATCTAATTAACTTAAGCGCCAACGGTTGGTCGACTCTTCACGTAACCAAAGGGCTGGCCTATTCTTTGGTCAAAGAATCAGCATTGCCATCCAACGTGGCAACGCTGCCAGCCTTTTGGGCACTTTTCCCACTGACAGCGATGCGGACGAATTCTTTGATGCCCAGTGAGCTCTTCCATTTTTTACTTTATATACTTGTTCATAATGTCTAATTATTTAATTTAATTGTAATTGGTTTATTTGAAATAAACAAAAATCTATTAACTTAAACCTGAAAGTATCAGACATTTCATTTACATTCCTCATAGGCTGATGAATTCTGAATTAAACGTCAAACACACAATTTTATCCCGATTTAGGCCTATTGACTTAACAGAGTTTGCATTACAGGAAAAATAAATGTTTTAATACCAAAGTGTATTTGGCAAGTACTCGTAAGCAATAGCTATTGGGTAGAATTGTCAAGTGGTTCAGTGAATTATCAATATCGTAGTAATCCATTAGGGTGCCGGCAGGTGGATGGGTTGGCAACGTTTAGTCGGAATAAGGGCGTGTATTGGACAGTGTAAACAGCCCATTATTGCTCGAACGTGGCGTGTTGTTGACATTTCAACTACAGTGTGCTGCTTGTCGAGCTATTGCACTTCATTGCATACCTTGCTGCGACATACTATATGCATGGTATACATGCATAACAAAACATGGTTCCGTGTGGTGCGGGACGTAAAAGAATAGCACCATCTCATTTCTTCCCGTGGGTGTCGTAGAAGGCGACTAAGGGACTTACTAGAGAATGGGCAGCAGCGTTCTGTATGCATTTGACCACCATCCTGCGATCGCCAACCCGTCTGCCAAGCGTGGCGATTATGGCAAATCCCTCCCTTTTGGGAGAGGCTTATGTCCAGCAGTGGATGTCTTTCGGCTGATATGATGATGATGATAATATATGCATAAATACGTTTGTCAAAACGCTGCTGTGATGCAGAGCTTGTTAGGTTTATATTTGGCAGGTTTTCGCTTAAATGCAACTAACCATAAAAGAAATTAAAGAAAAAAACAGATTTTATTTACGTGGCTCTCTCTTTATAGTAACATGGTAAAGTCTCTAATTATTAGAATTGAAAAGATTGATAAGTTAAAAGATTTCAAGCCGGCGAGCTCAAAATCTTTGTAGTAGTGGATTTTCTTACGTTCAGAAAATCGATAGTTCTTTTATAGATACCTATTTCGTTAAATTATTTTGTTACGTACTTGGGTACTTTTATTTATGTTACGAAGACTTTAGTTTGATATTATAATTTATGATTTCAAGCGCTGAACCTGTGAAAGGCGGCTTTATTATTCTTGAATAAAATAGCAAGCTAAAATAGACAACTAGATTTATGAAACCTAGTAGGTTCTATTGTTAGCTTAGGCTGACAAATTCATTCAAATTGCCTGTGTTCTATTACTTTCTGTAAATACTTATTTGGAACAAAGAGAGGGGCTTTACAGCAAATAGAGAGCTGACTAATTAAGGAGTGCTGGAGTCAGCTTAGTTATTTACCTAAGCAGGTTCACATAAAGAAACAATTTAGTGGCGCAACCGACACAGCTCGAAACACGAAAAAAACTTGAGTAGAAAGTTTTTTAATTAAAACTTGAGGTGGTCACGTATTTTTTATGTATCTACGAAATTTTCAAACTACTTGGCGTTTATAAAGTTTTCAGATTGTAATCTATGGCAGGTACTGTAAATGGAAAATACGACAAAATGTTTGAGAGCGCTGGAGCGGTTAGTGTTGGCTGTTTCTTATTCTACTTGTTATCTTTCAGCGTGTTCAAAGTCAACGGTTTTTCTACGCAATGCATTTCATTTCGGCTGCTTGGCCGGTGAAAAAGACTTGTTTGAATAAAATTATAAACACAACCTCTTTCCATGCTCGTGACGTTTTCTGAATCTGAATTTATACTGAAATTATCCAAATGTTGTTTCGTAAAGTAATAAACTCTTGTAAACATACCTTTTTAATTCAGTTGAGAGTATTGTTTCAGATTTCACGTCACACCTCTTCAACGTTATGTCAAATTAAAAAATAAATTCACGTCGCATACCTGAAGCTCGCTCACTGCTTACACATGATGACATGACCCACATTTTAAACTCGTATAACATTTTTTTTTTTGCACATAATTCCGCGTGTATCTAAAAAACTGCATTTGAAACTCGCTATTTCACTGTCCTTTATAGACGATATATTTTTAAGGTAAAGCGAACGTGAAAAAAATATACAAAATCGGACGGACGCGTTCCG
The DNA here is from genome assembly GCA_949091785.1 of Polymixis lichenea. Lineage (NCBI taxonomy): Eukaryota > Metazoa > Arthropoda > Insecta > Lepidoptera > Noctuidae > Polymixis > Polymixis lichenea. The sequence continues at coordinate 11,294,102 of OX420945.1, read as the reverse complement.
GACACTGAAATAAAAATCCCTCTCAGATTTACCAAACGCAAATATCGCCGGCACATTTTCAGATATAAAATCAGAGTAGGTACTAAAATCGTACATAAAAACGATTTCTATTTTGGCAATTAAAACATTTTACTCTTACACTTGTAACTTTCAGGCACTTGAAACTGATCGTAACATTTTAGTAATTTTTTCCTGAAATTCAAGTGCTTGTGCGTAGGCTGAGTAGTTATTTCCACATTTGTTTCTGGTATAGCACTTTGTTTGATTGTTTTTAATTGTATACCATTTAGTTTTGATGTACAGAATCGCCTGTAGGATCGAACATAAGGTAGGACGCCCTCAGGCTAGGTGGAGCGAAGATTTTGGCAGGGTAGCTGGTACCAGCTGAATCAGAGTTGCTGAGAATCAAGCTGAATGGCGTGGAATTGGAGAGGCCTATATCTAGCAGTTGACGACTATAAGCTGCTTATGATACATGATCGCTCTGTTTTTGAGTTGTTCCTAACTGTAGATTTTTCACTATTGAATTAAATAGAGTGATCTCTTAAGTTTCCCAAACGCTGGTCAACCCAACTGGATCCTTCAGTCGACTACTTTCTCAAAGTTGTGTCTACCGAGCTGGGTGACTTGTCCTAGGTAGACATACTCCTTCATAACTTCGAGAAACGACCCTGCAGTGTGGATTGGACTTGGCAAGACGCGTGAACTGTACAAGACTTTCGTCTTGTCTAAATTCATGCCAAGACCAACCCGCCGAGAGGCTCCATTTATCTATGCAGCAACTGATCTAACTATTTCAGCTCCTCCGCCATCATGGCTATGTCAACGGCAAAGCGAAGGTGTGACATATAATTGCCGTACACGTTGATACCCTGCCCAGTCCAGTCTAGTGTGAAGAAGACGTCCTCTAACGGTAAACAGTTTCGGGGATATCAAATCCCCCTGTTAAAATTCCTCCTGATTCCGAAGTCCTAATTTCAATCACTTTTGAACGTTAGTTTTGTAGCAACCTCGCTACATAAAAATCTATCCGAAAAGAAATACCTTAGGTCGAGGTCTCTTATTAGGTTCAACGATAACATATTACATTGAAATTTATTGAACATGCGACAATTTATTCATTCTCCAACCCTTAAGCCGTCACGTTATAAGTTATAACATTTTAGAGCCTCGTCGACCAGGTCGTAAGTTTTCAGCCAACCCGCGACCTTTGCCCGTTATATGGTAACTTTATGGTTTCTCGGATATCGTCGACTTACTTTCTTAATACTAGGGGTACTAGGTTTTGCTAGGAATATATGAAGGCCAATTTTTGTGCTTAAAAAACGTATAAATTCAAGTCACAATCTCATCTCATCAACGACTAAAAGTTTCAAAAATGTTGGTAAATTAGAGGCTTTTTAGCAGATAAGTATGCGATTTTTTTTTTGATACGGGAACCTGCCCTCATATTGTCTTAAACAAAAATTCAGTAGCCTACATTATTCTTGGGTCTAAATAGCTGGCTGACAAAGAAGGGTCAGTCGAGCAACGGGATCATGCAGGCTGGCAGTAACCAGCGACCAGAAAACCTACCCACAAGACAATTTTGTCAAAATGTACAATTTTCATTTTCATTTTTACGCTCTATTGGTTTCTTAGAAATCATATATATTTTCTTTGCTACGTCTCGATACCAAGGAAGCTCATGACAGTTAAATTAATGATACTTTAAAGGCAACAAGTCTCTGCCTACTTAATTTATTTTCCTTCGCTTGACTGATTCCATTGATCTTCTTTATGAAGTGGAAAGGTATTGAATAACTTTTCATTCGGTACTTTTACGGTACTTTTATGAAAAAAATTATTAAAACTTAGATGTTTTCTAAGTTCGCTATAGGTACCTACTTAATTTGATATTAATGGAGAGCAATGTGTGTTATTACAAGATTTCTTCTAAAAAATACACGTAATTACCTATCTTATTAGGTTCTGCTGTAGGTTTCCTAGAAATATGTCTGCTTCATTCTGCGGTGAACGGTGCTCCTATTGCTTCAAGCCAAGCACAAGGAAAGTTGTGTTCGAGAATTGAAATAATCTACAGCTAATCGGAAATATTTTGTATTTATTTCACAAGTGTGGTACAGTCTGTTACAGATAGATTGGCTTTTTATTCGTAGAACATTGATCTATGTTAACATTTTCACTTGAATAGTTCAAGAATATTTTTAATATAACATAACATCACGCCTTGTTTCCCGAAGGGTTGGGCAGAGACCTGCCTATAGTACATTTCACCAGTTATGTTAAGTCCCATGTAATAGAGGGCGAGCCTAATGCCATCAACCGACCACAAATCCGAATGTGGTTTAATGTGTGAAAATAAAACATTGCTGACAATACCTACAATAAAATAGGTACGTATTTGTTAAAATCCATTTATTTTCAGACTCAAATAAATGACTGAAAAAAACCTACAAACGTTTTGATAAAAAACCCCACAACTGAACAACGTTTCCCTCTACAATTAAAACTCTAAAGGGTTAGTTCGACGATCTCACGGCAAAGTATTAAAATAGCTAACTGAAGCTGCTTACCGCCGTGACATGTTCAGAAGCCGTAAACGGGCGCTATCCGGCACTCCGGCATGGCCGCACTTAGAGCGACCGCCTCGGGACTCTTGACATGAATTAAAAATGCACGCTGCATTAGTGTTCCAATGGCGGGCCGTCCCCAGTGCACATGTGGAATGGGACCGGGAAGCTACTCCCGTGTCATGTCGCTCGGTACTCGGGCCCAGCCTTTGATCTATTAATGCTGAGCTTGGAACTATTGCGTTTTCGTTTTACAAGTTTTTTAAATAAATGACCTGATGAGGATTTATTTTTTGTTTTCGGGGAGAAACCTTCAAAAGGCGACTGGATTTTGGAAATAGGGCCAGTGTTTTTTACCTCACTAAAACCACCCCGGTGGTCACTATCTGCACATGGAAGGGGCACCGTTACTTCTCAAAAGACCGATCCGAAAATCCCTCTGTGCAACGCCTTAGGTTTGTTTCACCTTAACTTGCATTGAGAAAACAACGATGACAGGCAGAGGGTAGTAGCTGAGTTGGAAGTACTCGCCATAGACCCGGGAAGCATCAGGCGCCAAGAGGATGAGGTTTATACTTAACTATGGAACAAGTCTGCCAATGAAAATGGTGTTATTAAGTAGATAATAAGAGCAGTGATGTCCTAGTAGTAACGGCCGCCCCTTACTAGTTATAGGTCGTGGGTTCGTACCTAGACGGGCTGTTTACTGTATGTTAGTTACTTCATCACCACTGTACTCAAAACGGTGAAGGAAAACGTCGCGAGGAAACCGGTATGTCATTTTTTTTTCTTCATTTAGTCATGGTCTGGCAGTTTGAGTAATTTATGCGGCCTACCCAAATGTCCTTTCTTTGGTATTGTTCGTCAAATCGTTGAGCTCCTCAAGTTCTGAGTTGAGCTGTATGATTACTGATAAATGCGTGCACTGAATGGACAGGTCCTCTCAATCTGTGTGGTTCTTTTCTCAAAAGACCATTCCAGACACCAATCCACATGGTCTTCACATGATCTGACCAGGATTATGTCTGGACTTTAAAAGAGACTGTGACCTCTGTGAGTTTGTTTCGGTCTTTCTTCTCAGAGTAGTCAGATAGGAAACGCCGACCTCATCTAGTTTTAAAAATATGATTAACGTGTAAAAGTGTTTGTACAAACCTACTTACAGAAATAAAATCGTTTATCATTTATCATAGAATAAAAATATCGAAGACATGTGATATCCACGACCTACCCGCATTGGGCCCGCGTGGTGGATTACGGCCCACTCCCTCTCACAGAGTGGAGGCCTGTGTCCCAGCAGAGGGAACGTTATGGGCTGACTATGATGAGGATGATGAAGTTGATATCAGTGTGTCCATGAAAAAGTTGTAGCGCCAGCAGCCGCTTGATGAAAACCCTTTATATTTAGCTACATTGCCTAAAAAAAGCTGGCTTCAATCCACTCGTTTCACAAGTAGATTTAGGCTATGTTGATGACGTACATAGCAGGCGAGTTTCCCTAAAGGGACTCAAAAGGTAAATTATGATTACTTTAATAAACCCGTGCTTTATTAACGTTTTTGAGTTCAAAATGTAGCTGGAAATTAGCCAATTGCTGTTTACTTGGTAAAATGAGTTACTTGTTTGGACTATATTTTGAATACATTAACTATATTAACGACTCAAAGTAAGTCGGTAATACTAGATCTCAATAAATTAAAGCATATATACGAGTATAAACAAAACATAGGTACTGTGAACAAATGTTAACCTTCACTTAAATGATGAGGCGATTATGGAAAGGTACACCCACACAATTTGTACAGCAAACGATCAATCAACAAATGCATCAAACAACAAAACTAATCGAGGCGTAACAAATGAAACATGTTATCAACGTATTAAAACAAACCGTTCATTTTCACGTTCCATTACCAAATTAATAAACAGACACCGCAAACAAAGGACGGATACGGAGGGATATGAAAAACGCTTACAAAGAGCGAAAAAAATTAAGCACCTTACCAGAGGCGCGTGGGTCAACAAAGATAATTTTCCCGCAATAAATTGAAGTAGCGTCGTGGTTAATTACCCACCCTACCTGGGTTCCGGAGATAGAGAACAAAAATCAGCTGAAGCCGCCAGCCACAGATAAGCTCACCATAATAAAGACTTTAAAAGAAATTAGCAGTCACTCATTAACTGAAACTTTCTGTTGCATTTTATGTGGCTGTGCGGATTAGCGCGGTTCGGGTGACTGACGTAATTGAGCGAGTTTAAAAATGAAAGCTTTTGTGTCGCTTCATTTAATGCACTGAAGTTTTGCTTTTTGATCATGCTTGTTGTGACTCTATGGTGAAATGACATTATGTTGTGCTCGAAATTATATTTTGAAACTGAAGGTAGGTACCTATATTTTATTTTGTTTTTTGTTACTTCATAGTATCACGTGTTTTGTACTTCATAGTTTTTCGCTCCTCGACATTTTATTCGTTGCTTAGTAACCTACTAAGCATCGAACTATAAATTACTTTTGTAGGTATTTAATCTTAAATACCTACCTACAGGAAAAGAAAGGGAAAACCGGGTATCCATATCTCAACATAAAATTTTGGAGTCACATAGTTTATATCTATGTTTAAAGCTAAAAGTAAGTGTGCCTTTATAGCAAACCACAGAAAAGAAATATTTTTAGACTGCTGAAACTTTTGACACGAACATGGTCACAGACTGCCAACAGACCAGGCTAATGAGTTTCCCGCTGCATATTTTTAGACCCTTTCATGCCGTGTATTTAGCGGCTGTGTTATTTATTCATAAGTTTATTACGTTACGGGATGATGTATGACGGCTATGTGATGGACGAGTAATACAGGGTGTGGTGCTTCATGCATAATCACTTAGCTAACAACTACCGCTGTTGTGTTTTGTGTTTTTTAATCATTTTCTCTTAGTAAATAGAAGAAAGAAAAAATAGGTTCATAATCATAATATTGGAGGAAAGAAGTTTCTTTATACCCGACTGCGCCAGAAGGACGGTTATGTTTTTCGAGTGTATGTATGTATGTATGTATGTCTGTATATTTCTTTGGGACGCTCTGTAGCCTTAACGGCTTGATCAATTTCAGCTTGAGAGATGCGGTTAGATTCGTCTTACTGGGTATATCAAAATTGAAAAAAAAAATGACCAATTTTTGGCGCCATATTGTCTTAAAAAAAAAATCTCAAAACCTATTGAGTGGAGTAACAAAATAAAGGGTTTCTTAAAAAGGTCTCATTAACGTCAATAATAATTATATTAACTAAAAACTGTGAAATAAAAATTAAATTACACAACCAAAAAACGCGACAGCCTAAAAAGTGTACTTTAATAAAAAAAGATGGAAACAAGAAACTTGTTTTAAAAGGATGACTATTAGACTGAATACTATAAGCAATCTCCCAGTCGGAGGCATCTTCTTTAATTTAACAATAAAGACCTTTATTGCCTCCGACTGTTCTTGTTTTATCTGAATTACTTTATGTTTATGTCAGGTCGTAGTTCGTAGCTTTGAAAAGTTTTACTTTTCGTTTGGATAAGTTGGGTACTAGTGGTACTACCACTAATGCAAACCCATAAATTCAAGTAAGTTTATCATTAATTTAAGGAGAATTTACTGAACGCTCCACATACAACCACACCTGTAAACATTCATTCAACATTTTCATACATTTGCACGAGTTATACCGAATGAAAGTTAGAACTTTCCCTGTATACTTAATTTATAAAAAAGCAAATGTTTGCCCTTATCAATCGCCCAGCTTAATTATACAAGGCCAAAACGTTAATTAGACAACAAAGTTCAAGGAAATCAAAATAATAAACAGAAAATGTTTAGTATTTTATAAAAAGTACTTAATTAATACCGTTACAAAGTTTTGGGAATACATAAATGAAGAGGGTTACAGAACTGAGGTGAAAATTTTTCGGATTTGTTTTTAAACCTTTTCCTACAAGTTGAAAGGATTATTGTTACCAAGCGCCGGATGGTTTTCCGATGAAACCTGGTATTATATCTATTAAATCCTCTTTTTCTTGGTTTATTTATTTATGGAGGAAACAAGCTATTTGCAGTGGCGTTATTATTAGTGCATAATGTGATTATTCTCGTGGCCACTAGTCATTATATAAGCTTCTATATTACTAAATTACTTTCAAGTTCATAAGATAATGACAAATAGTGATGCAACACTAATAGTTCTGGGCACGCCACCCCGGGTAAGTCTCCTCTTTGAGGAGTGGATTGAGAGGCGCCACGGCATCCTCACCTTCCGCCTGACGCAGGTCCTCACTGGACCCGGGTGTTTCGGGAGGTTCCTGTTTCGTATAAGGCGGGAGGAAACGCCCGGGTGTTTCCACTGCATAGATCACCCTGAGGACATGGTGGAGTATACGGTGGAGGTCTGCCCGGCTTGGGCGGGGCACCGCCGTAGCCTCGTGGAGGCGATCGGCGGTGGCGATCTCTCGCGTACGGCCCTGGTCCAGGCCATGGTACGGAACGAGAGTTCATGGGTAGCCGTCAACTCCTACTGCGAAGCAGTAATGCTCGCGAAGAGGGAGGCGGCGCACGTGAGGGAGACGCAGTATATGCGCCCTCATGGCCCTAGCCTCCGCAGGAGACGCCCTGGGCGTCGGGAAATCCGGGCTGATTCCCGGCCACCGTGAGCGCGGGCTTACGGAAGGCGAGTAATGGGTAGCTCGCTCTCCGGTAAGGACCAAGCCAGGGTCGACGGCGCGTTGTGTTCCACGCGCGCCTCAAAGAGATGTCAGCACCAATTGATGGGGCCCGCAAGGGCCGATACATGCCAGGGGTGTGGGTTGTTCGAACGAGATACCGCGGCCCCTGGAACAGAGGCAATTGAGGGAACACGGGTGGGTATTGGTCAGTAAAAGTCTGACACACCCTCCTGCTCCACCCAGAGCGGGAGAAGTTACTTGATGATTTCCCAAACTCAAGAAAAAAAAATCACCTATAGTTGGGTCTCATATTTTCCCTTGAATTTTAGAATTTTGCGAGTACCGTCGGCTTCGTTCGCAATATTTTATTTTCAAACCAGAAGGGTAACATGAATATTTCAACAATTCGTTGTTTTGCCTCGTGTAGCCACTCATTTTACAGTTCACAGAAACAAATGTAAAAGCAAGCCAATCTTGGATTCGATTCTCACCGTCTCTACGAATGTGCACTCTACTTGAGATAACTTGCTTTTTCAAATGTATTTTTCAACTGAAATCAAATACTACGTGGTTCTAACGTGTTTAGGCATGGAGGAAGAAGGAACCTAGGTAATAAGGTGGGGTTGCTCAGTTACAAATATACTCCTATACGAGCAATCCTACTATCCTACTTCCTACTATATGTGTAATATTATAAATGCGAATTTTTTTGTTTGGATATTTAGCTGTTTGGATGTTTGTTACTAAATCAAGCAACAAGGGCTGAATGGATTTGTATAAAATTTAGCACACAGATAGATTATAACTTGGATTGACAAATGGAATACTTTTTATCCCGGTAATACGTTCCTTTGGGATAATTTTTGACCTCCACGCGGGCGAAGCCGCTGGCTAGCTAGTATTCTATAAACGCTCGTACGTTGTTTTCACACCAAACAGCTTTCATGAAAATTCGAGTTTTTCTTTGTTTGCTACATAAATACTGACTTGATAGATGTCAACAACGATCTCGGCACGCTTATGATTCTTTTGGAGCAATAATAAGTTGAAGTGTATGTGAACGTGTGCATTAAACTGCATCGGGCATTGTGAGCGTCGGAGTGACCGCTGCCCGCGCCCGACGCCCGACCAATTTAAATTTATTCGTGCCTCTTCTGCCGCATCGTTAAAGTCAAGGGCGTGCTTAGTGCCAGAACCCATTAACTTAATATATGGGTATGAGCAATCGGCTTTTTGTTATGTTCCCCAGTCAAACGTTACTCGTTCTCATTCGTAATTGCTAAATGGCTCGTATTACACAAGTCGTTACTGTCAATGGGAGGACGCTGTAATCAGTGTTATTTAACTTGGTATAATAATGAAAATCTTTGTTTCCAAATGGGATATTAATAAATAAAGAACAAACATAAATTGTGACTCGCTGAAAGTTGAGCGCTTTGTCAGAGTATTAATATTTGGATTTTTTTTACCTGTAAATAGTTGACAATTAAAGCATTTGTTTATTTAAAATTTGAATGTAAATAAGGACAGTGGCCAGTGATATTTGCGTCGGGTTGATTGCCTCCACCCGACTGAGCTCGCCATACATATATCTATTTTCAGCATATGTAAATTTTCAACAAGCCTTTTCGATTCGACGAATGCGTCCAATTCGCTATTGGAATGGAACTGAAATTGGAAAAATCGCCGTGAGCCATGTATGAGGGTTTCCGTACTGATGAAATAATACCATTATGGCCCTGAAAGTATTTAAAAAAGGCCTAATTTTCAGACTTTGAAAACTGTCTCCTTTTAATTTCGGTTGAAAGTTTACCATCTAAGTTTTCTTTGTACGATAATATGAAACACAATATTATAGGTTAGTAAAATAAATCAGCCTTTAATGATCCCAATGCTGATACATAGGCATCCTTTCTTCGAGAGGGAATGGGCCCTAGTCCGACACGCGGGCCCAGTGCGTGTTTGTGGATGTCACATGTCTGCGAACGTTTGCTTCTAGGAGGTGCCGGTTTGCCTCACGATGATTTCCTTTGCCGTTTTCAGACCAGTGGTATTGAAATAATTTACACAAATAAAACGTGTGTCTGTGTTCAACTGGTTACCACTGGGTCAATATGGAGCAGTATAACTAAGTATAACGCAGTCCGAAAATGTTATGATGTAAAAAGAAAATGTTTCGTGCCCCGTTGTTGGTTCAGCAGGTAAACAGCTCACTTCTAGGTAAATACTATAGCCATATTTAAGATGTGATTCCGGGAAGGAGAAAGCAACATAGTTTAGTTATAATTGCCCTTTCTTTGTGCAATTAATTTTAGACAGAGTCGTTAACATTACTTGGAAAATTTCATCATGAGTACTTCCTCTATTTTCATTTTAAACTCTAAACTAATTGGTAGTTTATTTATATTAGAGCCAGCTCACTAATGAGAGAAGGAATGGGTTGTTAAATTTTGAATTCTTATCTATTTTCACAGAAGTTCAAAGGTGTTGACTGTGTGGCACGAATTTATCTGAGGAATTGCTCAATGAAGTTAGATGGCGCTTATGTTAAAATATTAGCGCAAGTGGCCTTTTTATAAAACTTCAATCTCTATAGTACAAAACAAGGTTTTATTCAGAGAAGGTTTTGAACCACCGGGCCAGTTTTTGAATTGAGTACCGAATATGAATAAAGAAATGCTGTCTTTTTTAAAATTGACAACTTAGTCCTGTGTAAAGATGTCATTTTTGTATTAAAACCTTTAAGACCTTAAGAAATAAAGGTGAGAATGCAAAAACTGGCTCAAAGCTTTAGAGTAGAATTAAAGTTATATCGCGATTTGTAATAAGTCGGTATAAGTTTATATTTGGCAGGGTTAGCCCAAGTTCACTCACAAATTGTTTAATTACTAAACAAACTATTACTAATTCCAGCTAGTAGAAGTTTATCGACATCTTGGAAAGTCTAATTATAATTAGTATTTTTGGTGACAGGTCTCAGAAAGAAAAATACACCTACAAGGATTAATATTCTCTTGAGAGCAGAAAACATAGCCTTTTAAATCTTCTTGTATTATCCTTTATATTATCCTTTATACCCTGTTAACAATGCAGACTAAAGCTTATTTATTAAAATTAATTACAAGGATAATTCAGCAAAAAGAATGTTCATTTTAAAACATTTTGCTAGAAGGTACAGCGGCTAGGTATTCCTGGTATTTGCGTTGTATGCTTCATAATGAAATTGTACCTAGGACATGGGTGCTTCAGACAGACTGTCGCAAGCCAAAATAAACTTATATTAGCTCAACTTCATTGTAATGCTTAGAAAATAGAAACGTTTTAAGGAAATACAACTTTAGAAATGTTTTCATTTCGTTCGTTTGTAATTTTCAAGTGATATTTTTTGTCGTATCTTATGATACATTTGGGTCGTCAGAAGCCCGAAAGTCTAACAACCAGTCTTACCAAGGGATATCGTGTTACCCAGGAACTGGGTTGTGGAGGTTAGATAAGTAGTTTTTCCATGTAAAATACTGGTATTCAACTGCATCCGGTTAGACTGGAAGCCAACCCCAGCATAGTTGGAAAAAGACTAGGCAAATGATGATCTTATGACACATTTGTTGTTCCTACAACAAGGCTGATGGAATGTAAAGGTAGCTCGGTTAGAAGTCAATGCCTATACGCTTATATAATAAACTTCCCACAGTTCCAGCCCACGTTCAAGATCTCAGCCTTAATTCATTCAAATCATTCATTAAACGTTAGTTGTGCTAGAAAGCCTTTTATACCGTTCACGACAATATTGAGGACAAGAAGGCTTGGGGTTGACCTGCTCCAATTTGTATACACCATGTCATTTTAGTCGTCTTACAGAGATGGTCCACTCAATGTATCCGTCATAACATACCTCTAGGCGCGAATAAAACATTGTTACCATTAATTAAGATAATAGATACAAAGAAAAATAATGAATGCTTTAGAATTATGAAACACCCTCCCTGTTAATAATGTTTACGTATCAAACGGTTGAAGATATCTACCTACCTACCATTACATTCCATCATTAATTCCATCTCCATAACAGGGTGTTTCAAACTACGTCTTGCGTCTTAGTGATATTTTCATGTTTTTGATTATGCAAATGTTCAACAATTTTTTTATTTTTTGAATATACTTTGACATGATGTTTATTGTACACACAATGATATGAATATTTACTTTGTGAAATACAATACATATTATTATTATTTTAATTATTGTGAATGTGAGGACCCATGTGCGTCATATCTTTTTTCTCTTTCTCAGTTTCTGTCAAACACATATCTCATTCATTCTACATAACTGCTGTTATTGCTGATACTAGTGTATGAGATCTGCTTTACAGGTATTCCTAGTGTAGACACCAGTCTCTCACAAACTAGTGTCACATAATTTTTAAGCTTTTATGCCATTCTGCCGTCCTTTAACTAGAAAGGCGTTAAGCCCTAAAAGTTGTTTCCGAGAAACTGGCAAAAACGCGCGAATCGTTATTTCTTAAAAACTGTGAAACTTAAGTAACCGATTGTAGGACAAATCAATTGATACTAGATAATGATCATTACATCTGGCAGTTAAAGTATTTTAAAGAAGAAGTGTAGGTTAGACACTTACAAGTGATGGAATCATCCAAAATTATGTTACTTAACGGCCTAAAAACTTTTCTTATCTTGGGAACTATTTGTGTTGTAAAAATGTTTGTTAGACAGAATTTTGAACTTTCTTAGATTCTATTAAACAGTAAATATTTACCAAGCGCTTTTCTAGTTTAAGGACGGCAGCATTGTTTGTGAAGATATATACATTATTTGAATTTGAGTATAAATAAGCATCCTCCCTTTTGTGCCACACTTCCCTGGTTTGAGCGAGTTTCATGCAGGTTTCTCCCTCACCTTGCTGATAATATTTCGCATGTACGGGATTACATAAACAAAATATTGACTTCAGAATATAGGAGTTTGTATGCATTAAGTAAACTGTGGCTTCCTAACCGGTACTTCGTGGTTTCAAATCCTAATACTATTGCTCTGATGTTAGTAAGTTCTGTTTAACTTTGCGTACATAGTAAACAAACTATTATACTTCGGTGAAGTATCTTGTTATTGTTATGTAAACAAATCGCCCTATAGTTTAACTTGTTACACAGGAACGACCACAAAATGAACTGTTTTGATCGAGTAACTATTGTACTGCCCTGAAGCAGTTGCAGAAACTTTTGAATTTAAAATTACCTGTTAGTCAAAACTTGGATATAATTCTAGAATTTTCATGGAATATTATTGCCACATACATAGCTCGCTGAACAAATCGCCGACAGGGCCGAAAGATTCTGGAATGGCGACCGTGTATGACGTACCGTTGGAAGGAATCCCATATGGTGGATCGATGACCTGGTGAAGATCGCAGGAATCCGGTAGATGCGAGAAGTACAGTACTGGTACAAGTGGCGATACTTGAGGGAGGCCGATCTCCAGGAGTGGACGTCTTTTGGCTGAAATTATTATTACTGATATCAGTGAATATTGTAGCATATTGTATTGAACAAAGGTGATGCATGAACGACCACGCCATCTCATATACTATTTAAAGAACTTTTCATTTTGAAATGTACCTATACTTATTGTAGCAGTAACACAACCATTGGTTTTAAGCTACTGTCTATTTTTATTTACGAAACACATGAAATGGTTGACCCTCAATGTGCAGTCGCTGTATTGATTTAGCAACTGCAATCAGGATACCGCAGCAGTCTGGTAGTCCATGTGTAACCGCCCTAACATTTAATATGAAAATGCCGTAAACATCAATTGGATTAGCTCGTTGTGATCCGAATGGCTGCGGTCAGTGAAATTTTGCAACACAAACAGAAATGACTGAAAACCGACAATGTCACTGTGAATGGTATTATGTCCAGACATTCCTGTGCTATAGTAACTATTGTTCTATATAAGCTCATTGACAATAGTTAGGACATGCGTTAGATAGAGAAGGAGCTATAAACTTTTTGAATCTCACGTACGGTTACACATACGAGTACAACATGAGATCCCTAACCTTATTTTGTGCGTTTTGGCGTCGTAGGTTTAAAGTTAGGGTTGTCGAAGATTGCGTTGGCCGCCACATAGCGTTGGTTATTTACCGTCGCATGACGTCACTGAAACGGTGCGTTTCACTGTGACGTCCTTCAGGGACTCAATTACTTACTTTAAGACCAACATTGTAGCAATACTTTTGCAAATAAATTATAATTATGATTAGGGAAACGTGTGTAGTTCTTTCTACCGGTGCAGGGGTGGTAAGGTGGTTAAACTTTCACTCGTTGTAGATCGTTAATGGAATCCTATTTTACCAAGACTTTCAACCGTTTGATATGGCTTGATCGAAAAGACTTTTAACCTGTTAAAAGAAAATGTCTATAAATTAACACATACGGTGAAAGTTTTCATGAAAAAATAAAATGAACATTTGACTCTAATGAAAGTACAGCGACACAATGTTCTCTTCATCTTTTATTGAAACAAAGAACAGTGTTTATGTTTATTTCATCTCGCGTTACTACAATACTCAATTCAAACTAACGTTATAAATGTTGCTCTCATATTTATATTATTTACGAGTGATTGTTAATCATATTTGGAGTCGCGGGTGGTCGGCGCTTCACAAGCCTTCCGTAGAAGGTCCATTATATCTTGACAGACGGGAAACGAGGTACTAAACGTTTAATGTACTGATTCTGACATTTCGACGTTGCTAGCAGCGCCATCCCAGACTATCAAGTTATACTGGTCACTCTGTAATTAATTTGACGTTCATGAGTGCTATATTGTTTGTCGTACGTTATAAATTATACAACATATGTATTTATAATGGATTGAAATAATCCTTTTTGTGTCATTACATTTTGTTTGGGCTTTTGTGAAATGTTTCCGTATACCGCTTTTTCGACAAATCTGTTTGCGTTTATGTTGCGAGTTTTGGCTTTACTTATGACAATTTATCATACTGGGAAGTTGATTTGTTGTGGTGCTCTTTTGGTATATACTGAAGTTTCCATACAAATATCAGTAATAATCTTGAAGTCATTTTACAAAAACCTACATTGAATACATTGTAAAAGCCAATCGTATCTTATTATGTGAAAATTTGTATGTTTGAATGTTTGTTACTCAATAACGCAATAATGACCAAATCGGTTTGGATGAAATTTGGCATACAGATTTTTTTTTAACGTGAATTTAATGGGATACTTTTTATGCCGGTATAGTGAGTACCCGTGTTGTAATTTCCGAACTCCATAAGCGGGCGAAGCCGCTGGCAAAAGCTGGTTTAAAAAAAAAAAAGAATAACAATGCAGTTTCTTTCCGGCTCGTCTCCATAAGAAACGACCGATTCCAACCGTGCACCTAACTTCTGACGTTTCATAAGTGGCCATGTAGGTTTATGTGAATTAAAATATTTTCATTTTACATTCAATCAATCAATCAACTCGGCCTATAGCACTCCACTGCTGGACATAGGCCTCTCCCAAACTGCGCCACAACACCCTGTCCTCCGCCTTCTGCATCCAGTCTGTCCCAGCCACCTTTTTAAGGTCGTCGGTCCACCTAGCTGGAAGGCGTCCCACACTACGCTTGCCGATACGAGTTCTCCACTCCAGGACTCGTCTGCTCCATCGGCCATCGGTGCTTCGACAAACATGGCCAGCCCACTGCCACTTTAACCTACTTACTCTGCAAGCTATGTCGGTAACTCCAGTTCTTTTCCGGATAACTTCGTTTCTGATTTAATTCTTCAAAGAAACCCCAAGCATAGCCCGCTCCATAGCGCGCTGAGTGACTTTAAATTTGACATTTTACATTGATTGCCGTCAATTGTTATCGTTGTAGGTGACGAGTCGTGTTGCCAACAAGTGACGTTCGCCCAGTCATCTGGAAGCGCACGCGTCACTGAGAACAGGGTAAAGGCCACGCCACACCTGCACTTCATAAGCCAACAGTCAACTTGTTTAAATTGCAAAGAAAAAAAAGTTAGCGAAAAACAGGTTCACCAGGAATTTTTCAAAATTAGAGAAATAGACATTGAATAAAGATTTTATTATTTGTTGAGTGTTATTTTCTTCTTTCTTTGGTCTTTATCGACCGCCAATAGACTAGTCTAGTATGAAGCAGCTGGTAGAACATTAGATTTTCTTGTAAAAATAGTACCTACCTATTTAATTTAATTTTGTAGCTCGTCTTGTGAATTTCATGATTAACGAGTTAATTTTTGTTTTTCTAATGTGGATATTATTATTTTAGGATGAAGAAATATCCGAAACACGAAACGAACATGCTCCACTTATTTTTACAAACGACCTCTTTCGTCACATTTTTAATAAATACTTTATTCATCAAAAGGGAATTCCAATATGTTGTGAGCTTTAGTACAAATTTATAACCGGGTAAAAGGGCAAAAAGGGAATGGCTACGACATGACAGGCTTAATATATTGCATGGCCGGTGTATCCGGCGGCCACGTGTGCGGTGCGCGCGCGCCGATTCCTTCACGGCTTATTAGCGCGGGAAATTAGTGCGGGGACAAACCACCCAGTGCTGGGACACAGAAAATAGATTTCTGATTAATGACTGATATTAATCTGGTTGAAAGTCTGTTTAGTTGAGTTTGTAAGTGTATTTAATGGTCTGTGTTCGCGGTTTAGACTTTTGTGATTATCGTGTTGTGTTGAGATTTTGCTGTCTGATTGGGTGATGAATTCCTAGTGATGGAACAGCGTTTATAAACGATACTTAAACTTTTATTTTCTCAATAAAATGAATGAATTATTTTTGGACTGAAATTGAAATTCGTATAAGCAGACATTTAGGTAGCACAAAATTATAGTTGGTAGGGTAGCCCCGCCAAGTAGTAACAAGGGTAAGTTAATTACTCAGCTGGTTTTGAATATATGGTTATAAATTTACATTCAATCTGCTCCTTAAAACGAGACCTACGACATAAGCACAGCCTGTGCAGCGCTGGCGAGCACAGTGAGTGGTTGTTTGATTTTTGACACGTAACATAAAAAATAATAATCGTAAAGTTTGATTCTAAATAGCTACTATAAAATGTCTTATTGAAATGAGAATCTACTAATTTGTATAGTCAATATAATTAAGCTATCATAAGTAACTAATTTCATTTCAAAATAATACATACTTTTTTTTATAAATAAAAATATTCAAAATTTTGTCATGGGTCTAGTTGTAACGAAATTTAGGGGTACATTGTAACTTGTTACAACTTGCCCCTTTATATTTTTGTGAGTGCTTTGTCGTTCTATACATAATAGATCTTTTTATTACTGATCCGTCCGCCTGTGTTCCTGATCGTCGTAACCCTGCTGCAGAAATAGTCGCGGTAAAGCTAGTTCGCGGAGTGAAGAAGACTTGACATTTGATCTCTCTGACCCCAAACTGCTACAATTTGCTCCGCAGTTGGATATAAGCGTCGCTGATCTTATTAACCAGCTGATTGGTGAAATATAGTGAACCAGTTCCAGGACCATCCGGCATCCAAAGTAAATCAATCGGTTTTTCACCCTTAAAAATCAGTCCACTACCTAAGGCTCCACGTAGGAAATGATCTAACAGAGCTGAAAGCAAGCGGAAATCCGTTATATTGACTGATACTCACGAAAAAGAAGCCCTTTTGAAAGAATTCGAAGAGAATATGAAAAAGAAGAAGAAAATACAAGGGAAGGGAAAGGGTAAAAGAAAGGCAAAAGGAGAATCGACCAAAAATTACGTTAAGCTATTCAGAAATTGTTTGACTGTGGATAGAAGTATTGCTATTTTGGTAAGACTAAGTAGATACTAAAAGACAAGAAAGATGTCTAAATGTTGAAAAAGAAATAGTATTAACCTCATTAGTTTGTAATAAAAACGTTACAAGTAATATTTCTCATATTTATTTACAATAAAAGACAAAAAACCATATAAATATGTTATTTTTACTTGAACCACAACAGTTACAACTTGCTCCAAGTACGGGATAAGTTATAACATGTTACTACTTACACAAAAAGTCATATATAATACGTGAATAGATTCCCTTCCACTTTAAAGTGCTACATCATGAAACCACTCAATATTTTACTTCTGCATCGAAATAGCTGACAATTCTTACAACTGGTCTCCCGCTCCCCTACCTACCTACCTACTAACAGAGACGCTTCATACGTAAAAGTGAGACAAAAGTTCTTCAGGCAAGCAAACCGTGAAGTCAAAGACGCTGGCACTATAATTTAGCCGGTAGCTGATACAGACGAGGTCGGGTGCAAGGCTTGTTAATTTTACGTCTTGCTGGGAACTGACACACGACCCGACGACCCGCGCCAGGAGATTCCGTCTCGCATATTTCTTTATTTCTTTGGAAGCGAACGAAACTTTGGGTACCTACTTGTAGAAGGTCGGGGTATTTTCAACGAAATTGGGTGGCCAATAGAAAATCCTTCTATTAGGTACTTAATGTTTAATGAAAAATGCAAAAACACTATCGCGCTAAGAGTAGTTGTGTAGCACTTGCTTGGAGTACTTTCGCTTCAAAGACCTTCTATTGACAGCAAGACCTAAAGGTACATTGAAACATTCGCTCATGCTATGCTTAACATGTGAATTCTTATTACGCACTTAGTGTGTCAACCGCTGAGGGAACTTTGAGTATACCCAGAACCTGTAATGTTTCTATTATTCTTTTGAAATAAAGCAGTCTCAACTCTCTAATGAAATTTATACCATGTAATAAAGTCTGGTTTCAATGTAAAGTCTGCTCAACAAAGTCAGTTTCGCTGAATTTGGTAGTCCAATATCCCATTCTAAGACGTATCTGGCTTGTTGTTTTAAATAACAACGGCTTTCCTGAGAAATACGAATGTTTGGGACCCCTAGGGCTCCAAAGTTTCAAGCCCGAATGGCTGTTACACGCAGTAGTTTGTTTGCCGGCTCGGGCCGGTAATACTGGCGCCGGAGACCGGAGCCGGCTCACAGATGTTGCACGTTTGCTGCCGAGGATTCCTGCCACATTCTACCCTACGGAGATGTTTGGTACACGTGATCGCGCAATCTCATAACACGGCCGCAACAAACTTGCTCACACGATTGTTGCATACGAAAATGATACCTATGGTGTGCGTACAAGCACATAACAGCGGTATTATAAAAGTTTTCACGGCGCGGTTGTCACATAGGGGAGAATATTGCCGGGGGATTATCGCTCTTATTGTTATCGCGATAGAGTGTTTAGATTAAGGGTTTGTGCTTGGCAAAGACTAGAGTAATATTGGTGTAGGTGTAACAGCCGCCGGCTCTATTATGGGGGGTCAATAGCTGTATCCGTCGGCGATCGATGCCGGAAGCCGTTCGCCAGTACCTACCGGAAATAGCGATGCCTGTCGATGACGAATTTATTTTTTGACTGACAACGGGGGAGAAAGGTTTGTCGTGTAGCGCTCGATTGAACTAAAACAATTTTGGGAAGTGCATTTTATGCTTTACACCTTTTTATTGGTTGATTGAATTATTTCTGCACGAGCGCCTTGCGCCGAGAAAATTCTGTGGTGTTGTTTGTGTTTAATGTGGAGGGGTGAAACACCGTGGTACTTGCCTGCAGCTTATTGGCTTTTATAAGGTTCGACGACCAGCATAACAAACATCAATTTGCAAGCAAAATTAACGAGAACATCAAGGGAAATATGTATATAGAAGAAAGGTTTTTTTTATATTCCTAGGAATATCTTTTCCATTATTCAAGAAATTATATTATTAACAATCTATCTTAACATTAAACAAATGAACACTTAGAATATTCAATTTTTCTCAAGAAAATAAATAAGATTATTATAATAACGAACGAGACCTTCCATAAATTGATGAAATATTAACGTCGTTTATTAATTTTCTAGTTTATGAGACTACAATAAAAGTTCGTTGTATAGCTAAATTAAATAATGTCGTTGTCCAGATTTACTGAATTCCCATTTTGTGCTGTTAGGTTTTTAACTGCTAACATGTTAGGAATCAAATTAGTAAGTTGGGGTAAGCCGAGTGTAATGTATTGGGGGTCTATTTTTAAAACCACTCGCGTTGACTACCGCTCGCAAATATCGTTTGCAAGGGATTTTTGGTATCAATTTTCCTGAAACTATAACCCGCTGTAGGCTTATCCACTGTGGCGACTAATAAAAAAGTCAATATTAGGTTTGATATAGGTAAACTAAAAAGGAACACTGTATTTATTTGTTTAAATTTACTTAACCATTTATGTACACACATGAATACTTATTTAATGTAAGTAATATAAACAGACAAGAAGAAAAGAGCAGAAAAATAGGCACAAAGGCAATGCTTATTTCTAAAGAAATCTCTTCCAGCATATCTGATAGGTATAGGAAATTAGATGAAGATATGTGGACAGATGTTTATCTTCATCACTACATAGTATAAAACAAAATCGCTTTCTCTGTCCATATATCCCTATGTATGCTTAAATCTTTAAAACTACGCAACGGATTTTGATGCGGTTTTTTTAATAGATAGAGTGATTCAAGAGGAAGGTTTATATGTATAATACACCGACCTCCACGCGGGCGAAGCCGCTGACAAAAGCTAGTCTATTATAAATTAGAGTCGCTTTTCGTGTCTGTCTTTATCACGGGGAAGTTCTTTTTAACTACGCAACGGATTTTGATTGCGTTTTTCACTATCATTTAGGTACTTATAGAGGATTTATTCCGGAAGGTGTAGGTATGTGTATAATAGAGTAATATTAAACTTACATCTATACTTAATATTATAAAGCTGAAGAGTTTGTTTGGTTGAACGCACTAATCTCAGGAACTACTGGTTCCAATTGAAAGTTGTTTACGTACGGGCAGGCGATTTGATGCGATGGGGTGGGTCGGGGAGCAAAAAATTTGACGCAGATGAAGTCGCGGGCAGAAGATAGTTTCTGCCCGCGACTTCGTCTGCTTCAAATTTCTCCGTGCGGAACTAGTTGGCACCGCCTTAGATATGTGAGCGGTGGGACGGAGGGACGGGGCGCTTACTGTCATTACTCAGTACGTCGCCGTACTTCGTAAACGTACGCGTCAAGAGTTCCGGCTAGTTTATATAAAACGCACATAAGCTTGCAATAGCAAAATGAGTCCCCCACCTAAAGCGCGGCCAACTAGTTCCGCGCGGACTATAGTAATAAATAAATGTCGATGTTTGAGAAAGTCGGAAAAACCATTAGAAGCGGACTGGTCACTAGTCCCATATTATAACGATTATAAGATTGACTACGCAATAATTTAAGATCGTAACATGTAAAATGCACTAAGAAAGAAAGAAAGCATTACTCGAAACTCATACCTAAGCGCAGAGGGGCAATTGCGTAACACACTGGCAGTATAAATGGCTTTGATTTTGACAGTTCATTAACATTCATTGACTTGTTTACGTTGTTGAGCTGACAAATTTTTCGAACATAAGAAACAATAGACTAGCAATACCTGTCCTTCTAAAATTATTCAGATTCTGATTCATCATATCAGCCGAAAGACGTCCACTGCTGGACATAAGCCTCCCCCAAAAGGGGTGATTTGCCATAATGGCTACGCTTGGCAGGCGGGTTGGCGATCGCAGTATGGTGGTCAAATGCATAGAGAATGGGCAGCAGCGTTGCTGCCTATTCTCTAGTAAGTCAAGGGACTTCGGACAGTCGCCTTCTACGACACCCATGGGAAGAAATGGGATGGTGCTATTCTTTTACGTCCAGCACCACACGGAACAATTTCGATGAATAGCGATTAATTTCGATTCTGATTAATAGCGTGTAAAATAGGGTGCAGGTCAAATATGGGTAAAAGTCTTTCCCTACGCAAATGAAGTCACGGGCAACAAACATCTAGTCACAAATTAATGACATGTATTTGGTCACTACAAAGTTAATCCTCTCTCAGATTTAAGCGTAAGATTCAATAATACCCTCCTTACGTTACTTATTTGCACAGCCTCCGCCGTGTGTCTCCATTAGCCATATTTTCTTAGCTCTGAGCGGCCAACTTAACCAACATGGATACTTATGTCGCACTTACAAACACCTAACTTAGATTTTATTTTGTACTTATTTGACAGTGTTAGTGCCGGTTTTATTTTGGTTCGAGTGAATGTCAATGGCGTAAAAGTTTGAATAGCCTTGAATGCTTGCGTGGTTACACGTACCTATCTTATTTTTTAATTTAAACTGTTTTTTCCAGTATCTTTTATATGCTACAAAACTTTTCTTTTAACTTCCAAGAAAGTAATTCTTGTTAGGTATTATTTTGAGGTTTTCACCTCTCCAATTTACCACGAAAGGCAATAAAAACATAACGTAAACAAGCAGAATTTCTACGAAGCCCATATTTCGTTACTTCTGCCGTCGCGTCGCCTCGTAACAATTGGATAAAAAGTATCTTGAGCAGAAAATGTCCTTAAGGTCGGCCCTTCACTTGCAACTTCGGCAACCCAACGACACTCCACCCGAAGTACGTTACACCGTTTGAATATTAAAACCTTTGTAGCTTTTTTCATACATAGGTATTAAAGACTCTTAAAAACACAGTTCTTTGGCTCTACTCATCAAACTGGGCGTTCAAAGAAAGTGCCTTAATTTTTCCTGCCCCACAATACCTTACCGTTGTGTTGAAAATGTAGCCTTCTCACTTACAACACAAAGTTGACTTTAAGTGTGACGTAGGGGGAACATAAGTTTTCTGTTAATATAAGCTGGTGCGGTGCTAAGTGACGGAAAATGAGGTGCGACATTTGGTTGGAGAAGAGCCTGCGATACAGGCCCTCGTTTGACCCACATTCCGGCACTTGGCCGTCCACTTTGGCGTTTTAAGAACCCAATTCTACACTAGCGTGGAAATGGTATTTAGCAGAATCATTAATCACATAACTCGCTCGTGTGTAGATCGCGCGTTTTAAATAAATAATGAGTTCTAAATTGCTGTTGGGACCGAACGCTGTGGAGTGTAGCTGTAGGTATTGCTGTAACATATTGTTAAAATCTAAACTGGGTCGCAGCGTTTTCGGAATACTCGTATTTTTTAATCTAGCTTGTCTTTTTTTAATGTTTGCCGATTTAGTTTCGATGTTTACGGAAGTTAAACGGAAGAAAATTGTGTGTTGTGGGAAAATATTGTTCCTTGAGGGGGCTCGTGTTGTTGCTACTAACACATCATCAGTTGCTTGATCAATGGAGAGAAGTGTATGTATCAACATATATAACCCAAATATAAACATTTATTTTTTAAATTAGTATTTTACCTGTGGATAGCCTTGTGGGTTACTTAAATTACCTTATTACTTAAGTTGAATCTAGTCCACATTTTTCCCATACAAACTTCGGGAGTGTATTACTCCACTGTTCGACAATATACATCAAAAATTAAACATTGTATGGTTTTGCCTCGTTATTAATATTGTCTGTACGGAAACGTAATACTAAAATAAAAACCTATTAAAAAGTTAGGAGCCAACAAAGATTCGCTTTTCTTGCTAATTTAACCTAACTTTGGGTGTGTTTAAGTCTTTATTGGTCATTGATTTATGCAGTGGTTTTTTCATAAAACCCAATCTTCCGAAGAACTTTTCTTAATTTTTTACGCGCCTGTTTTACTATAAATGGTCCTGCATCTCACTCAATAATGTTGTACGTGTAGACTAGCTTCTAACTGCTCATCACTGATACTACCTCTGTCGGACACGATGCCTGATGAGATAGCGTCGTTTTTAGCCGTCGCGGTCGTTCGAGCCCGCGACTAGGTTCGTGTGCGTTACCCAGGCCAGATGTTGTCGAAAATGGTCATTTGAATCTTATAGATAATTAGTTTTGCGGCTTCTGTAATTGTTGCGCACATTTTTAAATTTGTTGCGCTTATAGTTTTTTAATTATTTCACAAAAACATTTCCTGCTGGCGTAACGTTACCCCAGCCAGACCTTTTTCTTTCTAATGGGAATATTTAAATAATTACTAGCTATAAAATTAGTTGTCTAGATGAAGTAAATGTTGTGCCTTATTTTGTATTTGTTCTTTCATCGGTTGCGAAGTTATTCGAGATTTTGCTGGGGTAACGTTTTTGGTTTTGCTAGATCTTTGAAACGGTTAAGCGGATTCTTATCATATTTTGTACATGGCTTCTTGGGAATTAGTTTAAATTTGTTCTGCAATAAAAAAACCAAAATAATACATAGCTTAAAGGTTATTTCATTAAATTGAAAAACACTTCAATTGGTCCCAGCACTCTCAATAAGAGCTCTAAAGACTTACTTTAAACGTTATTTTAAAGCTTGTAATTGCCTTCAAATGTACGTGAAGTTTCATTAGTATCCTGTAAGTATTTAACAAGTTATGATGATATTGAGTTCTTCACGAGCACGGTCTTGATGCGCGCGGTGTTATTTGGCCACTGGATTGGATATATGAACTGAATGTTATGTCAATTATTAGTTTTTTAGTTTAGTTGTATATCAGTAAAATTTCAGCTCAGTACATTGGATAATTAATGAGATAATACGATTAAAGTCATTAGGAAGTGAATGACCGTGGTAACCCGACCAAGTTTAGGTGGTTACGAAAAAGCGAAAACGCAAAACATTATGGTACCTTCTAAAATATGTAGGATAGTGTTACAAATTTAGTACAGACATGTACACAAGTTTAAAAAAAACTACGTGATTATTAAATAATTTTTATTGACAGGTAATATAATCATTTCAATTGAACTTTTAAAGTATTATTAAACTTGTATAGATATACAGACGTAGAGGAGAACGTCAAACGATATTTTTTATAACTTCACCACGCAGCCATAGTCGCCACCACACTCATACGTAGGTATTATGTCGCCATCACCGCGTCCATCATCGCGGCCCACGGCTATTGCTATGTTGCCATTCTGTTTATGCCTACAATAAAAACAAAGAGTACATTTTTTTTGTCTAAATCCTTAATGGGGTTTCAATTGTAGTTTTGCTACCTACATATTTGAAACTCGAATCGTCATCTATTTGCGAGTTTATATCAACGCGAGTGTCGCAACAAGGTAATTATGGATTTCTTAAAGTCTACGTGTCCAAGGAGTTTGTGGAAATAAATAAATACCTACCTGTTGCGGTAGTCCCAACTCCCGACATTGATATGAATATGAATATGAAATGCACCGATCCCAGCGTGGCTTGACCAGACTCGATAAATCGAATGAACCCCAAGATTTGCACTAGCCCCTGGAGCCTCATGCTTCATGGTGTTACAGAGGCCATTGCATATCAAGAAGTAGACCGGGGGGCGCGGTAATGGTCAGGTAGACGTGCCCATAGGATAGGAAAGGATTGCGAGCCTACCGGATATGCATCCTTGAGTAAGCATTGGACTAGTGGAGAGACGGGTGGTATTTATTTATAGGAGGGCATCTTTTCACGACGTCGCCGGCATGTTGATTCAGGTCGGGCTTCTTGGGTACGTTCATTGTTTTCTTAGCTCTTTTCTATGCCGTTGCTTCGCTATGTTCTGTTTTGTTGTTTTCGTAGTAATATTCTGAGTTCTCGCAGCTAACAGTTTCTGGTTTTTTTAGATATTACTAGCCGCTTTCTTGATCTTAGTTTTGTCTCCAGCCATGTCCTTTCAAAACTTGATTCCCATGTCGAAGTATTTCATTGCTTGTTTTAGATTGTCATTCCTTGGGTAAATAGGTCGTCCGAGGTTCTTAGATTTGACCTTGTACTGCATTGCTACCTGCAATAGGTGTGGTTTATCCCGTCTGAAGACGTGTGCTAAGTAGCACATCCTGTGATTCTTGATGCGTTTTGTTACGGTTTTGTCGTCTAAGATTTGATGCATTTTCTTAATTATTAGTTTATTCCTGATGTGGTTAATCAAGTCTCTCATGATAACTCGTTCATATCTTCTGAGTCTTAATCTGTTCACCTTGGGTCGATGCTTTTAAGTCATATATCATACAAGGTACGATAACTCTTCGATACATAAGTCTAGCTAACTTCCAGTCCATCTTTGCCTTTAGTATGAATGGTAGTAATGATTTGCGTTTCTCGTGGCCTGTTGGCATCGTTTTCTAATTGTGCTTTTTCTGCTTGTGTATGTGCCTAGCTATTTTATTTCGTCCATTGTTGGTATACTTATTCCGTTGAGGGTCACGTTGATTGTTTGCTGTGATGTTATGGGGTCCCTAATTAGAATGTTTGTTTTTGTTTCGTTTATTTGGAGGCCTGCGGTATTTAGTAAAGGTTTTGTGTGGTATAAGATGCGCTCTAGTCCTTCTAGATCATCTGCAATGAGTATAAGATCGTCCGCAAATGATAATACCAGGGGGAGTGAAACGCGGTCCTGATCTAGTTTGATTAAATGGGTTGCATCTTTAAGGGTTCTAAGGACTTCGTCGAAGACTAATGTAAAAAGGCGAGAGGAGTGAGGGCAACCCCGTTTAACTTCCTTTCCTTTGATAATTATAATCCAATTGCTTTGCTGGCCACTCCATTTGATGCATGTTCTTACATTCATGCATACCTTGATTATCCTGTTGGTCATCGATTTGTTAGTTCATTGCAATAATTATCCTAATGCCTTAATGTCTTTAAGTCGACATTGGTGTTTTCTATGGCAAGGGCGATAGGGCGAGCGTAAATTCGTTTACTTGCAAATCCTTCCTCGTCTAGGACCCTTTCGTGCATAAAATGTGGTAATCTGTTGATCCATTGTTTAAAAGGGACGCTTGGTAGTTGCCTAGTTCTGTTATTGCATCGTCTATTTTTTTATTTTTTTGTTTTTACTATGCATCTGGCGTAAATTCTGTAGTACCATTATGCAGCGATATTCGTTCGCGTCTTCTAGTTTTTTATTTTTGGGATTAGTACCTGCGCGGTTTCAAGCCACTTGTCCGGCACTGTATTCTGTGTCCTGGCTTTATTCTTGTGTATAGTTGCGGTTCCTGTTATATTTGGGGCATCGTTTTGTTAAGTTCGGTTACCACGGTTATCACTTGGTCCGTTCCGGGAGCTGTCTCGTTTGGCTTTTATTGATGATTACCATTACTTCTTCGGCTTTGTTATTTTAGCATTTGGTATCTGAAAAGGCCCTCGCTCCTTTTTTTTTTTGTTTTCCTGGGGGACACCTTTATGTACGCGGATCTCCTTCGGCGTTTTGTTTGTTGTTCCTGTAAAACGTGTCGAGCATTTGCCTGCATTTTCCGGTGTGAAATGTCCCCAGTCCGGTGAAGCGGACTCTGCGTGTTTTTGTTCTTCTTGATATTTAACCTTTTGGAGTGTTGTCTGCCATTATTTTTATGCCTATTTGGATTATCCGGTTTCCCGCTTTGTAGGTTAGCAAGAGCTAAGCGATGGTCTCTTTATTAAATTGGCTGAAGAATCAGTTTCCTGAGCAGCGGTCGGTTTTAATAACCTCCGTTATTGTGTTCCAGGGTATTTCGATGTCTTTACTCGTTGGGATGATGTCTTTATTTGCTAGTTTTTTTTTGTTATCCAGTCTTCGTATTTTATTTATCCAGAATTTCTGTTGAGAGCTGCGTAGTTGCATTGTTTGTGCTTGATATGACCCCGGTGTGTGTTACTCGCTTTTCTTGAGGGGTGCCAATCACAGTGTGGAGATGTATGTTCCTGAGTTCAACCCTGTTTCCTGTAGATTGGCTATATGAATGCCGCTACGTGAAGGTCCATCGTCTATTTGATTTTCTTTCTTTGGCTGGTGTTGAGGCGCCGATGCACAGGTCTGGTCAAGTGCGCTTGATTGCGGTAAAGGTCTGTTTCTGGGTGTTGTGTATCCAGTGTCGTTTGCGATTACGACTGATAACGGTGTTAGTAGCTTGCTTCTTGTTCTTCACATGGTGTTAATTAGTTCGCTAATTGGGGGCTGTTCGTTTGAGGCTGGGGTTTCGTGGATTTTTCTTGCTGTTCTCGTGTGTGTTACCGGTTATAAGGATTGGCATGTTGCGGTGTTTTAGCGTTGTACTTAGGATGTCGCTGTTGGCGGGTACTAGTTCGCCAATAGGTGAATACCCTTGTGCGTTTCTGTTGTTTCTGTGCACATTTACGAGATAGTATTCGGACAAGGCGATGATGATATCTTCGCCACCACAAAATGTTATATTAAACTAGCCCCTGACCGTGGCTCCGGCCGCGTGGAAGTCGGTTATAGCGTATGTTCCTATATGAAAGTAGCCTACTTATGTCTCTCTCCATATTCTAGGCTATATCTCAGCCAAATTTCATGACACTTGGTTCAGCGGTTTAGGCGTGAAAGCGTAACATACATACAGAAAGTCACTTTTGCATTTATAATATTAGTAGGGATTGTGCGGTTATGTATTTTGCTATCCTTTATTCCTGGAAGAGAATGCTGTTAGGGAGAAAATCATGTATATTATTTAGAAGTGCTAGGAAAATTCTATCATCCTGTCGATGTTTCCAAATATATGTGGCGAGATCTTGACTGACAATCCTATGATCGAGTGTTAAGCCCATTAAATTATTTTTTGAAAACACTTTTGTTTGTAGTGCAAGTCCAGGACACGTGCAAAGGGGCTGAGGCTGACTTGACCTTTTTTGTGTTTAATCTGTAGAACAAACGCGTGCTATGCGAACTTAAGAGTTAAGGGTAACTTTTTTGTACACTTCAGCACATATGGGCCGTGGGCCGACTCAAATTTCGGTAACCGTGGCGTTACAAGTTATAATAATACAATCTTTAGGTACTGCGTTTTGAGCGATAGGTACCGTATTTTGCGCTAGAATAATAGCGTAAATTAGTTTGTGCCGCCCTATTATATATAGTGTTAGCACACTGGCCCACAACGAACCGGCCGGCTGGCCGTTCTCAGTTTTATAGAACAAATCCCTGAAATATTAGGAACGATCTCACCAGGTTTAGCCGCCAGGGGTCAGCCGTGTCACTCGTCCTCCAGCAGCCAGTCTTCGCTGCAGGCTGAAGCGCACTTACATCACTTTTGCTCCCTTGTTTTATACTACCCAATATAACAAATTGCGACACAGACGGAGACGCACAAAAAACTCGGTTTGATTTCGAAGTCTGGCAAGTCAACATCTGCTGCGCGCGGGCAGACACGACCGTTCACGACGGCGGCCCAACTTGAACTCCCGTCCCAACTCCCGACATTGATAACGATAAAAATCGGTCGCTAAGTCATGAATTTCATTAATCAAGTTTCAAGTCATATTTTGACAATATACCTATACACAAAAACCTTCCACTTGAATCAATCTATCTATTTAAAAAAACTGCTTCACAATCCGTTGCGTAGTTTTAAAGATCTAAGCAAACAGGGACAGACAAACGGGAAGCGACTTTGTTTTATAGGTACTATGTAGCGAAGGATAAATATGTCGTTTTCATTGTTGAGAATTCCAGTCTAGGTAATAATTAAGTACGAAAGAAAAGAAAATAATAAGTTCCTAAATTTAAATATTTAAGCCTTAAAAAAATATAGTTTTAGATAAGTACCTAACAACATGTAGGTACATATTAACAATAATTTTGCTACTATTTCTGTAGTTACATTATACAAGCTTATCTTGTTCGTGAATTCATCAAGCAGCCTGCACCATAACTATGATCATCAATAGAAGCACTCCACATTAGCAGCAATTCGCCACACTTATTATTTTATATTAGCTCTCACGTACTCTATAAATATTTGCAAAAACAGGAAACGGAACTGCCGAAACGCATGCGCACTCTACAAGATGAATTATGTGATTACGGAGCATGTTTAGTGCGATATGCAAACAATGCGCCCCTTCACCCCACCCCTTCCGCGTCCCACCGAACGACATGTTATATCAGTGATTTTTGATAAGTTTGTGCAACTGGAAGATAATAATAATGTTTTCATAGTACAGATATTATTATATTATTAATGTATTTAACAGTGTACGCGTCTGTACCGAAATTGTAAGGTGTATTATACTAAACATTTCAAAAGATAGTATAATGTTCTGCGTTTTCGCTTTTTCGTAACCACCTAAACTTGGTCGGGTTACCACGGTCATTCACTTCCTGATGACTTTAATCGTATTATCTCATTAATTATCCAATGTACTGAGCTGAAATTTTACTGATATACAACTGAACTAAAAAACTAATAATTGACATAACATTCAGTTCATATATCCAATCCAGTGGCCAAATAACACCGCGCGCATCAAGACCGTGCTCGTGAAGAACTCAATATCATCATAACTTGTTAAATACTCACAGGATACTAATGAAACTTCACGTACATTTGAAGGCAGTTACAAGCTTTAAAATAACGTTTAAAGTAAGTCTTTAGAGCTCTTATTGAGAGTGCTGGGACCAATTGAAGTGTTTTTCAATTTAATGAAATAACCTTTAAGCTATGTATTATTTTGGTTTTTTTATTGCAGAACAAATTTAAACTAATTCCCAAGAAGCCATGTACAAAATATGATAAGAATCCGCTTAACCGTTTCAAAGATCTAGCAAAACCAAAAACGTTACCCCAGCAAAATCTCGAATAACTTCGTAACCGATGAAAGAACAAATACAAAATAAGGCACAACATTTACTTCATCTAGACAACTAATTTTATAGCTAGTAATTATTTAAATATTCCCATTAGAAAGAAAAAGGTCTGGCTGGGGTAACGTTACGCCAGCAGGAAATGTTTTTGTGAAATAATTAAAAAACTATAAGCGCAACAAATTTAAAAATGTGCGCAACAATTACAGAAGCCGCAAAACTAATTATCTATAAGATTCAAATGACCATTTTCGACAACATCTGGCCTAGGTAACGCACACACTAGGTTCCCCTTAAAGTGTTAAGTATTGTTAAATTATTTAAGTCCTTATAATGTAACTGTTTGCTTTACCTTTCAGTAAAACTAAAATAACAATTTGTGCTAGATCTTTAGCAACATCTCTAATTCCATCCGAGCATTTGCAATAATGAGTAAAACAAATACTGAATAATAAATAAAGTGTAACAATGATAGTAACCCGACCCATCCACTTAGCAGATATTATAAAAATAAAACGATTGTGTTATCTTAATGGAGTACTACATCTGGCCTTATTTTAACTGAGAGCTTTCTCAGTATTATTGTTATCTGTATATTTAAACATTGAAGCTGGCATATATGTCGAATTTCAAAGAAATGTAGGATACAATGAGTATTGAATAAACCTTTTGTATCTTCTTGTTAGGATTGTTCTATTCAATGTCTTATTTGACTGGCACTTTGTCTCATATTGTTGGTTTACTCTGTAGAGGCTATTATTTACAATAGATATTGTGATATGTCTTAAATAATGTTATTTACTTGTTATCGACAATTGTTGATGAGCACACGTTCCATTTTAAACGGAGAAAACTTAATTCATTCTATCTATTTTCGATTATTTTATGCCAAATGAGCTGAACCCCTTTAATACCTATATTTTTCGTGTTAGCTTGTTTATTGCATTTAAGCTTTTTAGGTTCCGTATTCATAGGGTGCCAACGAAACCCTATTCCTAAGCCTCCGCTGTCCGTCCGTTCATCCGTCTGTCTTACAGCGGGCTGTTTCTCATGAACCGTAATAAACAGCTGAATTTTTCAGAGTTGTGTTTTATTTTATTAATTAAAATTAACTACAATTTTTTATACTTTTATTATGCAATTAAAACAACCTGCTTTTGTTAAATTAATCGTGTAGACTTATACCTAAACAAAACTTCCTGAACTACTTATATGTATTATAAAAAAATATCCTAGCTATTTCAACAATAAGTTATGTTTTCCATTTTTGTTTTCTCCAGCAATAGGTACATTTTTCTAACATTTGATGATGTGTAATTAATTAAGTCTTCCTTGAAGATAAGCCATTCCTACATATAAATATCATCAAAACGAAAACAGAACCTATGCACCCAATTATAGAGACTAAATTTGCTCTTTCATAAAAAATATAGCCTTCGGAAAATCTAGTATCGAAAAGATTAATGAAGTTGCCAGTCTGACAGTGTTCTGCTAATTACATAATGTGATCCAGGACAAAGGTGCGGGAAGCGAAATAAGAACCTAGTATTAATTTTATAATTAAAAATATGTAAGTAGGCTATTGATCTTTTGTAGGGATTCAATTTCTTTTGAGCTGTGAAGGAGAATGGACTTCGTTCTAGGGATTTTCTTAGTATTGAGTAAGTATCTTAATGTTCAATCTACATGATAGCGAATGCTGATTTTTGAAGAAAAATCGTGCAATGCTGTACAATGTTGCAAGGTTGAAAAGTTATTAATGAATAAATCGAAGTAGTATTATTTCCACTGACATACCAATCTGCAGTTATAAATTTTATTAATTTATAAAACATTAGCTTGTGCCAGCGGCTTTGCCGTTTGAGTAACAAACATCCAAACATAATAATATATAATCATAAAAACTTTCACATTAATATTATTAGTAGGATTGTTAATTTTTTTTTTAAATTAATAGCGACCAGTTTTCAATGCAGTACTCGTAGCTACTGCATTTATGAAGTTTGTATTGAAAAACGTCCAACATTCAACACAAGTAAAATTGAGGACCCAAAAGCAATAATTATGCACATTCTATCTGCCGCTATTCTCCCTTAAGGACCGACCAACTAACACGTTCTATTTGGCTTTCCCGTCCATACGCGATATATGTTGTGAAATTTTCTTTTGTCGTTCTTTACTACGCTAATGACACGCAGACCTATTGAGTCAATTATCGAAACATTTCGTAGGAATATGTAAATAAGGTTGTGTTTACAAGACTGTCGGGCGGGTAGCGAGGCGTTTTTCACTGTCATGTCGGTACAAAAGCTAAGCCACGGTTTCCTAAGATTGCGGTGGTCGCCACATATCGTCTGAAATTTACCCTCGTATTTATAAATAAACTTTCAGTGACGTCATTACGTCACTGAAAGTTTATTTATAAAAATAAGATGGTGTTTCCGAGTAATTTTTTGATACCGTTTGACGCCATTTTCATGACGTCCATCACTGTGTCTATTATGTGGCGGCTACCGCTCTTGTAGGAAACCATAGCTGTGTTATGGGAAGCACTCCGTAGACCGCTGCAGCGATACGAATCAACAGCCAAACCAATTCTAGGATTTTTGTGGTGCTCATTACTTAAGTAAACGCTTTATAGCATTCCATCCATAAGATCAGTAACAACCAATAGTCAAGCATGGTTCTTTGCCAAACTTTGAACAAGCAATTAAACTCTTATTCTCTCTTTCTTTCAATTCTTTTTTTTAAGTCGAGTGAAAATCTATGAATGACACTATAGCATGGCGCCAATCTATCAAGCATTTAACCATTTGAAAGTAGACGCTAAACGCTACCCGACCCGCTGTTCTATAACCACAGCCTTACGTTATATATGTTCATATTTGCATACCATGTTAGAACGAGCTCACTAACCGTGTACTGCGACTTGGGAACGTTACAATTGCATCCGAATGGTTTGAAGTAGCTATGTTGCGTTTCTGACGGGTTGCAGTTGCTCGATACGTACTTACCGAAGATAGCTTACACGCTATTAGGTACACACATTTAATTTACTGATGGAAGTAGCAGTCTCTTGACGTATAAGAAGTACTTAGTATGTTTGAGGTCTTAATACTAAAGTAACATTTATTTTAATTTTAGATAGATAGACCACAATGTGCAGAGGCCAACACATAAAGCTACCCCAATCTGTCAAATTTCTTTGATAGTTTTTCAACTTTATTGCAAAAGAATAAGGTTCATGTTCAATCGGGAAAATATGACAATTTGGGATAGGTTGATGTGCTCCAGTCTGAGTGTAAAATAACAACAAATTACTAAATGAAAATAACAGAAAAATATCCCAACGTAACTAAAACTATTCACAAACTACAATATAGTGTAAAAAAATATTTCGCATCGCTGTTGACTGGTAGTGTACCCAAGAGACTGGCAGCATTACCACGTTGTATGCAATGCTTAGCCTCGGGCCAAGGTAAAAACCGGTAGCCTCAGGTCACCGGAAGTGTCCACCAGACGTTTCTAGATTTTTTTTCAAGAGACCCAAGTTAACACTACAACTAAACTGGTACTAATCAAAGCTTGTGTTCAGAATCCGAGATTTGTTTTTATTTAAAGCTAGCTATGGCTATGAAGATATGAAGTCTTTAAAAACAAGAGGATCACCCACACGTGGTACCTTCATGCTTTTATGGAGCACGTCACGAATACGTAGGAAAAATCTAAAATTTAAGTGTCGTTCCCGTCCCCAGGCAGTTCTCCCTCGCTGCCTCAGAACTGGTATTTGATCTGGCAACCAGCCAGCAATATGCCTAGCGACCGAAAAACTATACATCCACGTATAGAATTTTTATAACCTAGATAAATTTTATGCCATGTCGTTCTTTTTACAACGAAGGGGTTGCAAGGAGTTTAGTGAAACGAGGGTGTGTTAGCACACACAAACAGTCAGTAAGTCACCTAATTTTATTCCGAAACGGAATCGAGTGTACGACCTTTTTGCGTAAAAAGCAAAGAGTTGCTACCCCTGAAGCCCCATGTTTCCTGGTGCTACAGAGACTTGCTTGCATAAAGAGTATCCTGGAGGGGGCACCGGAATGCCGTAAAGGGAGGACGTGTCCTTAGGATAGAGAAGGATTGCGAGCTGTACCGAGTAAAAAGCCAGGTGTTCTACACCAATTATTCCTACAAAAATTATAATCACTACATATTATAAAACAAAGTCCCCACCGCGTCTGTCTGTCTGTCTATTCGCGATGAATTTAAAAACTACTGAACGGATTTTTATGCGGGTTTCACCAATAGACAGAGTGATTCATGAGTAAGGTTTAGGTGTACAAAAACGCGGGCGAAACCGCTAGCAAAAGCTAGTATTTAATACGATCATCAAATGGTAGTCGCAAATTGATGTCCCTTAATTAAAAAAGTTTATCAGTACAAATGGTATACTGGCTAAAATGAAACTAATACTAGGAGAGTAATAAGTTTATTTCTATAAACATTTCCGTAATGTCAGCGAGTTTACTTAATCTTCAGTTTGTGACTCGGAGTTATTCGGAGGTCTTAACTTGGAGCTTTTATTATCCAAAGGGTTTAGGGGGTACACAACTTTGATCATAATATCAACAAGTCAAATGACCTAGTTTCCTACTTTTTGTATTTATATTTTAGGTGAATTATGTGAAAAGTTAAATGTGTGTTTTGGTGAGCTATTCATTTGTTGAGTATTATTGTAATTTCAATTATAGTGAAAACCAATAATACTATTTATTATTGTCGAAATAAATGTTTCTGGTTTTAAGCAATGTGTATTTACCACAATATGTGACCTACTGTATATTTAATCAAAAATATTTGCATTATAATTTAGGTAGAGTTTTCCACAAAATTAATAACATCGTAAATTATAGAAATAATATCCCAGTTTGAAAACTAAGTTCATTATAAGCGGCAACAATTCAAAGACAACCATTACCATTCCAATGGCGACAAGACGTTACAAAATAAATCAATGTAATGTGACAGCAGGATACCTGCTTAGTTACAAGTATGTCCTGCGGCCTAGTAATCGTAGCAGGTGATACAGATGAGATCGTAAGTCGCACACAAACACACACACGCTCAAACAGACAAACATTCGAACTATCGGCGAAAATGCGTGACACACTGACACACCCACACACACCATCACAGCTCACTGGTGCACATACACACACAAACTCTGCGGTTGCAATTTGCGTTAGCTTGCCGAGGAACCAACCATAAAGTTATGGGAGGTGATAGCACAAGTTATTGTTGCTATTTCAGTATTAAGTCTCGGATCTTTATCGATGTTAATTTGCTTTGCATTATCCTATCTGGTGGATGCATAAAGAGAGCCAATGAGTTTTCATTATACGGCTACTTAAGCCGTTAAACGCTTTGAAGGAGTTTTTACTAATATATTTTACAGTGTGTTTGGAAATTCGAAGATAAGGTATATGTTTGGATATTAATAACAGGTGACTGGCAATTTATTTTCAAAGGAAAGGTAGAATTTCTCTGTACCTATTCGCTGAAAATCACTGTGGTGTGCCTACCTGTAGAATACTTAAGTTTACGTTCACTCTTCTGTAGATTAAAATAAATGTCGATGTATGCAAGGGGAAGGAATTCGGTTCGGACAGTTTAATTCGTTGTTGAAATTCAAACTGTGAGAGCTACTCGTAACCATGTAACTCTTTGTGGTGTAATTAAAATTTCATAATGTGAAAGCTTTTCAACTTAACTTTGCCTCTGCCGTGTGGTATTCAATCATTAAGCCTGTTGTTAATTTGTTCCAAATACTGATATTTGGGATGGTTAACGATGATTAGTCCAACATAGAATAGTAAATTACTTACCTAAATACCAACATGTATTTTTAACTTGTTCAATTTTTTTTTCTACCTCCAATTTGATTAATCTTTTATGACAGAGATGCCTAATGGACCTGCCTATTCTGGTTATTCGTAAAAATATCCTTTGCATTTATTACACTCCTGCAAAACATGCATGATTTTTTTAATAAAGCTAGCGTTAAATTTCCCCGAATTTTTGACGAATGAAATTAATGCAGAATTTTTCTTATTGTCCAAATATTTGATTATCCCTTGTTGACTGTATGTTGAACAGTAAACAAATAGTCGGAAGTACAATAGATTCTTTTGATGTGCCTAATACGAAAAAAATTCTCCGACGAAACGACAACTGGTGTCGCGGAACAATTTCCATTAGCGTTTATTACGTGACTGCAAAATTAAGAAGTTGTTTATGACTTGACCTGTGCCTTCTTTA
Organism: Polymixis lichenea; assembly: GCA_949091785.1. NCBI lineage: Eukaryota > Metazoa > Arthropoda > Insecta > Lepidoptera > Noctuidae > Polymixis > Polymixis lichenea. The sequence continues at coordinate 11,257,900 of OX420945.1, read as the reverse complement.
AACCTAAGTTTTACTTAATCTTCAACAAGATTTGCGTATAGTATCTAGTGCCTAGTGCTTCAGATAAGAAGAAGAAGTGATGCAACAAACTTCGCCACGGCTGTCCGTTAAGTTAGAAGAACTTGATTGTATACAATAGTATGTAGACTTGGGATACTAGAAATTATATCAGACAAAATTCGGTGCTGGAGAGTCTGCAACAGTCTCATTGTTATCATCGCTTTTTGTCTGTAGCAGTCTACAAGACTGGACAAGTCTTTTTAATCGTGTAATTTGCCGTTCAAATCTTTTCGACTGTTTAATTATAAATGAGTTCAGATAACCTTTTAATTAAAATCACTAATAGCTAATAAAATGCCGCACTTTGCATCTAACATAACAATACCCAATCAGAAACCACTAGAGAAGTACCGAATCATGCTAGTTAGATCCCCTCGAGTATGCTTGCATCCCTGCATCCACGTAGCGGCAGTAATTCATTCCAGTACAAGTGTATCTGCTCGAACTACTTTATGCTCCTGTCAACAAAAATGTAGGAGATGTTTGTGGAGAATGGATATGAAACCTCACGTACATCTAACGTTGAGTTGCTGACATCTTATTTAAATTTGCTTTTAGATTTTTAGAGTCAGGTAAAGTGCCTGATGGTGCTGAATTACTTTCGTGTCTATGAGTTATGAACGGCTTCTTATGCGTTGCGTAATCGTATATCGAAAGTACAGCGCTGAATTCTGAATGCTAAACTAAAGTAGTTGTCTCTTATATGTCGGTTTAAACTTTGAGGTTAATAGTTATATTTTTAGGTACCTGTACCACCCTATACTGTTGCGGTAAGATTGATAAATAGGATAAAGATAGTCTACAGCCAAAATAGGTGTTAAAGTGTTCCTAATACCTGTTACTTGAGTCCGTGATCGCGAACAGGAAAGAGTATAATTATGAATCATTTTGGGAATTAAAATTTCACAGACTGTGTGTGCCGTATTATTGTGATTGTGAATAGTTCATTAATGTGTAATAACAGCACAACTTCTCATAGAAAAATGAAGTTACCAAAGGCAAAAGAATTAACCTAAAATTCAGTGAAAGAAGTTAACTAATTACAGTTTTAATGGCCACCTGTTACGAGAATAACTTTATTTCCGTCATCATTGTTAACTTTATCTCAGTTTCGCCCACAATGTTCTATGAGCTATCAAGTAACAAGATTCCTTTCTAAAATATTTTCTAGACTAAGCTAGTTTTCTGTCTCAGCTGGAATCTTAGAAGCGTCTCAGTATATCCCGCGCGGGTTGTGGGCGACTGATGCAGAGTAATAATATAATTAAAACTTTTCAGTTGTTGCAAAACCGTCTCTTGAGAAACATTGTGCAACTTGGACGGTCTCAGTTTTTGTCTAAATTCGAAGAGTGCTAGTCAAATGTATGTTGTAGAAATGTTGGTGGTAGGTGAAAAGACAACCCAGAATGAAATTAATCCTCTATTTTGTCTCCTAATAAGACTAAAAAAGCTAACAAATTGGACACACATCGCGACTGACAATCAGAGAACAAATTGGGAACTCGCATCAACTTGCGAAAACTGTTATTGCCTACTTTGATGTTAGTGTTAAAAACTAATTTGGCCAGAGGCGAGGGTGAGGTAGGGAGTAATCGGGAGAGGTCGGAGAGGTCGGACTATCGCAAGTCAGATAATGTTTACTTAAGGCCAACTTACCCCGCGCAGATAGTGCCTATCTCCGAGGATTCCCGAACAAAAACAACGCCCAGAGGCGTTTATTGTTACAAGCCCGTTCATTATACATAGTTATCTCTACTTTGTTATATTAATTTCGTGTTGCGGTTTTTGGGCCGAAGCGGAGCAGTTTAATGGTAATGCTCCATTATATTTAAGGTTATTTAACACTGCTGTTCCTTCTTGTTTAGGAGATTAGTGGGTAATGAGGACTTGTTTATGCTGCCCGTTAATTCGGAGCCTTAATTAACTGAAAATTATTTTTTGATGTACTGAGTGGTAATTAGACCTCGCGCTGGCTTTGGTAAATTGGTCGACGTTAATTTTGTGTGTTTTTGGTACATTCGTTTTTTAATAGAACGTTTATTTCATGCAAAAAATTTATAAACGAACGTTTATACTTCAGGAGTTAAGTTAGGTAGGTGCCTATTAGATAATAAGGAGATAGACTGTAACTGAAATTGAAAGCTGAAAGAGGCTTCTAGGTAAGTAATAATAGCCGCACGGCTCGATCTCTCAGGTTCAGAATCTATCAGCTTGCCGCGGTTGGTCCGTGGATGGGTGACTATCTTTACATACCAAGACCCCTCCATGCCCCGGAAAGCACGTAAAACCGTTGGTTCTGGCTGTCGACGATCTTTTCCGTCGTTACGGGTCGTCAGAAACCCGAATCTGACAACCAGTCTTACCAAAGGGTATCGTATTACCCAGTAACTGGGTTGTGGAGGTTACATAGGCAGTCGCTCCATGTAAAATACTGCTATTCAGTTGCATCTGGTTAGACTTGAAGCCGACCCCAACATAGTTAGGAAAAGGCTAGGCAGATGATTATCAGTGTAGCTGAAACATATGTCAGACTGATGAAATTGTCAGTCTGAACTACAACCAATGCGGCTGGTTCACTCGACATTAATCTCTTTGTAAAACCCTACATAGTTATATCACTAGTCACTACGTAAACCTATTTGCAGAAACTGTAAAAACATCCCTTAAATCCATAATAAAACCCGCCACAATGCCATTGCAATTAAACAAACAAGATAAGTGTGCGGCTCGTATCCGCGACAGACAATTATTAATGCTAACAAACGATACGCCAGAGCAAACAGATTTCCGTACATCCATCAAGGCACTGGCAATATCAATGTCAATACATACGGCATTCATCCGATCCGCGATCCATCCGACGCAAACTCATCCGACACGACGTCCACTGTGTCTGACTCTAATTTATCGAGCCGAACATTCGTTCAAACAAACAATTCGAGACATGTAATGCCCGCCATCTGTACGGTATGCTCAAATCCCTGCACGCTATATTGATATTAATTGGTCGACACAGAAACCGCTCGGATGGGACTAACAACAGATTAATAAAGGACGAGCTCGATTGTAGGAATTCCCTTTGTGAGTTTGTGATACACACGTCAAATAAATCCAAATGAAGCAAGGTATTTTAAGCTATTTTTATATATTTCGGAATAATTCACCCGATCAAATTGAATATTTTTGATTAATGTTCCGCCGGTGTGTTTATATTATAAAGTCAAATGAGATGAGTAACAACCATGTTCAAGTTCACTTAAGATATAATCGATGAGCCCTCAGACTTTGATTCGAGCTGCCCGATATTTTGTAAGTGGAGTAATTTTCTATTAGACTGGTTAAAGTGGTCTTAAGTCTAAGGTAAGTGGTCTCAGTAGTTTAATCATTATTCACTGTGGTCCAGCAATAACTTCAAGTTAAAGTATCGTCTTTTGTATTGCTGGCAACTTAATTAAGCAAGGACACAGGAGTCTCCTTGCGTTTGAAACTTTTTCAACGCGGAATTTTAGAATTTTGAACCAGCGTTTTCTGTAGTCAATGGTTTCTTTATGCGATAGAGACGCTCAACTTCTTAACGTTTGTGACTTGACTCTGTAATTTAAATTAAAACATTCAACGAAACTGTTTCTAGTTCAGGGAGCACCTAGTGCTTGATTTATGTTGAGAACCTCTGTGACACCGAATTCATTAAACTTCCTCCGAAAATTGATCCGTATAATTTTTTATGGTAGTAGTAGTTACCTACACCTACATATAGTCTCTACCTTTCATCGTTCGCGATTTAATAAACAATAATTTTACAAGCAGCTGTATATTGCATGTACTCGAACAAAGAGTATGTGTGCTCTGTTTTTTATTTTTATTGGCAATTAAACAATTAACCCGTCGAGAGGCACAAAGGAATGGAGGCTCCCCACTGTGCGGGGCGAAATTTTATACTCATTGAAGGCGTATTGTGGTGAATTTAGGGTTTGTTCTCCGGTTCGCGAGATGAAAGCTTTGGACCCGTGAATGAGTATTCCCATAATATATAATAAAAAATAAGCCAGCCTCACAGCTGGGTCCTGAGCGCATAGGTTAATTAGGTCGCGTTTGTGCACTCTTTGTATTATTCATGTCTGTATATTTTGCTAATGTACGTGTATAGCACGTCTCTCTCCTCTGTTCCGCTGACGATCTGGAGGTTCCTGTTTGTAAAATAAAAGCAAATACTTTTTGTAATTTATTTAATAAAAATCTCTTTTGACTTGAACACGATCACTAAATTACAGACAATTAAAGAAATATTATTTCATGTAACATTGAGATTATTTTACGTCGTATCAGTCGAGCTTAGAATAATAATAGTTACAAGTAAGACTCCCTCACTGACTGATAAAATGAAAATTTACATTATTACTACTTATGTACATTGCTGGTGTGACATTCATGATAAATTATATTCTTAATCACGATAAAAGGATTTCACTCTACGCCTGTCTTTTTGGCTAAGGACGCACACACTGAAAGATCTTAAAGCATCATCTGGTTTAGACACATCATAGTTGTTATTAAATCATTAGTTTGAACTAGCGTGAGCTCCGAATGTGAAAATTAACTTGTTTTAAGTAAATTACCGGAAGGATATTATTTTTTAAAGGTGTAAAATCTGTGAATCGGTAGCCATAATACAAAATCATGAACAATTTACTGGCAGCAAATGGCGTAGAGTGAAAGCCGTTCAGTTTTATTTATGTTTGTAAATCAACACGCACAGTAATTCCCGTATGTCAAATCTGTACACGTAAAGCCGGTGCTCCGTTTGATACTGGCTCGAGCTAAGCGACTGCCCCGAATACAAACGACGGCGACGCCTCGCGCCGAGTACGCAAATGTAATGGATCAGCGACTTAATACCAAAATACTACTATAAAGGCTTGTGTTCCAATTCAACACAGCATTAGACATCCATGATTGAGTTATTCAGTTACCATTATACAATAAATATCTCACAAAAAACAAAATACGATATTTACTGACATTTTAATTTCAAACTCTTACATCGAGGACACTCAACTGTTTACGAAATGCGTGTAAAATATAATTAAAGCGTTACGACTGTGACTGTTTACGTACATTTATATCTATTTACATAAATTATAAATCAATTAGTGCACCATGTTTTTTCGCATGTATTTACAAAATATACAACTATTCACTAACAATTATTAACAATATTTTTACCGAATGAGAAACGTTTAAAAACATTATGAAACAAAAATTTTACACAAGTTTTCTTGTTGGAAATAAATAGATTGGACCTTACAATTCTCGTAGCTCGGGTCATAGATTATTTATTTACAAGATCGGTAAAGAAAGTAGTGACAGATGGTAGAGTAATGTTATGCAAAGCACCATGTTTTGGGCAAAAATCTGTAGCTTTTAGAATAATAAATTTTCTTATATCGAATTACATTTATCTAATATTTCTGATATAGAAAAGTCGCAGATAAACGCCAAATTGGTAGACAAAACTGAAGTATTAGCTAACATGGCAGCTTCATATCATGTACAAAATCGGAATCAACTTTGTCAGCCTTTTCATGTACCTATTATCTACTAAAAATTGATAAGTAACAACAACGTAGTCATTACGTTTCTATGAAACGATCGTTATAACAATACAAATAATTAATTTAGGCGTTTCTATCACTTCAACGTATACTCTCCTCGCTTTTCCTACAGTAATAATTCAACGTCTGTTCACTATATTTACACTGGGTACACCTACGAACAGTTTGTCTTTGAGACTCGCTGAGGTGTCGACAACTTAATGGTGCCCAATGTTGGGCTCAAATGGAATGTTTATTCGCATGTAACACGACAGATTTATGAAACGTTTCCTAGTCGCATTACGTCACTGGCTTGCTGTTCAGCGTTGTCCTGCGGTGTTGAGGAGTCCCTCTGAGGAGTTGGAGGCGGGAATGCCTCGGGGGACCGGCCCCTCAGCTCTGTGCTAGGGAATCCAGCGGCACCACCAGTTTTCCGTTGGAGTAGCTGTAACAAAGGAAATCTATTGAAATTACACGAACATTTCCCACTCCACAATTAAGTTTGCGTTTGCTTCTAAAAGTTGTAAACTAGTTGCTATGTATGTTTAAGTTAGAACGAACATTAAGTAATAAGTAGTTATTAACCTGTATGGTATAGTGGCTGTTCTGGATTTAGCTCTGCTTGGCCTACACGCGTCATCTGCAACCAAGACATTTCAATGTGAACGATTTAAATTGTATCTATAGTCTTCTTTGTAATTAACGTTTGTCTTGGCGGATAAAACGGAAACTTTCCGCTTGTTCATAGTTTGTATCGTATCGACGAGGTTTAATTAAGTGGTAGCGCACGCTATTGTCTCAGCTCTTGCGGTACAATACTTATCTTAAGCCGAAGTTAGCAGAAGTAATATCTGCGATACCTTAATGAGGGAACTTTGTATCGACTTCGTTAATCGTTTCTGACCCGGCCGATTCGATCTGTTCTGCCTTTATCATTTTAAGTAGTTTTGTTTTAAAATGGTTTAAAATTACATTGTTCAGTGTAAAATTGTGCTGTGTATAGTTGTAAGACGAAAAAAAAATTAAATAAAATCTGATGTATGAATTTCTCTAAGAGAGATAAATTTGAAATGGACGCGCATTTGCCAATTCCATGATATTTTCATATAATTAATCATATAAGTTACTGGGAGAAAGTTGTTTATAGAATGTTATCATAATTGCCAGCTAATTAGAGATGCAAGGGTACTTTCTGCCAGCAAAGTGACAAGTGTTGGCGGAGTGCCTTACCGTAGAGCGGCTAACATCGTTGTGAGAGGCACGCATCGCATTGGACGGGCTCGGCACGCCGCTTGCCCTGAGAGCCCTGCGAGCCGGACTTACGCCGGAAAGTGTACCTAACGAGCAGACCTGCAATGCAAAACGCCGCACCGTTAACAAAACAAACAACTAAACCAAAATGAAAACAGCAAACACAGAGCCACGCGCGCGCGTCCATCTGAAAAACGCCTATGGGCGGACGAAAGCGGGCCAAAATAAAAAAGAAATGATGCTCTCAGGGTTTTCATGACTTGATACCGCTAGATTTCATTCAAGTTTTATGGGAGAATGAAACTTTATGCTTTATGCATTTCTGTACTGGATTTATGTTTCTACTACGCTGTGTATCGTGGAACTTCCTAAGTGGCAACGACGAATGTTTGGAGTATGTGCTTTATGTTTTAAGTTTAGTTTGAGCTAAATACAGAAGTTATGAACTCATTATGAACTAAAACATTCTAAGATAAAACATCTACGTTACTTAAACGTTTACATGCATAACTAGAAGGTGAAGAAGAAAAGAAGTGATTGGAGTGAATGATAATAATCTTACCCGTTAATCCGGCTTTGTTGATGCTGTTGGAACTAGAGAAACCGGATATTTTCTTCCAGGCTTTTTTGTTCCAAAACCCACTAGCTTTAGCGTCTCCACAGCTGGAGCTACGCGGTGAAGGTATATCCTTGGGGCACCGCAGGCCACACTCTTCAGCCCCTAGGATCCGCACGCCAGCCCCTCGCGTACCGTACGCCACGGCGGGTAAGTGCGGCACTGATCCCGTCGGTTTACGACGCAAACTACCTACATAACTTGCCCCGCTACTGCTGCCACTAAACCCGCTGTCTAAGTCTGGTGGATTACAACTTGCCGGCGAGAGTAACTCGTCTGTCGGACCAACTCGTAACAATTCTTCGATATTGTCTCTGTCTTCAGCGCGCTCCGAATCGGGAGATTCGCATTCCGGCATGAGCATAGCTTCTACACTAAGATTCAACTCTCCCAAAATTCGTTTGTGCCTCGATTCTACTCGACGAACTTCCTCCTCTACAACACTTCTATCCAAAGAAACTAGTGACTGTCGTGGAGCGTATCGATGTTTGGGACACGTCCTAGATCCATCGGTAATTTCTTCATAAATGTTCTCTTCAGTGCCGTACCTCGTCACATAATTATGTCGAGATGTTCGATCTCGCGGTATGCCACCTCTTCCTCGCTGACGGTTCACCTTCCTTGATGACGATGGCATTGATAAGTGGTGGTCGTAGTAAGCATAGGAGTAATCGACGGGTTCAAATCGCTCCATAGTTGCTGCGATGTTGCTCCTATTCCATGTCTGAGGGGCAGGCTCTCTAGATAAATTGACAGCCGCTAGTCTCGCTGGGAGAATTTCATCCAGGTCCCTGGCACAGCGTTCATCAAGCGACTGCGCGCCATCGTCTTCCTCCCGTCTGTGCTTCCTATGCGGTCGACGAGATGTTTGTGAACGTGCGTGCGCTCGGTCGCAGTCTGATCCATGACCGTGATTGTAATCAGGTGTGTGGCTACGATTATAATCAATAGGCCTATGTTTACAATCTAGCGTATGGTGGTAATCAGGAGTATGTCTCAGACTATAGCTGGAGTTTCCTTCAAAATCTGAGCGGTCGTAAGAAGGGCTGTCATCGGCATTGCTAGTATGAGCATGAGGGCAGTCGGCTGCGATGCCGGATTCTGACGAGGGATAGTCGTGGACCTCTGCTGTGACGAACGACTGTTGCACGTGGTCCTCTGGTCGCGCGGGCTCGGACGTGGCATGTCGGTGGTGAGGGCGCGGCCGCGTGGTTTCGCGGCAGCTCGCGAAGTTTCGCTGAAGAGTAGGTGGGTGTGGGTACCGTCCACAACGACTGTCGTACACCGCCTCCCCGGGCTCGTCGGGGCTCGGCGGCGCGCTTCGTGATTCCATGGCTCATCGTCTCATATCCAATTAGTACCTGTAAAAAATGAAATACCATTATTATTTGACGGAACATTAGACATAAATATGAAATGTTTTCTTTTTAATAAAAGCCACGGACCGACACCGGCGGCGGGGCCGAGGGCAATGAATCCGAAATTACGTGCTGCGTGATAAGGGTAGGGTAAGTGACGATCAACACAGCAGCCGACGTCGATATATCATCATCAGTCGCCGGGTAATAAATCGGGGACTTTGTGCCGTGTTTACATTTTATATTGCGGATTTTTAGAAGCTTTGTTGCTTCGTGATATGTGACGTAATGTCACGTCTGCTTTGTTATGGGAATTAAGAGTGATGAAGGTATATTAGAAGACAAATTGCAGTGTGTTGAATAAATTTTGTTTTATAAAATCTCTAACACTTGCTTGCGTTGAATGTATATTTTACACATTGGGATGTAAATTCTATGTTACTACATTCGATTTATCGCCCACAAATACAGTAACTATCATAACCGAATTCAAAATCAACATTTTTATTGCGTCTCGCTCGGATGTTATTGCACGAATTCCAGACCAATTTATTACTATAACGATAAGTGTCCGTGAACTAGCGGCAAGGGCGGGCGTCGGGACGCGACACCCTCGGTTGCCATGGCGACGGGTCCCCGCGGTTTATCGCGCTTCCGCCCGATATTCCTTGCATCTAAATCATCATCAGCACTGGGATGCGGATCGTAAAGAGCCCGTTGACCGTCCGTCCGCTCCGATATAATTTGTTACATAGCCCGCCATCGCATTGCTCGGGGTTTGGGCTCGCCTCTACTGCCCAAACGACAGTCTACGGCCTAACTTTCGCCCAATGGCAATTTTCGAGACACTTTTGTGTCCCCGCGAACGAAATATTGTTTGGCTACGAATATTTTCGTGAACGCTGCAGGTGCGATCGGCACCCTCCGTATAAACCAAATATTGATCGATTCTATGTTGTATTCATAAAAAATGAATTCTACTGTCGAAGTGGAATACATTTAGTGACAGAACGATACATTACCATTGCGTTCTCATACTACGTAAAACGTAAAATGTGCTTACACATTTTTGGCTCCCCTTTCTACTTTCCCCTAAGCTTAAGAATATATTACGTTTTGTGAGGGTTAAAAAATCATGCAATGCACATAACAGCGTCGTAATTGCAATGAAATTTATTACTGTTACATAGTATTACTGACACTAATTGCCAACATTCATTTAGGGGATTAAAAACGCGCATTAAAAACTTGACATTGCACTGTAATGCTTGTACTAATGTTTTTTTTTAAATCTCTATAATTATTTTGATCATAGAATTGCTTGAATGTAACTAATATAAGTTAGGTTAGAATTAGTTGGGTTCTGAGTTAGCCAACTGGAATATACTCCTTTGCGATGTCAAGTTGTCAACACGACTATTTAAACACTAAGTACACCAAACCTCGACTATTGTAAACATAGGTGCACCCCTCGGTTACAACCGCATAAGTCTCGATCTCGCTTCAATATCGGGGTAATAAATCCTATGTCCTAATGTAAGTCATGGTGCCAAATTTCATTGAAATCCGTTCAGTAATTTTAGCGTTGAAGCGTTACAAACCAACATAATTATAAAATTAAAAAAATGACTGCTACGAGTGAAATGGTGGCTACGGTTATGATAAAATTAAACAAACCTAGAGAAACCACAACAAAAATAACCAATTCACTGCTAGAACGAGATAAAGAAAACTCGATATTAAAATAATCGAATAACCACTACCTGCACACTGTACAATCATAATTTAGCAGCATTACTGTAATCACTATCCATCAGGCAGGAGGCGATAAAATAATAATTGTTTTCATTTTCTATGCGCCCCACCACCACCATTTATAAATAATAAGGGTTTTGTACAGTGGACTCATGTGGTACCGACCACATGAGCCCACCGTCCATAATAAAAGCCAGTAAAAGCTCTCGCAGACAGGCACACTACGACAGTGCAACACAATCATAAATATTATACTAGCTTTAGCCAGCGGCTTCGCCCGCGTGGAGGACGGAAATTATCACACGGGAACGTATTACCGAGATAAAAGTATCCTATATTTTAATCCAGGTTATAAACTATTCGTGTGCCAAATTTCATCCCAATCCGTTCAGCCGTTTTTGCTTGATTGAGTAACAAACATCAAAAAATCCAAAATACTAACGTTCACATTTACACTATTAGTAAGATAGGATTTCTATGGACATGATTCTGCGATGTAATATCTATAGAACGATTTCTATGAAAACGACTGTTGCAATGAGACATGTCGTGCGATAAATTGCGCCTGTCTGCGGGAGCCTTAATTAGTGTCTGACGTTTTATTTTTTACTTTGAATGGCGTTATTGACAAATTGTTGATTAAATATTAATGAAATGTGAGTTAGGATTAGTTTAAAATTAATGTGGCTGGTGCTGGTGAAAAATATTTGTGTGGCTGTCATATTGAGGACAAGATTTTCTTTTTTTTTACTTTGACATTATACTGACCAAGCCCATAATTTTTATCGTTTTATTTTATTCACTTTTCGTTCTCCTTTTTCGTTTTAGTGATACTGAAACATTTACCTAGTAATGATTTGTATCTTATTTTGTCAGCTTACATTAGCGTCACTGTGCCTTTTTTAAACTAAATGTATTTCATGAAACACACCCGTTCCAGACTTAGTATTAGAGGCTGGAAAATTAATTGTTTATTAAACTGACATACTAAATCCATTCGACGTGCTACAGACATTTTATACACACAGACAATAATACATTTATTTTTCTGTCTTTGCCTAAATTCCTACTGATGCTAAAAACCAAAGGGTTTTCTCAAAAATGTTCTTCTTCGACAAGAACACGTTAACTTATTCAAATCCACAGTGTCTCCTGATCTCTAAGATGCTCAACAGTTCAGTGGCACCACACTGGGCACCAATTATTTATGTATCAAGTACCTACCGTCGCGGATTGACTACTAGAAAAACGTAGCAAGCACTTGACACTTTTTTAATTTTATGCACTTTATTGCATGTGCTCAAAAAAGGTCGCTGTGACCTTTTTGCATAAAATTAAAAATGCCAGTATGTATTTCTGGCGTTGTCGATTCACTAACAAATAAAGTGGCGTAGAGAAAATACTATATTATTTCAAAGTGTCCATTCGCTCAATTCGGGCTAGTAATTTCGTGCGAATCGACACGAAAGCGTATCGTACGATAAGCCACCGTCGCACGAAGTGTCTGGTGACTCAATAGGTGGCGACCTAATGAAAGCTTGTCACGTTTTAATTTGTCGTTACTTAATACTTAACTACGGTCTATGATTGACTTGACCGGCTGTGGGGTATGCAGGCGTTATTAGTCAATTATTAAGTAATGTAAGAATTATTTTGTAAGACGAGAATGATAAGAGCGGGTCTCAAACAAATATGCTAATCAAAATTTGATTTTCATAAAATGTACAAGATTTATACGTATAAAATACAAATAACATGATATTTGCAAGTATTTTGTAGGACAAAAACATAAAATGATATATCGATATTTAAATATCAAGTTATCTCTAGTTGTAACGCATTTGCGAATTATTCTTTATTGCTAATGACGTTATTTTTGGTGGTAAATCATCACATAACTTCTGGGACACACTTTTACTGACTAAAACTCGCCCGTGTTCCTTCAATAGCCTGTGTGCCAGAGCCCACAGTACCTCTTTCGAACAACCCGCAACCCTGGCAGGTATCGACCCTTGCGGACCCCATCAGCTGGTGCTGACATATCTTTGAAGCGCGCGTGGAACACAACGCGCCGTTGACCCTGGCTTGGTCCTTAGTCCTTACCGGACAGCGAGCTACTCATTACTCACCATCCGCAAACCCGCGCCTACGGTGGTCGGGAATCAGCCTGGGATTCCCGACGCACCCCCATACCTTAGTCTGTGACAGCGTTAGACGCGCTAATGACGGTAAAGAAAAAATAATCTTACTTAATTGTATTTATATTATGATGAAATTTGTGTCGGCACTTCGGCAGTTTAAGAAATGGCTGTATTTATTTTAGAAATCTGGGATGCGCAAAGAGACAATTATAGCTGCTTACGGAATATAGAGCTTATGATTAGGAGCATACAAGCTACGTTTTTATTTCCCATGGGAGAATGAAAAGATATAGACGATCTAGGTTTGCCGAAGGCATTACTTATTCTTAAATTATCGGAACATTATTTAAAGTCTGCAGTATTTGTAACACTTGAACGAATTCTCGTGAATAAATCCTAGAGTTTTTTTTAACCGAAATATTTGTTTCTTTTTTTAAGATAAGGCTACCAAGTGTATTTACATAGTTAAGTAATTTTATATATTTATGCCATATGCGTCGTTCAGTTTGATTGCCTTAGAAAGATAGGTCACGTTCAACTTATTTAGAAAAACCCTGTTTGTTTGTTTGTAGAGATATTGATGTGACTGTGCAAACAAACAGTAATATCTACTAAGTATAGTTGGTTACTTTACGGTGTAGTTTATGCATGTTTCGCCGAATTTACACCTTTGGAAGGAGTAGATAGATGCATAGACGAACGCCACTCGTGTGATTATTAGGTAATTCCAATTTGAGTAACGGCCGAGTTGAGTAATGCTGGTCCTGTTCCACAGCCACCTGGGTTTACTAGTTCAAATTTTAATATTTGGAAGAGATGCTTCTGTTTTTATTTTTTCTGACATTACGAAATAGTTTTGTTGCTATTATTATAATTTTTGTGACGTTACGAATATGTTTTATTTTTACTGAACCAAGTGCTAGTTATTGAATACTTCAAAATATATTAAATGTTTTCTTTTAGGAAATCAGATTTTATTAATATCTCAAATACATTGCAAACTATAGTTTTGTATAATTTAGAAGCATTTTTTTAATTTTGTAAATGTAAGTACCATGCATCCATTTATTGTGTTGTTTTGATGTACGTTGACTTGAAAAAGCATGGCAGTTGGGAGTATGTCATGCTCACTTAAATGTCTCACTGGTCGTGGCGCGTCTGTTGGATACCGTAGGGAACCGTATGCGGTTCCGCAGCAGACGCACCGGGCGTCGGCGAAGGGCGGACAACGCCCTCTTCCGGCCCCCCTAAATGGGTCCAGGGGCGACAGATCCGGGGAAATCTGTCGCCCTCTACTTGTTAGGACCCGAGATGGCGGCGCGTAGTGTTCCACGCGCGCCTCTCTATGACGTAAGGGGGGAGTTTTACACCTCACTCCCCCCCTGTCGCGAGGTGGCCCGCAGAGGCGGGCCGGCACTAGCCGGGGATCGCGGAAGTCACATCAGTTCCCGTGATCCCCGGTGCAAGTGAGAGACGGAACACCGGGGTGGTTTTAGTCAGTAAGAGTCTGACAGACCCCTCCGCCCTCCCCGGGGCGGAGGACATCCATGAGGATTTCCCCCCGTAATCAAAAAAAAAAAAAAAAAGGGAACCGTATGCGGTTCCGTACAAAATGGTTGAGCTGGATGGTGCTGATCCACGCGTCAAGTTCGTGTACGGGCGCTGTCGGTTGAGATTGGTCATCTCCTAACTTCCGGGGCTTATTTTTAATCTTGTATTTAGAATTGTTTTTTTTTTTTTACATTGTTCTCACATACAGTAGCAACAAGAATAATGTTCCCAATATTCAAAAGTGCCTGTAAATGGTTTAATTAAAATAAATGCTTGAGTTTGAGTTTGAATTTCGAGTTTATTAGTTATTTTTTAAACATAGATTAGATGCATTTTCCAAAATGCATCGAAACGAACTTACCTACTTTTAGTTCCGGTAATAACGGTTATAACGGGTTTTTTTTTTTTTGAGGGTGGGAAATCATCAAATGACTTCTCCCGCTCTGAGTGGAGCAGGAGGGCGTGTCAGACTTTTACTGACTTAAACCCACCCGTGTTCCCTCAGTTGCCTGTGTGCCAGTGGCCACGGTATCTCTTTCGAACAACCCGCACCTCTGGCAGGCATCGGCCCTTGCGGACCCCACCAGTTGTTGCTGACATCTCTGACGCGCCGTCCGTCGGCCCAGGCATTTTTTTTTAACGTGGAGAAATGCCTATTGCGCTACCACTATCTACCAATATCTTGAAAACGGTTAAGTTTGGGGTACGATGGTTCATAGTGAAATCAGTTAGGAATGATGGAAACTACAACCTCTTAAAGGGTCTATAGAGGTCGACTTAACCTGTAACCCTGTATACAGGATGGCAGAGACATCGACGTACGCACGGCTACACATCAAACTATACATTTTCCAGTATAAGCTGATCTCGCATTGCGATATCCGTACAATGCGAGATTAGCGTAAACTGGAAATGTATAGCTTGATATATAGCCGTGTGTATAACCTGTTATCATGAGTTCACTACTTGATTCTGAACCGAAAAATTTCAACGCAGAGGGCGTAGAAATTGGTCGCTGGTTATTAGAAAAAAAAATAGCTGTTCCATACATTTTGATAACCGACGAAAAATTTCTACGCTAGACGGGTCATCATCAATCAATCATGTGTTGCGAAATCATGATTATATTTTGCGCATCGATATCTCTGCCAGCCTGTATAAATGCGGTTCACTTTGAAATTAAAGTTTTATGCATTATCTACCTACTTGGTTACAGTTAGGTATGTGTCAGCAGAATATTTATAAGTAGGTAGGTCTATTGTATTTGAAACAAAATGATAAACACAGTGGAGAGTAATTTAATACACATAACGTATTACATTAATATTAATTTAATCGTAAATAAATATATAGTGACTCGATAGCAACGGAATGGTTATGCAGTTGATTGAATATTACTACGTAATGGCTCCAGCGTTGTTTCTGCAATAATCCCTTTTATGTTCAATAGCAACGAAGTTATTTACCCATTCGCATTTTAATTGGTGAAATATTTCCGATCCATTTATATTATTTTAATATCTCTTCGATTTCCGATTAAATAAACAAGTAGTGACTTCTCCACTACTTGTTTGTTTTTGTTAATAAATAAATTTGTGGTTCGTTTATTTATAAAAAGAACAGGAAACGCAATATTAATAAAATATTAATTCAATGTAGCAATCAGTGTTCAATTTATTGTTCAATGCTTGTTTCGTTATCACTTAATGTAAAATATTAACAATATCGATGTTCTTTTCTTGCTTTCCGTGGCCACACAGCAGTAACAAGACTGGATCTTGGCCGTTGCATGCATGATTGCGTATACATCCAAACTTGGAGATAATACATACTTCGAGTGACAAGTAAAAAAATTGTTGTCTGAATGTCTGTGGTTATCATATCGTTACCAAACGGAGCGCATCAACCACTTGCTCATGAAATAATTCCGTTCAAATAGAACGAATCTTTTCGCGTGTGATCAAAAACTAAAGTGACTTTCAGGTGCACTTTTCGGCATCCCTTCGTCAACTCAAGAACTGTCAAAAGGTGGACGCTCATCGGCTAACGCTATTACAGACTAAGGTATGGAGGTGCTTTGGGAATCTCAGGCTGATTCCCGGCCACCGTAGGCGCGGGCTTGCGAATGGCGAGTAATGGGTAGCTCGCTGTCCAGTAAGGACCAAGCCAGGGTCGACGGCGCGTTGTGTTCCACGCGCGCCTCAAAGAGAATCGGCACCAACTGGTGGGGTCCGCAAGGGCCGATGCCTACCAGAGATGCGGGTTGTTCGAAAGAGATAACGTCGCTCCTGGCACACAGGTAACTGAAGGAACACGGGTGGGTTTTAGTCAGTAAAAGTGTGACACGCCCTCCCACTCCACCCAGAGTGAGAGAAGTTATTTTATGATTTCCCACCCTAAAAGAAAAAAGGTATGGCGGTAGGTACTTTGCATTATTCCTACTGTTCTCAGCTTATAACTTGTACATTGTATAATTGCATATAAACGTAAAATCCTGCGTGTGATGTATGGACGTCGGTATACAAGGCAAAAGAAGTATGCAAGGATCAAATCAGGTGGCGTTCTGCAATTTCTACCTGCCCCCATAGGAACATGGTGCGAGTTTATGGAAGTTTGTATGTCTGAATGTTTGAAAGACCAATCCTGTAGTCTTCTGGTAAAGCCATCATCTACATATTTCAGCCGATGCGTTTGCTACAAAGCTATTTTAAAAAAAAACGACCTACTAAACTTAGAGCTTTAGTGTTTCCAAGTAATAAGAATCTGTGATCCGTTTTGACTAAAGTAAGTTCAAGCAAGTAAATGTAAACAATGAAAGTATCCTCTATAACTAACACGAAGTCTTTTTAGTACCCAAAGAGCCAAAAGAACTGTTTAATTCTATCTAAACCCATTTAAAATGGATTCAATGAAATACAAGACGACTCATAAAACAAACGCAGTTAATTCCGTTTAAAATATTCGTAAAATCACTTTTATTAAGATTTTCCAAGGACCGTAAATATCGAAACAATACGTAGAAAACTGTACCTACCTATTTATGTAGATACAATTTTGTTATATTTTTAGAGTAATAATTTGACTTCTGTTTTTTGTGTTTTGTTTCTGTTGTAACCGGCTTATACCCCATCATCATCATCATCATCATTTCATCCGAAAGACGTCCACTGCTGGACATGGGCCTGCCCCAAGCTCCGCCACTTCGGTCCGGTCTGTGCTTCTCGCATCCAGCGGACTCCTGCTTATAGCCCACAGTTAGTTAACTACTAGTTACTTAATTTTGACACCTGTTACCGGTGTCAAATGTTTAAATAGAAATAAATTGTAAAAAAATAGATTAAATGAAAAAAAAATTTTCACTTTCATCATCATCTTCATCTGCCTTTTCCTAACTATATTGGGGTCGGCTTCCAGTCTAACCGGATGCAGCTGAAGCAGTAATGCTCGCGAAGAAGGGAGGCGCCGCACGTGAGGGAGAGGCAATCTATATGCGCCCTCACGGCTCTAGTCGCTGAGTTCCAGTATTTTACATGGAACGACCTGCCTATCTGACTTCCACAACCCAGTTACTGGGTAATACGATACCCCTTGGTAAGAGTGATAGTCAGACTTTCGGGCTTCTGACGACACGTAATGACTGTGAAAGATCTACGAATAACAGCCGGGACCAACTTCGCCTGGAGGGGTCTAGGTATTTAAAGATGGTCAACCATCCACTGATCAACCGCGGCAAGCGTAGCTTAACCTGATCGATCGATCCATGCCGTAGTTACACCGCCGTTGCCACAAGCACAGCACAGCATCGATACATAAATTACTCACAACTCTATAGGTACTTTCTGTATTCTTTTTGAATGTTCAAGACCCACAGAAGCATCTAAGTAGGTACTTAAAGTGGTACATTTTACAACACGTATAAGAAAGCTATTACACTGAACGCCATCGTTCTCCGATTTGAATTTAGAACGAGCTCAGCCTTTTTCGCGACAATTCTGTTTATTTTATGCTCCATTCCCGAAGTGCTCGAATTCCGCAAATAAATAAGTAACAAATGAAAGTTTAGCTTTAAGCTAAGACGAAGGAAAGCCGAGATAAACTGGAAGCCGATTGGTCCGCGAGCGTCCATTAATAAAGATAATGCTAAGACGTGTCTATTAATAGTCGCTAATTCCATGATCTTATTTGTGATTCTGAGGCCGATGTAATTACTTATATCAGTGGAGATAAGCAGCGGTCGGAATAAACTAATGTTGTTAGAAAAGCAACAAAATGTATTATGACTGGTATGCATAAAATTCCACCTCGTTGAGTTTAATTTCTTCCTATTAGTCTAAATTACGTACTATAAATAAGTAGGTATAGTTTCATTTATGTTGGCGCGCTAGTAACCATATTATCATGCGTCTATTCGCTCAGAATGTAATTAAAGAGACTAGGGTTGAGCCTTCGAAACTATTACTAACAAATGTTATAGAGAACAGTTAATTCCGGTACCTATCGGCCGGTTTATGCGACACTCAACGCAGGACGGTTTAAGTGCCCTTTGAGAGAGATCTTCGCGTTTTATTGCTAAGAAAGTAGTTAATAAAATGTGCGAAAATATCTCTGCAGGACGTAACCATTCACAGTTTATTTGACTACTAATACTGCCCTTAAGTGAGTAATAGTTCTTTGGCAGATCGTATCTCATTTAACTCTTAGCTTAGGGATTCCTACTTACTCTTTAGAAATTAATTATGGCTTAGCTTAGTTAGTTAATTTGGAAAATAACTTGTTAACTTTAAACCTTAGAAAGTTTCAGAATGTTGTTCAGCTTAGGGAATTTACTTAATAAATTAATAATAGTATTGGTTCTTACATCATACAATTGGCGTTTTAGATGGAAAAAACAAAGAGAAAAAAATGTATTTGGTAAATCTAAGTACCTACTTATGTATAATTTGTAATCTACGCATTTTTGCCATTTTATAGGTAGTTCATTAATTCCTTTGCTGAAAAAATTCTGGGATTGAGAATGAATGAAATCTTTGAACGTGGTTTTGACAGCCTGCCTCATCGGAATAGATTTTTGTCCCTGCATGAGATTGCCCAAAATCCGGAAAAAGTGATTATCTGTTGAAGCAAGGTCCGGGTGTTGGTGGTCGGGGACATTGCAATCGCAGCTCCTCTAACTTAGCGAAAGTCTGTGATGTTGTGCAGTGTTTGGTCGTTATTGTTGACAATACAGATCTGCCGTAATCGTTTGGCCACATCTTAGCAGCGTATGACTCCAGCACTGGTCCACCAGTCACTTATCAGTACTTTTTTCTGAGTCAGCTTTGGCTTGGGGCATTATTTGGCCGTTTTTTATTTCGGTGGAACGTATTCGTAAATGACGTCATATTTTAAGTTTTCCATATTGTGAATAGAACGATGTCAAAGAAAAATCAAATGGCGCGAAAAACAGATGAATAATTACACTCGAAATACGAAAACATAGCCTAAATTTGAAATAAATTTAAATGAGGAATTTCTAATCAAACGGAAGATATTAAAAAACCCCAAAAAAAAACGCCAGATATTTGAGATCAAAGTGGCCAGTTGGACAAAACATTAATTTCATACGTAAGGACCTAATAATACGTTTTTGGTTGTTATTTAAATTATGTCTGTTTATATGTAATGAATGTAAATACATGGTTGTTTCGTTTAAACTTACAGCGTTTTTGTGGTAATAAATTAACTCTAATAAAATGTTTCGCTTAGCCTTTCCCGTCGTCACGCTTGTCTGATTCTTGTGGTTTTTGCAAGAAGTAAAATGTTCTGGTAAAACGTTCTGTATAATATTCTTATGAACTGTCGACGATTCAACGACTGTAATATGTAAATAATTTGTGTTTCTTCGCACTTAAGCTTCCATGAAACAAAGTCGGTATTTTGTCTGTGTTTGTGTATTCTTCTAAACTATACATTAGGTTTGGATGCGGTTTTCATAATCATTAAGACCTCGGAAGATTTATCTGGATAATGTATTACCAAGATATAGCACAGAAATCTCTATGTTTTGACAAAATTCTTGTCGTACGAAGCAGAGGTGGGTCGCTAGTACCTATACGATTGTTAAATCATCATGCTCTTGCTTTTCGTTTGGCTTTTTGTAATACATTTAAAAACACATTTCGGAGTAAACAGAACTAGCGACAAGTTCGACTTGTAAACAAAACATACACAACATAAGAATGTTTAATAAAATACAAAATGTTCGGTCATGTAAATTGACGCCATTGTAGCAACGCCCTATACGCACAATGCGCGATGAAACGAACATTTGAATTTGGAATCATATATATACCTATCTAATTGGCAAATCAGACAAAAATAAGCAGCGTTTTGTGCCAAAATTAAAGTAAACCAAATGTAACTAATAATTTTATTGCAAAAGATAGATTACTCCTTCATCTTCAAATGGTTGCAATTTAATACTAGAAAATGTTGGTTCTTACCATTGTAAAAATTAGTTTCGTTGCCTCTTCACACAAAATTAACGATAGAGCGTTAGAGAGTTTTCTTCTATTTAAAAAAATAACATAAATTCAATTATTTAAAATCTATACTCATAATATGATATTATAAAGAGGAAAGATTTGTATTTTTATATATAACGAATAAACTTAAAAACTACAGGACCGATTTCAAAAATTATTTTGCCGTGAGAAAGCTACATTATCACTGAGTAACATAGGCTATATTCTTTACTTGAAAAAAATAGAAATCCTTAGAAATATCTACTAAACCAACCCAAGGTGTAAAAAAATTAGCCATAAAATGTATTTCATCGCATGCGCTGCGGAAAGTATTGATGATAGAACAAAAAAATGTTCTACAATATTATAAAACATATCAATATCTACAAAAAACTTCGCGAGACCGTATGTCTAACTATTGTACCGTGCACCTAGCTTCTGACGTTTCATAAGTGCCCTTGCAGGTTTATGTGAAATAAAATATTTTGATTTTGATTTTTTATTTTTGTAGTTACGTCACTATAACTACTTTTTTATATTTTAAAAGTTGATAGAAATGCCGATCAAAATCAGACCCTGTTATCCATACCTTTGTATTAATTCTTAACCAAATAAATTGTTTCTTATGTTTAAAAAACGATTGTATTACCATTTTGCTGCGGGAAAACAACGACTTTCACGGTCTATTGAAAGAAAATGACAAAAAACAGACAATTACTACGGCCCTCATATTTAAAAGGGCCGTCACATTACTGCGGCCGTCATATTATTGCGGCCGTTATTATTACTATGGCCGTCATATTACTGCGACGGCCATATTATTGCGACCGTTGTTATTACTGCGGACGTCATATTACTGCGCCCGCCATAATTATTGCGGCCGTTATATTACTGCGGCCGTCATAATTACTGCAGCCGTCACATTACTGCGGCCGTCATCCGAATAGTCAGGGGATACCGCACGATCTCCGGTGAAGCGGCGGGCCTCCTCGCCGAATTGCCGCCATGGAATCTGCGCCGGGGCGTAACTCCACTGCCGGAAGAAATTGCGATACAGTGGACAGAGCTCGGGCGGGATCTCACGGCGACATGGAGAGTGTGATTGTCGCAACCCAGTGCTGGGCATGGCACGATTGCGAGGCGCCACGACGTCCTTTTCTTCCGCCTGAGGCAGGTCCTTACCGGACACGGCTGTTTCGGAAGGTTCCTGTTTCGTATAAGGCGGCAGGAAACGCCCGGGTGTTTCCACTGCGAAGATCGCCATGAGGCCACGGTGGAGCATACGGTGGAAGTCTGCCCGGATGGGCGGAGCACTGCCGTGTGCTCGTGGAGACGATCGGCGGCGGCAATCGCTCGCGTCCAGCCCTGGTCCAGGCCATGGTGGCGAGAGTGCATTGGTAGCCGTCGCCTCCTTCTGCGAAACAGTAATGCTCGCGAAGAGGGAGGCGGCGCACGTGAGGGAGAGGCAGTATATGCGCCCTCACGGTCCTAGCCTCCACAGGATGCCAGGTGAATTCCCGGCCACCGTAGGCGAGGGCTTGCGGACGGCGAGTAATGGGTAGCTCGCTGTCTGGTAAGGACTAAGCCCGGGTCGACGGCCCGTTGTGTTCCACGCGCGCTTCAAAGAGATATTAGCACCAACAGATGGGGCCCGCAAGGGCCGATGCCTGCCAGGGGTGCGGGTTGTTCGAAAGAAATACCGTGGCCCCCGGCACACAGGCAACTGAGGGAACACAGGTGGGTTTTAGTCAGTAATTTCATAATAATTTTTGCATGGAATGTCCGATTTCAATAATTCAAAAAGTAATCAACAGGTATTGAAACATTCTTGAATACGAAATAATTTATTTGGTTAAGAATTAATACAAAGGTATGGATAACAGGGTCTGATTTTGATCGGCATTTCTATCAACTTTTAAAATGTAAAAAAGTAGTTATAGTGACGTAACTACAATAGTTGGACATACGGTCTCGCATAGTTTTTTGTAGATATTGATATGTTCTATAATATTGTAGAATTTTTTTTTGTTCTATCATCAATACTTTCCGCAGCGCATGCGATGAAAGACATTTTATGGCAAATTTTTTTACACCTTTGGTTGGTTAAGTAGATATTTCTAAGGATCTTTAATTTTTTCTAACAAAAAATATAGCCTATGGTTACTCAGTGATAATGTAGCTTTCTAACGGCAAAATAATTTTTGAAATCAGTCCAGTGGTTTTTATGTTTATTCGTTACATACAAAAATACAAAAATACAAATCTTTCCTCTTTATAATATTAGTGTAGAAGTGTAGATGTAGATGTAGATAACACCTCCTCCTCCTTGTCTTTGTATACATAAACATTTATAAACACATTTCGTTGTAAATAGAAATGGCGACAAGTTCGACATGTAAACAAAACATATGCAGACACAACATAAGAACGCTCAATAAAATACAAAATGTTTGGTCTTAATGACGCCATTGTAGCGACGCACTGTACGCACGATGGAACGAACATTTGAATTTGTAATCATATACCTCGAAGCTTTAACTAATCGAGCGAGTCAAAAGTTTTAATACAATTTCTTGTGTACAGTGTACAACAAAAATAACTAGTAAATATAAAATAAAACTTTTCAGTTAAATGGCTGGTATCGATATTGAATTGTAAGAGACTTAACGTGCAACACATTTTTTGGTAAGAAAAATATTTTAAAACGCATTTGAATTTAGCTTTGAGGTACTTATACAACGTGTAACATAAATAAAGCAAGACCTCCTATCAATTAGAATATTGAGTTAAAAGCATAATGCAATGACCAAACCTTAATATTTATAAAGCTAACTATTGTTATTGAGAAAATTGTGATGACCGCCAAAAATGCATAAAGTATAGCAAATACTTTATGGATTTTAAATTTAGTGTTACTGCCTTATAAGATTTACTTTCTTTGGCTCAATCAGCGGTTAGTATGGCAAAATAGTGATCACAGTACTTTCAGGAGTTGCGGTTATTCTGTTGCACCTCGTATTTTTGCCCTTGACTGTACCTTCTTGATTCCGCGAACTCGCGATCCGTCACCAGGCCGGGAGCCTCGTTAAAATTCAGTAAAGCTAAGAACACATTACAAACGAATAGGCTCACTTCGTCTTAACAATTATACCCCAGTTTATACATGCTTTGCAACCGAAATTAGGGACGCGCCCCGAAACACTGATATGTAAGAAAAGCTATTATATTTACTTAACGAAATTGGGTGTGTAATTATTATAATAAAGTGTCTTCAAACGTTTCTCTAGTGTACTGTGTACTTGGTTGATTTGAGTTAGTGTTTTGTTTGAGCTTGATCCCGCACCTTGTGTACGCAGTAGGGAGGAGACGCCGACGTAAAAAGGTTTTAATTTATTTAGTTTAAAACTGAGTGTGTGAATTTTAACATAAATGAATATATCATTCTGAATAATGT
Source organism: Polymixis lichenea (assembly GCA_949091785.1). NCBI lineage: Eukaryota > Metazoa > Arthropoda > Insecta > Lepidoptera > Noctuidae > Polymixis > Polymixis lichenea. The sequence goes on along the minus strand of OX420945.1, from coordinate 11,233,620 downwards.
ACGTGGTAATGTATGTTTTTGTATATCTTCACATAATTATTGAACGCGCTGTTAATTAAAAACGCTATTTAAGTTGGATTGCATCAAATGCGACGATAACATAGTCACAGTCTGCTTCGGTGGTGTGGTGGTCGCAAGCGCTGCCGCTGAGCATATGGTCCTGGGTTCGATTCCCAGGTCGGGGAAGGTGTTATTGGGTTTTTCTATCTGGAATTTCTCAGTAGCAGCCCGCAGTCTGGATTTGTGCGCGGTTGATGGCAATAGGCTCGCCCACTATACTAAACGTACACCTCTGCCCAACCGTACGGGGAACTAATGCATGATGTTATGCTATATGATAACACAGTCTCATACATCTCGATTGATCTACTGTCAAAAGCTCTGATGCAGACATAGAAAATACTTTAGACTACACACCATAAGCTACCCGTAAAGGTACGTTGTAAATATTCATACACCGTTCGTAGCAAACAAACATCTCAGTGAAAGGGGGTTTAAGAGCAAAGTTTACATGGTAGGTAACCGTTGAATATATTAACATTAAAGTGGGGAAAGATAATTCGCACTCAACACGTTATTATTGTACGCGGTTCAACTGATATCCTTCTTGGCGACTTGCAGTTTTCATAACACTCTTCGGAATATGGATATCCACCCCACAAGCGGTTTTTTTGATGTGGAATTAGATGACATAAAGTTTTTTCTAAGTAGGTATGGCGTTTAATAAATAAGTTATGTACGCTGTGGTGGGGGTTACTCGGTAGAGAGAGTTTGGGGTAGTGATGGGTCGTTGACGGTTTTTCCGTTAACGTAACGTCAACGTTGATTTAAATTCGTCAACGAGTTAACGTGCAACTAATGTCGACTTGTAATGTAAACCGTTCATCCATTGAACGGTTTTTATTCGACGCTGCGACGTTCAACAATTCTTATATTGGTATACATTTCTTAAAATAAATATTTCAAAAATCAACTCTTGTGTAGGTATGTACGTTACTTAGAGTTCAAATTCTACGACATAACCGTCGCTCGGAATCTATGATGTATTTTCAACGTAAGTTTTTTGCTCAGTACGTTAGGTACGTTTGCAAATTTAGTTTAGATGATTATTAAATGAGTTATATTCATAAATAACGTTGACAAATTCAACTAGTTGATTCATAAGCAGTTAACATTAATACGTTGACAGGAGATCAACGGCTGATTCAACTAGTTCGTTGATTCAACGCCCATCGCTAGTGTGGAGCGATGCGTTGTAGAGATGCGCAAAATGTGTCAGTAAAAAGAAATGAATGAAGTATATCTTTTCGCTTAGTCCACTCATTTCCTTCAGTACTTCATTTAGTTCAGCAAATCAGCACGAGTCCCTATCGTAGGATAACGATAGTGATTGACAAGTTACGACAAAATAATGATGCACTTCAATAGTTCAGTTTTATACCGAAGTCAATTTTTCTTCATACTTTGTACAGGCTTAGAACTGTCAACCTAGAAATATGAATTTAAGCAAAACTATTTTTATTAAGTAAGGAGTATGTTTTGTTTTTTTACTACTGATAGTTATAAATTTTTGTCTGGGCTGGCGTATTTAAAATTGAAATAGCGAAAAGAAAGACTGAACTAAGTGAAGTAGAGACACATTTGAATGACTACTGATTGAATGATAAGTTTTTTTTGTGATATGAAGTAGTTCATTTCCTTCAATCGTTCGCGAACTACCCATGTCTAATACGTTGCATTTGCACTCGGAGTCTTTTCTGAAGAGCCGTAGCGACAGCACGCTTACCGCAGTAATAACTACTAGAAACAGTGTTTTATTGTTCATACACCTAAACTACCTACTACCACACTAAGCTTTCTAGATCTCTATAATTGCACAGTGGAAGTTGGTCTCCAGACCTGGACAAATTAATTTAAATATCATACAATACTTAATTTTAGACGTTTAGTTATTGTTGACCAGAAAGTAACTTACCGCCAAAAAACATATCAAAGCCACAAAGAAAATTAATTACTTATTATTTTCTACAAAACATTCCGAAGCTTTGTATTCATGAAATAGTCAGAATTAGAAGCTTTAAACTCAAGATGATTAAAAAGTCGTAAAGAATCCAACCTTAAAACTTTAAAGACAGAGCTTAATCCTCAAAATACTTTACAGTATTTCAAATCCTTCATATCAAAGAATTATAGCTACGAACATTGCAAAATCTTTTCGTTTCAAAAATAGTTTTTCCACATTTTATATAACGTCTTGGATTATGAAATCGTCCATTTATTTTACGGCGAGATTTTCCTAAGGTGGGACGCGTGACTGCCTTCAATATTGCTCCGTCCCCGTGGCTCCCAATAACACATTTTTAAGGATTTGTGTCAGGATCATTTTATATGAAAGGGAAAATATTTCCGAAGCTCAACGATGGAATTAAGCTTTACAAAATCTGTCTTTCATCTTTAACATTAAATATGTATTGGGTGAATGTTAGCGCGGTTATCGCCTGCCTTCAGAGGATTACAACATTTATACTCCACGACGAGCTATTTAATAGCAGTTTAATACAATATTGTGCGATCATTTAACTATAATAATATCTAATCTGGTTTTCAGACATCGAACCACAAATTAAATAGCATTATGTTTGTTATTTATGTTGAGAACTTAATTCCGAAACTGTTCATTGTACGTTCAATCCGTATTGTTGAAATCTAATTGTCTATTCTAGGCCTATTCCCATACCCAGACTATCGTATCGTAAATTGCTACACGCAGACAAAATTACTTACACGAATAGCTCGATAATACGTTTAAAATTAAACTTCATTAAACTCAAAGTTCCTCAACATTGCCATACAACGTGGCAATGCTGCCAGACTTTTGGGCACTTTTCCTGTTGACAACGATGCGGATGATTTTTTTGATGTTCTATGATTATTTTCTTTTTTATACAAGGTGTAACAGAACAGACCAAGACCTGAAAGTAGTTTGCTCCTCATTGTCTACTGAATCGATCTGAGTAACTTTTAATATAATAGGTATTTAAAAAAATATATGTTACTTTGATTTTACCTACCGCTGATTGAGCCAAAGAAAATTCAATCATATTTCAATGGCAATAAGAATATCTTTCTTAGTAATAAATAACAGTAACTAAGCTTTTAAAAATGGTTTTGGTCGTTGTATTATGCTTTTAAGTCAATACTCTAATTGGGGTGTATGAAGTCTCGCATTAATCATGTTACATGTTGTACCTATAAGTAGTATTGTAGTTACATACAATTTTTGAAGACTTTTAGCTTTGAATTTAAATTATATAAGGCAAGTTCCCCATAGATGTTCAATTATTTAATCCGATTGTTAAATCGCTTTAGTGTGTATCCATTGAAATACCACTAAATCTGAGGGCATTTCTAAGTGAAAATTTCCCGTCAGCTCCAAGGAAACGAGCCGGCGAATTGGCTACCAGCCTATAAAACGTAATGTCACATTCATTTGCAATTCAAGAGTCCTCAGTCTGTATTATGCCTATAAAATTTACATATTTAAATTAAACTGAGAAATAACAAGACACTGTAACCATCATGGCGCTTAGATTGCATGGACGTTTGTATTTTAAATACACATACATACTTTTTAACTTTCATATCTTCCGAGTTTTCATGATGTTTTTACTTTAAGTCACGATGAACAAACGGAGTGTCGTGGTCCCGGCTGTGTGAACTCACGCCCTGAATAAATTAGTTTGCGCGCTGGATGAGCACTAACTCAAACAGCTGACTGAAAATAGTAATGTTTTTGCAACGTCTAGCTTGTGTCAACCTGCCGACGTAGCATCTAACATCAAATCAGCATTTTACCTGAGGTGCAAAAATGAGAGGTCATTTGCCCCGACTGGCCTGCATAGTAAACAGAGATAATTAATCTAGTATTAGTCACCACGAATGCCCGGCATTCGATGCGTCTCTGATATGTCGGTAGTCACGCCTCAGTTGACAGATGAAGCTGTCTAATGACGTTATCTTAACGTACACATGTTGAGAACTGACTAGTTCATTCAGTTGTAAATGTGAGGAATTCAGCACGATGTTGCTGGTCTGTACCGGTTATAAATCAGAGCGAAGCCTACGCAATGTCAAATTGTCAAGCGCGCAATATTCATGATTGTATCCGACCCTTTACAATTAGCCTATCTACGCGATGGTATCAAAAGAGAAATGTGAGGAGATTTAAAAAAAACATGATTTACACGTTTGAAATACAGCTGCAGCTGCTGTTCGAAGTACATATTATATTGATATGAATTACAGAATGTCGCATCATAACAGATAGGCACGTTACGTCATACGAGCTGGCGACCTTTGGCATCAATCAGTCGGTGCAATATGATAATGTAGATAGGCTCTCTGTGATACCAGTATTTGTCCCATGCAGCGTTCAATACTTTGTGTGACACTAATATTAATATCGTCAATTTTGGCTAGATTTTAGAGACGGAATTTAGGCGTTGCTGAGTAAGAATTATAGGACCAAATTGTGGGACAGACTTTGTCTACCTGGGTTTAATTTTTGCGACCGCCAGCTTGAACTAATTACTTGAAAATTCCTTAGCATAAACGTAGTAGGTATTCTTAGGCATAATGTTGGGCTAGGTACCTATATTCGTTATTCAAATACTAGCTTTTGTCCGCGTTGAGGTCGGAAATTATCCCACGGGAACGTGCTACCAGGATAAAATGTATACCTATGTGTTAATTCAAGTTATAATTTAACTGTGTGCCATATTTCATTCAAATCCGTTTACCCGTTTTTGCGTGATTGAGTTACAAACGTACAAACTTACAATATAAGTAGGATAGTAGGATTTTATAAGACCTCTAAAGCTTTGTACTTATCTATAAAAACGCAAAGCTACGCTGAAACTTATCTATGTAATCGTTCATCAGCTGTGGGTCCCAGGTTATCGAGCTGAAATATACCAGCTATTATACATTTTGCCAGATAAACGATATGTTGAAATAAATTGCCCAATCTTCCGTTACCCATCGTAGCTTTCGAGAAAAACACCATTCATGTTTCATAAATAGGCTAACATTGAAAGTTATCGAAGAAAATATCGTCTAACGCCCCAACACACTTATAAAATATTTTAAAACATATTAAATTGAAAGATATGGTGACATTTTATTGCTTATAATTTGAACGTAAAGAAAAGAAAGCTCAGAATAAAATTTCGACATTATCCAAAATTGTTTGAAACATTTTTATGTAAGTAAGTTTAATATTATTTGGTAGTAAGTTTTACAACGTATTTATTTACATGCAATAAAATTATGGCCAGAACTAAATAGTACCATGCATACGTTTGTAAAGGAAATTTAGTCAGCAGGCAAATAAAATGGTCATGAAAGTAAGCTAGTAAAAGACAGGTAATAATTTTACAGAAGTTTACGATCCAATTACGAAATAGTGTGATGAGGCCCGACTTTATTGCAGTGCTATCGGTGATGTGCCGGTGGATACCCCCGTGTGTACTTAGCTGATACCGTTAATTTTAAGTGCATGCGACAGTAGGTGAAAGTCCATGACGTTATAACTCACAACGATAAAGCTGTAAAGATAAGAGGAGCTGACTATTTACGCGAAGTACCTTAGTACATTTTAATGACAAGCGAAGTTAAACAATAAGGACAATATTTTGTACGACGCCTGCTAAATTATATCAGATAAAGTCCGGCGTTAAAAAACTTTCGTAAACTCGTTCCAAGTAAAATCTGATAAACTTGGAATTAATAACCAACACGGTAGAGGCTTAATTTCATTTTTATAGCATAATTAAAACTTAAAATATTATTAATTAGTCGATTTTTGAGTCAATTAACAGCCGGAGTGTTTTTTATTTATATTGGTGGCTCAACCAAAATGAGTCAATTTGGACACTTTAAATTTTATAAGAGCAGTAAAGTTTGGACAAAACAAACAATATAAATAAACATGAGCGTTCTAAATTCGAAACGTAATTAGTGTAATGGAGCCGGTGAATCCGGGTTGTATTTTAAAAGCCGTAAAACCGTGGGGCGGTCGCCATAGGCCGGAGTCGGGAGTGGTCGGCGGTGGTCGGTGACATTCGCTTTTACACTGCAAGTCACGTGGACTAATGAATCCACTCACCTTCACGTCCGAACCCACCTTTGTAAATAATTTAATCAATCTGTTTATTTTGACACTTTACAAATTAAGCGGTGATGCTTCACAAGCTAATTAAACGTCGCGAGAGTGACAGGCTTTTAAGTATTTTAAGCTTACATTAAATAAAATTATGAACGAACTCGCATTTACTACGATACAAATGAAGAAAACGACCAAAACCAGTGACGCGGCTGTTTGAGCTTTCGCCGATAATATTTTCAGGGCAAGATTTAGATCCCATAGAAGTACTTCGTCATTCATGGATCAACGAAAGGGTCGTCGTAACCTCTTTCCGCGTAGTTTGGGCATAAAAAATGTTATCAGTCGAGCAAGGGAGGCATGCAAGTCATGAAAACAATCAAATAAATCCTCCAACGGGGTAAATGTTTATATGTGTGGAGAATTTATTACGGGACTGTGGGTTCGTAATAAAACTGTGATAACGATCGCTATAAATAAATGACCGTTTTAGAGAAATTAAATGTAATTAAAAATAATGTTTGTGGTTATTTACCAATTAATGGCGGTGTGATTGTTTTCAACGTAGCAATAAAATTCATTGTCAACAAATTTAAATATTTGGTAAATAGCTGAAACTTTTCATAATAACACAACATACATATTCACCCTATAATATTCCCACTGCTGGGCCACAGGTGTCCTCTCTGTGAGAGGGAGATGGGTGTAATCCACCACGCGGGCCCTGAGCACGCCACAATTGCGGCGGTAAGTCCCCTCTTTGAGGAGTGGCTTGAGAGGCGGCACGGCGTCCTCAACTTCCGCCTGACGCAGGTCCTCACCGGTCATGGTTATTTCGGGAGGTTCCGGTTTGAGATAAGGCGGTAGGAAAGGCTCGGGTGTTTCCACTGCGAAGATCGCCCCGAGGACACGGTGGAGCATATGGTGGAGGTCTGCCCGGATTGGGCGGAGCACCGCCATGTCCTCGTGGAGGCGATCGGCGGCGGCAATATCTCGCGTCCGGCCTTGGTCCAGGCAAGCGAGAGTGCATGGGTAGCCGACACCTTCTTCTGCGAAGCGGTAATTTTCGCGAAGAAGGAGGCGACGCACGTGAGGGAGAGGCAGTACATGCGCCCTCACGGCCTTAGTCGCCGCAGGGGATGCCCTGGGCATCGGGAATCCCAGGCTGATTCCCGGCCACCGAAGGCGCGGGCTTGCGGACGGCGAGTAATGGGTAGCTCGCTGTCTAACGACCAAGCCCGTGTCGACGGCACGTTGTGTTCCACGCGCGCCTCAAAGAGATGTCAGTACCAGCTGGTGGGGACCGCAAGGGCAGATGCCTGCCACGGGTGCGGGTTGTTCGAAAGAGATACAGCCGCCCCTGGCACACAGGCAACTGAGGGAACACGGGTGGATTTTAGTCTGTAAAAGTCTGACACGTCCTCCTGCTCCACTCAGAGCGGGTGAAGTTATTTGATGATTTCCCACCCTCAAAGAAAAAAGAAAACCACGCGGGCCCAGTGCGGGTTGGTTGATGACGTGTCTGCGAATTTTTAGTTCTAGGACATGCCGGTTCCCTCATGATATTAGCCTTCACCGTTTTTCATAGCAGTGGTGATGAAATCATTTACACGAAATAAAGTGCCTGCTTGAGTTCAAACCCACGACCTACCACTCGTAAGTCGCGGCCATTACCACTGGGCCACTACTGCTGTTCCTTTTTTAACTGCAATTTAAAAAATGCAAGTCCAACCCGGGCATTATCCGCATCACACGCCAGACTCGTTCCGGCTAAGCTCTAGTAAGCGTTACAAAACCATTAACGTATAGTAGACCTACAATGCAAGTCACCAAACTAATGAACACCCAGTTTTTAGACCGTTACACGTGAATTTGCAATCTCCCCTCTGCATATGAAGCTTAAAGTAATGGCTTCGGGGAAAATTTTACGGACGACGCGACGGTAGTACAAACTACTGTATGTAGGTTTCTTGTAGGTACCTAATGACTGTAAGACCATGCAAGCACGTACTTGAAGTACAGTTGGAACCATTATGAACGACACGTTTACTTTCGTGGAAGCACAAGCCAAGGAATGTTTGGATGAAATTTTGTTATGATTTCTGGCATTCCTGTGTATTTGCTCTTTGAAATTGAATAAATAGGTTCTGCGAAATGGGAGTTGTTTCAGATAATGTCGTGGTTTATTTAGCTTTGTTGGAAGTTTTAACCCAAGAAGCGTTGTTATGTCTTTAAAAGTTACTTATTGTAGATGTTTTCAAGTCAATAACTTAATTCTTGTCTTGGTTAAAATCATATCAACCCATAAGATATCTTGAGAATATCTACCAAGAGAGTGTTAAGCAAAAGTATAGGTTTAAAGACTTCAAACTATGTACTTAACTTTACAAATAAACTTTAGTAGAATTTAAAAGACCGTATACGAAATTTTGTCGATTTCGCTGATTTACTTGATTTAAAGACGTACTTTAATACTTTTACAGTTAAATACTGCACTTCCATCATTTTTAATGCACAACGTGCAAGATCTTTTCAATTATTATCTAATGAATGAGCTCCTTTTTTATTTTCTTCGAGAATTATAATGCGAGATTTAGGTTGTTTTGAAAGATAATTCAGTGAATTGTTTGTATATAGATTTAAGTCATTCTTTTTATATCAATGAAGTATTAACAATTTCTTTCGAGTTTAAGCTTTTGTAGCATTTATCATGGACATAGTTAAGACTAAGTTTACATAAAATGGATTTTGAAATTCTAAGTCAAATTAAGCAGCCCTGAAGGCCGTATTTGAAAAATTATTTTGATTTCTGATATGACTTGTATGTATAAATCTCTTTACGTAAGTTAATCTTTGCCAAATCAAAGTTAATATATTTTATAGACAAATTACATTTAACATTGATCTGTTTGGCTGCTATGGAAGTTTTGCGAAACCTAAGGTTTGTCGCGCTAATTTTTATTCAACTTCGTATGGGGATTTTCAAGATATATTTCGTTCATTCCCCGCGTGCCATCGGAAATCCCTCAAAGCCTGTCCGAAACAATTCATATGAAATACGGAAGATCCCAATTGTATTCAACGGAATTCCAATAATATACCGTGAAGGGTTCCTATTTTAAGATCTCCTTTCGCATTGACCTTTCATTCCTGTGACTATATCAATCGGCAGAGTTATGGGACGCCGACTGTACCTACATCTATATTTGTGACTTCAGACAGGAGACAGACAAAAGCGATTCATCTAACAACGCCTGAAGATCTCTAAAAACAAATATATTATACAAATTTCTTTAAGCATTTTTCTTAGATTTTCTACTCTATTTTTGTTGGAGAGTTAAATTTTTTAACTGTATCTTGTTTTCATTCCTTGCGTTTAGTTAGGCATTTCGTTAAGGTATAATTTGTTAATTAGCCGATAGCGTGCTGGTAAGCATTATAAATAAATGAAAACAGACAGGCTTGTTTTGCTACAATGTGTTAATTATTTTTTTCCTACGAACATTGCTTACAAAAATAAAGGACACGATATTAATGTTAAAAGTTTCCGGAATGTCGTTAATTAAATACCTTAGGACGAAAATAGCCCAGAAATCTAATTTATTTCTTGTGCTCACATACCTAATTACGAAGGGTTTATTCAATTAATGCTTTAGTTTCGGTAAGTGCCAATGGCTTTGGGGAGTCGCCGACGCATCAATCATTTTCTCATCCACTTTATGTCAACTTCAAATTTTGATACTAGGATGATGGATGGCCGTTTCCTCAATGTCACCGCACCGCCGCGCGACGTGGAACCCCTCGCTTATGAAGTAACAACCACTCGTGTGAGTAGTAGCTGCTCCAGACTATATGAAATTTAGATAGTCGCTGCAGAGACCATTGACATATAAATCAAAGTACATAACTCGTAGACTTTGGTTTACGACGTAAAAATAAAAATGAACCAAGTGGTCCCCGTCAGCGCTCCCGGCGATTCAGGCGACGACACAAAACGAACAAATAAGATTTCTTCCACCACGACTGGAAATACTTAAGACAGAATTGTTTGAGAATTGCGCATTGTTGTCGTTTGTTTAAATAAATAGGGCGAAGTTTAAGGTTACGTTGTTAAGCGTTGTTTTTGTGTTTATTGGTATTGACTGTGTCCAAAAATGTTTGCGAATAGGTTGTATGTCAGTGGAATGGACAATTTCAGAGCCAACGGGTCTGGTAATCAGACAAAACGGTCAATTACTCGTGAAATAGTGGTCGCGTCGTTGTGCTCGCGGCGCGGCGGTGGCGCGGGTTTTCGCCGACAGGGCGCGCGCACGATCGCACGCGTCGCTCACCGGAAAAATGAACCTCTCATGAAATTTAATGTGGAAATGTCTTGAAACGACGCCAAACCCGCGCTTGAATTATTTATGATCCGCTATTTTAATGGCGTCCCCGTTCGTTCATTACAGTAAGAGTGTTTCTTAATTTCGAATGCGAAATAGGTGTTGCAATTCCTTATTATATTCGACGTTATGAGCGAAATAAAATGTTGCCAATTATTTATTGGTTTCATCCACTTCTTTTATTATGGAAATGCATTCATTGGAGTACACAGGAAGTGTTCTGTCTGCTTGTTGCGAGAATGTAATATGTAAATATATAAAGTACAGTTATTTCTGGTGATTCTGTTTTGTTTTTGTCACGAAATTCCCAAGGGGAAGTTAAATGGTGGTGTGGATTCAGTTGAAGCCAACTTGCAGGTTTGTGATGCAGTTAGGATTTGGTGGATTTGCTCAACTGACAGGAAAAGTTGTTCCAACTCTGATACTACTTTATAAAGCCAGCGAAATAAAAGAGCACTGAATTTTTCTGTACTGTCGCGGAAACATACACGTATTAAAGTTTGTGAGTCAAATAAAACCTCTTACTTTTGTCTTTTATGTCAAAAGAAAATATAAAAGAACTCACATTACATAACCTAGCCATTACTGGATCCCTCTTATGGAAATGAGTAAAACAATAAAACCAGTAATTTGATTAAAATACCAATCTATTATTTACTATGGTATTACTAAAGTACTTTTTCATAAATCTATTAGGTGCCGTAAAATATTAGATAATTCATGTTTTTTGTATTCATCACATTATGGATGTATATTATTTTAGTGTATTATGGTGAATGCAATAACTTAGCTAGATATGGTAATTTATCATCATCAAACCGCCATATAATTGATTACTGTTGAACATGAACCGTTCCTATAAGCTACTGCCGCAATTCTGAGTTATATTGCTATAATCAACATGCCTCATAGACAACGCAAAATGATAGCATTAGTACGTACACAGGTGCCGCAGTGCCCGTGAATAATCTAGTAATTTCAGGACACCCACAGGGCACGTTGAGGTGGTCCATTCTTATAAAAATAACACTGCAAAGTTTTCTTTACAAAAGTATTCCTTTCAGAACCTTACTCAGTAGTTTCGCTATATAAAATGTAAGTTTCAACTCCCTCGCGACGTGAAAATGACAATGTAGACACCTCAGCACTTTATAACGACGCCAAACAAGCGCAGTGTGGGCAGTAGTCCTGTAGCAAGGAGACGCCTATTGTCGTGCGATCGATCGTAGTAAATCAGTGCCCACGCAACAGGCTGCCTCGGAATACGACCATCAGCGAAATATACCACAAATCGTAAACACATCAATAGTATAACTTATACACCACATTGTGAGGGCGTCAATAAAATAAATAAAGCTATATCTGTTACAATTCGCGTGCTGTGCGCCGCACTGCAATTTCTAGCGAAATTTGCGTGAAACAGGTCAATTGTTTTATGTGCTACGTTTTTTGAAAGTTTTATTGCTATTGTTCTTTGTTAGTTACTGTTTTAAAATTGTTTTAATTCGGTTAACCTCGGTAAATTTTGTATGGGTTAGTAATTAAATTGTAGAAGTTTAGCAAACAAGCGAAAATAATTGGAACAACTAAGAACATGAATTTAATACCTATAAAGAGACGAAAAATCAATAAGAAAGTTACCCTCAATAATACGAAACTAAATACTTGATAAATTCAAGTCGGTGAAAACGTCGGGCGAACAAACGGCAGCACGAAAATGTTATGTAAACAGCGGAGTATCTCTCAACTGTGGCCCCGGGTCGTCCTACTGAATAAATAACGCCAAAGCAAAAGTAAACTCAAACAAAAGTAAATTTATTCACCAAATACGACGATTAATACACGATCTCACGACAGATTTATACTCCCAGTGCCCAGAAGAATGAGTATACCGATGACTATGGGAGCATTACGTATGATTAGTGGAGATATGTCGCGACGCAACGGTCGAGATTGTTTGGACAGGCGTTTGTTATATTCTTGGTAATGATATGTCAATGATCTCGTGAAAGTAATTTTATTTGGTAAGGTTGTTTTCTAATAAGACATTCCAATATTACATTTTGAAACTATTAATCAAGATTCTCAGTTAGGTATTTTAAATCTTTTTCTAAGATATAAATTAGAATCTTGGAGCTGAACTTCCGCACTTGAAGTCTATCTAATTGCGCAAAGGATATTGCTAGTCCATTCCTATATATATTTGAGAAATTTGTCTGCTCAACAATGTAAATAATGCATTGAATTTGTTTTTTTTTTTGGGTGGGAAATCATCAAATAACTTCTCCCGCTAAGAGTGGAGCGGGAGGGCGTGTCAGACTTTTACTGACTAAAACCCACCCGTGTTCCCTCAGTTGCCTGTGTGCCAGGGGCCGCGGTATCTTTTTCGAACAACCCGCACCGGTGGCAGGCAACAGCCCTTGCGGGCCCCATCAGTTGCTGCTGACTTCTCTTTGAGGCGCGCGTGGAACACAACGCGCTGTCGATCCGGGCTTGGTCCTTACCCGACAGCGAGCGACCCATTACTCGCCGTCCGCAAGCCCGTGCCTACGGTGGCCGGGAATCAGCCTGGGATTCCCGACGCCCAGGGCGTCTCCTGCGAAGGCCACGGCTGTGAGGGCGCATGTACTGCATCTCCTTCACGTGCGCCGCCTCCCTCTTTGCGAGCGTAACTGCTTCGCTGAAGGAGGCGACTGCTAGCCATACACTCTCGCTCCGTACCATGGCCTGGACCGGGTCGGACGCGAGAGATCGCCACCGCCGATCACCTCCACGAGCGACACGGCGGTGCTCCGCCCAAGCCGGACAGACCTCCACCGTATGCTCCACCGTGTCCTCAGGGCGATCTTCGCAATGGAAACACCCGGGCGTTTCCTCCCGCCCTATCCGAAACAGGAACCTCCCGAAACAGCCGTGTCCGGTGAGGAGCTGTGTCAGACGGAAAGTGAGGACGCCATGCCGCCTCTCAAGCCACTCCTCAAATAGGGGACTTACCGCCGCAATTGTGACGTGCCCAATGCATTGAATTTTGTTGAACTATCAAAATTAAAGTTATTCTTACTATTAGTGTGTTACGTAATTAGGTATCCCGCTGGTCAACTCGTCGTTCGAGTATCCTAGAGAGGCTTTTGTGCGGCTGTGGACTGCAATAGATCTCCTTAAAATGAGAACCTCATTAAAAACATCTTACTAGGCATTGACAACCTCGCAGGACAGTATTCTGTAAGACTTCTCAGCTTGAGAAAACTAGAAAAGCTTTGAATTTAAATAGACTAAGATGCTATGACGTTAATTTATATCTGTCATAAATACCGATAGTGAGTGTCCACAATGCCGAAAGTGTCGTTAAACTCAGTCTCACCCCTCTTAGATCAAAGCAGTGACAGGTCCCTTCATTATGACGGTCCTATCCAATTTGTAAAAGCATTGAATACGAAATTCTGTCAATAAGCATCTTAATAAAAAGTAAATAAATAGAAGCAGTGTTGCTGTCATAAAGGGAAAATCAGCTTTAGAGCGGAAATTGAAGTTCCGTGGCCGAGGGCGCGCGGGCGCACGCCGGAAGCTACGCCATTAAGTCCACTTCCAACGCTTTATACAGTTACAGTAATTATTATTATTTCATTTAAAAATCAGTGTTACTTTCATTTCGAAACTGAAACGAAGCAAAAGGAAACTGAAAATTTTGCATCGCGAAGTAAGTGAACCATAATTTTATTTTGCAAATATGGGTAAATAATACACAATAGTTGTTAAGTTACATCAAAGATCTTTTACAAAATTTCACCTTACTGAAAATAACTTGTTTATCATTGACATTAAAATGATATTTTTACAGCGATTAACTTCATGAAAAAGAAAACAACACTAAGTTGATCGGACTTTTAAAGTTTGATGTAAAATCACACAATTGAAAACAACACGCAATAAATTAAGTAGGACAATTGGTTATCAAACGATTTACTAGAACAATAAACAGAGCAAATTGTTTACAGTTTGACGAACAAGCCACCCAAATAATGATTAATATTCATCACAAACAGACAGTTACAAACTGTACGAGTATTATAGAACACAAAATAACAGATAAAAGTTCTCACAGTATCGGTCCATGATGTTCATTGTTTTGCCTGGGACTAAAGACAACAAATTTTAAGGATACGCGTCCCTGAGTCGAACATGTGGTGTTATTTCTATTTAAATTTTGTTGGAAAACAAAACACAGAATAAACTTTCTGTGAAAATAACAAACACGTGTGCCTACCGGGCCGTTTCACAAATAACTGAGCTTTGTAAAAACGGAAACTAAATTATTGTTTGCATTGAAAGAATTATTTGTTGAAACTTTCCCATGAGCCCGTGACGGAAGTACCCAGATGTGTCAACCTTGGCACCTTTAACAAATACTTCTTCTATCACCCAATCATTTTTTGACTGAGGTGATGATGGAAATATTGCCATAGGAACGACAGTTTATACATAGGTCAATGTGCAAATACACATACACACGTTTGCGAGGAACAGATTTAGAGGAAACTATCTAAGGACCGATGAATTTGACATACTTGGCAAACCTCTAGTACATAAAATAATAAGCAGGTAATATTCAAGTTGAATTTGTTTTAAATTGCTACCTTTGTGCTTTATAATGGATTCTGCTACATATGACGCTGTTGAAAATGTGACCTAGAATTTTTTGGTAGTTACTTTGTCTTCATCGATTTACATACTGAGTGATTAATACAGTGTTATCAATCTATTGTACTTTTCATGGAAACGTTATTCTTGGAAGGCATTTAAATCACTTTTGTACGAAATTCTGCAAATATTTCATATTGAAATATCACTTATCAGAACTCTGATTAAATCAGCAAATCTCGGATAACATTACCTGAGGCATTTCTGCTCCACGTTGGAACAATATCACCTCCATTATTAGTGTCAGTATTAAGTAATATTATGGTGCAAGCTGACGTTAGATCAGTGAGAATTGCGATCGAGGATTTCACTCTGTCAGTCATCTGGATTACGGGAGAGCCGCAACTGTCATGTCTGCGTTTGTCGTGACGTCAGAATGAGGTCTTTGCATAACTACGTTATGTATTGATAATTTACTTATAGGTATTGTGAAGACTGTACGTCGGATAAGCGATGATGCTTATGATTATAATATAGCGACATTAAGTATAAAGCATTGATCAACATTTGGACAGCAAAGAAACATATATTCAAATTGTATATTCTGTTTAACAAAATGAGCGGCTCAATTATTTAGATTGTTTAACCTTTTGACCTGGATAGGTAACACAGTGAAACTTTTGAAGCTTCCTACGCAAAAGCTAAAGGTAGGATAGGTCGAAGGTTAATTGTTACAATTTACTTAGTGTCTGGCATCGTAACCGATTTTCTGTTTTTTTTTTTTTTTAAATAAGTTTCGGAATATTGATCCATAGATTAAACCGGTACTTATTTTTTTCTTTTCTTTTGCTTATATCTCGAAAATGGTGTGTCCTATCGCAGAAAATTATGAAAATTTCTACCCCCTTTATAGAGCCCATAAACCTCTAAAATTAAACATATTGTAGGTATTAATTGTTCTTATTTTCCATACAAAAGTGAAAAGTTCCATATAAAATGCACCGATACTGGCGCCTCTGCACGCTATCGGCTCTAAATAAAATTCACGGGGTAGGGCAAACAAGTATCACGATGCGATGCAAAAAAAAATATACCACGTGGAGTCGCGATTGTCAAATATGATTTTAGATGAGTCAAAATTATTTTTAAATTTAGAGTTTTTTTTTGCAAAATAGCTTTAAGATTCTCATAGCCTACACTAAAAAAAAAGAATCGACACCAATATTGTGTACATGCCGAAGGTAATTCATGGTTTCAGTTTTCACCGTGATGTTCCTGCCACCGTGTTTATAATAATTTTCCGCAGCACAGAAACAATATTGTACACATGCCGAAGGTAGTCGCACGTTCGGCTTATACTTATGTAATATTGTTTCTGTTCATAGTTAGAAAGAGATAGACGTATAAATTACCGGTATAAGAATTGTTACTTTTACACCTATACTAATACTGGTAATTAGATAACGTTTATTGACTTTGGGTATCGTTATTATTAACGTTACTTTTTTATCGTTAACAGAACGGTAATTGGTAACGTTATATAAAAATACCGGTAATTCGGTCTCTGGTGGTGACCCAGTGGTGACGGCCGCGACTTACGACATGTAGGTTCTAGGTTTGAACCCAAGCAGGCACTTTACTTTGTGTAAATTAATTCATAACCACTGCTCTCAAAAACGGTGAACGAAAACATCGCGAAGAAACCGACATGTCCTAGAGCCAAAAAAATTTAAGACATATTATATCCGCCAACCCGCACCGGGCCTGCGTTGTGCATTATGGCCCATTTCCTCTTCCAAAGAGGAGGTCTGTGTCCCAGCAGTGGGAACATAATAGGCTTGCTTATAAAAGACAGCGACTACTCACAAAACTACAGATAGTCGGATAACAACAAAGAATTTAATAAACTGACATCTGGAATACGTTCAAAGCACAATAAATCGCGATTGATTCGCCAAATGGCGTCTTCAGCTTAGTCAGGGAAGGCCGGAGTGACTTAGGCACAAAGAAAGCGGATTATGGCGTAATCTCGACGGGCGATGCTGGGGCACGCGTCGCGGCTCCGGGCCACATTAAACCCACATTAGGTCTCCATCGATTACGACTTGACATTTTGTTACGCGGAGGTTATTTTACGTGATGTCGCGAAAAATGTCTTTTTCGTGTACCGTGCTGGTTAGCTGGCGTTTTGTTTTGTTGATCTTTTCTTAGTATGTTTTATATATCTTAGAAGTAAAATAGTAGTCTATGAAGATACTACAAATATTTACACAAACTATTAAAACCATAATTATTATAGATAGTACTCAATTCAAAAGTTTTTTATTAAGTCTCCGTCTTCATCACAACGGTTGCTATAATAAGCTACCATTTCGAACAATAATAACGAATTCAAACCTGGGCTGAACTAGACAAAACAATGCTAACTTAGACGATCAAATTTTGGTCTACAGAACTGAGTCAAAATACGCAGTCAGTTATTTGGGTTTCAGTAAACAGGTAATTCAATTTGGATAGTTACTTGTTAGAGCAAAGTAAAATATAAAAATTGTAACTCCAATATTATCTCTCACTTTACCAGCTAAATTTCGATTCTTTATTGATAAAGGTATTGAAAGAATAAAAAAAGTTTTATAAGAAATCCAGTCAAGTACAATGTTGTTACAGCTAAGAATTTTCAAGAACAAAGTTGTTTGAACTCTTTTATATTTTATCTCTAACTAATAGGCTTTCATACTTCGCTTTCATATTATTGAACAGATGAAGTACTATCGATATTAAACATTCTGAAATGTTTAACTAAGTAGGTACCGCTAGGCGTGTAGAAAGACGAGAAGAGCACAAACATCCTATTAATTTATTAATCCACTTGTAATATTATAAGAGCGTGCTTGTTTGTCTGCAATATCAATATACAGACTGAATCAATTAACGGGATTTGCCAGTTGTAGATATGTTATCTCCTGGACCAGTAATAGACTATATTTTATCCTGCCCATAAATTACCTACTGAACAATAAATAATCTCGAAAACAGAGCGCCTGGGCCCAAGGCAAAAGGCACTCAAGGCAGAGATGATAATAATTTAGCGAACCGTATAACTATCACTCAATAAAGCTGTGTACTGGCGCGTACAATATACATCACAGGGTCTAAACAGATTCGGGCCACTTGACGGGCTTCGGCAACATTCTCAGCACAAAGCAATGAAAGCGGCTTAGTTGAGAGAAAGGGGATTAGAGCATAATCTGCAGTGGAGCGGTTGACATACGGCCGGGTGCCGGGGGCGAGGCGGCGCGGCGAGGAGCGCTCGAGCCGTGTGTCCACGGTAAATACGGCGCCAAACAACCACACAATAACTGTTATCGAGGCACACTGGTGCGACAATTGACTCCATGGGCTTTTCCGGGTAGCGTTAGGAGACCACTCCTATTCTCTTGTTTTCGTTTACCAATTCAAAAAGTGATCTACTTTGAAACCTACGAAAAAATGGAGGTGCTTCTCTCAACGCGCAAATATATACGTGCATATATGGGACCAGGGACACAGGCCTCCTCTCTGTGAGAGGGAGTGGGCCAGCCGTAATCCGCCACGCGGGTCAGTGTGTGTTGGTAGATGTCACCATGTCTTCGAAGTTTTGGTTCTAGGACAAGTCGGTATCCTCACGATGTTTTTCTTTACCGTTTTGAGAGCAGCGGTGACGAAATTAAATACACAAAGTATAGAAGGGTTCGAACTCACAGAGTAGTCCGATTGTGACGGTTCTTTTTATCTGTTATGTCAAATAAGCGTTAGGAATTAACGCTTATTTGCTTATTTGAACGCAATGCGTCGATCAAAACTGTGATTTTATAATTGTTTGGTTGGTTATTAAGGTCTCTCCTAGTCTACTATCACTTCTGAATATGGTTATATAAATCTATCTAAGTATAGTCATTTTATTATTAGATATTATTTGAAATAACTGCTTTGTGGTTTATGTTGTTGGTTGGTACTTTGTTATTATCGGAATTAACCGTATGATTGGCTATTTCATTAGGTGTAATTAAAACTAGTATGTATTCGAATAGATCCAATTGTTTTTGTGATCATGGCGTGTGGTTTACAGTTTATTTGTTATTAATATTAAAATATAAGTGATACTTTGTTTATTAGCGTAATGTATTTTTCTAGCTGATTATATTATTTATTGAACAAAGAACAATTAGTTTTCAATTCCAGTTGTAATGAAGGATTTATTATTAAACTAACTTCTAGTTCTACCCGCGAAATCGTCGGCGTGAAATTTCTTGTTCCCCAACCCACCTCGTCGCATCGGATCTTCTGCCCCCGCTATTACTTCTTTTCTTTTTGGTCATCTCCTTAATGTTCTAGCGTGATGTTAAGTTACCTATAGCCTTCTTCAAGAATTGGGCTATTAAATGCAATAAGTTTTCTTCAAATTCAGCTTGAAGTTTTAGAGATTAGCGCGTTCAAACAAACAAACTCTACAGTTTTATTATTATTAGTATAAGAAATAAAACCAATGATAACTTCATTCCCTATAGTACCTAGATAACAAAATTTGTACCTATAGGGGTAAAGTCGTTTCACTTAATTTCCATAGTAGGTACATTCGCAGTTATCGTGAAATAGTACCTGTGCGTATCTCTAGTGGATCGCTAGAACCTCATAAATTTCATGAATTGATAGCTGGATTCTACAATGAAGTGATTTAATAAGGCCAAGACTAACATAATTCAGAAAGTTTGCGAATAAATCAAAGTTTTGCGGTAAATTCGCATCAATATCAAGTGGCTGTTCTCAACTTATTTTTATGTTCTCCATTATGTTTAACTTCAATGTAATATTATTTATGAAGTTGAGAGTTTTATGTTTTCCAAAATCGTCTTCTTTCAGCTTTTATAAAATACCCGGACAACTTTGTCATGAATTACCTGTTAGGGTCATTATAACTGTTATGGGTTTTTAAAAGTTATTTACTAGTGTTTTCGCAACATGACAATGAGTGGGATCTACTTGAAGTTTTAAAATCTTTTTATTTCAGAGACGAATAATACCTATTTAACGCTGGATCCATGATATGAACTAAAGAATAGGTTTTCAGAGGCTGTTATCAATTAAAAATTTAATTAAGGCACCCGCCTTTTGAAATGATAAAATACATCGTTTACTTTGTGAATTGTAAAGGCATTTACAAAAACTGATACTGAGCTTAGTTTCTAAACATAGAAGCACAAAATGAAACAAAGAAAATACCTTATGACATGTTTAAGCTGCACTCTATCCGTCCAATTCTGAAATTAAAAGAAACACAACGTTAGACATAATGGAAGCAGAACTGACCAATAAAAGTGATATAAAATGTCGTAATGTCAATATGCCGAGGAAGGCATACGTCAACTGGTTAGTGGGTTCTGAGGGCGTGAGAGCTTGGCCGTCACGAAGACCGCCTCAATTGACCGATAATAGAGCCGCACACCCACATGCGGGATTATTGACTGACAATAAACGTCACATATTTCTTAATAAACAAACACGTCACGGTGACGACGCTGACAGCCGCCTTAGTGAGCAACCATCATTATAGCACTTTACGTGTCCCATACATACAATTACACCTACACAGGGTGCAAATAAATCACCTTTTCTACCCATTTACTGTTTATTTACGTCCCGTGTTTGATAACCTACTGTCACATCGGGGTATAATTACGTCTACGTGTTGTAGCATAAATAATAACCCACCGCCGATAATTTATCGTATATTCCGTCATTTATGAAGTAAATGTTTGTTTTCAACGGATTATATTAGACATATTTAAAATTCGTTCTACGATTAATGTGACTGGCTGTCGGGACTATTAAGCTAAAATATGGAAATTCTAAACAAGATGAAAAAAAAAATGATGGACGTTCCAATAATTATTGCTCGGAAATTAAAAACCTGCGAGTCAGAATAATCATTATAAATATTGTTTTAATGTTATTCATTAGATACTATAATTACTTAAACACAGTATAATATTACTAAATGTGTAGAAATATAATTAAATCCGAAAAGAAACAAATCTCCATCTCGAGTGGAGTTCTCGTATTTCGTATTTGGACGTCGGAAATTCTGTTAAGCGACTAGTTCAGATAATCCTGAAGCCTCTGTAGATTAAAATTATCCATTTGTTTATAAGTACGAGAACTTCGATCATCACAGAATTCTAGATCGGAATCGGTTGTTCCATTACATTATTCATCTGCTCGCCGTCCAGACGACAGCCCATTAGCATTTTAAATTAAGTAATGAATTTACTAGGCAGACGACCTGTGGAGGCGGCCTAAACTTAAAACCGTGCGTAGGGACGGAATTAAACAGGAATATAAACCCTACCGTTGGACATATATTTGTACCCAAAGCGGTCCTTGTTATGACGACCAAGTCTCTGCCATGCAACTTAAATTCTATAGTACAAGCAGAGTCATTCTTCATTTGCCTAGCCTTTTGAGGGGCTTGTGGCTAAGTAATATTAACCGCACGGGTCGATCGATCAGGTTAAGCTACGCTTGCTGCGGTTGGTCCGTGGATGAGTGACCATATTTACATACCAAAACCCCTCCGTGCCTCGGATGCCCACGGTTAAGCCGTTGGTCTAGTCTGTCTGGTCCCGGCTGTCATTTGTGACAGTCGTCACGGGTCGTCAGCAGCCCCAAAGTCTGACAAAGTCTTACCAACGGTTTTCGTATTACCCAGTAACTGGGTTGTGGAGGTCAGGTAGGCAGTTGCTCCATGTAAGATACTGGTATTCAGCTGCATCCGGTTAGATTGGAAGCCAACCCCAATATAGCTGGGGTAGTAATAGTTCAAACAGAGTCATTTTAAATGTTTATCTTACTATAAAATTGTTATATCAAACTTCGAAAGAAGGTTTTATGTTTTTTTATTTATTGGCAACACACATTTGACCGCTACGCAATCACACAATTTCAATACACACTTCGCGTAAAAAAATTCTTGTACGTTGAGCGTGGCATTGTAATACGAATAAAAAAGTTTACCAGAACGTGATATACATCTATAATAAGTGTTTGTATAGCGGCCTAATTCGTTGTAAAAAGCCCCGTCACCTGACTTACGGCATTATAATTATGCCGGCGGTACATAGATAAAGCTTTTTTTAATTTTGTAGGGCGAGCCGACTAAATTTCGAGCGAAGGTTAATCCGCGCCCACGCTGCGCACGAGACTCTAATCGTTCATTTGGATTACGATTATGTAGACGAATATGCATGAGGACGTTATCGCGCCATTGATTTTAAATGGGATAAAGCCGTTGAGACGACTCAGACCGGTCCCAGCCGATCATCAATTAGAAATTGTAAGCTGGTGTGAATCATGTTTATAATTCAACAACTAATACTGTATCTTGACACCTGCTGGGCGAGCTTATGTACGTCTAGATATATTTTCTGCTTGTTATTTTTTATTGCTTCCGCCATAAAACTGTAGCACATTATTAGCTCCACAATTTCTTTAAGACCTCCAAAAACTGGCAAATCTCTTGACGACGGAGCTTTTTATACTTTTTGTCCACATTTTTCCACGCCCAATTCTCGTTAACTATTCAACAAGGTGAATAAACGATTATAATATTCCGTGATACTTGTTGAAAGTGTTTCGAAATAATTAGCTTATTTATATTCCTTTATAAGTTTTGTTTGATACGTCTGGCTTTGCTTGTATTTCGTGTTTTACTTTCACTAACTGAGTCACGTTAACTTACAATGTACTTGGAATGGCAAGCAAGTTGAACTTGGCAATGTCTAGCATTTGTAGACGAATGGTGGATCAAAATATTAATATATCTTGTAAAACATTTGTTAGACCGGAGCTATATCAATTCAAATTGACTCACAAATTCTAAAACCTAAAACAATAGTCCGAGTTCCAAGAAAGAGCAACTTTTGCTCATTTTAAGTCTACAAAATCATTTCATTTCGAATCAAAGTTTGTGCCTTTCGTCTGTATTTCAATATCGAAGTTCAAGACTCGAATGTCACTTGAGTCAACGTAGTTATGAGTAGGTTTTATACCTAGTTCGAAAAAGATCAATGGCCACGGAGTTTTTACTGTTGTCACCAAAGTTTATCATAATACATTTTATGCGCAGAAAACGTCACTATCAGAAACTGCAAGCACATAATCCTCATCATTTGGATTGAATGTAAATTGTGAAAGCTTCATTTATCTTAACAGGCCGACGTCGGGGACAGATCTGAAGTACAAAGGGCCTGGCTACATGTGAACTTGCCTCGGGGGCGTCGACAATAGCACCGGGGCCTAACAATAAGAGGTCTAAAATTTCATCGTGTCTTCTACTGAGATCGGTTAATGAATTGAGTCCATTATTTAGGCTGTCAAGCTTCATGTCTGCGACGGATGTGGTACCGAAGAGAGATCTTATCTGTAAAGCGTTTGTGATAATCCTTGAATGGAAGGTTTTGGAAATTCTAATGATTTGAAATGAGGATACATATTTATGAACATTAAAATTAAATGGCTTTTGAATGGAATAGTCACTTAACTGTAATCATTATGTACATCGATACACTTAAATTGCTGTTCCACCATACCTACTTACATTCTCTGAGCATGACCATTGATGTTTCAAATTAATACTTTATTACACATCCAAGTAGTTATTTTGATTACGAAATAGAAACGTAATGAATTAATATGAGTAGGAGGCCTTAGAATATAATTTTGATTGCTCTCGAAGATGTCACAAAACATGATTCAAGTTACTTCGGTACTTATGTAACTTTAATTAAGTTTTGTGACATCTTTCTGACGTTTCGTTAAAACAAACAGTACATTCAGTTTTCCTTCACTAAGTCTTGACTAATGTCGACTTTTGCCTAATGCCTTCTTTTAGTCTCATATTGCATTAGTCGTAACGTCTGGTAATTACGGCGGTAAAGAGGTTGTCTCGTTGGCGTCACCTGTGATTACCAGCTCTTTCACCATAATTAATGGTGTGTTTTTACCTTTATCTTATCACCTTAATATGTGAGATAACTTAAGGTATGTTTTACCACTTAAAGATATCTCAGAGATAAGAAAATCCCAATACGTTTTTGTAAAAAAAAGAATGGCTATCGCTGACGGGAAATACTAATTGATATCGTTACTTTTATTGGCCGCAAATATTCTTTTTATGTTCACCGATTGTGTTGTAATCAGATGTTTCTTTAAAAGTACTGTTATTGCTTACATTTTAACGACTGAAAGCTTTTAGAGGGATACCGAAATAAACGTACGATTAAATTAAATTATTTTTGCCACCATAAATGAAAAAAGAAGTAAAAAAATGTTTTAAGTTAAACGGTTTTAATGAAAATAATGGTGTAGATAATGTACTAAAAGCTAAAAAATAATTCGGTAGGTCCTAGGTACCAGGCACCATTATTTTCATTAAAGTCGTTTAACTTAAATTTTTTTTTTACTTATTTTATTTTCAAATTTTTAGTTTTATTTCGTTACTTACTATTTCTCATTCTATTTAGTTTTTATTTTTCATAGTGTACAGTATTTTAACAGTCACGCCCTTTCATTTGGTACCCTTATTGAGGAGGTTGTGAAAAAATATGTAATCCGCCATTTTGTAGCGGCGGCCATCTTGGATTTACAAGATACTGATTACATTAAATTATATTGTTATCAAAACTAAAGGTGTAAACCAAATATCAGATCCATCTGCCAACAGGAAGGGGGTAAAATTTCACGTACTAAATTTGATCCAAACAAGAAATAACAACACACAGGGCAAGCTAAATAAAACCGTTTAATAAAAAGCAATTTTGTGTGAAGAAGATGATAAACCTAGTAACAGCCTAGGTTCCAGGAATTTAGACAACGAAAATGGGCGAAGCGAATAACATAATGTAACTACATAAGGATATAGAGCAGTGGTGGCTCAGTCGTAGGTTCGAATTCAGAGAGGCGCTGTACTCTGTGTAAATTATTCGGTGAAGGTAATTAAAACTGTGAAGGAAAACTTCGTGAGGAAACCGACATGTCCTAGAACCAAAAATTCCAAGACATGTAACCCGGCCCGCGTGTTATATAGTAGATTATAGCCCACTCCCTCCCGAAGTGACGAGGCCTGTGTTCCAGCTGTAGGAACATTCTAGGCTGATTTTATATGTATTTTAAAAGAATATAAAGACATTTCAAATAACAAAAATAAATCTAAATTCTATAAATGATTACATCAGCGGCGATAATCCACCGAATCCGGGAACATTGCGTAACGCTGCACAATACATCAGGTAGTGCGTGACAAACCGTAGTAATGTCACCTGCTTTATTTCAATTATTGCCCAAAGTAAGGTACGAATGTTGAATACCCTTACGTGACCGAGCTGGAGTGTTTCCTGACTTATTCGCTGAACTAGAACAAGGTGAATAATGTTCTCACATTGATGTTTAAACGGCTCTTGAACCCTTGATAACGTTTCTAATTATATGCTCGTTAGATTTATAGGTTCGACAGCATATGTGATAGCGTATTTCAATCATATTACCTATTTCCTGCCTGATTATTATTTGTAGGCCATTAGATTGTGTATCCTAAAATATACGGTTGCTTCAAGAAGTTAAATAATTACGTCTGTGTTGTGAATTTGTGATGTTTTACATTAATTCTGTGTAAGTTTACGTTTTTCGGAATTAATGTTCTGTTTGTACTATTTAATAAAAATGGTTGTAATAAACGACTTACCGTTTTAGTTACATAAATATTTTATTTAATAACAGTTAAAACTTCCGTTTTGTAATTTACTTAATAGTTCCCTAATTCGGAATTAATTAATCGTTCCATAAAAATGTAAATGCTATCTTACATGAGTTACGTATTACAAATTAAAAGCTGTTTATGCTTAGTCCCTTGTCCCACCATATCAAATACACAAAATAACTGTTAAAATTACCTCTTTTAAATAAATTGACTGCAATAACTTCTCAAATAACAGGTGGCATGCATAATGTAGGTGTGCCTAATGTATTCTGTTCGTTAATCTCACAATAATAAAATACGTAACATTATGTGGCGTTAAGAATTGTGAGGGGGCAACATCGTAATTTACTACGAAACTGAGCCCACCGTAATCTGTACGAATTGCGTGATACGAAAGGAAATGTCACTCGTTTTGTTTCAATTATTCTTATCCACGTTAGTCCTTATATATGTAAATCGCCCATATAATATACATCCTGTGATATGCTCCGTGTATATTGACGGAATTTTTCTGCAATGTTTCGTGTTCCGAAAATATTGTTACGGATTTTACGCACGGAAATGTCGGGGACACATGATAGTAACTGTCACAGCACGTTGACACTTCTGTCACGCGGATTATATACGAGCTCCTGTAATTTTCACTTTATGAATGTCAGTCAAATAAATATGCATTAAAAACTTAATAACCGTATTTATGGTCATTACAGCGAAACGCAAGTCTATTAATATACTTATTGATCCGGTTACGATCCAGTTCTCTTTATTAATTTTTTTTGCGGTTGTCTAAACAAAAAATATGGCTACTCCAATTGTAATTGATAGTTGAGAGTTAATTGAATATGTATAAAAAATATCAATAGTTATTTATTGGACTGGAGCGGTCACTGTCCGATATTAATATTTATAGAGCGGCTATTCTTCTGATACTATTAAAACACACTGTAAGCCATTTGTGGTCTGCGCCTCTTTGCGTTGGTTGGCCAACGATACATACAATTAAAAACGTCTACGACTCTGTGTTCCTACTATGATCCAGGCTGTTGTTCAGTTATTTGATTACGACCATTTTTTCTATGACAGAGGCAAAACTTAGGTAGAAAGGCTGGCAAAATAACTGCAATTTGAGACTAAAATCTTTTTATTTTTATTTTTTATTACTAAATGGGCCAGCTCTTGACCTCGATCATGCCTGATAGAAAGCGATTGATGAGGTCTATGATGGATCGAACGTGTCCAGAAAATGCCTGTTCACTCTTGTTTTGAATGTGGACGGGTTAAATGTGGAAGGGAACACAGACGCAGGCAGAGAGTTCCACACTTTGGCTGTGGGCAAAATAAATGTGAAGGAGTAGCACTGATTACGGCTGGTCGGGATATCAACCAAGTGCGGATGGTACCCTGCAGTGCGTCTGGTAGTCCGGTAGTAAAAGGGCGATGGTGGGATCATGTCGTGGAGCTCCAGCGCACACTCTCCGAAGTACAATCTGTAGAAGACCGATAGGCAAGCGACATTACGCCGATGAGTCAAGCTGTGAATCTTAGCTACCAACGTTTGACGTAACGTTGGTAGCTAAGATTCACAGCTTGGCTCATCGGCGTAATGTTTCTTGGCTCATCGACGTAACGTAGAGCAAAAAGCCTTTTTGCTCTGCGTTCCACCGTTCTGTTAAGGTAAAACCAATTTACGACCAATCACTTTAAACTAATTTTGCACTGACACAATTCCAAGAAGGTATCATTACAAACTTATAACCGTAAAGCTTAAGTATTTATCATAAATGAATCATGAATGACTAAGTGGCTTTATCTGTTTATACCTACAGTATGCAAAAGACCCGAGTGTGTTCCGATAAATCGCGACCTCATTTTACATTCCCCCACGAGTACGATTCAGTGCGAGCCAATAATAAAGTATGAGCCATGAGCCACTCATCTACCATCGACGGCCCTCAAGTCTTTGAGCACCTCAGCAATGACGAAACAGAATGAAAAGCGAATTATTATTTCTCACATCCGAGTGTTTACTTGCCCCAGGTAACACTGGCCCTTTGTCGCACAGAAACAAATGAATTATAAAATTCTCTTTTGTTTATGTACCTTTGAATTTGCACGCAATTTTTTTAAGTAAATAATAAAGCGCTCTTAGCTCTTAGTCCGCTTTTTTGTTAGTGAGAAAAGTTTTTCTGGCTGAAAATGGGACGGCACGAGGACACACGTAGTAGTAACAATATACATAAATGTAAAAGGAAACTTTCAGATGAAAATATTTGACATATTGATACATAGTGACGGTTGACGATCCTATGTAAATATCGCACCGAATATCCCGTAGACTTGAAATTCTGTCCACATTTTCTTTTATAAGTTTCTCATACGGATAAAGCTTCTTGCAAACCATAGGCAATTCGTGAGATGGATACCAGTGAGGTAAAGGATGGTTCAATAAGTGTCAAGTCAAAGTAACGAGAAAATATAATAATAGTATTATGAGTTATAGTAATTTTTTATGACTATTTTAAGACTATTATGTTTTAAAATGATGTCAAAATATAATATCGGTCATTGTGTGTCTTAATAAATAAGATGTGAAACACTACGAGCTGTTTAATGAAGGAATTCTACATACAGATTATTAAGTATAGGCTCTTGTAGACAGGACGCGATGCGACTCTAATAGAACAATTTCTATGAAAACTTAATGGAAACAGATCTACTAGAATCGCGTCGCGCCGGTCGAGCTCTGGAGGAGCGTTTTATGTGAATTACCTACACGTGTAGAAGACATTATCATTCTTACCAATTGGCACGCAATTTATAAACTGACAAGTACCTACATACCTACCTAATCGTGTAACTTGTACAAAAAGTTTTCTCTTTAAGAAAATTTCTTTCCCCATATCATTTCTCAAGGAAAATGTGCGCGAGCAAATTTGTCTCCCAGCTCACGTTCAGTACAATTCGGAGAATGTTAGAGATACGTAATGCGTTGGTTTTGCGCATATTTCTATAGTAACATGCTTACATCACTCTTTCCTGTAAAAAGAAGAACAAATTCGCGAAATGTACCTATCGACGGATTGGATTCACCTTGAGTAAAGTTTACTTTAAGGAAGTTGATGTGTTAGGTCTTCATTTGTTTATTACAGTAGATAAAATTGACTTAAAAACTTTACAAATGCGGATTTCTCTGGAAGTATATTATGTGTTATTTGTTTACCAATCAATCTGCCTAGCCTTTTCCCAACTATAATGGGGTCGGATTCCAGTGTAACCGGATGTAGCTGAAGCAGTAATGCTCGCGAAGAGGGAGGCGGCGCACGTGAAGGAGAGGGAATCTATGCGTCCTCACGGCCCTAGTTGGAGCAGGAGACGCCCTGGGCATCAGGAATCCCAGGCTGATTCCCAGCCACTGTAGGCGCGAGCTAGCGGACGGCGAGTAATGGGTAGCTCGCTGTCCGGTAAGGACCAAGCCCGGTCGACAGCGCGTTGTGTTCCACGCGCGCCTTAAAGAGATGTCAGCACCAACTGGTGGGGTCCACAAGGGCCGATGCCTGCCAGGGATGCGGGTTGTTCGAAAGAGATACCGTGACCCCTGGCACACAGGCAACAGAAGGAACACGGGTGGGTAAAACCCACCCGTGTTTCTTCAGTTGCCTGTGTCAGTAAAAGTCTGACACGCCCTCCCACTCCACCCAGAGCGGGAGAAGGTATTTGATGATTCCCCATCCTCAAAAAAAAAAAACCGGATGCAGCTAGATACCAGCATGTAACATGGAGCGACTACCTATATGACCTCCACAATCCAGTAACTGGGTAACACTATACCCCTCGGTTAGACTGGTTGTCAGAATTTTGAGCTTTTGACTACCCGTAACGACTGTCGAAGATCGATAGATAAATGACAACTAGGACCAACGGCTCAATGTGATTTCCGAGGCACGAGGGGGGTCTCGATATGTAATTACTGGTCCGACCGCGGCAAACATTGCGTAACCTTCGATCGATGCACAGGCAACTGAGGGAACACGGGTGGGTTTTAGTCAGTAAAAGTCTGACACGCCCTCTTGCTCCACCTAGAGTGGGAGAAGACATTTCATGATTTCCAACCCAAAAAAAAAACCTTCGATCGACCCGTGCGGCTGTTATAATGTAGTCACGAGCCCCTCCCATTTGTTTACCAAGATAAGATATTTAAAAGAATTGCCGGAATCCTTTTCAACGCCTTGAATTTTCAAGAGAATGAAACACTTTGTTCAACCTTGCAGCTGTTTCAGGTCATACCGCTCCTTAGCCACGCTCGTGTAGGCAAGTCGGAAAATGTACCGGAAAATACCGACATAAACGTAATGTTATTGTAGGCCTTTACGTTTGAAATCATCTTTCATTCAAAATAATGATCCCGTAATTTAAAATGAAATCTCAGACAGTAATTGTCTTAAATTGCGCCTATGAGTTTGTTTATTTAAGAAATTTCTTTGTGAAATAAATTATGATTTACAGCCCCTGGCGGCAGGGGTTGTCGAGACGGCTCGAATAAGATACGAAGGGTCAACTGCGTGGGGGAAAATCCTCTGTACAGCAAAACTCGAGGTGAACCGACTATCAGCTTATGAAGAATCCTGCTGCAGCACTTTTTTTCACGCTTTGATGTGCGGAAATACAATTTTATACGATCATTCAAAGAATCCTGTCAATTTAGATGAAATGCTTTACGTGAAGTGCCTTCTCTGATGTTTATGTTCACTTGAGAACTACAAAGACGCTTTTGGATCACGGAATATTCGTAGTGATAGTGTTGAAGATTTTAATATTAAGGTACTTACATAAAGGCTTGAGCAGATAAGTAGTGAGAATTTTTTCACGCGTAATAACTGAGTTACTGATTTGATTTAATTTTGATTTGAAATGTCATGTCTTTGACAAAATACAAATATAAATTACACGTAAGAAAAAACATAGGTTTTTGTTTGTAGAGACGTGAATATATCTTAACGGGATTTTTCCCGCGCTGTATCTTCTATGCTTTGTTTAGCGTCGAGAATTACAAATCGAACAATGTGTTATTTCAAAGCGCTGGGATGCACTCTGTTGGATTCTCACCGTGATAAAGTCCCGCCGCGATTTTTTTACGATGTGTTTACGTGGTCTAACTTTTACAAACTCTTTTTTTTTCATCCCAGGTGTCTGTCCAACCAAACCATCCAACCGAATATTTAATTTCCATACAAGAGAGATGGATCGATAACCACCTTAATGATCTTCACCACTATTTTTATTCCATTTTTTTCTAATATCAGTGGTAATTAAGGGTGCTTAAACACATTTGACGGTGGTTACAGCTGATGGTGGTCGCGATACTGACAAAACGCTTCCTGACCAGGCGTCTCGCTGGCCACTGCGCGCTTTAATTATGATCTACGTTGTACTAGATTTAGATCGAAGTCAGATAACGTATGATTAACTACCAACTGTTGGTTTTCGTAACACAATACTAGTAGTTAATAGTAATACTACTCGTTATTTGTTAGCGATCGGCGACCGCTGCGATGTGTCAACGGTCGTGCTCCGTTCATTTGTTTTAATGAATAATGCTTGAGCGTGTCCTTATTCTGGATTTAATTAACGTGGCGTTTCTGATATCTTGAGTATTTTAGAACGATTGTTTGAAATAGATTATTATTTTGCTTTTGCAATGTCGTGAAACTCTACCTACAGTTTGGGAGTAAATAAATAGTCTTCGGTAGCTTTTATTTTTTATAGATTGTATTTCAATTCGATACAAACATATTTTTTATTTTATCTCTTAGATTACACTCAAATTCACTCAAGCTAAAAATAATTATATCTCAGTTATTTTAATACATGGATGGTTTCGTTTATCTATTTCTACTAGATTTTTCTAAGAGCTCCAAAATATATTTTTATCGGCCTCCTAGCTATTTCTATTTATTAAAAACACATAAAAACGAGCGTTCGCTTTACATTCCGACACAAAATCATTTCTCAGAAATAATAAATTCTTAATAAAGATAATCCATTCCGATAACGAAATAGCTAAGAAATACCTACACTCCTATTTACATATACAAGTTCTTCCATAAATTATCGTCGTACAAATGACCTTCGGGACTCGAGAATAGGTACGATTTATTTCCGTCTCGAGTCGTTTCAGTGAATCAGGATTATGGCAACGTTTGAAAACGTAAAAGTCGGTGGCTTCTCGCCGGCTTCCGGTTTAACATATTCGTTTACAACGAGGTATTAGGGGTTGTGATTAATGAAGCAACCCTCAAATATGCCTGCGCCTAGCCACCCTTCGTCTTATAAATAAGCGACAGTTAAAATTTATAAGTTATGACTAACATTTCAATTTTTCCTGTTCAGCATTTTTGAGCTTAGTTTTGTTGCTTGTTTGGTTCAAAACAAGAGTTCGCTTCTATTTGCTTGCTTGTGATTACTTAATATGGGTATAAATTTTGCAGAAAGAAAATGCTTTTCTACGTTTCAATAAAACCGGAGACGGAAAACAAATTTATTTAGATAAATTTGCTTTTATGAACAGTAAGTAACAGGAACAGAAAGATTTTGAATACGAAAACGTGTTCTTTTTAACCGACTTCGAAAAACGGAGGAAATTTCCGTAAATTAATACGAATAGAAGAAAAAAATATGATCTATTAGTTTGTAATTATCCTGTAACTATTAAATTATTTCATTTCTGTAAGTAGTTTTGTACAAACATAGTCAATTATATTTTAAAAACTATATGAAGTCGGCGTTTTCTATCTGGCTACTCTGAGAAGAAATCCCGAAACAAACTCGGAGGTCTCTTCAACATTATTGAGGTCCAGACATAATATTGGTCAGATCATATGATCTTTATTAATATAAACACTGTAATTTTGCTTTTACAAGATTTAAAACGGTTGAATTATTTTGGAATACAAATTCATCAGCAATGTAGAACCACTTTAGCTCACATAACTGCAATTAAAACGATCATTAATTTGTAAGCTACACGTCGAGTGACGTCACCAAAACAGTTTAAATTACATTTTACATAATCGCGAACGCTAGTGTGGTGGCTATACTACTTCAGCCATATTCTGCCACGTCCATACATCGCGTGCATTCGAAACATAAGCATTTGTTACCGAAAGCTTTCCTCAGTCGCTGTCACTGTATAAATTGGAAACCATTTATCATGAAATACATAAGGAGCTCAGCGCTATCATATTTTTACATGTCAACATTTACGTGGTTAATACAATATTCGATTATAGCATCTATTTATTGTAAAGTCCAAACATTAATGTAATGCATCGAAAATAAAGGCTTAGAATGATATCAAAATTAGCTGTCATAAAAGATTTTCGATATAAAAGCTCACGTTAGACACATCTAAATTATTAGAAACTCACAAGTTTCTAATAATTTTGACCTCCATTAAGTAGGCACCTATACATGTGCCGTATAAACATAATGTAATGTGAAAGGTCGTATGAAAATAAATGTAAACACCAAGGGATAAGATTATCCAATTGCTCATGATGGATCATGAGTTCATGACACAAGCAATATTGTTTTGAATAGGTCCATTCATAATTTTAGAAAATTCTATAAATCTATGTTATTGCTACACCTAGCTAAGGTCTCTATAAATGAGGGACGCTTACACAATCATGAGAAAACACGTTACCGTAGTTGATTAATACCAGCAAATCTACACTTTCGTGGTACTTGAGCTAAATAACAACATTTTCCTTGAAATACAAACAGCTAAACTTCAGAATAAAAGCCTGCGATCGCGTGTTTTGTTATTTGATACAAAAACCTAACAGTCGGCATTTCAAAATGTAGTGAGATACCATCCATACAAACAGAGAGGCGAACGTGGCAAAATGTGCAATATCTCAAACAAAACGTTCCACTTCACGTTCTCAACGAAATGAAACCTTACTGAATGTCTGCTCAAATTAAGCTTAAACATTTTCTCTTTGAGAAAAATATAAAACACACCTCCCTCTTTTAACGTTGCGTCTTCGGTGATTTACGGGCTAAGGGCTTCGAGTTACCAACCATATTTCTGGTACAATTACTTTAAGCAGTAAACTCTAATACAGAGTGACAATCAACGAATTGGGATCAAATATCAACGTCTTGTTTAATTGAATGAAAGTGTTTTATGGAATTGTAGCTTCACAATAAGAAGTCATTAGATACTACATAGAGAGTTCGTTAATGGACCATTAAACAGACCTATAAATTTAAGTTAATCATGACTAATTGGACTGACAAGGGGGATACGAACACATCTAGATCGAAACTAGTCGGAATGTGCGGGTGGTCTTGTGAATGCAGCCTTGAGCTTTTATATTATAAGATAATACACGACTAAAAGGTTAACCACATAAAAATTAAGATAATACTGGTATGCCTAATGGAAAGCTAAATAAAAACGTCGTTAATACTATCTGTTATAGAACTACTTTCGTGCCGACCGACATAAAATAAGACGATGATAAAAACAAATATTTTAGGCGTTTCAACAATTATATTTCGTGCTTTTGTCTTAGCTAAGAGTGAAATCGAGAGCCGATAGAATCACCAATCGAGTGGATTGTACGAAAGGATCTCCGTTTTAGTAAAACCCTTCATTAAACTTATCTGAGTCGGATCTAAGCTCGAATCCGTGTAATGTAATCGATTTCGGAACGAGAAGCCGCGAAGGACAAAGTGCGGTCACAAATTTACATATAAATTCGGGATTATTTTAATTTAAAACGCATTTGGAAAGTTTATTAGCATATATATGAGGGTCCATTACCGTTTCTTTGTCGCAGTCGGCTAATATAGCAGTTCAGTGAATTTGTACATTATGAACCGCGGATAGAGCGAGGGTCGCCTGTCGCGACGCTGTAAATACTTCCTAGCGAACAAACACTGCACTCAGCCCAAGTGTACCGCCACTTAATAAAATTAAGCAATTTGTCAGTGCGCTGCGCCTTTATTTGTTAGCAGTGGACACATTAACTTAGGCTCATTAAACAGATTTTCGTCGTGAAATTGAATTACTTACTGCGATAATACTGGCCGTATATCACCCTTAACAAGGCGTCAGGGATTAATTCGTACCCACTCACATTTGTCTGTCGAATTAAAAAGCAAATACGCTCTTACATCGAACAGATTTTCTTCAACCTCCCTCGGATAAAAAGCACAATGGACATATATTTTAAGCCGTCTATTTTCAAGCTTAACGGCGAAATAATGGAAGGAAATTGTGTTGTGTGTTGAATGTTATCAATTTCAATTCAAAGATCAATAACGCGCCATTTAACATAAAATAATTTACTGATATATGTCTTAACTTCAAAAGATACGAATATAGCAGGAGATGCGACATTAATTACTTAGGCTTAATTCTGTAGTGGTGTTAAATCAGTGATGCGCTAAGAGACGCCTGTGATCCGGCTTCCGAGACGCATCTCGCCTGCGTATTTGTTCTTGTTGCGCTAATAGCTCGTAAATATTTCAGCGCACAGGGCGGACACACATGCGCCTCCAGACAAATGGACGCTTATAAAATATATGTGCCCCGTCACTTTTAACATTCCCATACGTTAGTTCGTTACGTTTCCGACGACTGAAATAACAATACTGGCCCATTACAACAGTCCCCAGTTTTAAAAGTCGAACGGAAACGCCCGTGCCATCCATCACTTTTGGCCAGCACTTGACAAATGACAGCTGTTTAAGCATACTTAACAGGAGTTTAAACAATACAAAGTAATGAACTCTTCAAAATGTAACACGAAACTTGTAAGTTACTGTTTACCGAATCTTCTTTCCGAGCAGAGTTGCTCATTGGCTCGTTAGGGAGCGGTTTAAAAGGGTGCTCCGAGTATGTTTCAAGTTCGGATTCTTGACATCTCGACGTCTTTCCGTACAAATAAGAATGTTCTAGTTTGTCCCGGCATTCTTTAAATATATCTTCTATTTTCGTTCATCTTGTTTGCGTTCATTTTATCTAAATTAGACATGTAGAATAAACCAGTTAGACTAGTTTTTGACAACTATAAAGTAGAAAAAATGGGCTAAACAAAGCATACGTATTAAAACAGGTGGCTAATCAATCCTTCTCAATATAAGACCTAACAAGAGATTCACAAGGCGTTTCACAAAAACAATTTAAAAAATAATAAGTGAGAGAACCTCGGGAACACGTTGTCACAGGAGACAAGTCAGACAAGGTGGGCGTACTTGTCAGTCGTTCCTCATTCGACGCCCCGAGTGGGGTCTCGAGTCTAACAGATTTTATGGGGCTCCGGATTACTCGCGTGACACGGCTGCCCCACGCGCCGTGCGTGTTTGTCAGACAGGCTAGTCAATTATCTAAACAACTACAAAGATGACATGTTTTTAAGATAATTGAAGACATCCACAAATTAGGGCCCTGACGCATGTAAAAAATATTTATCTTTGGCTGTTTCAGTACAAAAATGGTTAGTATTTTTTTGTGATAAATCTCAAAGTAAAAGGTACATGGCAATAAATTGCAGCCATTTTGGCAGTAACAAAAACCATGAGCTCTGCGTATGTCAAGGAGAGGAGGTCGATATTGTCGGCGGGATCACGTCTCGTCGCGTTGACTATGAGAAAAGTTCTCTTGCGGGACGGGGGATTTATTTGTCAACTTTGCGCTGATAAAACTTTGTTTGACATTTGATTGTGAGGTCATGCCCCGCTCCAGCTTCCTCAGATAACTTTCGAGGGCTCCTTTTAGCTTCAGATTAATTTCTCTCGGTAATATTGACGTTGGAAAACTTAGTTTTATCATTTTTGTCTTAAACCCCTTCTTCTTGTTTTAACGAAATTTTGAATAATGCGAATGTAAACGACCAGACTAACTTTCAGATTCGGTGCAAAAGTTTGGGTAAGTTCTAAATTTTATGAACTACGAATCTCTTAAACAATATGAACAAACCCTTATGATTTTGCTGTAAAAATAAATAATTGCTTTCGAAAAACCACCGAAAAGGAAAACTGTTGTTTATATGATAATTTAAAAGTTGATACCTACAGATTTAAATGCAACGGCGAGTGACGAAGATAAAGCGATGCGAAAAGCAATTTAGATAAACTATTGGCAACAATTTTATTTTAAAAACAAAGCACTTAGGTACATTGAAACTTTTTCCATCAAGAAACTTTGGACAACAAAACTTCGTAGACGAGAACTTGATTCGGCAATCAAGATTAATTTGTTCTGGCGATGTTACTAAATAATATGAGGTATTAACACGGACCACCCCCAAAGTTCAAAATAATATTTCACAGTCAGTTAACGATCTATTTGGGTACCTGTGTGAGATATTGTATGCGTTCGACGGCGATGCTTCGTCGGTGGGAGTTAACCTCAAAGGAATGCCATAAAGGCTCGGAAGTTGACAAATCTCTCGACGTTATTTCTGTACTAATTAGGGGCGGGGGCGTGGGCGATGTCACCCGAGTGACAAACGAACACGCACGATGCTCGGTTCTCAGGGATAAATTCATTTGTTGATCACCTCTAGCCATTGGTGAGCACTAAAAACTTAAGTTAAACAGAGTCGTCACGTACAAATGATTGCCAACACACGTTGAGTTTATACTGAGATAATTATCTTTTGAATTTTTGTTGACGGCGTATACGTGTTGTTATGAAAAATAAATAAATAGACAATTCCTATGACAAAACGAAGTTTTAAAGTATTAAGGATGTCCACATTTAATTATTCATAGACCACATTTTGATGGATTTATTGTTGACATCTATATGAAACTTTTTGACGTTTTAATATTGTAACTTTTAGAAATTATTTGACGTTTTAATATTGTAACTTTTCAATAAGAATTATGTTAAGAGAAGTAGGTAACAAATATTTTTAAATATTATATAGGTACGATATATCTTACCTGGTCCAAGAAGTGAAGATATAAATGACGCTTAACGATCTGCAACAAAGGACAAACACTGTTAGAACTTTGATTTACATCCTCTACCTTTTATAACAACCCTTAGTAAATATTATTTTTTGCTGTGGTTGACATTGTTGTAAATATGAATAAATAGTATGTGAGCTGCAAATTATAAATTAATTAATAAAAGTACGTAAATTGTACGCAGTCAGTAGCTGCTGTCAGGACACGTCAACAAGCCGGTTGCAGTTAAAATTTATATTCACGTAAAAACGGGCCAATTTTAAATTAATTTAAATCAAGTTACATTCATTAACGCGTTTCAGCTATCCCCCGTGACGGTTGCAGTTCTGCTTAAAACATAATTATTGATAAGGGTCAATTATTTGGATGATTAAATTGTATACATTATTAGATATTTTTAATGCGGATAAATTCCGAAGTGGCTATGTAGCATTTAAATGGTATATATATAATAGCCTATATACCTTGTATTTTAAACACATATTTGATTTTTTCATCAGGATTTTACCAGTCGCAGCTTACAGTCTGGATTTGTGGCCGTTTGATGGTTTTGGGCTCGTTGCCCTCTAATGCTACATGGGACTTAAACACAACTGGCGAAATGTAGGATACCTATGCCTTGATGATGATGATGATGATGATTGGACTCCCTTTTCCGGAGTAATTCCACTTTGCCCCACCAAGCCCGCCACCCTGGTGTGGCAAAGTGGACTGCCTAAAATTTTGCAGTGGAATATGCCCCACTATTCTGATTTGATGGGGCGGATAACACTAGCATAAACACTTTGTGGATTCTGCCCCACTAGGGTTGGCACCTCAGGATTTGTGTATGAAGGAAAAATGGAAAGAAGAAAGAAGAAGAAGAAGAAAATGGAATGGATGAATGGAATGGGATGGATGGAGAAGAAGATGGATGGAAGCTGAAATGTAACCACTGACGTTAGGATTTGACAAGTCTGAGACAAGCAAACGTAAATCTAAATACATCAAAATGGTTATTTAAACAGTGTATTAAGGTTCTACTTTTGTAAAAAACTGTCACATATTAAATCTTCCTGGATTTAATTAAATACATTATATAGTTTTGCTGTATTTATTCAATTTAGTCTGACATAGCTGTGACATTTGCTATTTGTATTCCATTTACGTTCCGATCCATCCGTTGCAAACATTAAATGATTTAAAAATATATTTAGATGTTTGCCCAGAAATTGATACATTATCACTGTTGATAACTATTAAATAACAAAAAACGAAGAATAATGTACGAGAACACTATTACTAAAGGGATAATTTAAATAATAATTATTAAAAGAAATCGTAAATACTATATTACTAGTATCGAAACGTAACGTAACCACAGATTGTGAAAGAATGCGTTCAGAAACGCTTTATGAGAGTTATAGTTTTATGTTAATTTATTAAGTCTAGTTATTAAGTCTTGTGATATGTACTTGTATTATTGTCATATTATTATTTTTTATCTTTAAATAAATCAAATACTTATTAAATAATAAAAAAATGCGTTGAAATGCATTCGAAAGTAATAAAAATATCGGAAGGATTTAAGTTAAAAAAAAATCTATATCATTTTCAATTTGTCATTATCAATTTGTGATTATCAAGATTTATCTTAGTTAGTAAGATTTTATTTGTAAAAGGTATACCAAATGATGAAGAATCTGTGATTTTGAATAGTTATGTAGTAAATATGTTTCGTTTTAAGAACATATCATAAGAACAAATCATTGTTTAATTTGTGATTATCAAGATTTATCTTAGTTAGTAAAATTTTATTTGTAAAAGGTAATTAATCTGTGATTTATAAACCGATTCCTTCCAGAAATAAATAGTACATTAAAATTATTTATTTATTTTTTACTTTTATTTAAACCACTTCGCTACGTATTAAATCTAAGCTTCCAGCACTAATAACGTTTTACTTACAGATATAGGTATACATTTATTTTTTTTACAAACAAATGTAAAAATACATGTTAACCTTCATACACAAATCCTGAGGTGCCAACCCTAGTGGGGCAGAATCCACAAAGTGTTTATGCTAGTGTTATCCACCCCATCAAATCAGAATAGTGGGGCATATTCCACTGCAAAATTTTAGGCAGTCCACTTTGCCACACCAGGGTGGCGGGCTTGGTGGGGCAAAGTGGAATTACTCCTTTTCCGCACGTAGACTCCCACTCGGTCCGTTGTGCGTGGGGATTCTGGCTAACAGAGCCAGCCTAGCTCCGCCCAGAAGCTCAGAAGTTTCCTGGGGGCTTCGCAGGCTTCGCGGAGCGACCTCACTGTTCCGAGGATTTCTTCACGTTGAGTAGCCACAGCCTCGCAGTCCAGGATGACGTGGGTGGCTGATTCCTCGGCGTCCAGGCAGCCCCTGCAAAGCGGGCTGTCTGTGGCGCCTATGTTATAAAGATGTTTGTTAAGGTGGTTGTGGCCCGTAATTGTTCCTATGATTATTCTAAGGTTATTTCTACTCAGGCTAAGAAGTTTTTTGGTTAATCGCGGGTTTACAGTTGGTAAAGCAAATTTTGACTGTCTACAGTCTGTTGCCCGTGACCATCTATTGTTGTGAAGTTCGGTTGATCTTTGGCAAATCCACGCACGAAGTTGTGAGAAAGGCAGGGGGAGAAGTGGGTATATAATAACTATGCCTTACCCTACGGGGAAATACAGGCGTGATGTTATGTTATGATACACATAAAATTATTTTGGTACCTAATTATACATTAATTATGGACGAAAATAATCGAAAGTAAGTTGTTGTGACTCAACAAATTCAAGGACACATTGACCGTTGTACACGCAGTCAATGTATAATTATGTATTAGAAAGCTCGTGTTTAATATTTTTACTTGAGTTGGCCAACTGAAAATCACGAGAATACCTGAAACCTCAGTATATGTTACGTTCTTTTACCAATCAAGTTGACGTCAATGATGACCAGCAAAACATAAAGCCGAACCTAACCGACCCATGGGTTACGGAGAAAAGCAATTCATGTTAATCCCAGAATACATTACACCCTCCGCTCACAGATCGTATTCACATTTGCTACGGTTTTTTTAACTGTCTTCCTACCGGCTACCGGTAACTGTTCGTTTTTTTACAAGAACGGACGGTAACCGGTCGGCTGTGGCTTCTCCTTGATTCCCACACTGTTTTTATCTGATCTGTTAAAATTGGAACCTTATTTTGACTTATACTTAACAGTCTAATAGGCTATTTATATTCTGTTAAGTTTTGCTTGAATCATGTTTAAAATATGGATTCAACATGCAGTTTTCTGTTAGCGTTTATCATAATAATAGCAACTGGCTCGTGCATAATTAATTAATTCTGTTTTAAATTGCGACTAAGCTAAACACGCAATCCTTCACTTTGTAAGTAAAACTTATTACTTTACGTTTAGATTAGAATTAAATAAATGTGCTGGCGACTCCGCCCTTTGAGAAAGGTGAGTTCTGTAGGATGAAAATGTATACCTTTATTAAGACTATAGATCAAATAATGTAATATTACATGGACTATATTTTAACCAAAACAGCAAAGATTAACTTAATTTTTAAATAAATTAAGCAAACAACAGGCAAAAAGTTTTCTTTCAGTAATTTTTCCCTCTATTAATATAAATCATAATTCGGTTAACGCGACCCTAATTAACCTCCATCGATACAAATAGGTAGGTAGATATAGATACGTATAGTACCGAACACAGGACTTCCAGGAACAAAGAGTAATTTTTATTTATTACGCGTATTACGCTAGTGGGTAGGTAGGTACAAGTCTTTCGGTTTTACTCTTGTTTGAGTCTTAGTTGTAACCTGTTGTAACAGTAACAAGGTTATTATTACGTCATTAATGCCTTATATTACGTCATTAATGAAAACAGAAGCTGTAATAGTGAGGAAAACTTTAGGTTTTGTGTTTCATAGTTTTAGAAATATTGAATAGTGCAATGGGAAAAGCAGTGGTGGCCCAGTGGTCCGGCCTCGACTTACGAGTTGTAGGTCATGAGTTCGAACCTAGGCTGGCACTTTATGTATATTAAATACTATTCTTCCTAGGTTCATCACTACTGCTTTAAAAGACGGTGAAGGAAACATCGTGAGGAAGCCGGAATGTCCTAGAATCAAAAATTCGAAGACAAGTGACATCTACCAGCCCGCACTGGGCCAGCGTGGTGGATTACGGCCCACTCCCTCTCACAGAGAGGAGGCCTGTGTTCCAGCAGTGGGAACATTGAAGCACTGGAATACAGTTCACGGCTCGGGTGGTGCCCTCTATAATGTAAAGTAGCTCAATTTTATATTATGTTAAATTTAATAGCTCAGTTTTTACAATAATTTATAATTTTATTAATGTAGTTTAATAATAATAATTTTTAACTAACAAGTTATGGAATGTTAATGAATTCTGAATTAAAATGATTAATAATAATAATTATCAATAGGCTGATTATGGATCCTACAAGCTACCTTACGCTTAATAAAGAAATAAGGGATACAATTTATTGGATAATTGCATTAACATACCATTACAACATACATACACATACAAAAACTCACGCCATGGGGGTAGAACGCCATCTGCTACGATCCTTAGATACTCCACTTATCTCGTGTACGTTCATACATCAATGGCCCTAGTGTGAGTTTCATTTAACGATCTCGATCAAACGCTTCGAGCGTGTTTTGCGCTCCGATTGGCCCTGGATTGGTGACGGACCAATCAGAGCGCCGAACACGCTCGACGCGTCTGATCGAGATGGTCGGATCGGGATGGAAACTCACACTAAGGCTTCAGTGGCCCTTGTGTGAGTTTCATTTAACCATCTCGATCAGACGCGTCGAGCGTGTTCGGCGCTCTGATTGGTCCGTCACCAATCCAGGGCCAATCGGAGCGCCAAACGCGCTCGAAGCGTTTGATCGAGATGGTTAAATGAAACTCACACTAAGGCCACCGGTCATACACGCACACCGATTGTACTACGTACCTGACGTACCATCCAGCCGCTATATATCCATCCATCTTTCCTATACCATTGAGATTTATTTTTAATTTTGCTACATACATAATTTAATTGAAGTAATTAAGTATTCTATGAATACTAGCTTAGACTAAAGCTTCTACATATTCCCACATTAAACGTAGGTATGTTAGTAGGTATATATAGTCACACTAACCAAACAAATTACGATCCGAAGTAATTAGAACGGATATTATTAAATGTTATCGAAACCACATAAGACCTTTAAAGTCTTCTATGTATTGATCTAAAATTAAGGGAATCCTATTAGAAAATAAGATAGTAGTTTATTTTTGGGGTAGACGAAGAGGGGCTCATAGGTACATCATTATTATTTCATATTATGTAATAGTGTGTAAAAATCAGCATAGGCCTGGGTAAAAGATAAGCAGATGGTGATGTGAATAAAAGTATTTTTTACACAGATTTTAGGTACCAAATTTCAGCATCGTTCCGTGTTTATAAAATTGAAAAGTGTTTAAAATGAAACTTTTACCAGGACACATAACATCTTCTATTAAAATAGAAAAGAGTATCCTATTATCACTTACATAAAACAAGCCATCCAAGCGTATATTTTATTTATTCATACATCCACTTTAGCAAGAATACGCTGAGAGAATACGGTGACGAGTGCTCTTCAGTGTACGGAATACCGCTCATTAGATCCTATTGCGCCCTTTAAATGATATACTTTACAACTTCACCTGCCGCGTACGTTTTCAAGCAGCGCTAAGCTCTAGTCATCTCATCTTCAAAACATAATCTATTCAAACGCGCATAAAATACACCATGTTAATTACATTTTTTAAAGTGTATCTTCGTACCGAGCGTGTTGTCTGCGATGGAACTTCGTAGCGGCTGCGTAGGCGTCTACGCGGCTGTGCTACGCTGACGTAGCGTATAGGCGTAGTCGGGGCGCCGTTGACATTGCGTTTACGCGGCTTCTGCATTGCGGATACGTTTTCTTTCGTTTATTCAAATAACCAAAGGTAATTAAATTAATTCATCATAATTTAGGTAAAATTTTTGCCTCGATTTAGGACTAAATGTCTTTGATTAAACTCCAGAATCAGATAATTGTAGTCAAAGCTGCCAAAATCCTGGCATTATTCCATCTATATTTTTCATAAAAAGTCATAGTTACTGAAACATCGCATTCTTATAGGAGGTCAATCGGCAGTCGATCCTTCTAAAAGTAGGAGCTCGCCAAATCAGAACTAAACGTGCGCATAACATGCAGCACGTGACCAGTTTTATTGAGCGAAGTGGACTCGAACAACAAGTCGGAAAACGATAGAACATAGCACAATTATTATGTATCGATAATTGGTTACAATATCTCCAATAAAATAGCCGTAATTTGAAGCCATAAAACATAAGGAAAAATTACTTTTGATGTACCTTTATCCGTTCAGCGCCTTGTGTGGAACAAATCAAGCCACAAAATTTTTATTATCTGTAAAAAGCTATTTGAAACTTATCTGCTTTATCATTTATATGTACACAAATTTATACTTAAGTTAACAGTAAAACAAAGATTTATTTGTTTTTTATGTATAAATGTT
The DNA here is from genome assembly GCA_949091785.1 of Polymixis lichenea. Taxonomy (NCBI): domain Eukaryota; kingdom Metazoa; phylum Arthropoda; class Insecta; order Lepidoptera; family Noctuidae; genus Polymixis; species Polymixis lichenea. The sequence continues at coordinate 11,189,045 of OX420945.1, read as the reverse complement.
GTTAAAATAATGTAATATTTATTCCAGTTAAAACGTATAACAATTTTTAATTTTGTTTGTCGACATAATTATTAAACAAACTCGAGCTCGAGGTAATGTCGAAAACTTTTTCTAGAAAGGTTTCGTTGTTCTCATTTTAACACACAAAGCCGCTGGCAGCCGCTCTTTAAAGCTTATATTCACTTTTGCTTGTCAGTTAAAACTCATTCAAGAGAATACTGCTATTGTTTTTAATTCATTCATGTTTTTGAGACCTGTTTTTTACAAAAAGATATGTATGCTCGCTACATAGCGACTCAGTTCACTTTCAGCAGAATTTACACACCATACATAATCACCCTAGGGGCTTGTGGCTAAATAGTAACAGCTGCACGGGTCGATCGATCAGTTTAAGCAACACTTACCGCGGTTGCTCCGGGGATCGGTGACCATCTTTACATACCAAGACGAGGCGTCCGTGTCTCGGAAAGTACGTTAAGCCGTTGGTACCATCTGTCATTCGTGGATCTTTGACGGTCGTTAGTGGTTGTCAGAAGCAGGAAACTCCGACAATCAGTCTTTCCAAAGAGTATCGTCTTACCCAGTAACTGGGTTGTGGAGGTCAGATAGGCAATCGCTCCATGTAAAAAAACAAGTATTCAGCTGCACCCGGTTAGACAAGACTCTGACTCCAAAATAGTTGGGAAACGACTAGGCAGATGAACATAATCAGCTTATCACGTTCCCACTGCTGGGGCACGCGCCTCCTCTAGATGAGAGGGAGTGGGCTGTAATCCACCACGCGGGCCTAGCGCGGGTTGGTAGATGTCTAAGTTCTCCGAATTTTTGGTTGTAGGATGTGCTTGTTTCGTGATTCGATGTTTTCTTTCACCGATGCTCTCCGTTTTTCGCAACAAGATATACACCGTGACATTTTAGTCGTCTTACAACGGCAGCCCACTCCATGTATCCAATGACTACTAATCATTTATAAAAAAAAAAAAATATTTTTGAACATTTGCATAGTTCAAAAAATTCTAATATCGTTCACTAAGACGCATCACGTAGTTTGAAACACCTTTTATGGAGGTGGAATTAATGATAGAATGTAATGGTAGGTAGGTAGATATCTTCTACCGTTTGATACGTAAACATTATTAACAGGGAGGGTGTTTCATCATTCTAAAGCATTATTTATTTGTCTATGTACCTATTATCTTAATTAATGGTAACAATGTTTTAATCGCGCCTAGAGGTATTTTATGGTGGATACATTGAGTGGACCACCTTTGTAAGACGACTAAAATGTCACGGTGTATTCTCGCTACATAACGACTAAACTCCCTTTCAGTGGAATTTACACGCCAAATTACGCAAACTGCACTAAACTTCCGCTCATTGTATAAGTACACCTAATCTCTGCAATGAGTAATCCTCATAATACCGACTTAGTGGCAACAAAAAGGCTTCTACAATACAAGAAGCGGTCTCAGTGAGGCCAATGGCTAATTAACTGAGTGTATGCTCAGTAGGAATTAGCTGCTCAATTAGAATCACATTACGTGGAACAATTTACCGCTAACCGGTCGTGGGGCGCCCGATGCGCTCGGAATAACAAAATGGCTGAACGCACGAGATCAAGAAGATTGTAGAATTGACGCGCTTTTTTTTATTGGACATTATCGATTTTTTTTTAAGTCTTTATGGAGAAATATTGGTGTTTCGAAGGTATTTCTGTACCTCATTAATATTTTAGCGTTTTCATAATCAGCTTAGCACATAGGACATGAGTATTTTATAAAACATGGTCTTTTCTCTAAAGGGATACAAAACAATTAAGAAAAATTGCTTGAGTCATAAAAATGTCTAGTAATTCCAACAAAAGGGTTGCATTTAACACAATGAGCAAGCAATAAGTAGGTACTGCTAGTATTGATTGCTAGCCTGTACCTCAAGGAATAATTGTTCTTCATTTGTTTTGTTGCAGCATGAGCACTTATTTGCTTGTAGAATCTATTAACTTTTCCTACAAATCAAAAACTTCATTGGTATTAACTTTACTTTATAGATACTTAGGTACGACACAAAACCATCTCCATCTCACCAAACAACAATAAAAGTGAAAAAATAATAACAACAACAAGCCTTCCAAAAGTTAATTCTCCCGAGTTATATTTAAGGACGCAATAACGTTTCCTTGTTTTATTACTTTACTTTTGGGAAATTAGCTATGTTTATCTGTATAGCAAAAAGCTGGATAATTCAGAGGAAAATTAAATTTTCTTGTGTACACCGTATAATGCTCACGATAAAATTAACTGGGACCGCGAAAATTTCATACACGAAAATTTTGCTCATAAATACATTTTCGACTCGCCTTTTATGTTTCGGTTAATTATCCTAAGTGTGGGGAAGATATATTTATGATCTGAGGTATCAAACAAACTTTGTATCCGTTTTGATTTATAACGTGAGAAGTTAGGAAGGTTTATCCCCATAAAAGCTAATCTCCATTGAAATATGTCAGTACTACTAATGGCAAAATTCCAGTACATTATTACGGAAGCTATTTAGCGTCGGAAAAAATATTAATAATGTACAATAACCCTTTCAACCAATCACAAATGACCTTGTTATCACATTGCTAACTCTATGGCGCAATCAGTGGAACTTATTGGTGAACATCGCAACCCGAAAATCGTGATCGGACCACCCACGGCCGCTGTGAGAAGGCAAATGAAATAAAACAACGATAAATAACAGTGCCCTCGCATAATTGATCACAAATTAAAACTCGCGCCGCGTTCCAAATGTGAAACGTCGACGTTGCCGAAAGCGAAATTAGTATCTGCATACACGACCCACACCCACATACGTAGGGCAGGGCTGTCCATAGGGAACGAGTCCGGAATTCCGTCCTATATGTTCTGATTTGTCATTCGAGAAATACAGCAGGGTATATTTTACTTTAAAGTAAACCGTGCAATTTCAAACCGTAATTAAAGCAGAATTCCAAAGGGGCTTGTAGCTAAGTCATAACAGCTGCACAGGTCGATCGATCAGGTTAAGCTACGCATGCCGCGGCTGGTTCGTGGATGGATGACCATCTTTACATATCAAGACCCCTCCGTGCCTCGGAAAGCACGTTAAGCCGTTGGTCCCGGCTGTCATTGGTGGATCTTTGACAGTCGTTGGGTCCGCGCCCACTGGACCCGCTTAGACTCGACCCGAATAATAATACCAGATGTTTTACTACCAATTCAGTGCCATTCGTATAGTCAGGCAAAGTATTATTTTAATTCTAAATGCCTTATTTTATTATACATAGAATATTTAATATTTTGTTATGATACATAATTTATCCTGGTAGTCAGTGATTTTTTTTAATATTTCAGAAGTTAGTACATACCTACTCGTTAACCTAATAAAGTTAATCACGTATAAAGACTGATTCAACAAATACCACAGTGCCACTAGCTATAAGATTGTTATGATAATTAACAGTAATCTGTGATTTTTACTACAAAGTACAAAGCGTATAGTATTTAAAAAAAGGATAAGTACTTACTTGTTTCATTATTGATTTATTTATACAAACATTATTTAAATTTTACACTCTCTGTGGTGCAACCGTTAAATAGACACTTTTCTGTCTGACTATACATCGATGTTTTTACGCCTATCAAAACAGAAATATCCAGATATTATTGTTCGGGTCGAGTGGGCGCGGACCCCAGTCGTTACGGGTCGTCAGAGTCCGAAAGTGGTAACCAGTCTTACCAAGTGGTATCGTATTATCCAGTAACTAGGTGGTGGATGTCAGATAGGCAGTAATTCCATGTAAAATGCTGATATTCAGCTGCATCCGGTTTAACTGGAAGCTGACCCCAACTAGGTCGGGAAAAGCAGGTGGTGACTTAAAGCAGAATTCCAGTAATGCTTAGTATTAGTAAGTCATTCACCAGTAATTCTTGGCACACGATGTATTTATTATCCCATGAATATTTACAAAGCGCATTCAGTTAAAGCTTGCTAGCCCTAACAAGTGCACACACGCGCAGTTTACGACGTCAAACAATGGGCCACATTCAGGACAATATGTCACTAAAAATAAATGGATTTTGTTTAAGACATTCAGTGTTAAATTATAAAGCCCGCTTATTGTTTCGAAATGTAGAATTATTATTAAACTATAAAATGGCCATAAACAAAACGTTTATAAGTTTCTTGTAAGTATCGTTATTACTTTGTGGAAGAGCTTTTATAGATGTATAATAATATACTTTTGTCGCACGTGAAGTTATTTCATTTATTTGGGAAAATAAACTATTACACATTACAATACTACACAAAATTTTAGTTACAGAGTTATTAAATGAGATTAGCTAATAAACCCACATTCCCACAAAGTTGTCAAAAATACCTTGAAATTATTGAATTAAATTGCGATAACTTTTTTTTCTTTATGTCTGAATTACTCTTATAAAATAGTATGAGACTAATCAGAATATATTCCATATTTCAATAAAAGAATTAAGTGTAAATAAATAAATAAAGTATGTAGGTAGGTACCTAAATTAAAATACCAAACGATTATACCCATTCCGAAATGCTGCGTAAGTGTAATTTCCAAGAAATTTTATTCAATTTAGTGCTCGGCAAGAAGGCTAATTCCAAGAAGGTCTGCCATTAACTATAAATAAATTCTTCATCGAACCGATTCTATAGTTCTATCGAAATGTTTTCAGCACTTAGTTATGGTACTTATTGAAACAGTTCAAAGCGAAGAAACCGTACTTCGGTAGCTAGAAAATTATAGGTAACTAGCAAATTACACATAATATCATCACGCCTGTGTTCGCCGAAGACATAGACAGAGGTATTTAGTACTGTTTAGTACTTACTACTCCCATATTTTCACCCATTATGTTATATTTTAAGGTCCATGCAGTGGCGAGCCTAAGTTAGTTTTTGGGAATCTCAAGAAATCCTATAACATTTTGCTTAAACTGGAAATTGAAAGTAGCTCAACCAGGAGACACTGCGTAAAAATACTCCACTTGGCTCTCAAGAACAATTATATACATTTGAGACATCTATGGCTATTATATCATATGGTTTCCGGCTAGAATCCCCCATCTACAACGAAAAGCTTGTTTTATTAAGGGGTGCAGACATCAGATAAGAACGAATGCTATTATTACGTTCACAGTGATTGAGCTTGCTTGTTTTGCTTACAAATTGCTGATTTTAATTACAATGGACAAAAAGCTAAGAGGAAAATATTCCAAATTTTAAATTGAAGCATGTAATGGGTTATTACTCGACTTGTACGAATTTACTCGCCCGAATCGGACCAATTTTTGGTTTTTGAATAGTAAAATATTTTCTATAGGCGACTCGCACGAAGTTAATTTATTTGTGGGTGAATCGACGATTCCAGAAATATGTATAGGGTAATTGGCGCGTTTTGAATAAAACGTTAAGGAAACAACGAATAGAAAAAGTAGGTACACAAACTGTATCACATAACATATAAAACGTGCAAACGTATTTATGGAATTGTTGATTCGTCCCCAAATGAAATAAAAAAATAAAATTTCGTGCGAGTCGACTAATAAGCCGATATAATCGACAATTCTCTACTACAAAGCCGTTCGAGTCCTTGATGGAGGTAGACATGTCTTCATTATCATCAACGTAAAGGCAAACGGGCATGAAACGATAGAATAGCAAATAAAATCACAACATACGCCGATTAAATCGATGTAACGTCAGATTACTTAAACATTCGATCAATCACTGCACCCGACCGCACTCAATGGCCGATCCCAAGTCTGGTCCATCTTGGACCGCATTAAAATTCATTGAAAACTTGTCTAATATGGTGGTACGTGACGCGAGTGCCAGTACGTTAGACCCGCTGTTGGCTGGATATGAAAATTTAACATCGATTTGAGTCCATGTAAGATGGTATAATATGAATGGGTAAGTTGGCGCGACGCACTGACGGACACTGTACGGTGATGTGTTGATTTTGCGCTCCGACTGCTAATTTGAATTCGTAATGTTAAAACATGTGCTGTGTATCGCATATAAACCGCAATGACTAACTCCAATAAACGGATGTTCTAGATTTTTTTGTTGTATCTGTGTAGGCTCTGACCTACCATACCTACCATATTTCTACATACTAATAAGTTACTTCAGATATATTTGTCGTAGATTTATGGGCAACGGAAAACGGTCGCATTTCTTCTTAATTCCCATACATATTTATATTCCAGTGTGTCCTAAATAAATAAAATATGACAAGTAATATTTGCTTTCAACACGTCATAAGTTCATATGTCGAGGTTGTGAAACGTTCTATTTGAGCAAGCGTGATGTTCATAAAAATAACTAGAGTCGTAAGAGGCGGACGTTCCTTATCTGCCAGTAGTAATATGTAGTTTTATTTTAGTTCTGTCCTTGTTGCGGCCACCGAGAGCATCATTCGCGTGCCTATCTCGACTACAAATCAGTACCTCTGTGGAACTGCCAGATAAAAACTTTAAACACAAAAAGCAATCTTAATCCGTAGCATTATGATCCGTTTTTGTCCGCATCAGATAACAAAGGTACACTCCTGAAGTGCCTCATTCTATGCAGTCCACCAAGGCTTATCGAGCTGTGGCAATCTGCGAACACTATTTTGTTATTTTTGCAGAAGTAATGTAGATGAGGGAAGAAATATTACGGGCTTTGCCATTAAGGGGGATATTTATGAGCTGAGCAATGTTTCCTTGGTGGTGTTGAAATTATTAATGGCGTATTTCACTACTGATATAAAAACAGTAGAGTAGTGCCTACTTACTGAGGATATTTTCTTTTAGATGAACAAAATGTAAGGAATAACAGGGAATCGGCGTCTGTTCGTTTATTTTTAGATTTCCCCGCCAGAATTAGAAAAAGGGGGCGTTTATTGAATCTGCGCAGACTGTCTGTCTCGTTTTCATCGAGACTGGTTCTTTTTCATTCTATTGTTGCATAAACAGAATGTAGCTGTAATAGCTCTGAATGTTGTAAGGTCTTCTAAACAAGTTTTAATTAAAACATATTTGCCGAAAAACTCTGGCAACCATCTTACCAAGGAATATCGCGAACCCAGTGACTGGGTTGTGGAGGTCAGATCGGCTTTCGCTCCATATAAAATACTGGTATTCAGCTGCATCCGCTTATACAGGAAGCCGAACCTAACGTCGGGAAAAGGCCACGCAGATGATGATTTGTCGAAAAACGAAGTTAACGTACAAATAAGTAAGGGTTGTGTTATAAATTGCTATTTTATTTAAGGCCCTGGTAACTTTAAATGTTTTCGTTACGAGCGATAATAGTTCTTATTGCAATCCGATACTAGTTAAAATCTGTTGTAATAAATTCGAATAAGGAATGGGCAAGCGTATGTCACAAAAATGTAAATAAAATCGTATAAAATGACATATTAACTATTTAATAATAAATAACCCATCACTATATGCAATTTGGCATTTGAAATTTTATGGTATATTTTTAATTATAATTATAATGGTTGTTGAAGGGATAAACTGCTTTTAAAGATAATTAAGAGGTGACTTTGATGATTTTTTTGATGCATTAAAGTATGTTAAGTTATGTTTTGAGTTTAATCACTGTATGCAAAAAAGACTTGAATATATCATATATTTTCTTGCTTTCAAAATTATTTACGGTTAAAGAGATACACTGCTTTAAAAACCACCATTTTGAGCGTTTTCCGGAAATCTCCGCATTAAACCAATTCGACAACATAGAGTTGGTTGAAATAAAGTAGTACCGTTTGTTTGTAATGACGTTGTCAAGCGTATCATGTGATATCAAAATTATATTAATTTAATATTCCTGGTAAAAGGATTATTTATCGGTGCAACTCAATAAGCACCAGTTGTTGGATTTCAATATTATCAACCGACAAATAGAATAAACATTTAGCTTTAACAAACTGTTATTTACCGTTTATATTAACTTATTATGCGCTACATAACTTAATTGTTGTATTCATCAATTGTATGGACTAACATAACAGAGCATTGTTGATATATTTTCAATTAACTATCAATCTAAAATTCCAAATGTAACAAGCGATTACTAATTCTGTTTGTATTGACCCGCTGATCATATAAACCGCTAAATAGATATGAATGAGGTTTTCGCATTTTAGAGTTGTTTTGAATGTTTTGTATTTGTAATACTGTCATGGCGAATGTTGGCAGGCGAACTGTATAGTAGTTACTAATGAATTAACAATAAGGGCTTCTTTGTGGCTCAGCAATAACAGCCGCAGGGATCGATTTGTCCGTCGATGGGTGACCATATTTAAATATAAAGGCCCCTCCGTGCATCCATTGCTCTCGGCTGCAATTGTGAATAAGTCGTTACCGGTCGTCAGAAGCCCGAAAGTCTGACAACCAGTCTAACCAAGGTTTGTGGGGTTCAGATAGATAGTAGCACCATGTAAAATGCTGGTATTTGCTGCATCCGATTAGACTGGAAGTCGACCAACATGGTTGCGAAAAGGTTAGGTTAATAATGAATAGATCCTAGTAATATTATAAACTAGGTTTTGCCAGAAGCTTCGCCCGCGTGGAGATCGAAAACTATCCCATGGGAACGTACGGAATAAAAAGTTTCGTTTGTATTATTCCAGGTTACAAACTGTGTGCTAAATTTCATCATAATCCATTCAGCCGTTTTGGCGTGAATAAGTAACAAACATCCAAACTTTCACATTTATAATATTATTAGTAGGATGTGAAAGTTTGTATGTTTAGATGTTTGGTTATTTGGATGTTTTTTTTCTCAATCACGCAATAACGGCCGAACGGATTTGGATGAAATTTGGCACATAGATAGTTTATAACCTGGATTAACATATAGAATACTTATCATGCCGGTATAATTGTGACCTAATTTTATTTTTATTTTGGTTTACTTTTTCTTTTGTTTTATTTTGCTTTTCTTTTAATTTTCATTTCAAATTAAGATTAAGTGATAGGTCTGTCATAAAAATGCACAACCATTAATTAATTTGTAAACAAATAAAGCAACTAAAAAGTTTGTAAATGCTATGTCAACTTTAATAATTACCTACAAGGTTAAAAAAAGAACAAGTCCAAAATGATACATCTACCCTATAAATTTAACTTACTTTGCTTTGTTATTAAATCAAAATACTTAAATGCCGTAAGTCAAATGTTAGCAACAAGTCAAATGTTTGTTATCTACCGCCCGAGCGAGGAAACATATATTCCACCGTAATACAGTTCATACTAGTACCTACGGGGGACAGAGGGGATCAGTTCCGTGTAAACTAACAACCAATTATTAATTAATTTACATTCTTTCGTCGTGATTTCATTGATTTAGTTTAGAAAAAGTGTATTATTTTAATACCGAGTTATAATGTCTTCTGTGGCAGCACTGTTAAGCAATTATCATGAATTGTTACTGTTTTTTTAGATATGTTTTTAATATGACAACTCATTTTTAGTGTGTAATTGTACGATGGCAACACTTTGATACAACGTCACCTAGCCGTTAGTTCTGGGTGGGGGTATAAATGTGTTTTAATGTATTTGAAATGGTAAAATGGAGTGCAGATCATTAGTTATTGGACAGTCGAAGAGAACAGTTGTGAAATTAAAAGTATATGCAAGTTATAAGTAACGTTTTCTTTTACACTTTGATAAAACTAATAGAAAAATATTACACAAGGTTGATATGTTCATTTAGCAAACAGAGAAAGTTTTTTTTTTTGTATTGTCTCGTGGGTTAATGTCCGACGTCCACGCGGGCGGAGCTGCTGGCAAAAGCTAGTTAACAATAAGGGTGAATTTCTTTAAAAAAAAATTAACATGATCAACATAAACCGCGTTTAAGAGCTGTCATTATCATTATTGTTGTGTACACATTTGACAATGACAGCTCTTGAACATGCTTCAAGTGCTGATCGCGTTGAGTTATAGTTGAAATTTGCCCTAATTCTACTAGCTACTAGGCCTCTGCAATTATACCTACATACTCGTATATATCTTAGAGAATACCTGTGACTAAGTTCGTTTACTATGTACCTAATCCAAAACTCTTCGTAATTTTCATATTGATTTCAAGAGATATCAAAAGAAGGAGTTTTCTAAATAAGTTAGGTACAGGTTTCGTGAAAATGAAAAATATATCCAAACTTTGCATTTTCAAATTCCTTTGTTATGGCAGACATCTACTGTGAAACCGAGTCTTCTTTACTTATTGATGAAGGCAACTGAACTCATGTATATTCTATCGCTTGAGATAAAACTTGGAACCACGACTTTGCATTCACGACATCATAGTATTAAGTTGCATTATCAAAGTATGAACTTCCAATCTGATCGATATTTTCTAATACTAGCGACTCGCCCCACCTTTTTTACAAGTTGTCAAAACGTCGAGATTTTTTTTATTATTATATAAGTTTAATATTAATTTTTAATACTCTAAGCGTTCATAATCCGTCGCTAAGTTTAGAAGAACAACGCGGGCGCAAATACAAACGCGAAAAATGAGTTTAATTTATACGATGTAAGTATTCCGGTGTTAATTCCGCATTAAGAAAGATAGAAAAGAAATGAATGATTTATTTACGCACAAACACAGCAAGTAAAATAATTGAGAAAATTGGATTTTTAATTGAACACAATTTTTAATTAATCATTCGATTTTTATTTAGATGAATATATTAAAAATGATCTAAGTTTAGGTGGGTAAGCAAGTCTAGATACAATGGTGTTATATTATTTAGTAAATAAACGCTGAATTTAGATTTCACCTGAAAATTTTCGTTGCAAAAACACAACTAATATTTTTATCCAACCTGAAATTCCAGGATCATAAACAAGTTGCTTTAGCTACTCAAGACATGTTTGTATTACTATTTACTTGACAAGCTACCCAAGTTGGTATCTAGCATTTCCATTTCGGAAGAAGAGTATACCTACCCAGAAATGTAGGTACAAAACTAGACTGAGTGGGTAGAACGTAGAGCTTCACTTTTACAAGCTACAAGCAAACACAATTTGTTTGCAGAATCAGCCATGATTGAATAGCCGTGGTTCTTCCTCGAATATGTTCGGACCATCGCATGTAAATATGAAATACCGTTTTGTATTCACAACACACTTGCGCCGTGGTCGCTGGTCACTCATGTACCCGTCTATTCTGTATTAAAGCATTTAGGTCGCTCGATTCCCTGTATTTAGCTTTTAACTCCGTACATTGGACTCGCTGCAGAGCTTATAAATGATTCGTGCACTGGCTCCCAGCACAATGTACATACATCTAATAATTCCCTGATTTACTACGTATTATAAACTAGTAGCGCATTCTATTGTTGTTGCTGTTGAAAACAAGACAGAGCACGAAACATATGACTTGTAAGGTAGTTGTTTTTCAGAATATTAAAATCTATATTAGAAGATAACTCGCATTCTAATTAAAATAAATAAGCATTATACAAAAACCGACAATCAGCTCAAGTCCAAGTAAAAGAAATAAGAAGATTAAAACTGAACATTTTGGTAGATAATAACAGTTATTAGGCAGTAACGGCACAGACAAATCTGCAATATGTTATATGATTATGTTCCCTTCCAGAAATAAATGTTAATCGAAAACATTATTCACGTCTATAATTTAATTCTTTAACAAGCGTCGTAATATTTTTTACTTCAAATTTTGTGAACTGTAGGAGATCGTGTTTGGACGTTCGCATCACCTTTTCATTACAAGAACCTTTGTTCGGGTACCACAGTATTAGTTTTTGTCTGGGATCACCGACAAAAACGTTAACGGGCTCAAAGAGTCCGCAACACGACCGACGGACGTCGGTTAGTAACGAGGAGTATCACAACATGTACACAATTGTACAAACAAATCAACATTAACCTCTCGACCTCAAATCTCGGAGATCCCCACTCAAGATTACTTCTTCACTCTTGCCTGAGGGCACTCACTGATTTATTTTATTATGTTAATAGAATCAAATTTAAAATTAATTCAGGAGATGAAAAAATGACTGCCGCGCTTGTAATGATTAAATACGCTTCACTTCCTGCCCTCTCTTTTTATCCACATAGGTTAAAAGTACGTTCGAAACTTTTATTCAGGGTCGAAGAGCGAGTGATTTTAACAAGCTTTTATTCGCCGGCTTTTTTTTATTCCGAGTTAGAGAGGTATTTTTATGAAACTAATGAATGTCAAAGAGAACTTAATTTACTTTCATACGCGATCGATGCCATTTTGTTTTTTTACTTTCTGACATAAAATCAAAATGGTGGTGTTTCCTTTGAAAAACATGAACGTGAGTGATGCGCTTAATTTGTAAGCCTGTATCGTTATTGGAGATTATAAAAGTAATCTGTTCTATATCGGACATTGTTAATCCGGTGCTAGTCACCCCTGTAATGAGTTATATGATGACGGGCTACGTTCTACAAAATGGTGGTCGTCAAGCGTATTTGAAACTTGATCATAAGTCAATTATAATCGCATTATATGGCGTCTACGTAAACCGTGCGTTAAATTTAATTATGAAACGTTGCTTCCGAAAGAAAATGGTGGGTTCACGAGGCGGCGCGGACAAGGGAATTATTTGAAGCATCATAAGTTATACGCGTGGGCATATTTAGTCACGGGTTGGGTACGTCCTACAGCGACTATGGCTGCTTAATAATCGTGCTTATAGCGTTCACGTCGAAACTATTCCTCTCGTAGGACCGGTTCCGATGCACCCAGAAGGGTCACTACGATATAACCGCTTAGTGTGGACATGCCTTTATTTCTGTTGTGATTCGATGTTCGTGTTATTGAGTGTCGAAGACCATCGGCGACTTGATTTTTTACTTGTACACGTCTGAGCGGTGTAAAATTCGATTTAAGAGACACTTGTCATAAACAGTTCTCACCGTGGGATTATCGGATTTTATTTTTTGGTCTAAAGAAGTTTTTCTTTGTAGTTTGTGAGTTTGTCGTGTCTTTTTTATTGCTCTCTCATAAATAATAATCAAAGTCTAAACGTTCTGTTAATGCTACGCAGGAACCGGTTGAGTTGTTATTATTGTACGCTGTGATTTAGAACGTACTCACATAATGGGTGCGCATCCATCATCGTCTGTTTGTACGTATCGTTTAATTCTGTCGTGTTCCGACCCATATAGACGCGAATGGTAGATTGTTACCACTTAAACCCGGCGGCAACCTGTACTTTTATGCAATTAAAATTTATTAATTTCAGTCGAACGCTTTTATTTTTACTGTTCGTTAATGCGACGCTGCCGGCCGGCTCTCTGCAGCGAACGATCAGCTTTTTTTAAATTTTACGGCGTGTTATTGGAAAATAACATTTATGGATATTGGGTTTACACGTATACCTAATTGTATTTTGCTGGGAACGTGCCGAAGTTTTTTGTCTCACCAGAATCAGCCGGACGTTTATTTTGAATTAAAAACGCTAAGCAGCGATGGCTAAAGAAACCTTAAGTGACAAAAAACGTTTAATCTTATCTGAAGTTTTCTCATACTTTGTTAGTATAAAAGTGAACAGTTACGAACTTGAGAATGCTTTTTGTAATACGGTAACACTCATAATAAGCCGGTAGATTGACAAGCGTCCGCCTAAAATGGCCGGGTTCGTGTGACGGGCTCGCTCGCTCGCGGGCTGGCGAGTGAAGAGCAGGCGGACGCTGGCCGTTTTTTACCCTATATTTTTTCAAGCACAGTTGAAGCGGCCCACACTTAGTCGGCGTTAACCTGTAATCTAAATTCATTTCTCGATCCGACCCACCAGCGCCATATCTCTGTTTTTATTATAGGCTTAAGGCCCATTTGCAGGTTTTTTTACTCTAAACAAATTATCTATCATTGTGGAGAGTGGTCGATCTTATTATGGAACGACAAACGAGTGCCTTTCGGCTTGCCGGTGCTCAGCACAAAATATTGAAGTTTACACTTGAATTTTCAACTATAACGAGAATCGACAAGGTCGTAAAGCATCGTCTGAATCGATTTGCGTTCATTGAGTCGAGTAATTGCAATGTTTCGTTGAGAAGTGGAATTTATTTTGCTGTACCACGAAAGCCTTCATTGTCTTTATTACGGGACGGCAAAGGTTTGTTAAATATGTATTAGTCGCCGGTCTATGTCCCACGGAATAACGATACCGACGTATGAATTATTTAAAAAGTACATACCCATAAAATATTCATTTATCGGTGGTCTCTTTTGGGTACGATCGTAGGTAGCTTATATTTATTCTGGGTGACCGACAACTTACGAATAATAAGCTGTCTATGTTTCCACAGTTCACAGACTTATATAAGAGTCATACTGCAGAATAATAGTTAGTAATATACGTTTGAGACTGGTCTACCTGACTGGTTCCCTTGGGTGTCGTGAGAGACGACAAAGGCATAAGTTTTGCTATTAAAATTGAATGGACGCCTGCATTCACCTGTACAGCGAAGACGTCGTTGTTCTGGAATTCTAGAGTTGAATATAAAATTATTTACGAAGAATTTTGAGGATTTTTTTAAATTTATTTATTTTAGTACATGGAGGACTTACAGTTAATAAAAACAGGCAAAAAAAGGAAACTATACTCACCAGAAAACCAATTACAAATCCTCACGTAGATGTATTAGAATAATAGTTTATAGTGTGAGCACAAAAACAAAGAAAAACAAACACATCGCCTTAATAAATAGAGAAGTAATATAAATAGTAAGTTTGCAATTACATGACTAAAACAATAGACAAAATAATAAAAAATCATATAATAAAACCTACCGCTACTTGAAAAATGTAAGGCTTAAGCACGTTCTGGCCGAATTCACACTAATTGTGAATGGATCAAAATTATACTCCTTGAATATATCAATGAAATTCCTGCTTGCGCCCACAATATAACTGTTCTACCTATAATTCGAAGATGTACGAGTATGAGGTACACGTATGAGTGGATTACAATGAAGCGTATTACTTGGCACAATAAAATATTTTTTAGTGTTTTGTTCATTTATTAATTGTTGGTTAAAACAGCATTTATAGTAGGTATCATTTACCTACTAAGATTACGTATAATATATTAAACATCTTAACACTAAAAAGTTTCCTTTTTTTCACCTACTTAATTATTAATATCTATATGCAACAGCCGTGGGTATAATTTCGCGTCTTTAAATCCCTTTGTATGGTGATAAGTATAATTAAACGAAATCGTAATACAACAGTCATTGTAACGACCAAGTCACGCAAAAGAAGATGCTGCGACATCCATTACATCCCATTACAGTGCCGTGAAGGCGTCAAGCATTACACAAAGTTACCCAATGCCGCCTGTTCGCCATCTGAGAGTCGTTTTAGATAATAACAAGAATTACAACTATTAAGTTAATATGCATGATGGTCCATGACCACGACAGGAGAAGAGTTTTGCTTGATTTTTTCATCTTGCCAAAGTAATACTGAATATGTTATTCTGGAGCCGTGTCCAATATCTAGAGAAGTAACTCTAGGTCTCTAGGGGCGTTACTTTTGTAATTAGGTCCATGATGATACGGTAGTCTTACCTGTAGCTGTTACATTTACCGCAAATGTATTTCAAAATTTTAAGTGGTGTCTAAATACTTATCAGAGGTGCATAGGGACAGTAAGTGGTATCTAATACGTACGAGAAGTGCATAGGGACAGGTAAAATATGTAGGGACGGACGCAACTCCAGTTCAGGTGCTCCATTTGTGTTATAATTTGGTGCTTGATTATTATGCTGCACTCACGTGCAGCTGTTGCACTTTCCCCGCAAATGTGTGTGTATTTCCTAGCTGTAGGATTATAATGGCTGAGGACGAGGTGCTTCCATTTAATAAAATCGACGTGACATTGCGTGTGCCCTTCAAACTCCCAGTAAAGTTTAGCCACATCAATCTCCTCTCTTCCTATGGGTATTGAGATCCTAAAGACTAGCTACCATATGCATTCACAACCAAAAAACAACTAAGCAGACTTTAATAACGCGTACTAAGAATACCTAGATTAGAATACTCTTTATTGTGTTCACCACATCAAAGTAGAAATTTTACATAGGATGACCAAATGGCCGGTCTTAATGCTAAACGCGATCTATAGAAGAGCACTTTTGAATAATTTAAAGAGAGAAGGAGGGATACTGCGGGTTAGTTAACACGCAAGGTTAGCAGAACACGCTTATAGTCTGATGTGATGTTGTCATCTAATTTTAGAAAAGTTGGTAGGGCTCAGAATCCCTGGCAAATACCCACGGTCCTCAAAATGGTTCATATCAATTAGAGACTAGTCTCAGACGAGCACGATGAGATCACCTACGACCATTTAACTATAATTATCAACTTATTTGTTACTAAATTAGCTTTGAAAGACATTACAAGAACAAGTACTTACCTACCTACCTTCCTACACTATTTTGAGATCAAAAGGTTAAAAAGAAACAAGGATTTATTCAATCAAAGGACCTGTTTGTGCCTGAGAACTCTTCTTTATGGGAGATTGGAACGCCTATGCCCAGAGGCTATCTTACAACTAATATTATCGATGATGGATAAGATAATAAATTACCTGGTTGGTTTGTCCTTTTTTGCGTGGTTGGTATGTCTTGTGTCTGTGTCAACGAATTGTTAAATAAATACAAAAATAAAAGGACACTTAGACGTCGTCCGCATCGCTGTCACCCAAAACATACCCAGAAGACTGACATTGCTACGCTAAATGGCAAACAGAACGACCCAGATACTCTATGGTCACGTGAAGTATCGACGAAGAACATTATTGAAAAAAGAAATGAACAGACATTTGAACACTTTCTTCAACAAAACGTAACATAGCATAGAGCGCCTACTCACAGGGCAATCGTATTTAAATGCAATCTATTCACGAAGGGGCCACGCCTGAATAACTGGGACCAGGAACCGCGAAGGTTACATTATAAAAAGTAAATAACTTACAATAAATCAGCAACAGTCACATGGTGCACCTGTTCCGAGCATGACGCATGGGAGCCATTGTCTTCGCAGCTTGTTTTTATATAGTTAATACAATATTTAGTGTTATTCTGTAAGAAATACTTGCATGTGTAACACCCAGGACGGATTGGTTAGTCAGTTGTTTGGTAGAACTGTGCATGACATTGTTTAGCCAACCTAAGTCAACGTGGGTAGCTGCCCGGTAAGGACCAAAGCCAAGCGTTGTGTTCCACGCGCGCCTCAGAGATGTCAGCACCAATTGGTGGGGTCCGCAAGGGCCGATGCTTGCCAGGGGTGCAGGTTGTTCGAAAGAGCGTGGCCCCTGGCACACAGGCAACTGAGGGAACACGAGTGGGTTTTAGTCAGTAAAAGTCTGACACGCCCTCCTGCTCCTCCCAGAGCGGGAGAAGTTATTTGATGATATCCCAAACTCAAAAAAAAAGTCCACGTGCGACGGACGTAAAAATATGGCGACAGGATTTTCTGCGCACTGGATCTTCAACACTTTGCTTAGTGCCGAGAGTTTCAAATCGAATAATGTGAGAGTTGAAAATGCAGTGCACGATAAAATATCGCTGCGATATTTTTACGCGTAACTACGGGTACTAGACCTTGGAATTCCGCCCCAAAACTGGCGCCCTGTCTGTTTTATGCTTTTGGGAATAAACCTAGGTATTGCGTGTATCCATGTGTTCCGTGTGGTGCCGGACGTAAAAGAACAGCACCTTCCCATTTCTTCCCGTGGGTGTCGTAGAGGCGCCTAAGGGACTTACTAGATAATAGGCAGCAGTGTTTTCTATGTATTTTACAACCATGCTGCGATCGCCAACCCGCCTGCCATGCGTGGCGATTGTGGCAAAACCCCCATTTTGGGGGAGGCCTATGTCCAGCAGTGGACGTCTTTCGGCTGTAATGATGATGGTGATGATGATGATGATGATTGCGTGTATATGAAAAGTAATTATCAGTCCATGAGAAATTAATTATTAATACTTGTTAACAGAAACCACGTGTAACAAATTATAAACATAAATTAAACTCAGTGAATTTCGCTAACGATTAATATTAAACGTTGCCGTAATCAACAAAGTTATGATTATAAATCAGACAGTTAATTGTTTTAACACAATATTGCCGGTTATAAAATTAAAACGTTATTAAAGAGGTCCGCAGTAAAAATAAAGTACCGGCCAAGCTGGACTGAAAGTTATTCTCGTTTATAAGCCTAGTTTTTCAATGAATGCGAGCGTGTTTTTATAATAACTGCACATGGTAAAGGCCGTAAATACCTGTATGTTCTACCTTTTATGGTCATCAATATTGCGGCAATGGACCTCGTCAAGAAGTAAAGTTAAATATTACTACAAGTTTATATGCATCTCTCGTTCCTGGGAAATTAATTCAGCGTACAATCTTAACTTTTTACGCAACAAATTGAAGCTTACGAATGCGCTGGCGCGCGGCGATCCACCGCTGACGGACGTTAAGAAGCACAATCTTGGGAAAACAAACTAATATAGCAGTCTGTGATTGGCTCGTGGCAGGTACTATATTCACTGGCCGCCATGCCCACGCAACTCCGTGCAACTTTCTAACTAACGTAGGTAAGTAATCGCTAATTTAAGATGTTAAACAAAGCGGCGTGCAACAAAGAGTGCGCTCGACCAATCACCGCCAACAATCAGCTCTGGGCGTGGCCAATCTCGTGCTTTAATCTTTACACGCCGTTAACAAAGCCACGCTCGTACAATTCGCAAAGGAATGGAAAATAATTAACGCATTGAATGCTAAGACGCGAGCATTTTCTAAAGAACCCTCATATTGTGAAAAGAAACGAGAATTACTTGCATCCCGATTTCTGTTATGTATCTGAAAAGTAGGTGACTATGTATAAAAATATAGACGCACACATCTTTTACCTTTACGACCAGTAAAATATTTAGGACAAATATGTATCGGCAGGTACTAAGAGTCAGTGGTGGCCTAGTGGTAATGGCAGCGATTTATGAGTCTTTGGACGTAGATTCACACCCAGACAAGTGCATTGCTTTGAACCGACCATGTCCTAAAACCAAACATTCCAAAACATGTGACATCTACCGATCCGCACCGGGCCCGCGTGGTGGATTCCGACCTATTCCCTCTCACCGAGAGTAGGGTTGTATCCCAACAGTGGGCTTAAAGGCTGATTATGATTATGAAGAAAAGTCAGCTAGACACTATGTAGAGTTGAGCTGATTATAAAGTCGAATGCTAAAACATGAACAAAGACACAGCCTCAGCACAAATCCGTTATGAAAACTACTATTGATACATAACGTGAATCCACAAAAGCTATGAAAATCGCAACGAACAGACTATAAAAGGGATCAAATGACTACCATAAACCTAACAAATGTTGATAGCAAAGGAAAAAAGTCATTGAACGATTTCTAGAAGTGTGCATACGGTTTTATGGATATTAAATCACTCGCGCTTAATCCAAGCTCCATTCCGAATACTTCTGAACCTGCAGTTAAATATTTAAACCGGTTTTTATGCGACTATACGTCATCTGAGTTAAACGTAAGTATTCTATTTAAAAAGGTATTTTCATCACAGTGAGTATTTTAAAACTTTATGACACTTAAGTCCTTAAATTTTCATTTAGCTCTCATAAAAGCTTTCATAAATATGTTACTTGTTAATCATAAAATAATACGCGCTGTATGCATAACATTATCGTGCAAATAGCGAGATGATTCATCTGTTTATTACAATAATAGCTACTTGGCCTCATAATTACCCCTCCTATGCATTTTAAATTAATTCCCAAGAGCAGTGAGCCGGCGGACAAGCGGCCATTAACTTTTGATATTTCTCACTGATACAATAATAAGCACCTAGGCTTTTTGTACTGCGCCCACGCACATCGAATATTCCATGTCGTCTCTCTATCAAGTGTTACTTTCTTCGTCAAAAACGACATTGATCAGTCCTATTTAAATTTTAATTATATAATTTAAGTAAACAAACTCTATAAATATTTAAATCAATGCAATTCAAAACTCGTTCCTTCATACGATTTGAATTCAAATAAATAGTCTGGACGATAAATTGTAATGATAGTAGACCATTAGAGTCAAACCTACCGTAATCATTGTAGAAGCCGGTCTACTAAACTACAGGTGGTATTTAATTTTGTGGACCATCTGCTTCAGACGAGCCTCGGGTGAATATAATGTAATCATATTATTCTTAATGTCTTCCAAACGAATAGTATTTTCCTTAAAAGAATTCAACAAACATGTAATTCTTTAGTATAATTCTATTTTTATTACGTGAATATGAAGATTGTTTGATATAAAAGTTGATAAAGTTGTCGTTTTGTTACTTAATCAAGTCTCCAATATGATAAGGAAATCTTGAGTTAAACATCGAATTGATTCACGTTTCATGATTAGACTTTTTATGCTGAAAACTGTAATTTGAGTACCCTCATTTCTTGTTTAACATTAAAGCATTTATGAAGACCCAAAGTTACTGTAATTAGGAGATGTAAAGCGTGTAGAAGAAAAACCGTAGGTGTATAAATATAAAGAAAACGATGACACGAACCTAATCCAAACGTATATGTAACACACTGAAGCGTCCTTAAAATCCTCCATATCAAACACAATCTGACCTCTACTTTAACTGAATCATATAAAATGGGGATTTTGCAAACGGACATTTCTATTTGTTGAATATTTAGTAGGTATTCCAAATGGCGGAACCCACATAAAATAAATGGCCGAGATTGACCCGTGATAAATCTTTGGAGCGTTAATTAAGCAAAGGCTTTTAAGTAGGAATAATTTTGTAACGGCCCCAACATGACCCTGAATTTAATCATTTAATGTCGGTCGGCTCTGGTTTGCCGGTTCTTCTTGACAAAAACATCCTGTATTTCGGTGGCTTCTACGTAAACGGCGAAGATTGATTTTAGTGACTTAGACACAGAACAAATACTCTTTTATACTGAGCTACATAGTATTTTGTGTTGTGTCCAAAAAAAAAAATCCTGTTTCATATAAGGCGGGAGGAAACGCCCGGATGTTTCCACTGCGTAGATCGCCTTGAGGACACGGTGGAGCATACGGTAGAGGTCTGCCCGGCTTGGACGGAGCACCGCCGTGTCCTCGTGGAGGCGATCGGCGGCGGCGATCTCTCGCATCCGGCCCTGATCCAGGCCATGGTACGGAACGAGAGTGCATGGATAGCCGTCACCTCTTTCTGCAAAGCAGTAATGCTCGCGAAGAGGAAGGCGGCGCGGCGCACGTGAGGAAGAGGCAGTATATGCGCCCTCACAGCCCTAGTCGCCGCAGGAGAAGGTCCTGGGCGTCCGGAATCCCAGGCTGATTATCGGCGCGGGCTTGCGGACGGCGAGTAATGAGTAGCTCGCTGGCCGGTTAGGACCAAGCCCGGGTCGACGGCGCGTTGTGTTCCACGCGCGCCTCAAAGAGATGTCAGCACCAACTGGTGGGGTCCGCAAGGACCGATGCCCGCCAGGGGTGCGGGTTGTTCGAAAGAGATACCGTGGTCTCTGGCACACAGTCAACTGAAGGAACACGGGAGGTCTTACTCAGTAAAAGTCAGAGTCCACCCAGAGAGGGAGAAATTATTTGATGATTTCCCACTGTCAAAAAAACCCATCGACGCTACGCAATGCGTTGAAGATCCAATGCGTAAAAAAATCCCGTCGCAATATCATTATGTCCGTTTAAACGTTTGCTAATTCTACGTTCATTAGTTTCATGGTAACTGGAGTATTACCTACCCACATATAGCTTATGTTCGGTACCACCAAAATAAATGAACAAATCGAATAAAGGGTGATATTTAATATGCGGTAAGTTAATATTCTGCGTATAAAACGACGGTAAACTTTTATTTTATTTGTGGTTACCTTCTGGTCGATTGAATGCTCTCTGATACTCCGCCGACTCTCAATGGATTTTAATGGGACGGCTATGCATTAAATTATTATAAGTTACGTACCAATATAATAGTGTCTGGCCACGCGTAGGAGGCGACACTCGTAAAAAAGGAATTAATTTAATATAGAATGGGCTTAAGCTTCTCTCCTCATAAATCGCGCTACGACAAAATATTTAATGGCGCTATTTATTAAGATATCAGCAATTCTTGCCGCGTAATCCGTAGTGAGAATGTAACGGGTAATATATGAGTAGTAATCGAACTTCCACATTAATATTTATCAGCAATATTGACGCGCGTCGACTAGTGATTGATAGTACAAAGTGAAGTATTATTATGCGCGCGGTTCGTTACACTGAAAACAAATGTGTACCAAATAGACCGCATCCGAATTACACGCGCATCAGACTTCCTTGGAAGCCCGAAGATCATTAATAAAAATTTCGTTAAGGCAACAAGTTCCGTAGCGCTCTGACTAAGCATTACCGTGCCCGAATATCCTATAGAAACGAACCCGTTGTAAACACGCCTCAAACGTGAATACCTACTTAAATGGACGCCACTTCCCATTTTACCTCTAACAGGGCATTGTCAGAATGTTAACGCATCATTGTCATGTCACAGTTTTAAAAAGGTTTTTTAGACGGCCGGTAACTGTATGGTAATATCGGAGGGCGGTTCTGGCTGACGAAACACATGTCGCTGCTTCGGCTATTGTTGAAAAAACTCGAAACCGACTAGCTACATGGATGGTTTAGTGATAACATCGACAAAGGTCGTTTTAACATGATACATACATATTTTACATTCGATTTCATGAATAAATTACGTGTTTATTAAACTGTTCGAATGCCACGTTGTTTTTTTACATTGTACGTAAGTACTAAATTTTCCACGATGGTTTGGTTAACTTAAAACTATTTTGACTACTAGGGTTAATATCAACTTGTGCAAAAATTGTTTCAAAATACCCGCAAACAAAAGCTCCCCTATAAGATATTTAAATTGAAGAGGTTCGAGAGTTACCCGCAAAACAAGGACGTATTAAATTCCTAAAATAGTAACTTGGAGTTACAAAGATATTCGTGGCATAAAGTTTGCAGCCGAAATTAATTATAAACGAAAGCAGTCTGCTCTGCTTAGCTGGCTTTAGCAAAAGACATTTTGATATACGCCGTGGAAAAACTTTCTCGTTGGTCGAGTGTTGTCTCCTAAAATAAAACAAGAGACGGTCGCAGCCGTAGATGCGTCCCACTCCAAATTAGACGCTTTTTTAACATGAACACGCGAAGGTATGTCGTGAACGTATTGCATATAAAAAATCTTATATCGGAATTTAATATTGTTTTTCTTTCTGTTGGGTAATTAGACATCCTTACTCTGTTATGAATATAGCATCGTCGGCTGCCTGAGTAGTATGAGTAGTTAAGCCATTAGTAGACATCTGCGTAGTTTTTTTCTAAAGTTTTTTCTTAAGCTACTTTTCATGTTAATCATAATTAATTAAAAAGTAATGAATTACTACGTAAAGTGCTTTCAGTCGTCACTGAAAACCAAAGTAATAAAAATCGTATAATAACAGAGCACGCCGGAGTTTCGGCAGCGCGCACCGCTTCCAGTCACCGCATTTCTGTGGTATAAAGTTGTTCGGGCTTTGAAAAAGCAAGACCAAATTCCTGCCGCGGAGAGAAGTTAGATCACGCCTGCACTCAGCTACTACTTTTAACTAAATTGAAGTTGCGGGCAAAGAGTGCACCAGGGTGCACGTGACGCATCAGTCCGTTTGTCCGTTTGTACTTCTACGTGAGTGGATTGCAGTGGACTTCTTTATTCAATGATGCGGATGCATTTTCGAGGACGCTTGTCGTTCGCGGTTGATCGGAATGACAAGTATTTGCGGTGGCATCGCGACGCCAAGTCAACGTTTGATGGCTCGTTATTAGCACGAGATCGCTTTGTTGATTGGAGGGTTTTCTACAAAGATCATATAACTTAAACACGTTTCGTCGATTGACCTAAATGTACTGAAACTTGGACTGACTCAGAAATATATCCCCATACTTAAGCTTTCTTTTTATCTTTTAGCCTACAGCTATCCGTCTTGGGTTCTTTCGTAGAGATGTAGGTACCTACCTAAGTAACGTTTATAGTATAAGCCGTAACTTATATCAGACGTTCATAAACAACTCCAACGAAATATAGCTACTTACGTAACCATTAAATCATACTTAGGACCAGAGAAGAATTGTTTGCCTGCAGCGCTTCTGATAGAACAAGACCTAGTTGAACCAGGACGAATACCTTCATAATTCTACAAAGAGACCTTTCAAATAAAAGAAAATGTAACGTAGAAATAGTTAAAAAGAAACACTCGGTAGTTTCTGTTCGTTAGTAATTCAATCCGTCGGTAAATAATCACGTATCCCTGTCAACACCGACCTAGCGTGTTATTTTATACATACAGAGAACTGTCCTTCATCACAAATTACTGTAATTAGAAAAGTTTACCTAACGAATGGAACCGAATACGACAAACAGAATTATAACTTTTACTAGTAAACCACGGGGATATCACCATAAAATCCGAATAACAGCCAATTTAAATCGATGCCAATTATACGAGTTTACCGATTTTCAATATTATTACATTACACCATGCTGAAACCTTACATGTGACGCTCCGGGAAGGTTAATAAACTCTTCAACCCGTATCCTGCCATTTTGGAATACCGAACAAATAATCTCGATATTTTGATTAAAGAAAGAATACTATTTATTATGTATGAGGCTCACAAAATGATCAAATTTCCAGAAGTTGTTCGTGTAAAGTTGTTTGTTACTGTTTGGACAAGTACTATCCCCTGGAGGGTTCGAAGATTTCTGAAACCCCGCGTGGTAAAGTTACAATAGAAGTAGGACGATCTAAAAACATATAAATTGCTTAGATTCGTACCCACTTGCTTTTGATGAAGTTTTTCTTTGTAACAATATAACCGAGGAACCAAATTTTTATGTAAAAGTATCAAGATGTTAATAATGATAAGTATTTTATGAAAACTTGTCATTTGAAAAGTTAATGGCCTTAAGGGCTACGAGCTTCTAAAGACTAGCTACGAGATTGATCCATGCATGTCGCTACGAATTTTTCTTTCTAAATAAATTCAACAAATGTAACGTAATTTCCATAGAGTATTGAGAAAATATAGGTAATGTAAGTAAAGTACCTCTATCTGTAAGTACTTTAGCTAAAATGTTGGTGAAGCTAAGTACCCACACTAAATGGCCACGCAAGGGACTCACCAAGTGACACTAGAAACCACTTATATAGCTATCATGGCGTACCTTCCTATCATGTACTGTACACTCAAACGTAATAGTGGACGCCTCAAAATTAGACGCATCCGGCGTTAGCGGCGTATTGTGAGGTGTTCAAAACTACATTAACGAATCAACCAGCGGAACAATACAACACGATAAAATATTCAAATTGACGGTTACTGAAGTTATGGTACTGATCCCTACTAAAAAAAAAAAAAATAATTTCTAAATGAGTTTTGTAAGAGTAGGTACATGTGTTATGACTTATGAGTACCTTTTTCATAGCCTAAAGTAGTTTTAGGTAGGTAACCATAGAATCAAAAAATCAAAATCAAAATCAAACCGCCTATATGCTTATCACGCAAGAGAGCTAGATTCAAATTATAACTTTTATCTAATTACAAAAAAGAAATTATAAGTGTATGTATCCTAGCTAGCTGCCTTTTTCTTGCCAATAAGCCACTAATAAAGCCCGCAAAGTCCAACGCTCGATGAATTCAAAAATTTCCGAAAATATCCGACAATCGAGCAAACTAAATGTTCACATAGTTCGGTCCGTGACAGGCGACGGCCGAAGCGCTGCTACGGGCTAATTGACAGGCCCGGCCAGCCACAGCCCACAGCTACACAATGCAGTGCCACTATTTTAGCTAGCTACTAATAGATCGATGCTTTTATGTGCTACTCTGCCGAGTGGCGACTGCTGTAACCAACCATCTATGCTGCTCCGAATTACATTGTCGCGTTCGACGGAAATGAGACGCGGCGTTTGTGTTAAGAATACATTCACTGAATTCCACGCCACTACGTAATTGGACATTTTGCAAACATTATGGAAAAATAATAGCCCCATTAATAAAATTGCCTTTATGCAAACACTATTAGAAATTAATCATCTGGAGCCGGTTACGTCAGCAAAGCTTTTTGGCGAACGTTAATTTCCGACAATAATAATTTACCTATAATTGACCACCCACGTTATACGAAACAAAAAACAAGCTACGCTCTTTTGCGAATTTAAGGAAAATGTTAAATTACAAACGTATGTGTAGGTAGGGATTCAATTCGTGTAATTTCTTTATTATTTGCTTAAAATGACTAATCCTTTGAGTAAGACGGGATTGTGGCAACAGGCGGGCAAATGCGCAGTGGCGGCTCGAGCCCATGAGACTGCGAAATTAGTAGAGCCGTGTTACACCCCCACCCCCCACTCTTGCTTACGTCACACCCTGCACGTGAAGCCTTCGTTACAAGTGGCCGACTGCAAGAGGTTGCTACGATTCAGAGATATATTCAAAGCTTTAGCGGTATGATTGGTAGAATGTGCCAAGACTGAAAAATGAGGAAACTTACAAGCCTTGAAAGTGTGTAGGTTGATAAATGCAGTAGTCTCCTTGGTTAAGTTGGTTACTTAGTTAGGAGACATTGTGAGTCGAACATTTATAATTGAAGAATTAAAGACCAAGACAAAGATGGAACGCTAGGAAACCGAGACGGAAAATCAACATGAAATGAGTCTCAGAGAAACATAATAGATTCACAGTCCCAAATAAAGTAAATACAAACATTGTAGAGTAATTTAAACCTAACAACCTAATCATTCACAACCGTCCGATCCGTTCACAAACTAAGTGCACAACAAACAACGCGTATTCAGAAATGATTCCCCGAATATGTACACAGAGTGGCGTGAGCAAACTCTAAAACAATTACCTCTGTTGGCACTACCAATAACAATAACATTTATCAAATTATTCGGGCTAGTAACTCGAAGGCGATACGAAGAGGAGGGAGGAACGAGAACGAGGAACAAAATTGACAAAGCAAGCAAAAGGCTTTCAAGGCTGGCTCGCGTGTTGCGACGTGTTTGCATCAGTAATTTGTTTGTTGGCGGCAGCACACGGCTGACTACATTAATGGATCTGAGCTCAGCACGCGAGCGACCAGACATGCCACTAAAACAGGAACACGGGTTATCTTCAACGTCTTGCTCAAAAAGAACAAAGACAACTTTGACGTGACGCTCACTCGTGTGACGTTGTGTCGACTTTTTTGGTGGCTTTGTCTGATCTGGTGAAATGATTTGTGTGGTGACAGCTCGGTTATCAAAGGTCAAAATAGTTTAGGCAAATACTATAGTTACTGGAATATAAACTTGATTTACGATCCTCATAACGCTGGGTATTAACTTGAGAATATATTAACACTAAAACACCTTCAACGTTGGTAAGTCTCGAAGCGCCAGAGTGTGGACTGAACATATAAAACTATAGTTAAAGTTAATCTGCAACTCCAGAACTCAGTTTGTATCGACTCGCCGCGCAACTGTTTCATCATGTTTGAATAATAGTTAAATATAATGAATGTTTTATTCAAACTTATGCAAATTCAA
The DNA here is from genome assembly GCA_949091785.1 of Polymixis lichenea. NCBI lineage: Eukaryota > Metazoa > Arthropoda > Insecta > Lepidoptera > Noctuidae > Polymixis > Polymixis lichenea. The sequence goes on along the minus strand of OX420945.1, from coordinate 11,161,316 downwards.
ATTATTCCGTCTCGAGTCTTCAAACTCCGCCATTACAATTTCTCTACAATTACCTCACCAGAACTATTTCTGTGTCGTTTCGTCTTTAAGAAAATTATGGTTGATTTTAATTTCAATTTCGTTTTTAGTTTTTTTTTAAGTCAGTAAAAAATACAATCCGCCATATTTTTCATAAAACGTGTCATATCGAAATTGAATTTCTGAAATTTAATATCACCGTTGTTACCCTATTGTATGTCGAATTTTGTAAAATATCGCATGCGAAAGAAATATTGGTTAATAATATTTGAGTACATTGCACTGTCAATAATAAATACAGTCACTGAGCTTAATAAGTTCTATCAATACCTCCTATTCACGTTAGTCCTCGTCGAATCTAAAATTCCTGGCGATTGTCATAATTTATTTTTAATGTTCACGACCCGGGCACAGGAAAGCCATATCCGAAGTGTTATCGTTTAATAATTGTCGCCATGCTTCGGCAAGTGGACGTACAGCGTGGTATAACCGGACTAAGTTAAAAATAGCCCTTGTAACGTGGAGAATATAGTGAGGAGCATAGTGCATACTCTTGGTGCGTGTTATACCCGTGTTGTTATCTTACACGCCACACTGGAACGTGTGGTGCCGGCCAATTAAACGGACTTTCTACCACGGCTGATCGCAAACAATAGCTAGCTGCCAGTGCTGCCACATGCTACGATGTTACTTTAACACACGTACATTATTGTATGTATTTAAATTGTGAAATGCCATAATATGATCTTGAGGGCATTAAATTGTATTAAATGTATGATAGGTTTTATTACATTGAATATTGCTTTCTGAACGCTTTATTTGCGTGAATTTATTTATCTTAAATACAGAGGTATTCTATTCGGTCTATTTCTACAATGACTATAAAGTCTTTTTCTCCTTGTCTTTCTGCCTTTTGTACTGCATAATGGTGATAGTGATGAGATCAGCAGCTTCCCTCGACATTCCTCACCATGCTATAGAGACCGACTTTAAATACATGTAACCCAACCATGACAGATTAAGGCCCCATTCACGATCCTTCTGCAAGAAGGTACAAAGGGGTCTTTTATCGCATTTATTTAGCAGCTAAAGCATTATCGTGTTACGTGTATAACGCAGTGCCTAGCGAGTATAAGGCGGTAGTCGTGTCGCGCCCCTCACTATAAATCCATCAGGTTGACTAGAGTTTAACACTCGACGTCGTACTTCCGTTCATGTAGATATAGTGCTATACTGTATTGTTGTTATATTTACATAATACACGTCACGCTACTGACTCAAGGCGTTATAGGTGTAGTAGCCCAAACTAAGGATCTGCCAATTTTGGAAGAATCTACGACGAAGAGTCACATGTGCCATTAGGTAGGTAGTCTGCACGAATTATATTATACAGAGGAAAGATTTTATTGTTTGTAAAGTTGTTTGTAGTCGATAATCTCAAAAACCACCAACCCGATTTTTTTTAATTCTTTCACTTATGGAAAGTTACACTATTCTAAAGTAACAAAAATGAAATACTTGTATCGTTTTCATTGGTTAGTAATCCAATTATTAATTCACCTTTTGTCTTTCTAGTATAATAATAGCATCGATAAATGAAAGAACACATCTGTAACGGATAAAAAATTTGCGAGTTCAAATTTCAGAAATGAATAACAGTTTTTGTCCATATAATTTACTGCAGTCCGACCCACTGTGTATTCTATACAATCTAACTCAAGTTTCTTATTATTTCTTAATTAAAAAGCTATAAAATAACATTGAACATTCCTGCCTGAGTGTTGACAGCATTTTATTACGTTTTTAATGAAGCAGGTGAAAAGTTTTATTGAAATGAATTCAGTGTAATGTTACTGTGTGTAATTAAACTAAGTGTACAACAATGTTATTACAGACTTGTATTTGTCACCTTGCAAAATTCCAGCTAAAGCTTTTTACGTTTTGATTTTTTCGCATGATAACATAATTGTTAACGATTAATAGGATCACCCTTATTTAGGTACTTGTTCATGTAACTATGCCATTAAATAATTTTACCTACTTAGTAATAAAGATACTGTAATATTAACTCATATTTAGCCTATAATATTCCCACTGCTGGGGCAGAAGCCTCCTCTTTGTGAGGGGGAGTGGGTTGCAATCTACCACGCTGGCCCAGTGCGTGTTCATAGATGTCACATTTCTTCCATTTTTTGGTTCTAGAACATGCTGGTTTCCTCACAATATTTTCCTTTACCGTTTTGAGAGCAGTGGTAATGAAATAATTTACACAAAGTAAAGCGCCGTCTTTGTTCGAACCTACTATCTGCAACTCGCAAATCGCAGCCGATACCACTGGGCCACTTCTGCTGTCTAATATTAACCTATGGTGCTGAAATTCTAGCCCAGCTAATTAAATTAGTCGCAAGTTAAGACCTAGTCTGCAAAACTGAATCATAACATCAAAGTTTGTTCCACAACATTTGATATGGTAAAGACAAGTTTGTCAAGTGTTGACTGGTGGACGAGGGGCTTAACGTGGCTCTACTCATTATTTATTCAACGAGAAACCTCAGTACATTGTGGCCGGGACCTTAAGTGGAGAAACTTCACACTATGATTTAATAAACACGGATGTACATCGAACTAAGTAAGATCGTTTTATCATGGTAAAGACTAAAATGACATCTATGTCGGATTATTATATATGTATATATTCTTTATGCTTCATATCCTGGACTCTTACTTTCTAAGTCCGTCAACAAAGATACGGGCCCATCCGAATAAAGACGAATAAAAATATATGGCGAAATAGGACAACTGTCACTTCGTGTCGTCATTCATTCATAATTCGAGCCCCGAACTAATCTTATCTGCGGAGATGCTACGGAGTAGGAAACGCCCGTAGCTTCGGTTGAAACTACGGATTTCGTGTTTAGACAGTCGACCTCTGTTCCTTGCGCGTTAGCAGTAATAACTATGTTTTCATCATCATCATTATTTAAGCCAAAAGATGTCCACTGCTGGACATAGGCCTCGCCAAGCATTACAGGGGGTTTTCCATAATCGGCACGCTTCACAGGCGGATTATCGATCGCAGTATGGTGGTAAAATGCATATTGAGAACGCTGCTGCCCATTCACTACACATAGTAGACAAACAGGATAGTGCTATTCTTGATGTCCTGCACCACATGGAACCACAACTATGTAGTACATAGATACTAATTCCGAGGTACTAACTTATTGGCAGATTTTATCAGTTAAAAGCGCGTTGCCTATGACCTAAGGAGAATTCATCAATCAGTCAGTATTTATATTAAATTTAACACAGCAACAAATAATGTGTAGATAGACCATAAAAAGTTCGTATACCAAGCTACTCAGAAGGTATTATGAAAAAAGTTTTTATATATGATAGACTGGCCAGTTATAATCTACTTTGAAAATTAAATAGGTACGTTCTAATTTCAAAATTTCCCTCCACATTATTTGCGAGCTAATTTAAATTATCGTGTCTCATTAAAAAAGGCCGGCGCAGATGCCGGGAACATTTTCGCGCTATGATTTTTTATGATTTCAAGTCTCGCCTGAAACCGGACGAATCGTATGATAGACTTCAAATATCATTCATGGATGAAGGCCCTTCTAAGGCAACCGTGTACCGTTGGTATAACGAATTCAAGCGCGGTCGCCTAACTTTCGGGGATGAAGAAAGAAGTGGTCGCCCTTTGATGGCTGTTACGGAAGAAAACGTGCTAGTAGTGAAAAATTTAATTCATGACAATAGGCGAGTTACGTATCAAAAGATTCAGCACATACTGCAGGTTGGATCGGGAAGCCTTCATGAAATTCTACACATGCATCTTCGCGTGAGGAGGATAGTTTCACGCTGGGTGCCGCACAACCTCACCGATGCTCAGAAGCAGGCCCGGGTGGAATGGTGCCTTGACATGATAAACAAATTTGAAGCAGGCTCGTCTTAGCGTGTTTACGACATCATTACAGGTGATAAGTCTTGAATTTATCAATAAGATCCAGAAACGAAGCGGCAGTCGACGGTTTGGGTGTACGCCTACTAAAGTGAAGCGATCTTGAAGCGGGGGTAAGATTTTGATCGTGAGATTTTTCAATTTGACTGGCTACTTGGTGTCAATTCCTTTACGGAACCAAAGAAGCATCAACGTTGAATGGTATACTACCAAATGCTTTGCAGGAGTTTTCTCTGTCGTGAGCAACAAGCGATCAAACACAGGGCTCGGTGGGCTACTGCTCCACTACGACAACGCGCCGTCGCACACCGCGCTCAAAACGAAGGACTTCCTGGACAGCACACTGGTCAAACTCTTGGGTAACCCGCCTTGCAGCCCTAACCTAGCACTGTGTGACTTCTTTTTATTCCCGAAAATAAAGAATCCGCTCAAAGGGATACAATTTTCGTCGCCGGAAGATGCGCTGTCAGCGTTCGAGCAGGCTGTAAACGAGGTGTCTGCGGCGGACTGGAAAAGACGCATGAAACTTTGTATAGAGGCTAGTGGATAGTACTTTGAAAAGATTGAATAAAAAAATATTTACTTATAGAATATTTATTTTAATTTTCGCTTAACTTTCTGAGTGTCCAACGTATTTATAATCTTGAGTCGAGTCTTTTATTTGTTCGCCAGAGGAATTTTATGCCAACGTTCTCAATAATCGTGGGAAGCTCTTTTCAGAAATAATTACTTCCCAATAACGAAGTATTGATCAATTCAACGGAGACTGTCTTTGTTCAGATTCAATATAATTATGATTCATTGTTTTGATATGAAACAAAGACCGGTGACCAGAGGTTAAATTACTTAGTTTAATATTATGTATGTAGCATCTTCTTTTCGCAACAAAAGATATACCCAACATTATAAATCTTCGATTTTAAACAAGGACCATTTATTACAAACTAGCTTTTGTCAGCGGCTTCGCCCGCGTGTTGGTCGAAAATTATCCCACGGCACGGTACTATCGGGATTAAAAGTAACCTATGTATTATTCCAGGTCACAAACTATATGTGTGCAAAATTTCATCCAAATCCGTTCAACTGTTTTGGCGTGATTAAGTAACAAACATCCAAACATATAAATATCCTAACATCTAAACATACAAAGATTTTTATATGATAGGAGGATAGGATAATGCAGGCACTTTTGAACAGTTACAAAGATGAAAAGCGTACCCAAAAGGTACCCATGGAACAGAATGGCCAAGAACCTCCACGGACACTCTTTTTAACCAAAATATTGTAACAAAAAATTGGTTACATCACGAAGAGGTATCTTTCATCAAAATTTCAAGTCAGTAACTTACAATTCGCTTCATACTTAGTTTAATGTCCTGTCATGTCCAACTGCGTAGAACAAGATGAATTATAGTATTGTCTGCCAAAACTTAGACCGTTGTTTCGCTAATATCAAAAGTACAAATATACTCCACAATACATAACCCATGATATATGTAGATCACTTAAGTAGTGAGTACTTACGAAGAAAGATATGTAGGTACTTGACACAAACGAGAGAAAGTCAAAGTCGAAAGTAATATTTGGAACGACCTTCGCAAAAAACTTGGTACTTTTGCTATAGGTATTCTCCTCACAACGCCCTACCACTTTTTCACAAAAGTTCACTTCATAAGTTTTCGAGAGTGCTATAAATTCAGTCGAATGTGTGCAGTCTTTTTTGCTAGAGTTTTGCTATCATCTATTGCTAGTAGCTGTAATATATTTGTTGTTGTGATTTGATCATATTATATACGTTTTAGTATAAATGTTTACTATACTATATTCATGGTAATTGATGCTAAACACAAACAGTCTTATTACAAAAAAATGTTTTAGTACTGGTTTAAACCAAGACTTATAAGTCTTGTATTGTTACGGTACTAAAGCCAGTACCAGGATCAACATGCGTCTTTATTACAAAACAAAGACTATCTGAGGATCAGTTAGTACCAAAGAAGGTCCATGGTTCAAATTATATCTACAGATAATAAACAAAATTGGCATTCTTTCATTCGTTCATTCGGGCTTTATTTGAAACAACGTTCCGTTTCTCTAAATATTGTAATTAGAATAACACTTGAAACGATTAAATAATTATTGAACAATACAAGAATACGTCATATATTGTTCTATGTTTAGGTTGCAATATAATGAACAAGCCCCACTTGTACTTTTGACGCACTTTTTGTTATAATCAAGTTGTCATATTTGTAACACCTCTAGCGTGAAGTGGAACCTACTAAATTCGGCGCTAGCGTGCGTAATTTGAGACGAATGTTTACTCTGCGTCCGTTTTGATAAATAAATGCAATCACACCATGTAAATCAGCTGTATCGTCTTGAATCTACGAATAAAACAATAATAATAGGATTTTGTCTAATGTTATAGTAGCATCGACTTTATTTAGGTACTTCATGTCGAGCCCAGTTGCGTAATGCGCAAACCACTTGCACTTTAGTACCCAGTGGGCATCCTCGAGGGTCGTGGTATAAAACTTCACGTAAAACGTCCACTATTTTTTCACCAAAACGTTTTGTGAACCTATACTTACCTATATCTAAAATCTTCATCACTCAATTCGAAAGGATTAACACGATGACGATGTCTGTAAGATCGCCGAGACATCTTCAGCATATCCAAATCTAAGTCAATCATAATTGATATCCATTTCTATCGATTTGTAAATTAAAAGACACAAAAATAATCAACGCTAACCTCAAATTAATTCGTACTTAAGTTAAATCCAAAGATAAACTAGGGGTCTCGGCGGACTAACTTTAGTACCACAGATAGTTCAAGAACTAGAGATAAACTTCGTTTTATAATAACGTTTTATATAGTCATGGTTTAAACCTAGTAACAATCACAGTACTAAATTTAGATCGCGTTTTGTAATAAGGCGGAAACGGTTTAAAGCTCGCATAGACAGGCGCGACGCGACTCTAGTAGAACAATTTCTATTAAAACTTCGAAATTGTTCTACGCAGCGTTCTATGAGATCTTTTGGACCTTTATTTTCATAAAACTTTCCGAAACTAGCATATTATGTTGCTCGTTAGCCAACCTATGAGTTAAGTGCAGATATGTATGTACTTATATCTTAATTGTGTGGTGTGGTTCGTCTTTAGATGAAGGCAATTCAAATTAAGTCGCATAATAAATAAATAACCAACATTTAAACGACTGAAGATACCTAAATACCAGAGTACATCTGCCAATCTTGCTGACTGGTTAAATCTTTTTACCACAGCATACTTAATCCGTTCTGGTGTAATTCATGCAGACGCAAGAGTTGAAGATAAACCAGAGGCAGTTTAATGAGAAACAGATGACCTGTTATCCGATATCGTAATACAGAAATGTATTCATAACTTATTTATGACTCTATTATACATTTTCGAGTACGAAAATTTTATTCACAATATAACGGATTACCTACATTTTTGACAAATGGTAGAAATAAATGTTGGTCAAAAATTTACGCTACAAATAAAAATCATCGTAAAGTTCGTCGCATCTTAAAGCTTAAGCATAAGTTCGATTTTAAATGTTAATCTTTGGAATATTATCTCTATGAAATGAGATTAAGAATTTACATATTTAGAACGTTGGTGGTACATTAAAAACTACTCAAAGTTGAAACTCAAATCCTCTAGTTTTTTGAGTGTCTGTTGATATTAGCATAACATCTGGTGTTACAAACTACACTTTGTCTTCACTCATTTTGTGCATAGAATTTACTCAAGAGCGGTCAGTTATAGTCACAGTATAGTAGCCGGCTTTTAAAGTTGAACGTTTGCTTTTATATGCGAATAGCTTACGGCTTAGTTACTAAATATTATTGTAGAAGAAAATGTAATATCAATTATGATATAATATTCCAACACTCTTAAAACATAAGGCATAAACAGAAATTGTTTCACAGTAAAATATGATTATATTATTCGTAGCAGTTTCGTAGCACTTCGTAGCAAACACCACAATTTTCATTTTAAATTAATTTCTGTTTCCTAAAACATTCTTAGCCACTCAAAAGAATACTTGTAAAAGTTTGCCACGCTACATAAACCCAGGTTTATCAAAAACTATCCGACCACATCCACCGTGAACCTTTTGCCGGTGTCGGCTCTGACAAAAAGCATAACATTCACATGTCACAGTAAATAAAATATGGTTGTACAGAGCAAAAGTTTTCGCGCACCCCTAAATATCCCATTATGGTTGAAGTATAAATGGGACATAAATTCGAGGAGCTAAGTTGTGACGATTACTCAGCGGGACACAAAGCGACGTTGTACTGGTTAAGGGCTGCCATCAATATGCATTTCTCAGGATTTGGCCCAGTTTTTAAGGCGCCCCGGAATGGTGAAATTGTTTTTTTTTTTTTTCAATGGTACCGATTTGTTGTTACCGAGTGTTTGTTTAGGAACAAGCTGTTACCAAATAATTGTTTCCGATTAGAATGATTCATGATATATTAAAAATAAGAATTCAATACCTATTATTTAATAAGTTTATGAAGATTTATAAGGTGTCTGACTGATGACGCGCCAGCCCTGCAGCAGTCCAGTCGAAAGTACCAAAAGTAATGACCTTTCCCATTAAAATAAATATGGTGTGACACCATACAGTCATGATTTCAATGTTCCATTGTATGCCTGAACGAAAACATTTGTTCTTGGCTGTGAACCAAGTTTTTAAGTAAGCGTATTATGATTTATGAAGGCTGATTTTACAGTTTTTGTGAGAAATACAATTTTATTTGATATTAATGTTGGCTAGTCGCATTAAAATTGATGTATGAAATATTTATGGCAGTATAACTTTGTAGTTATTACTGTGATCTTAAATCACTGTTACATCTACCATACACACTGACCCTCTTCTATTCATAAACGTTGCTTAAAGTTAAGAGACGCTTTTTTTTTGGGTGGGATATCATCAAATAACTTCTCCCGCTCTGGGTGGAGCGGGAGGGCGTGTCAGACTTTTACTGACTAAAACCCACCCGTGTTCCCTCAGTTGCCTGTGTGCCAGGGGCCGCGTATCTCTTTCGAACAACCCGCACCCCTGGCAGGCATCGGCCCTTGCGGGCCCCACCAGTTGGTGCTGACATCTCTTTGAGGCGCGTGGAACACAGCGCGCCGTCGACCCGGGCTTGGTCCTTACCGGGCAGCGAGCTACCCATTACTCGCCATCCGCAAGCCCGCGCCTACGGTGGCCGGGCATCAGCCTGGGATTCCGACGCTTAGGGCGTCTCCTGCGGCGACTAGGGCCGTGAGAGCGCATATATTGCCTCTCCCTCACGTGCGCAGCCTACGTCTTCGCGAGCATTACTGCTTCCCAGAAGGAGGTGACAGCTTCCCATGCACTCTCGCTCCGTACCATGGCCTGGACCAGGGCCGGACGCTCGAGATCGCCGCCGCCGATCGCCTCCACAAGGACACGGTGATGCTCCGCCCAATCCGGGCAGACCTCCACCGTGTCCTCCGGGCTATCCACGCAGTGGAAACACCCGGACATACGTATCACGGTTACGAATCATACTTTGTTAAATATACAACCTGACACTGACCTGTAAATTGCAAAAAAACGTAAGAAAAATTATATTTTGCGGGCTGCCCTGTCGCTTCCACCTTAATGAAACTCCGTGGGTCTTAAACCCCGATGCTGGCAATATGGCTATCGATCGAGGATTCCTTAATTCAATCACCGCAAAGGCTCTGAGTGGGAGTTGATGCAAATAATACCGCTCCTCCGCTGGTCTATTGCAATCGCCCAAAAAGCTATTCAATCTTATCCAACATAAAGCTAAAATGTCGGTCAAAGTAAAAAAACTTGATTAAGATACCCTCTTTCCTTATTGCTTTATGTATGTTCAAGTCAAACCAATGATATCGCTCAGCTTTTTGGGCTTCCAATACATTCATTGCAAGATTCACGTAGGAGGTAGGTACTCCATTTCCTTCCATTAAATAAATGTAAGCGATTATTTTGTCTCAGGCGTGACAAACAATAGTTTTTCAGTTTCTTTCACGAACTAAATACTCTATTGTGATTCAAGCTGGGACACTAAATCCCCACAGTTAAATACGGCAATTATTCAGGGAAGGCACAAAGTTTCATTGTGCGTGGCTCGCCGTGTTCTCTCGCTCCATAGTAATATGCTCAGTAAATTTGGATTTTCATGCCTTGTCATCCTACATAAGTGTTTTAATGCGCTCTGTATTATACATATTTAATAGCATGTGACATTGATGAGATGACGTCGGTATCTCCATTATTTATGCTATTCAGAGCATCTCCGAGCCTCACTTGAATTCGATGACTTATTAAATAAATTCCGTTTAAATACAGCACGTTTAAGAAATTAAACCACAAGACGCGTAAAGTAGGTACTCGTCCATAGAATTGGATCCCCTCGGATCGATTGAAGATAAGACCTCGTAACCAGAGAAACGTCTCGTCTAACAAACTGTACCCTGCCAATATTAAACTCACTATAATTCACGGAAAAAAAATGAGCACCGAGATCTCGGAGATGTTTATCGCATTAATATAATACGGCATTAAGATTACAATGGGTCGGCTCAAGAGAGGTCCAATATAAGGAGCTCACAGGCTCCGCGTGCTTTGTTGTGAAAATAACTTTATGCCTTAGAAAGCGGAGGACAGTATAAAGCAACCACGGCTTTCAATAAAGCCAATGGTCCTTCTTAGATGTTATACTCTCTTGTTCATATCCTTTGTGCAGTAATGCAGTGTTATTGTGCCCTCATGATAATATTACTGCGCTTAAAAGGTTTAATAGCAACTCAGTTCAGAATATTTACGAAATCTATTACACTGACATATTGTGCGCACTGACAGCGTATTACTTAAGCAATGACCGAAAACGGTAACACGCGAACAGGACTCCAATACGCAAAAGGTAGGAAGGGGAGCCGAGGCTGGCACAAGCAAGATTGCTATCAAACAGCGCCGGCCTCCTTATAGTAGCAGACAATCGCGGCTCCGCAATTACAAACAAGTTATTTACAGCCAGACCATACGGAGATATTTTAAGCTTATTTCCATCTAATCTATTGATTCACGCACGCGGCATTGCACGCTTTTAATGTTCTTATTTAGTCCAATCGGTATTCTGGCTCGGCACCGAATAAGGCAGGGCCGCATTTATCATTGCTCAAGTGCTCCGGCACCTATCTTTATCCCACTTGATAACGATGAAACTTCAAAATTGCTCTCTTTATTTACTTCGAATGCTCGTACAAGTGAAATCGTAAGCACGATCGGCATGAAAAGATCGAATTTATTAGTTCATAAGTCATGAGGGTTAAGTAATAATCGTCGACAATGGGCAATAAAGAGTTTATAGGCAGTAAAGTTCGATTCCCTCGCACGTCGGGGCTAGGAAGTCAACTGCACGAAATTCAGAGTTATAGCCACCTAACTTGTACACACCCGGACTGAACTCAATAATCGATTTTCAATGTAAACAATTTAATTACATTGGAGTATGTCTCTCTTGTGGAGTCGGCTTTCGTGTTGTTACTTGGGAACTTTTGATTATACCATTAACACGTACAGTTTACGACTTGATTAAGTTCGAATCAATAATCTTTGTCAAGAATGTAATAAAGTACCTTCTAGAATGACTATTTACGATGTTTGTTGTTAAATAACAAAATAATTATTTACGTGACGCCGTAAACATTTTACGTCGATTTTTATGTTTGACATTAAATTCCGAAGTGAATGTTATCTCATTTTAAATATAAATGAATGAACCGTTTGTCCAAAGAACAGTTCTGATGCAACCCGTTTAGAATTATTTGAAACCAGTCGCAGTCGTTGAACGATTTGGTTAACGAGAGTATTACTTACAGAGCAATCGTTGCGCCTCGTTTAATCGTAAAAATTATTTAATGACAACTCCTCATGGACTATCGTTCCGTATTAAGAGATATAAATAACATTTCAGTTATTTATATCCGAACACAACAGTACCGTTGAGAATGTTGCGCTTGCGTCGGTGAAACGGAAGATTAATAGTTATTATCACAGACAACCTGTTATGAAATAGCTGGTGTTTACCGAATTGTTTAAAGTAATTTGTGTAAACAAAGTGCGGGGTCGGCAAACAATGGGTTGGAGGTAAACCACACAGCCCTTGGGTATAGCATTACAAGGAATATAATCTTACCGCGGCTGGCAGCGAATGTTTAAAATAAACAGACATGGACCGCGCCCGCCGCCTCCTATCATAACAATATTGTTTTCATTGCTCGCCCAGCGCTGGACTTGGCTGACCATAACCAGTTAAGTTCCCGACGTAACCTCAGATGGCCAGCCATCAACCTTATTTGAAATTAAAAAAAGAATGTAAACAAAACACCTGTAATATACCATAACTAAAGCAACCGCTTGCACTGACGAAGAACTTGTTAGAACTCTGTTTACATTACATTAACCATTCTTTATAACGGAGTTGTGTTTGAACAAATTAATTCACACCAACAAAGGTGTACTTAATAGTATTTGTTGCTAGATAACATAGTTACGATAATATATGCATCTGCTTATGAGAGAGAATAAAAAGCTCACACCTAAAAGTTTGTTCAATCGTGTACCGAAGGGACAACAGCTTTATTAGAAAGCTCTAAAGATTCTTAACAATGCCAATCCACTGCGAACAGTATAAAAACGTAATTGGTATCTTCAAACGCGTTTCACCGAAAATCAATCGGAGATATCTTTTATCATTTTTCTTTAGAACTGCAAAAGTTCATTGTTAGGCAACTAGAAAGAAAAGATTTGTCCTTTTTTGTTCATACAAACGCAGTGTATGACCTCCTCTGAAAGGACGTTTACGTTACCTTTGTAGAGGGTAAGTGGGCTATGCTTAACAATTTATCACATTGCTCTGTTTTGATTGCCCGACCACCTCGCTGTATAAGATGGAAGGCGGCGCGGCGCGGGCGACAATGGAATGTATTACAAGTACGCTGTCACAGCCGGTTTAAGCTATTACAATGATTAGCCGAAATCCAGTCACGAACTATTATTGATGAGAATCGATACAAAGGACCCGAAATACGTTGAGATGCATAAACACACGGATATCGTTTCTTGACATGTGTATTGTCAATGACCTCAAAATATCTGGTTGTGGAGCAAACAAAAGCCGTTCTCAGAATCAATGACTTACACATGGTAGTTACACAAATAATGCATTATTCTGTTTTGTTTCCCGAGGCGGAAGCGCGTCCCAACCATCCCAACTCATTCATTTTCATTAGTTCCCATTATGTAATCAAAACACTAAATGCAACGGACGCATCGAGGAAGCAAACCGTATAAGGTACAATTAACCGCATTTAAGGGGTTGCCAACCGAAGACCTCCAAAAGCCCTATCAAAACTCAAGGAGTTTTTTACATCATGGCACCATATTTGTCGGAGAATAGAAAAGAAAAGAAAGTTTTTATTCTTTCCAAATGTTGCGAAAGATCATTGTTACATTTCACTTCCATAAACTGACTCTACGCAGCAGTAATAAGATGTAAAATCCTTCACCGGATTGCGCATATTTCATTTTGTTGGGCTCGTAAAGATTCGCTTACCTGCTTGTTTGTTGTGAGTAGGAAAGGGGCCATCAGGCGAACCTTTTTTTATCATTGAATTTTATGTGTGGGAATTTTAATGTGCCTAGAACGGCACGTTCTGCTCCTCACAGCTGGGCCGCAGTTGGTGAGGATTCTTGCAAAACACGTGTCGCGGTAGTAATAAAATATTTGGTAATGCTTGCTTTAACGCCGGAATAAAGAACATATTTCTGAATAACGATAATGAAATGAACATTTCTACGGTGCTCGGCTCGTGAAGGTTATTTATTGTTTTATCGTAAAGCCGCAGCTGCATGTTTTCAATTACTACCGAATGATTGATGTAGTAGTATGGTATCTTTCCACACTCAAACAAGTTTATCGCCGCCACCGATAGCTGGGCTAGTATTAATAATATCTGTGGGCTCGCAGACGGTGCGGCAGAAAACGCAACGTCATCGATCTCACACCCAGCTGCGGCTCCTCGCAGGACCCTTGGAATTACTTCAATCATTTAAAATAAACACGCCTTCCTCGAAATGTGTCGAGAGAGGTAGCTATTGGTCCCATCATACCATCATAAAATCCACTTTGATTTATGATACTCTCCCCGATCCTCAGTCTCAGTCGCTTTTGCATCTGCCGGTATTTTTTAGGTTGCAGGATATTGAAACTTTTTGGTTTATTTAATGTATTTTTACTTCACATGTGGTCACATTGATGTCTAATTAATGACAATTATCAGAACTACAACCCCATTAAGTCAAATCATGTAATGTAACATTTAATTCGTTTTCGTAATCAACTAATAAGAAGTAACTAATGTTTGAAGCAGCTGGAATTCTAGCAAGAAATCCAACGGGCGGCGCGCAGCGGGACGCCTCGACAATGCCAACCAAATTAAAAGGAACCGTAAACGTTTCCACTTGAGCCTTGCTAAAATTTATTGCTCTGAGTTTTTTCTCTTGTTTCACTTGCTAATGAGATTCGAATGCTGCAGCTGTATTATTCGAGATGTTGGACGAAGATTAAAAAAATCTTGCTGAGAGTTTCTATTTACGGTATTGCAGGAGAAAAGATGTTTACCGCAAATTAAAGCCCTTCGTTTTGCTTTTTGTTTACGTAATACTGATTTTGTTTCTTAGCAGAACGGGACGGGCGAACCGACATAAAATATTCTCCCGCTACGCATATTGAAATTTGCGCGAGTAGACGCGAGTAGATTGTAGAGCGTCTTATTGCAAGTGATAGGTATGATGAGAAACGAGAATCTTGATTCGAAATTCTATCTCAATGTTATAAAGTTGGTATTGAATCGGAGGCAGTTCAACGCGGGTGGTCCTTAGGCTATGTCGGCTGAGCGAAGCAAGAATGCAAATTTCACTAGTGTTGCTGGCCGGTATGTTCTTGAACTCTGTTGCAAACTAAATGAAGGCAGCTAACCATAAGCCCGGCTAGGAAATTACTAATTAAGAGCTCCATAATAAGGCTTTAAATTATACGTTACAAACTATTGTGGTACGGGTATATAATTATAAGCTAGCAAATCGCCGATTGAAAAATATGATAAGGTAAGTAGTGTAGAGAATTTTGTTACGAATGCACGACACGACATTGGGGGAGTTATCGGTACGATCGATGTTAAAAAAAGAAAATGGTGTGGAACGAATGATGCAATACGAATTAAGTGCGGCAAACTAGATCCATGGTATAAAGAGGCGCTCTTTTGACGGGCTGACGGAGCTAAGTACGGACAAAGGGACAATAGTGAAGAGCAAAGTACCGAAGCGTGGCGATCCAGTGCTTGCTTCCGGCAACGTGGGAACGCCTTTTTATGGCTATCGATAATTTCTAGTCTGATATTCAATATTCATCATTCACCCTCCCTTAATAGTGTTTGAGTCCAATCAATTTGGTTTAGATAATAATATTAAGTATATCGGCCTGATTTTAACTGATTTATGAGTAAATGAATGAATTATTTCAAAGAATGTAAATAAAAAAAATTCACAATTTTTACTATACATGTAACAATTTTAATATAGTAGTAAAACTGGTAAAATGACGTCTTATTAGAAGTATTTTTTCATGACTTCGTTCAAATAATCTGGAAATAAATACGAAAAAAAAAAGAAAACGCAAGCAAAACCGAAAGTTTTCCATTAAAACTTGACAACATCTACAATGCCGATGTTAACGACGACCATCGAAACAAAATGTCCGTCTGCACTATCAACTAAATTATAATAAAAAAGTACCCTAACTAAATTCCAATTCATGTTCCGAACGTCTGTCCTCACAAAATCTAAGTGCGAGACCAATCCGCCTCCGCTCATCGCTACATTCCTAAACAATAGTTCATCAAATGGTATCGGTTCACTCGAACTCGACGTGTCATTTCACGGACCATCGGCCGTTGTACCATTTAGCACTTCCATTTTCTTGACGAGAATCGCTTTTCTACAATGACCAGTTTTAACACCCTTTCACAAATACTGTTCTAGCTCAAAATCATGCTGTTACTCATGTTCTATTAGCATATTATTATCCATCGTATTTCATGAACAACAATGACAAATTGCGTAGCGTAAGTGGACTTCAATTTCATTCATGTAAACGGGCTTCAAGTACTATTTACATTATTGCCTTTGTGTTATTTGCTGCTTTGGTAATTTGAAGCTTTTATCGCTATTGATCGATTCATCGTATATTTGCTTCTTATACATTTCTGCTGTCTGACAATCGTCTATAAAAACGAAAGCGATTGATTTTTTTTCTACACGATCGATTGCAGTTCCGATAAGTGTATGAACAAAACTCAAGTAAGGGTAGCTCATGCCAAATACTACCCCAACGTCGGAAGCTCCTCACAGCTTCGGGAAGCATGATTTATCGGACAAACTTACGCCATTACTCATCTCACCATTCGTTACTCCAATAAAAAGAATGTCTTCCGATAATTTATTGGGAGGAGTATGGATTTTTTATTATACACGTCTATTTTAGAGTGCACTCTGTCGCACTGTTATTACTTCATAAAAAAATATTTGATTTACTATATCCTCAGAATGCCATTAAAACTTTTTGAGAGGTCGTATGATAGTTTCTTCCATGTTATAGCTGTTTTATCCTTTATGGTGTCTCCATGTATTCACTTTTGTTGGAATATTTGGGGCTCTTCAAATACAATTCGTAGCCGGTTCCGTGGGACAGCTGATGAAGTGAACAGGTGAAACATTTTATCACTAACAAGAGCTCAAACAAAATATACAGAGACTGTAAAGCAATAAAAACACAGATGTTTGTACAAAATTAAATTATGCATGCGACAGATGTAACAGACATTAAACATACCAAAATTGTTGCCCAAGCGACTCTACATTTCGTTGAAAAAATAAATATGAGCCTAAAGTTAAATAATAATTCAATTGCTACATAATAAACGAAAAATATACATACAATTAAATAGTAAGTACAATACCTTTAAGGGTGCGATCATAAGTTGTTCAACTTGAATCAGACGAAACACACAAATGTACGAATAAGAATTCAGAGTAAGTTGTCAAAGTTTCAACTTTACCAAATTACTAAATAACTGCTACTCGCATCATACTTGTCAAGTAAACAGGCGCGGCACATGAAACACGACTTCAAAATACAGTTTAGTTCACTTTACAAGACGTATCACTGAAGGAGATAAAAATTAAACTTCTCAAAAACTTACACACACAGTTAAGTTAAACTCACTTAGAAGTTAGGTCCTAGTTAGTTGGACAGTAACACTGTGTCCATATAGCGAAAGCTTCTCAAATGTCCAAATAACACTGCACAATTATAATGTGTCGCACAAGGTGTAATCACAAGACCGGGCGGACCGGTCGGCGAGCGGCGACGAGCGGCGGCGAGTGGCGGCGAGTGGCGCGGGGCGTACGGCGGCGTGGAGTCGCGGCGGCCGCGCGAGCCTGTCTGCCTGCATCACAGAGAAACCCTACGGCGCGCGCGGGGGCCGCCGATAGACGAAAATGGCTTCACAAGTTAATTTTTTTCTCTTTCCTCCTTTAATATTCCGCATATGCCGTGCGCGGCCGGCGGTGCGAGCGCATGCGTCCCAACCCCGGGCTCATGTGGGGTTGTAATGTAACGCGATGCACCCGCACTTTACATAACTTATTGGGCCGTTTATTGAAGCCACTGTTTAATACCCTTTCCATGTCGGCTTTGTGCGTAGCTTCCTCGACATTCATGTTCAAAGCGAGAGGTTATTAATCCTCGTTCAAAATACTTTAATCTAACAGAAACTGTTCATCAATCTCAATGTAGAGTGTTAGTGTTGCTAGCACGTGAACTTCTACCGAACAATGATGGGTAAATTGTACGTAGTTTGTTTTAATTACCGCTTACCTCTTACACGCGGCCTCGCAGAAGTTCAAAATTACGTTTTAATATCAGTTCCACTGTATTTGCTCGTTACTAAAAGAGATTATAAAAAACTACTTTACCGCCGCCTTTTTTCATTCGAGGAAGACTCTTCATTGTAGCATTAGTCCTGAAGTAAAATGCTTTAGATTCTCTCCATAAACAATTTTATAATTTATGAGGAAATCTCTTTATGAACTTATTCTTTGTCGGTTTATTTCGAGCTTTTTGTTGCTTCATAAAAAATGAGTGGGGAAATGTAACTGGGATAAATTATTTATTGCTTAGCGCTTGGACACCCAACTAAAATAAAATGTAATAGCTGTGCTAATGCACAGCTACTACATTCTATTTTAGCTCAATGACGGATTGTCGGACTTGTTCTAAAATGAAGAGGATCCAGTTAAATGACAGTTTTTTACTATTTAATTTTTAAGTTAAGGAGATTATGTAAATCTAGGATCAATGAAGGAGATAGGCCAGAAACTGTGAGATACCTGTTCCAATCAAGTTTTCTACAAGCCAACTGACCATTTTTAAGACCTACAAATTGGCTTATAATATCTTGGTGCCTTATTCCTTCACTAGCTGTGGCATTTAACTTATAATGTGGGTAGTTTATAAGCCAATATTTTTATATATAAACGAACTATGTCATATGTTTTATACCAATAGGTTTAAAGAAACGGCAAAATTAAAACAAAACATCGAACAGATTCCGCAATTCCGTAAACAAAGAACATCGGATCAAAATTAGATAAAAAATACAAACGCTCTAAAAGACATGTCACACACAGTCCCTAGTCACATTATACACTACATTTCAAACGTTTCTCACAGAAGTAAAATAGCGGTTTTTTTACCGAAACTCGTGAGCAAACATCCGATTGTTCGAAGTTTTTGCATTTCGTCCACGTTCAGTGCACACGTAGTAGGACAGGTACAGAAGGCTGTGTTACTCGTTGACAGTGCGCCGAAATACGAGCGAGTGAATTAGCATACAGTTCCCATGTGCACCGTCAATCGGCTGCGTCCGCTATTCGGCGTCGCACCATGCTTTCATCTTTTATGCCATCCCCGAACTATGGCAGCGCGAAATAGTGATGTGAAACAATTTGTGAAGCTTTTTGTTCTGCTATTTTTTCGATATCAGTTTTAAAATAGGAGCAGTGGTGGCCTAGTGGTATGGGATCCTTACGAGTTGTAGGTCATGAGTTCGAACCCAGACAGACGCTTGATATTTAGTACACAATTTCATCACCACTGCTCTCTGAAAACGGAGAACGAAAACATCGTGAGGCGCCATCCATAAATTACGTTACACAAATTTAATGGTTTCCCCCCCCGTCCTGGTCACATGTGGTCACACTTGTGAAACTCCCTCCCCCTTGTGTGACGTCACATATTTTTCAATTTTGTATTTAGAAGTACATAATTAAACGAAAACAGCAGTTTTTACACTTTTTTTTTTTCAATTTAAATTAAAAATAATCTTTAATAAAATTAATATAAAGTCACACAAATTTAGACACTTAATGGTGATTTTGAACATGTGACGTCACATACCTTTTGATCGCCCCTGGCCCTTGTCACACAATGTCACATTTCGTTGACCCCTCCCACCCCATCAAAGTGTGACGTAATTTATGGATGGCCCCCGAGGAAAATAGCATGAACTAGAACTAAAAAAATCGAAGACATGTGACATCTATCATCCTGCAATGGGCCCGCGTGGTAGATTGTAGCCCACTCTTTCTCAAAAAGAGAAGACCTGTGTCCCAGCAGTTGGAACATTATTGGCTGATAATGCATTTTAAAATGCTTGAAGGGCTTGTGGCTAAGCAACAAAACCCAGGCGGATCAATCGATCAGGTAAAGCTACGCTTGCCACGATTGGTCCGTGGATGGGTGACCATCTTGACATATCAAGACCCTTCCGTGCCCCAGAAAGCACGTTAAGCCGTTGGTCCCGGCTGTCATTTGTGGATCTTTGACAGTCGTTACGGGTCGTCAAAAGCCCGAAAGTCTGACAACCAGTCTTACCAAAGGGTATCGTATTACCCAGTAACTGGGTTGTGGAGGTCAGCGACTGCCTAGTCGCTCCATGAAAATACTGGTATTCAGCTGCATCCGGTTAGACTGGAAGCCAACCCCAACGTAGTTGGGAAAAGGCTAGGCAGATAATGATGATGAATGCATTTTAAAATAAAACGAGGCTCTATTTAAGTCAAATCGAGAGAGTATCCAGTTATTAAGAAGGGTTATAAATACTTATGAGTGCTTAAGAGTACGTATCGAGTTATTGGCTGTGTTAGTCAGTATCTCATCGTTTTTATTAGAAACGTTTTATTATTGACGTAATAGATACGAACTTTAAATCACATAGATTGCGATATTAAATTTCTCACTATAGGCGTATTCGTAGTGTGACGTTAATGTCAATAAAAATTACATTGCTTGAATATTTATTATATGATAATGGTGAGAATTGTGTAATTAATGCTTGCACTGTAAACATTTATATTTTATTTGCATTTTCATAGATATGAAATGTGGAGAGAGAACGAATTCCCAAGATACGAATTCTTATGAATTTAAGAGAGACCTACACTCACCATTGGGTGGCCAAGGGTTGAAGAAGAAGAAGATGAAGAAGATATGAAATACACCTACACTAGAATTTGGAGTGAGAATTTTCTATTAGGAACATAGATTCTCTCGCTTCTGTAAGGTTTGTTTTGTAAACTTTCCGCTTCTCCGCTTATCATATTGTGTACCTCTAGTTCTGGATAGGCTTTGATCACAGCCTCATCTGTGAGCTATGATGTGGCCTAAGATTCAGCACGCTTTCCTAAAAGATGCCTATTTACGTTTGCCTTGCGGGCTGTAAGGTAAAAGCGTTCCCGTTTTGGTCTATTTCTTTTAAAAACGGTTTACGGTCTATTTCTCTAGCTGCATCGAGTTAATATTAGGGGTTGCCTTATACTACAAAGTTAGGCTTTAAAGTTTATTGGGTAACTTAAAATTTAAGACTTCATAATCGAGAGTTTTCAAGAAATAAGCAAGTAATTGTTTTGATACAATATCACTTTGAACGACATTGTTGGTGTAGCTACTTCAGAAAATGTTGTAATTTTTACTGAAAATATGTTTCATTTAGGTACTTATTCCTATTTTCTTACGCAAACATATTTTACTTTGCCGATCTTTAAAGGAACATTATAGCGTTACTACGCTATATAGTTGGTTCATTTCCAGATACTTCTGATTCTTTCAGAGAGTTTACGAGTTTTCATCAAGCTATTCAATTTCCGAAATAAAGAGAGATAAACCATATTATTAGACAGTCAGTAAACAGTTATTTCTTATCAAACAGGAAAATTCGTATAAATTGACAATAGAAAGAAAGTCACTAACGAACACAATTATAATAACAAAGGCTAAATAAACGTTGACCTAAATTCGGCTTTAAACATAAAAGAACGCGCAATTCCTTCTTTTGAAAGTTTCGTAAAATCACGGAAAGGCATTATGAATGTATTGTTGAGGTGCTAAAACGTAGTTTCGATATGCATTCATTGTGGTCTCAAGCCTGATTGTAGGATTGCGTGTGCTGACTTGATAACTAAGCTAAAAGCGCACTCTGCTATTAAAATATGGATATTCCGTACGGTAGCAATATTTCTTTTTAATTTATCTGAGGAAAAAATGAGCTAGAATTATTTATGATTTGTTAAAGTGATGCATCACTTTTGTAGTTCATTGCCGGGCAAGCTTTATAATCGAGTTAGTTTTTGTTCAGAATCCTATGTAGTTATTAGAACTTGTAATGATATACATCTAAGGCTAATTGAATCTTACTCAATTGACAAACTTGTTGATATACATAAGTGTTGTTGAGAAAATGTAAATTTAATATGGTTTGTGGGAATACGACATTTAGCGCACAGCCATATTACTTTGATAAAATAACCATTGACTAATTTGGCATCATAAAAATCCTTTTTTTTAGAAAGCCACAAAATATATTTTTTAAAGAAGGTGGGGTCAGATGACAGTTGGTATGGACAAACATAAAATTATATTCAAAGCAGCCCTTATGCTGTATTCGTGAATAGCGTGCGGAAAATCGTAAGTAGGTGGGTAAGGGCACAACTATCTCAAAACCTTCGCAAATTAAACTATAAAACCCTCATAAATAGTGATTTATATTTTTCTTTACCTTTTCGGTCGCACCCAGCATAGTCTTTCCCAAATTTTCCTCGTAGAGCCGGCATCGTCTGGTTGCACGTAAACACAAATGCCATTAACAGCTGACTAAGCGACGCGACGCCTCCACCACTTTTACATAGCTATTGCCTTTATTTTTCCATTTCCGTTCTTATTAATTTTTCACTTAACTTTGTTTTTAGTCCGTATATTTCGGGTTTTAAAAGTTTAAGAATCATGTTAAAAATTCATGGACTGCAGAATACAATGTTTTATGAAAAGCTCATTTTAGAATTTAAATACATTCAAGCAACAATGCAAATTTTCGTCTGCAACAAAGCACGATTGTAAAATACAATCCGTATTTTCACAATTAACTTAAAAACAACGAATTAGTTTAGCAGAGGCAGCTTTTCAAATTATCGTAATGGAGATCTTTGTACTGTGTAGTCTGTGTAGACAAAACATGGCCGCTAATGAACGATACACAACACAAAGTTGGAAGGAATTTGTTATAAGGTACCAGGATAGGAGAAGTGGTAGCATCTAACTGGTTATTATGGTCGAAGGCCCACAACTGCTCGTAAGCCATAAATTATTACCACTTGTGCACTATTACCGTCCGGTCCTTGTTCAGATGTGTAATTATTGTACACAGCTTTAAGTGGGTAATATGTATGTATGGATGTTGGACGCACAGATACACAATATATGGGCTACGCAAAAAGCATGTTGCGAATAACGCAGCGATGCGAAGCCCTGTACAGTGTACATAGATAAAGTATCTATTAAGGAATAGCAGTGTAGTTTTTGTTGATGTTATTTTTATTGCAGCCTTGTTGGTCTAGTGGTCGCAAGTGCTACTGCTAGGCATGAGGTCCGGGCTTCGATTCCCAGATCAGGCAAAGTGTTATTGGATTTTTCTATCTGAAATTTCTCAGTAGCAGCCCGGAGCCTGGATTTGTGCCCGGTGGATGGCAATAGGCTCGCCTCCTATTCATCATCATCATCATTTCAGCCGAAAGACGTCCACTGCTGGACAAAAGCCTCCACTTCGACCGGTGTTGTGCTTCTCACATCGAGCGGATTCCCGCGGCCTTCACAAGGTCCTCGGTCCAACTTGTGGGAGGCCTTCCCACTCTACGTCTTCCGGTACGCGGTAGCCACTCCAGAACCTTTCGACCCCATCGGCCATCTGTTCTGCGAGCAATGTGCCCTGCCCACTGCCACTTAAGTTTGGTAATTCTTCGGGTTAAGTCGTTTACCTTGGTTCTCCTGCGGATCTCTTCATTCCTGATTCGATCACGTGGGGAAACTCCGAGCATACCCCTTTCCATTGCACTTTGTGTGACTTTAAGCCTTCTGATAATGCCCATTGCGAGCGACCACGTTTCTGTACCGTAAGGTCATCACTCAACATACACTGGTCAAACACTTTCGTCTTGAGACTATGCCTCCTATTACATGGGTCTTAAACATATGTAACTGGCGAAATGTGGGTGTACAATAGGTACACCTCTGCCCAACCCTATCTGGGTAACAAGGCATGATGTTGTGTTTATATAACTTATATTAAAAAATGGTATAGTTTTCCCTTCAAGCTTTCCACTGAATTTGAAGTGCGCACTCTCAAGTTACAAATTGCATCAATTCAACACGTAAGGACTTCTTTTATATGAAATCATATTCAACTTGTCGAGCTTGGCTGGCAGAAGTCATTATTCCAGCAATTATAAGACTTGGCATTATAAACGTCTACTTATTTACAGTAACGTGTCCAATTAATTAAAATTAATTCAACTTTAACAATGTTAATATCCCACAGATAAAGTCATTCAATTTGTAATAAATTTCTCTCTATCTTTCCCTTCCAATATTAAAAACAACAGTTTCAGATAACGTATCAATTAACTTCATAAATAATAGTCATCAGAGTATAGTATAGAATTTTATGAGCTCTATTTTATAGTTAAGTTTTATTGGCAGATATCAATAACGATTGCATATATTAACGTCAACGACAAACGACTGTAATAACTAGTTCTTGTAACGTGTTATAGTTATCACCTCATTCAATACTGAAGTACACAGACGTTCGAAGTGACCTCGATATGGCATACATTTTCTTGCATATCCTTGCCGGTTTCTGTGATTCCTTTTAGCTATACCATAGAAGTCTTGCAGTCGAGTCAAGCATCACGCAAGCGTTTTCAACATCAATATAACAGCCTATTTAGAACTTAGAGTTCTTTTAGAGACTTACAAGAGTGTCAAAAAATTATTTTGTCTTTCTAATAGTGATTTATGAGTCATTATACAGCTCAAGCAGTATTAAATCTTTATTAAGGGATCCGCGAAAGCTTAGGGTATTTAAACAGAATGTGAAAACTCCACTATACAGCTTAAGTATTTTGTGACACTTTAATCTGGTTTTATCGTTAAAGCTGTATACAAGCTGTATGTTGCATGTGAACACTTACTTATTACAGCTCTTAGTGTTATTATAGTATCACTTAAGACTTGTTTCTGTACAATGGTGTATGCAAACTCCGTTCTAAAACTTATTTTTATGGCGTAATTGTACACTCTTGCAAATACAGTGGTTTTATGACTTCTGTTTTTGAGGGTGTTTTAAAACTAAAAAATTAAATGACAGCTACAGTACAGCTTTATTTTGTATTAATGACACAGTCACTCGGAAAGACTTTACGGTCAATCGCCAATTCCGTCGACGTCCAACGAAGAGGGTTCCGTAGCAAAAACATTAAACAGGGTTATAAATTATTATAACAGTTATGTTAAATGTGTAAATTTAATTCAACCTTCGGAACATGATTATGACGTTTCTTCATAAAGTAGTGCAAGTAGTTCAAATGATGATTGATTTGAACCATGAGATCTAGTTCTCTTACTGCTTCGTCATATGACGATATTGATAGCCTTTTCATACAGCATTTTGAGGTGGACCAATTATGTAAAGGCCGAGATGTTTCATCCTTTACACATTTTTTGACATGTAAACGCTTTCTTGGCCATCTTAACTCGCTTTTTGATTCCCACAAACTTGGTACAATGCAAAGCTTGTTTTGCCCTTTCTCAATGGTTGCTTAAATTTTAGTCGGCATATTTTCCTGAAAATAAAGTAAAACTGAGATAATACATACAACAAACTAATAATGCTTTACAATAAGTTTACTTAGGTATAAAATATACAGTCAAATTGAGAATCTCTTCCTTTTTTTCGTGGGTTAAAAATTAAACAGCTAATTCTTTTACTTTTACCATATGTAGGTACGTATCTTCTTGAGTCAGCGTTTTTTATTTCTTTTAAGTAACCCTTATGAGTATTATAAATTATGTATAGAGAACTGATATACAGCCTAAGTAATAAAAATATTCTATTATAAAGTTGATTAGCAGCCAAAAGCTGTACAATATAATCCTTAACTTACTTAGTACAGCTACTCAGACTATAACACAATCCGATTATCGTTTAGGCTCTTTAGCAAATAATCGCCATTTTCGTAATTTCGAATGCATGTATAAAACAAAATTTGAAACATCATTTAAGGAATATATCATGATTTTCAGCTTGATATGAGGGCACAATGATCACACTACTCTCACTTCTGTTATTATAAAATTGTTTTTTATTCTAACCATAAAACCAACATTGACTTACCATATAAATAGTATTTTTCTTTTATATCAGATCAATTATTTTGCTGGCGCTTGAATATTTTGATGGAAAACAGACAGGTTCACAATAAATTTTAATTCTCAATTTCAATTCACCAATTAACACCTTCATATATCTAAGTCCAAGATTACGTTTACTTACTAATAAATATAATAAATAACAATGTCACCATTCACCGTTCTATTTCATTGAAAATCTAGTTCGTCTAATTTTTATTATTTTGTAATTCTTTTCAAAAACCTATTTGGAACTCTTTTCTTTATAAGATATTTATAAGATAATATCTGCAGTGTTATGGTTTCTTTGTACACCGAAAAACAGCTCTAATACAGCTAATATACAGGTAATTCATTTCTTCTACAGCTACTATACAGCTCTACTAACGCAAAAAGCTAAATAAAATGTGCCCATTTTTTACTTATAAGGGCTGTATAAGCGCTGATACAGCCTTTGTACAGCCTGGACATACAGCTTCTAGTATAAAAACGAACTAAAATACAGCTAGTATACAGCTTGCAATGCTACTTGGTGCATTGTCAATCTGGTGGGACAGTCTTCGAATGAGAGTCTATTAGAAAAAAAATCTTCTAAAAGTCCTAGAAAATTTAATGGAAAACAAAAAGAGGCTATTGAACTATAGAATAAATAAGTTAAAGTACCAAAACGTGTATTTTGTCTTTTAATCTTACTTTATTTAAAATCTAATTTGAAAGAAGTTAAAAGTGTTACTAGTTTCGAAGCTTTTATTTATTTATAAAAGAAAAGACACTTGCAGCACTGCTATTCTCTTTGAAAGTCATTTGAATCATTAATCAAAATTAATTGATTTACTTATTGTTTAATTTTCAGACATTTTTTTTTAAATCTTAAATTACTGTAGGTAGTGTATTTAAAGGTCAAAGCAGCAAATGAATTCATTTAGTTTCAGGCTAGCAGTTCAATTGTTTTTAAAACATAAAACATATTCACAACGAAATAAGACCATCTTCAATTAGGTGCACTACAAAATAGGAAAGTTGCACGAACCTCGCACAAACAAAATAACTCATATACTAATAAAGTGTGAAAAGAGCAATTCCCGAGGCCATTTCCTGTATAAATCCTTTAAGGTCTACTGAGGTGTGAATAAAGTAGTGTTACCGGATAGCACCTCATTAGGTGGCTCCAAACGAGCTTGCTGCAAAAATAAACTTGCGTTACTATTTACATAATTGAATTACATTTGAATACTGCAGTTTTCTTGTAGGCTAGATTAGCTGGTGTTGAACATGGCCTAGAATACCATCGTTAAGTAGCCTATTAAACTGTTAGGACAGGTAAGGAGGATATTTCTAGGTATCTGAAGAGTTTAAGATAAACGCTGGTAGTATATCTCTTTATTACGCTAAGTTTATCTGATCTATCACAGATAAGTGTTTGTTTTTTAGAGTATGTTGTAGATGAATATACTTACACCCATATTCTAAGTCAAAACCTCATGATTTCCTCGACTCGACTCAACCTCACTTAGGTAGTTTGATATTCATAGTTGCAATTTTACTCCTCATCTTAGACAATTTCCTCAGTCGAGGTGAGTTTGAGTTGAGGAACCAACTGTCAAATATAAGGTACGTCGGCATCTACCTTGAGGAAGCTTTTAACCAAAACAAAGTGTATTTTATCAGAAAAGACTATTGTGTACGATAATCCATATAATTACGTATCGCGACGCTATTTACGAGATGCAGGAAATCCAATTGAGTTTTATGATGAAAATGAATTTAAAATTACATTTCGCTTTATAAAGATGTTGTGGTGAGCTCTTTGTTACCACTTTTGTTTCAAGATATTGGTGGTAACAGACGTGGATTGCCAATTCCGCCCATAATCCAAGTATTAGTATTTTATTGCAACAGGAAACTTTCAAGTAAGTTGCTGTTAACATTTTTTGCGCAAACAAGTTAACAGTTCAAATTTAGTATTTTAGTAGTAGTTACCTATCCTACTTACATACTTAATGATAATGTATTGGTAATGTATTTTCAGATTGCTAGCGGAGATTTGCACAAAATCAGTCCGTTTATAACATTGGCTTAACTTAAAAATAAGTTTAGCCAATATTATAAACGGAATATTTCTCCAAGCAAAGACGTTTTTGTGACGTATCACCTCGACTCACACTCATTCGAGGCACCTCATAATTTCCTCAGTCTTACGTTTAGCCAATATTATAAACGGAATATTTCTCCAAACAATGACGTTTTTGTGACGTATCACCTCGACTCACACTCATTCGAGGCACCTCATAATTTCCTCAGTCTTACGTCTATGAATACCGATTTTGAGGATCTTTCGAGGCACGCCTTGAGGTCTCCTCGAACGAGTTGTGAGTCGAGGAGCTTTCGAGGTTACGACTTAGAATATAGGTGTTAGTTGTTGACAAGAAGGCTTCCTAGTCGTATCTTCCAAAAATATCTTTCCATTGAGTGAGATTTTATCATCAGCATCAACATTTCAGCCAAGAGATGACCACTGCTGGACAAAGGCCTCCCCAAAGCTCTGCCACTTCGACCGGTCTGTACTTCCCGCATCTAGCGGATTCCTGCAGCCTTCACAAGGTCATCGGTCCACCTTATTTGTGTGAGAAATTATCGTTATACATAAAAACAAATAAAAAAGAAAATATTTCAACTTAAACACTACATAAATTGAGGCAGTATCTAGCAGCATATATTTGTTACAATGTATCCAATATTTCGTAATGTACCATTACGTTGGACAACAGCAATCTGCTGCTAATAAGTTATCATCTGAAAGATACAACACTAGGAAAATCTCATCCTTTTCCTCGCATTACCCCCGATACCTCAAACTGAAAACACAAAAAGATAAGCACGAATTTCTTTTCACCGGGAGCAGTACGTAGCCTGATTGATAAAAAATCCACCCCTCTCGACATGATGATTTTATAGCTTATTTGATTACCGCAGTATTACGGGTGGAACAGTGGAAATCCCATTAAAATCCGTTGCGCAAACAAAATGATTTTTGATGGTGTTTGCGCCAATATTCACAGTCTGTGAGAATGTTCGTATTCGCAATCTAATCACGTACTTTATCATGACAGATAACAGCTTCTGTTACACACCACGGAAACATGAGACGAAGGATGTGAGAAGGATTAATATAATTATGTCTAGTTATATTCATCTAGAAACTTTTATTAATTTACTATTGGACAAAAGTAACTCGAAGCTTATTTGAAATAGAGTTTTGTTTTGATCCACCCAAAAATTACTACTCACCTGTTTTCAACCATATTAATCTCGGACTCCTACAGATACTTTTTCCATTAGAGTGATTAAATCCATCAAATAATAAATCCATTATCCCTTTTGACTTAGAGCTTATATTCTAATCTACAAATCTCTCTATGCAGCTTTCACCATGCAAACGAATGGACAAATCCAATTTCAAAACGTTTAAAGAAATTAACGAACTAAAATTCGAATGTCGCAATATCGCACACAATACGTATGCAAAAGCCATACTGAAAGGGCGAACCTGCGTCATTTTGTTCTCATCTAATGCGTGGGAAGTACACAGTGATACAGTCTCATCAGTTTCCATCTGACTTTTTTAGAGATGAGTCGAAATTGTTCATGCATATTTCCCTCTCTAAACACACGTGTACGTAGAACACAATATTTACGTTCAATTACAAGCTTTTTGTTTATCACTAACAGTGTGAATGGCGAGGGTGTCTCCCAAGTTTGTGCCATAAAGGCGGCGATGACGACAAGCTCCCTTGTTGATATTCATGTCGGGAGAGCGGTCCGTGCCTCCGTCGAAGCCGCGTCAGCTAAATTACTTTATTACTGCCGTCTATAGGTAAATAGCTACAATACTAACTGCTGTTACGAGGTACTTGGGGGTTAGAACAGTGTATTTTTGTTTTAAGCTAATGTTTTTAATGGAATAAGTAAGAGTTTACAGTTTTTGACCCTTGAACTTAATTTATCTCGGATTTTTTTACTGCCATTGTAAAAAAAAAAAAAAAAAATTGGTATAGTAGTTTTATTGAGTTAGAGGAACGCTTCCGACCGTTATTATTTACATACATAAAACATATCGAAGAGAGGCCATATTCAAATGTCTCTTGATAAATGTCACCATTATTATTTTTATCTGCGGGAAGGGGACGCGCTCAGAGGGATGTGAACCCCACAAATGAAGGGTTCACGTAAGTAAAACTTTGCTTATGAGTGAATTGAAGCATCTTGAAATAATATTGTTGTAATAATACGTCCATTAAAGCCAGTTGTTTTGTATTCAAGAGTCTCCTTGAATAAACGAGTATTGTCTACATTACCGTGAAAATCAATTTCATTGTACAACAACGATATGGATACTCTGTAAGTCCATCAATGAAGATACAGGACCGTCCGAAAGTAGTGGATTCATCAAGAAAAGTGTTAAATTTTTCGGACGTCCGCGTCGGTCGTAGGGACTGTCAAATCATGCTGTCATCCGTTCTTAGTTCGGAAACCAAACTAATCTAATGTCCCTAAGTGATACGGAGTAGGAACCGCCCATAACTTCATGCTTAAGGAGTAGACCCCATGCTTTTGGCATGTTTTAAACTGTTCATCATTTCATAGTTTACAATTTTGATATAAAAATATCTCCAAAACAGATTATAATGATACAAAAGTCTTACAGCCCCATAATCACATGAACTGAGCGAAATATACATATAAAGACGATGTTCACAACCATTTATAAAGCGTATAAATGTAAATGAGAGAACATGTCACAAGAATAAAAGACTCAAGATGGACGAATCATGTAAGCAAATGAAATCGTAAGAATGTGTAATGAAACCACAAGCCGAGCGATGGACACAGACTGACTTCTAAAGAAATGTTATGATACTCCTTTTCATAGAAATGATA
Source organism: Polymixis lichenea (assembly GCA_949091785.1). Classification (NCBI taxonomy): domain Eukaryota; kingdom Metazoa; phylum Arthropoda; class Insecta; order Lepidoptera; family Noctuidae; genus Polymixis; species Polymixis lichenea. Next base: position 11,130,419 of record OX420945.1, on the reverse strand, counting down.
GACTTAAATATTTAAATATATGTTTATTAATATAACCTTATCTTCTTTAAAGCTTTGCTATTTCTGAACGTTCTATTACCATTTAATACTAGGAGTAGTTCTTGTGTATAAGCATTCTAGCGTGTTGGGACGAAATGCTTGTAGACTAATTTTACCTAAGGAGCTTAATATGTCTGTCAAGATTTAAATTTAGGTTGAAATTATTAACTGATGAAGAGAGCTGGCATGTTTTTGACCCTCAAAGGTTTAAAAAGTTGAAATATGGAAACTTTGAAGTCAGCAAAATTAGTATGTAATGAATGTCATAGTCCACAATAAAGCAGATGAGTTGGTTTTTGTACCTGCCTATAACTTAAAAGAGGCCATCCTATTACGGTTCATGACATACAGCCCGCTGATAGACAGACAGAAAAACGGACAGACAGACGGACAGTGGAGACTTGGTTCCATTGTCACTCTCTGGGTACGGAAACCTAAAAATAAATATACCTGAGTTTTTTAAGGTTCCTAAGTCACGAAAAATAATACCTATGTATTTCGACGTCCAAGTAATACTAATGGCATTATTCGTTCCAATATTTGTGTTCCTACTTAAGCATTACTGCCTTTAGTTGGCAACAAGATTATTACTATATCCGCCGGCATGATTTGTTATAATGGCTTTTATTATTTACAAACAGAAACTCATATTTCGTACAATAGTCAGTAGTCACCAATCAAATATTATTTTCGTCAAAGTTGGTAGACAACAAACATAAACAAGTGAAGGAGCCACTAAATGAAATTGCAAATAAACGAAAACGTCAAGTTATACAAAGTTTAGTGCTTTCCTTACAGTTTTAATAAACAAACAAAGAAATAAGGAAAGTTTTGGCCGGAGGGTACTTATTGTTTTGCTTGACCTCGATAACCGAAATTAGAATAGCGCGGGGCAAAACAAATTTGCGAAAACACTGTGACGAATATTCAACATGTTTTATGGAGAGACAGATTTAAAAATGTTTGTTTATTTTCGCTCGGTTTGAAAAGAACAACCACTATTCTAGATTGGTTTTTATGATAATGAATATATAACTAATAATGGTAACTACTATCACCCACTAACATGATTAATGAGCATCGCACCCTGCTTCGCTTTAGAAAGCTTATTTATTTATTTATTTATTTATTTATTTATTTATTGCATTCCATATTGTAAATAAGATGTAACATAGGGCTTAAAGCTAGGTACAGAAATATGGACCCTGTAAGGGCATAGCAAAAAGATAAGATTAAAATTAAGATAAGAATAGAATAAATTAAATTAAATTATTAAATTACATTACATAATAATGATTCTAAGTATTACAATTAAACTATGACATTATACAAGGCATTAATCAATCATTCATTACATTATATTAATTCACTACATTTTAATAAAATAAATCCATAATATCAGTCCATGCATTCGTTTCAGTCATAAAAGTAGTTTACATAGTCATTTTTTTTATTTTTTATTTTTACATTTACGTCAAGCATATTATTATAAGGTCGATCGATTCACAGTCTGTCAGTTTTAAATTCCTCAACGGTATAGTAGCCTTTCTTTATTAACAGAGATTTCAACTGTTTCGAGAATTTTGAGTCATTTGGTAGAGATTTTAAACTTTCTGGTAGTTTATTAAATATGTTAGCTAGTCTTGAGTATGGGCTTTTTCCGATAAATTTTAAGTTTGTGATGGGTAATATTAATCTATTCTTGTTCCGTCGGTTATAGTTTTCATTTAGCTCGATATTAGATTTGAAGAGGTGCCTATTTTTTCGAACGAATATACAACTTTGCATTATATATATTGCTGGTAGTGTTAGAATTCGTTGTTTAATAAAGTGTGGCCTGCAACTCTCTCGTGGACCTATGTTCATTAGTATTCTGATACATTTCTTTTGCTGAATGAAGAGGTCCAAAAAGTCAGTACTTTCTCCCCACAGAATAATACCATAATTCAGCCAGGAGTAGGCATACGCATAATAGGCAGATAAGGCGGTTTTATAATCTGTGTTGCATTTCAATATAGTTAGCGCATAGATAAATTGGGACAATTTTGCTCTTGTACTTTCTATATGTTTCTTCCAATTTAGGTTTGAATCTAATGTTAAGCCTAACAGTGTGAATTCGTTTACCTCTTCTAATTGAATTCTTTGCGTTAATATATTTAGGTTTATTGGGGTTCTTTGATGAGTTCTGAATTGGCATATTTTAGTTTTAGATAAGTTTATTTCTAAGTTATGTTCGTTTAACCATTGCTCAGTTTCTGTGAAAGTTTTAAAAATAGCTAAATGATCAACATTCGCGGGCGTTTTAAATAATAAAGAAACATCATCAGCGAATAAAATACACGACGAACTTATCTTTTTTGGCAAGTCATTTACGTATATTATAAATAAGGTACATCCTAATACACTGCCTTGGGGTATTGAATGATTAATGGTAGCCATGTCTGATCCCATGCTGTACATTTCCTGGTTAACGTTATCGTAATACTCTACTTCAACGAATTGAACTCTGTCTTGTAAGTATGATTTGAACCAATTAAAAGCTTGCCCTCTAATACCCGATCCGTAAAGTTTTTGTAATAGAATTCTATGTGACACCTTGTCATATGCCTTCGTCATATCCAGGAACAGGCCAATAGCGTATTTTCGTTCTTTAATGCAACTGTAGATTTCCTGTACGTAGTTGTATACCGCTAAAGTAGTTGAGCATTTTTTTCTAAAACCGAATTGGTTTTTATCCAAAATATGAAATTTTTCTAAAAATGTGTTAACACGGTTCGCCATTGATTTTTCGAAAATTTTTGAGATAGTGGGTAATAATGCAATGGGCCTATAATTACCCGGATTTTCTGAATTTCCTCCTTTTTTCGCAATTGGGCGTACTTTCGCAATTTTGAGCTTTTCTGGGAATCGTCCCTCGTCGAAAGAAATATTTATTAGTTTAGTGAGCGGCGGTGTTAACTCCTTTATGCATTTTTTAACTAATAGCGGCGGAATATCATCCACTCCAAAGCTACGTTTATTCTGCATTCCGCGTATAATATTAAAAACCTCGCGTTCGGTTACCGGTTCGATGTACATGGAGTTTATTGCGGGCGTATGCACCGAATGTACCGATGGCCCACACGGCGCTGGCCCCGCCGCAGCTCCCGTACTTTTGTTTGTATCTACACCTACCGATACGAAATAATCATTAAATGTCGTGCAAACTTGTTGCGGTGATTTTATCATTGTGTTATTTAATTTCAACGTAATGTTCTTTAGATTTCGTTTAGTTTTATTTGGTTTAGTTATGTTATTGATTAGTGACCACATCGTTCTTGTTTTATTTTTTGAGGCATTCATCCTCTTTTATGTAATTTAGTTTTTTTGAAGTTTTAATACATCTTCTTAACATTTTAGAGTATTTTTTGTAGTGTTTTTTAAATACGGCGCTATTGAGCTGATTCAAGATAATTCTAGTCAATCTTTTATTTTTGCATGATTTTTTTAGTCCCTTAGTAAGATAATTGTTTGTTTTATTTTGCATTATTTTTATCCGTTTCTTTGGTATGTATTTATTCAAATTAGATTGTAAAATGTCATGGATTTTATTATAAGTTTCGTTTATATCCAAGTTTTGGTTAAAAATGTAGTCCCAGTTAATTTTATTTAATGCCGATTGGAAATTTGTCAAATTAGTGTTGTTAAAAATTCTTTTAGTAACGTAGGGTGTCGTTTTAAGACTTTGCGTTTCCTCGTTCCTAAGGCTGTATGTTAAGCAATTGTGATCAGAGATACCATTATTATTAACAGTTATTTGAAATTCTGTGCTACTATTATTTGTAAATAAAAGATCTATACAAGTCGATGTTGATTTTGTGGTTCTTGTAGGAGTTTTAATGATTTGGTGTAGGTTTAGTTCTATCATGATATTGCTAAGTCTCTGGTAATCTTTTGCTTTTTTAAAGTAATCTAAGTTAAAATCTCCAGTAATTATGAGGCGTTTGTTTTTATATTTTAGTGTAATGAGCTTAAGTAGTTGATTTAAAAAGTTAAAGAACTGTTCTATATTGCGATCGGGCCTATATACAAGAATAATAATTAGTTTTGGCGACTTAATTTCTAAGGCACAACATTCTACAACATATTCAATGGAAAGATTGGTAATGTCGGGTAGTTCTTTACAGTTCAATCCCGTTCGTGTCAGAATGGCAGCTCCACCACCTCGGTGGTTTTGTCGACAGAAAGCCGAACTGAGCTCGTATCCACTGACTGTAATTATTTCTTTTTGGTGATTTCTTATCCACGTCTCGGTAAGGCAGACTACATTATAGGGTTCATTATCTAGTAGGCTCTCAAGAATATGGGTTTTGTTTTTGAGACTTTGCACGTTTTGAATAAATATTTTAAAGTCGAAAAGTATGATCTTCGGGTTCTCTACGACTTCCATCACCGTGGCTGTTTCTGCGCTGTGGAGTAGCGGATGTGGTTGTAGCGGATGTGGTTTGTGATGCAGTCTGGGTGTGGCTTATGAATGTGTTTTCAGGTGAATTATCGTTGTTTCTTCTAGACAGATTTCGTTCTTCTCTGTATTTTCTTCTTTCATTTAGTGCGTCTGAATCGAGATATTCTGAAATATTAAGTCCTTGTCCTTTCAAAAAATCTTGCCTGTGTCATGATATACTTTGTCATTCTTTTGCTGATGAGCTCTATTTGTACTGGGCGTTTTAGTCCATTTCTACCTATGCGGCGTAATTCTTCAATATAACCTGTTAGGTCAATGTTCAGCGTGTCTTGGAATGCGTATATTATCCTATCTTCAAGGTCTCTTTCAGTTTCCCGATAGTACTCATTTAGGCCGTAAATAACAAATCTTTTTGTGTTGTCGCCTTTTTGCGTACCTTGTTTTTGTAACTTTTGTATTTCGTTCTTGAGTTTGTCGTTTTCAATTTCCAGTTTCCGTATCTTTTCGTTAACATTTGCTATGTTAGTATTGATTGAAGTCTGTTCCAAGAGTAAGGCCTCTGTTGTATGGGTGAAATTAGACTGTAGTTTATGTATTGCTGTATTTATTTCACTTTGCACTGTACCTTTTATTTCGTTTAATATTGCTGTTTTATTATATTCAAGTTTTTCATCTAGTAGTTGGCTTATTTGTAGTAGAGTAATGGAGTTTGTTATTTGCGAGCTCAAATGTGCGTTTGCCGGGCTCGCAGGAGAGATACTCCTTCTGGTATGGCCTAGTATACTGTGATCGTTATCAATATGGTCGTCAATGGACATTGTCGTGTCGTTCAGCGTAGGCAGCGGCTGGCATCGGGCGGGAGTATCATCATTTTTCATTCGTTTTTTCGCATTTTCACATGATGGGCAGCTCCAGGACATTATTAATTTGTGTTTGTTTTCCATATAAAAAGATGTCGTCATGTTTACGCATCGATAATGGTGAACATGTTTGCAAGTGAAACAACGTAGTAATTCGCCGCGTGCTATTTGCTGTTTACATGCTTCGCAATTCATTTTAAATGGTTAAACGACCGTTTTATTTTTATTTATAATCTTTCGCGAGTCTTCTATTTATATCGTTCAACTTACTTAGCTTGGACTTTGTTCAGATGTAGTGGAGAGAGAATAATAAGATTTTGCAGAAACAATCACAAAAAGACTTAATGTGCGACCGTGGCTTGAACTCGGGACTCCTGATTTCTTGTTCACGTCACACATCCATTGGGCCAATTTAGCTCACAAATTAGAAGTCAAAATTAGGTGCTGTTTCTTGATGATGATGATTTATTTATGGGTACGTTGGGTATTTGGTTTTTATAAAATAGTACAACAACCGTCCAAAATTTTCTTGATTCACTATTAATTACCTAATTAATTCACTCACTTGGATTTTGGAATTGCTTACTGTCACAGTCATGAGGAACGCACATACAACGGTTTCTCTGCACTACGCAATCTTTGTTTATTGTTGGTTGGCTTTTATGTATTGTCACTAATGTTGTTGCTGGTTTTTGGATTAAGAGTTTTTGCTTTTAACTTCACACTTTGTGTATGAACCTCGTAAATAACACGTTCACGTAGTTTATAGTTGATGTTTAAACTGGTACACTTAGTTTTATTTACTTATACGCACTAATAGTATTTTTTAAAGATTTTTTATAACTCAACGTTTGCTTTTACGTTAGGCTAGACGCAGCGCCCTCTAGCGTCTCCCAGCGCCCTCTAGCGTCTCCTTTCGCTTTCAGTTGACACGGCAAAAGTTGGCTTCCTAATAATTTTACCACTATTTTCTTCTTCAGACTTTTGTGTATTTCGAAGCCCACAGCGTAGCAGCAAATCACTATGGCACTGCACCAACCCTGCCATAAAACATTAAGGCCCTGGTAACTTTAAATATTGTCGTTATGAGCGATAATAGTTCTTATTGCAATCCGATACGGGTTAAAATCTGTTGTAATAAATTCGAATAACAAATGAGCAAGCATATGTCATAAAAATGCAAATAAAATCGTGTAAAATTACATATTCAATATTTAATAATAAATAATCCATCATTGGATGCAGTTTGGCATTTGGAATTTTATGGTATATTTTTAATAATAATTATAATTGTTATTGAAGGGATAAACTGCTTTTTAAGATAATTAAGAGGTGACTTTTGATGATTTTTTTGATGCATTAAAGTATGTTTAATTATGTTTTGAGTTGAATCACTATATGCAAAAAAGACTTGAATATATCATATATTTTTTTGCTTACAAAATTATTTACGGTTAAAGAGATACATTGCTTTAAAAAACCACCTTTTTGAGCGTTTTCCAGAAATCTCCGCTTTAACTCTTCGTTCACTGCTACGACCTGTGCTTCACTGCTTGTAGTGGTAGCAACGTAGTATTTGTTTTTCTTACATCATCATCATCTTGTAATGTTCCAACTGCCGTCAACATTATGAGCTGGCCTCCAAAGGCCTCCTCGGTTCGAGAGGGAGTGAGCTATAATCTACCACGCGGGCCCAGTGCGGGTTGGTAGATGTCGTTTGTCTTCGAATTTTTGGTTCTAAGACATGTTGGTTTCCTTACGATATCCGTCACCATTTTGAGAGCAGTGGTGATGAAATTATTTACACAAAGTAAAGCCTCAGTCTGGGTTCGAACCCACGTCCTACAACTCGTAAGTCGGAGCCGTTCCCACTGGGCCACCACTGCTCTCGTTTTAATATACTTATAACTACGACTAGCTGCCCCGTGCCCACTTCGTTGGGCGGTAAATATTTTTACTATGAAAAAAAAACCGTCGAATAGAAATATCACTCAATAGATTACGACACGGTCGCGGTTCCATACCTATGTCGTATTATCTCTTTGACCATTCGTCCAAATTATATGCAGTAAAAGGGAAAAGTCTTTTATTTTAAACACTTGAGACGATAAATTTACTTATTTTGATAAGAATACATAACGATTTAAATGATTTTTTTTTTAACATAAAAAACTACTTTTGGTGACTTAAATATATAAGTTAGACATATGCTGTCGCTGCCTTTTTTAGGCATTATTAAGTTCTACAACTATTCTCTAGAACTCCGTTATATATCTGTCATCGTTAAGGCAGCTTTCGTAAGAAACGTTTTCGTTCGACCGTTTTTTCTAGCCTATAACACTCACAAATAACGTAGCTTTGTATTGGTAAAAGAATTTTCAAAATCGGTTCAGTAGATCCAGAGATTACCCGCTACAACCTCACACCTCACAAACTCACAAACTTTACCTCTTTCTAATATTAGTATAGATAGATTATAAAATAATAGTTCAAAAGACTAAAAAACACGCTTTAAAAACTAAACCAAAAAGCAGAAAATATTTTTTTTAAAAGCGTGGGGTGTTGTTTGAGGTATTTTTATAATCAATTAATATCAAGCACCCCAAGCTTTTTTGAAATTATTTTCTGCTTTTTTAGTTTGGTTTTGAAAACGTTTTTTTCGTTTTTTTAAACTATTATTTATTTTCTATTTTTAGTTCTGCTATCTACAAAAGCATGATTTTTCAGATGTTTTTCTTGCTTTTTTGTTAATTGTTGATTTGTCATCGGTCCTCTATAAGTCTACAAAGTATAAATGAAATCTGACCGTTTGAAGTGGGTCAAAATCAAGTCCAAAGGAGTCGGTTACAAACAATCATACAGGTAAAACTAATAAAAAGCGTGTAAAAAGAATACTTTTCCTCCTTTTACAAACTAAAAAAATACCAACACAATAGTTCCGAGAAAGCTAAAACTAATGACGCGATCGCCTATCTCGTAGGCTTATATTTCCCACCTAAACCATTCCGATTTGTTGCATTCATTCATTCAGTACTTCAGCAGCCATGATTGCTCGTTCGCGTGAGCGCCTCTGATAGCCATTTCGTAGCCGCACAAAAACTACCGGTTATCTGTACGAAATGAACGATCGAAACGAACCATAGATGCATAAATAATATAATATATATGCTTACAATATTAAATAATGGTATTCGTGACTCGTACGTCCATTCTTTTCAACGCAGCGTTTGTTGTATGATGTATGGCGAGTTTATTATTAAATTAGACAATGCGGTGACAGTGACAAGATTTATATCACTGATTTATTAAACAGGCTTCTAAGATTGAGATACGGTTATAAAGTTATTTTTAACCCACATCCACACATTTTCATCCTAAGGTTTTGTTGTTTTATTTTTCAGAAATGATCTTAGCTCTGTGTTTAAACTTAAAAGCATACGTTATTATTAAATGATGCTTAAATAATTTGCTATTATATAAAAGGTCTTAAGATAGACTATTTAATGGTGCGCTTCAAATGTCTTACGCAAGACTATCATTAAAGTCTGCGTAGCTTAAAATGAACGAAATATCTCTGGACAATTTACCTAAATTTAACCAATTACCGACATTATATTTTCTTAGGAGGTTTAAGTAAAGATCGCTTTTGCAAAATATCGAAGCAAATTGCGTCGTCGTTCTTTATGTATCTTTATTATTTACAATAAAGTAACGGTTTAGGTACCTATTAGTTAGGATTAATATTCGTAAAAGTGATTGGGTGGGTGCCCAAGTTTGTTACTGAAGACCGGTAGTAGCAGGAAGGATTCAAACAACGAAAACCAACGAACTTCGTAACTAAAAGTTGTAAAACAAAACTTTGAAAAATCGATGGAACAAGAACTGCACACGCTCTAAAACCTCGCAAAGTTAACCTGCCAACATGAAATGTGCTTAAATCCAAAAATAAATGCAGAATCGTAAGTAGGTATTAATCTGAAAAGCCAGCCGATCAGATAAGTTCTCGCGTCCTACCTACGAAGGCATTGTCACAGTTGGCTGTGAGTCCGGTACGCTTGCCAAATATGTCGCAACAGATAGCGTGCCGTCGCGTACGCCCGCGCCGCCGGCGTCGCCCGCCGCCTTCAGCCGCGCTCCGCCAGAGATTTAGTACTAAAATTCTGTCACACTCTCTTCCCAACACGACGCGCCGAATGCACGTTCTATACCAACTCAGACTTCTATACAATAGTTCGGGAAGTTCGCTGATTTATTTCCAAAATTTAAAAGAACTTAACAACAAGTATTTGGTTTCTTGTTGGTTTGGCTTTGTGCATTATTGAAGAATTTTGACGTATTCATGGTAACACAAAGCTACGTGCCATATTGAAATCATCAAACCTAAACCCGTGGCGAGCTCACTCAATTGAACAGAAGGGAAGTTTTAAATGGTGTTAAAAACACGGAAATGTGCAAGGCACGCGATTATGAAACCACACGGGCACGACTGATATGCAAACGGAAAGTTGTGTGTGGTTTTAAATTCGGGAAAGTTATTTAATTTGTTCGCCCGTTTCGGCTTGGGGGTGACATGACGAGCGCTGCAAGGACTCTGTCGCCGCCTCTCCTCGCCGAGGTGACGGTATCATAACATTTTCCGCTCAACTCCTGACGTCACGGTCGAGCGAGCACAAAAGGCAAACGCAAGCGCCGATTCAACTATTCCGCAGCTCGACTACTTGCTGTCGGTAAATTCACGCGTTGCCTCATTATTTCGCTTCGAGTCCGCTTCCTTCTAAATAAATGTTATTAAAATGCAAAAGTAATATTTTTAAATCGTCAAGTGTAAACGTTTCGTTGGACTACCTCGGCTCGGGCGGCGCGAGCGGCTCGGGCGCGTGCAATTAAGATTTCCACGTGTGCTTCATTCTGCGGAATGTGTTTTACGCTTTCCAAAGAGTTTTTTTTTAATCTTACGACTTTCAGGAGGAATTTAATAACTTTGCGAGTTACGAGCGTGTGTGAATGAATGCGTATGAATTTACTTGCATAAATGATAAATGTCGGTGAGGATTTATTACATCGTAGCCTCGTAGGTTTAAACTAAAAGTGGATGTTTATTTTTCACAGGTTCTAAATGTTTTCTGGCTGTCTAAATGTTACACTCGCATTTCATTGGGTAAAACTCGTAATATTCTAGAGAAAACGAACTTGAAAGTAACGGTATGACTTTACCTGTAGCTAGCATAAAATTAAAACCTATTCCTATGCGGGCCGAACGTTAAGCAGGCTAACTTTTACAGGATTCGCCACTGTTATGAAACTCCTAAAACGAGCCTGATTGAGACCGAAACTTTCTAGAATAGTAATTAGTTTCCTTCGTCTGAAAATTCTGAGATTTTCATAACCGGATAACTTTGATAAACTTCAGTGAATTTGGTGGCTCCTGTTACACTTGCGAAGATTTGCAAGGCTTAACTTGGACCAACATAAACTGCGAGTTTTGAAATCAATACCTGCCTGGATTCTCTTCTCAGATAAAAGAATTAGCTTCTATAGCTTCAATAGAGTGAAGTACTTTAAGGTTAGATCGCAGATACGAATAAAAGTCGATAAAACTTGAGAACTTTTCGAATAAAGATCTTCGCTTCGGCACAGATGACCTAATTTTTCAATGCTGTAAAGTTTCTTTGGAGAAACTAAGTAGTATGACTCAATAATGTATTTGTAGTCGTAAGCATATGTACTATGTACCTACTTACTTACTTAAACTTAAAACAGAACTTAAGTGCTAAAAACAACCGACTTCCAAAAAAACACTAAAAAGTGAAAAATAACTTTAATTTCGGAAGTCGGTGACTTTGGATATGTATTTTAATTTTTTGTCACCGCCTTCCGAAATTAAAGTTATTTTTCACTTTTTAGTGTTTTTTTGGAAGTCGGTTGTTTATTTTTTTTGAAAAAAGATTTTTATTTTTCACTTTTTAGTGGTTCACATGTGCTGTCCCTTCACAGCGTACCGGCGTGATGTTATGTTATTAACTGGTGTAAACAATTGACAGACTTGAGATTTCAGCAATCCCTGTCCATTTGCTATCATTTATTGAGGAGTTCCGTTGCCTATCTCCGAAGTTCTTCATCAGATCTTCACCAAATTGAAATGGAACCACTCCGAGAAAGTACTCTTCCAAAAACTACACAAATTGCTTCAAGTGTGCCCATAAAATTTGAAGAGTTCTCTCTATTTCTCCAGGATCCCATCATCAGATCCTGACTTGATGATCATGGGACCACCTGGGAAGTATACCCTTTCGAACAAAAAAAATTTTATCCAAATCGGTCCAGCCATCTTTGAGTAATCGGGGAACATACATAAAAAAAAAATAAAAAAAAAAAAAAGGTTCCGACGAATTGAGAACCTCCTCCTTTTGGAAGTCGGTTAAAAAAAGAAACAATTGTTAAAAATCTACTGAAAAGGATAAATAGTACCTACTGCTAGATATTTGTATTTATTACCTAGTGAAAACTAACACCGTGACACAAAAATTTTGAAGGAAGATATAAAAAGCGATACGACCAAATGTGTAACCAACAACATTAGACAATATATATAGGAATACATAGGTAAGCAGTTAATCTTCTTAGTGAACTTGTACTCGGAAAATTGAATTAAAAATAGGTACTGAAAATAAGTATTTTCGCTCATTCCTAGTATTTCATTATCCTTGTTTTCGGATTTTATAAATTCACTACTTCACACTAACTTGTATGTATTTATATATGATTTAGCAACTTGTACACGCGTTACATTAATTTATGCTATTTATTTGAAAATGTTTAAACTGATTACAGCCACAACTGATTAAACAATTATACTATACACCGTGACATTTTAGTCGTCTTACAAAGGTGTTCCACCTAATGTATCCGTCATAAAATACCTCTAGACGCGATTAAAACATTGTTACAATTAAGTAAGATAATAGGTATAAAGAAAAATAAATAATGCTGTAGAATTATGAAACACCCTCCCTGTTAATAATGTTTACGTATCAAACGGTAGAAGATATCTACCTACCTACCATTACATTCCATCATTAATTCCATCTCCATAACAGGATGTTTCAAACTACGTCATGCGTCTAAGCGAATGATATTTTAATTTTTTTAATTATGCATATTGTCAAAAACATCATTTTTTTTAAATAAATGTTTAGTAGTAATTGGATACATGAAGTGGGCTGCCGTTGTAAGACGACTAAAATGTCACGGTGTATAAGCGTGGTACATAAAGTAGGTAGTGGATGAAAATACTGCTACATATTGTCAGAGCATCCGATGTCTCTTAGAACAGCAAACTGCAGAAATTATTCAACAATTTAATTCCCGATTTCCCGCCATTAACATACACTGTGGGCCGAACCTGTGGGCGATCGGGTCAAAAAAGCGTCCATGTCTCGAAGCGTCCATTCGTAGCAAAAACCTAGGCAGCGCTTCCGTTCGCCGACAAAAGGAAATTCAATAAGAACGAATTTCCCGTGATTTACGACCACTATTTCCTCGTTAAGGCTCCACCGGCCCTCGAGGTGTGTTGCTGCACGAGATTTCATAGTAAAGACAATTCAGTTAGTATTAGATGTAGAGAAATACCTTAGTGCGTTGTTTTAACCTTTCACGTGACCAGTATGTTCCTAGTTCCTAACTGAAGGAATTGTATTTTTATAGAAGATATTCTGAGAGGACGTGACGTTGTATCTCCTTTGTACGTTGAATTGGCGTTAGTGTAACTTGGTATCTTTAAAGTTCCGTTTCAAAGATTATTTTTAAGAAACTGTTCATGAAAGTGTTGTTTAATCTACTCGTGAATTTTGAGACGAAGATCTACTAAGACTATCTAGCTATGGCGGTAGTGTATTCCAATAAGCATAAGTACCATGCATCATATAAAAATCTGTAGCCGAATAATCGAGTAAATTCTATGTATCGGTGTAATAAATAGGTGAGGTGCTGGTAGCGTTGGTGCCGAGGAAAATATAATTAAAAGGCGGACTATTTAACTTCACGTGTGTACTGAATCATTGTCACAGTTGGAACACTGTTCCTAATTGTTGCCACAGATCACACATAAATTCACATTTTAATGTTGGTATTGCAATAGTGATACTAAAATACCCAACAATCCTGTCTATGTAGAGAAAACCAGAACAAACATAACAAAACATTTTCTCAAATAATTTTCGTAGAAAAACTATATAAATCTGTCCATAAATGTTTAGTCGATGACCCGAAATAGGTTCGGAACCGCCCAAAGCGCTTAGCTTTACCTAACTAGAGGCGAACTAAACTTGTCAATAAAATGTACCGACCTCATTTTATTGCGGGGAGTCGACCCGGAAAAAAGAGTTCGTAATCATTTTAACGTTCTATATTATAGTTATTTATATGATCCTTTAGGATCTGAGGCTCAGTTGGTGGTCATGTAACGATGTAATGGATGATCGAGAAATATTAAGTTAAACAGTCGATTACTAAGATCTCGAATTGAAATATATTCAGGCACATAGCAATGACAACAGGTGTGGCAATAAAAGGATTATACTTAAGATAAGTATTTAACGCAGGAATGACATCAGTCCGATTCAGTTTTTCCCTTGCTACCCTCTACCAGCAATGCCCTAAACCGAAGTCCGTACCCCACAGGGATGCCCTTAGCGAACAGTCGCTCTAGTTTTAAGTTTCTTTTAAGCCCTGGCTGGTAATTTTAATTTATTAAGATTATCACAGACAAGTCCGGTTAAGGAGACGACAACCTTATACGTTGAACTGCGAGATATCATTCACAAAAAAAAGCAGGAATTACAGTTGTCAGCTAACTTTATGTTTAAGGGGGTTTGTTGCGCCACTTCTTCTTCCCAGCTAAAACACTAGGAAGTGGTGAAGGGCAGGCATTTTGGGGGGACTGTCTTATGTAATTTTGTCGTTCAAAAAGAGCTGACTCTCAGCCTAGTTTGAATAAATGACTTTTGATTTGATTTTATTTATGGGGTGATGCTGGGTAAATTAACTAATTTCAGAATTACAGATGGATGATGGCTGCAGTCAACGAACAAAAACAGAAAAAATATATTAATTAATGGATGTTAAAAATTTGAAAAAAATATACATATCTACCTACAGAAGTTACAACATTTCAGTCGTAATTTTCGAATGCAAACGAAAAAAAACAGCACACACATCCCGACGGTATGTCCCTATAGATATCCCCGTTCCACTATCGATCTGTCATTACTTTGCAGTTTACGCTTCTATGTACATAGCACAACTCAATCAAATCGCAAACTCGATTAATTTGTCTTTTAGTCGACAAAAGGCGTCGCGGAGTCAGTCGACTAATCGATTGCTCGTACATCCCTATTGAAGTTATCCGCAGCATGGAATATCTGTGTTGTTCTTGTAAATTCACAGCAGGACACTTGAACCAATAAAATTTCCGTATAAGTTAATAAAAGTTCCATAATGTATCATAATAGTAAGCATGGTTGCACGAACAGACGCGCGTTTTACTTACCAAGTGCACAAGTACCAGTGTTGCCAACTCCAAAAGTTCAAATTATCAAGTTCTTACGTCGAAATTATCGTACTGTCGGCAAAATTATCACACATAATAAAAAATCAAGAAAAAAAACTTAAAACAGTCATCAAAGACATTGGTACCAAACGACAGTGACTAGTCAAAGGGGAGAATATGCCAAATTTCACCACCATTAGCGCTAGCAGCACAAACCGCCAAACTTTACAGATTTTTAATGAGAAAACTACAAGAATCCTACTATAATAAAGTGTGTTTGTTGGGCTGTTAAGATATTTGGATGTTTGTTAATCAATCACGTATACGATAGTTTATAACCTGCATTAACATATAGGATACGTTTTAGCCCGGTATTCCGTTCCCGTTGGGTAATTTTCGACCTTCACGCGGGCGAAGCTGCTTGCAAAAGCTAGTACAGTATAAAACGCAAAGTGCCGGTCGAATGGAAACAAGTGTTATTATTTTCATGTAAAAGAAATTTGAGAGAAAGAGAGAGAGAAACATTTACATGTTGATATTGACATACTTGACAGTTGACGTTGACATTTTGTTGACTTTCTGCTTTTTATTTTGTCTGACAAATACGTTTTGCTCATGGAACTAATTTTTTTCAAAGCTCAAAATTATCGTACTTTAGACAATCACTATCGTACATCGTACCATTGGCCAAATTATCGTACGCCCCATAATTATCGTACGGGTTGACAACACTGACAAGTACAAACACGCAGTGCGTGTATGCGTCAGTTTGTTCTGTACTCACAGAACACACTGACGCACACACACACACAGACACTTCCGACATTCCCATTGCTTCGGACAGTATCGAAAGCTCCTGCGTTTATACACACATTTACAGTGTATTTATACACTTGTTAACCACAAGTAAAGCGCGCGTCGCTTTATGAGATAAAAATACCATACGTCGATCGTTACAATTACGTCATTATTTAGAGGGATCTTAGGTGATTTTTGGGAGATACCTATATTCATTGTCCAGCAGTTGATAACTTTTGGATAATTCGATAACAAGTAGAGTCCAGCCACGTCTAATGATTGGTTGATTATTTTATCTTCTCTGGAAAACTACTTGAAACCTAGTCCTTGTGCTTACGTGCTTGCTATACTAAGAAGCTCCTGTTAATCCGGTAACATGTGACGGAAAATGTTAAAATAAAGAACGCTACAAGAGGTGCATTGGTACGGTTCTATCTCATCGCACTTGATATCCGCTGTATACTGTGGGAGAGAATGTGCACAATATCAAAACAAAATTCTCAACTTTATACCGCCAATTATTGTCTCCGCAACTCACGAACACACATTGAAATTACGCAAGACCGCATCAAGAAACCTTGAGACAAATTACGCTGCTTCCAAAACATTGTAAAAATGTACGCAGCCCGAAACTTCAGTGAGACCAAATAATGGGGGATAAGAACGTATGTGACGTAATTTATGTGTAAAATTTTCTCGTAAAAACTTCGCTCCCCGCGTGTTCTCTGTAACATCGAATTTTTCGAGTGGCCTCTCTCTATCGTCATGAGTATCATTATGTCACGATTTTAAAACGATCGCACTTATTTTTGTTTTGTTTACTAGGATACTTCATATTTTGTTCCTTAAACACGCTCCTGGGAAATCCTTTGATGGCCTGAGAGCCTGTAGGTCCTCGAAAACCTTTGAGCTGTTTCGTTTGTGTGACGCGTAACAAAACACTCTTCTAAGGATTTGACGAAAATGGAGATTAGGAATTGAGGAAGAGATGACAGAAACTTATAAGAACACTCGAAATAATTACTCATGATAATCTCAACCTCATTTTTCTTTGCGAATCGATGGTTCTTTTTTATAGGATCTCGTCTTATGCCCAGTAGATGGTAATACTTAATTGGGGCTTCAATGGCACTCTTTAAGTCCTTAAAAGTGCAGGTATATGGACACTCAAGCTAGTGAGTATGTTATGCTTTATAAATCATATGAACAAACAAAGGAAACAGGTTCAGTAAATGAATATCAGCTAAATATTGCATAATCTTGTTTTAGTAACGAAGTCAACGAGTAACCTGCATGCAAGGAATATACTTCGCTTTTGACCGATGACTTTGGCGACTACAGGCCTTCAGAATTTGCTTTGAGGACTAATACCATGATACAGCGACCAATCTGCTAACGAAGTGTGTGATCATAGCAGCGTTCCACAGGATGATGGTTCGTTATACTGGTATATACGGAAGGCTGTATTAATTGCCCCTTTTGTAAGGTATTTTACCCCAGTTTCTCATTAGTGCAACTTTCCGTATGCCTGCAATAACAAACTTTGCTGTTCATAGTCCAGGTACATAAAAGTGCGAAAATATCAAGGTCCAGAAGACAGAATTAACGAACACCGCAATTACATACTAATTAATCAGGAATAATGCACAGGCGTAATGTGGGTCTACTAGACCTATAGGATCGCTGCCTAAACGTTCGGGGAAACAAGGCATGATGTTATGTGATGTAATAGATCACAGAAAATGTTGGCTACCGTTTTACCTTTGTCAGATGTCACTTGTTTGTTGGAGATCTATAAATATGACAAACTTAAACCCTCCAAATGCTGAAATAGGTCACGGATAAGAAAAAACTTCCAAGAAATGCTTTCAACCAACATTTCTAATACCATATTCTTGCAGGATAATCTACAAATTCGGGGAACGTGCGGAAGACAGACGTCGTCGCGCGGCAACGTATGCACGCGATCTCTTGGCAGCCCCGTCCAAACTCCAACACTTAGATTTACATGGCAAATGTTGTAGCACAAACGTTACTGCAGAAACACGCTAACTGCGGGACGCCGACTCACACTACTATTGGATTAAAATGCGACTCCATTTGTTTATAGTGAGGAAATCAGTGCTGTTACGAATGTCTTTGAGGCAATTTGGCATCTGAGTTCGAGCTAGGGATTCAGCTATTCTCGAGTCTCGAATTGTGAGGTACTGTTTGCAACAATGTAGTAGCTACAATGTGGTCTTTGTTGATATGATGTACAAATATTGTGGTGTCGACGGCGCGTGTTAATTACAGGCAGATTGTTCACAAATATGAAAGTCATGTTTCCAGATAATTGAATTCCCGGTTCAGTTGAAGCAAAGATGTGCACTCACATTTCGCCAGCTATGATTAAGTCCTGTGTGATATTGCCAATAGCCGGGTACAAATCCAGACTGCGGGCTTCTATTGAGAAATTCCAGAAAACAAAACCCAATAACACTTTTCCCGACCTGGAAATCGAACCCAGGACCCCATGCTCAGCAAAACGCTTGCGACCACTAGACCAACGAAGCAGACAGTTAAACTGGAACATGATTTTCATATTTCACGACTTACATACACACATCAGCCACATCAATTATACTCATTTAGACTCGAACAGAAGTTTAGACGCCGCGTATACCTCTACACTTTTTGCACAGAAATCGCGCCAAACAGCGCTTAGTTTCACTAGATCCGACATAAAGATAAGTACACAGTAAAAGCTAAAGCAATTATCAGTGGAATAATCGTCAGTTTAACTAATTTAACGCAGTGCAAAAGTAATTGTGTCGGTTTGTGGGGGACCCTAATCTGGACTCATAAATAGTTGGCGCGGGCAGGCCCTTCGCAACCGCAAGCCGGGCTCTAATCGCAGTACCTACCATACAACCTGCGAATAATATCGTGACTACTCATTAGACATGCAGTTACGTTACTATCTTTTAATTTATTATTTGCAATTGTAATTTAATTTAGACTTATATTTGTAAAGTAACTCTTTTCATCGTCTGCGAAGCCTTTACCGAACTAATTTGGGTTGGCTGCCAGTCTAACCATGTGCAGCTGAATACCAGTATTGTATATGGAGCGACTGCCTATCTGACCTCTCTCTCATCAAACTGAATGAGTTAACAATAGACTGATCAAGAATTTATGTATATTATGTGGGTGACGACATTTTACCAAGAGAGATTAAAAATATCCTGTCGATGGAGTTTTTCACAATAAAAATACCAAAATAACTCTCAATTATTTCCCGGTATCAGTAAAACCTCAATCAATGAATAAACGTTCATTGAATAAAAGTTCTCGGCATCAGTAAAAGCTCTTACTTTGGTTTACCTACAGAAAATAAAATACCGGAAAAGGTAGCAGCCATGAATTTTTAAAACCGGTACTTCTAAAATATTACAGAACGTATCAATCATGTGCTGTAAAGCAATTCAGGAGTTGTTTCATGGCATGAATGAGGGTAGAAGTTTCCCTCTACAGTAGGTACTAAAGTATACATACAAGTACTCAACTCACTTCTACTGCCTCCTAGATCCTTCACGAAATTGCATTATGAAGGTTTTACTATAATAAAAATAACTGCTGCACATTCATTCAATGATTGCGTCGTAATGTTGAAAGGATGTACTAAATAGATCGATATTTTGTTACCAGAATATAGGCGGATATTGCTAAATATGCGTCTGATCCTGATACTTTTAATATAAGTAGATAAATAAAATCAATTCAAACAACACATTTTTGGAGACAACTTTTGTTTTTTTTTTTTTTTTCAGTTCTACCTACCACACACAAATTACTATACTATAATATATACCTTTATTTGCTTAGTAAATAAAAATGACAGGAAGTTATTATAACATCATTAGAATACACTAAGCGGATAAAATACGTATTGCTGAAAAATACATATTATTGAACCTCTCAAGTAATTTTTTTTTTTCACTTTCAAACAAAGGCAGATTTATTTTAAATCGATTTATAAATGACGGAGTTCTGAGGCAACAAAAATTAAAAAGAAACATCCGGTTTGACAATCTCCTTCTTTTTCTCAAGTCGGTTAAAAAGGACGTTCCAGACCTCATTGTTTTAACTTAACATTTAATAAACATTTCTAAAATGTACAGCGGAATAGTGGCAGGCAAATTACTGTCCCAGTTCTCACAGTTTGGCTAGCAGATCTAGCCGTATGCCGAGAAGGTGATTTATAATGAGCAAACCTTCACTGTCAACTGCGAACACGACGGTTTCTAAAGGTATTTTACTAAGATAACTATGATTATTTATTTAAATTGTTACTGGCCTACTGCAAGACAAAACAACTTGGCGTGTTGATAACAACGTTTGTTGTCTGTTATGGTATTGGCCTTTTACTTAGTTCGAGTTTATTCAAAATACTTTCTTTGTTCCATCACAGTACATATAGCTTCTTTTTATTTATTTAACTATTTATGTACACATCATAGAAACAGATGAAGAAGAGAAGAGAAAACGAGACGACAGAAAAGAACAGAAAATAAAAACTTGTTCCAAAAAAAAGCAACCGACTTCCGTAAAAACAATATAAAGTAAAAAATAACTTTAATTTCGGAAAGTCGAAGTCGGTGACTTTGGATATGTATTTAATTTTTTTTGTAACCGCCTTCCGAAACAAAAGTTATTTTTCACTTTATAGTGTTTTTTTCGAAATTCGGTTGTTCTTTTTTTTTGGAAAAGTTTTTTATTTTTTACTTTTTAGCTACATTACCTACCTCACACCAATTTAAAATTTCGTCATCCTTGGGGTCAAAACAATGCATATTTATGCGATAGCAGCAATCGCAGTTATTTTGCTGTCATTTTTTGAGGAGTTACGTTGTCTGTCTCCGAAATGCATCATCAGATCAAATGAAAAAAAAAAAATGAAATGAAATGATGTGAATGAATGGATGGATGGATGAATGAAATGGTGAATGAATGATGTGATGAATGAAATTAAATGGGTCCATTTCGGAATAAACACCTTTCGAACAAAAAAAGAATTTTGCAAATCCGTCAGTCAATATATGACGGAGTTATGTCCAAACATACATTTAAAAAAAAAATCAAAAAAAAAAACAATCGACTTCCAAAAAACACTACAAAGTGAAAAATTACTTTAATTTCGGAAGTCGGTGACTTTGGATACGTATTTTAATTAAATTTTTATCACCGCCTTCCGAAATTAAAGTTATTTTTGACTTTGTATTTTTTTTTGTGGGAGTCGGTTGTTTTTTTTTTTTAATTTGTTATTTTTCACTTTTTAGTTAGAGTACCTACCCCACACCAATTCAAAATTTCATCATCCTTGGGGTCAAAACAATGCGATAGCAGCACTCGCGGTTTATTTGCTATCATTTTTTTAACAGTTCCGTTGCCTGTCTCCGAAACGTATCATCAGAACTGTATGAATTTTTATGGGACCATTTCGTAATAAACTCCTTTCGATCAAAAGAAGAATTTTGGAGTCGTTAGGTCGTCGGTTAAATAGGTACAGAGCTGATGCTGATGAAATACCTTCCAGTCATCTTTGCATCCCCTCCATCATATCAGCCATCGGGATAAAGATCCGATGTCCTAATTCAGGTCATGGCCATATGCCAAATTTCATCCAAACCCGTTCAGCCGTTTTAGCGTGTAATCGTAACAAACAAACCAAAAAATCGAATATTTTGTCTTTATAATTCTAGTTGAGATAGTATGCTGCGGTTAATCTGTAACTTGGCAAAATTTCAGCATTCAAAAAGTCAAATTGCAGGTCCACTTATACCAGATAAATGATAGAGGAAGCCGATAAGCCAACCCACCTCAACTTCTTCTTGCGCTTTATTTCGCTAAATAATCTGTTCACCATTACATTACAACACAAATAACATCAGGCAAGTGTCCCCCTGTATGGGTATAGCATGGCTTGTTAAATTACGACGGCTTAGCTCGGAGATGTCCCTCTTTTCTTCCAACTGTCCCTTAGGACTCGAGATAAACAATGTACAGAAATCCTTTGTAAAGCCTACAGCGCTATCTGATGACTTATTTCGTCTCTTTTTTCCACATTTTATAAACAAAAATGCGACTATAAAAAACTTTTTAAAAAAAAATAAACAACCGACTTCCAAAAAAACACTAAAAAGTGAAAAATAACTTTAATTTCGAAAGTCGGTGACTTTGGATATGTATTTTAATTTTTTGTCACCGCCTTCTGAAATTAAAGTTATTTTTCACTTTTTAGTGTTTTTTTGGAAGTCGGTTGTTTATTTTTTTTTTTTAAGTTTTTTATTTTTCACTTTTTAGTGGTTCACATGTGCTTACCCCTTCACAGCGTACCGGCGTGATGTTATGTTATTAACTGGTGTAAACAATTGACAGACATGAGATTTCAGCAATCCCTGTCCATTTGCTATCATTTATTGAGGAGTTCCATTGCCTATCTCCGAAGTTCTTCATCAGATCTTCACCAAATTTAAATGGAACCACTCCGAGAAAGTACTCTTTCGAAAACTACACAAATTACTTCAAGTGTGCCTATAAAATTTGAAGAGTTCTCTCTATTTCTCCAGGATTCCATCATCAGATCCTGACTTGATGACCATGGGACCATCTGGGAAGTATACCCTTTCGAACAAAAAAAAAATTATCCAAATCGGTCCAGCCATCTTCGAGTAATCGGGGAACATACATAAAAAAAAATAAAAAAAAAAAAAAAAAAAAAAAAAGGTTCCGACGAATTGAGAACCTCCTCCTTTTGGAAGTCGGTTAAAAATACGATGTATTAAGTCGCACAAAACTTTAAAAGTTATGTCAACTTAGTACTTAATTATGTGATTGAATCTATTAACATTCCTTTTTATACAGGTAAGTAGGCTTATACATAAGCAATCAAATGTTTATTTTTGAAATATCCTTATTTATTACGAACTTTTTGAAAAGGAAATCAAATGATAAGGAAAATAACCCGCTGCGTCGCCACAATGCGTGTGCAATTTGGGTGAAACTTTTGACATCAAATCTCTAACGAGCCGAAAAAAGGCGAAAACGACAGATTTTGTGGGTAGGTAATGTGACAAATGTGAAATGGAGTCACAGACGAATCCCTCTGGAACGGGAATTCCCGATAAAAAAGCTCCATTGTCCTGCCCTCCTTATGATTGATGCAGTTTTCGCGTGTCGCCGACATCGCCCCGCTCCCGAACTCACGACACGTTTGTCTGACAACATAACACAAGTGTGTGCACTGTGCAAAATCACCACACAGTTTCGGTCTCTAGCTGTTTCCACGAAACTTAAATGTCACTGAGGTTTGTGAATGTTAGTCGTAAACAACTTTGTTACCTACTGTCGCTGCTAGACACACACTAAATTACTGTATTATGTGACGTGAATTTATTGTTGCTGGCTTAGTTATGACATAATTGAGTATTTAAAACGAAAACACAAGATACATCAACGGGAATACAAAATTGCTTTATCGGGTAATTTCGAATTTATTCTAAAGCCATTCAATTCGCATGGCGATGGCTGAAGCAGTCCTCCAGCCGAGGGTCGGTAGCAGAACGTAAGCCGCTCTCAACAATTGCTGCTTTTGAACTCATTAAGAGAGGATTAACGTTGACTTTGAGCGATCACATCTATTTGGGAACGGCGACGATCAGATAGAACAACGCGCTAATCAATTACTATTCGTTCAGATTCCTTTAACACCGTGTAATTAATAATGGTAACCCCGACTAGAATACTAATTTACTCCCGGAGGATTTCTGCGAAAATATAAAGGTACTGACAAAAGCAGAACGGATGTGTGGCTGTTTATTTTTTAAACATACCAGTTTCAAAGTTTCTAGGAAACAAAAGAAGTTGAAAACAAACATAGCGACACCCCACCGCACGCACCGCCTGCGTCTCAGTAGCAATCGCAAGATAAACAAATAGGGAGAGAACTGTATTCGAAGGGATACCCTGTATGCTTGCAACTTAAAAAGCGGCTACAAAGTCGTATCTTCGAAGTTAGATTCTATCTGAAGCACTGGGGAATAGGCTAGGTACGCGAGGCTCCAGCCAGTGTCAATATTGAATCAGCACGGTTCGTGTTTGTGAGAGGAATAAATTGCGGCCAGCCACCGGAAACTGTTCGCGTCAGACGAATAATTTTCTTATCTATCTTTTTTTATCTTACTTTCTTCCCCAAATAATTTGAAAGGGATCGCGGAGGCGCGTTATTTTTAATTTCTGTCATCCTTATTTAGTGTCGTGTTGTTCACAAAAACGCTTCGCCATTTTTCTGCTTATGAGTGTGAATAACATGAATTATATACGGATGGAACAGCACTCAAAATTGTTGAGCAAACACCACTGTTCAGTTTCAGATTTTGTGTACATTAAGCCTAGTTCGGCACGTCCCGAAAATTAAATCTTACCTATCAACCCTGAGCGCGAACGTGACGAGACATTACACTGCCTTCCGTAATCGAATTTCTAGACAGAAACGAGAGCATACACTTTACAGAATAAAAAAGTAGATGCACTTTATTCTTTGTGAGCTGAATGCGTTATTGCATGACAATATTATTGGGGCAGTGTAAGAGGCACTTGCGAAAGGAAATTGAAGGCAATTCAACAATCTCGAAGACGTAGTGCCTGATAATATACTTTACTGGCTCTTTGAAGTGTCCTCAGAATGCCGTGTATTCCCTTGCATATACAAGCTATGTGACTCTTACTTTTGTGTAAAAACCCGTTTCATTGAAAAGGGCGAGGAGATTGGCGTCGTTGAGTGAATATGAATAATATATACTTCCCTTTAAATTTATTCGGCCGGTCAAGACGCTCTTAGATATTGAGTAAACATTCATATCTTTGCCTGTGATGAAAGGGAGTTTTGTTATCCTTCGTAATTTAGATTTTGTAACGAAGACTCGTATTGAGAATGACATTGATCGAGCAATGAGAATATATCTACTAAAATATAGCTCTCCTTTTGTCCAAAAACTATAATCTAGTTTATTCACTTGACTGAGTAAAAGAGAAATTAGAAATGATTGATCTCAGATTACAGGACGAAATCACAAACTTAGATTATAAAAATCTAGTCTCGAATTTAGATAGCTGATTCTAAAGAAGCTATTATCTGATTTGTCATCATTCTAGCTCTTGTTTCAATTTTAATATCTTTTTAACATTAAACCTTAAATTGGATATTGTGATTCTAAATTCAGACAAAGATATTACAACTCTTAAAGCAATTGTGAGAAAAGAAAAGGTCAGACAAAAGAGCAAAGACTTTTAAGTGTAAAAGTTTACAAAAAGTGGCTAAATCGAAGAACAAACGAAATTAAAATTCGTTTTATTTCAGTGCGTATATTCGTATAGAGTAATAAAGGCTAAACGATCACGGGGTGTATCACTTCCAGGGCATTTGATCCGCTATAGCGCCATAAACGGGGAGGTTCGTCCCTCCCGCCTCTTCCAACGGCCACTAACCGACAGATAATACACTATAAACAATTTGTTATTGTATTCGGGCACATACATACATCGATAAAATTATTCACAAATGGAACTTTCCTACCGAATATTACAAAGGTTTTTGTATTTCCTGCAAATTGCGGCCTTCGTTTAAGATTAGGATACGAAAGGGTCTTATTTACGTCTCCTTGTTAGATTTTTGCGTGTTGCTGTTAGGCTTTTATTCTATCTTTAATGGGTTTTCTACTTTTGTGGAAACGATAAACGTTAACGAATTGTCGTTCTAATGATTTCCATTTTTATGAATTGTGTCCAGTATTCCAGATACCAATATTTACCTAGGTACATGTTGTAGCATAATGAAAAAAGAAATACATTTCTATAGCTTTCTATAGCTGGGATATATTAACAGAATGCTTAATGAAGAGATCACTAGATGCACAACTAATTTAGGTGTAGTTATTCTTCCACCGTAGGTCTAGTAGGGCTTCCAAAGACGTTAAATATGAATCTCTTTGGTGGAAACCTGCAATGAGCGTTTAGTTATGTCCGAAAAATATTTGACATGAGTGTATTTTTTCAGAATCGAATTTTAAAATTCAAACAAAAAGCTTTGATACGAATTTCGAATTTGGTCAAGAAGCTGCGAATAGAAATCAAGTAGGTTTAACCGTAGTGGATTAACGCTACAATTATACAATTGTGGTAATAACCTCAAAGTTATGATAACGTTATGTAGTTAGTACAAGTACATCGTTTACATTGAGACAGTTCCTGATCGCCAAGGCAATCGTTTCGCTCATAGTTTCCGCGACACAACACTTTATAGTCACCCCGGAGACGGCTGAGCATCGCTTTAATGTCGTCTGGTATCGTAATGTGCAACAGACATACATGTAGGTATATCATATTCATAGAGATAGACAACAAAAGAGGTAAAAATGCAGGCAACTACTTTTTAACTCATGTTGTGTGTCAGCAGGGCAGTTAAGTCTTTGACTTTGGTCCTCTAATGTCGAAAACGACATTAAAATGTAATGATTTAAAGGCACACGTATGGAAAAAAACCGAACGAGTGCTTGACGGCCCACGCACAATGAAAGGTTCTACAAATGGGATGAATTTATCGGAAGAAGAAACTTACACTTTGTAGTTGAAAAAAAAATCCTCCCTTACTTGGATACTTACGTCACTGTTAATTCTCCAATAAATGCAAATGTAACAAAAAATAGTAGCAAAACTACAAATTAACGATGTGTGGACTTCTTTTTCTATCTTTTGCTAAGAAAAATTTCTTCTTTCAATATCATGATTTTAGGTCAACAGTTTAATTTATTTACGAGTATAAAAATATGTCGCATAAATGGCTGTATTTTTTTTGCGTTGCTTAGAAGCTCGATTTTGTTTTAGAACTCCAAGAGACCGCATTTGTTTGAAATTCAACTTGATACCTCCACGAGTCCCTGAGAAAAAGGGTCTTGACAGACAGACGGACGGATGGACAGACAACGAAGTGATCCTATAAGGGTTCCGTTCTGTCCTTCTGAAGTACTCAACCCTAAAAAGTGAACTTCTTGCCTAGGTGCCTATTACCTACGTCTTTTGTACGTGTACTTTGTCCACGCTTTGCAATATAAAACAAGTATACAAAAAAGCAAACCATGTTAAACCTTGGCAATCTATGCCCAGTAACTACATTGGTTACATCATAAAACAAATCATTTTCTCTCAGTAATATTCCTGGCCTCATATATTTTCCGATGGTCACACAAATCAATTGGGTTACTTAGCCACATTAATTGTACGTACCTTGCAGAAAAACAAAGATTATATTTTCACATTATATGGAGATATGAATCTATAAGTTAAAATCCTCTTGGTTTTGTAGATGTTACAACGCAAAACTTATTTTTTCTTTAATTTACACCACGTAGGTACATCTGTTGCTCTGGACAAAATTCCCAGCAATTTGTAAACAAAGAAACAAGGATACTTTGCAATAAGGTTTTCCATTCATCATTTGGCACAAAGCAAGAGCCGTCGCGATTGGATCCCTACGGTACAACTTTTAATTAAATAGAAACGCTCTTACTCGCACTTGAGAATTTGTAAAGTCTTCAAGATAACATTGTGAAACTGTAGAATGGCCACGATGAATGAACTACTCCAAAGAAAACGTTCAATGGCTACAGCTATAATGTAACTCGTTCATTGAAAATGGTGGTTTAACTCAAGATCTACCACAAATGTGTCGATTCTGCCGTTTTCATGTCGTTTTGTTCTTCTGGATGTTTTCTTGTTTTTAGAGTCCGTAGTCTACAAGGAAATTTTTCCATGTCCGCAGCTTAGGTCAGAGACTCTTCGTAATAGGTACAAAGCTATAATTTGGCATAGGTTACGCCGTCAAAATGTATCTCCTCTACACGTAAACTGGGGATTTTTTTTCTCGTCTACCCATAGTGTCGTTATATATGTCTTTCAAAAATATTGCAGGTTTGTAAAAAGAATTTTCGATTAAGGGATCTGTTTGTGAAATATTAAGCTTTCAAGTCCTATTTTCGGTAGTGGTTGTTTTAGGATTATGTGGAAAACTACGACAGCTAAGTTGGCTTTACAAGTTAACAAGTAATCGTCGACCACCTGAATGTATTAGAGAATATGTCTATCAACTACAATGTCAAGTTTGTTCTTAGTATAAATTCATCCCAATTCCTGAACCCTTCATTGCACGAGGTCCAACACGCAGTTGGCTGTTTTTTTTATATTAAAAGAGGAAAGCCACCTAAATTGGGAGAAAGAAATCGAATCTGTCAGCCCGAGAAAACTTTTCACGCAAACAGCTTTCCTTGAATTGGATAATAACAACTAAATATCCGTCTAGATACCTTTCACTGGGTAACAATATACTGTACAGAGTAGTACGGAGGACCCAAGATATATTGTACAAGTACCTATATTTTGCATTTTCCTTTAAAATATCAAAGGAGTTTGGAATAGATTGAAACCGTTTGAGATTCCTCCTTATAGTAACGACGTATTGGATTCAAGTTTGTGTTAGCACACAAAATAATGATCGGTTGACGAACTGTCCTTAAAATCAGAGGTTTATTAAATAAAAAATATATAGTCACGTTTTCTTAACACGAATAACAAATAAAATTCATCCACCAAAGAGACGCTATAATTTAATTTATCTCAATAAAAATATTGAAAATGTTTAGTCAACGACGTCGCTTATTTTATTACAAATCTAAAATATGTTAAAAGAAAATCTCATACAATAACTAACAAATTCCAAGAACAAGATATTAATGTAACCGAAATAATAAAGAAAAGTAAAAGAATAAAACCGTGGAAGGTTAAAAAGCTCAATTCCATTTAATGAGAAAGCAACTTGTTCATAAATAATATATTTTCCATAATTACATTTCATTTAAAATGAAAAGTTTTAATACAAATTGGATTAGGGTGAATATTTGAAGATATTCGGAATTCATAAATTAATTTCAAATAATGCATCCAATTACGACTTTTGTGGATTTAACGTAAAGTTTGTAGAGCAGGAAACGAAATAAATCAATTGCACAGTATTTGAACCATTATAAAGGACTGAATCTGAAGCTGAAAATTATCGTCGAACGGTGATGCGATATGAAACACACGGTAATTAGTATTAAAAATGGTTATTATGCTTCGTGATTGGTAATTATAAATAAAATTAAAAATACACTTATGTCACATATTTATTTATTATTTACGCAACATATTAATGACATTAAACTTAGGTATAACATTGACTTGATTTAGTTCTTTTAAAATACTCATAATTAACAGGTTTTCCTAAAAATCAATCATATAATCTGTCTAGGCATCGTCATCATTTCAGCCAAAAAACATCCACTGTTGGACATAGGCCTCCCCCAAGCTCCTCTACTTCGATCGGTTCTGTGCTTCTCGCAACCAGCGGATTCCTGCGGCTTTCACAAGGTCATCGGTGAACCTCGTGGGAGGCCTTCCACCACTACGTCTTCCGGTACGCGGTCGCCACTCCAGAACCTGACGGAATTACGGCCGACTCCAAAACCTGTTTGATTCCGTCATACTCGAGAGCAAAACGCCACAGGCATGGAACAGACGTGTGGTGGCACTTTTCTTTAAGAAGGGTGATAATACGCTTTTCAAGAGTTATAGGCCCATCTCATCTTCTGAGCCATGTCTACAAGCTGTTTTAAAAAGTAATTACGAACCGGCACCACACCAACCACATAGCACACACACACACACCACACCATAAATACCCAACACATACATATACATACACACACCACTCGCATACATACATACAAAAGGCCGAAGAGTATAACCTGCCTCTTTGCTTAGCGTTTGTGGCCTTCGATTCGATCGAGGCATAGGCTGTACTGCAGTCTCTTTAACGGTGCCAGATCGACTATCGGTACATCGAGGTGCTGAAGTGTATGTAACCAAAACGCCACTATGTCAGTCCAAGTATACAAGTTCAATCTAAGACATTTCTTAGGCTCAATGAGATCTTATACAAAACCTAAGGCTGGCTGAGCTTTAGCCAATGTTTCTTTCATCGATTGCTGTCTTTTCCGAGGCATGTTTACTCTGAAAAAAAAAGATTAAGTTAGTGGTAGCTGGGTAGTCAGTTCGTAGGTTTATTTTGTTTTCAGTTAACAATCTATCACGCGTTGGGAGTAACACTTCGACCTTGCGCTGGCCTAGCGGAGTAAGGAATTTCAATATAATAAGATGCCAGTGTATACTGGTACTAATTACCATTTTCAATTTCTCATCACCGTTCGCTAAAATATGAACGGGAGAAATGGTAATTATATAAACGGTAATTAGGTGTTTGTACACTTTCTCAGATTATACGTTCTTTATAGAACATAATAACTTAGGAACTTAATCGAAGCAAAGGGTATTTCTATGGCGACTATTACAGTGCATAAAAATTATTAATAAGAATAATACGCTTACCACGGAAACTCGAATGATAAAGAGATTTTTTTTTGCCAAATACGATTTCTGGGCGATTAACGCAGGCTACAGCTTCCGCCATAACACTCTTTAACGTGTGACCCGCACGAGTCGTAACGTGGAATGGAGCCCGACGCTGAATTGTCTGTTTCAGATACCATACTCTACGAGGAAAAAGAATAACCCCGCGACTGTTTGAATAAATGGTACAAATTACTTAAAAGTGTTCTTTATGTGTATAGTTTTGCTAATTGATAAAGCATGTCGTGGACTATCTAAATTACTACAAACACATACGATCTTCAGGGTATATTTATAACTTTTCGAGCATGAACTGCTAAAATTTGGGAATTGGGACATGAATGGTGATGAGATTTGGGGAACGTTTATGAATATAACTTCGTTGTTTATAACAATAGGAATATGTTATGTTCATCTGTACATAGTGATGGATCTATGTTTAACGTGAAATAGAAAAAAACACAACTTTATATCTCACTAATTAGTTATTTGGGGAGGTTCGCGTAATATGCACATGTTCAAAGAATCACCCATTAACTACAATGGATATTCACAAGCACTTAATCTCTAAAATATATGTGTGTAGGTAAAGTTATTTTTGATCGCGAACTCAAACAAATGAAAAGTTCGTAGACACATAACTCACATACGAATGAGCTTAGTTCGTGCTGACATTTAATATTATAATAATGTATACCGTGTGGTGCCGGACGTAAAAGAATAGCACCATCCCATTTCTTCCCGTGGGTGTCGTAGAAGGCGGCTAAGGAACTTACTATAGAATGGGCAGCAGCGTTCTCTATGCATTTGACCACCATACTGCGATCGCCAACCCGCCTGCCAAGCGTGGCGATTATCGCAAAACCCCCCTTTTGGGGGAGGCTTATGTCCAGCAGTGGACGTCTTTCGGCTGAAATGATGATGATGTATGCCATATGTGAGATTTTCACTGCCTGAGAAAATCACACACTTTTTTTTTTAAGTAATAAATAAACTATAAAATGTGCAGCGTTCAATTTGAGTGAAGTCTTGACTACCTAACATACTCGTAATAATTATTTTGTATCTTGTTTTTTTTATATTATTATTATTGGTACCACTTTCATCACAAACGTTTAGGTACTCTTAACATTGTTTAACAAATTATTTCCAACCCATATATCAACACGCCTAAACACTGTTTACATTGTGCAACCTTCATATTTGCTCTTATTATATATGGTATGCCACAGATAATGTGTAAATGATTTTAATCAAACTAAGTACGTTAACGATAGTTATAACTTTATTTTGTAGTTTAAAATATGACCATACTATTTTATTATAATTCTGCAGAATTCTCGCACTTTATCCAACGACCAACTGTCTCGATCACTCATTCCAATATTGGTAGTCGCAAGTGTCGGCCCACCATCATTCAAGTTCGCAACCGACATCAGAGTTGCCAACCGAAATATTAATCAAATAACATAGGTATTCAATTTTAAATAGGTATAAACGTATTTAATTTTGAGTAGACCTAAAAATTAAGAAGTTTTTAACAATAAATCAACTAATAATTAAATCTTTAATCAAAATTACATACTTGTTTATCTATCTTCGAAGCAACAAAAAGAATTATGATAAAAAATATCACCAGTTTTACAATAAAAATAACAACTGCAATTAAATTCTCCATTCTTTTCACTTCAAATCGTTATAAAAAGGATTGTTAAAATAACTTTAATTTCGGAAGGCGGTGACTTTGGATATGTATTTTAATTTTTTGTCACCGCCTTCCTAAATTAAAGTTATTTTTCACTTTTTAGTGTTTTTTTGGAAGTCGGTTGTTTATTTTTTTGAAAAAAGTTTTTTATTTTTCACTTTTTAGTGGTTCACATGTGCTTACCCCTTCACAGCGTACCGGCGTGATGTTATGTTATTAACTGGTGTAAACAATTGACAGACATGAGATTTCAGCAATCCCTGTCCATTTGCTATCATTTATTGAAGAGTTCCGTTGCCTATCTCCGAAGTTCTTCATCAGATCTTCACCAAATTGAAATGGAACGACTCCGAGAAAGTACTCTTCCAAAAACAACACAAATTGCTTCAAGTGTGCCTATAAAATTTGAAGAGTTCTCTCTATTTCTCCAGGGTCATCAGATCCTGACTTGATGATCATGGGATCACCTGGGAAGTATACCCTTTCAAACAAAAAAAAATATCCAAATCGGTCCAGCCATCTTCGAGTAATCGGGGAACATACATGAAAAAAAAAAAAAGGTTCCGACGAATTGAGAACCTCCTCCTTTTGGAAGTCGGTTAAAAATAACAACTGCAATTAAATTCTCCATTCTTTTCACTTCAAATCGTTATAAAAAGGATTGTTACGGTTAATTTCCCCAAAGGTTTCTCATTTCTTCAATTTTGAACGTAGACACAGTCATAACATACCCTGTATATGCGGTACAGCCAGACACTTATGTCAAAGGCTAAGCATATTACATAGAAATAATTAAACAGTGTTCATATAAAACGAAGGAGCATAATATTTCAGGGGGAAAATTTGTAATTCGAAAATCGTCATGTGAAATAAAACTGAGAAACGAGTAAATACATTGAAAATTCTCTTAAATTAATTGAATAATTCATTTGATTACCCATATATCGTTTCGTTTTTACTCCAATTTAAATTGGAGCAATCATCTTGTTCCATCAATGTTCTTTTCAACGGCAAATGTCCTTGACAATTGACATACGTACGGTGCCAATGCCTATGATTCTGATTTAAGAGTCCATTTTACTAACACGTATTTTGTGGTCTATGCCTATGATAATAGTAGTTTAAAGCACTGTTGGGAAAAGTGTGTTTCAATAAAAGTTTTAGATATTAAAACGTGGCGAGTGGATAAAATCTGTCATTAAGGTGAGTGTAGAAAAATACGTTACATTTTTACTCATTCGATTACGTGTTTGATCATCTTGTGAATTGTAAACAGTCACCCCGGCTTATAAAATACATGCAAACATCAAAAATACGTTGGCAGCTGGCTTTGCAGCTATTGCAGTAAGTGACTAGGTAAGTGTGTTTTCGACATTTTATCTATTTTAGTTTGATTTAATCATCCTTCTACCCAAAACCAGGCATAATTTGGGGTCGCCACAGCATGTATTCATGTATTCTTCGATAATTGTACCTAACTCCATCAGGCAATATTTACCCTTTTTTTACCGTATTCATCCTTAGTTCGAATTTGATGTTGGTAATATTTATTTTATGAATTGTTTTGAACTTATTTAGCCCAGGGTGTCATCACCCAAAAATAGCTTTAACGACGCTTTAAAAATATGTCATTGAAAAAAAAACCAACCGACTACCAAAAAAACATGGCAACGCCAAAAATTACTTTAATTTCGGAAGTTGGTGGCACAAAAACGAAAATACAAAACCAAAGACACTATTCGTTTTATACAATATGTAACAAAAACCCTGTTGTTCCTTTTAGGGACGTATATACTTACCTACAAGCACAACATTTACGAAGTTATAATTTAAAAAAGAAGCATTGGCTAGTCGAGAGTTGAATATCAAATAACTATTAAAATCGATATCTTCAAAGAAATTTTGAACAGTATCTGAATTTACAAGTATCCTTATTTTGCACAATAGACTACAAGCTCGGCGGCTTTCTTTGATCTAATTAAAATCAGTCAAACATTACAAATTTTCATAATTAAATATTTATTTTAATTATTTTTGTTGAACAGTTTTTATAAATGACTTGCTTTATTACGTATGTATACCGACCGATTCTGAAAACGTGGGTAGAAGGAACAACAAGGTTTTTGTTACATATTGTAAATTACCTCCTCCTTTTTTTGAGTCAGTTACAAATCAAATTAATTTCAGTAAATTGTTTGTGCCTCCTGAAAATAAATAACGGTAGCTGTTGTGTACCTACTGTAAGTGTCGAATACTACCTACTTGCCACAGTACAGACGCGGGAATGATGTAGGTACCAACATGATGGATGACCGGCCTCATATCCGGGCTTACCCGAGCCGTAGTACTGCACTGCATATTGTTCTTAATTACCGTGTAAACACCATCTGTGTGCCATTCAATCGAGTAATAAATTGTAGGCATGTTGTACGCTGTACGGCTCCACTTGACATCAAAATCAATGAAGGCTGGATTCATTCTTGTTTAATGAATACGGCCCAATTTGTGAATTCTTATTTTAAGAATTTAAATTATATCGTGTATTTTTACTTTACTATAATATTTATGTAGGTACGTAGTTATAAAATATGGGAATTTCGATTCTGTGATGTAATTATTTTTATAATACATTTGCTCGTAAAGGGTCTCTTATTACACTAATTTCAATATCGTAATGTATGTCATTACGCACTTGTGCGTTATTGTAATGTAAAACGCACGGTTTATCAAGATGCTCCATCTAAAACGAACGGTACTTTTTTAAATCTTAGCAAAGAGTTTTTATGTCAGAAAAGTGGTCAACATTTTATGAATAAAGTTAACTTTGAGAGATAAAATATAAAAAAATAACCTTTAGTTCTTTAATTTAATTAGTTTTGACAATAAATTACAACCATTTATCTGTAACAAAAACAAAAAAATATATGAATTTACTTTATTAGTTATTACTGGCTGTTTTTGTGCCTTTGCCTTAAAAAAAAGCGCTGATGCGCGCGCATCGCTAATTTGTGAACAAGTAAAAATCAATTTTACAAATTGTTCAAATTTTTCTAACTGCTTTAACAAGTGATTAAAGATTTACTTGATTAAGAAAGTCCGACTTTTATTTATTTCCTCGCAAATATGTTATAAAACGTCGTAAGACATACGTGCGCTTTGAAAATTACCGCACTTATATCATAGTGTACTATTACGCGATACCTACAACTCATTATGAATGAATAAATCAACCTTTTCTTTAAAAAATATATATATTCGATATTTGTAGGCAGGTAAGTATATGTTAAAGGCATGTATTTAATTTAATCGATCAACTGTAAGAAAAACCCATACTTAAAGTTAAAAAGAGACTAATTTATTTGAAAAAAGTGTGCATCATCATGATGGAAGTCCAGGGGTGCGGGTTGTTCGAAAGAGATACCGCGGCCCCTGGCACACAGGCAACTGAGGGAAGGGAACACAGGTGGGTTTTAGTCAGTAAAAGTCTGACACGCCCTCCCGCTCCACCCAGAGCGGGAGAAGTTATTTGATGATTTCCCACCCAACAAAAAAAAACCATAATGGAAGCCCAATAAGTTTTTAGAGGTTAATTAATTTAAAAAGTGTAAGTACATCATTAGAAGGTCCATATGTTTTTAAAGGATTAGCTAAATATGTCCCGTATTTAATTTAGAAGAATTAAGTACCTGCCTAATCAAAACCTTCGCATTTTTAGAAAATGTGAAAATAACAATGTTTTGTATACACAAATTTACAGGAATAAAGAACATTGTAGTCGTTGTGTTTTGTGGCATTCGCTGCTTAGGTACTGGTGTTCACTTAGGTACTTGTTTTATCTACATTAAAGTGTGTTAGTCGCTAACAGCACTACTGTTATGCAGTGGGTGTATAAAGGTATGAGGAACAGGGTGTAAAGTTCACTCATACTCTATTGGTAAAGGAGGATCCTCCGACCAGACGGGTGTTGTGTCTGGTGGGCAACTGCCCGACGATTGATGTCGGGATATTGTATACATGTAGATTGCGTGGTCAACTCTACTTGCATGATGTAGCTGCGGTGTGACGTCAAGTCTTGAGTAGTTCGCATATGGCATTGTAGATGGCTTTACTTTTTGTTTTCTCCACATTTGTTGATTTGAAGTTTCGTATGTGTATGTGGCGGACATCTACAATGCCCCCCGCATTGTAGATGTCCGCCACATAAGTTCTTAAATTCTAGGAAAAAGTACCTATCTGTGAACATACTATTTTTAATTTAAACTTAAACAACACGTAACATTGAAAATACTTAAGTGTCAGTTGGTGCTAGTGATAGGTAAGTACCTACTTTATAATAAGAGGAAAATCCACGTGAATCTGGAAAATTATATTTATGGCATTTAAGAAGGGTACCTAACTTTATATTACCCGAAATGTTACGTTGTATAACTAATTATAACTACAATTAATTAACTATCTTGCTACTTTACAATCTTCATCGTCGTTTTTAGCCTGCCCTTGTGCCATGTAATCAAAACAATCTTCATTGAAACAACCAAAACAAACAATCTAACATTTAAACGGTATGTCCATTCTCCAACATTTGCAATCCGCATCCACCACGACACTCCAAACTTTACTTACAATAAAATTCACAATTAAGTTAAGTAATTCAATTCGCCACAAAGACAAATTGGATTAAGTTTGATAACGAGTGGAATTCGTCTATAGGACCTATTCCCAAATAATATCCACTTAATTTTCCAATTCGACATTGTCTTAATAAGATGGTTACAAGTTTTCAACCTTGATTGACGAAGTAAACTAACTCGGGAAACTAGAAAATTAACTTTGATAACTAACACCCTGTATGTGCTGGAGGCACTTTCATTAGTTTCACACCAGTCACCTGACGATGCATTATGTTGCTCCATGGTGGAGGTATTTGTTAAAGCCTCTTAGGTATTGTACGTCAGAAATAGGGAAGTTTTCGAATAGGAACTACAATTTAATATTATACATATACCGTCGTCTCAATTAAATAATATGTTACGGGTCGGCTTCGGAACCCTAGCTACATACCAGTCTTTTACAAGTACAGCTTACAATATATCAATAAAACTAAAATGAGAGTCTTAAAACCATAATTTCATCACACTTATCATTTCAGCCGAAAGACGTCCACTGTTGAACATAGGCCTCCCCCAGGCTCTTCCACTTCGACCGGTCTTGTGCTTCCCACATCCAGCGGATTCCCTCGGCCTTCACAAGGTCAACGGTCCACCATGCGGGGGGCCTTCCGACTCTACGTCTTTCGGTACGCGGTCGCCACTTCAGAACCTTTCGGCCCCATCGGCCATCTGTTCTGCGAGCAATGTGCCCTGCCCACTGCTACTTAAGTTTGACAATTCTTCGGGCTATGTCGGTTGCCTTGTTTCTCCTGCGGATGTCTTCATTCCTGATTCCATCACGTAGGGAAACTCCGAGCATAGCCCTTCTCTAGCTCCATTGCCCTTTGGGTGACTTTAAGCCTTCTGATAAGGCCTATTGTAAGCGACCACGTTTCTGTCACTAGCAACTCACACTTGTCAAAGACTTTGGTCTTGAGACACTACGGTAACCATAATTTATTTGAATTCAATTCATTAATGTGTGATTCGTAGTAACCATAATTGACATTCAACTGCAAAATCATAATTGTAAGTGAAAATACGAAATACCGCAGCAACAGATAATAATGAAACAACGGGATGTCCAAAATACAGCCCTACGGCTGGCAATCTATGTGGTCCTTTTTTTGTTAGCATAAGTGACATTTAATATAAGCAATCAACGTTTTTGGGCATCCAATACAATTAATTTTCAACAAACTCATCCCATCTCACGGCTCCTAGAACAAAGGCATTCATCCGGCTTATATAAATGTCCAAAAAAGGTAACAAACATGAAAATAATTATGACACTACATTTTGTTGTCATGCGTCCATCACTAGCTTTAATAAAATGGTTTCACTTAGCACACCCCTAGAAATGGCGGGAAGTTTAAAGTTGACGTGACTCTATTGTTAACGTCATTCAAACTATACCTTGTTTTTTATGTTTGGGCTATTGAGCTTATACTATGAAAGGAGTGTTTATAGTAAATAAATTGTGAAAAACTGAATCCTCAAGCTATAAGTTTAGCGTGCTGGTAGATAGATACACTTTAAGTCAAAGATACTGGTCAACATAATGTTCCATCTTCATTTTCATAGCCAAAAAACAGCAGACATCAACAAAACAAACTGTTTGTTTTTTCCCATTCCAGCCCTAAAACTACAGTTTAACGACTTGTGAAAAACATAATTACTTCACTTTATGCAGTAAGTAAACATCTCAATTGGGAACAAAACAAGTCGTAAGTATCAAAGTTCAACTATCAAAATTAATTGGAGTATGAACCGATGGTATGGTACGCAGTAACGGAGCTTGACTAACTCAAACATAAGATAACTAATCATAAGATCTTGTGAACCGTGAATCAAACTTGTTCGTCGGAGAAGTAACACATTGTAGGACATAGTTACATAGATAGTGTGACAAGAATCTAAAGCGATGTTAGATAAAGATTAAGTCATCCGGTATATGACCGAGGCGTCATCAGTTGCCGTGAAATGGTCTACGTTATCGTCACGTCGGCTCATTACGTTGATAAGGTATTGGTACAGTGTCGTCACAGGCCGCTGATACACGACATTCTCTGCGCTCAACGACGTAAAACACGAAATCGATCGCACAACACAGCCACGTTGACGAACTGAAGACAACCTTAAGTGCATTTATCCATTCCGATACCGTTCGTAATGGAAGCTTTCATCGTTCAACCAGCAGAGATAAATGTACCGTGCTTGTGCAATTTGCTTTTGAAGTTTGCCTCGTGTGTGCGAACATGGTAAAGCACTAAAGCACTCGTCTCGCCAATAATTTAACCATTTAAATTGAGTCTATCAATCGAGCACTAAAATATACTACGTGATGCACACTTTCAGCTGGCTTGTTACATATTCATACGTACATCTGTATGAACCACCAGCAAACTCCTATATCCGCACTGTGTAAGCTTCTGACAGAATACATGCAACCCGCTAAAATAAGTGAAGTATCAAACTCTAGAAACTTCATAATACAAAACTCGGAAGTTTTCAATTATTCACGCGTTTTGTCTTACACTTCTGCATATTTTTTCCAAGTTAGAGCAAGTTTGTAATGGAATTAATTTAATAATAGCTGCAAATTCTACTCCTATTTACTTGTTACTTACCGCTACTAATCCGCAGCATTTGTTAGGTACTTTAGTACTTGCTATGTAAGTAGTAGGTACCTGACAGTACACAGTAGATACTAATAAAGTTTTAACAACAATTTACCGACTGACGTTAGAGAAATACTGCTACTAATACGATTAATTTGTTCTATGACAACTCGCCTTACATATGGCGCGACCATAGACATTGTATCATTGACACAACAGTGCGTAGACGGTGAGAATTTTTTCCGTAGACCACTTCTCCAGGAAAGTCCTTTTTAGTGTCTTGCAGTGTAGGGATTAATGATTAACGGTTGCTTTTTTTTTGGGTTTTTGGCTAAGTCTGTGGATGGGCCCCCGGAAAGCTCAGGTCCCGGCTATCATTCAAGAATTTTGTGCAGTAGTTACGGATCGTCAAAAGCCTGACAACCAGTTTTACCAAGGGGCATCGTAGTACTCAGTAACTGGGTTGTGGAGGTCAAATAGGCAGTCGCTTCATGTAAAATACTGTTATTCAGCTGCATTCGGTTAGCCTGGAAGCTGACTCTAATTATGTTAGTTCCTCAGTAACTGTCTTAATAGTACGTAGATATTAGGCGGTGAAATACATGTATGTCGCAGATTCAAATAGATTATCGTCCGCGTGCTCGATGTTGATTTCCACCATGTTGTTTTATTATAAATCAGTGCGCACGACCGGCGCAGGCGCTGTCTCGGGAGCAAGAGAGTAAGAAACCTCTCAAAAATCGAACGCACCACTGATAGATACAACATTGACACTGATAGCTTCGACATTGACCAGCCGTCATTCGTCTATGATGTTTGCGCAGTGTTGCTAACTATTAAAATAGGCGACGTCGTAATATCTTGTTTGTTATTATCTCTATTTCACTTATTCATACAAACAAGTAACCATTCTCTATTGAAAAAGAAACGAGGCGACATTATCAGCTGAACACTACTGCTATGTGGGCAACATACAGCGCCCCATAAACGTTTGCCACGCCACCTCTATCGTGTAGACACATCCTTATTCCGGTAAAGTGGTGAAAACGATTATTAGATGCCATTTTATTCGCTGAGATCTCCAGTGTAGGTGCAATCGCGTTGCGACTCGGGCCCGGGAAATAAATTTAAAATCATGTTAGCACCGTGTAACACGGTCGGTGTTAGTTAAACGGAAAATATTTCTGTATCGCCCATGGCATGGGTGCAAAACGGGCCGGCTCATCCGATTTTCGTTGCGCTTTTCCCGGACGACGTGGTGTAGCGAATTTTAAAATTTTATTCGGTATTCTTTATCGATTATTCGGAAAGAATTACGTGTTGGAAGATCGTGTTAAATGGACAGACCTGTTAAGTTGGAAGTTCACTTAACAAATACAGAGTAAAAACGTCTCAATTAAGATGTCTAACATTATATTTACATTGGCTTTAAAGCGAACAAAATATAGAACTCAGAACATTTATAAATCAAGTGTTCAATTACATAACAGATCAGGAAACCTTCACGGATAAC
Organism: Polymixis lichenea; assembly: GCA_949091785.1. NCBI lineage: Eukaryota > Metazoa > Arthropoda > Insecta > Lepidoptera > Noctuidae > Polymixis > Polymixis lichenea. The sequence goes on along the minus strand of OX420945.1, from coordinate 11,089,705 downwards.
TATCCATATTTAGGTCAGCCGTCTCACTTCCAAGAAACTTTGATACCAAACTGGAGACAACTTTGAAAAGTAGGAATTATAAATGAAGACCTACTTTATCGCTTGACTTGTTCCGTTTTGCAGTAGCCAGTGGACCATAGTAATAGTTAATATGAATCAATCATCGTCGCAAATTAGCAATCATGTAGGGACACTGATTACATTGACATGTACAAATTAGCCTTGATTCATAATTGCAAGCATATGAACTGGGTCACCGGTATGACCTAGCAATTCACAAAACGTCAAAATGAAGTTTATGAAATACATATATATCAAACATTTTCATTTCACACTACTTTAAAGCTGCTTACTATTTCTGGAAACTTGAAATTGAATTTCTCATCTATGTGGACGGTAAAATTGAGTTTAATATTTGCTTAATTTTCGTCCTAAATACGTTGTAGTATAAATTGGAGCTCCCTAAGGAGCTGTACGAAAATTTTGTAAGTATATAGAAATATTTAACTTCATTTTCTACTCAATATTTTGTCTGGAAGCGACCCTAAATCCATCCATCACGTTGGTGAAGGTCGATTGCTTCAAAATTAACGTTGGTGAGGCCACCAGGGAAAAGAAATTGTGGTTTTCACCACGCATATCTAATAGAATGGTGATCAGCTGTTGCCTATCTATTTTTGTCACAGAAAAGATCAGTGTAAATCTCGTACTAGTGCTAGTGTAATACTCGTAGAGACATAACTCGGAACCATGAATATCCCGAACAAATTAACCACATTAGATAGGTACATAACTAGCAGTAAAGTTGCCAAGTGTAGAGGACACTTGGCAACTCACGATTCACACATGCATAAACATACAGCGCATACATTAGCGACACGACGCGAATGAATGCTTTGAATACCATCGAAATACCTCGATATTTGCGCAGGCTCGTTCACTCGCGCCCCAAGGCGGGTAGATTACGTACGTGTGATGCACACCATGCCGTGATGCAGTTCGCGACTCACACAAAACATTCGATAGTGCGCACAGTAGACTGTAATTTACCTCAAGTGGGGCACTCGCAGTGCCAGCCTGCCCCCATGTCCCCCGTGCCCGACGCGACGGCAATCAGCCGACGAGTGTGTGCCCCATCGCTCCCCCAAGTCTGCCTCAAAAATAACATTAGAACCTATAAACACTTCGACAGCTATGATATAGACTATACGGGGCAAGTTTGGCGAGATGCAGCGCAAGATAATCTTGTTACGATCTGTCAGTTTATTTGTGGAGTAAACGAACTTAAGTTATGCTTTAATATAAAAATAATATTTAGGTCATTCAATTCTTACAATATAAAGAAAAAAATAGGAAAGGGCCGATTTTCCACGAAAAGAACGGAAAATTTCTAATCAGCTTTCGAAACAAAAATGCCCGAAGCTCGTCTACTTACAAATTCCAATCGAGTACCTACTAAGATCGTTGGCCGCTTAGGATCAGAGGATTAAATAACAATCCAATATTATTATCTGAAACAGATCGTTTATGTAAGCTATAATAACAAAAGAAATACACATTAGATCTCGCTATTTCCATTGAAAATATAAATGACTACATTTCACCCCGAGAACGGAACAATGATGGCATAAAAAAGAAATCAAAGAATCAGAGAGAAGAAAAAGTGGATTTTCTCGCAAAACAAGCTGAATCGCCGGAAGCGACAGGCACTACTGATTCCGATTTAGAAAACAATATAAAGCTGACGATGGTTTTCCGTCCAATATTTTCCCGATAATGATGTTTATTTAAGTTTACAGACGCGATGACTCAGTTACTCGTAAGTTGTACGTTAGAGACCATTCACACCGGCTTCCCACAATTAAGGATAGTTTCATGTGGAACACGTCCAATAGACACATCAATGTACTATAACTAATTATTTAACAGTTACAACGATTAGGGTTGCTATTAAAAGCGCCTTTTACGTTTCTAACAAAACAGATAGTAGTGAGGAAGAAACATTTTCTTACACGTACAGGGGAGGGCATTAAAGCGGAGTGTCTAATTAAATTTGTTAGGTGTCAACATAAAGTTTCGTTTCGTCTGCCAGCGTCCGCTGACTTACATTTGAATCGCGCTGTTGTGAAGGCGGCTCACGTCTCGCACTGAATCAATTTCGCGTCAGGCTGAACTCCCCGCCCGACAGTATGTCGACTACTTCACTTAACGTCGCCGTATTCGATGCTCGAAATATGTACAGAAATGTATCAAGTAACGTGGTTACGTGTTACCAGTTTACGTGATCGGCTGTACTTTTGTCAGAAATTATCTTAGCACTTACCTATTACCTTGTATGATTGTTAACTTTAACATAAGTGGATACTAGATATTAATAGCTACCTACCTAATTCTATTAGTCAAACTCATTTGTCATAATATTGAAAATACTTACAACAAAGCAGGTGATAACAATAAATTTCCTCCTGCTACATACAAAAAACCAAGTCTGTAGTCACTTCAGCTCTTCATAATTTCTTTTTTTTAACAAAAATTTTAAGAACCAAATAATTAAATGAAAAGATCATTAACGCGAGTTACAGTGAAGGCAGCCGGGATGCACTCGCCACTATAACGGGGCAATAAATTCCAAATAGTGCTACTATCTCGGGTAATGTAAACGTTCTTTAGTTAATCGGAAAATATTTGGTAGCTATACCTGTCACGAGCTGAGAATGGCCCCTTCTAGAAGCGACATAGAAAATTATAGTTTTCTAGGATAGCTGCAAAATTTTGGTAACTTCTACGTTTAGAGCATTTCGGAAGGACATTTTATATGTACATCTAAGAATGTACTATGTTTACGGCAGCTAAATTGTTGCTAATATCCTACAAATATTATAAAGATGATAGTTTATATATTTGGATATTTGTTAATTAATCACGCAAAAACGGCTGAACGTATTTGAATGAAAATTGGTACACAGATAGTTTAAACCCTGGATTAACACATATAATATTTTATATCCCGATAAACCGACATACAGACGAGCGAAACTGCGGGCAAAAACTAGTATAATTATAAAGATGATGAAACAGTAAGTATTACAGAATTAATAGATGATTGAAAACAATAGGTTCCTATTACTATTTTTTTGCTATTAATTCAGACTATTAAAATGATGAACTTCCAGTTTAGCTAAGTTACTTCCCCTCTGCGGAAAACTTCCAAGCGCAACACTAAATAAGTCAGCTAAAACCGTAAGTATTCTTTTATTAGGTCTCATAAAGTTAACCGTAATCCGAACAAAACTGGCTTGAGTAAGAGAGTAAAATCTGCATATTTACGCGATGCTTGAATATGTTGTGGGCCCTGAAAATATTAGCCCCATCGTTTGTGGGCCTGAAAATATTCGGTCGTGGGGCCCTAAAATATTTTTCAGTGTGGGCCCCATGTTTTAACATGCTCCTTGAAAACGGTACTATCCATCTTGTTGTGGCCGCTTTCCTGAACATTTACTTGAGTAACGTGAGAACATATTATTATAGCCTTGTTGTGCACTAGTTTGTACTAAAGTCTGCATTCGTGGGCCCCAATGGAACTATGAACGTTTTCAACCTCCGGTCTAAGAGCTTTGTCTTTATAAATGATGACGTTGTACCAGTAAATTGTGTTTTTTTTTTTTTGTTAAATGTCAATAGACCGGTTCGTTGCATTTTGAATATTCACTAGGAAATGCTTCATGTTCAGATGTTAGCTAACGATTGTCAAAAGACAATCGACGTGTTAAAAGGTTTTTGACAGTCAGTAATTCAGTTTTTTAGGGTTCTGTATCTTGAAAGGAAAAAAACAGACACCTCATAGGCTCACTTCGCTGTTCATCTGCCTGGTTGTCTAGACCGTTTTTGTCAACGCGCGGTGGTTGAAGTTGAAATAAATTAACATCAAACCGTAGGTCTACAGTCCCTTGTAGCTCTAAAAAAATCAAGCTAAGTACTAAGTCAACAACTGCAAAGCGGTTTTTTCAATAAAAACAACCGACGTTCAAAAAATAAGCCGGTGTCTTTAGATCTGGATTACAGATTTTTGCCACTGATTTCCGAAATAAAAAAAATACTTTTTGTGATTACAAACTTATATTTGCAATTGGCCGTAACGTACATATATCGATGTATGGGATAACATGCTTTTCAACTACAATGTTAAATTTGCTCTTGGCACAAATTCATCCGTCCTGGCACGGTATTTTATTGTGACAATGACGAAGCATTTTCTCAGCTTGCTCTCTGTGTGCAGAATTTTCCTTACATCCAGTTTATTATTATATTTATTTCAAAAAGTTTGAACTGCCTAATATTCCTTTTAATTTCCCTTCATAAAAACAGTCACGCAGCCTTCAACCCTCTGCACGTATCACTCAAAGTGAGGTACATATATTAAAACTATATAGTTGAGTTGTTATCGTAGTGCAGCACAATAAAGCTTCCCCTAGGAAATTCATAAGTATTGCACACGCGAACAAAGAGCACATGCGTGCTTACTTCTAAACAATGCACGTCATCGCTGGCAGCTCAAGTGTTAACGCCGATAATATGGCGCTGGAACAAGATCTGCTCACTTTCAGTGAGAAAAATATTCATCTTGTCAACACTAATAGACATACTAACGATCTTAAAATAATAATATGTAGGTAAATAAAAACGATAAGGATCACATTGACATAAAAAAATTCGTCCGCAGCGTTGTCACCGGGAAAAGTGCCCAAAAGGCTGTCAGCATTGCCACATTGTATGGCAATGCTGATTTTATATTTTATTTATATTCTATCTAGTAAATATTTGAATCACAACAAGTTAATTAATTCTATAGAAATAAAAATAATGCTGCGATTGTCTTATTGACGAATGCATTCATAACAACTTTAAGTCATTCGTGGTACGAATTCCAACCCACCATCTACAGTACTGCTTGAAAGAGGACTTTTGGCCGAAAGGTGTCGTATATCGACGTTTCCGAGGACGGTTTTTTTTTTTTTTTCTGGGTGGGAAATCATCAAATAACTTCTCCCGCTCTGGGTGGAGCGGGAGGGCGTGTCAGACTTTTACTGACTAAAACCCACCCGTGTTCCCTCAGTTGCCTGTGTGCCAGGGGCGGCGGTATCTCTTTCGAACAACCCGCACCCCCGGCAGGCATCGGCCCTTGCGGGCCCCTCTGTTGCTGCTGACATCTCTTTGAGGCGCGCGTGGAACACAACGCGCCGTCGACCCGGGCTTGGTCCTTACCGGACAGCGAGCTACCCATTACTCGCCGTCCGCAAGCCCGTGCCTACGGTGGCCGGGAATCAGCCTGGGATTCCCGACGCCCAGGGCGTCTCCTGCGAAGGCCACGGCTGTGAGGGCGCATGTACTGCATCTCCCTCACGTGCGCCGCCTCCCTCTTTGCGAGCATAACTGCTTCGCTGAAGGAGGCGACTGCCAGCCATGCCCTCTCGCTCCGTACCATGGCCTGGACCAGGGTCGGACGCGAGAGATCGCCGCCGCCGATCACCTCCACGAGGACACGGCGTTGCTCCGCCCAAGCTGGGCAGACCTCCACCGTATGCTCCACCGTGTCCTCTGGGCGATCTTCGCAATGGAAACATCCGGGCGTTTCCTCCCGCCCTATCCGAAACAGGAACCTCCCGAAACAGCCATGTCCGGTGAGGACCTGTGTCAGGCGGAAGGTGAGGACGCCATGCCGCCTCTCAAGCCACTCCTCAAAGAGGGGACTTACCGCCGCAATCGCGGCGTGCCCAGCACTGGGTTGCGACAATCGCACTTTCCACGTCGCCATGAGATCCTGCCGGAGCTCTGTCCGCCGTGCCGCGATTTCCCGCGGCAGCGGAGTTACGCCCCGGCGTTTGGCCTCCTCGCGCCACTCCCAAGTGAGCGCGAGGACGTTTGCCTCCAGATCCCATGGCGGTAATCCGGCAAGGAGGCCCGCCGCCTCACCGGAGATTGTGCGGTATCCCCGGATCATCCGGATGGCCATGACCCTATGGGCCGCCTTCAACCGGCGTGCTGGTTGGCGCCTCAATGTAGGCGCCCACACCGGCGCCCCGTATAGGGCCATGGCCCGCACGACCCCCGCGTAGAGCCTCCGGCAGGAGGCGTTTGGCCCCCCTAGATTGGGCAGGAGCCGCTTCAAGGCAGCCCCGGCCCGCTCCAGTCTGGGAGCCAAACGTCGGAAATGTTCCCCGAAGTTCCACCGGCTGTCGAGGACGAGTCCTAGGTACTTCATCGTCGACTCGACGCCGATGTGAACCCCTCCCACCGTTATCTGGGAACCCGTCAGTGGCGCATTCCGAAGACCATGAAACCACATGGCCTCGGATTTGTGCAAGGCCACCTCGAGTCCCAGTTGCCGGATCCTATCGACGATTGTCGCAACTCCGTGTGTCGCTAAGTCGGCCGCCGCCTGGTACGACCTCCCTTGCGCCAGGACCAGCGTGTCGTCAGCGTAGCAAACTACGCTGACGCCGCTAGGGAGGTCGGCGCGCAGCACCCAGTCGTATCCGATGTCCCACAGATGCGGCCCCAGGACCGATCCCTGTGGGACACCGCACGACATCTCTCGCCGGTTCCACTCTCCTAGGTGACCGGGGTAGATGACGGCCCTGTCCGTCAAATAGGCCTCGACCACACGACAGAGGTAGGTCGGCATCCGGTGATACCGGAGTGCCTCCCTTATGCAACTCCAGGGCAGTTCTGAGGACGGTTACGTGACACCTCGCAGCGAAACACGACGCCGTCAACTTTACGTGTTTATAACTTTATGTATTAGTATGTCATTATTGTTTAAGATTATTTTGTGTATTTTAGGTATGGGCCTTAGTTGCCTGATAATAAAATTATTATTATCTCCTTTATTCCAACATAAACACATATAAATTACATTTTTAAATATTAGAATATAAAATATATAAAAACATTTAAAAATATAAAAAATAGTAGCCCACCGGTATCGGGAACAGGGTCCAAGCTACCGGCGGTCAGGGCTCCAGAGAGAGGAACCTCCTAACAATACGGGCCGTGTCCAGGAGTACCGCTTTCTGGATCAAGCCCTTGACCCAGCTGCCCAACGAGAGCCTCCTCAGGTGTTGGTCGAGGCTCTTAGCTATCAAGCCATTGGCTTGATAGCTAAGAGCTTATAGTTAATAGTTATAATAATAATAATATTATTATTATTATTATTATAACTATTCTTTAATTTGGGTTTGTTCGTTTGTGCCTTTCATTTTTCTCCAAGTGTCATGCGGTATTGATGTCATATTTACTGGCAGATTATAGTCAAAATTAGTGCGATTCCCAAATGATAATCACTGCGTTTTGTTCCCACCTAAATGTGGAAAACGTTCAGAAGGCCAATTCTCGTAACTAAAAACGTTAAAAATATAATCGCACTCTCATCTCAGCGACAAACAAATGTCAATAACGTGTAAAAAATGTATAGAAAATCGAGATATTTTTGACAGATTGAGACTGAGATCAGACTGTGAACGTTCTTAAAATTACGAGAATTGCCCCTCAGGTCACATTTCAGTCATTTAAATAACCCAAGTTCTCCTTCACCATATGTTCAGGCAAAAACAAAACCCCGTTATGCCACAATCATCTGCACAAAATAACATATAAAAAGGCGCCAAAAAATGCGAAAAAAACATATTAAACACCTCGTCAGAACAAGAAGATTGACTAATTGCAGTTACGTAGCTCCATTTTAGCGTTGCCCGGGAGTCAAACACAGGCCATGTTGGGGAGGCGGGCCCATGATGCGGTGCCGCGCTCAGAGTAGCCCACTTAAGCAAAATTAGCTTCTTCTGTAAGCGTAAAGAACTCTATCGGATGTTTTGTGCGAGCTCTGATACGCCCCCCGTTTGACGTCCTCACATGAAAGGAAGGGCGCAGACGAGTTGGTGTCCCAATACACCTCGTTAATATCAGCCGGTACATTAACGAGGGCTGCAGAACTATATAGATGCACCTACCTATGTATACCTGCAGTTATTGATAGGGTTAAACAGGGTACGTTCGTGTTTTCCTCATATACGCGCACTGCAGTTGGCTTCACATTTGAAATTAGGGGTTCAAACGTATAAATGTCAGTCTAAAGTTCGTACATTTTTACCTTTCCGCAACAAAATAAAAGCAGCATGAAAACCATCAAAACTGACTGCTTAGCGTTGGGAACTAGGAATATGATGTTAAAAGTTTTAAGCGAATTCACTTAGAGCTCTAACTCGCAGGCGCACTGAAAAAAAATTTGTAGACTGCTTGAAAACAAAAGAAAATCTGTTTCTAAATGGCGAATTAAAAGGTGTAAGTAGTAGAGGTAGGTTCTTACCTAAACGGGCATATTTTTTTTCTTACATTAACGTTTATGTTATGTTACCAATTTGATTGTGGATACAGTTATGCCTAGCTTAATCGATTAAACATTTATGTTACCTATTTGACAAGAATCCTAGGTAGGTAAGTCTTTGAATATAGGTATCGGATACCCATCTAAAATCAGACAGACGACCTACATAGGCAGATTACTAGAATTTTAGGGTAGCTACTATCTCTAAGGACCTAATGGAGATTAATTAATTTACCAGTTATAAATAGATTCCTTTACAAAACTTACACGCTGGCCAGTCTGTAATCTAGTTACCACTAACCCAAGTCCGGTAAGTAAGCCTTAGAACCTTTGCTAAATAATACTGGACGGTTGAGCCGCGGTGAGCGTCAGCCACAAACGGCTAACTAGCCCGACGACTTACTCTCCTGACCCATTATGCAATGCATTTGTGCTGATTTTTATAAAGTTTTTAAGCACTTAATTTGTTAAATGTTAAAAGGAAAGCTGCATTTTTAGTAACATTTAAAAGAAGCTACGTTAGTCGTGTTGACTCTGAAAAGGTTTTATAATATTCAATGCGTAACTACTTACATATTTATACAGAAGGATTTCCTTGAAATAGGGAAAGTTTTCAAAAGAGCTCAGTAACGGAAACAGGGGATTATATAATACCTAACAAGTTTATATCAGAGATACGATATTTTGGGATAAAGCGGCATACATCCACAGTACAAATGTGGAATCTGCCAGAAAACTTGAGCGAAAACATTCAGTTTACTTTTAAACTTTGTAGGGTGGATCACGGCATTGTTTGTTGGTGTTAGAACTCCGGCAAATCCACATTTATAGCAAGCGCCTGCGATTCAATTACAGGCAAAGTGCGGCAACGGTGCGTATTGCATCGTAAACTGTCGGCCATAAGGCGTTATGACGCCGCGCTGAGAAATAAAAGCTACGAGTCTAGAACTACCTGTGACCTCAATAACACGAGTTTGAATAAATTTTATAATTTCTAGGCAAGCGATAACCGTTTCATATCGGTTAGTTTTTATTGTAGGTTTTACCATATGGACGTTGTTAGGTTTATGGAAGAAAAAACTGATCCTGGTGCAGATAAACCTGTAAATTAAGATAATAATATAATCACAGAACTTACAATGCTTAAATTAGTACCTACCCCTATTACCACGAAAATAGGGATGACTTAAGGTGGATTTGTAACTTAATTTCTATTAAACAATTATAATATTTTGTATGCCGAAACACTTAGCTTTTTGAATTTTCAAATACCTATCTACCTATTGCAATAAAATTACTGACGCCCTTCAAAGTAGGTAGGTAGGTAGTACTCATCATCATCTGCCTAGTCTTTCCCAACTACATTAGGGTTGGCTTCCGTTGTAACTAGAAAAAAATCATACTCATTTGGTACTTCAAATTCCGATTGAGTAAATAACAGTCACAGTTAGAATCACAAATAAGTCAAAATGTGCGCAACGTAACATATTTAATTTGAAACTATAAAAGAAAACTACTCAAGACTTCAGCGTCAAAATTATACACCTGCATCGCAACTACTTTTATTTAATTTAAAATGTTGCAAGTTACAAGTTCCCCACTAGTCGCGTGTCATGCTTTAAATGTTCCCTTTTCACTTTATGAGCTCCACTTTTATACTATCCAACAGTTTTCATAGTTTCGACTACCTTTTATTATTCTAACACATGAATATAACGGTTCCGCTAAAAAGCAAATTCCAGATTTTATTGGAAAACTCAAAAAAGCTACCACTTCAGTAACAAAAAATATTATTCCAAATTCAAACTACAACTTCTTCATAATAACGATATTTACGAAATTACGAAAGAGTTTCTTTAACAAAAAGTTTGTTTTGTAAGGCTTGTAAAATAAACAAGAGTGGAAAAGTTCACGAAACCTTAATACAGGGAAACTTTGGTAATCCTTGAAAATATTACTGGGAGTTACATTATTTCTATTGAGAAATCAGCTCAGGATTTTCAGCCAGAATATAATACGATCAATTTTAACTTAAGTACCCACTTGAAACCTGAATGCGTACCTATTAAAGGGAACAGACCAACAAAAATACTCACCGTTTATCAAATCGCTAAGTAAATGGCCAACAGAATTACTTGAGTAATACCCGAATAAACGAGCAATACAAGCTAAAAGTCACGTTCTCCGGCCATCCGTGGCTCGTTCCCAGCTCCCGAATGACCTTAACATTGTTTTCCATATCGCCTTCGCGAAAGGTCGGCATCGCAATAAATTATCAATAATCGTTTGGATTTTGTTAAACTTTCAGGATTTCAGCGCAAAGTGAAAATCCCGTTTATATTTTGATCGGTGCACGCTCCCGACGGAGCCGTTCCTATAAACTGCTCCCGTTGTAATTTTGTTTTGTAACAAACTTCCCGCCTTTAGGTCGAGCCGAAACGAAAGTTACAACATTTACTAGACTACCAACAATTCACATAAATTCATAAGCCCCAAAATGAAATTTAATTCTTGCCGCCTTATCGCCGCCTCGTTTGGACTTGAATAACTATAATGGCAGCAACTATACGTTACAACATTTATACGTTATTCTATCTTTACTGATATATTGTACTGAAAACGGGAAAATTACGTAAAAACGATATTTTTATTGCGATCCCGGATTTTTGATTTATGAAAATGAGTTTTTTGTTGATATTTATAACTCATACAAATTGATCCATGAGAGCAATATTGTGTTTCGAAATAATGCTCAATGGCCAAACAACAAATAGCATCTGCATCACAATTTAGGATCAGCATCTAACCAATGACGTGAAGAACCATTTAATCCTACGACAAATGTCCCCCGCTGGTCAGTGAGTGAAGTTTTAAATCGATTGAATAGTGCTATCTGTGTGTGAAGTAGTAGCAATTCGTCAACGTCCCGATATAATCCCCCCTCAATGAGTCCTAAGCTGGGCTGGAGGGACGTCGCGTCATCCATCACCGGCGAGTACAGCGATCTACCCGCACCGCGAACCGCTAAGTCATCGCACACAAACTATTAAGTTGTTCTAAAAAAACTTACTAATAAATTACGGCTCAGTCTGTGTTCTGCAGTCTGCTACAGCATAAGGATCGATTTTAAAGGCGATTTAGAAAAAGTTAGTTTTCATTTTACCTCACAAGATTAGTTCCCAGAAGCCAATAATGAAAGTCACTAAAATTTAAGACCCCATAATGTTTTCGTAGCCGTTGTGCAGATTATCTTTATTAAGCCTAATAAGTTTGCATGCAGTCACTGCAACTTCAATGCAATAAAACAGGGGCTTTATTAATGCCGAAGCTTGAAATAAATGAACAAAGTATGGGAAAGAGACTAGTCATAGTCGGCTGCTCATCAGCTTCTATATTCTGTTAACAGAAAGACTCAAGTTGTAGACAATAAAGCTATTGAAGAGTTTACAAATACGTCATTAAATCGAACGATATCGCGCAATCTAATGTCAAAACTATGACTATAAAATTGTACACTGGATAAAGACTCCCAACAGGGTTCTTGCTCACGTCTCCTTTTTACGCGTACAAAATAAACCTTAAAAATAATAATGTCAAGAAAGTGGTGTGTCTGGTCGTGTAACCGGCGTGCACATCTGCTACCAAATCAATTTATCGTGGATACGTGATGTTGGCTCACCGAGCCTCCAATACTCGAATCTGTGTCAATGAAATACTCCTACATTACTTATTACGATTTTCTCGATACCAATAGTGGTATTTATTGAATACTCTGATCATCTATCAAGTCATATTGGACACTTGAGGAAAGTTTGTTTGTTTCGTCAAATGAGATTACCCGACGAGTTCGCTGAATGTCTGCGTTGAGTTACGATCTTATGGTGTTGACTGTCCCGAATCTCGATCCACTTCCCAACTTTCAAGTGAGAAGTTGGGAACAAATAAGCGAGATTTTTTTATTCACCTCATTAACTTCGTCGTAGTGGGTTTAAGTTTTCCTATAACAAGGGGGAAGATCTATGATTATTGAGTAGGTACAAGTACCGGCCTAACGAAAATAAGTGCGTTACAAGTTTATGAGAGCCGTCTGGTATTTGTTAGGACAGAATGAAAGGGGGAATTAATAACAAAGTAAGCCTCGCGATTCGTTAGGGAGAGGTAAACCTAACTGCCACAATATATAAATGTCTAGACAGGAAATCAGGGTAAGCGTTAATCCTACGTATAAAGACAATGAAATCAAGCATACTTACTTAATTTGAAGACACACATACCCATAAACTACGCGAGTGATCTATGGTTGTTTGTTCGCTGGTTAATGGTTGTCAGGGCACGCCCACTCCGCCTACTAAACCTACCTGAGGGTGGATTACTTCAAAATTCTGTGCAACACAAACAAGTGTGATCAGAAAGGCAAATAAACACGTGAGGCTTACAACAGAGATAAGAAGGTAGCAAACAAGCTGACGTTCCGGATGCGCTCCGCTCCGTCAGTTTCCGGATCCAGCAAGGGCGGAAATCCACCGCTGGCATTAACGTCGTAAACATAAGAGAACCAAAGAAATAGCTTCGCACACGACATCGTATATGGGCCATCAGGTCTTCACTCTCCAACTGTTTTATTGATTCCCCAATGATGATGAATTTGTAAACGGTACGGAAAATTGTACCGGCAGTCTTCTTCCGCCTATTTGTCGTGAATGGCTGACAATTTATCTCTACGTCTGTTGGACTGCTTATAAAATAAGCACGAAGCATTTGTTATCTATTCAGATGATTTTAAGAAAACTGCCTTCAGTTTTTACAGCATCGTCCTAATTTCTTACTCAAATTGTAAACTAGATATTTTTTCCTTCGTATAGACGAGAGAATATCTCGCTTGGCCGTAATCTCGCATAAGATTGGCGTATCTACTGGAACAATAGCTGTCTCGGTAAAGGAATGGCAGAACATAATACTCTTGTTACATGGGCTTTTAGCACGTTATACTGCGCTCAAATATGGCAAGTCAGCGTGGAAAATTCTACTTTCCTTCCAAGGCTATAGGAACTCATTTGATTTCATTGTAAGTTTTATACCTGTCGAAATGTGTATTACAATCCCCATCTCCCTTTACTACGGATAAAATTAAGCCACATTACCCGTGAAATGGTTACGTTTTATATTTTCTATTACATACAATCATAGCGATTTCATAGAGCGTAGAATGCTAAAGCAATATGTTTGGATTATCCACTACTTTTCGCTGAAAGTTGTGAGGGAGGATTAGGAATTTTCTTCTTGAGGATAGTATTTACTTGGTTGTGCCTGTAAAAAATATCTTTATAGAGACTTAGACTCATGTGGGTAGTGTTTTCGATCGGTATCTCAGAGTAGCAGTAACATTGTTGTTTTAATAGCGGAGCAGGGATCCCGCAAATCGTTTAATGGCGTTTTATAGCCCATTGCCATCCTCGGTTCTGTTTTATGAGTCGCTTGTCAACTCGTATTTATTGCTTTTCAAATAATCACCCGTCAAACTCATCTCCGATAAAGTTTAAATTTAATCTGATTAATAAAGTGAGTTATAAATACTTAATAGGTTTGCATCAGCAAGAAAAATGGAATAATTAAACATTTTAGTTGTGCCCTCGACCGACTGCTTGTTGATCTAGTGGTCAGCGTAAGAGCATGAGATCTTAGGTTCGATTCCCAGGTCAGGTAGTGTTATTGGATTTTTCCATCTGGAATTTCTCAGTAGCAGCCCAGAGCCTGGATTTTTGCCTGATGGCAATAGGCTCGCCCCTTATTACATGGAACTTAAACATAACTGGCGAAATGTGGGTGTATCTCTGCCCAACCCGTCTGGGAAACAAGGCGTAATGTTATGCTATGTGTTTAGCAGTAACCTCAATCAATAAGACACATAGTCAATGTCCAATAAGATACATTATAGGCAGGCAATGCCGGAAATATACATATATAAAATATATAAATAGACTATTACAAATAATTTACAAAATCAAAAAACCCGACTGCCTAAAAAGTGAACTTACTGACTGCATGAGATTGTTTATAGTATTCCGTCTAATAGTCATCCTTATAAAACGAGTTTCTTGTTTCCATCTTTTTTATTAATTTCACTTTTTAGGCAGTCGGGTTTTTTGATTTTGTAAATATTTTTTTATTTCACAGTGTTTAGTTAACATAATTAGTTTTGACGTTAATGAAAGCCTTTATTTGATACCCCACTCATTAGGTTTGGAGAATAATATGGCGCCAAAACGTGACAATTTTTTTTTTAAATTTTGATAACTCAGTGTCACTCTCACAATTAAGACAAATCTAATGGCACCTCTCAAGCTGAAATCGATCAAACTGTTTAGGCCACAGAGCGTACCAAAGAAATGTACATACATACATACACACGAAAAACATAACCCTCCTCCTGGCGCAGTCGGGTAAAAATACAGTGCTCTACAATAGAAATACCCCTTTTCCATTTCAAAAGTTGATGTTCAAAAACGGTGTGTGAAAAAAGCCATGCATCTATTCATAAAAGATGACCAAATTACGCCGAAGTCAAAAAGCCTGCGAAAAATATTGGCACCTAACTTAGTTTCCGTCAAATATGCGGGTAGAAACAAGATTTGTGATTGATTTCCTGGCACATACGTTTTCTTGGCATTCAGGTGTTGAGAAAATATTGCCGGCATACAGAGAATAAATAGTTCTTTTATTGAATCATGGTGATTGATGGCGGGGAGCAGCGTCTACACGTTGGCTGCCAACTAAATTGAATATCAATGAATTTACTACCAGGCTTTGCTTCGAGGTGCTATTTTCGTTTCATATTTCTAAGTATCCTTTTACACTGTGTATAGGGATTGCAATGCTTTAGCTCATTCAATCTCGCGGGATTACTGAATCTCGCGTGGGATCACGCGGGATCCCGCATCTTTGAAATTATGTTATAAAATCAAATTGAAACTACAGATTTTTGTAAAATCAGCTTTTATTAAACTATTCTTACATATTTTTTTTTTCTATTAATTAAGTATAGGTAATAAGTATATCACTAATTACTTATACTAAATTAATAGAAAAGAAACAATTTATGTTGCTTAATGTAAGAAATGTTTAATAAAAGTTGATTTTAACATAATTTCAAAGATGCGGGATCCGCGGATCCGCGTTTTGAAGGTGCGGGATCCAGCAGATTAATAAAAGCAGCGGGATCCCGCAGAATGCGTGATCCCGATTTGCGGGATTGCAATCCCTAACTGTGTAGTACTTGGCTGATGTCGAATTTCATCATATTGTTTATGTGTATGCATAAACAATATGATGCGCGCCACGCCGAATTACGTTATTTGGCACTCTTACAGCTATGTAAAACGATTACGGTGTTTTTAGCTTTTCCCATAGTGCCTACAGCTACAGCCACATAGCCGATAATAGCTGATTGTCTTATTACGCTACAATATTGATGTCCCATCACAATGACTTGTGTGAGCAGATGCTCCAGTGGTAATAATAATAATAATCCATTTATTTCAGGCGACGCAGGCCCATAGATGAATGCCTTAACCTAAACATACATATTTTTATATTTTATTAAAACTATTGTACACAAAGTGATGACTGTGTCGGCGTCGTGTTGCGCTGCGTGGTGTCGCGCAATCTTCCGCGAAGACGTCGGTACGCCACACCTTTCGGCCAAAACTCTTCCATCATGAAGGTTTCCAGATACTGAGTCGGAACCAGCACCACAAACGATTTGAAGTTTATGTTATGACGCGACTCCAACTTCTCTACTGTCAAGGTCCACTTAGTCTTGATCCTGATGTATTCCACGATGTCTTCAGTCATCGTGGAGTGATGCAGACGGGATACGTACGGACCAAATATGTTGCTGCGTCCGGCAACACGGTCGACTGCGTCGACGGTGTTGCCGGACGCAGCAACATATTTGGTCCCGCCAGAGCAGTACCACATCGATTACGGCAAGTGGGCTACCTTCACTTCGACTCCACCGTCACGAAGCCTTCTTTGTCTGGTTGTTTGTTTGTTTGTAATGGCCGAAACATTCAAGTTGTCGGTTGGAACCCAGGCAGGTGCTTTACTTTGTGTAAATTATTGCATCACCTCTCAAAACGGTGAAGGAAAACATTGTGAGGAAACTGGCATGTCCTAGCACCAAAAATTCAAAGACCGCGTGGTGGATAACGGACCACACAGAGAGGAGGTGTTTGTCCCAGCAGTGGGAAGATTATATGCTGATTATACTTCTTCTGAATGAATAATCCTCACATAACGTCACGCCAGTAATCCGCGAAGGGGTAGACAGAAGTGTACTCCTCCCAACTACAATAATAGTGATAAATGAAATATCATTAAGCTAAATTATTCGTCCTTCAACAAAACTGATACATTAGTAAGAGGATTGGTTGGTTTAAAATTAATGAACATCATTTTGAGGGATACATTTTCATTAAGCAAAGTGGTTCCTATCTTATAGTAAAAGGATATATTCCTAGGTATTGTACTGTATGTGGATTACTGTTTGCATTACTTATTTGATCAAAAATCTGTGGCCCATTTTCCAGAAAAAGTAGACGCTCCGCGAAAAATTGGGATGTTTAGTTATTTGTTTCTGTAGTTCGTAGAATCAAGAATATCTGAGTTAATGGCGTCACACGAACCTACTTAATCCCTCGGCTCCTGATTGGCGTGACCCTCTCAGGCAATGTTGACTATTCGCTGCAGCTGTCTACTCTGCTGTCAATTAGTAAATGTTTCCACGGCCTCTGATTGGACCACATATAGTTACTGCATCAGGTCAATTTTACATAGAATAGCATCCCTTAGTTGCATAAACTAATGAAATTAGTAACCTCACACCCTGCATTTTCCAATTTTTGAGGGCAATGGGTAATTTATAGAATTCGACTTGTAACGATCATTTTGGTTCTTCGAATAAACGCTTGACCTTTTTGTAGGGTCTTTTGTTCCAACAGCCCTTCAGTTCGCTTCCAATATTCCCATTCGCTATCATTACTTCTTCTGGTTAATGTATTGATAGCAAAACGTTTAAACATCTTTGGCCCAAAGATCAGCAAATGCACAGGTGACATGCGGCGCAGGATGGAAGGTGGGCCATTGTCTGTTGGGAGATGCCGCATACGCTCTTTTGGTCTGACTCGTCCGTGAACCCCCATCAGTGGAGATTGTCTTATCATCTTAATCATTACTGAAAATATCCAAATGGAAACAATTGAGATCACAAAGACTGCTTACATATACCTACCTCTATGTGCAGTTACATTAAATGCGGACAATTCACTAGTGCCAGAAAGTGTAAGTGCAACAGTGAGCTCGTAGTTCGAATCCCGACAGAACTACTTTTAATTAAATTGAACTCTCTTACCTGCACTTGGTAACTCTTTTAAGTGATTTCGCTATAAACTTGGCAACAAACTGAAACAATACTTAGGCACTTACAATTGAAATAATATTCTTGTTACTTTGCATTTTAATAAAAACTTACATTAGGTATAACAGTTTGCAAACTGCACCTGCTTATGTAAAGTCAGTTTCTACATTATTCAAAGAAAACCGGAATAGTTTTTCTTACAAAACGCGAGAGGGTTCGTGTTGTTATGAAATCTATTTCGTCTTGAATCGTACCAAGTAATAACATTAGCACTCCGGAAGATAAAGTGTAGGGGATTCTTATTGAAACACCTTATTACATACACTTTTCATTTATTAAGCCGCGCACTTATGGAATACTAACTCGTTTTACATTTCAATTTTTCTTAAGTAGTTTTCTACTAGGGTACAAGTAGCGGGTAGGCCCACTGATAATTATTTATATTTATTGCTTCTAAACCAATCAACAATAAGAAAGGCCGGGATATTTTGGTCAAGCATGAGTCTAATTCTCGACAGGTTTAGACCTGTTCGGACAAGTTTTTGCTTGCTCGAGGGCGATACCATTTGTTGCGTATGTGTGTGTAGGTGCCTGTTAATGTTTTACCTGTGTGTTTTTGTCGAGTTAGAACCTGTTTTATGGGTGATACCATTAGTTTAGATATTTATTTACCTTTTGAGGATGTGTGGGGTGCTAACTACGTTTCTTATTGATTGGTTTATAGCTACATTAGGTATTGATAAAACTTATTATTAACTATGGGAGATGAAAACTATCCCTATGCTTAAGAATGTAACAACGAATTACCTATCTATTTTACCTATAAGAAAATGGTTTTTATTGTTTAATCAAACTCTTAATTATTAATCAGTTCTTCTTGTAGTCGCCAACAGTCTCCCCCTCAGTGCGTTGCACTCCATCTCGTTGGGGCGACGTTGCTGGTACGATCAGGACTAGGCGCGATGCTGGCCGCCGCAGGACACCCGCTGCAGTTCGCACGTCTACGATCCTGGTTCTTCCGTCTGGTCCGGGATGAGTGGCGACTATCTCGCCGCGTGGCCACGAGTACCGTGGCAGGGTGTGGTCGACGATCAGGACTATGTCGCCCAATGTAGGGTCCTGATAGTGAGGACCTTGGTTGTAGCGTGGCGAGAGAGTTGGTAGGTACTCTCTCAACCACCTTGACCAGAAATGATCGGTCAAGCGTTGGGATGTCTTCCAGTTGGGAGAACCGATGAGTTCTGTGTCGTCGAAGGAGCCAAAGAGGGTAGCTCCGCATGAGCGCCCGATGAGGAAATGGTTCGGGGTCAAGGCTTCTTCTTCTTCTGGGTCGGTGCTGACGGAGAAGAGGGGTCTCGAGTTCACGATGTGCTCGGCCTCCAGAAGCAATGTGTGGAGTATTTCTTCTTTAGGTTGCCGCTCGTGTAGTGTTGCTGAGAGAGCGACTTTTACGGATCGCACCATTCTTTCCCAGGCTCCGCCCATGTGGGGGGCTCCAGGAGGGATGAACTTCCAAACGATGCCCATTTTGTTTACTTCTTTTCCCAGAGTCTCGATGGCTGCAGTGATTTCTCTGTTGGCACCGATGAAGTTGGTTCCGTTGTCGCTCAGGATAATTTTCGGTGTTCCTCTTCTGGCGATCATTCTTCGTAGCGCGAGGATCATGGAGTCGGTTGATAGGGAGTTAGCCAATTCTAGATGAATCGCTCTTGTGGTGAGGCACGTGAACAAAGCTCCCCAACGTTTCTCTGTACGTCTTCCAATGGTAACAAACATAGGTCCGAAATAGTCTACTCCTAGGCAGGTGAAGGGAGGGCTGGCCTTTGTTAGACGTTCAGGTGGCAGATCTCCTTGAGGTGTGATCTGTGGAGTCTTCTTCCGAATTCTACACCATCCGCAGTCTCGTGCTACCTTTTTTACCATGTTTCGAAGCGATGGTATCCAATATTTCTGCCGGACCTCATTCATCACGGTGTTGTGGTTCCCGTGATTGAAAGCTTCATGGAGGTATTTCACTAGCAGCTGGGTTATTCGGTGACGTTTGTCCATCAGGATCGGATTCTTGTATGAAGCTATCAAGTATTTGGCGGCTCCGATGCGGGTGGATAGTCTGATGAGCCCGTCTTCTAATTTGATCGTGAAGTTCTTCAGGTTGGATGTCGAATTAAGGTCTTCTTTCTTACGCAGGGCGGCTAGTTCGTCCGGGAAGCTGTCTTCTTGCACTCTTTTTATCAGCAGTTGTTCCGCCTTTTCTATGTAGAGTGCAGATTTTGGTAGAAAGGCCGCTTCTTTTCTGCTTGGTCTCTTTTCCGACGGTTGGATCTTCTGTTTTTGTATCTTTTTCCAGGCTGGGTCTTGGGTTCTTCTGGTGATGAGTTTTGTGATGTTCACCTTTTTCTTTATTTTTCGCTTGAAAACGTCTATGGCTTGTAGGTACCTTGCTGTTGCGTGAAGTAGGCGTATCCAACTGGAAAATCTCTCTGGATCGGGCACGATGACAGGTATGACTTTCCTGACGCTTAACGTGATGGCGTTGGGCTTTTCCTCGCCCGTATCGGTGATAGAGACTTTTTTCTCTTCTGTAGGCCAATTTCTGGGATCTTCACGCAAGAAGGCTGGGCCATTAAACCATCGATGTGATACATCGAATTTAGACGGGGTTTCTCTGGTAGCGTCGTCGGCTACGTTGTGTTTCGTCGGAACCCAGCGCCATTCTTTATGCTTCGTCAGCTCTTCTATCTCGGCGAGACGGTGCGCGACGAAGGGCTTGAAACGCCTAGGGTCTGATTTGATCCATGTCAGCGCTGTTCTGGAGTCGGTCCAGAAGTATCTTCGGGTCGTCGTTAAATCCATTTCTTGGCTTGTACTATTGGCCAAGCGGCTTCCCAGTAGACACGCTTGTAGTTCGAGTCGAGGTATTGAAGTTGGCTTGAGAGGTGACACTCTAGCTTTCGCCGTTAGCAGCTTTACTTCCACGCGATTGTCCGGATGTTGAGAGCGCCAGTACACCGCGCAAGCGTATGCCTTCTCACTTGCATCGCAGAATGTGTGCAGCTCCCCCTCGGTCGCGTCGTATGTGAAACAGCGAGGAATTCGAAGGTCTTCAAGTTTTCTTAAATCTTCAAGCCACTTTCTCCATTCCTGTTCTCTTGGTGGAGGTAATATCTCGTCCCATTCTAGGCCGGACCTCCACAAGTTTTGAAGCATCACTTTTCCCTGTACGGTTATGGGTGACGCTAATCCTAATGGGTCGAAGACCGACATCACTGCGCTTGTCGCTTCTCTCTTCGTCGGTGCGCGTTTTCCTTCCTTGGCTTCGTCGGGGGTGTTCCGTAGACTCAGAGTGAAATGAAGACTGTCTTCTTGGACGTTCCAATTGAGTCCCAAGGTTTTCTCGACTTGATCCTTAGGTTCTCCTAGCACGATGGAGTTTGTCTTGGTGTCTGCGTCGGTGAACTCTTCAACCGTCGAAGGGTCGTTGCTCGCCCAGCCTCTCAAGAGGAATCCCCCTTTCTTGTGGATCTCATTCACATCTCTTGATACTTTGGTAGCTGTCGCTGCGTCGGGAAAGCTTGCGATGTAATCGTCCATGTAATGGTTTCGGTTTATCGCTCTGACGGCTTCTGGACAGCAATTGGTGAAATCTTCTGCATTTCTGTTCTTTACATATATAGCGGTACACGGCGAGCAGGCGGCTCCGAATATTAATGATGTCATTCTGTATTCCTTATTTTTCCAAAGAAATCGAAGGCTGTCTCTATCTTCTTCGTTGATTTTTATTCTCAGAAACATCTCTTTGATGTCTGCGACGACGGCTACTGCTTCTTGGCGGAACCGGAGCAGGACACCGAACAGTGATTGTAGCAAGTCGGGTCCTGCTAACAATGCGTCGTTCAGCGATTTTCCATTTGATTTAGCGGCGGCGTCGAAGACCAGTCTCATCTTCTTCTTCTGGGGGTGGACAACGGCGAAATGCGGCAGGTACCATGATCTTGAGGAGGCGGGTTCGTCTGTTACTTCCTTGGCGTATTTACTGTTGATCAGGTTTTCGACCTGCTCTTCATATTTTCGTTCAAATTCTTTGTCCTTTAAGAACTTTTTCTCCATTCCCCTTAGTCGTCGCGCTGCAGCTGTTTTGCTTTCCGGCAGGCTTTCTTCGTCCGTCTTCCAGATCAAACCTGCACTGAATCTTCCATCAGGTAATCTTTTCGTCGTGGTATGCAGCAGGTCAAGAGCCCGTTGGTCGATGTCGCTGGACGGTCTCCTCGCGGCGATTCCTAGGGCTTCGATGTCGAAGTGGTTTCTAATCATCTTCTCGAGGCAATCATCTTTTCCTTCAGGCAATGTCACAAGATGATTCACTATTCGTACCGCAGTATTATTTCTTGACTTGGTTCCGTGCAAGACCCAACCCAACTGGGTTCTGGAGGCTACTGGCTTGCTTCGGTCGCCAACTTTTACTTCTTGAGACACGATCAGATGCCAATTGTCCTGTCCGATGAGTACAGTAGGACGAGCGTTTGGATATTTCAGTTGCTCTGCTATCTTTTCCAGATGTGGGCAGTCTTCCAGATCCTTATCGCTGACTTCTTGGGGGGACAAGTGCAAGGCCTTAACGGTGTATCCTGACATTTTCTCCATGCTGCGCTCGAATCTTCCTCTGATCTTGATATCGACCTTCTTTGACTTCTGGCTCATTCGATGACCTCCCACGCCCTCGATTCTTAATTCTTCTTCAGGGCCCTGGGCTCCGATCATGTTCACGATGTCTTCTTCTATCAGGGTCACTGTTGATCCTTCGTCCATGAGGGCGTAGACTTCGGCTTTGGCATCTGGTCCCCATAGTTCTACTGGCACGATTTTCAAGTAGGCTCTTGATATCGTCCGCGTTGCATTCACTGTCGATGCTACAGCTTGGGTATCTTGCGTGGCTGGCTTCGTCCTTTCTTCTGAATGTAACATCACATGGTGACTTCTCTTGCATTTTCCACACGGCTTTGCTTTGCAGCTGAATCTTCTATGTCGTCCCAATAGGCATTTGAAACATATGAAAGCTCGCTTGGCTTGTTCCCATCTTTCTTCTATGGAAGCGTTGATGAACTTATTGCATTTCAACAGTGCGTGTTCCCCAGCACATTCAGGACAGGCGATCTTTTCTGGTTTCTTGGTGTCGTCCTTGCATGAACAGACTGTCGCTGTTTGTGGTTCATCTTCTTCTTCATCATCCGAATCTTCCTCGTTCGATGAATGTTCTTCTTCATTGTGCCGTGCGACTCGAGTGGCGTTCACGCCGCGGGAACCGGGAGGTCGCATGCGGTTTCTTAATCCTTCCTTCTTCACCTTGGTACCCATGAACTCGTGCATTTCGAACTGATCCACCATTTGGTTGAAGAAGTTCATAAGGCTGATGAGGATTGGTTCATCATCTTCTTCTTTGGATGCTCTGTAATCGTACCACCTGAATCGCACCAGGATGCACATCTTCTCAATTATACGATTCGCTATATCACTTGAGTGCAGATAACTTTGCTTCTTCATTTGTTTCACAACGCTGACTGTATTGGCCACTGCTCCAGCGTATCTCACCAACTCTCTTGCGTCTTCAGACATGGGGGTCAGCTTCTCTATGTTTTCTATCTCGCTTCTTATCAGATAAGTGGGTCTTCCGAATCGGCGTTCTAATGCAGTTATTACCTCTTCTGGATCCACTTGTGTATAGAGAAGGGACTTCACTGCTTCTTTGGCTTTCCCTTTTATTGCTCTTCTCAATCTTCCCATGTTCTCGATTCCACTGAAGAGAGCCTGCGAGTCCTTGTATGTTGCTTTAAAGGCCATCCAATCTCTTGCGTCGCCGTCAAATTGGTGTAGCTCGCTGACATACTTCGGCGCGCGTTGCATAACCGCTGTTGCCTTGCTGTCTGTTGCTGATTTGACTGCTTCCAATATTGCTTCGGCCAGCTGACTGGCAGGGGTCGTCGTGGGTGGCGTGTGTGGCGTTTCCTTTGCCTTTGACACCCATGCTTCAGTAGCCTTTTCAGCAGCGGCTTTGGTCGCGGTATCTTCTTCATTATCACTCAAGTCCGTATCGTCTTCGCAGACACGCGTTAATTCCAACTTGGTATTCGCCAGCTTAGCTTTCATCTTGATTTCTTCCAATTGTAATTTCTCTAATTCTAATCTGGCTTCTATTTCTTTCTTCTTATTGCTTGCTTTGTTTGAAGTCGGCTTTGCCTTCTTTTTATTTTCTACCAAGGTAGCATCGGCTTCCTCGACCACGGTTGTGTCTTCGGTAAGCGCGCTGCCGTCTGTCACCTCTTCGGAGGTGGTAGCTGACGTTTCCGTAGTTTCTTCTTCCGTGGTCGAGCGCGTGCTATCTCCTTTACGGCTTCGCGTCATCATTATTTATTCACTTTCACAGCACTTATTGTCAATATTGTTCAGTAACTTACCGGTGTTTATATGTTAGTCCTTTAGCAGAGGACGCGTTGAAGCGAAGGCGTACACACACACTTCGACTTATACAGTACATACACACATTAAAACTTTAGTTCCGTGTCCTTTAAGTACTCACTAAACACCGTTCACATAACACATATATTCATTACGCACGTTAACATAACACTTATGTACTCACTATGCACATTCACAAAACACTGGAACAAGCAGGGCTTCGAGTGACACTGGGCTTCGAGAGGGCGCGACGTGGCTCGTAGTCGACCCTCCCAGCTATAATCTTCACTCGGCAGGTCGTGTGCCCGCCAACAGGTCTTCCGTGGAGGGCCTAGCTTCGAGAATAAGCGATCTTCCTAGTCGTTTATTCCCAGCAATAATCTTCGGCGGCACACGTAGGGCTTCGAATGATACGGGGGCTTCGAGAGGGCGCGGCGTGGCTCGTAGTCGACCCTCCCAGCTATAATCTTCACTCGGCAGGTCGTGTGCCCGCCAACAGGTCTTCCGTGGAGGGCCTAGCTTCGAGAATAAGCGATCTTCCTAGTCGTTTATTCCCAGCAATAATCTTCGGCGGCACACGTAGGGCTTCGAGTGATACGGGGGCTTCGAGAGGGCGCGGCGTGGCTCGTAGTCGACCCTCCCAGCTATAATCTTCACTCGGCAGGTCGTGTGCCCGCCAACAGGTCTTCCGTGGAGGGCCTAGCTTCGAGAATAAGCGATCTTCCTAGTCGTTTATTCCCAGCAATAATCTTCGGCGGCACACGTAGGGCTTCGAATGATACGGGGGCTTCGAGAGGGCGCGGCGTGGCTCGTAGTCGACCCTCCCAGCTATAATCTTCACTCGGCAGGTCGTGTGCCCGCCAACAGGTCTTCCGTGGAGGGCCTAGCTTCGAGAATAAGCGATCTTCCTAGTCGTTTATTCCCAGCAATAATCTTCGGCGGCACACGTAGGGCTTCGAGTGATACGGGGGCTTCGAGAGGGCGCGGCGTGGCTCGTAGTCGACCCTCCCAGCTATAATCTTCACTCGGCAGGTCGTGTGCCCGCCAACAGGTCTTCCGTGGAGGGCCTAGCTTCGAGAATAAGCGATCTTCCTAGTCGTTTATTCCCAGCAATAATCTTCGGCGGCACACGTAGGGCTTCGAGTGATACGGGGGCTTCGAGAGGGCGCGGCGTGGCTCGTAGAACTAATCGTCACGTAACTTACCAAAATACGCAAGCTTCTTGTAAAACGCTGCTTATCTTCATACAGCGATATATCTTCAAGTAGCTTCTGTATTCTTCGTGTATCTTCAGGCTCAGGCTTCAGTTCTTCAATCCGGCTGCAGAAGGACCAATTCTTGTAGGGGATTCTTATTGAAACACCTTATTACATACACTTTTCATTTATTAAGCCGCGCACTTATGGAATACTAACTCGTTTTACATTTCAATTTTTCTTAAGTAGTTTTCTACTAGGGTACAAGTAGCGGGTAGGCCCACTGATAATTATTTATATTTATTGCTTCTAAACCAATCAACAATAAGAAAGGCCGGGATATTTTGGTCAAGCATGAGTCTAATTCTCGACAGGTTTAGACCTGTTCGGACAAGTTTTTGCTTGCTCGAGGGCGATACCATTTGTTGCGTATGTGTGTGTAGGTGCCTGTTAATGTTTTACCTGTGTGTTTTTGTCGAGTTAGAACCTGTTTTATGGGTGATACCATTAGTTTAGATATTTATTTACCTTTTGAGGATGTGTGGGGTGCTAACTACGTTTCTTATTGATTGGTTTATAGCTACATTAGGTATTGATAAAACTTATTATTAACTATGGGAGATGAAAACTATCCCTATGCTTAAGAATGTAACAACGAATTACCTATCTATTTTACCTATAAGAAAATGGTTTTTATTGTTTAATCAAACTCTTAATTATTAATCAGTTCTTCTTGTAGTCGCCAACATAAAGTATTAAGTAAATTAATTAACAATAAAACTCAATATATCAATTTTCGTTTTCCCAAAAACAATGACCGTCACGATATATACACGGTATATTCATATTAATTGAAAGAAAGACAAAAAGTGTTTATTTGTCCTCAAACAGGTAGATCAAGAACTAAACTAAACACGAGCACAGAAACATCATAACAAAATAGGTTTACAAAACAACGAAAAACATAGATTTCTGTATGAGGCCAAAAGGTATTTATCCTTTAAACTCATCCAATATACCACCTACCCACCCAACCCGATATAATACAAAACAAACAAAACGATCCAATTTGGTGAATAAAAACGGAACCACCTACAATTTAGGAAGCTGTACCGAGTGGCTCACTAGTTAGCAAGTAATGACACAAGTTCCACTAGTGCTTATATGTAGTTCTAATAAAATCTTATATAATAGTAAAAACCGAGGAGGCGGTGTAAAAACTGTAACACGACAATGTCGTCAAGCCACAGTGGCCGCAAAAACTTTAATGGTTTCTTTTATCGGCCATTTGTGAAGCGTAATGGTCACCTCCTTTTGTTCCTAGCAGCTGTAATCTTTTAAGTATTGTTAAATTTTCATGTAAAATTCAATGGGGTAATAAATTTACGTGTATGCACTTAGAGGACGGTGAATTATTTTGTGGTTAGACTTAATTGCTTCATTTTCTGTGAAGTGTGGCTAATTTACCACATCTGCTGTCGTTTATGTAATATATCGAATAGCTTTTGCCAGCAGCTTCGCCCGCGTTAACCAAATTAAACCAAACCTTAACAAATTATACACTTAAACCTTCCTCATGAATCACTCTGTCTATAGGTGAAAACCGCATGAAAATCCTTTCAGTAATTTTTGAGTTTATCGCGAACAGACAAACAGACGCGGCAGGGGACTTTGTTTTATAATATGTTGAAGTTACTTCTTACTACAAAGTACACAACTACAGTACTACACGTTTCACAAGGATATCATTTGCTATATTGTCTAAACTATTGTTATTAAGAAAAAAGATTTGATTCTTGTACGTTTGTTTTAACGCTTTATCGCTAAAATACCTGAACTGACTTGGATGTAATTACGCACATGGGTAGACCAAGACGTGAATAAGGACATAGGCTACTTTCATCCTGAATCACAGACGAAGACGCTGGCAACAGCTAGCTATTAATAATATGGTTATTTTTCTTTAGGTATCCATGATCAATGAGGTCTGCTCGGGAAATTATTCGCTCTCGTTATGAGAGGCTTTTTTCTCGCCTTATGCAAACATGGTGGATTTGCCATTTTTCCCTTACAGTTTCATAGGATCATTTCTCATTCCTCATACTATAATCACAGTATATGTACTCTAATTACAGAATATTCTCATGTTAAATTGACAGCAAATATTAGGTTTCTTTGTCTAATACAAAAACAATCAAGTACTAGTTCCATTAAGAGTATTGGGTCTATTTGGGTAGGTATGTCTGCCTCAGAGATAAGGTCTCTGAGGCAGCCGTTAACAATTCCTAACCATTGTTTGTATTAATCTAGATTAAGGATCCTTGTATGACATGTTATTACGCTTTCGGACAACGAAATTCTTAATTAATGAAGACTTAATTAAATTAAGCTTTGTGTGTGCCGGGCTTGTCAAACAGGCTTTTTTCATTTAAGGACGTTTCTCGGTTTCGGGGTGTTTTACTGTGATTAAATTCTTTTCTCGAAAATCTCTCTTCTTCTTGTGTCCGCGCTAGAAAAGAGCAAAAAATAATGGTAATATGTGACAGTTCTACCATAATCGGTTGTTTTTTTTTTCGGTTTTGTGCAAAGGGTTCGTTTCGACTACCACCCCACCTCATTTAGTTATTCTGTAGCATAAAAATAGTAAAGAATAAATTAATTGCATTAATTTATCTAATCTTATTGCTTGCAATTGTCATAACACCAGGTATTGATTTCCATTTCTCCAGACCGCAAAACATAAAATTCAACTTAACCCACCAACGAAGCCACACAAAGAAACTAAATAACACAATACCGCAGTAGAGCCAACAAATGAAGTGTTCTAAGCAGACACTAAATTCTGGAAGCACATTTATCCGCTTCCCCCGTCACTGTACGTTATACCCTGACACGCATACACTGGATTAAGCTTTGCATATTCCACAGAGCCGCCTGTAGTACCTAACCTAACACTGATTACATTATGCAAGTGATGCAATAAATTGTCAAGTTAGCAACGGACACTTGCACTTGCTTTTATCTAGGAGTCTAGGTAAGGCCCCGTAGATCTGACGATTTTGGGTTTAATTGATGCAGTGGCGAAGCGTTGGGCTCTAATTTTGCTTGCAACCTATGTATGTAAATTAGGCCACGCGAACTCCGCTGCAGTCATAAGGTCCTCAAGTGCACAGGGCATAATGGGCACACGGCAACACGGCTAACTTGAGATTGTAGTCTATTTAGGCATTTTCAAGTCGGCCACGGTAACGCAAGCCCAGGTGTTAGGCTCTCAGGTGAAAGATCTCAGGGGGTTGAAAAAGCTCCCGCCAGAGATCACGACTTACTGTAGTCAGTACTGTTGCCATTTGCTGGACCCACGGACCAGATAATTTTTTTACGTCTTTTAAGCATCTGAAGCACTTTGACTTTGGGTGACGTGAGACAGCTTGTAGCTTTGCCCTCTCAATGCGGCTCGGTATGGTCCTAAGAATTTCTGGAGGCGCAACGCCAGTCAGTGGATACAAAATTCATACTGGGATCGATATAAGGCAACCACTAATCATCCGGCACATCTCATTTAGACCTGTATCCACAAAGGCGGTACTTGCAACAAAGAATAACGAGGTATACATTCTGTGCTAAAAACGTAAGCGTTTTTATTATGTTTTAGACAATCTTGCTGTGCGTTCAACCCTAAAATTATCATCAGTATAACAAATATTTAATCAATGATGCAAGATCACGCAAGATCCTCCATTTGCCATGGATTTTCCTAATATTTTATCAAGTTTTACCAGAATTTATGCTCTATCATTCTTTGCCGCAGTCGATGTTGGCAGCAGTTGAAGTTTTGTCTTGCTGACATGCCAAGTCCTTTTGTAATCTACTTTGATTTACCATTTTCGCTTTTTATGGTTCTGTATGAAAAGGTACCGAGACGAACAGGAAGTCATATATTTCTGCGATTTTACGCGAACTTGAATTTCTGTCGTCCTGTTGAAATCTGACCTGGTGGATTCTGCATCTACTTTATCCATCAACCCGGAAAACTTTTGGCTTAATGTATTTATAATTAATTAGATTCGCGGTTGTTCCGTGGATGGATGGCCATCTTAACATACCAAAACCCTTCGTGCTTCGGAGAGCACGTTAAGCCGTTGGTCCCGGCTGTCATTAGTGGATCTTTGACAGTCGTTATGGGTCATCAGAAACCCGAAAGTCTAGCAACCAGTCTTACCAAGGGGCACTTATCGATCGTGGAGGTCAGATAGGCAGTCACTCTATGTAAAATACATTTTATGTATTCAACTGCATCTGCCTTGACTGGAAGTTGATCCCAAAATACTTGGGAAAAAGCTAGGCAGATAATAAATTCATTCTATTCCAACTCTTCAAGATTCACTATCTTACAAAAACATTATTAATATGGACCCGCGCAGGCACCTCAACATCTCCCCTACCAAAAGATATCTGAAGAAAACTACCTAACTTGACTAATACAGAGGTTGTTTCGTTGTTATCGTCAACGTTAAAACCTTCGGTTTTATCCCCACATTAGATCCACGTGTGTCGTTATAAAGCACGGTACAGACCATTTGAGCTCGCTACTAGGATAACATATTATAAGGGATACTGGCTGTTATTTTTATAGCAAGTGCCCCTAGTGGACTACAAATCAAGATAACAAGCGAAGATAGAGGCCAGACGGAAATATTTACACATTGTCCTATGTGTTTTATTCAGGGCTACTGAATAATCATTTACAAATTGTGTAACTATGTACGTTTTATTTAGTCCCACAGTCTATTCAATCTGCCAGAATCACAGAAACTAAGTAACATTTAAAACACCAATAATATCTCAATCCTTGCCTAAAATCAGAGCAGATATCGGATTAAATCATAACCTTTTTATTACTTTCATAATAAGTAAATGGATCAAAATTAGGAAAAAAACGAGAAATGAAAATTGTTAGTTAGGTAGTAGTGCTTTCCTTGAAAAGGAGTCGCCTTTCTTCCAGCCATAACTTTGAAACGCTACCATCGCAGCGGCTAGGGTGTGGTCACTTACTGAAATGCCCTGCGTTCCAATAATCCTGTTGATTTACGGTGGTATAAAAAAATCCTGGAAAGACTTTTAAAATTTTGCAAGACGGGTTGGAAAAAATACCAAGTAAAGATATGAATAACCGCGGACAATAGTGGTGGATCACTTTTCACCCATAAGCCTTATATAATAAGGTTGATTTCGTTCAAATTAATTAAAAAATTAAAACCTAGATCATACCTTAACTAAAACGAATAAACTAAAACAAAGCGTCGAAAAACTTATCCGCATCGCTGTCGACTGGTAATGTACCCAAGAGACTGGCGGCATTGCCACGTTGTATAGCAATGCTCAGCCTCTGGTCAAGGCAAAACCAGCCCTTGCGTCACGGGAAGTGTCAACCAGCCGTTTCCAGATTTAAGGTTGAAAAGTGGTCGTCCGCGATGGTACCTACGAAACATTTGAACATAACGTATCAATGGGGTTATAACGTTTGTGCATTGTTAAATGCAAATAAACATTGTTAATTCCCGTTAATTGCCAAATTAGGATAATAGTGGTTAGCTGACCCACAATGAGAGCTCAATTTGTCCGCAGAGTGTCAGTTTAATTACCTTGAACTAACATCACAAGCCTAATAATTGTGTAATTGACTACAAAGTAATATACTCGTAGCCAATAACATTATTACTAAGTAAGTAAAAGAGAACCCGAACATAGAATTTTCTAGAGATAACTGGGTATATCTTAGTTTTCTCTAGAAAAGGGTTCTTTTCTTCATTCGATGGAGCACTTTTTTGGTAATCAAAACAGAACCTACATACAAAATCAGCCTATAATGTTCCCAATGCTGGACACGGGCCACCTTTCGGTGACAGAAAGCGGGCCATAATCCACCATTCGGGCCCAGTGCGGGTTGGTAGATGTCACATGTCTTCGAATTTTTGGGTCTAGGACACTCCGGCTTCCTCACGAAGTTTTCAATAAGTCGCGTCCGTTACTGCCTGGCTACCACTGCCATCTAACTATCTATAAAAGCTACATATTTCAGAAGAAATAAGATATAATTTATTCAGAACTAGCTTTTGCCAGCGTCTTCGCACGCGTGGAGGTCGAAAATTATACTACGGTCAAAAATTATGCTAGTATACTACGGGAAAGTATTATCAGGATAAAAAGTATCCTATGTGTTATTACTAATTACAAACTATCTGTGTGCCAATTTTCATCCAAATCTGTTCAGCCGTTTTTGCGTGATTGAGTAACAAACATCCAAAAATCTAAACATCCAAACTGACAAACTTTCACATTTTAATATTATATTATATTAATAGTATAGTAGGATGTATAAGTAGGATAGGAAGTAGGATTAAAATGAAGTAAGTTTATATAAATAAAAACTTACTTAAACCTAATTAATTAATTAAATAAAGAAATGTTAAATAATAACATGATGAAATGAGCAAATAGGAGATAAAACAATTTATTTCCCTCATATCTATAAATAAATACAAAAGTAATATCAGAAAATAATAATTGAATCCTGTATTTTTATGCGGCAAACTGATATATCTTCCTCTCTCGTTATTTATAAAAACAGTTGGGGATGTGTGTTTGTTCTGCAAATATTGATGTATGGAACTTTCCCTTTGTTTATTGTAGAAATAAACAAAACAATGTATATCAGTCAAGATAGAACGTTGTTTGATTAAAATTAAATTAAAATTAAATAATATATGAGACAGCTTATACCTAGGATTCCACATAGGTTGCGAGTAACTGGGAATATGTGAGTATCTTCTATGTTATAATAAAATACTAACGTATTCTAAACTGTACCTACAATAGCATAAAAAAGGGATTTTTCGAAAAAACATCGTTTCTCTGGGTGCTTACACCCAGATTCCAGATTGGCCCACAAACAGATTTGTACTCGATTTTGCAACAGAGATACTTTATGACCCAGATTCACACACAGGGTACTTTCCTGCTACGTTCCCGTGGGGTATTTTCCGAGATCCCCGCGCGCGAATACGCGGGCAAAAGCTAGTATTTGAGTGAAATTGGAACCTTTTTAAAAACTGAGAAATAACGAATGCAGTGCCATTGTCAGCTTTCTGAGTAGGTATTTAATACGACTTACGCTGCTCGTGTTTTCATAAATAAATTAACTGTTATGTTAATACAGTCTTTAGAATCAAAGCATATCCAAACTTTCGCGTTTATATTATGAATGTCTATCTGTTTTGGTAAGTCCTACAAATATTATAAATGTGAAAGTTTGTGAGTATGGATGTATGTATGGATGTTTGTTACTCTTTCACGCAAAAACGGCTGAACGGATTTGAATGAAATTTGGTACACAGGTAGTTTGTAACCTGGAATAACACATAGGATACTTTTTATCCCGGTATTACGTTCCAGTGGGATAGTTTTCGACCTCCACGCGGGTGAAGCTGCTGGCGGAAGCTAGTACTAAATAATATAATCATTAGTGAGATGAGATTGGCCACTAAAGCAACGCCAAACCATGTTTAGCACTAGTAACACTTTGCCACTTATTTAACTCTATCATTACCTTTTACTGATCTTTGGGTGGCTATATTACTCATAAATATTGATCATAGTATGCTAAAAATGAAACAAAGCTTCTCCTGCAAAATAATCAAGAATGTAACATAGTTGCCTTGCTTGGAGACTGATTAAGATAATGTTAAAACTCTAATTTCCCGTAGCTAAAGAGCAATTAAAATGTGAACAATACTTAGTAGACTTTGCATCAAAATACCATCATCTATCTAGCCTTTTCCCAACTATGTGGGGGATCGGCTTCCAGTCTCACCGGATGTAGATGAATACCAGTATTTTACATGGGGCGACTGCCTATCTGGGATTCCACAACCCCATAGGTAATACGATACCCCTCGGTAAGACTGGTTGTCTGAGTTTCGGTCTTCTGATGACCCATAACGACTATCAAAGATTCAGAAATGTTAGCAGGGACAAGCGTAAAACGTGCTTTCAGAGACAGGAAGGTATACAGGGTGTAACAGAAACCCTATTGCTATCCTTAAGCACTAAAGATAACAGCTGGTATAGAATCACTATACATAGTTTCAGCTCAAAATAAAATACTTACTCTAAGTATTGATACCAAATTTTCGGTTTCATAATATGTTTCTTAAATTCAAATCATAACAAACGTGTCACCACACTACGTAGGTCAATAACTTTTCACGTTACTTGCCAATAGCACGATAAATGTCTTCCGAGTGATGTTTATTTGAAAAGTTCGGTTTCTGGTATCAATGTATTAAAAATTCTCATAACTTCCAAACATGTAGAGATAGGATTAAAAAACCCTTCCAATATCGTTTGATATCATCCAAAGCCGTGGCCTTGGTATGTATATACCCTTTCCCTTACACGTTGTATAACCTAATCGATAGACCCGTGCGGCTGGTATTACTTAGCCACAAGCCCATTGTATCGAAATTCCATGTCATCATCTGCCTAGCCTTTTCCCAACTATGTTGGGGTCGGCTTCCAGTCTAACCGGATGCAGCTGAATACCAGTATTTTACATGGAGCGACTGCCTATCTGACCTCCACAACCCAGTTACTGGGTAACACGATACCCCTTGGTAAGACTGGTTGTCAGACTTTCGGGCTTCTGACGACCCGTAACGACTGTCAAAGATCCACAAATGACAGCCGGGACCAACGGTTTAACGTGCATTCCGAGGCACGGAGGGGTCTGGGTATGTAAAGATGGTCACCCATCCACGGACCAACCGCGGCAAGCGCAGCTTAACCTGATCGATCGACCCGTGCAGCTATTGTTACTTAGCCACAAGCCCATTGTATCGAAATTCCATGTAAAAACAAATAAATCATACTAATCGAAGCACACAAGTCATTCAAGTGACAAGTCCAAAACCAATAACAGTAAAGTTAATGGTTGTTATTGTTTACTTAGGGAGCATGTCGGGAGTTTTACAATGTCTTGTTTACCCACGATAATTGGCTATTTGAGCTTGCATTAATATCACCGCCTGTCCGTTGTCCGTACGTCACGTCAGTTGTCCGGGTAACGACGTTACATAATAACATGACACGGTGGCGACCTCTCTCGGTCGCTGACGACGTCGATGCCAGCTCACTCTCTTGTGATTAACTTCTGAATGAGGCAATTCATCCAAAGAACAAGTTTATTACTTTCAACTTCTCCGTTCAATGCGAGAAGGTCGCTGGGAGTTCACTCGCACAATGGGCCCAATTACAGAAATCGTAAAGATTCGACAAATTTCACCAGTTTTCATCGTTTTTCAACACTTAATCTACTTTTGCTGAATGTCGGATATAATTATGGAAGTTTATGAATGCCAGAACATTACTGCTGGGAGGTATTTGTATAAGAACGGTAATATCGCGTTCACGTGTGTGCGTACAATATTATGCCATTGCTGGCTTTGTGCAAGCCCGTACAATAATTCTTATGGCTCATAAAGTTGTGCAAACTTATTATAGAAGGTAATAGCTTTGTTTACTTTTGTTTACGCGTAGTTACCGCAAGTACCATTTAGCATGCAGTGGAAGAAAATTATAGTTATAAGGAAGATGTCTATGAAGTAGACGTGCGTGCTTGTTAGAACTCTTTTCTTTTATGGCCGGAGCTGGCCACACCCGCCGAACATGGCCGGCGAGCCCGACACAATGTAGTTACAAGTTAAGACACGTCTTCTCTATTATTTATAAACGTTGTTTAAGCTTGGCGAACATTCGCCGGAAGAATTACAGCTGATTTAACTGGGACGTTGGTAGTTTTCTTCTCTTAATAAGAATTCTTCGTTCATCTGGGAATAAAAAACGAGAGCTTATTAGCTGCTCGTGGTCTTACGTGAAGTTTTAATGTGTCTGATGGAGTTATTGTACTGTAATTGAAGGTGCTTTATTAAAACATTGTGTTCTTACTTAGGCTATTTGTGCGGAAGACGTCATTGCACTTTTAACTGAAAAATTCCTTGCTATTTTATACATTAGAACTTACATGTCGTGTTCGCGATAGAATTCCTCATCAGCAGAAACTTCCATATTAACTTTCATACCCTATTTAACCCCTTTAGCAGATGGATTTTCAAAAATCCTTCCTAAGTGCTCTCCTGTGTTATTTAAGGAACTCTTGAACAAAGTTTCATGTTTTTGGATCCATCTGTGCGTTATCCTTTAATGAGAGAATTGAAGATTTTATGTCATTCATGTTAAGTATCTACTTACTATATCAATGAAACACTGTACTTTTCAATTAACGATCAGCCATTGCATACTGAAAGCTAATTACGAATAAAACTGATTATTACTCAAACAATACAATAGTTCACATTTGATATCCCTGCATTAAATTCTGAAATATCCTTCCAGATAAATCCAATCACCATTTCCCGTTTTACTACCGCTAATATAATCGTGTAAACGGAACGTTAGAACAGTCGCTGCAATGGAATATCTAATGAATCTGTCGTGATGAAACCACTGGGTCTTAGGCGACGATCCCAGAATATAGAAGTAACCAGAAGCTACAAAGTTACATAGAAATGAAGCAAAGAATGGTCAAAAACGATAAACTTTTTCATAAGGTGTTGCCCAAACGTAGGACACTGTAAAACGCATAGTTTCACTGAAAAAACTGAGCCTTTCACAAGCCATAAAAATTGGGTGTATTTGCAAATATTCAAAGAAAATACTTATTTAAAAGTAGGTACTTCATGAACAAAAATTGTGTCATAATTTAACAATCGTAAAATAGAGCTCAAAAAGTATTTTTCGTCGCATTATTCTCAAAAATTTGAGCATAAACTATCATATTTTATTTAATGATGATAAAGGAAATTCAATCAATTAAAGAAATACTATAAATTATTTCACTGAGCCGTGCATTTTATGTTTTTGATTGAATTAAAACTGCTAATTACTTCTATTTTGGTGTTAATTCGATTGCGCTAACATCAAACGCATCGCTATTTTAAACTTATTTACTTCAAATACCCAAAGATGCTTCTGATTGCTTCTTAACTCGCCTTAAGTGGCAGAATGTTTTACATATCCTCATTTCTGCTAGAAAGAAAAAATCATTTTTCAACAAAAATAGTCATACTTCTTCGGATCATGGACAATGCGCGACATGGAACTATGATGGTAGGCCTTCTGGTGTATTCTGTATTCTGAGGCGCCAGTATACACCTCGCTCGTTAACTTGACGATTGTTGTAAGCGCCGCGATTCCGCGCTTTGTTTTATGACTCCACCGGCGATGCTGCAATTTGTCAAAAGATTCAACTAAACGCTTATCCATTACCTTTACATAAAACGCTCATATCTGACAATGATTGCTGGTATTTATGTTTTCATCGTGGATACTTACACAGTAAAATGACTACGTTGGTCTGTGACTCAACAATTAACAATACAGGGTGGCAGGGACTTCGACGTGCAAACTGTAACTATGAATTCAGCACATGATTGAAGACCCGCTAGTGTAGAAATTTTCATCGATTTCTCAAAAAATATGAGCGTGTCAAAAAGTGTCATAGAAAAGTGCAATAACCTACTCGGTCAAAATGTACACAATACATTTTTTTCAGTCAAGCGCGGAGGGGTTCATAATCAATAACTGAATCCATGGTAACAGACTGCTCGTCGATCTCACTGCCAGCTTGTATACGAAAGTAGTGGTCGCGATAAGTACCTACTGGTAAAAGAAATGCATTACATTTACTTCACCAATAATTAATGATTGAATTATTAAATAAATTACTTAAACACATGAATGAATGTTTAAACCCATATTTTAACATCGAGCGTTTTTGTTGGAAAATAGCTAGGTTTACCTAGCTATTTTCCAACAAAAACGCTTTGAACGCAAACGCATTGTTTTAACAATATTCCTTTTCAGATCAAAGTAAGCTTTACAATCTGGCGTACCAATCTGAATTCCGATTTTAATGTACACATTCAGTACGATATCCGGAAATTGATACCAGATTCCGGATTTGAGTCAGATGCACTTACAAACCGTTCCCTACGTGTTTAAATTTCAAATGAAATCTCAATATTCTATTTGGAATTCATTCCGCTTATACTTACGGAGGGAAACAGAAAAAGAGAAATTGCTCACGTATGCAAAAAGTCTTTATGCATTTCAAGGGCTCACCCTAACCGCAGAACCGGAGGAGCATGGTGGAGGAATTGAAAATAGAGCCCTTGTTATTTCAAGTATATGTGGAGTGGAATACAAAGGGGAACATTGTCTTTGGTTCGTCGTTATGCGCCGCTCCAGACGTCTGATAACAAACCGCGGGTAAGGCACTCGAGCATAAAAGTATTATTTTATTTGTTACCCAGTTAACTTTATTTTCGTGAAGTTGGGCGGTTCCAGTTGTGTTTCTATTGAGTGTTAGGTATCCTTTTGTTTTTGAAAGCACATGGGCTTTGGTGTGGTTATATACGCGAAAAATTGCCACTCTTCTATGTCCGCGATTGCCGTACACAGGATTGTATTACTAATTTGTTAAATGTGAAAGTTTGGATGTTTGTTACTCAATCACCTAAAAACGGCAGGATGGATTTGGATGAAATCTGGCATACAGATAGTTTGTAACCTGACATAACTTATAAGGTCCATTTTATTCCAATAGTATGTTCCCGTGGGATAATTTTCGACCTGCACGCGGGCGAAGCTGCTGGCAAAAGCTAGTTTATAATATATCATCCCGCCTTGTTTCCCCAAAGCGTTGGGCAGGTGTAGATACAGGATAATATTTTAACAAGTGCGCAAACTGTAACCATGAATTCAGCATATCATTCTATACCCCCTAGCGTAGAAATTATTCGTCGGTTATACAAAAAAAAAATCAGCTGTTCCATACATTTTGACCGCATAATGATTGCAGTTTTCTATGAAACAGCTGTATTTTGTTTGTATAACCGACGAAAAATTTCTACACTAGGGGTTTAGAATGATATGCTGAATTTATGGGTACAGTTTGCGCACTGGTTAAAAATTTACCCTGTATAGTGAGTGTACCCACATTTCGCCAATTATGTTTAGGTCCCATTTAAACCTAATATCACTTTGCCCGACCTGGGAATCGAACCTAGGACCTCATGCTCAGCAGTAACGCCAAAGGGAGTAGCGCATTTGTCGTAAAAGCCACTAAAAGCTGTCCGCATTTTCCTGTTCAAAGACCAGTAAGGGGGCGTTTAATCATTACTTGAAGCCTTAAGGGGGGAGGGGATCGAGTCGAATCCCACCCAATCCCACGTGGGGTCGAGTCGAATATCATTTTTAATTTGTTTCCGCAAAATAAACAATCTAAAATTGTGAGAAAACCGGGTTAAACAGGTTTGGCCACCAATAAGGCTAAATCCTAAAGAATAATATTTATCGCAGTTATGCAACGCCACAAAGTAGCACAATCGCTCCCGATTGTTAAACCGCCACCGGCCAGCCGAATCAGCCAAACTCAGCGCATAAATCCTTCGCAAATAAGCACAGATTAACGTTTTTACATCTAAAAATACGCATTTTGAAATATCTCATATGAGATTGTGGGGGAGGGTCGAGCCAAATCTCACGACATCTCACCTAAGGGAGGGTGGGGGTCGAAAAATTGCCAAAATTGCCTCACGTAATTAATGGACGTCCCCTAAGACCAAAAATGCGAATACAGTTACTGCATAGAATAATTACGGCAAAATCCTCTATTGCTTGTATTGAATACAATGTAGGTAGAATTTAAGTGTGCAATTACTATAAATAGCTAAAAAATACTCACCTATCTACGTAAGTTGAATTATTTTTATTACATTTCTTATCTTTTATTTCTTCTTTCTTTTTCTTGCCTCAGATCATTGTAATAAACTAGTATCATGATGTGATAAAACAGAAGCACCTAAGTACTATAATTTAATAATTATTTTGTTATCTTTATCAATAACAGCTGGCAACCATTAATATCAATGAATAGCAAAATCATCAACAATTCTGACTTAACCATTTGTAGGTAGATATTGAAGTAGCCCTGTAAATGTGAAGTCATGTATTGTACGAACATATTTCCCCTGTTTACACAATCTACTTAGACAGGGTGCCAGGTACACCGACGCTCAAAGTGTTACCATGAATTCAGATTCTAGACTCAAAGCGTTGACACATAGCTGCTGACATAAACCTGCCGTTTCTTATAAAAGTGTAATAAACCATGTAATAAACCTACATGTTCAAAATGCATGGAACAGCTAATAATTTTCATAAACAATCGACGAAAAATTTCAACGACGCGGCGTTGAAATTTTTCTGGAATCTCAAATATAAAGTCTAGAATCATGTACTGAATTCATACGGTAACAGTTTCCGCCTCAATATCCCTGATGCCCTGTATGCATAATGCAGTAATCCCAGAAAATGTACATGACACATACACAGGCGAGAGATGTCGTGCGGTGTCCCACAGGGTTCGGTCCTGGGGCCGCATCTGTGGGACATCGGGTACGACTGGGTGCTGCGCGCCGACCTCCCTAGCGGCGTCAGTGTAGTTTGCTACGCTGACGACACGCTGGTCCTGGCGCAAGGGAGGTCGTACCAGGCGGCGGCCGACTTAGGGACACACGGAGTTGCGACAATCGTGGATAGGATCCGGCAACTGGGACTCGAGGTGGCCTTGCACAAGTCCGAAGCCATGTGGTTTCATGGTCCTCGAAATGCGCCACTGACGGGTTCCCAGATAACGGTGGGAGGGGTTCACATCGACGTCGAGTCGACGATGAAGTACCTAAGACTCGTCCTCGACAGCCGGTGGAACTTCGCGGAGCACTTCCGACGTTTGGCTCCTAGACTGGAGCGGGCCGGGGCTGCCTTGAAGCGGCTCCTGCCCAATCTAGGGGGGCCAAACGCCTCCTGCCGGAGGATCTACGCGGGGGTCGTGCGGGCCATGGCCCTATACGGGGCGCCGGTGTGGGCGCCCACATTGGGGCGCCAAACAGCCCGCCGGTTGGAGGCGGCCCATAGGGTCATGGCCATCCGGATGATCCGGGGATACCGCACGATCTCCGGTGAGGCGGCGGGCCTCCTTGCCGGATTGCCGCCATGGGATCTGGAGGCAAAGGTCCTCGCGCACACTTGGGAGTGGCGCGGAGGCCAAACGCCGGGGCGTAACTCCGCTGCCGCGTGAAATCGTGGCACGGCGGACAGAGCTCCGGCGGGATCTCATGGCGACGTGGAAGGTGCGATTGTCGCAACCCAGTGCTGGGCACGCCACGATCGCGGCGGTAAGTCCCCTCTTTGAGAAGTGGCTTGAGAGGTGGCATGGCGTCCTCACCTTCCGCCTGACACAGGTCCTTACCGGACACGGTTGTTTCGGGAGGTTCCTGTTTCGGATAGGGCGGGAGGAAACGCCCGGGTGTTTCCATTGCGAAGATCGCTCTGAGGACACGGTGGAGCATACGGTGGAGGTCTGCCCGGCTTAGGCGGAGCATCGCCGTGTCCTCGTGGAGGTGATCGGTGGCGGCGATCTCTCGCGTCCGACCCTGGTCCAGGCCATGGTACGGAGCGAGAGGGCATGGCTAGCAGTCGCCTCCTTCAGCGAAGCAGTTATGCTCGCAAAGAGGGAGGCGGCGCACGTGAGGGAGATGCAGTACATGCGCCCTCACAGCCGTGGCCTTCGCAGGAGACGCCCTGGGCGTCGGGAATCCCAGGCTGATTCCCGGCCGACCAAGCCCGGGTCGACGGCGCGTTGTGTTCCACGCGCGCCTCAAAGAGATGTCATCAGCAACTGATGGGGCCCGCAAGGGCAATTGACAATACACCCGTCGTTTTTTCGTGGGGGTTAAAAATAGGTATCCGACGCAAAAACGATGGGTGTTATAAGTTTCACGTGTCCGTGTGTGAGTTTTTGTGTGTGTGGCATCATAGCTCCGGAACGGATGAACCGATTTTGTTTTATTTTGCTTGAAAGGTGAATTAGTCGGGAGTGTTCTAAGACATGTTTCATCAAAATCGATTAAGCCGTTTCAAGATTATCAGCTCTTTTCTGGTTGATGAAGGGATTTGAGCATCTTCCACGGGTCTGATCAAGTCGAAATTTGGTATCGTATTACTTCAATGATATTAGACGAACAAAGTAACCTCAAACTCATGCTGGAGCAACACCTGGAATTTCCAGGATACCCAAATTACTCACCAACAAACAGCAGAAGTATCGTATTTGGGCTCATTGAAAAGGTCTCAATGAATAGGTTATGGATAAATGGTGATCAGGACGAGGAATGAGGATAAATTAGTAACAAACTTCAGTTTGGGAAACATACACAACGCTGCGCAGATTTAAGCGAGACATCAAGTTTAAAAAGCAGGAAATAAAAGTTATTTTTTTTTTATTAAAATATTTATTGGCCTTTTAAGTTGTAGGTAATATTTGATCAAAGCAATGTTAAGTCGGGGGACGGTCAATGAAAACGCCAAACAGAGTAGGCCTAGCATTTTCATAAGCCGACCCCCGACTTGGCAATACCTTGATCAAAACATTACCTACAACTTAAAAGGCCAATATATATTTTATTTTTTACTTTTTAGAGTTATGTTTGTCATTAATCAGATAGCAGACTGTTCTCCTAGCTAATAACATAACCTGGTAAGATGTAACAATCCGTGTCCCATATAGTACGTCCCAGTATTAAAGTTACTAGTTACAGAAACGAAAAATTATGTTGCATATAGGGATTTATAGCAGGTATTCAAGAAATGTTTCTTTATTAGCCGTGCTAGACCAACGGTCATGATCGAAAAGAAGATTGAAGGGTTGTGCGTGGTGCGGGTTGTTTGAAAGAGATACCGTGGCCCCTTAACACAGGCAACTGAAGTAACACGGGTGGGTTTTAGTCAGTAAAAGTGTGACACGCCCTCCAGCTCCACCCACAGCGGGAGAAGTTATTTGATGAATTCTCATCCTCAAAAAAAAGGTTGTGTGTAGGAATCCTATTTGTTGGACAAAGAATAAATAATAGTATAATTAGTTTTTAATGTTTCCACTGCTGGGACACAGGCCATTTATTCAGAGGGAGTGGGCTGTAATCTACTACGTGGGCCCAGTGCGTTTTATGAGACGTCACATTGTCTTCGGATTTTTGGTTCTAAGACATGCCGGTTTCCTCACGATGTTTTCCTTCACCGTTTTGAGAGCAGTGGTGATGAAATTATTTATACAAAGTGCTTGCTTAAGTTCAAACGGCCTGCAACTCATAAGTCGAGGCTGAAACCACTGCTCTATGTTATATTTGATGCATACTATTAACATTAAGGCTCGTGGTCGTGCAGACTAAAATGATGCAACGTCACAAACATAATAATCATAATCATAATCTTTATTCACGAATAAGAGACAACCATACAGAGTAACTTAATAGTAAACACAAAATAAACAAGAATCGCTGAAAATTATTTCGACGATAAAATTTAGACAACAGTTGGAGAATGTGAGATGCTAGATAGTAAAGATAGCTTGGTTGTCTTCGAACTGATTCGCCTTATCCCCTCGTACTAGTATACACCGTGAAATTTTAATCGTTGTTTTCCCGCAGCGAAATGGTTTTGTCTTGGTCATACAATAGTTTTATAAACGATTAAAAGATTAGAAACAAAAAATGGCAGATCTCATTGTGAAAAATCACCACGTGCGAGAGTTTATTTTACTTTAATCATTTATGCATCGCTGTTCCCTTTGTCAGCGGTGCGTGCCATTTGAGTAGTATCTACCAGTTACCTCTAGTGTTACTATTGAGTAGTGCTTTATCAAGTTGATGAATATTTTTTAATTATTTTAAAACAAAAAAATCTTTTTTTTTTACTTTTACTCCATGCTTCGAAAGTACTCCTTATAGCAAGTTGTTCTGCCGCGGGAAAACAACCATTTCAAATTCACGGTGTATAACTGTATCACGAGCGGATAGTCTTCCTCAACATTAGAACAGATTCCCACAAGGTTCCAGTAAAAAGTCACATACTTATGTAGTTAAGCAGATTGATTACATACTGTATAGGTAGTAAATCATAGTACAGTTATATTAATTAAGTTTCAATATTGGAAATGTCTGTGTTGTTATGTGTTTGGGTATGGGTATAGGTTTATTTATTATGTAACAAAAACTTTTTTTCAGATACGTGCCTAACATTTTTAATTAAAATTAGGGCTTGCTTGTTTCCTTTTGACAGTAATATCGTTACACAAAGCACGAAATAAGCCACGGTATCCAAAAATATCGTTCATTTAGCCACTCATAAAGGTAAATCGCACCTCACAAAGGATCTTCTAGTGGCGTCCATAGTAGCTAATTACACAAAGAGGAGCTCATTACAAGCGGGATATTAACCGTGGCGTAATCAAAGCGGTGTTTAATATTACTACGTATATTGCTGCCTTTGTATACCACGTAGAAAGGTACCAACTGAAGTTCAAGACAATATTGTGCTCGCTTTTTTGCGCGAACCTAATATAGCGCGCCTAATTGGAAATCTAAATTTGGATTTGGCCTAAAAGAATAAAAGAAAAAGTATTTATTGTGTAAACTAAACTAAACACCGTGTGGGGCCAGACGTAAAAGAATAGCACCATCCCATTTCTTCCCGCGGGCGTCGTAGAAGGCCACTGAGCGACTTACCGGAGAATGGGCAGCAGCGTTCTCTATGCATTACCACTATACTGCGATCGCCAACCCGTTTGCCAAGCGTGGCGATTATGGCAAAACCCCCCTTTTAGGGGAGGCCTATGTCCAGCAGTGGATGTCTTTCGGCTGAAATGATGATGATGATGATGATGATGAAACTAAACACATTATACTTAATAGACAAAATTAAAACAAAAGTAAAATTTAATTAAAACAGAAAGTCCTGAACGAGGCCCAAAGAGAACTAGCTCAGCATGATAATAATTGTTAGCTATTGTTAGCTAATAATCTCGATTAAAATATATTTTAAGGCGAATTTTAATTCAAAATCAAAAGTCATATTCAATCTATGCTGAGAGTCAGCACTTTTTGAACGTCTAAGTTACATAACAGTCCATGACAGTCCCCCAGAAACACCCGTCCATCACCAATTCCTAGTGCTTTAGCTGGAAAGAAGAAGTATCGCAACAAACTGCCCAGCAGCACAGCTGTCTGTTCAGTTCGAACAACTTGATACCATACAATAGTAAGTTATTAACATAACGAGACACAAAACATTAAATTACATATACCAACAAAAATATTGAAAACCGTACTCATAAATTCAATCAATTCTTGCTTTGGTGACATAATCTAAAAAGATCACAAATGCCCCACTGCAAATCATAACGTTACGCTAATATTCCTAGACAGTTTAAGAGACTTCCTAGTCAGTTATACTAAGATGTCTTTGGAACCTGTACCTATGACCAAAG
The DNA here is from genome assembly GCA_949091785.1 of Polymixis lichenea. Lineage (NCBI taxonomy): Eukaryota > Metazoa > Arthropoda > Insecta > Lepidoptera > Noctuidae > Polymixis > Polymixis lichenea. The sequence goes on along the minus strand of OX420945.1, from coordinate 11,044,766 downwards.
GAAACCAGCTGACAGAGGTAAACTACAAGCAAACGGCAAACCTTAACTCCGTATCAGAATTATAATGCTTTTTGCAACACTTACGTAATAGGTACATGACTTTGAACACATAAGTAGGAGCAGTTTAAAACTAATGATAAATGGAACATGGTCTGAACCAGGTTGATACACGGTGCGACCGAACACGCGACATCGCGTTTTTGTTTGATACCACACACTTCTGAGCCGTGGTATATGCTGTTGGGCTGGGCTCGTATTTGCAGGTGTAAAATGTTATTTGGTCATAATTGTGCTATTTCAACGATGGATATCAGAGTTATGTTCTAGTTTTTATTTTTTTTTATTTTGTCCTGCTAGAAGTGTTTCAACAATATTAAATTAAAGATATTCAACTCCATTCAAAGTCAGTATCCCATGCTATTATTTCAATGAAATGCTAAGTAATGCATTCTTGTATTTCAACGTTGACTTAATTCTCAAATAGCATCATAGCACCCACTTTGCATACCGCCCCTTTTTCAATTATCTTAAACTATCATTATAAAATTAACAAAGTGTCTAATTAAAATTTTGACCCAATTCAATTCAGACCCTCATAATATGTTATAACAACAGCTGGCCATTTTCCAAATATTTGTGGTTAAAATTAACGATATTAGCAATTTTTTATATTACTCTCACTGCGCTGACAAAATGTCCGCCTTATTTAAGCCTCATTTTGTACGAGCCTTTCGAGGTGTAATATTACTCATATGCAAGAGAATAAATCATACGTAGGTAAGTATATAATATCCTCTTGGGATCTTCGGCGACTTCGCATGTACGGGAAATTGCATCCGAGTCCCTTATAGCGATAATTTATTAATTTGTCCGCACACACGGGGTCACAGGCTCGCCCTGATGAATTATTGACTGCCAGTGTCTGACAACCAGGCGGAAGTGGAGGAAGTAATGAAAGGAAGGCATTACATAAATCTTTTTTGCTTCGATATATTTTTGTTCGGTGCCCGGTGCCATGGAAATAACCTTGAGGGTGTCGCCATAAAGGATGAAAATGCGTCGCAACTATGTGAGCAACTATTAGTAAGGCCTTGCTGCGAATTGCAATAAGTGGGCTTAATAAGGCTACGCTAAACAGTAAATGTATAATGAACATGATGTCAGTGACGTACCAATATAATATGGCGCACAGGGCATTTGCGCCCCTTCGTAAATTATCCCCTCGGTCTACACTGAGCAAAGCTCGGTCGCATACCCTTTCTTGACCAATTATAATAGCCTTCAATAACAAAGGTATTAATTTAAAGTTGCTAAAAAATGGTGCAATTTGAAGAGAATTTGAATTTAAATAGGCAGTTTTGGAAATACGCTTTCATCCTCGTACTGCACAATATATTCAAGTAGCTCTTCAGATTTCTTTAGTGACATTTTGCGCCCCCCTTTGACAGGCGTCCAGGCCTCTTGCCCTGCCTGCCCCACCCACGCCACTGTATGACGTTGACTTAGAGCTGAAGCAAGCGTAATCATCAAGCTACTACAGTGAACTTTTAAACGTTTAAGCGAGAAGCGCCAGGGTAGACTGCGAAATTCAAATTTTCTTCTGCATTTGCTGCGCTGACTTCAAAATTAAAAATCAATCAAATCATCAATCAATATAACCCTCTCAGTTCATTTATTACAATATAATGAATATATTATGAAAAAGCATGCATTCAATGGGATTAAATCACTGCGAATGAATGCAAATCATATGCTAATAAACATATACAACCTGACACTGACCTGAAAATTGAAAAAAAAAACATAAGAAAAGTACTTCAGGGGGTAATTTAAAGCTCTGAAAAATTCCAGATTCCACAATTTAAAAAAAAACACAACCGACTTCCGGAAAAACATTAAAAATTGAAAAATAACTATACTTTCGGAAGGCGGTGACAAAAAATGAAAATACATAAGGATCCAAAGTCACCGACTTCCGAAATTAAAGTAATTTTTCACTTTGTAGTGTTTTTCCGGAAGTCGGTTGTTTTTGTTTTGGAAAAAGTTTTTAGTTTTCACTTTTTAGTTATAGTACCTACCCCACACCAATTCAAAATTTTATCATCCTTGGGGTCAAAACAATGCATATTTATGCGATAACAGCAATCGCGGTTGATTTGCCGTAATTTTTGAAGAATTCCGTTGTCTGTCTCCGAAGTGCATCATCAGATCTATATGAAATTTAAATGAGACCATTTTGGGAAAACCCCTCTCGTCCGTCATTAAAAAAAAATGACAAATTGATAACCTCCTTCTTTTTGGAGTCGGTTAAAGAGCTTCATACAGCAGTGGAGTCTAGCTTAGAGATGTTGACTATAACCATCGACCATTAAAATTAACTAATATTTAAAATTAACTATGATATTCGATAAACAAAATTAACATTGTCGAATAAAAACATCATTTCAACTTCTTAAAAATATTCATTCCGTTACGTGCATTCAATTTTATGCTCTATCTCACTTAAGCTAAAACACATTTACTGTTGGGGATATTTTATTCTAAACAAAAGCAAGTGATATTTTTAACAAATATTTAGGACGGTTAGTGGTTGATGTATGAAAGAAAGCTTATTGAGTTTAACTTAACAATTTCAACATGAATTAGTAGAATATTCAACCATTAACCATGTTGCAGTTAACTAATTGAATAAAAATATTAACTAACATTTTCTACCAATAAATTTATTGATATATTTTTTTTAACCATTAACTAATAACCAATAAACAATTTCAACCAATATTCTCATCTCTAATCTAGCTGCAGCATGATAAACAACATCCCAATAATATTAACAACACACTTCACTATGTATCAATAAGGTTAAGGATATAACCCGTAAGGCGACAGGTTACAAATCCCCAGCCTTCCCCAGTAACCTCATAGGCTACAATGTGATCCCCGATCGACTCTCTACGTGTATTGAACGAGCTATGTTCTGCTTTGTGAGTCCCAGTTGAGGCGAGAGGAAAAATTGTTCTATACACTGCGGTAACAGTTCAAGAAATATACTCTCTGTAATATTTTGTTTTAAACGATTGCAGAAAGTATAGACTAAAGTTATACAATTAAACATACAAGCTATATTAGAATAATACAATTTCGAGTTCAGACTGTTGACATTGAAATATTCTAAAAATCATTAACTGTCTTAATAAGACCTATTAGTATGTTATTATTCATGCGACGTTGTACAACAATGTTGTATGTTATAAAAGCAGGGTATTACAATAACATTGTTACAAAATGAACAGAGTATCAATACTCTGGAAAGTAACTTACCTACCTTCCTATCTTTTATAGTACCTATCTGAAAGTTTCTCCAGAATTCATCTACACACACATTTTCTTTACAGAATAGTTTTCACAGAATTTTTTAGTTCATGTTGTATTCAGAGATGACAGTAGGTACCTGCCCAGCTTGTTAGCCTGTACCCTAAAGGCGTGAACTACGTACGTAACTACTACTACAAATGAACGTAAACACTGCAACAACACCTGAATACAGTGTCAACCATTCACTAGTACCACTACCTACATTCCTACATGAACAAAGCATTTAAAATGCATACAAAATGTTTTATTGTACTAGTTTTTAAAAGCGGCTTCGCGCACGTTGACTTCGGAAATCATCACTACAGAAATAAAAAGTATTCTATGTGTTAATTCAGGGTATAAACTATATGAGTGCCAAATTTCATCCAAATCCGCTTTTGTGTGATTGAGAAACATCCAAACTTATACTAAACATCCAAATAAAAGAAACTTTCACGTTTATAAAATTAGTGGGATAGAGAATTTGATTACAATGTTTTAATAACCAATAAATAAAGTAGTCAAGTTAGTAAATTCTAAAATAGACGAATGTCGATATCCTTTTATTTAATACTACACTAGGTATAAGCAAAGTAAAATAACATCAAAATATACACACAATATCATTAATTAAAAGCGCCAGACAATTCCATCAGACGGTAGAGTTGTTATTATGGAAAACAATTATTTTGACGCGTCGATTTTCAAAGGATGCCACGTTACATGAAACATGACAAAGCATTGCCGTTTATAATGCTGATGTACTGCACATATAGAACATAATATATATACGGTCTGGTGGACAATGCAGTCCTTTACAATGTTGCGTTCATTCATAGACGATATTAAATGAAATTCCAACGCAATACACTAAATTAAAACCGAGTTCAACCCGCGAACTGTTAGCGGATGAAATTCTGGCCGTGTGTGACTAGAATTAAACATTTTCACTTCAATATCATGTGTATTTTTTTTCATTGTGATGATGAATTTAAACTATAAAATCTTATTCCACTATTCCACCCTGAGGGGGGAAAAACTGGACCCAAAAAATCCAGAAAGTCCCCTTTTCATTTTGAGTTATTCCAATATTCCCCCTGACAGAATCTCATCAAGGGGGAAAACTGAACCCTAATGTAAAAAAAAATCTAGAAATCCCCCTTTTCATTTCGGATTATTCCAGTTTTCCCCCTCATTTTTAGTTTTGATTTCTACGCTCTTATAGTAAATAAAAACAAATAGTGATCAGATACAATGTAATTAACAAAAAAACGACAATATAATATATAATCATTAATCGGTCATTTTTCACAGAATTCTGTTATAATAAAATGTGATGAAGAGTAAAAACAATCACAAACAAACAGCGATGAGGGAAATCGGTTGATTTTAGTAAAAATAATAATTAAAACAGTTAACAAAGTACACACAATCTACCTAGAAAAAATAAATTATTTAGTATATCGCCCTGAAAGTATCTCTTAATGACATCACTTACTTAAATATAAAACAATTATCAAGTTTTTCGGCATTTTGCGGAAAGTAAAAATGAAGTACAAAGATAAAGAGATTTTCCAGGAAAAGGTCCGTGAGAAATAATACCAATAGTACACTAGTTACCAACTGTTTGTAATTTTAAATAATATGGTATGTTCAATTAGTCATTTTCTTTTAAAGTAATTAATGTTGTTGCTTGTGACTTCGGTTATATTCGTTCCAGTTCTAGGGACTATTCCCTACGGAATTTAAAGTATCTATGTACTTTAAAGTTTCAAAATAAAAAGTGTCCTATGTGTTTTCTCAATCTCCAAACCAAATCTCATAACAATCTATTGAGCCGTTGTTACGGTCCCCCCCAGTGGGTTGTCACATTGTCGTTGGGAGGGGGGGCTCAGTAGCCGTGGTCACCCTCCCACGGTGAAGCGAAGAGGAACCCCAAGGTGGGACCGCTCGTCAGGGCTTTTGCCTCCAAGCCGACGACATAGCGACCAAAAAGTAGGTAGCGGTGAGGTGCATCGCAGCTGAGGCAGACCGCGATGTCGAATGTTACAGGCTGCGGCGGAGGAGGAGTGCCGGTTCTTCTGAGTAGCGCTCTTCCCTTCCGTAGCCTAGACGGTGCCACCACCGTTTGTTGGCGGACGCGGTGGGGCCGCAGGGGGGGAGGAGCGTCGGTATAGCGTTGGCCGCTCTCCCTATCTCCTGCGGCCGAAAAATAGCAGGCGGCGGGGCCACTGTGCTGACCCGTCACAGGGGGACCAAGGGTGCCAGACACGGGGTCGTCTGGGCCCTTATGCTATTTGGTTCCTAGGTTGATCACGGCGTGCCATGTGTCCTGGTACGCCGGTGATAGGGGTTATTCCTCTCCGAGGAGAGTTCAGTGACGGACAGCCGCGACGGGTTCGCGGATGTCTTGCGCGTTTCTGTGTTCCCGCCTCAAGCGGCACTGGAGGACACCGTGGAGTTTTAGTGGGTTCCAGTCCCACATAACTGCGCTATCTCCCCGTGGTAGCGTAGTAGGCATTTCTCCACGTTAAACAAAAAAATGCCCGGGTCGACGGCGAGTTGTGTTCCACGCACGCCGTCAGACAAGTCAGCAACAACTGGTGGAGTCTGCAAGGGCCGATGCCTGCCAGGGGTGCGGGTTGTTCGAAAGAGATACCGTGGCCCCTGGTGCACAGGCAACTGAGGGAACACGGGTGGGTTTTAGTCAGTAAAAGTCTGACACGCCCTCCTGCTCCACCCAGAGCGGGAGAAGTTATTTGATGATTTCTAACAGTAAAAAAAAAGCCGTTGTTGCGGCAGCGTGAAGAGATATCCAATCAAATAAACAAACAAACGCACTTTCGCCTTTATAATATTATAGTTAGAATCCTTGCTAATATTATAAATACGGAAGTGAGTTTTTTTGTTACGGTTTCACTCTGAAACGGCTGAACGGACTTGAATGAAATTTGGCACATGGGTAGACCATGTCATGTGTTTGACGACACGGTCGGCGCAGTGGTTAAACGATTGACTGCTGCGCTGCGTGTCGTGGGTTCGATTCCCGCACGGAACAAATATTTGTATGACCTACAAGTAGTTGTTCCGGGTCTGGTTGTTTGTGTATGAGGGTTTAAATGTTTGTAAACGCACCCACAATACAGGAGAAATTCCTAGTGTGGGGCAACGTTTTATAAAAAAAGGAAAAGGAAGGAAGGATATCGTGGATTAGGACATAAGATTATTTATCCCGATATTCCTACGGGATCGAACGAGACAGCGGGTGTAACCGCAGGGCGCAGCTAGTTATGAATAAATAAAGAACAACAACATGTCTGCCTATTTGAAGTATTTAAACTCGAATAACATAAAATAATTTAGCATACTTTTATATTAGCTTTATTGACTATGTCGATGAAGGCCTGCTTGGCGGGGCTCCTATTAGTGTTTGAATGATTAAAAGTTATACCCAAGCTCGCTTCACTCGCTCCTGCATTCTAGGTTATCTAAGTAAAATATCTGCCGGCACCCACAGTATTTATTTTAACAACCAGCACCGGCGAACAAATCGCCGCCCATCGCCGGTAGCAGAAGCACTACTTAAATTTTTTATGATTTCAGTGGGGATTTCTGGACGTTGGTTATTCAGATTCCAGTTTTCCCTTCTAAGGGGGATTATCAGGGGGGGATTATTCTACACTTTTTTTTATAGATTCCACTTTACCCCCAAATTAATAAATAATAAATGATTTTATTTCTGTATGTAGGTTTGTACAAACACTTTTACACGTCAATCATAGTTTAAAACTAGATGAGGTCGACATTTTCTATCTGACTACACTGAGAAGAAAGGCCGAAACAAACTCAGAGGTCACAGTCTCTTTTAAAGTCCAGACATAATCTTGGTCTGACCATGTGAAGACCATATGCACCAGGTGTCTGAAATGGTCTTTTGAGAAAAGAACCACACAGATTGAGTGGACCTGTCCAATCAGTGCACGCATTTATCAGTAATCATACAGCTCAACTCAGAACTTGAGGAGCTCAACGATTTGACGAACAATACCAAAGAAAGGACATCTTGGAAGGCCGCATAAAGTACTCAAACTGCCAGATTATCATAAAAAACTAATTGAGTGAGAGAGAGACAGAGAGAGAGTAAAAACAAAAAGAAAACAAAAACAAAAATCACATGACCCACATAGTCCTCCCAGTCACAATAATTATATTATACTTCGCAAAGTAAATGTTCATGTCAAAGTGGTATATAGTAACCATCAAATGTCAAAAAGTATAAGTTCGCAAGAAAAAAACAACAACATTCAGTATGCAAAAATTGAAGCAGGTCAATCCCAAGCTTTTTTGTCTTCAATATAATCTTTAACGGTATAAAAGGCTTTCAGGCACAACTTACGTTTAATAAATGATATAAATTTATTGAGACACATCTTGAACATGGCTTGGAAGTTTATTATAAAAGCGTATACTTTGACATCTGAATGACCCACTAATTTTTTTGAGCCTTGTCGATGGTACAACAAATTTGTGCTTGTTCCTAGTATTTAAACTATGGATATCACTCTATTTTTTAAACAATTTAATATTTTTATGTGTACATAAAAGATTTTGTGAAGGCACAGTCATTCCATTAATCTCCTTAAACTTCTCTCTGAGAGAGTGTCTCGGACTTAATTTATAAATTGATCGAACAGCTCTTTTTTGCAAGACAAAGATAGTCTGAATGTCGGCGGCATTTCCCCACAACAGAATACCATACGACATTGCACTATGAAAATAGCTAAAGTAGACTTTGTACTAAAAATACGCTTTTCACTAAAAATTCGTAATTTAACTGACAGAGAGACAGCCCGCTTAGGATGTCTCTATGTCAGTTAAATTATGAATTTTTCTAACAGCGTATGCTGCGGAGCTTACCTTTTCGACAATTTATCTATATGTTGGCCCCACTGAAGTTTGGCATCCAACGTTAAGCCCAAGAATACAGTACTATCATCAGGATTCAATTCTTCTCCCTTTATCAACACAGTAGTTTTCACCTGCCTAACGTGAGGTAGCGTAAACTTAATGCATTTATGCTTAATGTTATTAAAAAATACCAGCTGTCCCATACATTTTGATCGCGTAAGTATTGCACATTTCTATGAAACAGCTGATTCTTTTTTGTATAACCGACGAAAAATTTCTACGCTAAGGGGTTACAGTTTGCGCACTTGTTAAAAATTTACCCTGTATTGGTTAAAATATGATTCGCGACCGTATGCCCCTTGAATTACTATTTTATGAAAAAGTCATTCAATGGAATTAAATGAGCTTAAATGGTTGTATTAATGATAATAATAATGAGTCGAATCAAATTTGAGCTGCAAATTGCAAATCGTAACAAAATTTGAATTTTGCGGCCTATTTGCGGCGCTTCCTTCTTAAGCATTTAGGCCAAGGGCTTAAAGCAGAAAGCTATACACACTCTTAAATACGCCTTTTATTAACAAGAGCTTCTTCTCTCAAGCCCTGAAAGCTGGATTTCGCAGCGTTGGCATCGGCCACAATGTCAACAACAAAAAAAGGCTTATAATAAACAACGAATTGACTTACTCGAGTGAACACTCAGCAATAGAAGTGCAAACATCATTATCAATGGCAACATTTATGCCATGATAATATTTTAGACAAACACTTGCCACTCGCAATTATCATAATTTTCGAACTATTGATCCCATATTCCCCTTCAATTAATTATATTATGTACCTACTATTTAAACATTGATTATGTTTATAGGATATAAACTGTATGGCTTCATCAAAAACCTATTGAAATAAATAAGAGCTATCACTGTTAGGTTGAACCAAAATGTTATTAAAGTTAAGACGCAACACCATAATAAACCTGCATCCAAACCGGAAGGTATCGCCGCGCGAGTGCGTCATTGTTTGTATGAACTATGACGGACAACCGCGACCTGATTGGTCGCGCAAGTACTTACGTCATATTCATAGATATTTAATAGCGCAATGATAACTTTCGGTTAGCATGCAGCCTATAAGTACCATATTAAACATGCTGACGTTAAACATTTAGGTAGTTATTTAAAATGAAGCGACTGTAAACTACTTATCACTGACAACATATTTTTCTCACGCTGTCTGTTAGTACAAGGAATTATACCTAGTTACCCTTATTTCAGTTGGTTGGTTAACAATAATATCAGCTCCATAACGAGCCATCTTAAACTAAATTGAGTGAAAAAAGGCGGAACAACTTTTAAAAATGTTATATAGGATCGCAGGAATCAATTTATAACGTCAATTGGACAGTGCGGTGCGGTCGGGTCGGGGCGACCTAAGCTAGAGTGGCGGCAATCCGTCAATGTCCGAAGTAAAGCCCCTTAAATGCGTTCTTAAATACGGAAGGCCGCGGCCGGCCCGCAGGCCCACGGACCAGCCCACGCCCACGCTCTGTCCACTCGGATGCTCTCCGCGATCGATAACATCCTTCCCTATAAAACCTATGGCTCGCTTGTTTTCACGTACGGATTATAGCATTAATCCAGGATACGTCGTCATTTATTATTACTCCAATTTTAAGGTTTCCTCGGACTTTCGTTTCAAGACTAGTTTTTATATTATTTTCTATTCAGCACAGAAAGAGTATGTACAGAAACTTCAACCGCGGCACATTTTTTTATATCAAATATTATAAGAAAAAGGATTACTTCAAACTTAGTTCGTATATTTCATTTCCTACACATAAAAGGTTACGTGAGCAAATATTATGTAGGACTCTAACTTTATTCTATTTACACAATCTTTATGACTTGTTGAACTTTGTTACCTTTCATAAAGTTTCGTACCCTGTCGAATTGAAATCAACTTTGCTATGAAACCCACTTTAATTTATCGTTTACCGATAAACAAGAGAATAGAGCAAAGAATAATCCGGTGTCTGTATTCCGAAGATAGGTTGTATGTGCAAGAAATGAGCAAATAAATCAATTACACACCGGCAGGCGGCGCCACGGGAAATAATTGGATTTGTACTCAGGCGCCCTGGGGGCCGATCGCCGGTTTATTGTCTAACATTCCTCGATTTCAAGGAAAAAACTGACAGCGCTTGAAACAGCAGATATCTTCGTGAGAAATTATATGTCGAGTAATACGGGGCAACTGTTGTTTATTTGAAGAAATGTCTTTGTTAAAGCAACATAGTCTATCTTAACAATTTCCCAACGTTCCAGACAAACTGGGTTTACAACATCACAGTAAATTGTTTCATCAGTAATCACGGGAGTTATTTAATTAAAACTGTTACAACTCATAAAACTAAGCCTGAAATCTTTGTCACAGACGCGCGGCCGACATAGCTGCGAAACTTATACATACTCCGTACATTCGTTAACTAACAAGTGTAAAAGTTTTAACTACACTTCACACGATTATACTGGCAATATTATACACTTACTGTATTTTGGTTTTTAAATAAAAATGGTCTTTGGTTTGTGGATATATGAATTAACCAGGTGCTAGATCAATATTTCATACTTTTACTGTATTGAAGTCGAAAACTCAAATGGAGATCTTTGGCGACTATTGCCTAACACCACGAGGTTACTACAGTAGCCTAACACTCGTAAACCACCACTAAACAATAATTACACCAATGCTAAGTAAATGAGATGATAAGCAAAGAAACACTTTATAATTATTACGAGCTTTTTCCAGCGGTTTCGCCCGCATGGAGGTCGGAAATGATCCCACTGGAACAAACTACCGGGTTAAAAAGTATGCTATGTGTTAATCCAGGTTATGAACTCTCTGTGAGACAAATTTCATCCAAATCCGTTCAGCGGTTTTTGCGTGATTGTGTAACAAACATCCAAACTTTCACAGGAGAATTAACACTGCAAAGTATAGACCTCCTCCGTTTTGTGCCATGCTTCCCTGGTACACTTGATAATAATAAAAATATCGAGTCTAAACAAAACCTACTTATTTCACACAGGAGATTGAGGAAAAATCAAATCCGTCTCTAGGCACCCTTACTTTTATCACTAACAATAGAACTAGAAGTCGGAAACAAACACGGAACCTCGTAGAATCTTTCGACTTTATTATTTCTTTACAAACTCGCATAATAGAAATTCTAAACTAGTACTGTAGTTGATAACTGTAATGTGAGTTAACTGTAGTTTTCATACTTCTCGTTACGTTTTACAAGTCTCCGGTTATTTCTCGAGACTGGCGCAGGATTCAATTAGTTTTTAACTGTATGTAATTAACATGCGTAACTGTGACAGCAACCGTGTTTAAAGCATAACATTTGCTTGTATATTTTGATACAAGATTCAAAGTAATGCGTTCGATTCCATAATCGTGTTTACAGTAGGTAGGAGATACCTACGTGGTGTTACGTAAAGTTACGGAGAGGCTAGAAAAATATATGTAATGATTAATTATATTATCAATTACCATTATTTTGCATTTAGTCAATTCAATTAAACCATTTGTAGGCGCTTTTAAACTGTCGAGGAATCGGTCAATAAGTCAGAATGTTACGAATGAAAAACATTAGGTATATTTAAACTTCTTGACACACAACCAGTTACAAACTTAATAATGGTCCTATATCATATAATCTCATCACGAATTTCATTCGACTACTTTTAAAAGCAAACAAGTATCGACTTTATTAAAATTAATGCTAATTCAGCTTAATTACGCATCCTAAGAACATCAAAGTACAGTTTGCATGCGAGCCGAGATCCCATCCTGAGTAGACTTGCATTTTAAATGTAAATTATTTGTGAGTGCAGTCACAAATTGACTAAATCTAAATATTATGTAAATAAGTGGAGCGGGGATAATTGTGTCACTTAGGAATTAAGATACGCCGCACGTGTAATGAGGCGCATTACTTGCAGTCGCCTGGGGAGAGTGGGGGGAACAGCCAACATTGTAATCTAATTATGAAAAGAAAGTGGAGGTGAGGTGGGTATGTGTACCCGGTTTAGCGCACTCGCACACGGCGTACTTTTTTAGGTCCTACAATCGGTCAAATTATATTAGAATCCTTTTGTAGGACGTTTGCATTGATACGAGAACATTTGATCTGTACAGCAACAAATTGGCCACCAATTGTATGTCGTCTACGAATGCTCTTAATGCGGATTGTGCGCCCTTATTTATAAAAGCCAGAATACAAAAAATAACTTATTTTTAAGTCTCTAAAGAGTAACATTATTTACTATACTGGCAATCAATGAGTTTGATGTTGTTTAATGTACATTACGATACGTAAGACGTAGCCCATTATTGCATGGCGTGAAATAATGCCCAAAACACGGCCAGGCTCTAATATATAATTAATCTAATTTGTCCAAAATTCCTCTGCACATACATAGACATGCTATGTACATATAAGTTGTACCTATAGTCTAGTGTTCGAGTGTTTACAACCATCTCGAATATTGACATTGTTATTAATTACAGAAACGCAAGCTGACCAAGCAAATGGAATTGCAATTCCGATCATAGACAAGATACTCAATACTCTTGTACAATACTACAATTTGCTATATAATAACCGTTGCTATTCGATAGGTATTCACATCTAGGAAGGAAATTAAATGCATGTGGTGGATAAGTGTAGTGTTGTAGTGTTTGTAAGAATTGTGTGAGTTTCGATAACTACTAGCTCCACCCTGTGGCTGTAGCGAGCAGAGAGGAAATTCCCGTGTTTTTAAGAATATTTGCTCTCTAATCTTAGTCACAATCTACCAAAAATCTCTTTAATTTTCATACATTTTATATAATTTGTTAACATTAATTGACGCTGAAGTCAGCTCATACTAGATTTCGAAAGTATTAATTAACTAGCTGATGCTCGCGGCTTCGTCCGCGTGTCTGTTAGAAATTGTCCCACGGAAACGTGCTACCAAGCGTATGTTACTCCTTATAACATCACCTGTCTGCCAGTGAAAGTCCCGTCAAAATAGGTCCAGTCGTTAGGAGATTAGTTGGAACAAACAAACAGACAGAGAAACAAAAGTTATTTTAAATTAATAAATTAATTGTTTTTTTTTTTTGTATCGGATTTACTTTCACATGCATTATGTGAAAAGCTGCTATTTTAATGTTACAAACTGACACTTCAATGTTATTTACTTGCATATATTCAGTAAGTTTAAACTTAATCTTCCCTTAAACAAAACCAAATAAATCCAGAATCCAATGTCAGAACACTAAAACACCAAAGCAAAAGACACACACCCTAATTGACTTCTACATCGTGAAAGTTATGAGCTGTTTAGTAGAAGCAAACAAGCAAACATATAAAAACCTGCTGCAAACTATTAGCCAGTACATTAACGGCTCACGACACGACCAGGAGTTAGTCGACTTACTGAAAATTGCGGCAACAGCAGGCCATGTCGACGGCTGCCAAACGAACTGTGAAAATAATGGGTACACTGTAATGCGCGTCTTAAATCGGCTAATGCACTCAGCGCTCCGCCGTCACTGCTTCGCCATATTTCAGCAGCAAACGTTAAGCATCGACGTATAACCAGCTTAATGAACGTTTGTTGCTGTGTTGCCCTTTTTGTTTGCTATTTTTAACGGTATTTTTAAGAACAGATGTACGATAACCGATGAAAATTTTCAAATAAAATTGAATTTAATTAATAGGAAAACAAACAGTTCATTTATCAAATTAAATTGCATTCGAACACATCCATCCATCGATTTTTTAATAAACTTCAACTATATCCCGGTTACTTATCTCTTTTGGTGACTGTACCTACTCACTCTAAAATATTGTAAAGAATTATAGGCGCTTTTTTCGTAATATTTGTTCCTCTAGTTGAACGTTTCACTTGGTGATTTTAAAGAGACGTAAATTCAACAGAATCGCTGTACATTAACTTAGGTTGTAAGATTACCTCGTAGATTATTAGAGAATTCAATTCAGCTCTTAAACTCCTATTAATTGTATAAGTTCTTAAGTGCTTAGTTCTTCTTCCTCCATTCTGTCATTTATATCTTATTTACTTGCTTAGTCATTAATTAACTGAAGTTAAAACGGTTTAAAAATACCGACGGAGTTGCGATAGGGCAACAACAACGGAATAAGGTAATTAATGGCTAGACTGACAGTACAAAATAAACAGTTTTAGACAAATATATACCCTTACCTACATACATTAGAACTGGCAGATACAACATATACATGCTGTTAATTCTGCCCTCTGTCGCGTTCCATAGAGAGGTGGGCAGTGTTTGCCCACCAACTATTTCCTCACTGAAAACGCTCCGGAAATTAAAACCAGAGAAAAGTCTCGCGGGACATTAACTCGACGAGAGAAAGGGATTTAATTTAAAATTTGTTTCGTGGCTTATATTTGTTTGCGGAAAGATGAATAAGTGCTAGTACTTCCCGGGGCTCGACGTAAAATGCTTTCAGTGACGGTTGTTTAAAATATTCGCTCCTTAAAAGGCTACGAAATGAAAGGCTGCGCTCAAAGTTACATAATTTATAGGAATTCTTTTTGAGAAGTTATTTTGGTTTTTTGAAGGTGTAAATTTTGTAACATTACTTTCGTTATTATTTATAGCGTTTCAATATATCTGTTATGATTCATTTGCTTTACTTATTATTCTTAAAACGAAATTTTGTCCAGCAAAACTAATCCATTTTTTATTAGCCGTTAAAGACCCACTGCTGGGCGGGCCCACTTACCCTCTTTCTACCTTTCTTTTTCAAGAGCTGCCAAGGACCAATCTTTTTAGAGGAGTCCAGCTCATCCCGCCATGTTCGTCTGGGCCTGCCGCGATGTCGTTTGCCATTAAGCGGGACCTATTGGGTCGTGAGTTTGGCCCATTGATCGTCTGACATGCGGTAGATGTGTCCAGCCCAATTCCACACACATCAGTTATTTTAGTGATGGAACAGATTGTTGTATTCTTAACCCGGTCCACAAGTTTAATACCCAGAATACTCCGTTCCATAGCTCTCCGGCACACCTCGAGCATGGACCTCTGCTTAATTGTCAAAGACCATGTTTGAGAACCATACGTGAGGATGGCATGAATATACATATCAATAAGTATTTTCTTGAGGGATAGAGAAAAATCCCCCTTAATTAGATCCCACTTAAGCATTTTTTTAATTGACGAAGAAATAAAGTGTTTGATTAGTTGACTGTACAAGATTATAAAGGCATCATCTACTGCCAACAAATATAAACAGACTAGATTTTACGAGCAGATTCGTGGTTGTCAGAATGTGCTACCGGGATAAAAAGTATCCTATGCGTATACAGGTCTATAAGCTATCTGTTTGCCAAATTTCATCCAAATATGTTCAGCTGTTTTTGCGTGATTCAACATCCAAACATCTAAATATCCAAACATACGAACTTTCACATTTATAATATTAGTAGGATAGTCTTAAAGCTGATGAAAAAATAAGCTCTCAACACTTTAGGACCATAAAACAGTCGTGGTTCACGTCAAAAACTAGCGTTACTAAAGTTCTGGCACGAGTTAATAAATCCTCTTTATTAATCAGTTGGCTGCACTGTTCCATGTAACTATACTCACAGTCGCCGACACTCAACAACTTATTACCAACTCCTATAATACGATTAGCAGGTTTAGAAAATGATATTGTTTTGGCAATCGGTAACAATCTTTTGAGTCGTAATGATTGTAATGATGATGATAATTCGAATAAAGCAGACAAAACATAATATTATGAATTTGAGTACAGCATTAGCTGGTCTGTCAGAACGTGGACGGACAAGTGTAACGTAGGTAATATTTTTTGCCACCCAAAATTGAATCAGAAGAAATTACATACCTTTGAAATGGAGTGCACGCTTTTTTCGTCTCGTGTGGTGCAAACTGTAATATATGTTTGTTACCGAACACAACGTAATTTTAGTAACTAACTTTCAGCGGCGTAGTTAATTACGTAGACACTGACTACGCTTTTAGCCTTGCGGTTATGCGCTATGTGACGTCTCCGCTTTGGGTAACGTCGTAGCAACAATATAATTATTTTTTACAACATCGGCAACTATTTTTTTGTTTTAGTCGTTAAAACGACTAAAAAAAAATTAAAATCTTGCCAAAATGTGACTTTAAATTCTTTAGAATATAACCATTTTTAGATGAGCAACCATTAAAGCTGGTGTCTGCTAGTGACATGCTCTTAATCGACATTGTTAAGCAACCTAATGTTTCTAAGAAACTACCGGTTTTTGTTGTACTTTTAAAAGTAAGAGCTTTATGTTATGTAATTAATTAATTTTGGAAGTCAGTGTCTTTGGATATGTGTTTGAATTTTTTCTCACCGTCTTCTGAAATTAAAGTTATTTTCCACTTTGTAGTGTTTTTTCGGAAGTCGGTTGTTTTTATTTTTATTTTTTTTGCAGAAAAGAAAAAAAAGTTTGTTTCTGTTGGTCGTTAGTTCTACCATATACCATTTCAAAATTATACATTAATTACCTGACACCCTGTATATCTATATACAACGTGTAACGGAAAGGGTATATACATACCAAGGGCACGGCTTCTTTGGATTTCTTTGGTTTGGATATCAAACGATATTGGAAGAGTTTTTTAATCCTATCACTATATGTTCGGAAGTTATGAGAATTTTTAATACATGATATATGCATGATATGATACCAGAAAACGAACTTTTCAAATTGAAATAAAAACATCACTCGGAAAAGATGTATCGTGATATTGGCAAGTAACGTGGAAAGTTGTTGACCCACGTAGTGCGGTGACACGTTTGTTATGATTTGAATTTAAGAAACATATGAAACCGAAAATTTTGTATCAATTCTTAGGGTATTTTATTTTGAGCTGAAACTATTTATTCTGATTCTATAACAGCTGTTATCTTTAGTGCAATAGGGTTTCCGTTACACCCTGTACATAAAATTGAATCCCTATTTTCCTTTTCCATGGTCACGACATCACACGTGAACGGCTTGAACAATTTTGCTAATTCTTTTTCTGTTGTGTTTGTTATCGTCAGGAGGAGTTTCTCATAAAAAAAAATAAGAAAGTTGCGCGTAATATTAGAAAATTTAAGAAAACTTAACGACCACATTAACCTTTCTAATATTATACCAATGCAAATTTAATATTCATAGTTAAGATAGGACAACTTCTGCCGGGTCAGCTAGTTAAATATAATTATTAACCACCACCACACCTCTGCATAACCCTTCGGGGATAACAGGCGTGATGTGATGATATAACGTCTTATGTTGTAGTTATTATTTCGATCTTATCTTAACGTACCTGCCATAAGTAATGACATTCAGCAAAATAAAGTCATGGTGTGTTATTTTATGTTATTATAACTGAATGACAAGCAATAATCAGGGGTCATGGTGGTCACTTTAAGTGATAAGTGCATGCAATCATGGTGAAATAAACATATGGATTATCGACATTAAACTCGTCAAAACTTAACTAAAGGTTACCTACTCATAGATAAGAGAACAAAGAAAACAAACCAAAACGAGTAAGATTATTATTAAATTGGGTTATCAAATGCTTACAGGCGCGGTCCCTGGGTAGGATCACAGAAGTTATGGACTCCTCCAAAATCATTCAAGCCTGAATGATTGACTTGTCTTATTACCTTAAAACTGTACTAGAGCCACGGTGTCTACCTACCTACAAATAAAAAACATGCAGTACTGGTTTTTTTTTTGTTTTTCAAATCTATCGGCACTCAGAGTAACAACGGGCGTAATACGTCCTACCCACAGCTACAGATATACTTTTAATATGTCGGTGAACAACACGAACCCATAAGTTATTCCTTTACCAAATATCGCTCAACGCGCCCAAAGAAGTTTTCACTCATAAAATTCTGATATAAAAATAGGGCTGTGAATGCAGGAGCGAGCGAAGCCAACTCGGGAATTTGGGCACCCCGTTTGTTCGCGTTGCATCTAAACTGCTGCTAAACGAGTTTAAGCTTTTCTTCACAACTCAACAAAGTTCTTTTTCTGTATAATGGTCCAACGAAAACCGAACCTATTCAAGGTGGTGCTAAAATTATCGTGCTCGCTTCGCTCGCTCGTTCACTCTACGTTCTCTTGATGCCTAGCTTTTCTACATAAGTCACAAAAGAAATTAATTCCTGGTTCTTTAATTCCTGGTTCTTTCGGAATGATCAAAAGCAAAATCTTACTTATCCGAAAGCTCACAGTTTCTTGGGCTTTCCAGCATAAGTAGACAATGTAACTCCTATAGAAATAGGAGTTTCAGATTGGATTTGTTTTATATTTAAAAAAATATATATATAAAACAAATCCAATCTTGGCTGTGCCCGCGCCTAAACATGTCGGTATTTCAAAAACTTTATTAAAACATATAATACAATACAAACTCTTTTAAATCAGTTTAATCAATTCTTTTTGTTTTTTAAAGGTTTGGTATTATTTATTCGATTGAATAAATATTTATCTACCACTTACAAGCTGTCAAAAAACAGGACCTTTCCTTTCAAATTAGACCGATCAATTGATAAGATTTGCAAAAATGACATTAAAGGACGCCTGTCCACACAAGAAATATTTAACACAAAATCAAACAGTATTTGTGGATGATGACTATGATTACTATGTATATCGTTGTCTTATCTTAATGTAGGCCATAATGGTGTTGATATTCGAATACAGTCATGGTGTGATGTTTTCTATAAACTAAAGGAGAAGCAGTAATCGGGGATCATGGTGGAGACTTTTAGTGATAAAGGGATGCAATCTTGGTAATATATCGTGTCATAATTATGTATAAACATTGACTAAAAACTAATTATAGAATAAAGAAAGCAAATCAAAGCAAAACTTTTGTTAAATTGGTTTGTCGAATGCTTATTTATTTAAAAGACATTTTCAACATCAATTAATAATATTTTGAACCCTATACTCATACAATTCTAAATACATTTAAACTGTTTTTTCAATTGTTTTTAAAAGTTCATAAATATTTATTCGAATGAATAAAAATAACTACCAAGTAGATAGTAAAAGCTGTCAAAATACTTCATTTCCTTTCAAATGAAACCAATGATTTGATACGATTTGCAAAACAATAAATATTTTAACATATTTTCGAACGGTTAAGTATTGGTGGAACATGAATTTAATGACTTTTTCACTATCTTATCTCACCCGGCCTTAAGTGTTTACATTCAAATAAAGTCATGGTGTGATGTTTTCTATAAACTAAATGACTAGCAGTATTTGCGGGTCATGGGTCAGCGGGGCTGACTGATAGTGAAAAGTAACCATGGTGAAATATCGTGCGATATGGACAAACAACGTGAAATACATGAATCCTCAAATTAGGTAGGTATAGGTTACAAATGCAAGCACATTGCTTGCTTAACAGATGGCCGATAGGGCTGTCAGGTTCTGGAGTGGCCACCGCGTACTGGAAGACGTAGCGTTGGAAGGCCTCCCACACAAGTTGGACCGATGACCTGGTGAAGGCTGGTGAATGCTCAGAATGCGAGACGCACAGAACCGTTCGAGGTGGCGGTTCTTGGGGGAGGCCTATGTCCAGCAGTGGACGTCTTTCGGCTGAAATGATGATGATGATGAAAAAACTCAGCTGTTCCCTAAATTTTGAGGAGTTATACGAACATAAATGTAAGGAACAGCTGATTTTTTTTCGCGATTTCAGGTTTGGTCCCATAGTAAAAGTTGTTCATAATTATGAGTACAATGACCTCTTAAGAAGTTGTTGGTGTTTTTCCAAGTTGGGAGGTTACCAATGCTACGTCTTCCAGTACGCGGTCGCCACTGCAGAACCTTTCGGCTCCATCGGCCATCTGTTCTGCGAACAAATGTACCTTGCCCACTGCCATTTAAGTTTGCTAACTCTTCGGGCTATGTCGCTCACCTTGGTTCTTCTAAGGATCTCTTCATTTCCGATTCGATTCGAATAAAGATATTCTATTCTAATCCAAGGTTATCCAACGAAAAATAAAACAGTACTTATCTAAAAATAGCATTGTCATTATGTATCATGGTAATCTACATAATTACGCAGTAATTAGTAGATACGATAGGTACGAGTATATAATACACTAGCTACTGCTCGCGACTTCGTTCGCGTCAAATTTTTTGCTCCCCCGAACCACCCCGTTGCTTCGAATCGCCTGCCCGTGTGAGTACTTCGTATTCGTGACTCTTTTACTCTTTGCTCGGCGCCTAAGGGCCTAAGCGTGATGTTATATAGTCTATAGCGTTTCTCGATAAATGGGCTATCCAACACTAAAAGAATATTTCAATTCGAACCAGGAGTTCCTGAGATTAGCTCGTTCAACCAATCAACCAAACAAACAGACCCTTCAGCTTTATAATATTATAATAAAATAAATATATAAGTATAGATTAGTACAGACAAAAAATAATTCCTGATATCATCGGCAAGTTAGCCGGCTCTGTGGCACACATCACTATGAGTGGATAAATAAGTACACAATAAATCGAGCATTGGAATATCAACATAGATTTTAATTCCGTGATTTCGAATAGTTTTCCGAAGTTCGTGGTGTGTTGTGTTGTATAACTAGTGTAAATAAAAGAAAAACGTAAGTACCTTCGTCAGTTTAAACGTCAGTTAAAACTATAGTACACCAGTTGTATCAAGTACTTCACGATTACTTAAACAAGAAGATATGACTGATAATAAAATAATGCAGTTTGGTAGATTTAATTTCTGACTCAGTTTAATATTGTTTTTTTTTTCAGTCGTGTTTGGCATTACAGAATTTTATACAGTATACGGGAAACAATAATTAATAAGCACTTTTTAATTATAGATTTTTTGTTGTTTTAATAACGCTGTAGAGTTATCTAAAAAGATTTGATTTCTAATGTTATCTATTTACAAAAATATTGATTAAAGGATAACGCTCATTATCGGCCGGTTTGTTTGGCTTAGTTATCATAACGAGTAAAGCCATAACGTGCCAGTTTAAAATACACAAACACACGGTATACAAAAACGTCACTCCAGCGGGCAAAGTACCTACAATTTTGACTGCTGACCAACTGTCGTGTAAAATTCCTTAACTTCTTTACTACGATTACTTAAGGTATTTTGACTACCTAATCTGAACGATTTGCATTGCTGGACTCAAGAAGAGAAATAAAATTCATATATATGTAGATAGAAATCATGATTACAAGCCCTTCAGTTATTCTACACCAACCAAAACCATATTAGAAGAAGAATCACTGTGATTTTAACTCGGTGTGGTAGCAACCCGACACAGCAACAATCACAGTGATCTTAGATATTGTAACGATACTAACAAACGATCACTGTGATTTTAATCGTGATGCAAAATCTGAGTTAAAATAATTCTGAAAGGACATGGTGGTCCAGAGCAGAGAAATCCTAACGTTAACTTTACGTTTACATCTTCATTGAATAAAATTATTATTTTCCAGATTCGGAGCCATGTCTTTTAACAACTTGAGGGTGTCTTCTCCGAAGATAGTGGACCGTCAGTTTGTGAAGCCGTTGCTGTGTGGTCCGGGTCCCTGCGACTACTGGCCTTCTGTCGCGGAGGCTTTGAGTAGACAGGTCATCACGCCCAACTGTGATGAATTCTATAACGTACGTATTTTTTTGTTATCCTTATTTTTAATAAACTTTGTTAGACGTACTCACTTTGTCCTATTCAAATAGGTTCGAAGAATGGATGAGCCGCTTTGCAGGAAGTCAACACGCGGCTGATAACTTTGCTTTCCCAAGTATAGAATAATAATAAAGGCCAGTCTCTAGCATTTCCGTGTTCAATGATAAGGAATTCGGAACGACTGCTAAGCATGAAGATTTTGGTTCCTAATGGGTAGCTCGCTGTCCGGTAAGGACCAAGCCCGGGTCGACGGCGCGTTGTGTTCCACGTGCGCCTCAAAGAGATGTCAGCACCAACAGGTGGGTTCCGCAAGGACCGACAGGGCCAGGGGTGCGGTTTGTTCGCCCCGTAAAGAGATACCATGGCCCCGGGCACACAGGCAACTGAAGGAATACGGGTGGGTTTTAGTCAGTAAAAGTCTGAGACGCTCTCCCGCTCCACACAGAGCAAAAAACACTGCACGGGCAAATCTTCAGTAGTAGCCTAGAATCTGGTTTTATGCCCAGTTGTTTTCAATGGACTCTCTTTGTTTTGATAGGATCTTAAGAAACTCTGAAATGTGTGGTACTCAACTTTTCCTTCCCTTTCTGGGAATACATGCGTGATGTTTCGCTAAAATATGAACCATTGTTATTTTTTGCAGGTTCTGGACGACATACGTGCAGGACTACAATATGTCTTCCAAACCCAGAGTAAGCTGGTGCTAGCCATGAGTGGCGCCGGCCATGCTGGTATGGAGTCAGTGATCAGCAACCTGGTGGCTCCTGGGGAGACCCTGCTCATCGCCTCGAGGGGCATTTGGGATCAGCGCGCGGAAATCATCGCCAAAAGATTAGGTAACATTAATTTTGTAAAATTGGGAAGGATTATACATAAAACTAGTTGTATTTGTAACTGTTATCCTATTTGTTACGCTTATCGACGGACAATATTTTATTTTTAAAACATCGTCAGTGATGTTTTATTAAATTTTCAAAGTCAACATCACTTTTAAATTCATTTTTCATTATTATTACCTACTCTTAGTTCTTCAGCATATACGTAACGATAAATTAAATATAATAAAATTACACAGCTAATAAATGACATTAACTAACCTACTTTTCTGTGAATATTTCCAGGAATTAGAACCGAGGTGACCAAAGTTCCAATTACCGCTACCTTTACTCTGGATCAATTGGAGCCTGAACTGAAGAGATTGCGTCCAGCTGCCCTCTTCATCACCCATGGTGACTCTTCCACTGGAACACTGCAGAAAATGCAGGGCTTGGGCGAACTTTGTCATAAGTAAGTACCTAACAGTTGACGTGAAAAACCTACAAAAAAATACACCTGTTACAATTCAGTTTCGTCCTTTGAAGGATAAATTAATAATCATGTAGTGCTGCTACGACGATATCATTTGAGATTAGTTTTAGTGTTCTGTATACATAGTATAGCTACCTACATTACAACCGCGGCGGGCACCTGCCTAACCTAGGAAGAGGAGTTCCCTAAACAATCCGAAGTCAATGCTAGCAGTTTGCAACTATCCCGGGAGCCTTGCTCTATCTCAACGAATTCAATGTGGTCGCATTCATGACTATATTAATAACTCCGTCTATTTTCTATTTTAATAAAATCATAATAAAATAGTAACTTCATACTGCCACATTAAAAAAAGTTTTTATTAAAAATAGGTTTTCCAATTTTGTTCCGGGTATGCAAACTCCTTGCTGTGTTATGTAGGTACATGAAATCTAAAAGACGCTGGCTATTCGGCCCAAAATAATTGAGATGCCTTAAAAGTATTTTTTAATTGTTTTTTTTTTGTGGCATTCATGTTAGTTTTTTGTTTAACATTGACCAATAAAATCTAAATAACAGTGCCTTTTATCTTCTTGCCTATATAATCATTTTGAAATCATTTTCTTGCTGGTTTGATCACACAATTTTTAATTTTCGTGTAGAGTGAAAACCTGCTGATAACAGTTTTTATTTGCAATCTCTCACAAACATTATCTGGCTGTTTATAAACCCCCTGACAATTTTATCGATCCATCTGAGAGCCTTCCAAGCGTTACCACGGCCGACTTGGGAATCTCTAAATAGACTTCAACCCCAAGTCGGCCGAAAAAGACAATCTCCACAGATGGCAGAGTTCTGAGCTGTCTTTATAGACAGCTCAGAACTCAAGTGCGTATGCGGCGTCTCCCCATAGAGAATGCCCTGTTTGTTAACTGTGCAGTTTTGATAACCTCAGGACTGTGTGAGTGAATGCAGTTCGCGTAACCGAATTTTGGGTCAAATATACTAAGTAAACTTTTTTGCCATCGATCGATACGCTAAGAAATAGAAAAAGTTTTTTTTTTACATAAATACTATCCACCTATGAGAAATACGGAAATAATAAGTAGTATGTACCTACTTACCAAGCCATAACACACATTTATAAATAATAAATATTAATATTTATTAAATTACTTTTTAGATATGAAACCTTACTCCTGGTAGACACTGTAGTGTCTCTCATCGGAGTCCCCTTCCTAATGGATGAATGGGAAGTAGACGGGGTATTCTCCTCAACCCAGAAAGCGTTCAGTGGACCAGCCGGAATATCTCCTGTGGCATTCAGCGCCCGCGCAGAGTAAGAAGACGAAAATAATATAATAATTTAAAAAAATTAAAATATTTAAAAGTCACCAGTCAGAAATAACAACAACAATATTTTATTAACATCTTATTTTACTCTTCTTTTAGGCAAAAGATAAATAACAGAACCCATGAACCACCATTCTACTTCGACGTCAAATTGTTGGCGCTACAGTGGAACTGCTACGGAGACACAAGGCAGTAAGTACGATCTCTTCATTCTTAAAATAATATGTTCATGCTGATCCTTAACGAAAAAATTGGCAGTTGGATAAAAATTCGATAATCATATCACGAATAAGATGGACTCACACTGAGCTAGTTACGTGTGGTGCCGGACGTAAAAGAATAGCACCATCCCATTTCTTTCCGTGGGTGTCGTAGAAGGTGACTAAGGGACTTACTAGAGAATGGGCAGCAGCGTTCTCTATGCATTTTACCACCATACTGCGATCGCCAACCGGCCTGCCAAGCGTGGCGATTATGGCAAAACCCCCCTTTTGGCGAGGCCTGTGTCCAGCAGTGGATGTCTTTCGGCTGAAATGATGATGATGATAACACTGAGCCAAATTAAACACAGGTCTCACCTGTCTGTTGACCTGAAGCTTCAAAATATTTTAACTAGCCAAAAAATATTATATAAATTTCCCTATCACATATATTTCCAATAAAAACACCCTAGGCATGTGTTTTTATATCATTAATTGAATGTCGAAATATTCCCTCAGATACCACCACACGATGAGTCCTCCAATGCTGTGGGCTCTCAGGTGTTGCCTCCAGGAGATATCCAACGAAACCCTGCCTGTCTCCTGGGCTCGCCACGCAGCCAGCACAGCTCACTTCCACAAGCGTCTCGAGGAGTATAACTTTGAGTTCTTCGTCCCGAAGCCAGAAGATAGGCTGTCTACAGTGACTACTGTGGCGCTTCCTCCAGGAGTTGATTACATTGCGTTCGCGAGTTACTTGAGGGAAAAGTAAGGACTTACTTAGTTTGCTATCTAGTTGTCTTTGGGTAACCCAAAGAGTAGAGGCATACAAGAGAAACCCCTCTCGATTCACGCCGCAATCCTACTAATATTATAAATGTTAAAGCTTGTTCGTTTAGATGTTTGGATGTTTGTTACTCAATCACGCAAAAACGGATGAACGAATTTCGATGAAATTTGGCACACAGATAGATTATAATATGGATTAAAGGCTCAAACACTTTTAGAACAATTTCCATGAAGTTTTCGGTCGAAATTATTCTACGAGTGTCGCGTCTCCCAATATTAGCAAAAAAATCCAAGGCGAACGACCATTTCTCGACTCATGTTAAGCGAGAAAATCTACTCCAGGTTACGCTATTTTGGCATGAGCATCCTGTAAAACATAGAACTTAGAAGTTAATTCTCCACTCATTAAAGTGTGTCTTTAACTTCATTATGATTCTATACAAAAACCCATTATTATCTCAGCGTAAATCTGTTATTTTGGTTTTGCTTTTCTGCTAAAAGCTAATTAAATAGTGTTTACTTCAACAGACACAATATCCTGGTCCTGGAAGGCCGAGGCCCAACATTGGGCAAAGCATTGCGCGTCGGCATCATGGGAGTGAACGCGAGGACTGAAGTGGCAGACATACTGGCTGACGCCATGGCGGACACTATTCGAGCCATTCATTCATCCGCCAAAATAATGTAAAAATAAATAAAAAACTTTATATTTATGGTTCTAAAATTTCTACTTGTTTTATTGTTATTGTAACTAAGCGTTTTCATAATCATTATATTTAATAAAACAACGCAATGAATCTTTAATTCTTGTCTATCTAGAAAAAACGCCGACAGGCGGCGAGCAGTTTTTTGCAAAGATAAATAAATAAAGTTGATTTTACCGAAAACGCTTTGTTTGTCAGTTCCAATCAAACATTATATCCGCCACATTTAATGAGTTTCATCTCTGTACAACAAATACGATTAGACCAACAGGAATTTTAATCAACACAGAAAGATAATTGTAAAGAGCCTAGCTTAGCCCTGGTTTTCTGCCTAGCTTCTCTCTACGAGCTACA
This sequence comes from Polymixis lichenea, assembly GCA_949091785.1. Lineage (NCBI taxonomy): Eukaryota > Metazoa > Arthropoda > Insecta > Lepidoptera > Noctuidae > Polymixis > Polymixis lichenea. Next base: position 11,018,037 of record OX420945.1, on the reverse strand, counting down.
AAATATTTTAAAACCCCTTCTTTAAACCACCAACCACACAAATATGTCTCAATTAGTTGTCAAATGATAAAACATTCACAAAGGTCTGCTTACACCTACTTGCTGCAAATGCAAGAACAATGCATGCAAGAATTATTTCAATTAAATGTGCAGAGTCCATCGATATCTTATTCTCTCATATCTATGGCAGAGGTATAACTGTAAATCATTGTCTCATAACAATTTTATCGATATTGGTGGGTACATAAAGTAATGACCACCAATTATCGTCAGTTCTCGTTAGCCAGCGGTGGGGGACACATTGACACCCATTATAATTAGAAACAAAACAAGTTGAAAGAGCACAATAATTTTCGAATCAGTGATTTCTAAGTGAGTTAAACCATTTTTTTTATTCATTTTGTTACCCGTTTATTTGTTTTAATTATACATATTTTAATCAGAACACGCATTAGTTAAGACTTAGGTACAAGTTCGATAGCATCACAAACATGTCATAAGTTTAAATGTGTAAACAAACAAATATTCACGGCGCATTTTGCGGCTGCAGCTCTGACAAGACGATGATATTCCTGCCGGAGTCGCGCTGTTTGTAAGCGTGAAGGTCTCGGCGGCGGGTCGTTCGTCTTTCGCTTCGCTGTGTCCCGCCGGGAAGCCGGGATCGCTTCGACAGTCGCGATGGGAATCGAATCAATTTGTCGAGACAACATTGCGCTCGTTCGATCTTCATCCCACGTCTCAGTCTTATATAACCTCGTTTCTAGCTCGGAAACGACGAACTATCATGTCAATAAGCGCGCTGCCAAATGCACTCTTGACCTCCCTTATCTGTGGAATGGTTAAACGTTCAAATACATTCGTGTTCATTTTTTGTAAACGAAAATACTGTGAATGAATGGTAAACTGGGATATAAAAACAATTGTTAAACCGCAGGCTAGCAACGATAGCATGTGGAACAAATATGAGGCTGGCAAGCGGCGCGCGCCCCGGGCGCGGCGCACTTGCCAAATGTGCCATCCGATAGTGCCAGAACATTGTAGCAAATTTACAACCACCCTATTAGCACTAAATCTAAACATTAACCCGATTCCGGTAACCAAACTTCACGAATACTTGCGCCGAATCGGTCACTGATTGCGAGATAGTTTCACTCGAGACGAGCTTGTTTCTGGCGAGCGTGCCCGTAATTGAACCTACATCTGAATGCTAATAAGACGAAAAATCTAAAGTTTTCTTGGGAAGATAGTCATCATAATCTGACTAGCCGTTTCCCAACTATGTTGTGCTCGGATTCCAGTCTGGAGCGACTGCCTATCTGACATCCACATTCAGTTACTGGTTTTTTTTTTATGGTGGGAAATTATCAAATAACGTCTCACGCTCTGGGTGGAGCAGAAGTGCGTGTTAGACTTTTACTAACTAAAACCCACCCCTGTTCCTTTATTTTTTTTGGGGGGGGGGGGGGAAATCATCAAATAACTTCTCCCGCTCTGTGTGGAGCAGGAGGGCGTGTCAGCCTTTTACTGATTAAAACCCACCCGTGTTCCCTCAGTTGCCTTCAGTTGCCTGTGTGCCAGGGGCCACGGTATCTCTTTCGAACCACCCGCACACCAGGCAGTTCAGTTACTGGGTAATGCGATACCCCTTGGTAAGACTGGTTGTCAGATTTTCGGGCTTCTGACGACAACTAACGACTGTCAAAGATGCACGAATGACAGCTGTGATCAACGGCTTGACGTGCTTTCAGAGGCACGGAGGGGTTTTGGTATGTAAAGATGGTCACCCATCTACGGGCCAACCGCGGCAAGCGCAGCTTAACCAGATCGATTAACGCGTGCGGCTGGTATTAATTTAGCTAGAAGAAAGTATTACACCATAATATGTATGACGTTACGTTGTACCTATTGAGATTACTAAATGTTATCTCTTTAATGACCGTAAACATGACCGAGCTTCAATTACAAAAGATGGGGCACACAATTATCTTAACCACAACCATACATGGTGTGGTACAGTTAGTACGTGCCCAGTTATTATAAGTTTTTGGATTTCTTCAAGTGTCAACGTTAAAACATTGTAACATATATCTAAAAAGCAAAATTGCTTGCTTTTGACGCCTTCTGAAGATTTTAAGTTTATTTATTTAAACTTTTCGCACAAAAAAGGTACAAATGCGGTGTAAGTTCTCAAATGAATGTAACTAAGAAAAATATTTTTATCGACTTACAGAGTCATTATGTTATTTAATAACTTCATGATTTATTTGGACACCTCATATTTAAAGTGAACTGATTGTGTGCAGAGAATAAATTGATTAAACCGTCATCTTTTCTTATTTCCAGAAACTTTCTCCAAGATGTCCTCGAACAAGCTCATAGTGCCGCCTCCGAGGATAGTAGACCGGGAGATAGTGAAGCCGCTGCTGTGTGGACCGGGGCCCTCCGACTACTGGCCCTCCATCGCAAAGGCTCTCAGCAAGCCTGTCCTCACTCCCATCTGTGATGAATTCTTCGAAGTAAGTAGCTTTCTTATTATAAGTTCTGCTGGTTGTGTGGGTCATTAATTTTCAGCTTTAATTTCATTCGTTTTCGCTGTCTGGAAGTTCGAGGCAATACTAATAATGGATATCAGTTACTTTTATCAACCTCTTAGACCTTTTCCTATATTTAGATATTTTGAAGTCCGACTTTCCTTTACATAAATTTAGTTTTTAATTTTTATTTGGCCAGGGAACATCCGAAAAAGGTTAGTGACGTCACTGTTCGGTGCTTACGAGAAAACACGCCTGTTATGTAAAAACAAAACCTTGGTTTCTTATGTATTCAGGTGAAATTACATGAATAATAAAGTAAGGTTTCGTTCATGAGTGCACAAGAATGCTGCTCACCGCAATACTCCTGAGTGTTTTGAGAGGTAAACAACCTTTTTGAGTTTGTTCCCATTATGTAAGGGATGGCAAACATACGGGCGACCAAGGTCAGCCCTTGTCATATCTCAAGAGTAAGCTCAATATATAGGTTGAGGTTTTCTTTTCATATTTTGCATTCGAACTTAATGACGCCGTCTTTCGTTGAATACTTATTTGAAATATGATTTTGAATGAGAAGGCTTTTATATTGTTAATATTTTGAGTTGTTGAATTGGTACCTACTTATTTTATGAACGTGATAATCTTGATAGCAATTCTAATTACCTACTCACAGAAAACTTCCTTACAATGCACATCAATGTACTAATTAATAGATGAAAGCATTTTTTCTGGATAATCATATTTTTAACTGATAACCTACTTGTCGTTATGGATTTAACCCGCACCCTAACACACTTTCAATTATAAACGGAATTTGAAGGATTTCAAAGGAAATTGCTAATCCATTGGTACCTACTAATGTTTTAAAAAAAACTCTCTTGTCGACAACGTATGACGGAATGAAGGTTGTACAACTGTCAAAATGAAAGGCATTGACATTGTAAGTGGCCCAGTGTGGTGGCAGTGGTGTGGGTAGAAGGCGACTAAGGGACTTACTAGAGAATGGGTAGCAGCGTTCTTTAGGCATTTGACCACCATTCTGCGATCGCCAACCCGCCTGCCAAGCGTGGCGATTATGGCAAATCCCATTTTGGGGGAGGCTTATGTCCATCAGTGGACGTCTTTCGGCTGATATGATATGATGACGCAGTGTCCCACAGTGGTACGCAATGTAAACAGACGTGTTTATTATTTTGAGATTATTTTTATTTTGTCTAAAGCATGAAGTTTGAATACAAATCAAAAAGAACACAGGTCACATAAAAAGCAACATAAATAATTTAAAAAAATAAATTAGTAAAAATAAAACCCTAATGGCATCACATCAGTATTTTGGGCTCATGTGGCCAGTGGCATAAGCTTTAAGTACACCACGTACGTTTCACAAAGGAGTTATTATTCATTGGTGTTTATGTTTGATCTTAATACAAACGAAAGATAACTGAGTACGAAAAAGTGTCAAAAAGAAAAAAAAAAGAAAATTAGTTTTTCGTGGATTTATTATTTAATTTTGTTCCTCATTTGTTCATTCCAGGTCTTGGACGACATTCGTGCTGGCTTGCAATACGTGTTTCAAACTCGAAGCAAGCTGGTGCTGGCAATGAGTGGGTCTGGTCACTCTGGCATGGAGGCTGTCATCAGCAACCTGGTGGGTCCGGGAGAAACCCTGCTCATCGCTTCCAGGGGCATATGGGATCAACGCGCGTTCATGATTGCTAATAGATATGGTAAGTTAGAGTTTTTTAACGATTTTTCAGATAAGAAACGAAATTAGATAGATAATTTTACAAAGGAAAATCTAACAACAGCAGAAGAACAGCAGATTTATGTACAGTTTAAGTTTTCAGTCCAGCATTCACACGGTTTCATAAACTTAAGATTTAATGAGATATCTTTGTAAATGATTCTAGGCATTAAAACAGAAGTGGTCAGTGTTCCAATGAACGTTACCTTCAATCCTGAAAAACTGGAGCCTGAACTAAAGAGATTGCGTCCAGCTGCCCTGTTCGTCACCCACGGAGACTCCTCAACCGGAACTATACAAAATCTTCAGGGCTTGGGCGATCTTTGTCACAAGTAAGTAGTAAACCTTTGAACTACATTCACCACCATAAAAATATTCAGGGCGAACCATCGGCAAAATGTGTTCCATAAATACGTACAAACATTACATTTACAATGAAATAGGTAAATTACAAACAGGTGTGTACTCTAATGGCATTTTAAAAATACTGGCTGGTTCTGATGAAAAAATAAGAAGCCGTATTAAATCATTATGAAAAAAAAATATGAAAAAGAAAACATTATCGCATCACGAGTTTTTGGCGGGATCGCGTTGGAACATGTCGCACGAATTTTCGTTTTCATGGAATTTAGTGAAATAGCGAATTAAATTGTATAATTTTGATAGTGAATTATTCAATTTAGTTACGTGTGAGTGCACAAGTGTAGTGAAGGTGAAAATAAGTGACTAACGTGGACTTTTCGTGTTCCCCCCAAAAACTCCTATTAGGTTGTTGTAAAGTTACTACCGCTTTACAATAACTCTGACTTGACTGACTAAAGACGACTATGACTGTTTTGTAACTTCGTGCCCGATATCGGGCCATTTACTTGATCTAAAAGAAAAATTACTTGACACTGGCTAAATGCACAAACCGTGTGAAGCCAAAATAAAAAAAAAAATAAAAAAAAAATTATCGCATCACATAATTATTTTGGGCACGAATGGCCAGTAAACACTGCGTCTTAAGTTGGTTTTAAGTAGTTAGTAAAAGGAAGGAGGTTTTTATGAAAAGGATTAATAAGTCCAAATATACTGCTTCAAAATTTCAAACATGACTTACGTTTAATTCATTAATCTATATCTTGACTCAAATTTGCAATCTGAGCACAAATTTGTAATATTATTGTGAGTTTCATTTGTCAACACAAAAACACAACGCAAAGACTGTCTAGAATCCTACCAATGATTCTCTATAGAACAACGCTTCTATAAAAGACTTCAAAACAACTGAATCAATTTCTCAAAGAGTAACGCAAAGAGCTCGCCTTAAAAAACGCGACTCTGTTATTTGCACTAGCAAATAAGGGATAATAGAATCGCCAACAATGCCTAGTAACCAGTTTGTCAGAGAAAGGTTAATAGTACCTAATAGAATAGGTTCAGTAGGTGCCACGTAGTTATTGAGTTAAGTCTAGGCTTGGTCAGTTGGCGCGTCGCGGATTACTACAACGGTGACCTAGCTAGAGAGAAAACCCCGTTAGCATAAGTAAGTAATATTTCCAGCTTTCTTGCTTTTCAGGCTGATTTGACTTATTGTTTTAATTCTGATAGTAGTAGTTCTAGTCCTATTTTAAGTCATGATCACACATATTTATCACATTGCAAAAAGCCGTTAGAATGAACACACATCACTTAAATAAAACGGTCACTAAACTAAAGCGAAAGCTAGTTATCTATTCCTCCTATCTTTGCTCCCGGGATGTCTGTCAACTTAACGAACTGTTATAAAAACCACAATCTGGGCTTTATCCAATCTGTGCTGAAACCATTCCTCCTGCCGTCCCTTCACTTCCAAATTAAAAAAGCAGCGAACTTTAGCAGAAAAACTATTTGATTGCCCGAGGAATACTGAGACTGGGACACAGGGACCGAACAATTTAATTACACTCGTTGTCTCTTTCATTCCTGACTTGGCTTTTTACTTAGATCTAGGTCTCTCTGAATACGGTCGAGTTAAAAACTCTTTAATTGCATCCTGTGAAGGAGTCTGCAATTAGCATGCACTGGAATATCAAGCGCGGTAAAAGTTAAGATAAAAAGTTTTTCGGAGATTCCGACCGACTATTTGAAAATTTTCCAAACTCCTTTAAGCGTAGTCGTTTGACTTGAGTTACTTTCTACCTTTGTTATACCTGTAAACTGTCCTTTGAGATTCATAAATGTTTTTATCTTAGAAAATCTTCATAATTATACCTTCCTTTATAGAATTTTCTTTTCGTTGTTTGTAGATATGGCACCTTACTTCTGGTAGACACCGTGGTGTCGCTGGCAGGAGTTCCATTTTTCATGGACGAATGGGGAATCGATGGAGTTTACACGTCCACGCAAAAGGTGTTCAGTGGACCAGCGGGTATATCTCCTGTGGCATTCAGCGCACGTGCCGAGTAAGTTAATAAAACTATTATACATACAGCTACATCAATTTAATTTCAATAAGTAGAGGCTGTGTTCAAAAAAGCCAGAGGAATACATAGCAATGTTTACCTTACAGAGAAAAGATGAAAAACCGGAAGCACGATCCTCCTTTCTACTTCGACATCAAGCTATTAGCGCAACAGTGGAACTGCTACGGAAGCACAAGAACGTAAGGATTCATTTTCAATATCATTTCAGCCGCAAGACGGCCACTGCTGGACATAGGCCTCCCCCAAAAGGCGGGTTTTGCCATAATTGCCACGCTTGACAAGCGGGTTGGCGATCGCAGTAAGGTGGTAAAATGCATAGAGAATGCTTCTGCCCATTCTCTAGTAAGTCCCTTAGTCGCCTTCTACGACACTCACGGGAAGAAATGGGATGGTGCTATTCTTTTACGTCCGGCTCACCACACGGAACAGGATTCATTTTACTTTTTGTGAAGACGTTAATTGACTCTCAGTTATAAGTAGATATGTATTGATGGAAATAACTTGACTCATATGCGTTAGACCGAAACCAGAAATCCCGAATCACTTCATCCCGGACGTACGCTATCCCGAATGACGTGAGCCCGAAATAACGCATCCCCAATGAACGCTATTGGGATTCGAGATTACATTTTTTCAGGTGAAAGTTATCCGGGATAGTGTACATTCGCGATAGAGTGATTCGGGATAACGTTATTTCGGAACACACTTATTCGGGATTTCGAGTTTCGATGTAACGTATAAAAATCGAATTACTTATTCTGCATAAACTCTATAACTAGTTTCTAATGTCCACAAGCATAATCTCTGTCAAGTGGTATGATTCTGGACTCATGTTCTAGTTTGAGTAATTGCAGTATTCCAGACATTAGCCTGTCTCATTATTCTAAGATCTACTTAAAGCTTAAAAACTAATTTAAATTTTCTATTTTTTTAGATACCACCACACTTTGAGTCCCCCACTATTCTGGGCCCTCCGATGTTGCCTCCAGGAAATCGCGAAAGAAACCCTGCCTGTCTCCTGGGCCCGCCACGCCGCCACCACTGCTCGCTTCCACAAGCGTCTCCGGGAATATTCCTTCGAGTTCTTGATCCCGAAGCTAGAAGACCGCCTGGCTACCGTCACAACTGTGACGCTGCCTAAAGGATATGATTACGTTGAGTTCGTGAAGTACATGAGAGCTAAGTAAGTACCTAAGTCATAGTATTTGATTTAAAGGGGTGTTATCCGAATTTGCCCGTTTCAGAATCAACATTAAATGGTCAAATTAGTGTATTTAGGCCCTGAAAATATATGTCATAGAAACATCCTCGATTGAGGGAAATTAACGGATGTCGGTTGTATACTTATAATATAAGAAAAATAAGAGTAAATTAGAAAAAAAAATGCTCAAACAAAAGTGCTATAGGTACTAAACACGACCAAATGTAAGGAACATCATAAAAACTGTAATGATATTTCTCGAATAGCGGAGCTAGCAATACAAGTTTTGTTTCTCGAATCCGTGATTTTAACATATTGGCTTTCAATTTTGAATACAAAAAGTCACTGTCACTATTGTATACGAGAAAATAATTTAGCGTCCTTGAAAAATATCGCCGTACGAACGCAGTCAGCTTATACGCCAACAGCCTATCTATTCTGTTAAAATCTCACCATGAGAAATTAGGTGTAGTGAGCTGTCATTCCATCGGACGCTAGGGATTGATGCTAATGACAGCTCACTTTAAGCTCATGATGCTCAGATGGGTAATCATCAAATGACTTCTCCCGCTCTGGGCGGAGCGGGAGAGCGTGTCAGACGTTTATTGACTAAAACCCACCCGTGTACCTTCAGTTTAAATTCAAATTCCTAAATTCACTGACAACTAACACTTGTCTGGAAAGTCTCTGGTTGAAAGGTCTGGAAGCATTTTTCCAACTGAAACCATTGCAGTTTTTAATTTTCACCTTACTACCGCAAAACCATATGTATCTGTAACTAGCTTCTGCTCGCGACTTCGTTCGCGTGGAAGTCGTAAGATACCACAATATACTAAAGTATATTGTACGACAGCCACATTATATAAAACTGCCCTGTACACAACAACGTCACATTTGTAGTTTTGCTCTCAACAGGCCTAAATATACAAAGAGAACAGGACCGGTGTCGCGGAAGCAATTGACATACAGTTGTCCGTATGACAAGCAGCTAGTCCTGAGGTCGAAACAATATTAATAGAAAAGCTGAAGAGTTTGTTTTTTTATATATGTTTGAAATCGCTATCTTTGGGACTACCAGCTTTAAAGCATACATTTCTGCTTTTGTTTAATTAATAAAATGAGTTACATCACATCTCGTACATTAAATTACAACACAGCACATTAGCCGATTCCGACACCGCCACAATATCGGCGGTCAGATTTTCGCATACATTTAATACCTACTAAACGCTTTTACATAGAGTTGTTATTGTCACCTATATCGTCGCAGACAGTGACACTGATATACCGGCGAAGACGCAGTGCAGGGTGAGAGAACCGGCCATTCTTTCACTTGAACACGCTTATTCGCACTGCCGACTTCGAGACGTCGATACGTCGATACTTACTATACTGAGATCGTTAAGTGAGTCGCAATGGTCAACGATATTCACCAATATCATCGGGCCGATAACAATTATATCGGTTTCGAATCGGTATGCGTATAACTGCCGACATATGGCTATCAGGTTGGTGTAGATATCTGATAATATGAAAACGCTCAATAGGTAACTTACAGGACACTTACCCTACACAGGGCATTTTAAGTAATCATTTTAGTTCTACCATACCGAACCTGAGCAAAAATAATTCAGTTAATCAACTGCAACCTATGTTATACTGTGGATTTTCCGCTAAATGGTTGACAGTTCATCGTAAATAAGTACGTCGCGCTACATTTGGGGGAGCCGGAGGTAAGGCCCACAGGCCGGAACAACCTAGCCTTAACTGTGAACCTGGCGGTATCAGCGAGTCTACTCCCTAAACACGAAATCCGTAGTTTGGGCGAAGTTACGGGCGTTTCCAACTCCATATCACCTACGGACATAAAATTAGTTTAAAATAAGAATGAATGATAACACGATTTGATAGTTGTCTTTACCCTCAATGTGTTTTTCTTGGTCGAAAAACATAATTAATTGGGAATAGGGTTAATTCCGTATTATCGAAGTACTTTCGGACGGGCCCTTATTTTCGATCACATACTTAGAGAGTAGGCCCCCAGATTCGGACTGTGATTGAGTATAAATACCTTTTGAATTTACGTACACCTCTTTCATTTCTGTAAGAAATGTTAGCATTTAAACGCCCCCTATTACAGGCACATAAGAGGCGAAATGTGGGTGTACCAGATACACCTCTGCTCTAAATCTTCCCTTATAGGCGTGCTATTCAATTCAAAACGTTTTTAGTAGGTATTTTACACTATGTTAGTAGATACACGTTACATATAAAATCAGATTAAACTAAATTTAAAATGGAATCAAAATTAAGTTACAATTAAATTAAAATTAAATCAAATCAAACTTAAATCCAAATCAAATCAAACTTAAATCCAAATCAAATCAAACAAAAACTAAGTTAAATTATCAGCATCAGAAACATAATAAAATCAATTAAATCATAAAAATCGGTACTAATCATCAGGCCCCGAGTTCACAGGTGCGTATGCATCCAGTGCCCAACGATTAGACTATCAAATTTGTCCCTTAATGTCATCAGGATGACGTTGGTACTCCCCATCATCCTACTCATTACTGATGCGGTGTGCTATGTAATTAGAGATGTATCCGTCGACGAAAAATGACAAGGTTCTTTGGTGGCTCGCTAGCGACAAATCGGTTGACAATATCTGTGAGGACATGAGATTTTAAAATCGCCAACCAGTCGCCGGCTATCTAGGTAGCTGTGTTCCTAATATAAGTATGTTATTAATTATTCCATGTTAATTTTCAACAGGCACAATATCCTAATATTCGCTGGTCTGGGTCCAACTGTGGGCAAAGCGCTTCGCATCGGCATCATGGGCGTCAACTCCACGATACAGGTTGCTGACGCCGTGGCTGAAGCAATGGCTGACACCTTACGGGCACTCAAGAAATCCTCTCTTTAAAATAACAGGAATAATCTGAAAGGGTGTGGCTTTATCTTTCTAAGCTTACATATAAAATCTGCACTTTTTCTTTCCACCATGTAATGGCAAAGAAACCTAATCAAACGGCTAATTAAATTTTATGGATAATTATTAAGACAATGCATTTTTATGCAAAATAAATGCTTATCAGCTGTAACTACCACAGACTTTTATTTAAATCCAATGAGAATTTTGATCTTTAAGGTACCGGGATGGTGTATTAACAGCATAGGATTATGTTCTCTCTTCGCTTTTGAGTTTGTTTGATTCCCGGCCAAGCAACGCGACTTTCCAAAAATCTTTGAATATAGTTTAACTTAATTTTCAAAAAATATTCCAATGTTTCCATTGAGTAAAACTTGTTAGCACCAATGTTTAAAGTACCAGTTTTCCTTCCACGGCCCGCTCCCACAATCCGTTGGTATCAAAGATCCCCTTTCCTGTTTTTGGCTCATATCACTGAAACAGTATGTCCTAGGCAAAAAAGAATGAAAATTTTGTTTCCCCCTTATATGACACCCCCCATGATTGCAAGGAGCTCGATCTATGGGTGAAAAAAAATTCCAACACGCCCTCCTGTTCCACCCAGAGCGGGAGAAGTTATTTGATGATTTCGATTCGATGAACTCGATTTTTGATTGACCTTGACAGTGAATTTGAATTAATACGCCACAAGCTTTAAATTGTATGACGCTTAGACGCTCCTTTATATTCGGCCAACATCTTTACTAGTTATTGCTTGACTGCACGAGGCCTTTTATGACATAGGCGAGTATTAAGCCTGTGGAAATGTAACTTTGAAGGGGTGAAAAGAATATACCTTTTTGGGTTAATATTCTCAAAACTTGGCCCAAATACATACGTTGATAAAGTGTGTCATTATTATCTTAAATCTCAGCGACCCGATTTACTCGAAAGTCAGTATAAATACTTTTAAAAGAACAGACAATGGACCACTAACGGGACAATAAAAAGCAGTTTTCAGAGAAAGATTTACTACGTGGCTCGAAAAAATCCGGAATTGGTATTAATAATATTTGAGTAAAATTTTAGAGCGATCCAACAATGTTTCAATATGAACTCCCATGGGAATGAAACGAGGGTTTAAAATTTATATGAGAACCGTTTGTATGAAAACCCTTGATCTATAAACTTAAAACGAGCCAAGCGCATCCTGAATAAATAAAATAAAAAAGAGGGGGAGTCCAAAATCTACCAAAACGGAGTCACAGGCAAATTGTATAATGTGTAGTAGTGGATAGGTACGTAGGCTTCCCATGTAAAAGAATACACAAGCTAGTAGAATTGAAAAACATATTTGTTCACAGGTCATTTATTTTATATCAATGTATGACGGTTTACAAACTATTGACTGGATGCACCTACACAACCCAAATTGTGTGATATTACACCACAAATAATTTATTTTTTCAAAGAAGTTAACATTTTCGAATTGAATCTAAAGAGTTCTAAACAAAAGTAAAATGAATATCATCCCGTTATAATACCTTTACATCGGTATTGAATGCAGTGATTTATTAAATAGAAAAACAATGCAATGCAAGCGAGTTCATAGTATTCTTTATGGCTATTAGTTATGTTATTCGCAAGCCATAGGTGACTACTTTTCTATTGTTAGATAATAAAAAAAAATATTAGAACCAAGATAACTCTTGTGCTTACTCGAGTGATATTCTCGTTATGTCATAGAAATAAAATAATAGCCAATGTAACATTAAAATAATACAACAACTCCTCAAAATTTTGACTGGACTAGAACCCACAACGAAATGTGAAAACTTTAATTTACAAGATATTTTTGGCAAATGGACTCTCTCAAAATAAAAATCAAATTGCTAAAAAACGTGCTGCTACGGCACATATTTCCTTCAGGTCTCATCTTCACGTGATGTAAAAACCGCAGCGCTTTTAAATAATCCAATATCAATTTGAAGAAAGCCGCCTTCAAGCGCCCGCGCATAACATTTGTAAAAGGCGTTTCATTCCCTAACACGTGACCGTACCTACTTAACGCTAGTGCCTTTACATCTAGTGACTATGAGGCCGCGGATACAACTTAATAGTAATAAATTCCTATTATAATCAGTATTGAAAACAGACGTATCGCTAGCTACATGGCATTCATCTCCATCACATCGAAACATTTGGACTAGCTTCCTTAATTACGTAACTAAACCGTTAACCTAGTAATTAAACAAAACTAGTCACGAAATTTGCGTAAACTACACCTTATTTATATTGATTTATATCGGTACAATACGTAATAGGTATCTGTGTATACAGTACATATTGAAATGTAGACTCTAGAATCATTATAATATTTACAAAATTTTGTTTAGACAAACGTTTATAAATCTATCGATCAGTATTAAAACTTCATATTATATTTCCACAAATAAAATATGTCACTCGACCAGTGATTATTGTTTCTAGAAGCATGTTCTGATGCATAGACCACTGGGATTACAGTTCATTATTTGTAATAATATCTTGAAGCAACATCAATTCCAATACGTCGATTGTTATTGTCTATAAAATAACATTAAATATCTCCTCTTCTGTTCAGTACAACTAGATAAAATAACGCAGGTAGTAAAGTTACCGATCATTACGTGTACAGACACTCGTGTGGTATTACATATAGATATACAAATTAAAAGCAAATGCACAAACAAGGCGACCAATAAGATAGCATTTGTGATGGTTCATACATGATTACCTAAACGTGCGCTTATCCCGTATCATATACAATAGAGATGTAAATAAATATGCACATAAGTAGTATTATAATTTATATTTACATTTAAGAAAATATGGCACATCTGTTATCGACCGCGCTCGCAATCCTTGTGTAACGACCGAGCGATCGAGCCCTACCACTAAAATAATACGAATCAGTATCGGATCATGTAATGCGCCTAAATTTCGGGTTACCATAATACCAATTAAAATACCGGTGGGTAAGTAAATATTCAACGCCGTTAAAATAATACACAGTAAAGCTACCGTCCGTCGTCGATCGACTCCGAGCCTCCGCACGGCCGACCATCTCCCGCCGGCCTACCGAGTCGCGCCACACCGCGCCACACTGCGCCACACCGCGCCGCGACCGAACGCACCGCCAGTCTACACAATCACTCCGGTGATGACATTAACCTCTAATTGGCCAAGCCTCATATTTTTAATTAATACAATCGAATTTATTTACTCCGTTCTCGTCGGGTTTATATAGAGATAGTTAAATTCTGTACATTTCATACTCGTGCGAACAAGAGTCGCGTCTTGAGCCGCACTGAAACTTTCAGTCAGCGGTTCGTGTGAGTCGCATCGCAGTCGTTCGGTCCGGTGACGGCGCGCCACCGATGACGCAATCTAAATCTAGAGACACATTCGAATCGCACGAGTACATAAAAATATGTCAGTCTATAGAGCTACACGCTCACTCACTTAGCCTACGAGCAGTCTGGGGTATAGACGGGGTGGTCGGGCGCAGTAATACTGTGTCCGGGGAGGGCCGGGGCGCGCTCAGCTGGGCGGCGGCGGCGCCGGCCGCTCCGTGCGCGGCGCGCGCTGCCGCCGGTGCCGCGTGCACGCGCAGCACGCGTCAATGCGCCGCCGCCGCGCGCACGCCGCGCGCCCGCAGCGCTTGCGGACGCACGTCACCTCTCCATCCTGGAATAGACAAGAAAAAACATTTAATGCAAACTCTCTGAGTGAGTAGGTACTTACTACTCACTAAAAAGGAGTGAATGTTAATTTACTCATTGTCTTCTTCTTTGTATGAGCCTGACCTGTTGGGTACAATTCAGCTTTTCATATTTTTGTACCGACGGATAAAATAATAAATTATTTTTATTCTTTAACATTTTCTCCACTCTACTATGATTATTATGTATTCCTCGTACGTCGAAATGAAGAATTGTATTAATTTTGAGGAAAACAAACTATTTTATACTGTTTTTGGTATTCACCTTGCACCGACACGTGACGCAGCGCTGCTCCCCGTGTGAGTGTATGGAGGGGTGCACCTCCTTACCGTTGGGCAGCGGCCCGTCGGGGAACTTGCACCCGCCTTCCGCCAAGATCTCGTCAGCCGTGCGTGGTGCACCCTGGTCTTTTGGAGTCTCTTCGTCTGGTTTCTTTGCTTTCACCTGAGGTAAATAAAAATAACCCTTGAAAAGACTGCGGCGACAATATTCGCAAGGTAGGGAGCAGCTGGATGAGAGTATCCAAGGATCAGCAGTGGACTGCTATAGACTGATATGACAAAACTTCATCATCATCATTTCAGCAGAAAGACATCCACTGCTGGACGTAGGCCTCCCTCCAGCACCGCAATTTCGACCGGTTTTATGCTTCTCGCATCCGGCAGATTCCTGCGGCCTTCACCAGGTTATCGGTTCATCTTGTGGAAGGCCTTCCAATGCTACATCTGCCGCGTACTGACAAAACTTATCATGAGCAAATTTTTGACTATCTTCAAAGCACGTTTCATCCTCACCTCTGGACATACGCGGCAGCAGGCCTTCTTGTCCGGCCTATACGCTTCCTTTTCGCTACAACGTAACGGCGGGCACTTGACTCTGGGGCACTGTATCTGCCTGGTGGCGAAGTTGCACGTGCAGATGGCACACGTGTCGTACCCGCCGGGCATCAGGTAGGGGTGCCACGACGAGCCCGGCGCGTAGCTCTGACCAGCGAGGACGCAACTGCCATTTTCTGACCATACTGCTGTTGTAGAGTCTGGAAAATAAAGTTATATCAATTCAATATATCTCGTTCAACAAAGTTTTCCTTGGAATCCTTTTTAGCCATGATGGCGCTATTTGGGTGGATATGTGATTCTTGTTTACCGCTTGCATTGATGAATGGCTAAGTGGCTGCTATTTTCCGGTGTATTTTACTAAAATATTATAACTTCAAATCCTATTTCCGGCTAAAGTGTTCTTCAGTTTTGCCATTTTCGATTTATCTAAGTTAAGAACAATATTGTTGATGAGTTGGCTTAGCGTTATTATGTCATACTTACTAGTGCAGATAGGGCAGCACTGTCCAGGCGGCTTGATAGTGGGCACGAGGCAGTTGACAGACGGGCACTGTACCGCCTCGCACTTTGGAACACCCAGCACGCACCAGCATTTTGAACAAGTCTGGAATAATTAAAAATCTCTTAAGAATATGAAGCACTCAAGATACATGGTAGGTGGCTTTCATCAGTACTTTTTCACTAAAACAGTTGATATGTTAATGTTTAGCTACCTCAGTATCTGTCCAAGTCTCTCCCAGCTTGTAGAACTTATCTCTCTGGGTACAATAGTTGACGTTGAGGCGGAATAGGGAGTAGTCCGTGATCTGGTCCTCGAGTGGTCCTGGAGTATACTTGGCACTGAGCTCATTGTCTGACGTCCCTGGGACTGCTGGCAAGCACGATAGTGGCACGCTTATCTGAAACCATGAAGAAAAAAGGTTCAGTCCATGCCCTTTTTTGTTGAAATCTAGTATGATATCATATTAGTATTTTATCCACTCACCGATTAATGTCCCAATCTATTGCAGCACAAACAAATTGTTAGTCCAATTATTAAAGTACAGCTAAGTCTTATCTTAATTATAAAGGGAATTAAGTTTTTTAGAATTAGTACAGGTTTGGCTTATCTCTGCTATTAAGAAAATTAGGTTTTTTTACGTTTTTATTGTTCTACGATCTATAATGAAGTATTTAGAATGAACAAACTCGAAAGAAGAAATAGACGTAACTCGATGACGGATCCGCTTCACAATATGGTGACAATCCGTGTGTTTGGTGAAAACCCTACATTCTTATGTTTGTCTACAGTAAATCAAACCTTTCCCATCACGACCTAAGCCTAAAAGTTGTATGAATAGTTTTAGTCACCTGTGGTACTCGCGTGCGCAGAATCACAGTGACATTGTCGTGTGCACGCAGCTCCAGATACGAGGCTCCTACATGCAGTGCGACCAGCTCAGCAGCAGTGGGCTCTAAGACCCACCCCTCTTCACCCCCCAACTCTCTTGCCCCTCCTTCGGCACCTGCGTGAGACTCCAGCCACCAAGATGACCAGGAGCGAGCGTTGCCACCCGTTACCACCGTCTGAGGATAAAAAGCAATATGTTGTACCTACCATTTTTTTTAAACAATTGTCAAAACATTTGAACTCATTCTTCGATCACCTTCTGGCTCAGGATAACCTTTATCAAACTGGATTTAAACATTGTATATTTCTGTCTGTCTGTCCGCCTTCTCGCTTATATCAGTGGAAAATCTATTTAGGTATATAAATAAATATCTATCTATTCAGATTTATTAACTAAATGTGTTAAATGTGTTTTCCGTGTGGTGCCGGACGAAAAAGAATAGCACCACCCCATTTCTTCCCGTGGTTGTCGTAGAAGGCGACTAATGGACTTACTAGAGAATGAGCAGCAGCGTTCTCTATGCATTTTACCACCATACTGCGATCGCCAACCCGCCTGCCAAGCGTGGCGATTATGGCAAATCCCCCCCTTTTGGGGGAGGCTTATGTCCAGTAGTGGACGTCTTTCGGCTGACAATCATATCATCAATGATGGTGATGAATTAAATATGAGACAATCCATAATCCAAGAATATCGGCAACTATAGTAATTTCCAATTTTCTTACCTCATAATACAATCCACAAAGCGAATCGACGGACAGCCAAGCTAGACCAGCCATATTGGCTGGTAGCCGGACCTGCCCCGTTCTTCTCAGCAGGGCAGGACCGGAACCGGCGGCATCAGGCAGCATCCGAGATGTCAAGCGTCCACGAAGTATAGGGGGTCCTGAAAATGTTGGAATAATGCAAATTTGTAAAAGTGAACCCATCCTCTACTATCTACTGAACTAACAAATCTCATGCTGCAGTCAAGTCTGAAGGTTATATTGCAATATTGTCAATTCCATCAATACAACTGAACGCAATCAGCACATCATGAGCTGTCACTGTCGTCATTGGTGGGTAATATTGACGCTGACAGCTCCAAAACGCAGTTCATTGCTGAAATTTGCACGCACTTAAGAATTTATCATGAGTGACAATTGCACTAAATACTCGTAGAGGTAGAGCGGTTCTAATTGAAAGAAGTTCAGTCAATGCCAATTTTAATTTAAAGAAATCTCTACTCAAGAGCAGTTGTGACAGTTGTGGGTCCTAGGTTCGAACCCAGGCAGACACTTTACTTTGTGATTTTAATTTCATCACCACTGCTATGGAAAAATATGAGGGAAAACATAGTGAGGAAACCGGCATATCCAAAAACAAGAAAAATTCGGAGACGTTCGACATCTACCAACCCGCACTGGGGCCTGCGTGGTGGGGACGCTCCCTCTCACAGAGGAGGCCTGTGTCCCAATAGTTTGAACATTATGGACTAAATATGCTTATGCTACACTAGATACGAGGATACAAAAACTTGTTACAAACATAATAATGATTCGAGTGGTCAAGACGGTATTGATAAATCTAAGTCGCCTTGATACATTCGAATCTCAAATAAATCCCTGTATTTACGTTGTTAATTTAGACAATTTGCTTAACAAAGCCGAGGCACATATTAATAGGATCAACTCGATCAAGCATTCATTTCAATTGAGTGCTCAACAACTACGGCGCAGCAATCATTTTAATTATACCGTCTTTTGTTTCATCTCACGTCTAGAGGTACAAAGGAGCCACATAACATGAAATAACATAACATCACGCGTTAGTCTCTGTAGGAGTAGGCAGAGGTCTACAAATCATTTTTTTAGTTTTAACAGGCATATTACCGGGTCCAATCCTGTCTCCAGGCTATTTAATTCCCAGGTGGAAAACTCAAAAACACATCACCTCATCTAGTTTAAAATATTATTTTTTGACATACAGGGTAAGTTTTTATCCAGTGCCGCAAACTGTATAAAATAAATAATGTTTCTGTGCTAGGGGGTCCAGAATGATATGCTGAATTCATGGTTACAGTTTGCGCACTGGATAAAACTTATCCTGTATAAAAGTTTTTGTATAAACAGTGATCGGATTTGGCCTTGCAATTCAGTAATTGTGTAATCCCAGTGGATTTGATGACGTTATGACAATATGGTTAAGCTATAGTGCCCCGTTGTCCAGTTGCAATATTAATTAAATAGGTCCATTTTATCACATTAAATCGCAGATAAAGAAATAAATATCATATCATATTATTATTTTTATGATTTGACAATCGAGTCTAGGGTCCTCTAACACTCAGCATCATTTGCTGCAATGACTAACGTTTGGTCCAAAAACATTCTTCTGATTATCTTAATCTGTATTCGGTGAACGTATGTTTTTGAAGGTCCATTACCTTCAGCTGATAAATAGAAGGAAAATATATTGACAGTTTACCGGTATCAGCGCTAATATGCACAGCGAGCTGTTCCTCGTACAATGGCTGGAATATTCTGGCGCTTGGTCTCGCCAACACACCGATGCGGGTGTCCAGTATCTCCACCTGAGAGTGACGCTTGCCTTGCTCCTCCACCAACGTTATCTTGGGATCTGTTATACCCAAATTGTCAACCTGAAGTAGAGGATACATATCATTAATATAATTATGTTGCTTCCACAAATTATGTAGAGAATATAACTTACTAGCAATCGGCACCCCTGCTTTGCACGGTTTTTACGATTTAACAGAACATTGTGATTTCTTTATTATTTAAGTTTGATATTAATGTATAATAAGTACAAATAAACCTTCCGGAACAAATTCTCTAAATGATTGAAAAAACGCATCGATATCTGTTGCGTAATTTAGAAAAACAATGCTGACACAGACAGATACAAAAAGGGACATTAATTTAGAAATAATATGTTTAGATATCGATGACAGACTTGATTAGGATTTACAAAAACGGAAGGTAAACCTATGATCTCAAGTAGATAAAATTGACTGATGAAATCAAATTTTAATCAAATCTTACTATAGTAACGAGTAACTTAATCCAAATAAAATTAAAGAAACCATTAACACTTGTGTCCAATAAATTGTGCCTCATAACGACCTCAAGTAACCTATTAAGGAGCCTCTTTAAGCAATTTGGTTCTAAATGATAAATATCACCCGAATCATTTAAATTCCTTTAATTTAAACGAGTTAAGCCATTGGATTAATGACATATTTTTTAAATGAGAGATAATATTGATTGGAAAAAATTTATGATGGCGCTAATCAGAGGGCTAAAGAATAGCCTAGAATGTGTCAACATCCATACTTAATTACTTTATGACACATACAGTGGCGCTTACACAAGTTGTAAAGGTTTCTCAAAGAGATGAACGTTGAATTCACAATCATTCATTATCATTGCCAGTATGCCAGTAGCTACCGTGTTGTGTTCTGTCGTAATTAGTTGTAGTTTATCCGCACATGTGTGGGAGAAGGATTTTCATTGAATGTTAATTGGAAAACGGAATCTTTGAAATGTCAAAATCAGCGCGATCTAAACTTACTGTTGCATACTATTCTATTTACTTTATTTCATTTACCTGTATATCATAGACGAGCGATCCCTCTTTATCGATGTAGAGCAACGCAAGTCCTTCAGGCGCTGGCGTAGCTGACAGCCTCTCAGACACAAGCGGTGCGTTGTACACTTCACAGGCTGCCTTCTGCCTCACACTGCCCACGATCCTCCTCTCCGGAGTGTCAACAGCCTCTACAGAGAGCAGTAAGCGGCCTCTAGCTAAAGACCTCAGTTCTGCGGCCGACACCGGGGTCGACACCTCCAGGACATTGAAGTCATAATGGGGTTTGCTTACCCTCTGCACCTGGAAAAACACATTAATTTACCTAAGACCTGAATCCATTTTTACTCTTAAATTCAATTTCATTGTTAAACAGTACATGATTTTATAATTGTACTAATATCATCAAAAGCATAGTCTTTTTGTAGCTATGTTGTGGTCGGCTTCCACTCTTATCGGATGAAGCTGAATATCGGTATTTTACATGGAGCCACTGCCTATCTGACCTCCACAACCCAGTTACTGGGTGATACGATACCCCCTGGTAAGACTGGTTATCAGACTTTCGGGCTTCTGGCGACCTGTAATGACTGTCAAAGCTCCACGAATGATAGCCGGGAACCGTGCTTGCCGAGACACGGGGGTCGTGGTACGTCAAGATAATTGAGCTAATATCTCGAAAATAATTAACGGATTTCTTGAGATATGCAAAAGTAAACACATACAGTATTTCACGAGCTCTTATTACGCTCTTAATATTGGACTTAATTTATGTTTATTGGTAGTAATTAGCCATTTAAGAACGTCATTAACAGAAGTCGTCCGAATTGCTATGTGCTACAATTTGGTTACATCGCCATACCATCACCTATATACTTTTTTTATTATTGTATAATAATATTTATAGGAATAATATAAATATAATGTAATAATATATGAATATACCTGATCAATGATGGTTTGATTTTTCTCCGGTAGTGTGAGCACCACTCTGACGAGATGAGATGTCACAGCAGTTTTGGGGAAGACTCCATTGAAGACCAACGCCAGGTAGAGGCTGGGCGTGGCTCCGGCGACCGCCGTGATGACGGCAGTGCCGCCCCACCAGCCATCCTCGTACTCCATCGTAGAGTAGTCTCGACAGGCACCTTCGCCGATGGAAGTGGGAGGGTGCTCTGGCTCCAAGAGTGTCGTGAACATCTCTGATGATAGAGCTGGATACCTAAAAAGCGATTTACTACAGTTTCGATTTAAGCACGTGATTAGGGAAAGTCTGGTCTGTAAGTACTCGTAAAAATTTCGCCATTATTTCGCCGAAACTGTCATAAATAGTTACATTTGTAACATGTTTGTAATAGTAAACAACATTTAAAAATATTATTTTCCTCAACTGCTTTTCTAAGTAAGATTAATTATTTGAAAAGAAGGTCAAAATAATTACCGTCCGTTTTCCGAGAAGTAGAATCGAATGTCGTCTACTATAGGTATTTCAAAATATCAAAAGTAAGTGTGCTGAATGCATTGACTATATCTTAGATATCTCGGTAGCGCTAAAGCAATGAATAGTACGAATCAATTGAGTGTCCAGTAACAGCATTATGGCCTCTCATAAAACATATGTGTCTAGGTTTTTTCCCAGAATGATTTCTAATGGTGAACCTAAAGTTTTCCGTTGTTAATCACGCGGTTAATTAAATTTACAATCCAAGGCGAACAGTACCACCTTTCATAGATTCCCGGGAATAATGACTGCGATAATATTTATTACTTCGATTTGATAGGCTGCTGGAGATTAGTCATAAGGTAATATAAATCAAGGCAGCGGCATGTACAAAGTTGTTGCTCATTTAAAATTCCTATTCCTTACCTACCTGTCGATTCTGCCGCTGAGTGCGCTATCAATGGAGTTGTTCCGCGCGTCGCCCCACAACAGTGCCACATGCAGGTCGCCGTCTCGCAACAACGTCTTGTACTGGCGCGGCACTCGACGCCAGACACCGCAAAGCTGGAAACAACACAGACTCTTGCATTTAAAGCCTATAAAAAATATTATTGAGAATCTACTTCAATATTTCATATAATCACTCGGTGTAGGTACCTACAGCACGAGCAATCACTCTACCTTATCAGTTTTGTCTTCATAAGTTGCGTGAATCCCAGGTATTTTCTTGAGCGACTGTTCTAGTAGCACTCGGCCCTCTCGGTCGAGGAAGGCGACTGCTCGAGGCTGGTTCTGCATCGAGGGGCTGAGGAGCACGGACCAGTAGAGGTGCCGTCTGCGGAACGTGAAGCGCGCGGTGGCCACCCCCGCCGCGACCGGGACCCCTGACATGTCATCACGCCGCACGCACAGCGGTGACCGGCCAGTCAGAAACGATGCGAAATCTGGAAGATAGCGACGATTTACCCATGTATTTCATACTTAAAAGGAAATTCAGAGAAAATGTATTCAGAAAATCGTATGCAATACATACATTTCATGTTTTTTTCGTCTTCTTCAGTCGTAATGACAACTGGACTATCGTCTTGGACGATATCGGGAGCTGAAACAAGGAAATGGATTTACTTAATTATAATTATTGTAATTATCAGTTGCTGAGGCCGTATACCAGCTGTTAAGGTTAAGCCTACAGGCAGAAAAAGGGTACCTAGCCTTTCATAAGTTTAGACAACGACGCCAACTTTAATGAAATGCAATAGGGCACTAAAATATTATGGTTGGTATAGATTCGATAAAATTACTTTCCAAGTAAACGGTGAAAGGTGCTTAGGACATATTCTATAAACGGAGATGCTGACTTATAAAAACAAATACAATTTACATTTATAGGTAATCATAATTGCATGAAATCTAGACGGAAGGAAATATAATTTTAAGTAAATGTGAATGTTTCCCTGTTGGTATAGATATAGGTACTTTCTCCTCGTGACGATGCCTTATAAAAAGTCGTGTATGGTTGGATCAATTGATGGCGAGTGCGCCGGCGTCGCGGGGCCTGTTCGCAAGACCTCCCCGACCCCTCCATTCGGTTTGATTGGATCAAATGTTATTCAATCGTAACAGGATCGGCGCAGGCGTCTAGACGGCGACGGTAGAATTTGCGTTTTGCATAGCTTTCTTGTTGGGTCTGCTATGGACAGAAATAGAGGGAGCACTGACATTTCGTGCGACACTTTGATTGGTACCCGATTTGTCGATGTCCGCTCGTTAAATGCTCGTAAACCCAAATGGTTGCGTATTGTATTAATATATTTATTGTGTTGCCGTAACTAGAACTGAGTGCATACATTACGCGTTATTACTATCAAGTTTGGTTAAATGTGATGTAAGTCCTGATTTAATGCTTTTAGTTCTCCCGAGACTTGTACCTAAGTTTGAAGTAACTAAGGTAATAATTTATTGAGTTAAACTGGTGCCTAAGGCTAGAACTTGCTACATACTAGATAAGATATGGCCTAAGTAAAAAGTTTTCATGCTTTTGCAGCGTCATCTACGAGATTGTGGCTTATTTCAGTCAATGGGATCGATCTTAATTGAGCAACTCACTTAGGTTGGTTTAAAAATCATAAGTAGATATGTTTTAGTATAGAATTATACAGTAGGAGTTGTTTATCTTGTTCTAGTTTTATAGCAGACGCCTATTTAGTCCGTGAGAAATATAGTCAGACATGGCAATAATCACAATTTTTCAGCCCCAATGTTGGACTGAAATGTTTTAACCCCAAAAAACATACGATTACCTAAGCAAGATTACTTATTGTGTTAATTCCGTAAGAGCAGAAATATTAACGGTTAATAGTTACTACTTCTTTTTTGGGGATTAAAAAAAAATGTGTTCCCAAATAGATCTGAAATGAGAAGCTGTATTATTAGCAGTTAACGAATTACATATTTCAAGACCATCATTTTTCTGACTGTAAAAGTTTTTCTGCAATTACAAATTCGCCGTCGTATTGTTTACGGTAGGTTAGTAGATACTTATGAACCAATGGAACGACACAGGTGTATTTACTTATACCTACCTAACAAGTATAAACAAATAATTCAAAGTTAATAAACAAACATTAACATAATGCACAATACCTATCTAAAAACTAACGACTCAAACACTTTCCATTTTCCAATATTTTTCCATAAATTTGAAATGTCACTTTTCAATAACTGACCTGTCTTTAGAAGTAATTACTTTAATAGAATAAGTGCTCCTAGTCTTAATAAACATGTAAATGTCACAGTGTAATATAATATCAATAATAGCATAATTATATTGCAACTTGGCGATATCTATGTTTAAGCGCATTACGTATAGTTGTGTATGAATTAATGCAGCGCGAGTTAGACTAATAAATCGTGTTATCTGATCATTGGCAGTGGACAGGGGAATGACATGATAAACAAGTATATAGTGTCCAGTAAACATTGTGATGAGGGACCTGTTTACGCGACTACGCGTACATACGATATATACGCGGCCAGATAGTGATCTGGCACGCTCCGGCGCCGTTCATAATTCACTCTGTAAATTCATTACATATCCGAGACAGCCCTAAATTTATTTGCAAATGGCGCCAAGGCGGCGATGAGTAGCTCTAGGATATTTGCAAGCACAACAAAGAGTAGCGCGCACGGAGAGATGGCGGCGAGGGAATGTGCCGCCAATACACAGGGCTGGCGACACGTTCATCGTACGCGTGACTGGTTGCTATGTTACGAGTATGTACCAATAGGTAGTCGTTATCTTCTGCGCGACAACTAGAGCCTACGTTCTTCAGATAAATAGCTTATAGCTTATAGCTTTCAATTCATCGTCCCAAAGTAAGTTACAACTTACAACCCGTAGTGTGCAATGTTTCAGTCTAAATGTAGATCATAAAGTTATTCTACTTAACGCAATATGTACCAAATTACATTAAAAGCTGTCCTAGTGTTTGTGTAATCGATTAACAAACATTCCACTTTGGTATTTATAGTATTAGTTAGAATATTACCAACGTGTTATATCTGAGCATGGAGTATGAATAAATACAGTAAAATATGCTGCCGGCCATTAAAATGCATTAACAGTGACAAATACCAGCGCTAGCGGCACAGTACGACAACCGTGGACGTTTCTGTATATTATTGTTTATTTGCTCATACATAATGTCTTGTGTTTCTAGTCTCTACAAGTCAGAGTTTCTTTATTTTTATAAATATGTCTTTCTATTATCCCTACTGTACAAGACGCCATTTGCCTATCTATTGCTATCGAATCTAGGGCAACTGGCCTGTAAAGTGTAAGTCCATTTGCCCTTTGGTGCTAGAGTGATGTTTAGTTCCGTAATAGACAGACTTTTCCTGCAAATCTCCTCATTGATCTAGTGAACTTGAATAGTAATGCTGTCGATCAAAGAATGCGGCTAGTGGCCAGCCCTAGTAGAGAGTGTGCGATCGTCGTCGGACACCTTTGACTCGGCCAAGCTTGGCTCACTCGTCGCCCCTGTGCCCGTATGAATATTTATGCGCTTGAATAGCGCACACTAGCGGCTCAGTGCGAACAGAGCGACACGTAGCATTTCAACCGATGCCACTCATTAATGCCGTTTAACGTAAATTTAAACTTTGAAAAGCAACCTCGAAGCCGCAACGTGTCGCGACTAGAGCCGTGATCGCTTCATTTCTAGTCTGGTCGCGGCGTATCGTTTAGTCCTCTGTGTCGCGACAAGTTTTCCAATAGTGTGATGTAACCCGGCGCCACCGAGCCGCGCAAGCGCAGGCGACGCCGGCCCGCACCCTCCCCGCTGTGCACAGAAGCACACAACGCCACTAAATCGGTTCAAAGGGGCCAGATATAAAACTCATCCGATGTCATATCACACAAACGATTGCACTGTGCGACGGCTGCCAGATATCACTGCCCGCAACAGATTCATACGGCTATATGACTAACTGTCATTAATTAAGACGTATTCTAACAAGCGTATAGGTGATCACAAAAATCTTTTATATTTTTGATGTGCGATACATCACTCGTTAGACCATCTTAAATTTTTTATGATGTCTAGGATGAAAATGCTTTGAAATAAATAAGAATTTTAAACGTCGTAATTTTATGAAAAACTATTTACAATGGCAATGCAGAAATAATGATGAAGTGTTCAGGCGCCGTGTTATGTCGTAACCTGCCGAGTTCCGTCACCAGCAGACAGAGAAGTGAGTGCTGACAATATAGCACCGCCGATAGTTCTGTGCAGCCAGCTCAAACGAGGATTACACAATCAATCGTGTCTATATAAGACGTCTTGAGACAGCTCCATGTTTCGTACGTCCTAACTAACCGCGTGTATAATTATGGCACGTTAAAGAACGGATCAGCAACGGATGTTCCGTGTGGTGCTGGACGTAAAAGAATAGCACCATCCCATTTCTTCCCATGGGTGTCGTAGAAGGCGACCAAGGGACTTACTAGAGAATGGGCAGCAGCGTTCTCTATGCACTTGACCACCATACTGCGATCGCCAACCCGCCTGCCAAGCGTGGTGATTATGGCAAATCCCCCCTTTTGGGGGAGGCTTATGTCCAGCGGTGGACGTCTTTCGGTTAAAATGATGATGATGATGATGAAAGAACGGATAAGATAGATATTATAAATAATTTACATAAGTGTAATTTGGTTCCTATCGAACACTTTTCAAGTGTCCGCAAATCGATTTATTGTGCATTGCGCTATGACAGGTACACGGGCGCATCATTCATCAAAATCAATTTATCGAATGCAGTGGTATGTTAAATATTTACAAGTTACAAGAACGTAGCATTGAACGTTCAGGAGCGTCCACTCGTACCTTGACCTCGACTACACTGAAAAACTTCATTTACCGTGTGGGGTCGCGGTGCGCCCGCGCAGCGCCGGAACTATTCTGAACAAAGTGACGACGCGTCTAGTGACGTCATGCACGACGCTTCACTGAAAACACCGTCGCTCATGTCACCTCGACATCTAAACCACGTACCTGTCACTACTTGTAACTATGCCAGAAACTTTATTCTTCATTATTTTCCCCGACTACATCGCACTGATTCATATCGGCACATTAATCTAGTAGAATCAATACTACTCCTCAATCTTACACTAAGTACTCGACCTAATTAACCATTAACCTACATGTTTGTCACACAAGCTCGTAGATAACATTGATATATCGCTTCACACGCGCCATTGTTACAACTTCAACAAGCGCGATTTTCTTATCTAGAGTTGCACGAAGATATCTAATGCGAATAAAAACACCACCGCTAATTAAATTATATTATTTATTTCTTCTTTTTGTAACCTTTTCTTACGTGTCGAAGATAATATAATTACCTTCATATCAGTGGCGACAGGTCAATACAAACTCATTCCCATCGGCTTATCTTTAAAAATCCTAGCTCCCACCGCTCCACTATGCACTATTTCAAAGTACAAACACACAGCCAGCACAGCAAGCTACCCCAATCTTTAAAATTCCTTTGATAGATTTTCATCTTTATTGCATAAGAAAAAGGTTCATGTTCAATTTAGAAAATTTTACAGTTTGGAGTAGCTTGATGTGCTGGCGCCTGTAATTTTATGTATTACTGAAAAAATGCAAATCTATAGCAAATCTTCCGTACAAAATTCTCCGATTCCAGCTCCTACCTGTCAGTGAAAATGGGGCCTCATCTTCTCAGGAAACTTGGAGCTTCCTTCGCGTGATTAGTGTTTTTTTGGAACGGCTTACCCTGGCCATAATGCTACCCCTCGCCACTGCTTCATATTGTATATATTGCATAACAGAACAGAACAAGAGTGGGAGGATGACTGAAACCGTATTGAACAGCACTTTAAGATGGAATAAAGGAGTTACCTACTTGCTGTATAACAAAAGAATGGAAGCATAACTTAAAGCTTTATAAATTGCATTAAAACCGCAAGCTCGATGACAAATCGCGTTTGGGATATCATATTTGAGGGAGTGGTGAGGAAGACGCTCGGCACGAGGCGGCAGTGCGGCGGTTGCGGTGCGGTACGAGCGCGGCACTATTCCACCGAGGCTGACAGTGCTCTTGGGCGCACGGCCCTCATTTCATTGCAAATTCCCGCGACGGCGAGCGAGTTGTTCGCAGTCGGCTTTGTACTAATTTATAGGTTATATTCGTAATGATTGTGGCAAAGAATGTTTATGGCACAAGGCGCGGTCTTATTGTTTTCGATAGGCACGCCGACGTGGTGCTCGCGCCGCAGTGCTGCACACACGCCCGCATAACTGTCGCGCTGTAAGAATGCAACGAGCGTTGGCTTCGATTCAACATCCATTTCCATAAAATATAATTTCGCCTCGGCGGCGGCGCTCTGGATGCATCTCGATGTGAATGTTTCGACGCGCGCCGCCGCTACATACATTAGTTACTCGAATTGCGAAAATTAATGCTGGTGACGTGACCTGCTCTACATTCCAATGCATAACAAATATTTGTTCCAAACTTGTACCTATACTGACGGTCGCTCGCACTGTTTTCATAAAACCAAAACTGAATGATTCTCAAGAATAACTAAAATGGGTGTATAGTACACGTTTGGGAAACATCGAACGAGGAGAATCGGTGCGATCACGCCCGCGCCTGCCATGTACGGCGGCGAACGAGCCATTGTACTGACCGCGGTATTTCTGCGGCGGCCTATGCACCGCCGTTTACGGACAACCGTTTACCCAAAAAAGTAGAACAACAAACCACGTCCACGCTGTTTACAAGACGCGCAACACTCCTGCGCATTGTCCTGCGGTGAAACGCTCACGATTTGCATTTTACGCCTACAGCCTTGCTCGCTAGTCGCCGCCAGAGACAGCACAGTGTTTTGCATTTCTCTCTATCTACACTAACATCCCCACATAACTAAAATATTATAAATTATTCAATATATTATGCGATATCTTTAGAAAAAAACGAGACCCAATGATAACCACAATATTAAGAATGACTACTGTTTCCGATGTCAATTGCTTCCTGTCTAGCCGCTTGTGCTGCCAGTTAATCGCTCGTTAACTCGCACTCAGAGATAATAAGATGTAAACAAATATCGGAAACAGACACCTCTTTAAGTTTTCTTCGTCCATAAAATTGTTTGTTCTTTTATCTGTATAAACACTCACACGAGACACTCGAACACCAGCGACAACACAACTTTCCTATGGTTACTTTTAGATTTTTAAATACGTTCTAAATATTTTAGTACATCATAATTTCCAAGCGTCGCGCCGGATAAAATATTGAAGGCATTATTTTTAATATATGAAAGATTATTACGCGTACGGCGCACACTGTGAAATAACCCGTATCTAGCGTCACTTTATCCTAAATTTTCATTTTTTTTTAAGTGCTTAGCTGACACCCTTCTTTCTGTATGTCCAAAAAAAGCTTCAGTTTATTATAGAAAAATTAGTATGACGTATTGAAAAAAGTGACGCTAGATACGACATATTTCACAGTGTGCGGCGCGGACAGATTTAGAAGGAAGTGCAGCTCTATACACTGCACAGCTTACATTCAAATTATAAAGTGCAGTGTACCTAATGGCGGGCGATGGTCTCGTTGATGGAATTAATTAGAAATGAGGCGGACGAGTGCTGATTGGCGAATGACGGCGTATCTATCTTCGGAATATCGGCAGCGCAAGGCCGCGGCGGCCGCACGATTCGCTCTGAATATACAAGTTATAAAAAATATACCCCCATGCATCATTAATTACGAGAACCATATGTTAACGAGTCATTGATACCATCTGTCAAAATCGTGATCTCCATTCATAGTATTGACAGCCCTACTTTGAAGTAGGTACAAAGGAATTCGCGTGAGATTTTCCCCGAGCGAAATACCTAAGGTCGGGTACACGACCTGCAACACTGAGTAGGGACAGTGCACAACATCACTTATTTCTGCATTCATACATACTTATTTTTCTTTATGTTACCATAATATGGGTAATTCCTATCGGCAGAATTGTTAAGGAGAAACCAACGACGCTAGCGTATCCTGCCGACACAGACTTCAAGTCTTCATAACATAGTAATTAACTCCATATTACCCACGAGACACATATTTTAAATTATAATCACATCATTAACACTGTAGACTCTAAGACGACGTTACAATATTACTTTACAATATAAAATACACGATAATAATGTTATTTTTATCCTTGGGTGGCTTGAATGATGTTTAATGAATAATATGTTCCTTACATTGAAAACATGTAATGTGGCTTATATATCTATCGATTTGGAGGATCAAGTACCTACGTCCTGCATGTTTGTAAAAGTAAATAAAACATTATTCTCGTTCATGAAGAACATAGAAATCAAAACAAATATCGGAGTAGGTAATTGATAATTGAATGGTCTGACCGAGTTATGTGTTAGTAACCTTCATATTTTTCAAATTTTCA
Organism: Polymixis lichenea; assembly: GCA_949091785.1. Lineage (NCBI taxonomy): Eukaryota > Metazoa > Arthropoda > Insecta > Lepidoptera > Noctuidae > Polymixis > Polymixis lichenea. The sequence goes on along the minus strand of OX420945.1, from coordinate 10,987,170 downwards.
ATTTTTGTACATATTCATGTCATTATAGTAAATCGTAATTCTTTTACCTCTGAAGACTATCGTGCGCACACACATAAGATCATCGTTATTTATGTGCTAAATGGCAGACACAAGTATGGTACAATGAACTGATAAAGTAGGCTAATACGTGAGGACATGCACATCGCAACGTATCGCTGTGATTTTCTAACAGTACTTTGAATTTTAGTAGGTGAAGACAATACTGCTTATATCTTTAAAATATTCATTTTATTTCCAACTATAGGAATCTAATCTTCGGTGGCTACCTTTTGCCAAATTTATTTATGATAATAATGCAATTTCTTACAAAAATTCAACTGATGGTTTTTCGTGTAGCAATCGTAGATAATTGCTACGCGTAGGTCTACGCGCGTAGTACGCGTAGTTTACAACTTTCCTTTACGAAAAACGTTGCCTAGGACAAAAAGGGATTCAAGACTAATCTTGAGCTGACCAAGATGAGATTATTATAATTTTCATCTTTCAAAGTGAGTTGTTCCTCACTTTAAAAGATTTAGGAAAAATATTTTCGAGAAGACATTGCTTGGTTTTGTTAATTCTTGTTTCATTAGATATCAACTGACTGCGTGAACATAAGGTCATATATGGACCTAGTAAATTCAAACAAAACAGATTCTCCAGCGTAGTCAAAACACTGTTCTAAATCATTGTTCTCACAGAGCAATACTCCGAGTTTGAGGCAAGCTTGATTAGTTCCCCACACTACCTTACAGAAACAATGAGAACTACTTAGCAATCACGAATCGCCATAGATTATTGTATTAATCAGCAATCAAATCACCGATTAAAATAGAAAATTTATCACCATTTATTACGTGAGCGTCACGTTACGACTTATTAATCAATTAATTTTTATTGCAACTCATTAAGTAAGGCCATTATTAGTCTTATTGCAATAAAAACAACTAATAGTTTGAGTTATTATAACAGTTACGATCGAATAATACTAATAAAATGGCAATATCCGGCTGTAGCTTGAATTGATTCTTATTGTTTCTTGTTGCACGTTTTGTTGGTATTGTGCACTCTATAATTGTTAACCATAAATTGGAGCATAGATCTATGGTTTTCATGGAGCGATAGCCTAACTAATAGGCAGTTGACACAGTCTGTGAACAGCCTAAAACGAATAGATTGCGTGTTTCTTTAATAAATTATGGAGGTAAAGTAATTGCTTTCCTATAACTATTGGATACAGCTAATTGAATTTACATAAAATAAACAAACAGAGATCAAACAGTCATTTAGCAACATGTTCACACAACAGAAATTCCATGTATGGCGACTAAAACGTTAATAATTAATAAACATTAATTAAGTGCAGTGTTTGTTGAGCAAGTCTCCGCTAAAGCTAATGACCACACGTGGTCTAAGTCATTCGTCTTCATTAGCGTGCTTATTTTAGAATGGACCAACACTTGTTATGCCTGACTAAGTCTGGACTCATTTATTTGCTCAGCCAAAACTAAACTCATTTACTTAGTCATATTTTGGGAAATAGTCACTTTAACTTAGATATAATTTAAATTAAAATTAGTATTAATTTGGGCATTATGGATACGGAAAAAGAAAATTATCTTGTTCACAAATTGACCTAACTTGTTTTTCCTATTACTGCTATATACTTAGGGGTCTCGTACCTCAACTGCGATCATCTAAATAAGTTTCACAAACTTACAATTTAATTTGAAATGGTTGCATAAACTACATAATTTAAAACTTTTCCGTTAGCCTACCGACCGAATAATTCGTTGCATCATTTATCACACCAAGGGTGCCTACAAATACATCAAACGGACTACTAAGCCTTCCTTTCTGATTCGCCATTGTCAGTTTAAATTAAAAAATAAAACGTTACCATTAAGGATCCTCTTAGTCAGACGCCCATGACCTTCCCACTGCCAAGGTCGAGCCGGGGCGCAGACTTCAATGACGTGATTTACCGTCTAAATTTCCACACTTTAATTGTTGTTGAACACATACAGTTAATTGATGTGGCCATACTTTAGGGGTTTCCCTATCAACGGTCGAACTTCCACGAATCGTGTGAGAATTCAGTTACTCAATTCGTAGTAGTTACATTCATAGAAACTTTAATGTACACAATTGATGGAAAAACCCGCAGTTTTCTTCAGCACAATCAACTTTAAGCCCGTAGAGTTCTTAAACAATTTTATTGGAAAAATGTTTATCGGGACTTGCGGTTTCCATAACAAATGCCACAAATGCCAGTATAAATTCTTAACAATTTCGTTGTTGGTAACCCTGGCACCCTCTTAGCGGAGCAGTGATATAATAAATTACTGAATCACTGCGTTGGTACGCAAATGTGAGACGTGAACATAGACAAAGGTCAACTAAGATTAAAAACACCGCCAGGTCATTTCAACAAAACAATGATCAGAAAACAAACACAATGAACTTTGTTATGGCTCGTCAAGATGAGTCGTCAAGAGAGTTGCAGATGTATTGTTCATTCAGAACCTAATTACAAATGAATGTGCCGATACCAGTTTGAAACAATGTCGAGCCTTCATACTTTTAGCATTGGTTTATGTACATTCAAATTGAGTTATTAAATTATTTGTAAAAAAAATTGTAAAAAATCTTTAAACCGGGAAACCGGTTTAAAGACTTTTTTTATTTCTTAAAGAATAAATTCAGTACCTAAGCAAGTTTGTTAAAAAAAAAATGAAAGCTTACTCTTTGGTTATCATTATCAGTTATTTATTACTTTATTACACTGTTACCGTTCTGAGTTATTCTTGGGTGTCTTTTGAATGGAAATATTTTGTGCGGCACTAATTCAACAAAACATCTTCAAAGTTCACCTCTACAAGTTTTAAATTGGAACGCCAACAGAACAATCAACCTTGATCTTGCCAGAGTTCGAATACATTACAATAATAGCGGCAGTGGGTTGGTTCCTGAATGGCTTCCGTTGTGCCATGCGCCTGCGCTTCCCGGCTCCACGGCGCCGGCGCGGGTGCGGCCATGAGCCGTGGCCATCACCAGCCAGCCGGTCACCTCCGTGACCTCCATTCTAAACCACCTCATCACCATTCCTAGATATCGTCTCGCACAAAGAAGCGACATCGAATAAATTAACAACTGCCATTATAAAATACTACTGTATTTTATAGTCGCCGTAAATAATTTTATATAAGTCTTTACTATTTATATACTTATAATTTATTAAGTGATGCCTGCTCATCACATCATGTAAGTAATTACGCGAAATGATCATTAATCTCGTCACTATTGTAATACCTAATATGGTGTTGTTTACGTTAAGAGAAAATGCTGTATTGCATATATGTAGATAATCAAAAAGGCTGTTTGTTGCATGTGAAAGATTAGATAGGAAACATGGTTCATTCGTAATTCAAAATGAATATTTGAAATACATAAACTTACAATAAACAGTTTGTACACTCATTAGCGAGTAACCTCTCTGCCAATGATCTGATTAACGTTGGAAAAATTTAAGAAAATCGTCTGGAAGGTCCTCAATGAAAATCGTATTCTTTCTACGTTTATTATTTTAATTTCTATGTAGGTACTGGTATATTATATTTTGTTAGTATTTTAAATAACACATCACATTGTATAATTGTATGTTTCTACCATTTTCATCATTATTAATTTAAAGGGAAAAGTGTATTTATTATTCGTGGTTGATTAGACATTATGTAGTGAGTTAGACACTGCAATAAATTAGCGGAAAATATTGTGGATCAATTTGCCTTCCAACTAACATAATCGCAACATAGTACCTAGCTTTATGTACATTGTGCCACAAATAAATGAATACACTTAACTTAACCGGAAGTGGAGAAACTTAAAGGATCTAAATAAAGCTATGCAATCTAAGCTCAATCGACTGTATGTTATACTACGTGCCTTCCATTACTATGATAAAAACTGCTCTTAATAAAAGCATACTACCGCCATACTACGCTCATGTAACGTATGTTATGTAGGTAGGTACTACACGAACTTGGCCAAGTTTTTATTTCTACATAGTAACTAAACATATTTATCCACATGACTTCAGAATCTATTGATCATGATCTCCTGAACGATAATAGCCATAATAAATATATATAGTAGAATACTATTCTCACTATATACACGATACGACTATATCATAACTAGTGCAGTTCAAGTGCTATGGACTCGATTTATGAAGACATATTTCTCGTTAGTAGTAATAGTAACTATTGATCATTATGTGTGTTATTGGGTTTTAGGGTTCAGTACGTCATTATGAAAAAACAGTACCCTTATAGGATCACTCGTGTCTGTCTGTCATAGCCAATATGCTCTGAATATACTGGATTAATAAAATTGAAAATTGGTACACATATTAATTTCTGTGACCCAAACACGGACGTGTAACGTAAATAAATGATTTTTTTAAATGGGGTCACTTTGCGGGGCTGACTAGAATATTAAAAACAAAAGTTTTGCAAACTGTAGGTACCGTATGACAAATCAAATCAAAGGGCTTGTTGTGAGGATAATATTTTTTTTTTTTTATTAAATAGTATACAGTTTGAAGTTATTCAAGAAGATATATGAAAACTTATCTCCATTTCGGAGATACTGAGCCAAAAATGTTGACAATTTGGCACGACACGTATGTAAACACCAGTGACTTAATTACCTACCACAAGCCTATAGCAGTCTCTTACCGAACTGCGAGGGCCGCGAAACGGCTAATCCGTACATTTTGACCAAGATGTAAGGTTTGTAGAGTTAAGAGTTCGGAACTACATTAGATCTCATAACTTTTTAATTGTGATAGTGTTATGTAAGTCTTGGCAATCTATTTCACATTAAAGGTTTCTGGCGGGTGACATATTCATCATATGGAACCTTCTCCACGCGAGTTCAACTCGCATTTATCCGGTTTTTTTATCAGGAATTTCTCAGTAGCTACCCGGAGGCTGGATTTGTGCCCGGTTGATGGCAATAGGCCAACGCTTCAACTCTGCCTGATCCCTCCGAGATTACAGGCGTGATGTTATATTATGTGATCATTATGTTTTTTTTTTCTACCATGGCGCCGAGGCCTACAAATAAAACAAATATGATCGTATTAAATTAATCCCTCAAAAAGTTTAACAAAGTGTGAACAACCTCTTAATATCTCTGATGATTTATTAATAAATTTTGTTGAATAGATAAAGTGTATCTTCGTGTTGAACGCACCTATTTCAAAAGACGCTTGTATTAGTTTCTCAGGGCACAGGTCAAGCCCGTAATTGCTAGAATCAATTGATTAGCATGAAAATTAATTGTCCAGCTTAGATATTACAACGATGCACATGAATTTATCGCTTCAATTATATTTGCGTATTTATTGATCTGATCAGCGGGTTAAATGTGAAGGGAACAGACAAAAACGTTGTTAAACTTGTGTAAATTATTACGATAGTGATTATGGTGACAACGATCCGTCAATTGGTTGCAGCGACGTCGTTATGCAACGTTTAGTGTAGCAACAGTGTTGCAACTCAAAGACAATTGACGCTAGGCGACTGCAAGCTTAATGTTTATCTAAATATGTAGCAAGAAATATGCTTATCGACTGAGCAGGAGATAGAGCGACTGATATTTTGGTCAGATAGTTCACGATTTAAGCCTCAGTGCAGTTCTTAATACCAAACGCCGTCGAAATAGCTCCTAATAGCCACTTCTAAACGTGGAATTAAATACCTAGATACTTATCTTCGGTGGCGACTAAATATCGGCATCAAGAATTCCAGTATCTGCTTATGATTTTGAAATTAATAACTTGTTGCCATTTATCTTGTAATTAACGAGAAACCGCTATTTAGGGCTTCTTTGCGTCTCTGCAAATTACCTTCGAGGAATTTGTGGACCAACATAACATAACATCACGCCCTGTTTCCTCGAAGGGTTAGGCAGAGGTGTACCTATAGTACACCGACATTTTGCCGGTTATGTTTAAGTCCCAGATAATAGGGGGCGAGCCTATTGCCATCAACGGGCATAAATCCAGACTCCAGGCTACTACTGAGAAATTCCAGATAGAAAAACCCAATTACACTTTGCCTGATCTGCGAATCGAAAGCAAGACCTCATCGGCGGCCGAACTAATGACACATAGGGTTGCGACAATCGTCGAGAGGATCAGGCAATTGGGCTTCGAGGTGGCCTTGCACAAGTCCGAGACCATGTGATTTCATGGTCCTCGGAATACGCCACCGACGGGTTCCCAAGTAACGGTAGGAGGGGTTCACATCGGCGTCGAGTCGACAATGAAGTACCTGAGACTCATCCTCGACAGCCGGTGGAGCTTCGCGGAGTATTTCCGACGTTTCGCTCCCAGACTGAAGCGGGCCGGGGCTCCTTTGAAGCGCTTCCTGCCCAAGGCTCTACACGGGGTTCGTGCGGTTCATGGCCCCTTACGGAGCACTGGTGTGGGCGCCTTCATTGAGGCCAGCACGCCGACTGAACGCGTCCCATAGGGTCATGGCCATCCGGATGATCCGGGGATACCATACGATCTCCGGTGAGGCGGCGGGCCTCCTGGCCGGATTGTCGCAATGTGATCTGGAAGCAAAGGTCCTCGCGCACACATGGGAGTGGCAAGAAGAGGCAAAACTCCGGGGCGTAACTCCGCTGCCGCGAGGAATCACGGCACAGCGGACAGAGCTCTGGCGGGATCTCATAGCGACATGGAGAGTGCGATTGTCACAATCCTGCTGGGCACGCCACAATTGCGGCGGTAAGTCCCCTCTTTGAGGAGCGGATTGAGAGGTGCCACGGCGTCCTCACCTCCCTCCTGACTCAGGTCCTTACCGGACAAGGTTGTTTCGAGAGGTTCCTGTTTCGGAAAAGGCGGGAGGAAACGCCCGGGTGTTACCACTGTGTAGATCGCCCAGAGGACACGGTGGAGGTTTGCCTGGCTTGGGCGGAGCACCACCGTGTCCTCGTGGAGGTGGTCGGCGACGGCGATCTCTCGCGTCCGGCCCTGGTCCAGGCCATGGTACGAAGCGAGAGTGCACGGGAAGCCGTCACCTCATTCTGCAAAGCAGTAATGCTCGCGAAGAGGGAGGCAACGCACGTGAGGGAGAGGCAATTTATTCCCCTCACGTCCCTAGTTGCTGCAGTAGACGTCTTGGGTGTCGGGAATCCCAGGTCGATTCCCGGCCACCGTAGGTGCGGGCTTGCGGACGGCGAGTAATGGGTAGCTCACCGTCCGGTAAGGACCAGACCCGGGTCGACGGCGCGTTGAATTCCACGCGCGCCTCAAAGAGATGTCAACACCAACTGGTGGGGTCCGCTAGGGCCGATGTCTGCCAGGGGTGCGGGTTGTTCGAAAGAGATACCGTGGCCCCTGGCACACAAGCAACTGTAGGAACACGGGTGGGTTTTAGTCAGTAAAAGTCTGACACGCTCTCCTGCTCCACCCAGAGCGGGAGAAGTTATTTGATGATTTCCCACCCTCAAAAAAAAAGAGACCTCATGTTCAGCAGTAGCGTTTACGACTACTAGACCAAGGCAGTCTGTTTTTGAAATATAATAAGACTATAGCACTGACTTGTGTTCATTTTCTTCTTCACTTCAAAAGATTTCAAAGAGATAATCAGACATATAGTAGGCAGACACAAGCGTGTACAATAAATTGCACTTTACAATATATTCTCAGCAAAGTGCGTGACTGTACCATGAAAACTTATTAGGGTTCCCCAGGATATTAAATCGATCATCTCCGTCCGGATTACGGTCGTGAATTTATATTATGTTACATTTACTGTCAGATAGTAATCCTATTATAGTCGTTATCTATTGAAATCTGATCGTGTGACCGCCTAGAACCCACCGTCGGGGCTATAAATCTGGTGAGACATTGTGACTTGTGACCTATTTGTTGGTCTCAGCAGTCACAGTTGTGTTTAATCCTTTTTATTTAAATAACACTGTCAAGACGGATTTTACCCGTAAATACATGCGAGCGTGTCTCTGATTCAGTTTTAAAATTAACATTTATTTATAGTAGGTACCTACTACAGATCTTGATCTTGTTTTTTGGGTAGGAAATCATCAAATAACTTCTCACGCTCTGGGTGAAGCAGGAGGGCGTGTCAGACTTTTACTGACTAAAACCCAGCCGTGTTCCCTCAGTAGCCTGTGTGCCAAGGGCCGCGGTATCTCTTTCGAACAACCCGCACTCCTAGCAGGCATCGGCCCTTGCGGGCCCCACCCGTTGATGCTGACATCTCTTTGGAGTTCTGCTCGTGGCGGTAACCTTATTTTATTGATTTAAGTTCAAGTCTAATTAATTACTCAGTAGATAAGTTTTATCTGTTTTATTTTTAGGAAATCTTCCCGAGTTTTTGACATGTAGGAAGTCATTAATAAAAAAAGCGGACAAGTGCGAGTCGGACTCGCCCATGAAGGGGTCCGTAGCAGCAAGTAACATAATATAAAAGTTCTTGTAGTTCATTGTAAACTTTGATTGAAGTTTTAATAATAGTGTATTTTTTTTAAATTAAGTTATTGATAAGTAAACATTATAATTAGATACCTAAATGATGGGATTTAGATCTAACTTTATGCGAGCCCTTAAAGGCTTGGGTAGCTAAACAAGCTAATATATAAGGTGTATCTATTCATACACGAAATATCTGAAGGGGTCATTGTACTCATCATTATGAACAACTTTTACTACCGGACCAAACCTGAAATCGCGAAAAAATATCAGCTGTTCCCTACATTTTGACGAGATATGCGAACATAAATGTAGGGAACAGCTGATATTTTTTTTCGCGATTTCAAGTTTGGTCCCATAGTAAAAGTTGTTCATAATGATGAGTACAATGACCCTTTCAGATATTTCGTGTATGAATAGATACACCTTATATATTCCAGTGTGACATTATTATTTACTTAAGCACCTATTACAGATTTATTATTAAAAAATAATGGTTCACGGTTTATGCATAAGGTTTATGTTTATGAAATTAAATGTTTTTATTTTTATATTTGAGTTGATTGAATGAAAGGTAAATTGCGGTTTACGATTTATGACGAATTAAAAAAAACTTCTTACTAGATCTCGTTCAAACCAATTTTCGGTGGAAGTCTACATCATATATTTTTTTTAGTTTTATCATTCTCTTATTTTAGAAGTTACAGGGGGGATACACATTTTACCACTTTGGAAGTGTCTCTCGCGCAAACTATTCAGTTTAGAAAAAAATGATATTAGAAACCTCAATATCATTTTTGAAGACCATCCATAGATACCCCACACGTATGGAATTGATAACAAAAATGAGTTTCAGTTCTAAGTATGGGGAACCCCCAAAATTGATTGTTTTTTTTTCTATTTTTGTGTGAAAATCTTAATGCGGCTCACAGAATGCATCTACTTACCAAGTTTCAATAGCATAGTTTTTATAGTTTCGGAAAAAGCGGCTGTGACATACGGACGGACAGACAGACATGACGAATCCATAAGGGTTCCGTTTTTTGCCATTTGGCTACGGAACCCTAAAAAGTCTAGTAGTGCATATAACATCATGCCTTGTTTCCCGCAGGGTTGCAGTTGTACCTGTAGTACATCCACATTTCGCCAGTAATGTTTAAGTCGCATGTACTAGGGAACAAGTTTACTGTCATAAACCGCTCGCAGATCTAGACTCCGAACTGCTACTGAGAAATTTTAGATAGACTATCTAAAATTTGGAGTTTTTTTTTGGGCTGATATTGAGACATCCCAATAACATTTTGCCCGACCTGCGAATCGAACCCAGAACCTCATGCTCAACAGTACCGTTTGCAACCACTAGACTAACTAGAAAAAAGCAGAAGGAATAATGATACAGGAAGAAAAGGGGAGGTCTAGTAGTGTACTTAACATTTAGTAGCATCGCTCTTAAAGATAAAGATGCATTTATTTGTGTAAACATGTGTGACATGATACATAAATATGCAATTATGGATGGAAGTTAGTTTAAAATTTGGTTCAAAATGTAATGCAATATTCATATTTATTAAAAAAGCACATTAGTATTGTACCCAACATTATATAGTCGTCAATTCTCAGAACAAGTCAATCGCCGTTCGAGATACCGTTCGGTAAGTTTTAAGGATAAATCTCTCGTCGCCGGCGCACCATAGACCGACTCGTGTACTATTCAAGGCACAATGTTTAAATGTTTATAAATTCCACTCATCGGCCTTTCGCACTAACATAGTTCAATAAACATACATGCCACCGCTCCTGTCTTACTTTACATCTAATGTTTCAAGTTTAATTTGACACGCCATACGAATGCTCGCAGCGCTCTCCACTTGTTTATAATACAGGTGTCTGTGTACATTTCCTCCGGAATATTTTAAAAACATGTTACCGCATCTACTTAAATCTCGATGCGACCTAATTCTCATTCAAAAATGGCCCATGAGTCAGTTGTTCCTGATCGGATGGTCGGATGGTGCACTTACCGTAAATACGATTGAGTAATGCGCTGTTTATTGATTCTGTCGATTCGCTTCCTACAAAGAATAACAGCCGAAAGCCTGTCATATTTAAGAATATTCATGAGAAGAATTCGGAGCACGTAAACAGACGCTGGTGAAATGTTAAATTAGTAAACAGTTAGTTAGAGTATGTCGCGCTGTATTCACATTCAAGTGGGCTTTAAGATGCAGAGAGAACAGCGTTCGCGAACGACGGATCATAAAATTACATATATTATGAACGAGTGACCGCACGGCTGCGGCGCCACATTTCTATGAACAATGAAATGGTATGGAAATGGCGCCAAACCCTCCATCATAAGCCGCGCACGCGCATGACATAAAACTGCATGTATTAACGTTTACACTCCGTTTATGAGTTCTCCCGATTGTGTCACGTCCTTGGGTAACGACCAAGCTTTCAGCTTGCTTTTGTTCGAACTTCATACCTGTGCCTGCGCAGGCAAATTATTATGGTACTTTATATAAATATGCAAGTGTGCCTGCTTAACGTGAATACAGCACACTTAAGTTAATTCTAATTCTATTTCAACTGTGTTAACTGCCTTTTAACGATTATTTCATTAAGTGGATTATGAAATTTTAATCGAAATCCATGAATCAGTATGTTAACTGCTGGCTTTATTGATAGGTAATTACTAACTTGTTATACTTAAATATGTTTCGTTATACCTCTATATTTGAAATGTTTGTTACATGCTAAGTAACTAAATATAATTTATGGTCAATGAATTTTAGCTTGTTGGACAGACTTGCCTAAGACTATCTGTTATGTTTTCTGAAAAGCTTATATCGTCATAGAAATTAAAATGATTTTCATCGAGAACCAACCAACTAACAACCAGTTTGTTTTTTTTTCCTAAATTATTCCCGTGTCTTGCTTTATGGCTATGGTTATTATGGCTTTTATCTGTAATAATGATACTCATCTAAGTAAAATCAAAACTGTGTGATAATTTCCATAAACTCTGTTTACCAGAGCAGTTTATTTAAATGACGTGATACTTTTCTTACGAAAAGTTCGTGAAGAGTTAATGGCTTAGTGTTCCATTAAAAGGAAACCCCCAAATATTCAATTGAAGGAATATTTAATTAATTTCTTAGACTGAAATTAATTGAATATTCTTTGGCTTACTTTGCAAGACTTACTTTGTTTTTAAAGGTAGATCAAGAAGAAGAAGAATTGACAAAAGCGAAACTTCATTCAAAGCAGTCATCTCCATTTGCGAAATTATCTAAAACTCCAACCTACGACATTTATTACAAGTGGTAGAAACAAGGTATTGCGAAAATAAGAAATTTGCCAATTCGTACTTTCCTTTTAGAGCTCAGTGGCGCGCGCACGTGCAATCTACCGAATTTGCGTAGACCGGCCGCTGCGCCGGCGCCACTCCACTTTCCGAATAGCCTTCGCGTCTCGCTTGTGACCTTTTACGCACGTTATACACGCCTTACGAGTCTGTGTTCCACTCCTAGCTCATAAACTAATCACTACTTAAAGTGGTAAAATATACAGAAAAGCTAAGAGCGATTCCACAGTGATGCTACATATTGAGTACACCATGAAGCCACACATTATATAAAAGGAGACATTTGAATGGCGTGATTGTTGCATGATGTGGGCGCCTAATGTCAGTCATAAGTTAGTCCGAAGTGCATCGAGCTCGTATGTGGGCTAATCAATGATCAGCCAATATATTCAATTGAAGTGCCATTCAGTCGATGATTGGCAATTCTCAGAAATACGCTTTTGTAATAATACTCTCTGTCTGAGTTCTCCAGAGTAACACTAAGTAGCGATAACATTGGAAAACATTATGTTAGAATGGTAGATGGTAAAACGAACGAAAGCGAAAACGAACGCAGTATCGTTGGTAGCTTTTCCATTATTTCCGTGACAGTTTACCACATGTAAGTTTATGCTATTATGTTAGCGTTGGCTACCTACTGTACTTACACTAGGACTCTAGAGTAAACCTAAGTCCATGTGTATTAATATTAGTACGACATTTAAATATTTGGTCATAGTCAGAATGTTTGCGTATGTACGATTTATGTGCGAAAGGGCAGCCACGGTACAGCCAGGTATAGCTATTAATATGAATCTTTTATTAACTCTTAAACTTTATTGAAGCACTTTCCCTACTTGATATTTACAAGTGTACATACAAGTAATGTCGTAATAAAGGTCATTACAAAGGGCCTTTAGCTACATAATATGATTTAGCACTACAATGTACCAACATATAGTTCAACAAGATAACGATATTGGTTCGACGACACTGCCAATGAGTGAATGTCGACAAAACCTTAAAAGCAGTTTAAATACAGCATTAATAACGAATAAATTTAAATAATATGAATTAAATTAAAATTAAATTATCAATATTACATTAAACGGACCATTTTTATGGCTCGCGCTTAATCTGTCATTTATGTTTTTAAAATATTATTTTAATTTGCATGTCGGATAGACAGGTATAAGTTCGAAGTATCATTTTCAGAGGAACGTAGCGTAAGTACGTTCTCAAAGGGTTTTTCCTACGTTTGCAGGCCAAACTAAATTCAAAGTGAAAACTATTTTTTACGTAACGTAGGAAGTACTTAACCACAACGTTCTGAAAGTTTAAGCCTATCTTGAATCGTTTATTTTCTGATTGAAAGAGTTGCCGTAACTATATGTACTGACACTCAGTATCAGATCTGTATTATCATCACAAGCGTAAGTTGCCCATACCTAACATTGTAAAGGGGAAGTCCCTATAAATTTACGAATACTACCTATTAACAAATTTATACAGGGTGGCAGACACGTCGACGCACAATCTGCTATGGATTGATACATGATTCAGAACAACCCTGCATCTAGACTAGACCGATGTGCTAAATCCATGGTTACAGTATGCCCATCGATGTCGCTTCCACAGTTTATAGGTAACATGCAAAGGCAACTTAAGCAAACTTTAAGAACTTGGCTCCTTGAGTCATCATCCTCCGGAAGCATAGGCTTACACTAACAGTAGGAATGTCTTTCATTTTGACAGTTCAACAATATTCATTGCGTTATTTACGTTGTCGAACAGACAATTTCTTCGAACGTATGTAGCAATGGATTAACCTCCAAAATGATTCAGATTGTGATTTATAATGTGTTACGCAAATAAGGTGCAGATGACGATAACCGAAAGTTCGGGATAACCTAAAGTGTAATATTTTCATTTATATTTATTTGAGAATATAATAAAGCGTAACCTCATTCATTAATCGTAAGATACTGGAATAAATAAAAAAATATAGAGCACGCCTATCGCCGTCTGTATTAATAGCACCTTTAAGTATTTAAAGCTCTCACGACGCACACGTATCGTATTGTGTCATACAAGTACCGATAAATGCAGACTCAAGCGATTTCAGTACCGAAGATAACCATCCGTACGCCATCTACAGTTGAACGTGGACAGCGAGTCAAACAAACCCCGACTTCGAACAACCAACGCAATGGTAATTAATAACCCGAAATATGTTACCGCCTATACACAATCAATCGACGATACAATACCTATGCATTGCTTGTGTGATTTATTGCGAAAACGCGACGCAGATTTGATGTTTAGCTTCCAATATAACCTTTGTTTTCGGAACGAATGGAAATGAGTCAAACGATGGAATTGCTAGTAAGGTTGCTCCAAAAGCAAAACAAATTGACAAACGAACATTAAAAGACGTCTCAAATACATCTTCTGAACTCAGCTCTAAATGATTCTTATAGTGATTAATAGCTGCCATTCAATACAATGACTGCTTGTTTTGAACAAATTAAACACTTAAACCTGCCAGCTGAATATCCAAACACAAAGACAGTAACTTACTGTAAAAAAGACGGGCACCGCGCGATTGGAATTCTAATATTCTATCAAGTTGATTTACTGCGCAAACCTGCGTAGTGTCACTCGTGTCGTATTGTGCGAAATAAAATCAAGAGTCGTGCTCACATTAACCCGCATATTGCTGGCGCCACTATCTGTCACTGTTTCCATTGTATCTATCTACTTAGTAATAACAATAACAATAATGATTAGATAAAAGGATTTATCGTACGCGCTGACATCACGACGCATCACTAATGTTGCGTCTTGACAAAATTATTAATGTTCTAAAATTATCTTGTAACAGCCAATTAACTATAACTTACGAATGAGCGCGTGCGCATGTTGTCTGTTTGTGCAGCTTGAATAGGCTGTTTTGATTTCATTTAACTGAATTTTGACCGCATCTCAATTGTTGTTATTAAAGCTGCAGTGCTGCTAATAAAAATACAAAAGTAGTATTTTAAAATGGCAGCTAAAACTCTAAACAGTATTAATTAAAACTTAAGGAAATCTTTCATGAAACACCAGCAAGTAGTACGCGTTAAGTATGTGATCAGATTACAGATCATGTTTGTCGCCAGAGGTTGGGGGCCACTCAAAATATTGTAATTAGTGTAATGAAATAAGTATTCGCGACGTAGATCGCGTGTCCTCGCGGCGCGCAGAGGCGGCGCCGGCCTGCGCTGGCGCCGGGCGTCGCGACGCCGCCGCCCGCCTTGTTTGCACATCGCGTATGTTCTCTATTTACGCAAGTACGTTTTCGAATTATTTCAACAAACACGTACCAAATTACGAAAATCATGACGTCAGTGAATATCCGATACTACCAGTGTTTCTGTTTTACGACGCCGACCTTAGCCATCGTTTTAGCGAGGCGAGGTGAGAGAAATTTACTGCGCAAACAATTTTCAACGGATCGGCGAGGGAGCATGGCCTGTAATTCTATAACTAGATATTCTACTGTCGCTTAGGTATACATAAAGAACTAAGCGACCCAATTTAATCAAAAGATTAATGTTTAAGGTAATCAGAAAGGGCCTGGCGCCACAACGCGCCCGTCGGTGGGCACGCCGAGTCACGCACAGTTCGCACCACTAACCACTCGCTATTACTCATGGTAAGCCTGCCCACAAACCGCATTCACCTAACACTGCCTCATTAGCCATCATTAAAATAATAACGGGTGCGCTTGCGGCCAACAACCATCCCCATTCAGAGCATTTACGATAGCGTCCAGAATGCTGAGATCGCTACAAAAGTAATCATATCAGTCGAGCTCGCGGTGGCGGGCCGCGGTAGTGAGATATTCCGAATTAACGATCATCCGTGTCCATTCACGTCTACGCCCGACGTTCGTGCATCAGTGGCGCTCTTAATAAAAGAGAGCACTCTGACATCAAAGCGTTTTGCGCAGTAAACGGCGAAAAAGGCTCAAACAAAATTATGCGCCGAGGAATGTGTTGCAGCGAGAGACACCGATTTCACAAAAATAAAACGTCGATTGTGCTCGGCATCGTGCATCGGTGTGCACTAAACAAATTCCTCGGAGGCACTTGCTGTACACTGAATTAGATACACTCGTGATCGAGTGGTGAGGGGCGCGCTGCGCGCTGAACCGTGAACACCTACTGCCGCAGCACGTCGCGCTCGCCACGCACACGCATGCACGCTGCGTGCCGCGTGCGACACCGCCTGCACCATAGTGACGTCACGTGCGGAGTTGCGGACAGTACGCAAGCTTTCAGCTGTATTACAAAGGTTATCTCCACAAAACGTTTTTTTTCCCGAAGTATAAATAGACTTGACATTATTTACGATAATGAGACACTTAACCTTTGCATGTAACTCTGATTAATTAGGTCGCTTTACTGCAATATCAATATAAATAGAGTAATCATTTGAAAAAAAAAACAAGATAAATTTATTACAATCAATGCAAGATTGTTATGAAACAGACGTTGATACATTCAATAAATGCTACATTTCTTCAGTCATTCACGAATGCGTGTTTCATTAAATTCTGCAATAACTAAGAAAGACATGAAAATGAGGCAAATAAAGCGTATGACAAATCATTGAGATGGTTTACCTTTTCATTTCCTCTATACTACACTGGGTACCTACTATTAATTTTCAGCAACATAATAGTTATTTAATCTGTATATTTAAACGTTATACAATTTTATCCGCATGTGGTCCATTTACCGTTTCTACTGCAGTTACACCAACATACGAAACACGTTTAAAAGGTTAGCGGATTTTGGGAAATATGCCTTCATATGGAAACCAAGTACTTAGTTCCTTTTGAAGCTTTCTATCATATTACTCTAAATTCCCGAATACGGATAGTCAAGTTACTCTGTAGGTATATGTAGTGAGATATTTAATAGCACGCCTCGGCAAGCACGGTATGCCGTTGATCCTGTTATCCTGTGCCTAATGTCTCTCCGGTCGTGTCGGATTGCCGTCCTGTCGGACTATGAGAGTGAGGGAAGAGTAAGTGCACCTGTGTTTAAGCACAAAATAATAACTCCCGCGTAGATGTCTAGACTCCGCTGAGATTGGCTGCCATGGCCGAAAGTCGGTCTGGAGGACTATTATTATATTTATTAGCGTATGTAAATAAGTTATTCGTGTACAAATATGTTCATGTAGTTAGCAACTCAAAATTATCTTCTCAACGCCAACACGACACCGTCAAATCGTGGTTTTACAATTTTGATAACAAATTATTCATCACAATTTCTTCGAAACGTATATTAGCTCGGATTAACTCTAATTTCACTGACTTTGCAAACGATTCCCTCGCTGAAGGCATGAAATTCATTTAGTTCATTACGGCAACACCTGGCTGAGATTTAATTAAAAATTATCCGTTTTTACAGTCTTCGTAAAGTACTAAGGATTTATTAAAAGCACGATAAACTATATTATTACTGCAGCCGGCAGACGGCCAACTGGAGTTCTCACAAAGGCAACTGTGAATCAGATTTGATGCGTTTTATAGTTACGAGCCTCAGATAGAGTTTACGGCCGGCTTACAGTTCCGCCATGCCGTGCTTTAACTGCTTATAAACCATATCGGAATCACAATTAATTCATTGTGCTAGCATTGGTCGCTCGAATTCACTAAACATTGTGCAACCAGAACTAGAAGAAAATAGCTGCAGTAAATTCTTCAAAACATTAATCGTTCCTAATAGAACAGCCACTTTTGTTTACATATCACGCCGTGAGCTAAATGAATCTCGACCGCGGGAACCTATTTAACGATGAAAGTAAAAACACTGGCGAGACATTTATTGGAGCGAATATATCACATTTTTTCTTGGAATATGACTTAGTAAATATAGTAAAAGAGCGCGTACGTTGACATCGGCGATATTTGTTCGCAAAAAATGTGTGTTGTAAGTTGTGTTCGCTAAAAAGGCGAGCAGACGGCGTCGCGGCGACGGGTCGACGGCCGCGCCCGGAATAACCAGCAGCAGCAGCTATATTTGCAGCAGCGGCGCGGGCGCAGGGGGCACCAGCGCGTGCCATTTCTGCACCACCGCCCGGTGCATCTGAGTAATGCCATTGTAATCCTCTCGATATAGTCGTAATGAGTGGACGCGGGCGGGCAGACGCGGCGTCGGCGATGTCGCCGCTGCGGCTGAGGCCGCGCGCCACTCGCAGCCTCCGCACAGTCCACCACGCATCACACACCTCGTAAATCACTATCTGTCGCCACTGGCAACGGAAGATCTCAGATAACGCCATGCCAATAATTTGACAGCATTATTTATGTTTTATTGAATTGATTACGAATTTACGAGTAAGTGGAAGATGATGATGAACTGTGTCGGGTGCGTGGCGTCCCGTCCATGTGTGCTACTATACCTAATGTATATTGATGAGAGCGCTCGTGGGAGCCGCCGCGCGCCGCTTGCCGCTACACTGTCATTTGTCATCGCCAGTTCCTGTCACTGCGCATACGCATACTTTCTTATTTTCTGCAATTACCTTTTAAAGTCGGCAAGTTTGCCGATTGCGTTAAAAAATGTACTTAATGGGATGATGAGCGACGACAGTCAAGAATTTCACCCAACCGTGCGGGCAACATTACAAAGACTGTAATGACTTAAATGTCATTATGTACTTTTAATGATCATAGGTAAAAAAGGAGGAATAATATTTCCTTTGCCAAACTAAAATCAATTTGAATTCAACTTTGGATTCGAAAAAAGTAGGTATGATCGTTATGAAATAATTAATTCGCTCTCAGGTAGGTATATTTGCGTGTTTAATAACCTAAAATCGTGGAAGTATCGTGTTACACACGCGAAGCAGGTCACACCAAAATGGCATATTAATAGCGGCCATCGAAGAGACTCCACTTGCAAAAAATCCATAAAGTTACATGTCGTCCAGTCGATTTCCACATGTGTGGATAGTTTTCGCGACAGATGGCCCATGACTCAATAACCTGTTGCCGGGCATATACGTTTCCAATGTAATCGAGATGGCAATATTTATAAATCATTTTACATCAATATTAGATGAAAAATCAAACGAAACACATCTAATTAAAGACTTTATTAGCTATTAACGACCGCTCCTGTTTGTTCAACTTTAGGATATCAAATGTCTAGTGTTTAAGGTATGACATCAGCACCGTGTTACTATGAACATGGTTGTAAAAAATTACATCATAAACTAGGAAATGAATTTGTCCAAATCACTGTGATGACGTCAGATTAAGTCTAATGAGGCGTATATTCATTAATGTATTTAACCTTTCGAGTGCGGTGCTTTAGAGATGCAAATCGTTTCGTGAAACTGGCCGTAGTGAGCACACGTCCATTGTGGCGGTGCTCCGGCGCAGGCGCGGAGGTGTCAGGCGATCACCTCACTTATCTCTTATTTAATTATCATGTTTACGATAATATTATCAGGTCGGGTATCTCCGTGCGCGCCCGCTCCTGTGACGACTCCGCCTAATTAAACAGTCACCGACCAAACTGCACCCGCGTCATTAATATTGTTCAAGTCTCCGTCTAGATTGGCTGCAGACCTGTTGCTATCACGATGCTCTTTCACAGTAGCTACAATGTGATCGATACGAACTCTGAACGTATATTTCTTCCTTTCAGAATTAACTGTCGCAATTAAACAAGCCTGAGTGTATTTGTGAGGAGAAACATAATACTTAGATCGATGAATTATTTTTTGTTTTTATAGGTAATAGTTTAATAAGGTTGTAGTAAAATTTCTTTGGCTGTATTGTTAGTATCTGGCAGGTTTTGAAACCAAATAACTTTTTCCCAACCTAATATTTTTACTGAGTAGGGAAGGTAGTACAGTGACGAGAGAAACAATGTTTAATGTAGGTTGACCGTTATTTTTAATTAACTATTCTTCATAGACAAGAAAAAAGAATTACAGTTTAGACATGAAGTCGCACAAAAATTAACTTTTTACGATCATTGCAGTTTCAAGAACACTTCGCAGTTCTTACTGGTTAAGTGCCTACTACTTATTTAGTTATTCGGGGAACATTATTAGAAGTGACCCAATCTTCTCTCTTCAATTACTGAGAATACATAGAGTAACATCACGTCAATCGTGTGACTTTTTGACTCCACAAATTAGGAGAGCTATTGAAAAATATGCAGTGTCATTATAATGAGCAATTCCTACTAGACTGAAAAAACAACACAGCAAATGACTTCAAGGTCTGTCGTGGTTATTGTGATCTACGGTTGTCTGTCCTCTGTTGTCAAGGCGGTTAACTATTTGATGAAAATGGCGACCATTTTCCATGTAAGGCGCTTGCTAGAACTTCACATTTTTCAAGAGAGAGAGAAAAAATTAAGAGTATAAATTTAAAGTTCGGGCTTTTTTGCAAATGACTTTTTAAATATCGAAATGGTAACCCTTCTTGCATTGCATTCATACTTACTGACTGTTTCAAATCAGCCAATAACGTTTCCACTGCTGTGACACAGACTCAGGCCTCCTCTCTGTTAAAGGGAGTGGGGCGTAATCCACCCCGAGGGCCCAATACGGGTCCAATTTTTGTTTCTAATTAGGGCATGCTGGTTTCCTCACGATGTTTTCCTTCACCGTTTTGAGAATAGTGGTGGTGATATAATTTACACAAAATAAAGCGAATGTCTGGGCTCGTACCTACGACATACAACTCCACTGTTTACGCATTTAAAAAGTCAGGTGACGCCAGACCTTAACAGCCTTGGCCAAAATGACATAAAATCACACAAAAAACCTTGAGTGATCGAAAGAAATAAAATACACTTACAGTTCAAATCTCCAGGACATGTCTTGCAGCATCTGCCGGGCAGTAGAACTGGAGTGTCACAGGAGGGTTCGGGACACTCGTTCTTGATGTTCCGACAGTGCACTTTAGCTACCACACGTCTTTTCTTTTGTACCTGCAAAACATCACTTGTGTAAGGGACAGGTGTTCTTTAACGTTTTATTATTTATACTTCGTTCATTTTATGGTGGTAGATATCACATATGCTAAATGTTGAGTTGCGGCATATTATACAGACAGTCGATTTTTTTTTTGTTTCTTAAAGAACTAGTTGATTAATTATAGGTATAAGACGAATAAATATATTATAAAAAGATATACATACTATAGTTGTTTAATTTTTTTTTTCTTTTCGTTTGTTTATATAGAATACATAAACATACACAACAGGCTCTAGAAAAAGTTTGTCTATGTAAAACGTCATCTATGTCACTATGCTACACTATGTATAATCCTTGGCCTAAACTTTTTGTATATGTCAGATTAATCATCATAAGAACGAACATAGTATACAACTGGTGCAATGTTTTGGGAATACGTACCGCAACACACTCACATTTGATGCAGTACATCACGCCGAAGGGCGGGCCCAGGTCCGCAAACCACTTAGAGCCGAGCTCCATCGCTTGTTTGCCGAATAAACATTCTGCAACAAAGACAAACGCATCATATTAGTATGAAAAAGAGGTTATTACTTAAATACTTCCTAAAGGCAAACGAGATTTGGATGAACACAACTTGCACCAAAGAGACAAACGTTTCTAAAAAGTAAACACAGGGAGTGTTATTCTGAAAGTTCAACAAAAATATTCACATATTGAAACCTGCGGAAAAAGAATAACATTGTTGAACAAGAATATAAAAATGCATACACGAGAAAACTATGCTACACTTAGAATATACCGCATTAAAGAAAACACCATGAGTAAACAGTGAACGAACACGATTATTTAGCTTTCTATAAACACTAAACAAATATACACACGTAGTATTACCGTTTTTATCTCTCATGTATGTGAATAATGATTTGCAGCTAAGTACATACAAGTTTTATCGACTCTCAAATATTATTTTTGCGCTGATGTGTTTTCGATTATTACTGCACTGTGTTTACGCAGTAGCCTTCTACGAACTACGTGGTACTCGTCTAAGCGCAAATATTTTTGAGTTTACCACCGTTTATTCTACTCTATATTATTTGATTAATAAGTTAACAGCTATGGTGCCTGCAAGTACAGGTTAACAAGTTGCATTTACATACCGAACTCGTGAGCGAACATCTAAAAATAAAAGTTGCATCGTAGTGTTAAAATAAATGTAAGTTCATACGCTTGCATACGGAATGACACTCTTGTATCTATGCGAGAGAAGATCATAAAGGTTTAATACTTGTTTACGTTGTAGATTATTGTTTTGAGCATGCTGACAGGTATCATGCTATAACTAGCACTTACAAACAATAACGCTGTTTGTTCGAGCCGTTTGGGGTTGAAACTCTAGGGCCATGGGGTCAGTCCGACCCGGTGGTTTATATTCTTCCGGGTCGTTGTCAACAGGAGAGATGCCCAAAGGGCTGGCAGCATTGCTACGTTGTATGGCAATGCTGACATTTGCAGATTTATAAACATTTTGTACTGTTTATTATGATACAGGTTATTGTAAGTTACTTATGTAGTAAAGCGTTGGTATATTGAAATACCATATACCATAAATTGGTTAATTCTATAAGCTGGTGCATCTGACGTGGTAACTGGTTACCCCGCGTGCCAACTTCACCCTCACTAACCCCGCCTTTTGTATGTCAGTTCCACAGCTTCGTAGAGGTACATCAACAATTACGAACAAACTGGAACATCCATTCGACGATGACCATACGATTCCGTAGATTTGAGCCGCTCGAATTTGCAGAATTTAAAATCAACATACTCTTACTAAAATCTCAATATAATAGTTATGTAACTTTATCCCGTAGCAAAGCGACAGCAAGCGATTAGGTGTCGCAGATAGATTCACTATCAGATGCGTCGGGTCGATAAGGTGGCCGGCCTCTATATATAGGCGTCACTGTTATCTTCCTCTCGTAACTATTTAATTAACCTCACTCCCGAGTGCACTGATAACGGATGAGACATGTTGCGTGAGAACTTATTGCTCGTGGTGCCTATTTACAAGTAGTAGTAACATTGTCGTTAATCTAGACACAATTTAAAATTCGACCAAAGCTTTTAAAACGTTACAAAGCTCTGACATTCGTGGACAGATTGACATGCGCCACATTTCACAGTAAAAATATACAATAAGTGGTTACAGCGGATAATATAAAGTGGTGGACGACTCAATAACGGAGCTAGACGATATGAACATAGTTGTGGCAGACGACGTCACTCGTAATGAGGAAGAAGGGTGACGCCAATGATGCGCCGGCGACCCATATTCAGGATGCAACGATCAATACGTATTGCGTTACCGACGAGATACGGCCGGCATTATCTCCATATTTTATTACAGAATTTGCACAAGTACGTCAATTTCATTAAAATTGCAAATTATGAATGCAGCTCAAGAAGAAAGTACTTGTTTATTATTTTTTCCTTTCATGTGCGTGGAGTGCCAAAAAAGCATTATTTACCGTCACACCTACTCGATCGTTAACCGTCGTCGCGGACGGCGCGGGAGGCGCGCGGGCGCAGACCGCGCGGACAAGCCGACACGCCGCGTTCACACACACCACCTATTTTATAAGCCGCGCGTGTTTCTGGACTTTTGAATGTATGTATATAAAAATATTATCTCTGACATGATTTAGGCATATAAAGTGAGGCGAGACATCGCGTAACCTTCCTTTCGGTTTCTTGGAAACGTTGGCGATGGGCCAGAACCGCTTCGCCAGGGAAATGAAGTATTGGCGACGTCCGTCTTATGCTTCTTTCACGATCTGTTTATGGAATGTACTCGATACGACCCGCTGTTTATTTTGAATTTATCGTCCGCATATTGGAAGTTTTCACGATTACATACCCATAAAACTATAGGCTATAATATTATCCCTTCGCCAAAGCCAACACTATAGGGATGTGAAGCGTATGTTTTGTTTGGAGACATTTATATCTATGGGTGTGCATTTGCAACCATTATAATCTGCAACACGAATTCATCATTTCTACAAGTAAAACGTATCTCCATATTTTAATAATAAATTCTGTCCCTTTATGTGTCCACACATAATATCGTCTCGGTACAATTTGTAATCTCCAGAGCGTGGCATGCTCGACCAGGCTCAGGGTTACTGCATTATGTCATAGCATCGCATAGATCACGATAAGTATGAGCTGCATGTCAAACCAGAAGTATATGGTTGGCTCATTGAAGTGTGCGCAAGTCGCTTCAATAAATTCTCTACATAAAAGGGTTGAAAGAGGCGTGCGCCGTATTTCAGCGCGCGTGGGCAGCGCATAAATTGTTCGTTCTGAATTAGCCTTAAGCAGGATATTTTGACATTCGCTCTGCCGACACGCTGACTAGTTTACACTCGCACTCCAAGTGTGGAAATACTTCACGAGACTATACCGCCGCACAGTTTACCATTCATCATCACTAATAAATTCAACAAAATCGTTCGCATCGGTGTTTCTGTTAACGAACTGAAGGGTTGGCTTTCTTTTTGCAGTGTTAACGTGCAGAATACAGTTGAGTATTGAAGCACGTACAAGACTTACACTCGTACAGTGCAGTGGGGGGCGCGGGTGTAGGCGACTCGCCGCAGATCAGTCAATTTGCTTTGATCAGTGTATCAGTGTATCATTAGATACACACACCCACGCGCTGAATGATTGCTCATTGTGCCGCCCCTTGGCGTGCACTTAATATTACGTATACTTCGGTTGTGACGCTATCATACCCAACCCACGACGGCTAACTATAGCTGCGCTATGCTATAGCTCCATACTTTTCTTGTCGTTCTTTATTTTGCGCCAAACTGAGACATAAGCTTATTTGGTATCAACAATAAAGTAAAACTGTTTGTTACCTTAAAGGAGCCCGCGTTTTATTTCAATGTTGCCTGTATTAGTCAAATTACATGGGCAAAGTCGTCGGAGCATATTACCTGTATTCCTTTTTCAGAAGTCAATGAGACGTTTTATTTTACGTCCATATTGAAATGTACAAAAATAGACCGTCCCATTTTAGCTCGGCATTGCTTTAGATTATTTCTGTGGGTCGGCTGACATCGTCTCATGCATAACTTCTAACAATCCCATACAAGTGCTACTCAGGTCTATAAAAATAGTGTGTGTGGCATGATTGGTACCGGTGGTCGGTAGGTGTGCCCGTCCTCAGGTGTTGTCCGGGCGGCGGCGCGCGGCTGTGGCGAAGCGCGGGTATTATGTAAAGCGCGGAGTATCGAGTGTCACCGACAGGTGTCTATCGCCGCTAATAAGAATTACTGTAGCGCATTGATTTGATCACTCGCTCTAATGAATCAACTGTAACACTGCCATTACGCGTCTAATAAACACATCAGTAATCTGTATGAATCAACATCGGTCACGCGTGCATTCTCGAGCGGCGGCGGCGCGTCCTCCCGGTGCAACAAATAGCTTTATGGTGTTATAATGGACCGCGTTATTTACGAAACTATAAACTACGCTATGTTCTTTAGTAGCTCTAAACCCGTACAGTATTAGAACTACACGGTTTTTTGTCGGCAGCTTGTAAAACTAATTAAATTGACTGCAGCCGAACTCCTTACTAAATTAATTGAATGTAGATAGCTGCGTGCTTGGCTTCACACTATTTTTGTATAACGAGGTGAACTGCACAAATAATATAAAAACGGTTGCAAAATGTGCAAAAGGAGTGCGGCGCCTGACTGTATGTTAACATTTATAATAGAACGAATACAGAGTAGAGTACGAATATATTTTTATTTTTAGTTGATATTCGAGATTGCACTGCCTTATTCTTCAATTTTATTACAACCGGCAAAGAATGACCCATGTCGACCCGTGATTTATTATCTATTAATTACTAACTAATTCTACCTATCAACAGATAGGGCGTACTATTTATCGTTCTCTCATAAAATTTTACTCAAAACATAAACCCGTGACCCACTCTGGTGATTCTGTCAATAATATTGCAGCGGTCATTAGGAGGGCCAAGATCCGCAGTGTAACTTTTCTAACAATGTAATTGTATTCTCTGAATTCAGAAAATACAATTGAAGTATACCAAAACGAAATAAGTTCCACCACCATACAGACCATAAAGCCATCGATTAACAATCATTTTCGTAAAACCCGGAAACAGTCCTCTAGAACAAGAAGTCACTAAATATCCTCTCGTACTTTAGTGGCCATATGAAAATTAACTTAAGGAGAAACAAACTCTAACTAAATTATCTTAAAACTGAAACTTTCCATAGGCTTATAACAGTGACAGTTAATCCATGGACAAACAGTTTTTTCAAATGAAGGCAGCGTAGAAAGTAAGAATTATGAATATTGTCATGCATATGACATCATCATCCCACATTAATTAATATTAATTATTTTTAATTTGCCAGACTAGCCGGCGAGTTGTTCCGATAATTTTCGTGTCCAACACCTGCACTCAAGTTCTCAGGTTACATTAATAAATTAATATTAATTGGTCACACTCTATCGTGTGTTTACAAGAAAATTAAATAATAATTTATTCAAAGTAATATCACATCTCATTTCATCAGTTGTGGATGCTCTAAGTTAGCAAAATTTAAATTTTCTTCCGTTTTTTTTGCAATTTGAACGTCAATGTC
Organism: Polymixis lichenea; assembly: GCA_949091785.1. Classification (NCBI taxonomy): domain Eukaryota; kingdom Metazoa; phylum Arthropoda; class Insecta; order Lepidoptera; family Noctuidae; genus Polymixis; species Polymixis lichenea. The sequence continues at coordinate 10,960,622 of OX420945.1, read as the reverse complement.
AGCTTGTAATAATCATTAAAATCATCAATAATCATAATCAGCTTATAAGGTTCCCACTGCTGGGACACAGGCCTCCTCTGTGTGAGAGGCAGCTGGACCTAATCCACCACGCGGGCCCAGCGCTGGTTGGTTAATGTCACATGTCTTCGAATTTTTGGTTCTAGTACATGCTGGTTTCCTCACGATGTTTTCCTTCACCGTTTTGAGAGCAGTGGTGTTTAAATAATTTACACAAAGTAAAGCGCCTGCGTGGGTTCGAACCGACGACCTACATCTCGTAAGTTGCGGCTGTTACCACTGGGCTACTACTGCTCTCCAATAAACATCAAAGTGATTTAATCCCATTGAATGATTTTTTCATGAAATAGAAATGACTATTTCATGAAAAAATCAATCAATGGGATTAAATTACATTCGTACGAAAATATGAATTTCGCGAGCTACCCTGGAGCTTCAACTTTAAATCGCTATTTACGATATTGTTTCACAGTGGTAAGGTTTAATGTTCACGTAAAACGGTCACGGTAAAATATTACCTACTAACAATGGAATCGGATAATACAGGTATTTTGAAAGGAAATGAGAAAATGCGACATTGTACGACATCACAATCACTTCGCCCAGCCCGAGTTGGATAAAATTCTTTCACATCAAAGGCATTGTTTCAGTATGTACACAAAGTGATGAAACAACTCGGAATTTCTTAGAAAATTGCAAAATTAATATGCACATGAATTCTCAGTGTTGTGCAAATAAACCAGTACCTACCTAAAATGGTTTTTTCTTTTTTTAGTTACTTAACGTGTGAACTGAATTAATTAGCGTCCTTTATAAACGAGTGTAAATAATTGGTGCAATAAAAACTGTTAATGTCAACTTCTGCGTAGCTGCTGAAGATGTGGACGATAGTCAGTGAACTACGTCAGGTACGGACAGCAAAATAATATGTGGCATATTCAAAAAATATTTTGCTGTCTGTCCTACCTTAAAAAAATACGGAACACGGTAATTGTTTTAATTGCTGCCAATAAATACCTGTATTGATTTAGACGCCAAACCGTGTTTACGGAAACTGAGACACAAAATTTCAGTTACCAAAATATTAGAAACATTGTGCAAGTTTTAAAAATTAATAAATATTTTCTTACTTACTTTAATAAAACTTTTATACTTACTTAAATTAATAAAACTTTTATATGATAAATTGCAATAAGAAGCTGGGTTTTTCAATCAGTCTGTGTAGTGTTTATTAAAATTATTCCATGCACTTTATTTAACGGCGCGCGAGTCAGACAGCATCAAAACGACGCGACGCGACGCCTGTCTACGATTTAACCTTTATAAAATCATCATAACTTGCGCTCCAAGCTCCAACACAGGCCACTGACTAATGCCTTTATTTTATTCTCAGACTAGCTCGAAAAACATTGGCAAAAATAAAGACATTTGTTTTGCTATTAATTTTATTACATAATAAAAAAACGGCATGCCAAAACCAACAATAAACTTTCATCTATATTTAGACGTTTTCTCGAAACTACTGTATGCAAAACTGTCAGAGCTAAATGATAAATAATTAATAAATTCAATAATAAAAAAATGCCATAGATTTCGCGTAGTTATATGCTCTTCATGTGTCATCGCTGCTGCTCCCGGCGAACAATAAATTATTTTTATAAAAACATTTGAACGCGATGCAAGAAAAACAAACTAGTTGTGCATGCATAATTGTTATTAATAGATACTATAACAAGACGTTATAACATCTACAGTAAAAGGGTAGATATGTTATATTTACATTAGAACCAATTTAATCGATTGACATCGGTATTGGATAAACAGTTTCTAAAGGAATCTCGATTTCATTAATAAAATACTAAATTGGCAGTTTTACTTAAGTTAATTTGTGCAGCATCGCGATCGGTATGACGGTGCGGCGACACCGAGGCGTCACCGGCTCTCGCAAAATCTGCGGAGATGTTATCATGGCAATAGGCCGTTTTATAGTTGTGCTCGAGTGTAATCGTCCTCGCTTAAATTATGTACACGGAATATGCATTGCAAGGTTGACGACATCGGCGCCGGCGCGCCTTCCTGCTCCTACAGACATATCCATTCCCTTTACTGACAGGCCTCCTTAACTTCTCGCCGGTGGTCCTTAACGATTCATAACCGACTTTATCCTATTTAAATTAAAGGGCACATAAATATGCTCCTCTCATATCGAGTCTGCTAGTTATTGATAGTACCGCATATTTCTTGACGGCTCGGTTACGTCCAATACCAAAAATAAATGATATCTTTCAACATTTCTGATTTAGTTGTGATGTGTGGAATAAATTAATATGTTTGATGCAGATCATTTAGGTAATCTTATCAATTAAACAAATATTTAAAACATTATAATTCATTTAAAAACAAAACACGACGCTAGTAACGTTCATCAGTCGGTATCTCGGAATATAAATTGTCTGTGTATTAATAGTCTCGTTTCCCTCAACTTTTATTTATTATTGTAGACTTCATTGACTGGGCCTGGCGCCTGCTTGTCGCAATTGTGACTGGTTCTTCTCGTTCTATACGTCCATATTTCAACTTATATATGTTTATTTCCAGTGTATCCTGATTAAAATGCAAGAAGGCGACGTAAAGGCCGTTTACATTGTCGGACCAATTAGTAGGAACCATAAAAAACATACAAATCATTCTTCTTCCTTATTGAGTGCTTTACGTTGTCCGCCAGCGTGATCTTTATTTTCTTATAATTTCGGAACACTATTATATTGCGACAGTTTTACGAGGTGTAGACAGCTTAAGTAGTACAAGGTGCTCTTAATGCGATGCTGGACACCATATCGGGAACGAGGCGCGAGCTTCGAGTTTCAGCGTTCAGCTCTACACATACAAATTGTGCGCACCTCGTTAAACCGTTCGGATACTTAATGGCTTGTTATTGAATATGATAACAAAAATGCCCAGGAGCGAGAAGTGGACGTGAGCCAACTTACTCAACGAAAATATCGTATATAATTTATTGGGTATCATTCTACGGATGCTTGGGGAGCGAGCGTGTCTTACAGTTGCACCTCATAAAAACAAACTTAAAAAATATTTTGCGAACATGTGTCGCCATCGAACCACGGATTTAGCCGGCGATGCATATTATGTCTCACGGAAAATAATATATCTGTCATTTCGGAATAGTTTTCACAGAGAAAACAAATGACGGGACATTACTTTCTGTCGAAATAAAACGTCTCGTCCTTTATGTGTAGTAAGGTCATCTAATGGAATTATGAGTAATCCAAATGAAAATAACTTCGCGCCGATGGAGATACATCGCGATTGACATATACTTACTACATTAAACGTGTACCTATATGTAACTGTCTCGTTCAGAGGCCCTAGTATGAGTTTCATTTAACCATCTACACCAAACGCAGTGAGCGCGTTCCTATTGGCCCTGGATTGGTGACGAACCAATCGGAGCGCCAAACGCGCTCACTGCGTTTGGTGTAGAAAGTTAAATGAAACTCACACTAGGGCCACTGTTTAGTCTTTGAACTGGAAATAAACGTTACATACCTAAAAAATATAAATAATCTTTCTTGCTTTTATCCTAACATACCTACTACTATTTTAGTACAGTTGTTTGACAGACAGCAGCTACTACACACACTATACTACAGCTCTACCTTGCTCCGCCTCCAGCGCCTCTGTGCGTTCGCGATTATGGGATCCTTGATAAACACATTAGCTAGGTAACTAGGTAGGTATAAAACTTAACTACAATCATTCAACATTCACATTCAAGTGGAGTTTCTTGCCCATTCTTCTCCATACGAAACTACCTTTTGGCGCAACAAGAATTTATTCTCTTTTTTTTTGTAAATTTTGACATATACAAGTGCATATTCGAAGTACAACACTATGAATCACGAACATGCGCATGGGCAGTGGGCATGGCCGTAAAAAAAACATTGAATGGCAAATAGTTATGTCTACCTTCGGCTACGCCTACCCAAATCAAATACCGCCTCACTTACTCAACAGAGTTATCAATCAGACGCAAGAATGCAAATTTTAATTGTGGTCGGGGCTGGGTGTGCGTCGCGCGATATTATGATCGCAATTTATTCGCACGATCGCTGTGCGCATGCGCGGGGCGGACCCGCACGAACCGCCACCGCGGGGAGGGCACAACCGCCAATTATGAATAAACTAGCTCTACTACTATGTTAATAAGACTTGAGATTTTTCCTCGGCGATTTCACCAGGCGAGTACACTCATTAATGGTTTTGTGGCACCGTTATCAGACCTAGTAGAAAGCCTCATAATAATCTCTGAGTAATTATACAGACCTCCACTCGTGCGCATGCTTGAAAAAATCATGTACAATTATCGCACTGAATGTTGTTAAGCAGAATTGCTTATTTGATTTAATGCTTAAATTAATTCAGGGTCTTATTAAGACCCTCATAAATGTGGCTAACTCGCAAATTCCAATGCCTAAGAACCCAAAACGACCATACAATAATTTGAAGTAAATCGGCTGACAGATATTGCTGTATGACAACACTTTTAATGTTTTCATAATTTAAATCTAATTTCATCTTGTTAATAAATTGTTGACATGTTATTACATCTAATTTGAATTGAATTTCAAGATTAAACTCAATCAAACGCGTAGGTTGTACTAGAGAGATACAGAGGAACCGGCTAACGTGCCTCGGTATACTGAAAGCGCTACAGATTGTTTGTGTCACTTTTCCTTTAAAGCTCATGTCAACTAGTTGGATATAAGATAAGGTACCCTTAGCAGCATTACAAAACGTATCTTTGAACTTTCACGAGGTTTAAAGTGCGGTCCCACAGGGCGAGACATAGCGCAGCGTGGCGTGGGCTTGACCCCATTTCCTGGTCTAAATATAATTTTACTTGATCATTTAATTATATGGAGATTAATGGGCGGCTGGGGACGCCAGTATATACGTTAATAAACAGAAACATGGCGAAGCTTGGTCTACGACAGGCGCCGCCGCAACGCCAGCACAACGTCACAGATGCGCCACGCAAACGTTTCAGGCCGTTTGTTCACCGCCACGTCAACGGGCCGTCAACGAGAACGTGACGATGCCGAAGTAGCGAGACATACATTTACTATGACGGCGTGTCCACCGCACGTACATCAACGGGAAGTCACGCACGCTCGGTTCAAATAATCTCGTTTCCCGTTGACGTCCCGTTGACGATGGCGGTGGACAAACGCTGTCTTACTTCTCAATTTCGTACCCAGTATTTATTAAATTCAATGAAAATTGCTGTTACGTGTGTATCAACAATTTGATTGAACTGTTATTCCCAGAAACATGCGCTTCTAAGAGCACATCAACCAAAACACTTTGATTTTATTAGACTGCATTAGTAGACTTTAATTTGCAACCATAAATGTCACATAAATCGCAAATAACGTTTTCGGTAAACTACTGCAAAGGAAAACCAATCAGAATTTAATCCTTGATAATTTATTGGCGATCGTGTATTTTAAATTGGAACATCATCGATTCTAGGAGTACCTATAATTACAAGCAAATAGTATGACGTGTTATTAAAGTATTAAGTCAAAAACAAGGTTAAATGACATGCAGGTCTGATAATGATGGCGTCGACTGTACGTAGGCTACGCGGGTGGGCTGCGTACACATATCCGATGCATAGTTGCAAACCATGTCATTTACATCTCAAGTAATCGTGTCGCCGAGCGGCACCAACTTTAATTCGATTATCTTATCGATTTTGTTTTCATATTTCCACTCAAATATCGTAAAGTAAAACCAATAAAGGCTTTGTGAAGGCTAAGAAGTTGGCGCTACGTAGAAAGGAATAGAAACGACACATTATTCAGTATTTACATTTGAATTGGATAATTCGGTGCGCACTGACTTTCCCCCGAGAACTAGCCACTTGTATTTGCACTACGTCTGCATCTTGAGTGTTAACAATAATATACATGGGACTATCCTGATTAAACTGTCTAAAGGGAAACTGTATTAGCACTTAGAAATACATTTTTAACCGACTTCCAAAAGGAGGAGGTTCTCAATTCGTCGGAACCTTTTGGAACCGACTGATTTGGAAATTTTTTTTTTTGTTTGAAAGGGTATACTTCCCAGGTGGTCCCATGATCATCAAGTCAGGATCTGATGATGGGATCCTGGAGAAATAGAGAGAACTCTTCAAATTTTATAGGCACACTTGAAGCAATTTGTGTAGTTTTTGGAAGAGTACTTTCTCGGAGTGGTTCCATTTCAATTTGGTGAAGATCTGATGAAGAACTTCGGAGATAGGCAACGGAACTCCTCAATAAATGATAGCAAATGGACAGGGATTGCTGAAATCTCATGTCTGTCAATTGTTTACACCAGTTAATAACATAACATCACGCCGGTACGCTGTGAAGGGGTAAGCACATGTGAACCACTAAAAAGTGAAAAATAAAAATCTTTTTTCACAAAAATAAACAACCGACTTCCAAAAAAACACTAAAAAGTGAAAAATAACTTTAATTTCGGAAGGCGGTGACAAAAAATTAAAATACATACCCAAAGTCACCGACTTCCGAAATTAAAGTTATTTTTCACTTTTTAGTGTTTTTTTGGAAGTCGGTTGTTTATTTTTGTGAAAAAAGATTTTATTGGACCGTATCGTCAAGTCCGTAGCTGTTACATTGTAAGTGAACTAACTAATACATGGCCAGAAGCATTTCTAGCATAATTAGTTACATCTTGTTAGTAAAAAAGGCACAAAAAGTGAATCTAACGAAAATAGGAAACAATTTTTAAAATTATACAACGTTATAATTTCGCAAATTGTGCTACAAAAATCAGAACTCGTAGCGGCGTAGGCCTAGCATAGTTCATTTGTTGTTGGTTGTATCTTTACGTAAACTAGGTTTCTGTATAGGAACAGTTCTTACCTATAAGAAATGGTACCATTTGTTTGACTAACTACGAATTTTACCTGTAAATTAAGTACATCTACCGATATTACGCTCCAGACTACGAATTAGAAACATCTGCGAATGTAAAGAACATTCGCAGATGTTTAAGCCAATTAAAACTCTTCAAATTACTAGAAGTGTAATCAGTATGCATAATCTGAAAAACTATAGTAAATATCAGATGTCTGAATTTCGCAAACTCATTAATCAGTCAAGATAATCTGAAAAGCAATAGTGGGTATCACGCTCTCCACTTTTCGCGAAACTCTTATCAGTGTAGTATCAAGATAAGAACCATTGTGGTATAAGGAAGGAAAGACCAATAATGTAATCACTGGAAACAATATCTACTGAATTATAAGATTACTAATTATTGTTATTAACCGAATGACTTATATTTATACCGCTTTTAAGAAACGTTTTGCTTTTATCACAATTATGAGAAGTTATTATTTGAGCAATGTGGCGAGAGAGTCACTCGGACGGTGAGCTAAAAGCGTTATTTATACGTGTTTGGTGACAAGGCGCCTCTCTGCGCCCGCGCCTCTGGCCGCCCTAATTAAAATTTAAATTTAAACCCGACTTTAGGATTAATTTAGGTACCTACCTTCCTTTACCCTATAAATACTGTCACTGAAGCAACACAGATCCCATTTTGATAAAATATTTGGCGCTGAACCTAAACAAGATTATAATGTTATTAAAATATTATTTAAAAAACTATAAAACGGATCTGTTTATAGGTCGCGCTTTGTGAAATAGTTCCAAAAAATATGACAAAAAATATACATATACATATACATATGTGGGCGTCCAAGCAAAAAGGGTCCAGTAGTGGGGTATTGAGTTAAGACTAGATTCAGTATCTAGAATAGTCAATTGATAGTAAGGATTGAAAAAATATTCAAAAACTGAAAAGAGTAACGGTGGAGTTTCTTGCCCATTCTTCTCCATACGAAACTACATTTTGGAAGGGGTTACTAGAATCAATTCTATTTTAATGTAAATGTTGACGTTCAAAAGTGCCTTTTAAGTGCCTATTTGAAATAAATGCTTTGACTTTGACTTTGGCACATATTTTTTTTTATCAGACATTTGAAGTTGAAATTCTGAAAAAGCTTGATTAGTCATTTACTATCTGAAATTGTAGATAATTGAGCATTTAATAATCAATGAAAATCGCGAAATGCAATTTTTTCACCCTACTTTACAAAACTCGTTATATCTCGGAAAGCAAATGCCGAGAACTGGACCCTTTTTGCTTGGACGCCCACATATTATGTCGTTCTTGTCAAGTCTACCGCATAGGACAGGACCAGCTTTTTTGAATAGAACAAAATTCGGGACTTTTCAGAATCATTCCACTTTGCCCCACCGAGCCGCCCCACTGGTGGGGCAAAGTGGAATGCCTAGATTTTAGAGTAGTGGAATTTGTCCCACCAACACGAATTAGTGCGGCAGATTCCTCTGCAAAATTTAAGGCATTCCGCTTTTCCCCACCAGTGGGCCGGCTTGGTGGGGCAAAGTGGAATGATTCACTTTTCACGCCAGTTTGTGACAAAAAGCTTTGAACTTGGTCTAGTTGTTATTTACAAAAGACGATGTTAATATAAAGTTGTCAAATGAAGCAAATGTAATAAGAAAGAGATTATTATAGCTAACAAACCTTGGCTGTATCCAGATATTACGGTGTGTTCACAGAAGTTATTTACACAAGTTCAAATACATGAAAAATAATAGGTTGCATTACATAAATAACCACATTTGTTTAATCCTGTTCACTGTAAGCTTGCTAGACTTGCAAATAGTTGCAATAAGCTGCAGCAGCCCTAGGAATGGCGTTGTGTGGAGTATCTCATGTCGGTCTCATGTTTCAATAAATGCCCTAGTGAATGATACGTCAGCGGGTGTTAGGTGCAGTAGAGTGCGCGGGATCCGCGTCCATTCGCATCAACAACGCGCTTTGCTTTACTACATAAACGCATTGACAGCACATACGAGTAGAGTCGCTTTCAGTTCACCTTTCCTACCACCGCAAGCCAGTGAAAAACTTATGTTACAAAAGTGTTTTCTATAATTAGCTTGTTGCTCAATTCAAAATAAAATGAAAAGGTGATAACAAATGGAGGGCGAAGGGCGTGTCAGCGAGTTTGAGTAATGGCCGACGCGGGCGCTTCGCGTCTTGCGTCGCGATCGCCCCATGCGCCCGCGCTGGTGACGCGCCCGGATTTGAATACAATGCCGCGATATCTCAGGGCCGCCCGCGCGCACGCATGCATAATCCTTTGCAGTTTATTTAAAATCTGCCACATTCTCCGCAAGACTGATGGCTACATCTACGAATCTGTGAACAATACGCCGACATTCACCCACACGAGTGCTTTTTGTACCAATTGACCTCCATTTGTAGTCCATTTGCAATTAATAGTGACGCTCGAACGTCGACTGCAGCTTGGAGTTATTGACTCCTCACTCGTTTTTTATTGCAGCCTCAAGAGAACATTCAAGGCTACGTTGCCACCATGACAACGGCTGGTTGTACAGACCGTATATGACAATGAAGTCTCGGTAACCGCAGTTATTCGTTAAGAGAAATGCCCGCATAAACATGTCTGAAACGAAGATAAACTCCCCGTTGAATAGTTTGAAATATTAGCTCGGCTCGAGTGGCGACTGTGGGTGTCGCTACGAACGCCAACTACACTGAGCCCACTCGTCATCCTGCACACACGCACCGTTCATCTTGAAGCTGGAGGTAGCTCATCCTGAACCCTAACATTACATGCATTATTATGTCATGTTAATGTTCGCAATGTGAGGTTGTTCATGCATATGTAATTTGCATCATAGTGAAACATACTTCAGTGTTTATTTCGACTGCCGACGTCAAATAACAAAGGAACTGATGACCAATCGACCTTTAGCTTGGACAATTATCTGCAGTGACGCAATGCTTGCTCACCACCTAGAAGTTCTCAACTGAGTATTGATCTATGTGGACATCGGCCATGGTACAATATTGGTCATAAAGCGAGCAAAAACTTGTAGACAATGAAAGGAGGCGAGGGGACCGGTGTTGTGTCCTCGATAGGTGCGCGGCGGCGGCAGCAGCGTCGCCCCGACCAGTGCCTATTTGGGAGCAGAGGGCTCCCTATTTGGAAGGCTGCGTTTCGAGTCGAGATCGATATCGAGCGGGCGGCGCAGCGATGCGACGCCACCCGTCAACGAGCCGTCACTCTTGCGCAACCTCCTTTATCGTTATTTTACATTACACCGCTACATCATCTACAAACGTATATTTTGCCTTAAATAAATATATATTGCATTCGGGCTCGAAATTGTTTCTATTCAACTCAGAAATATTTATGTGCTCTTAAAACAATCGATAGCCGTAACCTAAATTCGAAGTGAGCGCTCAATCCAGTTAACAACTACGTGAAACAAATATAAGTATAAATTATTTACCTATTAAATGTATTAGATCGATGCCACGTAACACATAGTACGTTAGAACAGATTTGTATACGAGAGTGGATGATCTCAGGAGGTTGTAAATATACAATCACGAATATTATTTTTGCACCTTTGTTAACAGTGTGCAGCACGACTTAACACTTCAAATAATAGGGGCTATACATACTTACACACATAAAAGTGTATTACGGCTAACTTCTAGTATCCATGAAAGGTCTGTTTCTAGGGAAACTGCAGCACGACGAGATCATGATAGTAATTTCTATGACTGATTGTTTTAGATTTATCGTGATTAACTAATCGAATTCGTAAAATATATAGTGAATTATCAACTCATCATCATCATCATTTCAGCCGAAAGACGTCCACAGCTGGACATAGGCCTCCCCCAAAAGGGGTTTTGCCATAATCGCCACGCTTGGCAGGCGGGTTGGCGATCAGTATGGTGGTCAAATGCATAGAAGACGCTGCTGCCCATTCTGTAGTAGTCCCTTCGTCGCCTTCTACGACACCCACGGGAAGAAATAGGATCTTATCAACTATCTTATTGAATTAAACAAACGTTATTTAGTGAGTCAACCGGTAAATTAGCGAAATTGCAAGGTCGTTCATTATTTACTGTCTTTGTTTGTAGTTGTAAAATGAAAAGGACATAATGGCGGCGGTGTGTTAACTGTTTGTTAGTTCTGACGGACAGTGAGGCCACCCATCATCGTATTTGTCTGCAAGTGGGTCTAAACTCTACGAACTAAATTGTGTGTGTTTAGTATGAGTAACGTTAATTTATGAGGAGCTCATACCTGTATATCAACATAGCACTATTTCGCTGTGACCGAATTACACCAACTCCACAGTTTTCAACGCATTCTGTTCTATTATCAAATACCTCGTAAAATGTCTGAGCATTCACGTGAAATGTGCTAATAAATTTATGGACCAACATACATTAAGTCGTTAAAAATCACACAAATTTCAAGACAATTTATTCGATGTTGAAATAAAAGACAGCAAGCAACTTTTCCGCCCGTTTACTTCTAGTTTTTAATCTACCTTGAACGTCTGAAGTCTGGTCGCGAACATATAAACGGCACGGTTGGCGCAGTGGCTAAGCGACTGACTGCTGCGGTGCGTGTCGCGGGTTCGATTCCCGCACGGAACAAATATTTGTATGACCTACAAGTAGTTGTTCCGGGTCTGGCTGTTTGTGCAGGACGGGCGTTTTGGGGGGACTGTCTTAAATTTTGACGTTAAAAAAGAGCTGACTCTCAGCCTAGTTTGAATAAATGACTTTTGATTTTTTTTTTTGTGTATATGAGTTTAAATGTTTGTAAACGCACCCACAATACAGGAGGAATTCCTAGTGTGGGGCGACGTTTAAAAAAAATATACATATATTTTCTCAAAGTTGTGTATGTTTACAAAATCATTTTAATTCAATGACAGGAGTTTTAATTAAAATAAAGATTTAGCGAATCAAGTAACTGCTTCAATATTAGAAATGGCTACCCTGCTCACTAATAGTCGTTAATTACAGTCTAGTTTCCGCTGACATTACCAGATTATATTTTATTAGCGTCAGCCACGACTGGCTACATCGCCGCTAGGAGGGAACGCCTCCTCGAGTAAACATGAATGGTCCCAGCTCAGATATTCACAGCAATTAAATGCGTACGTGCCTGCAATTTCATGCGAATCGTACTTTGGGACGGCGCGGCGGTTGGCAAAGCGAATTTCGCTAATGCGAGTGGGTATTAAAAAACATGGTCATATTTATAACGTGACGTGAGACAGCGGCGCGGGCGACGCGACAGGCGCGCGTGCGCGTGCCGTTAAGCTGAATGAGTGCTCGTTAAAAAGCAACCCGCCGTGTAATTAGCAGCCGGCACTACATAAGCCAATGAAAATAAAACAAAGTCGCCATGTCCCACGGCCCCGGGCGCCTCGTGACTGCTCTCACGGATCCATCACGAAATTTTACACTCGCACTGCATCTTATTACGTGTTATGAAAGGCCTCTTGTAAGTGACAGTGCCTTTTAAGGCAACCCAGCGCCCTATGCGATACCGCGGGTGACCATTAATGCTGCATGCGGCTCTTTATAAGCAACTAAATTTTGTTCAAGTTTTTACAAGAAATGTCTCTGCTTCTCACTTATCTTGGGTTTTCTAGATTTAAAACTGTAGCATGTGATTTCGCGAAAAATTCATGTAGGAAATTAGTAAGCGATAAATGAAACCGTTGCTAGTAACTGCACATACCATACTTACCATAGATTTCAGTGTAAGTTTTGTCGGACAAACTGGTATTGACATAATTTCAGAAGTATTTAACAGTTCTCCTTAGTTACTTCTGAAATTGTTTCAGTTCATAAGTTAGTAGCTAAGTTCAAATATTTCCAGGTTTTCAGCTAATGAAGCATCCAAATGATTCTTTTTTTAACTGTGAACTAAAGTATAGGAAAATGTTAAGGCAACAGCAAAAATACCTACATGATGGCTTAAGGTAACAATTCAATCAAAAGGTTGATCAGAATGTACGTTAAACGAGACGTAAATAGGAAAACGCAGCTGCCGGGGGCGGCTATTATCGCGTCAGAAAGAGCGAGTTTTATCTCTCAATTTAGTGATAATTTCATAAAGCGGCGCAGGCAGCGCCGGCGCACGGGCGTCTCGCGCGCGGGAGGTCCGCACTTGCATCGCTTAAGGTAACACTAATTGCAAACCGCTTTAAGGACGCTGATCGATAACACGATAATGTCTTTAATGCCGGCCCTGTGTCGGCTCTGAAAATTACATTTCGTCTTGTCGATTCACAAAAATAATTATCGCTCCACACATGTGCCGTAACTTACATACAGAAACGGTATGGGGCCCAATAAACGTGAATTTACTCGAAATAACATCGCCGGGTCATTAGATTTGTTAGCGGTGTCGGCGCATAAATCCTAAGATCCCTCGGTTGGTATGCGACACAGCCGCTCGTTTAAGATGGAATTGATATGAGTAAGGCGCAAGGTGCCGCGTGCCTTCACGCCCTTCGGCAACACTCAAACATGGATTTTTCTGCGTAAATTGCAAGTATATATAACTCTTAATAGTAGGTACCTACATAAACGTATACAACGATTAATAAGATGTTATTTGTTATCAAAAGGAAAATCAATGAATCTCTAAAAGACACCAAGTGATCACACAGTAGGAAAAATAACCGTTAACAAAAGCTTCTAGGAAAAAATACAGTTAGTGAATGGAATTCGGTTCGATTCAGATGTGAGGGAAATACTAAAGTCAAGGAGAGTGAGCATGTCCCGACCGAGGAAGATACAAAAAGTACGGCGAATTCTTGTGTACAAAAAACTTAAAAAAGACCCTGCATTTAAAACTGCATTTTAACGCAAGTTTCTGAATATCGACAATTCTTTTACATAAAATGCTAACGACCTAAATAAAACTGTTTAATATGTACGTAATGTTCGCATGTATAGTAACTCGTATGTGCGGGAGGCGTGAGAGCGTGGAACAATTTAGCGCGGCGCAAGAGAGCACAAATTGCAACCAGTTGCATAACATGCATTATTTAAACGCGACAACCTTATAAGAAAGTATTAATGTGATAGAGACTACGTACGACACATGCGGTGAGTCACAGCGAGCTCAATGACCCTCGCTCACCCGCCGACGCATACTATTCCTGTGCTGCCATGCACTACATTGCTTCATTTCGAAACATTAGCTAACTTTCAAAAATCACAATTAGCTAGTGTCAATCATAATCACTACAATCCTCTAAAAACAACTTCCTCCTTGACCCGGCTGCCAACACGAGCGCTCTGCATCACACCGACGCGGCGCAGGCGCACCGCTATCGACACTATTTATGTACAATTATAATAAATGATCTCATCAAAGGTCTATGTACTCTCGTAAACAGAATTAGTTCAGGCGACCTTCGAAGAAAAACGTTTGCCTATTTGTTATGTCCACCACACTACGAATTTTATTATGAGTCATGAAACATTTCCCCAACGTTCGTCTATGATACAATATCGGAGGCTTATCGCGGCAGGCCTGGCGCGGCAACAAACGGACAGAATCGTGTCAGTACATCATTCATCAGCTGGCCGCAAACGTGTAAATTTGCATACGACCACGAGTGCAGTCTCGCGGGCGTCGACTGGAATTAAAGAGGGTCGAGAGAGCCGATCTCGTGTCGATACTGTCACATGACTAATGGAGCAGGCGCCGATCACAGATATCGACAAATAAAAATATGGCTGGCCACCGCCGCGGCCGCCAAGCTGCGCCGCGCCTGCGCCGCGCCGCGCTCCCACAGCGCGACGGCGCGTGTGACTCACCGTACGACACAACATGTCACTTGCTGCCCGACACGTTGATGTCTCGATCATTGTAAAGAATCACACATCCACACTTATCGATGTCATTATTTACAAACAACATTTTGACAGCAACACGATAGCGCTGAAGTCAGCTCAAGCCGCGAAAGTGACATATCAGGTGAGAGATTGAGGGGAACAAGTTTAGTGAAAGTCATGATCAACAGCACTTTTTCATTGACATGAGTTTCCTGGCACCAGCAGAAGAATTGCAATATTCCATAGATCACATCCATATAGGACGAATAGGCACTATGTTGGACTACTACTTGCACTCTTCACCATGTGTCAAAGATAAAAATAAAAAGTCTATATTATACAGTGGCAGAGACACATCGACGCGCAACCTGTAACCATAGATTCAGTACATCATTCTGAACTCCCTGCAAACAAATAAATCGTCGGTAATAAAATAAAATTGCTGTTTCATAGAAAAGTGCAATACCTACTACCGGTTAAACTGTATCGAACAACTAGTTTTTTTTTTTTTCTTTAATTACCTACGACAAATTTCTACGTTAGGATTCTAGAATCATGTGCTAATTTCATGGTCACAGTTTGCGCATCGATGTCCTGTCACCGTAATTTCAACGGAAATTATTTGAGAGCGAACACCGATACTTCAAAGAGACTCAAAGGTCTCTTTACATTTTTAAACAGCATAATAATCCCCCTTGGTGACCGAAACTGGTATGTTTTAGAACAATTACAAAAATTTCAGCGATATTAAAATAAATCATTTGCGATTAGCCCCAATTTCTATTACCAAATTACTCTGCCAAAGATATTATTAAAATTAATACACAAAATGAAAATAAAAAGTATTTATTTGACCCAAAATAAATCGTTTCTTTCATATACTACGTATACCTTTTTATAAGATGACAAATTTAAAAGATGAAAAATAATTAAAATTAAAACGAAAATACCAATATGAAAATGCAGTTTACAACGTGCGTTGGGCAGTTTAGTCGTTAGGCGATGCGCCTTGGGCGGGGGCGGCCTTCTACGGCGGAACGATAACTAAAGGTCATTGACTCGCTTACATTTATCATTGTTATGCAACTGTAAGACATTCAGGTGTCAAATGGTGGAAATGTACTTATCTATTTACTCTGAAACGTTATCGCGACGGGGAAATTTATCTCTATCACTAATAGTTTCGAGAAAAATGTTATCTTTAAAAAAAGTAAATGAAATGTAAATCTTTAAAACACTTTTATGTTACACATAATTTATGTGGTATAAAATAGGTTTTTACATGAATCATTCTTGAAATATTTTTACATAAAAAATAGACCGTCAAGTTTCTGCTGGGCGGACCGTCTTCTAGTAACGTCGCTGGCCCGGTCTTGTATCTCCATCGTCTATCAACGATAAGCAAATCAGATACTTATATCAAAGGCACCAGGTAGCTGCTTAGAAAGTGCTCGATGGATTGAAATGGTAAAAGATCAACCTATCATAAAAAGTAATGTTCACTGTCAACGAGCACGCTTAGTTAGTAAAAGTCAGCACAAACTGTTATTAAGAAAACTGTTTACGTAGTTAACGTCATTGTTTGTCGGTAGGAAAAGTTTGACGTACATGAATAGGCGAGCTCGTGAAATAGATTACGTTTACGAGGTCCAGCGGAAGCGCGTCTCGCACTCATTAAGTGTCGGTACCTTGCCAAATGTTAGTGCAGGCGCTGGTCGGGCTGCAACAGACAGGCGCGGGCGACGGCGGCGAGGACAGACGCATCCGCAACGTCGCGTGACGCGCCATCACCACTAAATATACCGCCGTGACAATGAGACACATCGCCGCCGCCCGCCGCGCGATAATTGCCTAAAACTGAAAGTGCTAAACTTCTCTACCCGCCTTTGTCAGCCTTAATAAAAGGAGGTTCAACAACCTAGCGGAGACCACGAATGACGCCTCGTCTAGATATATGCGGTATGCGGTTAATATCTACTGAGATCGAAATAAATCGCTAGGATTATTGCCAAGTGGAAAATCATTATACCTAATATATTGGACGCGTGGAATTCACTTTGACAATATTTTGACAGTGTGCGGTCTGGGAGCTTTAGTTTAGAGCCGCTCACTACGAGCAGCGCGCCAGACTTTTATCATTATTTTTATTTTCTTAGCGTTTTGTAATAGTGATTCATCGGATTCTGCTTAAGGATCTATTTTGATGCGGCTATTAATGTGACCGAGTATTGTTATTTCGGGCCTACTAGAATGAGCGTAGATTGGAATAGAGATGAAAGTTTTTGTGCGTTTTGCCACACGCTGGTGTCGGCGTCGCATATTAGTGTGTCGTCAGAGTAGGCGTGCCCTTTATCTGCGCTCGCGAGTGGAGCCGCGAGCAGCGCTGCGCCCGCGCCGCCGCGCCAAGAGAAACGGGCGCCGCCGGTGCCCATCTAAGGAGCGCAACTGTACAACCGGACAGACTGCCCCCTATTTAGACTGATCAGCCCGTAATTTTGACTTGACATCTTAGCGCAGGCTCTCGTTTTAGCCAACTTAACGCGAAAATGAGCAATAATTATAAGTTGCAAACGAATAGTAAAAGAAATTATGGCATGAGTGCTATTTAAGTCACTGCATCTGGTACATTGTATTTGCAACTTTCAAATTGCAACCATGTTCATAAAACTACAACTTTAGGACCAGCAGCACGATCAACTAAAGCTTTGTAGGTACTTGTGTGATTAGCATAAACATTGGCTTTAATCAATTCTGCTACTGATAGAACTTATTTATTATCTAGTGTGTGGGCCAGGCAGTGCATGACATGCCATGATACTATCAGAAAAACGACCAATTGTGACAGACACAACTTTAGGAACCCCTATTTTTTTTTATTGAGGGTGGGATATCATCAAATAACTTCTCCCACTCTGGGTGGAGCAGGAGGGCGTGTCTGACTTTTACTGATTCAAACCCACCCGTATTCCCTTAGTTGCCTGTTTGCCAGGGGCCGCGGTATCTCTTTCGAACAACCCGCACCCCTGGCAGGCATCAGCCCTTCAGCTTGTGCTGACATCTTTTTGAGGCGCGGGTGGAACACAAAGCGCCGTCGACCCGGACTTGGTCCTTACCGGACAGTGAGCTGGTAGTGAACCTAGCATTTATGTATTTGTTGATTTTGTCGCATAGATACAATGGCATCCAACATCCCAGTGCACCTCGATCTGTACGTAAGTACTTCACGCTCGATTATTTGTTTTCAGTACTCACAAAGCATGTCTACATTGTATTCTTTCTGGAACATCAAACATGAACACTGAAAACAATGGTTTATAGCAGGAAAACATTCATCAAGCGCGAGGCTGTGCTTAATGCGCCCCTGTCGCGAGGTCGACGCACTGTCATTACGTACGTTATGTACAATACGTATGTATCGCAGACGCCAAACGCACCACTACAGATGTTCCAGTTTTTTCGCTAAGTAGCCTGGGAGCGAGCGCGACTCCGCGACGCTCAATTATCTCCACAATATAGGATTAGCAAAGAATGCCCTCGAGCTGCGGCCCGCAGACAGCGAGACGACCGTCGATACTCTACACCGCAATCAATCGCTCCTGTTTCTAACTACACACTACACGTGCACACACTATTATGTACTCGGACACTATTATAAATAGCTGTGCGACGACTGCATTAGCTGCGGTCCAAATGACTAAACACTATCCTGATTGTAAACTATGCTACATTTACATATTTCAAAACAATGGAAGGATGGTCGTAGTTATTTAAATTAAACACCTGTGACTGATCGTCCAGTAATTTTTTTCTTAGGGATTCAGTACTATAGACGTACTTGTACATTAAATACAACTTTGTAATGTAGAATTTCTAATAAATCCTATTCTATCAAAACACAGTTTTCCTGAGGGCCTATTGAAAACGCAGTCTAACCAGACATCATCATCTCTGCCTAGCCTTTTCACAACAATGTTGCCGTCGACGGTATTTTACAAAGAGCGACTGCCTATCTGACTTCCACGACCCAGTTACCACGACACCCCTTGGTAAGACTGCTTGTCAAACTTTCGGGCTTCTGATGACCCGTAACGACTTATTCACGAATGACAGCCGGGAGTTGTCTAATCAGAATACGCGAAGGAAATATGCAGAATCATCGGACTTGTTCGACGAGAGACCTGTTCATAACTCACTAAGTATGTGCATACATATGACAATCAATTAAGAACGCCTGGCTGCCTACTCCGCGCACATATAGGCTCTATAATACTTTACTTTATATTAAAGTAAACACATACTCTCAAGTGTCATTGCTGTCAAGAAAGATAATAACGTAACTGCATACTCTGTGCAACAGCTCTAAGTCGTTTGACAACATAACTTAAAATACTCACGCATAAGGACATAGTTTACACACATAGTCACTTACAGGCTTTGCGTTCAAGCAACAGCTTGGATATGAAAGTCACACTAGCATTTATCCAAACACGTTTCGCGACCGATTGAGAAGAGTGCTCGGATCCATTACGTGCTGCGTGAATAAACAAACTGTCGTCGCTCGATTATCGCCATTAGTGCATCTGAAATAAGTGTGAGGTTCGCGAGCGCCAATCCAACCAGTCGTGTTTGTTGTCGACGCTCGAACAGCTCCGGCAATGGCCAATCTCTAGGAAATTGACATTCGGCGCCAAAAGGAGCTCTGTGAGTGATTGTCAGTGCACCATTTGGCGCGAACTGAGCGCGGCTAAATATTTATCGAGTCTGGAGTTATAAATGGCAGCGTGTTTGTACTTTATTTTGAAATACTTATCGCCGATGGATTTATACAAATGTAAGCGTTAATATTAAATCATTTTTGTCCAAGTAGTCCAAGATGAGACAAAGAAAATTTAAGTAAATACTGATAACAAAACTATTTCATGAAAGTATGTTGTCCCACAAAGAATAGCCATATGGATGTTATCGACCCGCTTCCATTTTCCATGCGGCAAATTGTATTATTTTATCAATCAACTACACATAATAGTAGATGATTAAACTATGAATGTGTATGTTTCTTAACACAAATGCTAACATCAGACATAACGGCACGTCGACAAAGCACCATTATGAAAATGTACAACTAATAAAGCAAACAAATGTGTACCAACAGAGAGATATAGAAATAATAAAGTACTCATCTTTTGTTTTCTCAATACCAAAGCAAACGATTCTGATGCCAATTGGTAACGTAAAGAAAATTAACTTCTAAACAGACAATCAACACTCGAATAGCCACATCCTGTCGGTTTTTATTTGCAATGTCTGTCTGTATATTTGTTAGCCACCAGTTAGTCAACTGTGATATGAGTATATTTGTAAGAAACGAGGAAATTTTCTTGTAGGCACGTTTGACGGGTTCCAGTGCCTACTTTTTTATTTGTCAAGGTAGTGCGCAATGAGAACAGCATTGATGCATACAAAAAATATTCGTCGACTTTTTAATTCGCATCAATTTACACAACCTTTTTATATAGCGCTATATTATTTTTACCGCAGTTAAACATATGCTTACGAAAGCTCCCTTTTATAATTGACTGAATAAAATAATTGGTACCTATATTTGTTATTTATATATTAACCTTATCTACAACGGCATGAATTATGTAAAAAGAGGAAGTTGTTCAAATTTGCATTCAAGAATCCAGCCTTCCTTACAAGTGAAAACTTAACAATGGGCTTTCCTATGGCTCATCAATTTCTCTCATTTTGTTTTTATTATAATACTCATTTAAGCAGCAACTTTGCAAAAATACAATTGTATGGAAACTATGTAGCATCATGCATCGTCAGCGCTACGTCAGCGTAGCACTCGCGGCGTCTAAGCAACGTCTGCGTAGCGGCTGTGTTGCGTAGCGGCTACGCATCGTCTACGAAACTAGAGGTTTCGTAGCGTCTACGCCTATGCTGAATACAACGAAGTGAAGAGAAATTAAACACTTTGTTTTATTCTAAACAACTGATTGAGGTTCTCCTTTGCTAATATAATTTAATAAGGACAATGGGCACAAAATATGCCATTCAACTAAGAAGCACTTTTAGGACTCCGGTGGAGTTGTGGAAAGATACAGATCCAATAAGCAAAAGGACTTGAGAATAAAATTCCTTTAGATAACATAAATCCGCAGTTGACTAAGACTTGACGCCGGACTCATAGTCACACAAACACTATTGTAAGAAAACTTTTGCATTATAATAATTAATTGCTAATTTATGCGCGTGTATGAGGTAAACAAATGACGCCTCCTCCTCACACCTGTGCTCACCCAATTAACTTATGAACCCAACATTGCTCAACGATGGACTCCATTGAACCTATTGTCCAGCTAGTATTAGAAACATCCTACATGACCTAGCCGCAGTACTGTGCCCTAATTAACTTCAGTCCACTACGCACATTCATATTGAACGTTAGTATTAAGTCAAACACTAAGGGTCTCGTTATTCATTCCCCAGTATGAATAATTAAAATATTGCGCAGTGAACTCTGATGTTTACGAGACAATCGCATGCAAATTACTTACTCGTACACGAGTGTTATATGTAATTTGTATCATGTTAATTATTACTACAACTGTTCTTATATGCGGGCTGATGAAATTTTATACCCTTGTCGCGAGCCCGCGGACGTAAAGCCACGGACATTATTAGTTTTGCTTACATTCAAAGTTCCAGTGAAGGGAATTCAAAGGAGTTAGATTTAATGCTTCATAACTAACTATCCTATGTCGGTGTCGAGAATTGACAAACGCGATGGTGTAAGGTTGCACTAGAAGCAGAGATGCGCGAGCGCGGCGCGGCGGCGGATGCACGTGCGCGGCTCAATGGGCTAGCGTGCTGAACCGCGGCTTGCACTTCCGACTCACATTCATTCCCGCGCCATTCATACAACTGCGTCATTCATTTAATTCAAGTTCATAACGAGACCCGTACGTGGGAGGAGCTCCGTAAGTCGGCCACCACACCCGCGCCCCGCTCTCGGCGACATATCGCATTATCCAAAACTTTTATTATCGATAAAGATAAACAGAGTCGTTTGCGGGATCCGAGCGCTCCTCGGCGAAAATGGCCATAAAATAAATCGGATCTCTCAAAGTTCCGAATTGCATTTATCGCTTCTCCGTATTCAATCTCGGACGCTTTAAATTCTCCAAGGTGCGCAATATTTCACGGGTTCTTAAGAGTAAACTTCTAATTAAATTCCGACGGTGGCATCTCCGACACCGGACGTGCTCCTTAGGGGCCCGGACAGCTACAAAATGATCGAATTTTAAGGATCGAGACAAGGTGTAGGTGGCACGCAGCGCGGCGGCCGCGTGGCGCCGAGATGGTATCGCCGCGGCGTGGCGTCCCACCAGCGTGCGATACTTTTCTAACTTTTTGGTTTAGCGGGTCGCGCGGGGGCATATTGTGTGCAATTGTAGCACGCGAGGGCACCGCAGGCCGACGACCCGGCCGTCGCTCGCTCCGTATAATCCGACAGCATTATGGTCGACCCGGCGCCTTTGTAGACTACCGGCTTAATGAGGGCCGTGGGTGGCTTATGACACGTCAGGATCTGATCATAAAGGTGCCAAAAATTCTACCTGCGCGGACGACATTCCTATCTCACGCCTTTGAAAATTAATGTCTATTGTCTGCGGATGCTGTCTGGAGGCGTCAGGGATTAGGAATGACATGCTGTTATTTATCTGCAGAGGACACATGTGTAAGTCTGGCGCGATTAAAATATATTGAATTATTTGGTGTTCCAATGTGGCGATGACTCCTGGTGTAGCGTCGGGTTTAATTGAGATGTATGCACTCAAATTCTTTGACCCCAATTAATTTCGTGGAAGTGAGTTCGTCGGGCGTTAATTAAGTGCGCTAATATTTGTGTGGAGAACACGCAGCGGGCAAACACCATGTTCATTGTAATTGTAGATGATATCTAATTCGCTTGCGCAGAAAGCACATGAAGAGCTTTCTGCGAGCAACGTATTTCACGTAGCCTACACCTACAGGCATACAAACAACTTTATTTCCCATAGGTAAACCAATAAACAACCAATTTATTTAATTATATAAGCGCGCACAGGCACACATACACAACCTCCACATGTCAAGGAACCTCACATTTCGCACGCTAATTATTTTAACTTCTATGAATTTTGCGTTGGTATCTTTTATCATCAGATAAAATTTTATGGTTTTATTCCGGTTTTGCTTTGGCACGTAGTAACTTAATGTGTTTGTGTAGTAGAATGATGTGAGCATACGGTATGATGATGTGCATGTACTTATGTAGCCCTCGGTTAATGCAATTTGAGTGCAATGGTAATGATGTGACGTCAGTCAGCGGGTCGTTTGTTACGCCCAGCTTCGCTGCGGGGCAATGAACCAGCGACTGAATTGGACGTAAGTGTCCTGCGACGCTGCGCCCGCGCCACGGACATAACGCAACCCAACCACGATTTACGACATTACGAGTGACGCCATGCAATATGATTGTAACTTGCAAAATTAACTTTACTTCGTCAAAGTAAGTACGGCAAGTCGGCAACATTCACATACGGGTACGAGGCCTAATGGTGATGATAGTCTATAAATCTATCAATTGCGTTTGATGTGCATCTATACGAGGTAATAATGTATGGAAGACGCATTAAGTAACGTGCTGCACAGCGTAGCACACACCTACTTAGCTAGTTGTTTGGTATGTCACTTTTTACATCCTATCTAAACAGATCCGATCAAGTTAGTACATACTTAGTAATATAGGCGTACCTAGGTATGAACAGTTTATTCAAATGACCTACCAGTAGAATTCCGATACAGGAGAAGGCAATTGTAAAATAATACGAGTAGGTAAAGCGACAATTAGTGAACGATATCGGAGTGCGGCGGTGCGCGGGCGCAGCGGTGTTACAATGAGGCGCAATCAAGCGCGAGTACATTTTCATTCCCCGCGCGATGCGACTGCGTGCACGCAAACAATCTTATATAATATTTGCGTATAAATGAGCATTTAAAACATTCCACAAATAAGGGTTGGGTATCCGCTAATAACTCGTATACTTTACAACTTCACATTCTGCGTTTGCGAGCTGAGATTGTTATCTAGCACAATGCTTGTGCATATGGCTTCCAACGTCCAAAACATGTCTAATTACTTATTTTATTATTTACTTGTGAGGATTTATTACTGAGGTGGGGAGTTTTCACACATAAAACTGAATAGGAACATAATTTTAATCTTAATTGCGATATGAGTCGCTTGACTTCATTTGGTCATTATTTTAGCCAAAGAATAAAATAGAGATTTATATTAAAAATAAACAACGAACTTCTTTATCTGCCATTTCATTTCTAGACCACAATGTTGGTCACCCAAGACGTCATGGATTTTTTTTAATGATACGAGATGACTCTCATCGTCTGCCTAGCGTTTTCCCCACTAAGTTGGGGTCGGCTTCCAGGCTAACCGAATGCAGCTGAATATCAGTATTGAACCTGAAGCGACGGCCTATCTGACCTTCACAACCCAGTAACTGAGTAAGATGACCTTGATGACCTCGAAAAGCTGACAACTATGTCAGACTTTCGGGATTATGACGACCCGTAACGACTGTCAAAGATCTACGAAAGACAGTCTGTCCGAGGCACGGTGGGCTCTTGGTACGTAAAGATGGTCACCCATCCCCGGACCAACCGCGGCAAGCGTAACTTAACCTGATCCATTGACCCGTGTGCCCGTCATACATAGCCACAAGCCCCTCCATGAGATGACTCTATCAAGCAAAAAGATGAAATACATAGAAAAACACTTTTCTCCACGATTCTTGTGATCCCTATTATGACGAATGGAACGGCAAAAATCTTTTGTTTTAGAAATCAAACTAGAACCTTTAATAACGACATAAGGTACTGAAACTCGTGGTGATTCAATTTAACTTGTTGCAGGGAAGAATCATAACAATCTATAAGAAATCTATTTATCGAAAGCTTGTGAATCGGGGGCTGGCTAGACCGACATGTAGGTACCTACTAAAATAAAAATACAAATGACATCAGAACCCAGAGCAATCACCGGCACGGACTAAAAGTCAGAGTTACAACAAATTTCGAATACCTATCCGCTATCAAGAGTATAAAAAGTACTTTTGATGGCACGCCGCTCTCGGGTTAAAAGATCAGCCCGATAAGGTTCGATCATAGTGTTAAAAATAACAATGCGCGAACTGTACTTTTGTTTTCATGTTTATTAACGATCCGTGATGTTTTGGTCAGCACTTCCTGTTGCTCTTGTTTTCATTTAATACCAACAAAATATTAAGTTGCTGTTTATCGTCCCTTTTAGAACCATACAAAAACTTTGCGCAACTTTTCACAACGCAGGAAAAACAGTTTTCGAATGCAACGCAGGAAAAACCATTTTTCTATTGGATACCGTTTATGTATTTAAGTTAATCTTAATATAAAGAAGTAAATATTTATACTAACTACACGAGCAGTTATCAATTTGTTCAATCTGAGTTGCATAAATATATATTGTGTAGGTTTATAAATAAATGTCTGGGAATTTATACTCAAATAGTTGTAGTGACGAGGTTTTTATAACACCCAACTTCGCCTGTACCATAAATAATGATTAGGAAAATTATACCTATCTCCCTCATAAATTGGGCCTATTGTCCCTTAGACCCCTTCCAAGAACACGCGAGGCTATTGGTAGCATACTAATAGTTTTATTTGCTAATTTGATTGAAGCCATGTATTTATTTAACAGTAGGTCTAGAGCGGCACGATTGAAACTGTAGCTTCTCAAACATCGCCCTCCAGCTGACTATGTTGAGCCTGCAGAAAGGCTTCCAGCGGACCACCAACTGCCATGGTAAACCTGAAGACCTCTTAATGGACTAAGAAGGTAGGTGGGCCGCCGCCGTCACAACTTAGTCAGGTGCGACTGTGGAGCCACAACGCAAACGATGCCTCAACTCTTGTCCTGCCTCTGTGTACACTAACACCTGCACTATGAAAGACCTTTGCGAGGCCAACGATGACGCTGTAGAAGTGGCTGAATTCTGGTCGAAGCTTAATACAACGAGGAAGAATTTAACAGCATATTTTTGACACAACAAACGTTGTTGAGAAAAGGTACCTGAGTGTATCGATCGATAATAACTGAATTGATAACCACGTCACAATCAATCAGAAATGTGACATTCGAAGTTGTCAGGTGACGAGCGGCCATTGCTGCCGTTCCGCGTTGTTTTCGTTTGTACTACAGTTACGCAAGCCTCCAACCTGAAATTAGCACGCCCTTTCAGCCGACACCCACTGCTATCGCACGTCATGCGTTTGCGACGAATAACACTCTGTATGTACTTACGTACTTATAAGTACTAATGACTACATTATAGTTCTAAGAGATTTTTTAAGAGTACACCCGGAACCCGCCAGAATTATATAAATCGAGCCAAACGGGTCGTCAAAATGTCCACAAAGGCTTGAAAATTTCCCGTCACATCACGTCTTGTCTCGGTCGCCCGTCTAGACATCACAGACGAACACAACTTTTTTCTCTTCTCGGTAATACAATTTTTGGCAGACTTGTTAATACAATCTTGGCAAACATTTGCAACTTTTATCAAGTCCGGAAAATGAATGAAAGCTGTCACCGTGAGTCACGTCGGCCATCGAGCGGGACTTAGAAAGTCCTTGCTGTCTATTCAAATGATATAAGTAATGACATCACTCGCGGACGCAAGGCTAAAGCTGTAAACTTAATTAGATGTGATCATTTAATCTTACATCTATTTAGTTATTTACAGTGCTATGACGAGAATTAAAATAGCACAGTAACCTTCAATTGAAAAATGATTATTTTTTGTGTTTTATCATAACTTGATACAACATAATGCCTCCTAACTGAACTGACATAAATAGGGAATAGACTAACAGGCCTAACCTAACATATGCATATAAAATCGTATGTGTATTTGAGGCGATCGACAATTCGTCATAACACAAATCGATAAGATTGTAAAATCATACGACATTGATATTCACGTACATGTGCTCTGAGTATCTGATGATGATATAACAATTGCAAGACAATACAATTTGTATGAAATCATGTCTTATGCGATTTTATTTTTCACTTTCGACCTTGTGATAATATTTTGATATTACTCGTATCTACCAAAACCTTATCAGATTTGGGTTTAATTCATCAATAAGTGTGACTAACTGAAACTACAATAACGATGTAATATTAATTTTATCTCTGTTTATTTTAAAATTTACTGGAAAGATTTAGTTAAACCTATTGTATTTTTAAATGTAGATAGTGCTTTCTTTCTAAAATGTTATTGTCTGATAGAGCATCGTTTATCAAGTGGTACCTAGTTACCTATACCTCAGTGGTCACA
Organism: Polymixis lichenea; assembly: GCA_949091785.1. NCBI lineage: Eukaryota > Metazoa > Arthropoda > Insecta > Lepidoptera > Noctuidae > Polymixis > Polymixis lichenea. Next base: position 10,933,323 of record OX420945.1, on the reverse strand, counting down.
GAGGGTACATCAGCAGCATTTTCCACTTTGCGCTAATTAGAGATAACCCGCTTATCTTTCTACTTTTCAGACTTATTACGTAATTTCTATTTTTTCATATAGATATTCTAGAAACGTTTTTTTATAGAAATTTCATCACACACGGGCAATCGCCTGTGTGGATAAGATTGATGCGTTACACACCAATACAAATATGAAGGATATTATTTGATGCAAATAATTTTAGTTGTTTATAAGTTTCAGAGAAAATCAAGTTTCCCCGAAAACCTTTCCGAGCGATTCATTGACAGAAATAGATAAAGTAATAAATATTTACGAGATTACTTTTGACAAGTCTTTGTCCGATAACAGATTAGTTATTGTAGCATCCTCCGAAAATAAAACCTCTCGACAATTCTCTCCGTTTGTTGACGAAAGTCAGCGGCTCTCACGTGGTATTGTTTTTATTATCCCCGAGTATCGCAGCTGGTATCGGCTCCACTGATAACGATACGAGCATTGATAAACAATTTAAAACACAGGCTCACTGGTTAACTCTCTGAGACTAATGCATACGTGCGTTTTAATTGGTCTAGTAGACGGAGACCGGTGAGGAAACCTCGGAATGTAATTATTGACATAAACACACGTGCCTATTGCTGTTCACTGTTTCCCTAAGCACGGCGAGCGCGTCCCGCAGCTAAGCGGCGGCGGCGGCCGGCGGCCGGCTCGCTGACGCTGGGCAGATGAGAAAGATCGATGTGCATTTAATTACGGCGGCCGGCATCGTTGGCAGCGCATGCGGCGCATGATGCAGCGTGCACTCACCGGCGGGGCGCGTGGTGCGGCGCGCGGGCTCGTCCTCGCGCAGGTCGGGCGCGTGGCGGCGCGCGGCGCCTGGGCCCAGCGCCGCCAGCGCCAGCAGCAGCAACGCGCTCAGCATGGCGCCGCCGCACTGTGTCTCACGGGGTCCGACCGCTCCCGGCCACGAGCTCACTATTTCGGCCGCGCGCGCTCGGTTCGTACGGAGGTGCAGCGAGCGCAGATTCGCGATCGTAGCGCGCGTCTCGGAGGCGTCGTCGTAGCGCGACGGCTGAGCCGGACTGAGACGAGCGCCGCGCGATTTCCCGGCTGATGCGGCGAGGGGGCCGGCGCGCCCCTTGTGGAAAACGCGGCAATAGCGCGGTGCGGGCGGGGAAAATGCAGCGCCGTCATCCGCCCGCCCCGCCGCCCCGCCTGTCGCGCCGCCCGCCGCACCAACACACACCATTATTAACTACCGATCATTATGGCGACTTAATCCCTGCTACTATTTCTATGTTTTATAAACAAAAACTTAATGTTTACAGATATTTAACTCAGAAAATATAAAATATATGGCCACCATTTTTAATAAATGCGCATATAGTTCCTACCAACACTCATAGATAAGATGATCGCAATTAATTTAATTTGCCAGCAATTGTTTTGAGTGAACCGTTAATTAAAAAATCTGAATTTATAGCTAACTACGTGCAAAAACAACGGATGAATTTCGTAAAAATGTGTCTGTGCATTCAAGACATCTAAAAAATGTGTCTACAGTGAAGAATGAGTAGAAGCCAAAACAATCTGTTTCGCGAGTCTTGTCGGGGTATTCAAATATCCATTAGACATTAATGATACAATGTTAGTAAGATTTTTTTAAATGTTCTCTCACTGAAAATAACATCAAACAAGCTTTACAAACGCAGTAGTAAAAAGTTGGGAGAAGACAGTTTATGAAGTATTCCTATATATTTTCACGATTATTATAAGGATTCCTAATAGAGCAAATATTTTCTGGCATCAACATCAACATCTGCTGTTATATTAAAAATAAACATTTATTAACAGGTCTAATAGCCCTTAGCTACTGCCGTCTACAATATAGTAGATATAAATATAACATAAAATCCAAGATTTATCAAAAGCTTTAGGGCTTCTAAACTAATATTCTGTTTCTGTTTGGATTTACTGTGGAATTGAGTTATCCCCGATTTTACGAGTCCACGGAATTAAACGTCTGTCATAAAAAGAAAAAACGCGAATTGTTATTGCTTTGTCTCGCCGCTGCGATGTGCGTCGAATTCAGACATGTTGAACACATTCATAAGAATTTACAAAATTATTTACATATATTTGGTACAGAACTGTATTTGGCAGCAGGCCCAACTAGTAGTATAATTAATATTTCATATCTGTAGAATATAAACGGGAATATCAATACCTGGTACAATGCTAGTGAATCGCTGTAAAAACTGTTAACGTCATGAGCTATGTGTAAGTTTATAAATAATTATTATGAGTATTATGACCTCGTACTGACTCCGGCGATATTGTACATCTAGACGTAGAATCAGTTAGCTAGATAAAAAATACGTCTAAACGTGTTATATTAAAGAACTGTGTCTAAATTCTGAAATCTAACTTATCTTAAAATATTGAGAAATTAACTTACTATCTCGTAACGTTTAAAGCGTTTCAATCATTTACCGGTTCCTTTTCAATATTGTTTTAAGCATTTGACAGGTAACTTTTATCACAGTTAATAATTGTTAATGTTAAACGTCAATATCGTTTCAAGTACTTATTGTGTTACTGCAACAATGAATCACATCTTGCAAACGAAATTCTGTGGCGCTAACTCACTGCAAAATGAAAATAGGTATACTTTATTGTAAATGCCTGCTTATTGGCAAATCCAGACAAAGCGTTAAATCAGCGTAAAACATTCCAATAAATTCTAGGATATTAAATAAATCCTAGAATAAATTATGAGTTCCCAAATGCGGAAGTTTGAATGTTTGCTAAGCAATAGTAGCGAACGGCTGAAAGGATTCGATTTATTTACGATTTCAAAATTAGATGAAGGTACTGCTGCATTAATTAAAAGCTGGGTAGGTATTGACTATTTTGAAATACCAATCGCCATAGGTGCACCTGAGATGTCTAGCAGAGTAACATGTCAGAAAAAAGCACAGAATCTGGGTGGTTTACCTCACTAGGTATAGTTTATTGGAACAGTAAGTTCTGGTTGGATATCTACCGCCCCTGCCATGGCACGCTTCTCTTGCTCACTCAGATCACACAATCTAAAAATGTTAGCTTTGCCTGGTAGAAAATGTTAGGTCTCTCTTGTTTCATCAAAACAAAATTTACAAATTATCACTTCCCAAAGATTTTTCCGCATAATTTAATTTACCAAATTATTACTTAGCAAATAAACTCTTCACAAATAATTGTAACGCAAACCTAATGTTTCGCAAGTGAACGTTTAAGCAATAACTTGCTTACCAACTAGTACTTTTACTAATTTTAATGTAGCCAAATATTTCAGTTGGTATAACATATTTTACGCAAAATAAAACAAGCCAAATATTTTGTATCGTCAGTTTTCAATTTACCATTTCTATTCAGTCAACGACGATGTTTTATTACAAGGGTGTTTTTTCCACTTGGGACGAATTGTAACCAGGTAATAATAATATTAATATTAAGATTCTGGTAGTAGCTTCTGTTTTACACTAAAAAAATTGTTTTGGCTTGCTTTCTGACAGAATTTGGTTGTGTGGTCACAGTTCTAACCTAACCTAACCTAAAGTTCTGGTAGCAGTTCGTCCGTCGTTCGTAACCATTGACCATTGACCAGTTAACATTGAGATATGGATAAATTTATATATTTGGATAAAGACGGCAGAATTAATCGAATTCTGCAACGACTTGTGTTAACACTGTGAAATAAAATGTCCATTGCAAAAAAAAAAATTAAGTTAAAAAAAAATATTTCGTATCAAATAAATGATTATATTAAAATAAGAGTGCATTTTAAATTATATATTTTCCCAAAAAATCTTAATTTGTCTTTACATTTTTTTCATAACAAATCATTTGGCTAAATGTTTACTATCTAAAGATTGTTTGCTGTAATAAATCATTTGATTAAAAACCAAATGCCTTAATGCCATTACGCTTGATAATACTGCCGAGTGAAAATTTAACCAAATGAAAGTGCATACTAAAATCATTCCAAATATTGCATTGGTATAAAAAAGTTGCAAAAATTTGTTTGGATAATGAAATTTTGTCAAAATCATTTTGGCAAAACGGCTGGATCCCGCAGAAAACATTTTGAAGAAAGAGTTATATTTACTGATAATTGGAGTTAATTATTAAGTTTGCAATAAATGCTTATTAGAAAATTGGGTTTAAACAATAATAATTATCTAGGTAATTTTGGTAGGTTTTCGACCATTTATCGACAAGAGAACTTTAACGGTAGTTGTACTCCAAATACACACGTAGTAATTTGTTAACGTGCGTACCGGAAGACGTAAAGTTGCAAAGCTTCCCACAAGGTGGACCGATGACCTTGTAAAGGCCGCAGGAGTCCGCTGGATGCGGAAAGCACATAACCGGTCGAAGTGGTGGAGCTTGGGGGACGCCTATGTCCAGCAGTGGACGTCTTTTGGCTGAATTGATGATGATGAAGTAAAAAAGCGCCTCTGGTTTCAAAAGATCAATACCAAGCTGTCGTTTTTCGTAAGTTTCTTTAGCACAGTATAAAATAATAATCCCTATACGTAATACTACAATTATATATTAATGTAATTAGGTATTCCCACAGTATGTGTACCACAAGATAATTATTTCGTAGGCAGCCACGCTACGCCATAAACTACGTTCTACGTTGCAAACGATGAGGTACGCACGCTACGCTACAAATAATGAGCTACGGTATACAATAGGCTACGCTTTTCGCTACGCGACTCACAATGAGCTGCGTAGCTCATTGTGAGTCGCGTAGCGAAAACGCAGCTATGGTGCGGTTTCCATTCCTACCTACTAAATACCGACTTAGTATCCGTAGTAACACCCACACAAGGTTTCTACAACTCAATATATCGTATTACGACTTGCGACGTATTTAAATGGAAATTTTATACTGAATGAGATATTTACCAACTCGTCTACCTACCTAGTATTTACCTACTTACGTTTCTGTTATCTTACTTTACACAAAGTTGTAGTTGATTGTGACGTCATGGCAATGATATGATTTAATAATGTTGTTACATTTAAGGCTCGTGTAGGTGATTAATCGTTTCGTTGTTCGAACTTGCTTTCTGTTTATCGTTGGTTAACTAATTAGTTAGGAGGATTTCGATGTTAGATCGACCCAAAAGAGTCGGTAATAGATTTATTTATTCAACGATTTTTATTTGCATTCTATTTAGGGAAGTAAGCAGAAGGCGTAAAAAAAAACCCAGTTGGACATCTTGGAGGTCCTCCTATCCTGACCCTACCCTGATAAATCTCGAATTAAACTTCTCTCGCTATCGAGAGAAATGACTCCTTGGGAGGAGGTACGATCAGATCCACTCCTAGTTTGGAGACGTATCGAATCCATTTGTAGTTTGGACCGCAACTTCCCTTCGCTTATACGAATAAAATCGAGAAGGACAGAAGCTAGGAAAAATTTATTGCCCCTTGGCCCTAACTCCTATTTCTGTATGAACTCCGGGGAAATAAGGAGTGATGGTATGTTATGTAATGGTAGACCACAGGAAGCCTATCCAAGGCGCAAAAAAGAATCTAGCACGTTTCACTCGCACTTGCTTCGGAGATTCCCTGATTCAGAACCATTTCTGCAAAAGTCGACAATATAACTCCTATAACTGTACGAATGGTCGGAAGAAAATGTAACCTACCCGAGGTGCTATTTTTTATCTACTCTCCCTCTTGTATCATAAGTTTTTTGTATGTTTTCCGCTATGTAAGGTAATTTGGCAATTAAGTATCTACCACGAATTTTTGCAACTTACTTTATTTTAAGGTACCTAGGGGCGCTGTAGGTATACCTGCAGAAATCGCTCCATCCTTAAAACTAAAACGAAAAATAAATGTAAAGATGATTATTATTAGTTATTTAAAATTTTCAAAATTCTTCCTATCAGCTTAAAACATAAATACCTACTTCTAGTTAACAGTCATGGCAGCTGGGAGCGTCACTCGCTTATTACCCATAAACACGCAACTAGGATAGTATCGGCAGGTAAATTTGATGTACCTAGAATAAGGAATTATTTCGGCGGCCGAACGCTTGATAAAAGAGTACCATATCTACTCAACCAATTGCCTACTGATATAAGAAGTCAGGAAATAAAAGGTAAATTTGCAAAATTACTTAAGCAGTTCTTTTTCAGGAATTTGTAAACGATGATCTTAGGAAAGTGGTTAGCAAATTGTTGGGGGAGACGGATGGGTGATTGGGTAGCTTTATATTTTTATTATTTCCATACATTTAAGAAGTTATTGTTAGTTGCATTATTTATAAGTGAAGTACAATAAGTGAAAATTTAATGTCCGCACTAATAAACCTTATGTGTAAAAGGTACTATTTGTTCTGTTCCCACTAACAAACCGCGAAAACGGTTTTGTGGGGCATAGTTTTTAAGTTAAGATTTTTTATAAACTTGTTTTCGATAAATAAATAAAATAATAACAATAATAGCCTCGGGCCGGCTCTGCCGAGATATATCTGGCAGCTGGTATATACCTACCTGTCGAAGTCATTGAAGAATTTGCAAACATTTAAACGAGGAATTAAATGAACCAAATAAAATGTTGCTTTTTTTTGTTTTACCTTGTTAAAGCTAGCTGGGTCAAAAACACTCAAAAGAAAATCCCGGAGCCGCCACTGTACCTATAACTGTATCCGTTTCAATTAATATACCTACATTAGATAGATACTTAAAATATAATACTATTAGCCATACCTCCTCACAGAACATATACCTAACAGTCTTATTACGAAATTAGATCTCACTTTAGCCCGAGCATAAAGGCTTCTTGAAACAGCCGCGACGCGACAGCGCGACGCGACACTTGTAGAACAATTTCCTACAAATTTCGCTGTCCGGTAATTACCAAGCCCGGGTCGACGGCGCGTTGTGTTCCACGCGCGCCTCAAAGAGATGTCAGTAACAACTGATGGGACCCGCAAGGGCCGATGCCTGCCAGGGGTGCGGGTTGTTCGAAATAAATACCGCGGCCCATGGCACACAGGCAACTGAGGGAACACGGGTGGGTTTTAGTCAGTAAAATTCTCACATGCCCTCCTGTCCCACCCAGAGCGGGAGAAGTCATTTGATGATTTCCTACGCAAAAAACAAAAAAAAACATGTTGTCATCAAAATTTCTACTACTTTTACATCGGACAGGTCCTTTTTCAAAAAACTTCAAAAATGTTGATACAAGAATCTCAAAGACTTTTAAGATGTTCTGAAAATAAATCCTGGCGGGAAATTTGTTCTTCTTTGAATTAAAATACTTCTAATAATGAACTTTGGCGAAAAATGAAATGGATAAAAGGTTATAAAACTCCCAGGCATTTTATTTATAATGATAAAGCAAGCCTTCTTCTATATAATTTGACTCAAGATTATGTCCCTGTTCGCCAAACATTGTTTAAGTTCAGGACCAATACTTCAGTAGAACTTAATAAAAACATTAAATCCAAAGACACCTGTCCAGGAAATGATGAAATAACATTTTCTATGATTAAATATCTCTCAGAAAATGCTAAAGCAATATTATTATTATTGTATTATACATTTTATCCTTAGGATTAGTACCGAATCAATGGCGAAGATATTGGTGTAATTCCTATTCCTAAGCCCAGAAGAGCCAATAATATGGTATCATCCCCTATTTCACTTAGACCTTTAGACCTATTTCACTTATTTCGTGTAAATGTAAAATCTTCCATTCAATTATTCAAAAGAGATTAGAATGGTATTTTGAAAGTAAATGTTTGTTTGCCGATAACACTTTAGGTTTCAGAAAGTGTAGATTTTGTTTCGATAATTTAAAGTTTTCTATTAGTTACTAGAATTCAAAAAGGTTTTTGTACCAAGTGTGTCACGGTTGGTTGTTTCATAGATGTTGATAATGCCTTCAATAATGTAGATATAACTCAGCTGTTGCTAACACTAGATCGGCTTGGCGTAGGAAATAAGATATGTTTACTCCTGTGGGAGTTTCTACGAGAGAGACATTTAAGTATGAAAGTAAACGACTTACGTATGGTAAGAACAACGGGAAGGGGATTAGCAGAAGGTGACCCTTAATCACCTTTACTGTTTAATGTAACTACTATAGATTTATGTAAAAGAATTCGTTCTGAACATGTTCATGTTTCATGATATGCACATGACTTTTTTGTTTACTCCGTTGGAGATAGTGTAGCTCAAGCTAGTTATTATTTACAGCACTCACTGAACTTACTTGCCAAACTCCTTGCTGATATTGGTTTAGAGATTTCAACTTTTTTTTAAAGGTAAAAATAATGAACCTGGCGGTCTCAAAATCAACAACTCAACCTTGCAGGTACCTGACGCGGACCACACCGACGACGACGACAATGCTCCAGAGGTGACCGAGGTAGAGTTAAGAGTGGCGGTACGTAGGCTAAATGCCAAGAATACGGCCCCAGGACCCGACGTGGCTTGCCTGGAAAAGCTTGGGTCCTGGCCTTGGAGGCTCTCGGGCCTCGACTAAGAGGGCTCCTAAGCGCATGCTTGGAAGAGGGCTGGTTCCCACTTCACTGGAAGACGGGGAAACTGGTCCTCATCAAGAAGCCGGGGCGCCCCGCGGACTCTCCGTCCGCTTACCGGCCCATCGTGCTGCTCGACGAGGTGGGCAAGCTCTTTGAAAGAGTAATTGCAGACCACCTCATCGGGCGGCTGGTGCGGGTGGGGCCGAATCTGGCGGAGAACCAGTTTGGTTTCCGCAGGGGGCGCTCCACGGTGGACGCCATCATGCGCGTACGAGCCCTCACGACGGGGGATGCTGTGGCCCGGGGTGGGGTCGTCTTGGCGGTGTCTCTAGACATCGCCAATGCCTTCAACACCCTGCCCTGGAGTTGCATCAGGGAGGCACTCCGGTATCGCCGGATGCCGACCTACCTCTGTCGTGTGGTCGAGGCCTACTTGACGGACAGGGCCGTCATCTACTCCGGTCACCAAGGAGAGTGGAACCGGGGAGAGATGTCGTGCGGTGTCCCACAGGGTTCCTGGGTCCTGGGCCGCATCTGTGGGACATCGGTTACGGCTGGGTGTTGGGGGCCGACCTCCCTAGCGGCGTCAGTGTAGTTTGCTACGCTGCCGACACGCTGGTTCTGGCGCAAGGGAGGTCATACCAGGCGGCGGCCGACTTAGCGACATACAGGGTTGCGACAATCGTGGAGGAACTGGGACTCGAGGTGGCCTTGCACAAGTCCGAGGCCATGTGGTTTCATGGTCCACGGAATGCGCCACTGACGGGTTCCCAGATAACGGTGGGAGGGGTTCACATCGGCGTCGAGTCGACGATGAAGTACCTAGGACTCGTCCTCGACAGCCGGTGGAACTTCGCGGAACATTTCCTACGTTTGGCTCCCAGACTGGAGCAGGCCGGGGCTGCCTTAAAGCGGCTCCTGCCTAATCTAGGGGGCCAAACGCCAGTGGCTTGAGAGGCGGCATGGCGTTCTCACCTTCCGCCTGACACAGGTCCTCACCGGACACGGCTGTTTCGGGAGGTTCCTGTTTCGGATAGGGCGGGAGAAAACGCCCTGGTCCAGGCCATGGTACGGAGCGAGAGTGCATGGCTAGCAGTCGCCTCCTTCAGCGAAGCAGTTATGCTCGCAAAGAGGGAGGCGGCGCAAGTGAGGGAGATGCAGTACATGCGCCCTCACAGCCGTGGCGTTCGCAGGAGACGCCCTGGGCGTCGGGAATCCCAGACTGATTCCCGGCCACCGTAGGCACGGGCTTGCGGACGGCGAGTAATGGGTAGCTCGTTGTCCGGTAAGGACCAAGCCCGAGTCGACGGTGCATTGTGTTCCACGCGTGCCTCAAAGAGATGTCAGCAGTAACTGATGCGGCCCGCAAGGGCCGATGCCTGCCAGGGGTGCGGGTTGTTCGAAAGAGATACCGCGGCCCCTGGCACACAGGCAACTGAGGGAACACGGGTGGGTTTTAGTCAGTAAAAGTCTGACACGCCCTCCCGCTCCACCCAGAGCGGGTTATTTGATGATTTCCCACCCAAAAAAAAAAAATCTTGCAGGTACCTAGTAGAAAATATTAAATATTTGGGTCTTTGGCTAGACCGGTCTCTAAGATGGGCCAAACATATAAATGAAACCCAACAAAAATCAACAAGATTTCTGAATGTCCTTAGAGCTCTGTCTGGAGCTAACTGGGGTGTTCACCCGAAACATTTAAGAATCGCCTACATCTCTCTAATACGAAGTCGTGTGGACTACGCTAGCTTTCTGTATGGAGATAGGTAGTTGTCAATCAAACTTATATAAACTCGACAAAGTCCAAAACCCAGCGATGAGGATCATTGGTAGCTTTATAAAATCTACACCAATTCATGTCGTGAGTACTGAATTAAGTCTCCAGCCCCTATTTATTCGTAGAAATTATTTGGCCGGTAAAATTTAAAGGGTAAATCGTTGTTAAGTAGTCAGGAAAGGCTGGGCAGGCAAGGTTGTTAACCTGCTGGAGGATCTGTTACCTCAGATATCTTTGTGGAAAAGGAAAAATAAGCCTTTGCTCATTTTAAGCCATGAATACCTTAAAGACTTGCGAAAACACTGCAGCCAAAATTTGGAGATGTTTGGGTGTCGCTCTTGGGTCAGTTACATAGATTTATCTAAAAACGTTAACTTTAGCATTAGCTGAGTAAATCAAGCAAAAGAAAACGCCACCCCAGTTCCCGCATTGTCGTTGCGGGGGGGCTCAGTAGCCGTGGTCATCCCCACGGTGAAGCGAAGAGGAACCCCGAGGTGGGGCCGCTCGTCAGGGCTTTTGCCCCCAAGCCGACGACGTAGCGACCAAAAAGTGGTAGGTGGCGTGGCCACTGTGCTGACCCGTCGCTGGGGGACCAAGGGTGCCAGACACGGGGTCGTCGGGGGCCCGTATGCTATTTGGTTCCTGGGGTGGTTACGGCGTGCCATGTGTCCTGGTGCGCCGGTGATAGGGAGGAGGGTCCGCTGACGGACAGCCGCGGCGAGTTCGCGGATGGCTTGCGCTTTTCCGTGTTCCCACCTCAAGCGGTGCTGGAGGACACCGTGGAGTTTTAGGGGTGACAGACACACGACACCCCTATCTCCCCGTGGTAGCGCAGTAGGCATTTCTCCACGTTAAAAAAAATACCTGGGTTGACGGCGCGTTGTGTTCCACGCGCGCCGTCAGAGATGTCAGCAACAACGTGTGGGGTCCGCAAGGGCCGATGCCTGCCAGGGGTGCGGGTTGTTCGAAAGAGATACCGCGGCGCCTGGCACACAGGCAACTGAGTGAACACGGGTGGGTTTTAGTCAGTAAAAGTCTGACTCGCCCTCCTGCTCCATCCAGAGCGGGAGAAGTTATTTGATGATATCCCACCCAGAAAGAAAAAAATAAATGAAAAAGACGATTCTAGCCATTGCATTTGAATTTTTATGTTGCCAATATTTAAACACAGAATATCCAAATTATTATCAAATACTCACTGATGGGTCGAAAGAAAATAATAATTCCGGAGCGGCTTTTTATGACCCTCAACAAAACATATCTATGGGTTTTAGGATTGACTCGAATGTGTCAATAATGTATCTAGAATTGTTGGCAGTTAGTGAAGCTATATCATCATCATCATAACAGCCGAAAGACGTCCACTGCTGGACATAAGCCTCCCCCAAAAGGGGGGATTTGCCATAATCATCATGCTTGGCAGACGGGTTAGCGATCGCAGTATGGTGGTCAAATGCATAGAGAACGGTGCTGCCCATTCTCTAGTAAGTCCCTTAGTCGCCTTCTATGACACTCACGGGAAGAAATGGGATGGTGCTATTCTTTTACGTCCGGCACCACACGGAAGCTTTATCATATAATTATGCAATCAATTAATCATAGTAATTTTCTAATATTGACTGACTCCAAGTATGCTTTACAACATGTGACTCGCTGTAACTCGACTTTTCGAGGAACACCGATAGCAAATACAATAATTGATCAGATTCTGGAACTTCAACAGAATTCTAAATTAGTAATACTGCCGTGGATTCCGTCACATACCATGTATGTGACGGAATCGGGTGGTTGATGTGTATGCTAAGAGGGCCTGTGTAGAAGCTACTCCGTTAGATATAGTACCAATTTTCTCAGATAGATAACTTCTATCTGGTAAAAAATATTGTAATAAATTGTGGAAAGAATATCATGATGTGAGATCAAGAGAAAAAGGTATCTGGTATAACATCATTCAGCCTGAGCCTCTAATAATTCCCTGGATAGATAACTGTTCACTCAACAGAAAACATATTGTTGCTGCCATGAGGCATCGATCCGGTCACATCCCATCGAGGAAGTTTACGTTCCTTATGGGTAGCAAACCTTCACCTAATTGCAAGTAATGTGGAATAATCGAGGACGTACATCATATCTTGATGGAGTGTGAGCGGGACGAACGCCTCAGGAGAAGTTTGTTTGTTTCCATAAATATGTCTGGAATTGGTACTGTAAATAGTGTTTTAGCTAAGCCTATGTCGGACGAGGCTAGAACTAAGTACAAAATATATTACAATCATATATAAACTAATTTAAAATTCAAATTTGGGTATAATAGAGCGACATAGTCAGTATTGTGACAAAGCTCCTTAATAAAGGATTTAAAAAAAACCCCCGACGCAAAAAGAGGGCTATTATAAGTTTGACCGCTATGTGTGTCTCTCTGTCTGTGCATCTGTGTCTGTCTGTGGCACCGTAGCTCTTAAACGGGTGAACCTATTTGAGTGCGGTTTTTTTTATTTAGAAGTAAAGTTAAATTTTCTAGCGGTGGTTCTTAGACATGTTTCATCAAAATCGTTTCAGCCGTTTCAAGATTATCAGCTCTTTTCTGGCTGATGAAGAGATTTGAGCATCTTCCACGAGTCTTATTGAGTCGAAATTTGGTATTCTATTAATTCAATGATATTAGACGAACAAAGTAACCTTGAACTGATGCTGAAGCATCACCTGGAATTTCCAGGATACCCAAGTTACTCACTAACAAACAGCAGAAGTATCGTGTTTGGGCTCATTGAAAAGGTCTCAATGAGTAGGTTATAGATAAATGGTGATCAACACGAGGAATGAGGATAAATTAGTAACAAACTTTACTGTGGGAAACACGTAAAGCTGCGCAGATTTAAGCATGACAAGTGTCGATCGTATCGTGTTTACTATACACCGAGAAATTTTAATGGTTGTTTTCCCGCGGCAGAACAACTTGCCATAAGGAGTAGGTACTTGCGAAGTATTATTGACACCACATCGGAGGTGAACCCGAATGAATGTAGCTCAAATGCTATGTTTGTATACAAATTGTACGAAGGAGGTTCCATGTCCCTCACTCACAATGAGTTCAATGCCTGGTGATGTCATGATTTTACTAGACTGAGCGCAAGTTTACCTAGTCCGTAATGCTCAAGTTTTAAGAGCAAGGTTTCGTGATTAACGCAATCAAATGCCTTGGAGAGGTCACAAAAGATTCCAACGGCATCCTGGGCCTCCTCCCAAGCAGTAAATATGTATTTTAATAAGCTAACACCGGCGTCAGTCGTGTAAGATTTTGTTGGTGTTAAAATGATTAAGCATTTGATTGACCATTATCTTTTCGAACACCTTGCTGAGTACCGGCAGCACGGATACTGGTTTATAATTGTTGGCGTCTTTGCTGTCCCCAGATTTGAATAGAGGTATAACCTTACTATATTTCGTTTGCCGAAAACATTTTACGAACGTTCGCTCTTAATAAATCAATTGAGACATCGGGGGACGAATTTAAAGCTTCCGTCGTTTTAAATGGTATATTAGTGAAGAAGTTTACAAATTCTTGAGCTACTTCTATGTTAGAGCTTACGGCACCACGCGAAGTCTCCAATGTATAATCCGTATTTCAAATTTTTTTCCTACTAGTTTCGTTATTTATAACTTCCAAACTGTTTTTATTTTATTCTTTGCTGATTTGATCTTGTTGCTAACGTAAAAGCTTTAGCTAACTTGCAGGTATTTCTATAAACTTTGGAATATGTAGCAACATACTTGTTGAAAGTGTAAGGCATGGGAGCAAAGAGATGGCCAGTTCCTACTGGCGGCGCCCGTTCACGAACACACACACAAGGTTCCTTGCCCGTTCTTCTCCATAGGTACCTACACTTTGGAATGGGCAACTAGCTTCATCTTTCTATCTCACCGACCTTGACAATTCAAAAGTGCCTGTAATTGGTTTATTTGAAATAAATGCTTTGAGTTGAGTTGAGTTGAGTTGGATAGAGTAAAAGTAAAAAAATTAAGATTTTTTTGTTTTAAAATAATTAAAACAATATTCATCAACTCGATAAAACACTACCTACTCAATAGTAACACTAGAGGTAACTTGTAGGTACTACTCGAATCGCACGCGCAGCCGACAAAGGGAACCGCGATGCATACCTAAATGTTCAAAGCAAAATAAACTCTCGCACGCGGTGATTTTTCACAATGGTTAATATTACCAAGACAAAACCATATAGCTGCGGGAAAACAACCATTAAAATTTCACGGTGTATTATAAAGTTTAAAAAGCAGGAAATAAAAGTTAAATTTAAAATTTAAAAACCCCCGACCCAAACAAAAACCTCTAAAAAGTAAAAAAAATGTATTTAATGGCCTTTTAAGTTGTAGGTATGAAAACGCCAAACAGACGATGCCCAGCAATAATGAATGTAACAACGCATTTGTAGAAAGGACAACATTTTCATCAGCCGTCCCCCGACGTGACAATGCCTTGATCAAAATATAACCTACAACTTAAAAGCTCATTAAATATAATACTTTTACTTTAAATGAGGGTGTGTTAAGTAACAGTAATTAATAAGTACTTTTTAGAAGTACTTATTAATTAATTTTACTTTCGGTATTTAGTTTCTAGATCTAAGTCCAATTAATTAATGGACCAAACTAAGGGTTCCTATTCCTTTTCCTTTAGGGTTGCCAACCCTCCCGGATTGCCCCGGAGAATCCGATAATAACCTCCCGACCTCCCGGGGAATAACTTCTCCAGTCTTTCGAAAATTATATGCATCCGTCGCTCGTATATCGCTACTCGCTCACAATGCCGCACGCCGCTGCCGGTTTAAACTACTCGCCCGGCTTACTCTCTAACTCCGTCAACGCAGATATAGGCCCGACCGAAAATAGTTCGAAACTTCTAAGTGAATCCTACAGCCCATTAACTAACTTTTTTGGATGGGCAAAAACATATCGGAAATAGGGACAGCTGTTAGATCGTATTTTATTCATTCTTAATTCGGGCTTCAAACTAATCTTCTGTCCGTAAGTGATACGAAGTTGGAAACGCCCGTTACTTCGACCGAAACGACGAACTTCGTGCTTAGGGAGTAGGCCCCCTGTTCGTCTCGTCGTCGACGATGTTGATTCGGTGGTGTCTGTCTCTGTCTCGCCCGCGGCTTGCCGAAGTTGCCGAGCGTCGAACGTAAATATAAATTTAAAAACTAATAAATGATTGAGACTTTCTTTCAACCCCCTACACGATTTTTTTGAACTCTCCCGGGTTTGTTCTTTTGAGAGTCGGCAACCCTACTTACTATCCTAATTTCCTGATTGCACTGAAAGTAAACTGTAAAATTGATTCTGTAATAAAATAATATAACAGTAAAGATTTCAATTTCATTTCAATCACCCAGTCTTAAAAAAAAATTAAACTTATTAATACGAGTAAAAAATGGGCCGACTAGTCGCAAACTACAAATTTGGCCGGCTAGTCGGCTTTCCCGACTAGTCCGTACATCACTAGTTTTTATATCTTATCGTTTAATTTAATTTAGAATCCTTGAGATAATAATTTCTAACACAACAGGTGGAAAGTTTTCTGTAAATAATACGCCATGGTCACCCTGTCGAAAAATTTATGTAGGTATTTTAAGACTTTTTAAAACGATATTTTTTTTACCTATTATCGGTAGTTCTACATTTTATTGGGTTTTTACAAAAAAAAAACTCGGTAATACTTACTTTCTTTGATATATTATCATGAATTACTTCGACGCAATACCCAGCTCCTGATATAATAGGTTGGGGAAAAAGTTTCTTCGCATTTTTTAAGAAAATTCAAAACATTTTTTAATAAAGTTTATTTACATTTAACTAAAGTATGTAGGTACCATTTTGTTCGACAACTTTTTGCCATCTTGTAGGTAGGGACATGATCCCATTGCTATAGAAATTTTGGGACTTCTGGTCAAAATACCGCGACAAGTGGTTTTGGCAGTCCTCTCGTGATGTTAACCTGACACTGCCTAAAGAATTCTGAAGAGACCGAAACAGGTGGAAATCTGAAGGTGCAAGGTCAGGACTATACGGCGGATGCATTAACACCTCCCAGCCAAACTCTCTTAATTTTTGTTGGGTGGCTAAAGATGTGTGAGGTCTAACGTTATCATGATGAAAAACCACACCCCTTCTGTTGATTAATTCCGGCCGCTTTCTCTCAACTTCTTGCTTTAATCTCATCAGTTGTTCGCAGTAGAGTTCAGAATCGATGGTCCTGCCTGGTGGTAACAGCTCATAATGAATAATGCCCTTCCAATCCCACCACACACACAGCATCACCTTGTTGCGAGTTAACCCGGGTTTCGCCACAGTCTGTGAAGCCTGACCGGCCTTTGACCACGACCTTTTTCGCACGTTCTTGTCATACGTGATCCACTTTTCATCACCAGTTATCAGCTTCTTCAAAAATGGTTCGGTTTCATTACGTCGTAATAAAGAATCACAAATGAGTACACGGTTCATTAGGTTTCTTTCAGTGAGCTCGTGAGGTACCCAAATGTCGATCTTTTTTGTGTACCCAGTTTTTTTCAAATGCGCCAAAACTGTTTTGTGGTCAATTTCCAGTTCTTCAGCTACGTCGTAACTACTGGTATGCCGATCTTGCTCCTCTTTTTAAAAAATGGCATCCATTTTATCCGTAATAGGGCGACCAGAGCGACGTGCATCTTTGACATCAAAATTTCCGGATTGAAAACGCTTAAACCAAATTTGTGCTACTCTCACAGACACTACACTAGGTCCATAAACATCGCAAATTTTTTTCGCGGCTTGCGTTGCATTTTTACCTTTTTTGTAGTAAAATTTTAAAATGTATCGAATTTCTTCATTAGATTCACTCATCTTGACGGTACGAAAAACAAATGAAAACCACACATTTTCCTAATTTGAATTTGGAATTATGTTCTTTAAAATTTAAACTTTCAATAATGCCAAAACCAGCCAGATACAAACAGTATAGCCAAAGAGATTTTATTACAAGTTCATACATACTATAATGCGAAAAGACTTTTTCCCCAACCTAATATAAACCTTGGATTTTTTGTTGTATTTTTACTAATTTTGACAAATTCAAATCTAGGTTTCACACTAAACTTCAGACCTCTGCGATGCTTGTTCAGCGCGATATCGGAGATAACGTGTTTTTCACCGTTTCAATGGCACGGCCATTGGGTTATAGTCTTACTGCTCCTAAAATATAAACCTAGGATTTTTTCCTATATTTTTTTTTAAATTACAAATTCAATCTATCATTTACCTAAATTTCAGGTCTCTGCAACCGTTACCGACTCGTAGTCACACCAGATTTTCACACCAGTGTGAGAAACATGATATTTTTTCTCGTATGTCATACCACTGATTTTTCCACACCATTTATTTCTAATTAGTGCTGTCCTAGCCATTAGGGCATGCTCCCGGGAGATCCCGGTCTCGAAAATACGGGTTATAGGGGTTATTTAAAAAATAGGGGTTAACGTATGAAATTGCCGTTGTATAGTAATAGACACTTCAAATCAAATCAAATCAATTTATTTCGGATAAAAATCCATAGGTGTTAGTAACGATAAACTTAGCCTAATGTTAGTACAATTTAATTGTTTTAATTTAAGCATGCGCCGGGTTGAGCGCCCTTCGCATGAACACTAATCCACTGCTTCAACAGTGGAGAATCCTACCTGTTTGCCAACGCATCCAGGATGCCGTTTGCGGTGCCACGCACGCGTCTGAGCAGTGAAGTGCTTCGCTTCTGGATGATTGCATAAAAGCAATCAGTGTGCGCCTCAGCAAACATAGTCGACGCGCTGCAAAAACGAGGCAGCCCAAACAACACCCTAAATGGCAGAGTCCCGTACACTCGCTGCGTATAGTTGACCCATAGACTGCACGTGTAGAAGGACTGACAATAGGTACGCAATTGACATAAGATCTTCATGGTGTGAGATTTTCGTGTGAAACTTTTTTCACGTGCTACATAGTTAGAAGGTTCTTCTTTTAAAAATGTGCAACATTCGATTTTCGACTTTCAATTGTTTTTTTTATTCAGCTTATACGTAAAGATGGATAGGTACTTCGATAATCCGAGTTATTTTTGAATACGAGTTCAGAAGCAGAAGTAACGGCTCGCAATATCAACGTTGCGTTTGGAGAGAGGACTGCTAATGAACGAACCGTGCGTTTTTGGTTTAAACGCTTTCGTAATGGAAACTTCGACTTGAAGAACGAACCGCGTGGTAGACCGCCCACACAGGGGTGAGTAACGCTGAACTGAAGGAGATGGTAGAAGAAGCCGATCCGAGTCAAACTACCCAGGAATTAGCGGCATGGTTTAACGTTACCCTAACGTTACAATATTGACTCATTTGCATCAAATCAATAAGTAAAAAAAAAATTAAAAATGGGTGCCTCATGATTTGACTGATCCGCAGAAAGAAATGCGTGTTGAAGCTTGTGTTGCCTTGTTGAATCGGTACAGAAATAAAGGAATATTGGTTCTAATTGTGACATGTGACGAAAAGCGGATTGTGTATGTTAACCGTAAGCGATAAAAATGCAATGGCTGATCCCACGTCAAACACCGCAACAGTGCCCTAAAGAAAAGCTTACCAATAAAAAGGTAATGGTAACTGTTTGGTGGTCTCTTCATGGTGTTATTCACTATAGCTTTCTCAGGTCTTATCATTGATACCACATAAGTAAAATATGGTATTTTCTTATGTAGAATTATATCTTCATCATGAACTTTGAGTAGGTTCCAAGATCCAGCTCCAGCAAGTCGTCTGTCTGGCATCATTTTTTACGTGCAAATTTTAAAAATGAGGCAAAGTGCAGTAAATGTAATAAAATATTAAGAGCACTTGGTGGAAGCACAAGCAGTCTCCGTAAGCATTTGAAAAATGTCCAAAATGTGGAAAGAACAACGTGATTATGAAATTGATTGATTTGTTCATTGATAGCAAAGTCATTTATTCAAATTAGGCTGAGAATCAGCATTTTTCGAACATCAAAATACATAAGACAGTCTCCCCCAAGTCCAGTACCGAAAACCCAGTCCCGGTTCTTGAGAAGGCACCGGTACTGCAACCACTACTGGCTATAGGTACTACTTAGATAAATTAAAACCTTCAAATTACCTATTAGCTTATATTTTTACCCCTGCGCCAGAATGTGGGTTGTTTTTCGAGTGTATGAATGTATATTTCTTTGGCACGCTCTGTAACCTAAACGGCTCGATATATTTCAGCTTGAGAGGTGCCGTCATTGTGAGAGTAACCAGGGTATATCAAAATTGACAAGAAAAATAGCCGATTTTTGGCACCACAATAAGTAGGGATCTATTTAAAAAAAAACTCATAACCTATTGAGCGGGGTATCAAAATAAAAAGGTTTCATAAACAGGTCTCATTAACGTCAAAAATAATTATATTAACTAAAAACTGAAATAAAAACAATATTAAATTTTAATGTACCATTTTCTATCAACGGAGGTTCCGTGCGACTATTTGAAGAGGGTCCAGCCCAAACTATAACAGATCCATCCATCACCAAACGGAACTTTTTTCCTCAAAACAAGCTGGGATAAAACCGTTCCCCTGCCGGTCGGTAGACTTTTCGCCTCTCATCATGATTTGCATGTAACAGCATAAATCTGGATTCATCAGAATAGGTACTCGAATTATTGCTCTTGCCCATTTTTTTTGTCTCTCCATTGTGCGTGTTTGCGGGCGTAAAGTACCTAATCGTTGGGCACGCCACGATTGCGGCGGTAAGTCCCCTCTTTGAGGAGTGGTTTGAGAGGCGGCATGGCGTCCTCACCTTCCGCCTGACACAGGTCCTTACCGGACACGGTTGTTTCGGGAGGTTCCTGTTTCGGATAGGGCGGGAGGAAACGCCCGGGTGTTTCCATTGCGAAGATCGCCCTGAGGACATGGTGGAGCATACGGTGGAGGTCTGCCCGGCTTGGGCAGAGCACCGCCGTGTCCTCGTGGAGGTGATCGGCGGCGGCGATCTCTCGCGTCCGACCCTGGTCCAGGCCATGGTACGGAGCGAGAGTGCATGGTTAGCCGTCACCTCCTTCAGCGAAGCAGTTATGCTCGCAAAGAGGGAGGCGGCGCACGTGAGGGAGAGGCAGTACATGCGCCCTCACAGCCGTGGCCTTCGCAGAAGACGCCCTGGGCGTCGGGAAACCCAGGCTGATTCCCGGCCACCGTAGGCACGGGCTTGCGGACGGCGAGTAATGGGTAGCTCGCTGTCCGGTAAGGACCAAGCCCGGGTCGACGGCGCGTTGTGTTCCACGCGCGCATCAAAGAGATGTCATCAGCAACTGATGGGGCCGGCAAGGGCCGATGCCTGCTAGGGGTGCGGGTTGTTCGAAAGAGATACCGCGGCCCCTGGCACACAGGCAACTGAGGGAACACGGGTAGGTTTTAGTCAGTAAAAGTCTGACACGCCCTCCCGCTCCGCCCAGAGCGGGAGAAGTTATTTGATGATTTCCCAACCAAAAAAAAAAAAAAAAGTACCTAATCGTGCTACTCGATGTTCCCTTTCCCGTTATTTATGGAACAATTCCGAATTGCCGAATTCAGAGCATGGTCGTAACAATAAATCGATCCTCTTAAGCTGTTCCTAGTACAGCAGGTTTCTGGTCATCAAATGTTCTGCCCACTTTCTCGGGAACGTTGGACGACTTGCTCCATCTTTTTAAATTAAAGTTCGCAGTCGGGTTTTTGATTTTGTATTTTTTTAACGCAATGTTTCAAGGAAATGTCCCAATGATATTTCACCATTTAAAAGTTTTAATTGGCAGAAAATTATAAAATTATCTTTATCAGTTTGGTCGACCCGGTTTTTTTTTTTCGATATTTTTTTCCTTTTGATTGAATAATATACAGTTAAAAATTTTAGTATTGTTACGTAGTTTTTATTTATTTAATTGGGAGTGCCAACTTTCACAAATGTTGTTGGTTCTGTGCCTTTGACCAACTATATTCCAGTCGGCGATTTATTGTTCATCATTTAGCCATTGTCGAGCCATGTATGCTATGACATGTTTCATCTTTTCCCCTCTAAATTCATGCGATTCTGTTTTTATGTACTCCCATCCGTTTTTAACAAGTTCTAATGGAGTTAGCGGAAATGCCGTACATAGTTCCACAATTCTTTTATATAATTTACTTTTCAAAGCAATTGATTTCGCTTTTCGTCATAAGCTCTGACAATAATGATGGTAACACTTTTTTACCGATATATGTGGAAAAAAACATCTTAATGCATTTGCTACATCTCGAAATCTACGTGGAATACAGGGGGACACCACTCGCGAAATTTAGTTTTCAGTGTGCCAAACAATGCAGTATATGTCGACTCTTTTTTGTCGCTCATAAGCACATGTACCTATTAGAGGTATCACTGAAGTTGTTTGATACGTGGTCCCCAAGTCGCTGAGGATAGAAAGTAATTGTGGAAATGGTCGTGGAGAACTCCTAAAAGTCGCATCTATAAAATATTCTTTCACACTTTTTAATTATTGCTTTGCTTCTTCAGAACAAAGTATTAATAGTCTGGTATGCTCATATTGATAACCGGCAATGAGAAATTCCTCAAATGTACCGGTTACTTGTACTTCTTCAATACATTTTTGAAAATGATCTTGCTGACTTTTAGTTTCCGTTTCCGTGCATTGTAAAGGCTGCACTTTACGCTATCGAATTGTGGTACTTTGCTTGTTAGGTGCTTTCTTGTTTTATCCTTTTCAGTAGTCTGGTTTTCATTTTTAAACTTAGGTATGTTTTATTTAATTATGTTGGGCTTATTTCAGTAATATTTAAATTTTTAAATGTCCTAATTATGCCCTTTCGTTTGATACACAACATGGCAAGATTTAAAAAAAATATTTTACTTCATGACTTTATGTCCGCTAGATGTGGTGCCATAATCAATTTATTGGGACGCCACATAGCCTATAACCAGCGGACGATTAAGACGCTTCCAACGATACCTCATTTGTCCAATTATGACAAGCAGTTTAGAAATTATGAGAGAACAGATGAACATACACACATACATATCGGTCAAAATCATAATCCTGCTTTTTGCTTCGCCGTAGTCGGGTAAAAAAAGAAATGATATAAAAATGTAAGTAGGTACTTGTGTTTTATAATTTGAGGGTATATGGTACGTACGTTTATTGTGAGCGAGCCTGAGCACTTTATACCGTTACGACGGTTACGACAAAACCATATTTGCGATAAATTTTTGTAAACTTTCTGCTTATAGTATAGGTGTTGCTTAAATAACAAAACTTGTCCAAGTTTTCTATTAATTATACAAAAATCCATGGTAAGCGAATGTGAAACCTATGCACGAATTGTAAAATCGTTGATGCTGAAATGTGCAAATTAGTTGTATTGTAGTTAATCTGAGGGTATATGGTACTTACGTTTATTGTGAGCGAACCTGAGCACTTTATACTGTTACGAAGGTTACGACAAAACCATATTTGCGATAAATTTTTGTAAACTTTCTATTCATAGTATTAGTGTTGCTTTAGTGTCCGTTTCAATGGCGCGGCCACGGCGTAATTTCAAAAAAAGAATTCTACCAATATTTTGTAAAAATTCGTAAAAGTTGATTCCCAAAACCATAAATTTGTCAAAGTTATGGTTAAAAAGTTATAAGGGTTTGAACGTGGCCGCGCCATTGAAACGCGGAGAACCGCGCGACCACGGAGATCTTTAAAAGTAAGCGTTGCAGAGACCTGAAATTTAGGTAAATTTACTACGCGGTCAAAATGATTATTGAACAGCTGATTATTTTTGTTGTATAACCGACGAAAAATGTCTTCGCTGGGGTCTAAAATTATATGCTGAATTCATGGTTCCCTTTAGAATCCTTTACAAAATCTTGGTAGATTTTTTTTTTAATTCCGCCGTGGCCGCGCCATTGAAACGGACAAATCAAATAAAGCAAATGTTGGTGTAATATCTTTTTATCAACATGATAGACAACAAATTGCCGTTCTAAGCCGGCAGAATTATTTAATGTACCGTAAAACTAGGTGAATAGAGAAAGAAGAAAAATTCTACATAAATAAAACATGTGAACCTATTTAAACCAAGTGACATCCACTAATAAACAGTTTAAATTAGAATTGTAGATGTAAATATAATTTAAATGAATACATATAATAAACCAGTGCACAAGCTGTTTCTGTATATTCAAAAAATTTCGAAAAAAAGGAGCTGGAGTGTTTTAAAGGATAACCAACAGATACCATTTCTATCATTTTTGTCTGTTTGTCGGTTTGTCAGTTTGTCGGAAATCTGTTTAGATGCGTGATTTGATCAGGTACGTACGTCAAAAGTACGAAACCAAGATAGTTAACTTTCATACTCAAAATTGTGTATAACTCGGAGTATTTATTAGTTTTTGTTTCATCTCCATCGCTTCGCTCCATCAAAAGATATGATCAATTTAAAGTGTTCAAGAAGAACTGAATTACGTAATGTTGAAACACGTAACGACATCTCTTGGCGCGAAATAGTACTAACAAATCCATTTAAAAAAATATAACCCTATTAAACTATGTTGATAATAACACGTCATTCTCATAAAATAAACTGTTTCTGTGTTATTTCCTCCTCCTTTTTTGAAGTCGGTTAAAAATTGCTTTCCATTGGTGGTTGATTCGGGGCGCTAAAAGAATTTGAAATCAAAACTGGTGATAACAACAATTGATGTGGAGTTCTGCGTGATAAAAAATGCAATGTTAGATAAATATTCATTCGTTTTAAAAATAACAACTACTAAATCGAATTGGAATTCAGTTTGATTTTAAAAAGTTAAAGTATGCAGAGCGAGTTTCCAGTTAACTATGGTTAATAAGAACCATTATTAACCATAGCTTTCAAAAGTAAAACAAAACTTTAATTAAATAGTTGTTACAAAAAGTTTATAAGTAAATTGTATTTTTACGATATCAGACTATTATTTAGGTTAGTTGCATTTATGTAAAGTAATTAGTATTCTTAAATTTAAACCAATCGTGTTTTATTTATTACGTATTTATTATGAAATGAACTTGATTGATTTGCGGATTGCGACGTCTCCCGCAAATTCCGCACTTTCCGTCCAGAAAAGTAACAAAATCATATCCACCCTACAAAATTTGACTTCAATTTTTAGTATAGCATTTAGAAGAATGGGCGATGTGTTACATTTTAGTAAAAAAAATAGTAAAAAAAGGTATTCTAATTTGCGTTAATCTATGAGGTTGAGCCTAGCCAATAAAGCCGAAAATATTGGGCTCTCAGTTTTAGTAAAATTCGACGTTCAATTACTTTTTAACAAATAACTTTTGGGTCATTATTTCTTTTTAACTAATGCACAGAGGTATACGTCGTATGTATGTATTTCTTCAGATAAATTCATGTTTTACAGATTCCTCAATAAAGACATGAATTGAGGGCCCTAGAAATACCGCCATAAATATGTAATCTCTTAATCTACAGATTTGGGAATTTCTTAAAATATTTAAGAAAATCTTAACTAAATTCTTAAATAAAAATGTTTAACCCAGAGATAGTACTTTCAGGCTATGCGGCTTTATGCACGCGCCTGGATTGAGGGCCCAAGTTATTTAATCATGACAGTTTTATTTCACGTTTAAGAAATTTATGGCCCTTTAAGGGCGCTTTCACATTTTCTCTCGAATTTTAGCGTTTGACTCGAGATTTGATGATTTGTTTTGATGATTATGATTTAAATACAGCCAAAAAAATTAAAAAAATGTGTCCTGGAAAATTTCATTATTTGTCTAGGGAGCGCTCTAAATAATTTGTTACATACAATAATACACCAAAAATAATTACGTAAACCAGAAAATTAATGATAATTTTTATTTTTATCTATGTATGGTTAGTCGAAATTCAAACAAAAAGTATTTAAAAACTAAGGTTACTAAGTTAACTTGCTTGAAAAAAAAACAGTATTTAAAAGTAAAATAATATTTTAAAACAATTGTTGAATGCAACGCTATGAACCAGTAACAAATCTCGGGACGCGCGGGCTTTAACTTTAAGTCCGCGCCGGTTTGTTCCTGGGCGTCGAATCATCATGCTTGAGTAGCGTACTTCACTAGACACACACGCGTGATCAGCTACCACGTGCCGTTAAATTTACCTAAAACTGAATACTTCAATTTGTAATAGCCCTCTTAAGTTTTAACTATTTTGTACTAATTCCCTTAAGTCTTATTTCATTTCGCAAGGAAAAAAAATGGGCCCTCGATCCAGATGCACATGCTCGCGTAGTCCGAGAGTCCAAAGTTAGAACACGTAAAACTTGTAAAAAAACTTCCTAAAAAGTAATTACATACCGCTCCAAAAAAAACTCGTTCAGTGTAGAAATACAGGTTTTTTAAAAGAGGAATCGGGCTCGATTCCCGGTTCAGCCATAAAAAAAACTCGTTCTGTGTAGAAATACAGGTTTTTTTTAAAAGTGGAATCGGGCTCGATTCCCAGGTTCAGCCATAAATGCTTTTTCAAAAATCATTAAAACTGAGATGATGGTTTTTTTACCGCTTTGGCCTACTACTACTACCCATAGTTTCGAATTTGGCTCTGATATGTCATCGCAACAATCAAGATAATTTACGCGTCTGACATATTTTCCCCTCACTTGCATGCAGCAGACAATTTTTTATGGATAGATGATCCCAAAAATCGTTCCATAAGGTTATGGCGCGGTGTGAAATTGCTTTTTTACACGTATTTCTTACGACTTTGACATCATGTAACTTTGGATTCAACCGTGGGGGTGACGGCTGACTCTCCACATGAATGATGTGGGAATAAACTACTAGAAATCAAAGGTCAGTAAAAAATTGGTCGCAAAAAACGAGCAAGTATCTTCCCTACTATAACTCATACAAGGTTTGTTAGCTGGCCTCTGTAGTTTACCGCACGTTAAAAGTTTTAATATATTAAATCAAAAATGAAACATTCGTGAGGATAAATTTTATTCCATAATACAGCATAAGATAAACCGGAATGTCACAATTCGCATTTTCATTATTTCTTGTTTTTCATAAAAATAAAAAAAAACCTCCTTCCATCACACTTGCCACAAAGTTACTGTTTCAACATTTTTTTCTAAATTATTATAAAAATGCTAAGTTACAATTAATTGTGTAGAGCATGTACCACTGAGAATTCTGAGCACTGTTCCCTGTAGTTGGAACACTTCTCAAAATGACACCGTTTATCTAATACATATTTATACCTAAATTACAAATTAATCTCGGTTCGTCATGAGAAGCGGTTGACTTTAAATGCAGGTCAATCACAACGAGCCGTTTGAATAAGCGAGAATTGTACGAAAAGGTTTTGGATGTAAAATACATAACAGCTTAAACTACCTAGATAACTTCCATAAAAATAAACTACCATCGATATAATAGGTCAGGTGATATTAATGCACAAAACTGGTGACAATCGAACAGAAAGAACTTGGGATATCAAGAGCCCAGTCACAAAGCGATGTGTATAGGACGCGTGCCGCACGCCCGCGCCTCGCATCCCGGTACCGACAGAGCCTACGCTTCCGAATACTGCTTGCTACTGTACCTACCTACGCAACGTAAAGTGTAGGTCACTAGTATAATAAACTAAATAATTAAAGTCATCAATTGTGAATTAACTTTAAATACTTTATTGCGACAACTTATTCCACATAGTATACATATAAAACATGTTATGATGTGATTCACTTTATCACGAGTCAGCTACAAACCTATCCACATCACAATGTACGATCATTCAGCGAGTCTAGGTACCACCGTTTGCCCCTTCGAATATTTATATTGAAAACAAATCTGCAATAATTTTGTATCGTCTTTACACACTATTTTTTTGTTCAACGTCGTCAGGGATCGATCAAACAGCGCATTCTAATAACGTGGACCCTAACACCACATCGCTAAGTAGCGTGGTTTATTTGTACACTCACCACCCAATACTAAAATTAATTTTAAACGTTGAATGAATGTAAGTGGTTCTGAATGAATGCGATGCTCGATCGGTCACCGATGACGCATATCATTAATGCATTCGCAGGTTAACTCACATAATACATTGTATTCAATATTCAATAGCAAATAAAGTTAACATATCTTAAACCATAGTCTCTTTCAGTAATCAGATTTGTCTGTGAGTTGGTAGCGCACATGCGGTTAGCGGTTGGCGTTCTTGAGTTGGTTGGAGAGCCAGTCCAAGCCCTCGTAGAGCCCGTCGCCGGACGTGGCGCACGTCGCCTGGATGTACCAGTTGCGGTTGCGCAATGAGTGCAGGCCCAGCTTGTCTGTTATCTCAGCTGCGTTCATTGCGTTTGGCAGATCCTAGCAACACAATACTTCATTAGTTCATGTATTTCTTTAGATCGCATTGGCACACAGGCACATTTCGATTTAAGTGCCGATTTAATCACAAAGAAAATCAAATAATTTAAATCTATATATAGGGTTAAACAAACGGTCAAGTGCGAGTCGGACTCGCGCAAGAAGGGTTCCGTACCATTATCTACAAAAACGGCAAAAAGTCATGTCTGTTGTATGGGAACCAACCCCCTTAAATATTTATTTTATTCTGTTTTTTTAGTATTTGTTGTTATAGCGGCAACAGAAATAAATCATCTGTGAAAATTTCAACTGTCTAACTATCACGGTTCATGAGATACAGCCTGGTGACAGACGGACGGACAGCGGTGTCTTAGTAATATGGTCCCGTTTTATCCTTTGGGTACGGAACCCTAAAAAATGCCATTTTTTAATTTTTTTAATGCCTTAATATTTAACAAAAATTATAAAGTTGATTGCTTCATAAAATATAGATGTGACATACCTGTTTGTTTGCAAAGATCAGAAGTACAGCATCCCGTAGTTCGTCTTCACTTAACATTCGCATGAGCTCCTCGCGTGCCTCGCCGATACGCTCTCGATCATTACTGTCTACTACAAAGATGAGACCCTGGAACAAGACAATACATTAAAACACTATTTTGTTATAAATCCTTATTTGCAATACACCGTTATCGCAGGCGAAACATTCTTTCAATACGAGTGTCTTAACATTGAAGCTAGTAACGCGGCAAATGGCAAGCGTACAATATCACACATTAGCTTTGCCATTCGCTTCACCCTTTGCGCGATGTGTAAATCTATACATTAGTATACTACGCCCACCCGCGAGTTTACGCGCGTAAACTTTTACGGCTGTTGTAATATTAATTACAACAGGCTTAAATGTTTATATGTTAGGTATAATCGTCGGCAATACTAATCCTATTCCGAAAATTCTTTTATTTTATGATAAAACAAAAAAAAACACGCGGATGAGAATTTTATACCGACTAACGAATTTAAAATAGGTGTACCCTAATTGCAAATATGGCTTAAAAGAAGTACTGAACGATCTTAACAAGTTTACGTATGTCAATAAATTCTGTAAAATATTCATGTCACATACTTGAAACTCGGAATAAAATAAAAACAATCTTCAGATACCTCATAAAATGTTAACTTTGAAAAGATTTGATTAGAAAAGAGTTAAGTTTTACGAATTTCTTCCGAAATGGACGAACTTATTACTCATGTGTTCAAATACTCATAAAACATGACTATGCAGGCGATTCTTATCACCTAAATATCGCCTTCATTTTATAATCCTATGAATAATTATTATCAAAACAATAAACTCCAAGGTTAACACGTTCGATTAATATAACATACTAGAAAACTTTATATTCGTCCTATGAACTCAACCATGTTAATTAAAATCGTCGTTATACGCATCGCTCTTCAATCTCGAGCAGTAGTAGCCCAGTGGTAACAGCCGCGACTTACGAGATGTAGGTCGTAGGTTCGAACCCAGGCAGGCGCTTTACTTTGTGTAAATTATTTCAACACCACTGCTCTCAAAACGGTGAAGGAAAACATCATGCGGAAACCGGCATGTCCTAGAACCAAAAATTCGAAGATATGTGACATCTATCAATCTGCATTGGGCCCGCATGGTGGATTTCGGCCCATTCCCTCTCACCGAGAGGAGGCCTGTGTCCCAGCAGTGGGAACGTTATATTATAGGCTGATTATGATTGTGATGATTGACGCATCGCTCTTTAAACTACGCGCTAAATTAAATACTTTAATATTTATCTTGTATGGCTGCAAATTGACATCAACAATTAACTAAATTGTTTTGGTGTCAATAGGACATGCAAAGACTTGGATTATAACACCTATATTCTAAGTCGTCACCTCGAAAGCTCCTCGACTCACAACTCATTCGAGGAGACCTCAAGGCGTGCCTCGAAAGATCCTCAAAATCGGTATTTATAGACGTAAGACTGAGGAAATTATGAGGTGCCTCGAATGAGTGTGAGTCGAGGTGATACGTCACAAAAACGTCATTGTTTGGAGAAATATTCCGTTTATAATGTTGGCTATACTTATTTTTAAGTTTAGCCAATGTTATAAACGGACTGATTTTGTGCAAATCTCAGACGTAAGACTGAGGAAATTATGAGGTGCCTCGAATGAGTGTGAGTCGAGGTGATACGTCACAAAAACGTCATTGTTTGGAGAAATATTCCGTGTATAATATTGGCTAAACTTATTTTTAAGTTTAGCCAATGATATAAACGGACTGATTTTGTGCAAATCTCCGCAAGCAATCTGAAAATACATTACCAATTTAAGTACCTACCCATGTAAGTAGAATAGGTAACTACTACTAAAATACTAAATTTGAACTGTTAACTTGTTTGCGCAAAAAATGTTAACAGCAACTTACTTGAAAGTTTCCTGTTGCAATAAAATACTAATACTTGGATTATGGGCGGAATTGGCAATCCACGTCTGTTACCACCAATATCTTGAAACAAAAGTGGTAACAAAAAGCTCACCACAACATCTTTATAAAGCGAAATCTAATTTTAAATTAATTTTCATCATAAAACTCAGTTGCATTTCCTGCATCTCGTAAATAGCGTCGCGATACGTAATTATATGGATTATCGTACACAATAGTCAATAAACTCTTCAAAAGACATTACGAAAATGTGATAAAATACACTTTGTTTTGGTTAAAAGCTTCCTCAAGGTAGATGCCGACGTACCTTATATTTGACAGTTGGTTCCTCAACTCAAACTCACCTCGACTGAGGAAATTGTCTAAGATGAGGAGTAAAATTGCAACTATGAATATCAAACTACCTAAGTGAGGTTGAGTCGAGTCGAGGAAATCATGAGGTTTTGACTTAGAATATGGGTGTAAGTCTGTTCAAACTGGTGAGTCACCTAAATTGCAGATAGCATAAATAACCTTCTTAGTAAGAAATACGATTAGCCAAAAGCCTTGCTTGAATTACATAAGTACATAAAAACTAAACATGTTGTTATGTGGCTTACATATGACAGTGTTGCACAAACAGACCTCTGTTTGTAGAATTAATTGTAATATGTTAAAGGTATACAACAGTACCTACCATTGTATGCCTTTATACAAACATCTACTAATAAAATTATCATCTACTAAACTAACTAAGCTTGTCCCTAGCTTAGTAAATTAAAGAAATTTTTTTGGGCAGTTTTGTTGAAATTGTACTAAGCAAGCATCATAAGAAAAGGACAAATTACAATGTAAGTAAGAAAAGTGCTTAATTCAAACAATAATGAAACTGCAAGACAAAAAGTTGAGCTAAAAATAAATTACAAAAGGAAACCTTAGCAGTGTATTAATTAATTAAATATATGGCTGAAAATAACAAAGAAAAAAAAATACTATTGAACCATGCTCATTACAGTTGATCATTAAAATATGTTAACTTTACAAAAAGATGGTTTATATTACTAAAATTATAAGAGAGCTTAAGGTTTAACAATACTCAAGTGAAATCATCTGTAAGTTTTAAGTTAGAAGCAATGACCTACTTTCACAAACGTGTGGTTGTACATGCCATGGCACTCTCATGGCATTCTTTATGATCTCCAATACAGATGATTGATAATTAAGTGATAAAAATTATCAATGATTTAAGTGTTCCTAACCCCGACATTATTAATAAACCAAATTATTTGTTCTTAATCGGTTTATACTCCATAGCCCACTCTATACTTGAAGCATGAACTGTAACCAGTCATATTTAGAAATCTGTATTGATTTCTATAATGATTCATAGAATTGATAAAATGATTTTTGATCACCACCTCAATAATTAGGAAAATAACATTCTTAGTTGATTTGGAACTATTAAAGCAGTTGTGATGAATTAAGAATAAACATTCCACTGACCTGTGTGTTCTGAAAGTAATGCCTCCACAGTGGCCTAATTTTGTCTTGACCGCCAACGTCCCACACGGTGAAACTGATGTTTTTGTATTCTACAGTCTCCACATTGAATCCTGGAAACAGGATAATGAAGATGATGAAATTTCACTGATCACACAATGAGGAGCTGTGGTGGGCCAGTGGTAAGCCCCCAACTTACAAGTTGTAAGCTGTGGGTTCAAACGCAGGCAGGCACACTTTACTGTGTAAATAATTTCTTCACCACTGCTCTCTAAACAGTGAAGGAAAACATTATGAGAAAACCAGCATATGTGTGGCATCTACCAAGCCGCACTAGGCCCCCGTGGTAGGTGCCTACTGCCTCTCAAAGAGCCTGCCTCTTATATGCTGATTATGGTACACAATAGGGAAAAGGAACAAGGAATTCCTGTATGTAATCATGTATAAATAAATCTGAATTATGAAATCATAATTATGCAACACCATATCACACATATTATAGTACATGATTTTGAATGGTACCATAAAGTTTTTATTGATTGTAATGCAATTTCATATTTGAATTGTTAGTCTACAACATTATTTTGATTAGATTGATTTTGTAAAAAGCATTTCTAACACACTTTTCTTTTATAAAGTTATATGGGTGTAGCAAATTGGTATGAATCATTGTTTGAAACACCAGTACTTATTTAAATTATTTATAAAGGCTTAGTTTTATAGGAAATTATTTAATTTTATACTAACCAAACTGTCTAATAATAAAAATGGAGTGTGTCAGCCCAAAAAAGTACATAATTTAATTACATGACTATACTAAAAGTAATCTTGTTTGCAAATTCAGCCAAATGAAAAATTGCTCATGTGTCAAGAAACTCGGCAAAAAAATGAATTTTATATCCCACCTTACATCAAGATAACAGTTAGTATTAAGACAGAGTTAAGTAATTAGTTACCTTTGTATTAAAACAGTAATGAGTAAAATTTTACAAGATAAAAATCAATACAAAAGCAATTAGCCATATTGAACTGCCAACATAGCTAATATTTTATTATGTCATTATCATTAAGCACTTTTCGGGATCAGAGCACTGAAGTTATCTACAACTTAAGGACACAAGAAATAACAAAACGAAAATAAATGATCCAAGTGTCATCTCTATGATGAAATAAATCAACAAAGGGGCTAACTTTTAAATCTAATCACAAATCAATTATAAAACATCTACAGTTACTAAAACGTGAAATACTCACCAATCGTGGGAATAGTCGTAACAATTTCTCCTAATTTAAGTTTGTATAGGATTGTGGTTTTACCAGCAGCATCCAAACCAACCATCAATATTCTCATTTCCTTTTTGCCAAATAGGCCTTTAAATAAATTCGTAAACATATTCCCCATTTTGAAGCTTTGCGATTAGTCTGAAATAACGAAATAATATTAGAAATTAAGCATTTTATCCAGACTGAGTCATTCGTCAGGTCTACACGTTATTTCAATCAATGATAATGACATGGCAGGTCCCTACTGAAATTTGACGTAGAATGTTTTCTATCCTAGTTAGTTACGACGACAAAACTTGGGTGGTAATTGATCAAACAAATCAATTACAGCGATTTAATTAACACTAGCCACAAATACAACGTTCAGCAGCGATGATTTACAACAAAGATCGACCGACACCGCTGCTGGTCTCTCCTGCGGTCACCACCCTCAGTTTGTAAAGTATACAAAACGCAACTTACAGCTTTATTAGGAAAATCCGACGTGACGAACGGTAAATAAGCATAAACAGATGAAATACTTACATTTTCAGATGCCAATTTCAACACAATCAAGAAAAAAAGCTTTAAATATGTAGATTCTATACAATTCACTCGATGTCAAAATGGCGGCGAACGTGGAAGTTGTTCGTGCCTATGCCACGTATTGGAAAAAAGTGGCCAGTGACAATAAAAATAATGATTACTTTGTAAACTTCACATCTCTTGTAGTTTTAAGGTTGTGACAGATAAATGTATCTCTAAGTGAAATAATGAATAATGACTTATTTGAATAAAATTGCAATTAATTTTTACGCATTTAGATAAAGGTTTAAGTTTTACAAGCTTTATACTTTTTTTAAAGATGTATCGTGATTCCCTTCCGGTGGCCACTATTGTATGAGTTGGAGTCGAAGCACTACACACAGTTTTACGTATTTTGGGATTGCATAGCCGAATGGTAAACACCTCTGCTTTGAGTGAACTTTATATGTAGCCTGTAAGGGTACGGCGACGAGCAATGACGTGGCCTCGGAGACAGAGTTCCTTCCTCTATCACCAATATGAATCATCAATCTCATACGCATTTTATGCAACGTGGCATGGAATCTCGGAAACCCGGTTTACTTTTATCATAAAAACGAATGTTTCTGCGTCACGCTCAACGACACTTGTCCAGGATTGTCAATCAAAGGTCTAGTCCACTATGATGTCCATTTGTATGTCGGACAAGGTGAAAAGGATCTCAGAAGGCGGTCGAATATTTCAGCCAGATGATACAGGTCGAGATATGCCATGGGAATGTTGAATTGAAAATAAAATCTTAGACCTACCGTTTGCCTACATTACACAGAATGTAGAAAGGCCCATCTAAGATCCTTGTATGCACACATTCTATGTGTGTGTATGTATCAAACTTGTCAAACAATAATATTAGGTTATTAGATAAAATACTATTTACGGCAGCGCGCAATGTAACGTTGCGTATTTGGTTGCATGCAACGATACAGGAGTTGCGTGTGGAGGCATATGAAGGTTCAGCCCATTGAAAACTAGTTTTCGTAAATAAAAAAAGTAAAAATACGTTGAAGCTTTAAACCTTCAATATCTCCATAGCCAGAAGGTTCCCAGGTAATTGGAATAGATCAGTACAAAAAAAAGGATTACAAACACGGACTGGGCTTCATTAAGCGTCTGTTTCCATCAGTTAATAACACACGATGACACGATTACCTTCTGAATTATTCTTGGAAGCTAGTATGTACCAGCTCATTCTCCTTTATCATTTCTCCACAAGTCCAGAAATCGCATTAGAAAGGAGTATTTTTTTATTAACCGACTTCCAAAAGGAGGAGGTTCTCATTTATTATTAATCTTAATGAGTTATTGAATATTTAAATTTAAGTAATCACAATTTCATTTTGGGTTATATCTAATTGCAATAGTTATAAAGTTATAAATAATAATAGTTTATAAATATACCTACCACTTTTCTCTACTGTACTGTATACTGTTTGTAAATACTACTGCCATTGTCATTTTAGTGGAGGTTTGTGTTTCATTTTCAGTTTAATAAATTATAAGGCTGATGCATAGCTGTAAGACAGACTCTGTCTCCAACCATGTCGGTCGACCGACTCGACCTAGGCTAGGAGGAAAAGAAAGTATTGTCAACTTGTAGAGTTCTAAAGTACAGACGCCAGCACATCAAGCTACCCCAATCTGTCAAATTTCTCTGATAGATTTTCAACTTTATTACCTACAATTAAGGTTCATGTTCAATTGGGAAAATTTGACAGTTTGGGGTAGCTTGATGAGCTGGCGTCTGTACATACTAATTCCATAGTTTTAGGTCCTTAGTCCGACAAGTGACAGTGAGATGACAGGCGCTGCTTCGTGCCACATTATGTCAGTCTAGAGCAATTGTCAAATTGCGCGCGAAATGTCAGCCACTTCTGGGTGGTCTTGCACGTGTTCGGCGCATGGGATTAAAACGACGATAACTCCTAAGATAATGAAAGGAGCTGTTTAGAAGTTACGTCGTTGTAATCGTCATGAAATTAGCTAAAGTTACGTATGGATAAGTTCAGTTATGCCTTGAAATATATTAGTAATCTATAAAAATAAAAAATAGTGATTTCAAAAAATCAAAAACTATTTCAAAAAGTTTTTATTTAGTTTGGATAGTGAATAAACATCATTTCATATGAATAAATAAAAAGAACACACCTCCCAAACATTTTTTCGTACTACAAGTGTTTACATTATCATGAGTATTCATGACTCATTACGTCGACGGCGGTCGACCGTGCGGCGAACAATAACAAAGGGTCTATTCAAGTTCAATTCCTCGTAGGGAAGGGAATAGTCGATTTATGACAACATTGGTCCATAGCACAGAAAAAAAAACCAGTAGCAGTCGTATAACGCTTCATTAGTATCGGAACTATTCGGAACCAGCGTACCCAAACTCACACGAATACACGTTAATTGTATTTCGTAACACTAAGAAAACTTTGGTCCGATTTGTAGTTTAATATTAAATGAAAGTAGAAAATATGGCATTCGCCGCTTATTTGATAAATGATAATAAACCAAAAAAATGAATATAGAGTTGTTTTTTGTCTTTTCTTTTACATATTGACGACTTTTTCCGTTTAAAGCGCGGTATAGTATGAGCAAGTTACGCTACTCGCCGCTAGATGTCACTATAATAAACGCATTCAATTTGTATTTCGCTGCAGATAAGATTTATATTTGCGTAACGAGGTCATTACTATTCGTACTCCTCTAGAGATGTACCACTGTCGTTGACTTATTTATCGACATTCCGTTTTATTTTCAAACAAAATATGGTCAACAGCTAGACTCGATAAATATTATTATGTTTGAAATCAAGTGTTTATATATATTTATTCTAATACATACTTACGATTTACAGAAAGTATAATTAAGAATTGTTATGTTATACCACTAATCTGATTTTGAAAATTATTTTATTGATAGAAAGATACACCCTGTGGTGTTTCTTTCTATTTTATGCGATAGATGTTATACTACGCGTTTAGACAATACGGGTACACTACTTCCTACTGACATTGGAAGCCTGCGCTTTCGCCTGCGGAAACACTCGTATTATGTTTAGCTTGACTAACTCCGTAACGGACTTTGATTTGGAATATTAATGTTCCTAGCGGTTAGCTCTTTTTTTTCTTAACACTTTCGACGCCGCGTCGGACAATGGTAGTTAGACACCCCATTTTGATCTGGAGCCTGACAAAAATTTATATTTTGATAAATTTCATCAGTGCGTTTTATGGGTTTGAGGGATATATTTGACGTCATAAAACATGTTTTAATTTTAACAAGTAATATTTTATACCTATTTTAAGTGTTAAATAAAAGCGTTTTTAATAAGCGTCACCCACCATTGACCGACACGGCGTCGAACGTGTTAAACTTCTATGCCTACTTGTGGACAACGTTGTGGGTTACTTTATAACCAAATTACTATTTTGTTAAATTAGTTTAGTAGTCCATATAATGTAACTGTTTGCTGTTCCTCTCAATAAAAAATAAAAATAAAATCATCGCGACGCGACAGACAAGGTGGGTCAGGAGTTTTTGACGGGATCGCGTTGGAACATGTCGTACGACTTTTTATTTTCATGAAATTTAGTGAAATAGCGAATAAAATTGTTTAATTTTGGTAGTGAATTATGCAATTTAATTACATGTGAGTGCACAAATGTAGTGAAGGTGAAAATAAGTGACTAACGTGGACTTTTCGTGTTCCCCATAAAAACTCCTAATAGGTTGTTGTAAAGTTACTACCGCTTTACAATAACTTTGACTTGACTGACTAAAGACGACTATGACTGTTTTGTAACTTCGTGCCCGATAGCGGGCCATTTACTTGATGGAAAAGAAAATTTACTTGACACTGGCTAAATGCACAAACCGTGCGAAGCCAAAACCCAAAAAAAAAAGGGGGTTCAGTCCGTCAGTGTCAAGAATTGGCATTTTGGCAATCAAATCACACGTCATGTGAGTGAGTCATGTCAATCATGTCATCTTGTGAAATCGTGTCAACAAACAAATCGGCACATATTTTGTTTATTTGAAGACACAATAATTGTAATGGTGCAATTTTAGTTTTTTCTCGTTGTATTGGAAACAAGAAAGCCCGATCAAAGCATAACTTTAATAACTGTACGTGTGGGAGGAATTTGATTATCATGGAAATTCTAGAGGATATTGGTATGAAAGCTTGGTTATCACAGCCTCCGAAATACACAACGTTTAGGATAAATACATTAAAAACGTCTGACGTCCTGCTCGTGAGCGGTGTTCTTCAAGATTTTCTATTAGCTGTAAGTTGTATTAGTCATTTTAGTATTAGTCTTACAAGAGGATCACGGTGAGCTTAATCAAGCCTCGATACCGGAAAATGTGATGATACGGGTTGACACTGGCAGTAACATTATTCAGTGTTTTTTAAATTTACAGCAAAACAAAGACCTTCATGCAACACACATGCCAGAATTTTCCTTCATAAGGCCAGATTGTCTCATACTTGGGATATGGCCTGAAATTACTTTGGAAAAAACTGGGAAGGAAGTAATAGTGGATGCCCTGTGTGCAGCGGCAGTGTTGAGAGGAGCTCATGTCTTTGCACCTGGAGTCATAGGTCTACCTGTTAGTAAGTAATTTAAGAATAGTTGGAAAGTAAATAGGTATGTGATGGCAAATTAATGATGGGAATGTCAACTCCTGAACAATATCACAATGGTTGGATTTATTGCAAACCTGATATTATAATCAAAATATGAAAGGGAGAGTTTTCCTTTGAAACAAAGTTTAGAGTTGTGCAATCATATAACAGTCAGTCAGATAATTACCTAAATTAATCAGATTGGTTGTAGCACATACAAATTGCATAATTTTAATTTGATTTAAAAAAAATGTGTCAATTATTGCAGATTGCCAGCTAGGAGAAAGAGTTGACATTTATGGAGACTTAGGTCACTGTAAAAGGGGTCTCAAAGTACAATATGATGGCAAAAAGCTATATGTGGGAACAGGGTACCTGAAAATGTTAAGAGCAGATTTATTTGATAATGGTGTTCAACCCAGGTACAGCAATTGCAAGATTATTTATTATTTTCTTACATGCAAGTTAAAAAAATATATTTGGCTCCACTATAATCTTCAAGAGTGGTAACATGCTGTATTTCGACTACATTATAGCCAGTTTAGGCCCAAGTTTCAAGAATTAATTTTAAACCATAAGAATCTTTTTTTATATCTTACATTGATTTTAGTGGTATTGCAGTTCATACCATTCTACCAGCATCCAAAGTTCCTGTAGTGAATGAAACTGTGTTTTGTAAAGGAAAGGTACTCCTACAGAATCTGCCTTCCATTGTCTGTGGTTGGGTTGTGGATGCTCAGCCCAATGAACACATTCTGGATATGTGTGCAGCTCCAGGCAATAAAACTACACACTTAGCTGAAATGTCAAATGATCAAGTAAGTATTTTAACATCTATGGATAATTTCACTAGGTCATAAGCTAGTTGTAGTTGGTTGTAGGCTATTTAATTAGCTGCAATACAATGAACTTACTCTATACTAGCTGACCCATGCGCACTTAGTTGGGCGGTAAACATTTTTACTCGTGATGAAATTATGAGTGTGGTTTGTTTAGTACTGAGTGCTATTCACTATCAAGCTCTATAACTTTTTTCGAGAACTTAACCATATATCTCTCATCGTTAAGGCAGCGTTCGTAAGAAACGTTTTCGTTCGACCGTTTTTTCAGAATTTGCAATTCCGATTATCACGGATTTTTTTTTTCGTTTTTCGGGTATATATAACCTGACACTCACAAATAACGTGGCTTTCTAATGGGTAAAAGAATTTTCAAAATCGGTTCAGTAGATCCAGAGATTACCCCCTACAACCTCACAAACTTTACCTCTTAATAATATTACTAGCAGTTCGCCCGCGACTTCGCAGGATTTCGAAGATACAGCCTGTAAGTATTACTCGCTGATATTGTAGATTCCTAGTGACAGCATTTTATAAGATTTAATGTGTCCGTTTCAATGGCGCGGCCACGGCGTAATTTCAAAAAAATAATTCCACCAAGATGTAAAAATTTGTAAAAGTTGATTCCCAAAACCATAAATTTGTCAAAGTTATGGTTAAAAAGTTTTAAGGGTTTGAACGTGGCCGCGCCGTTGAAATGCGGAGAACCGCGCGACCACGGAGATCTACTATACTACTACAAATATTTACTTAATCTTGGTAGAATTTTTTTTTGAAATTACGCCGTGGCCGCGCCATTGAAACGGACACAATTTAATTTAGGTAGGTATGTAACTAATTTAAATAGGTATTTAATTTAAAGCTTCCCGGTATACAATTTTGAGGATGTTTTATTTTCCGGTAACAATATAATTCTGGTTTTCGGTTGATCCAACTTGTGATAAACCAACATCTAACTGCCCACTTCAAACGTCAATGCCAACCAAAGAGAATGTTTGTCCCTGGGACTTGTTAATAGTCAGGGCAAATGATGTTTAAACGGGAATCTGGGAACAATATAGGCAGCTTCGTGGGAATTATTGAAAGCATCGGGATCTGCGGTAGCTGGCCAGCTCCTGGTCCGACGAGGATGGTCGCTGTAATTACGGTTCTTAGCTCTAAGTCTTTTGTTAACATCTTTGTTTGTACATTGTGGAATGCAATGAAATGAATATGAATATGAATTAAGTTTGTCTTTTAAATCATGTATTTAGTAGCCTTGTGCCATTGCACAGGTTAGGTGAGCTTAAATTTCTTAGAATCGTGATAACCTTTCCGATTTTCAATAGCAGTTCGTGACGTGGCAGCCCGGATAAATTAAGAGAGTTTAAAATTCTTGCGGATAGTGGGCTGCATCTTCGATATTACACGCTGTATCAATAGACTTGTAAATTTTGACTTGGCCAGGGACTTTTTGTAAAATTAAATTATTGATTTAATTGACTGTATCGTTCCTAGGTGAGACGATAGCCTGTGAATAAAGCCAATGAATGTCTATATTTGGTAGATATTACGATATGTACCGGTATTTGACATGAAGCGTCTGCCTATGTAACCTCCACAGCCCAGTTACAGGATAATACGACACCCCTTACAATTGGTTGTCAGACTTTCAGGCTTGTGACTTCCTAAATAAATTAAAAGATATTTATCTTTTAATTTATTCAGGAAGTCACACCAGCTTGATCTAATCTGGGAGTAGCTTTGCTCTGCAATATTACCTGCATATAGATAGGTACCTATGAAAGCGTTATGTCTGCGTCGTTTAAACAAATAAACTATTTACCTTTTCTTAGCAGACATCTTAAATAGGAGCACACCTGAAGCTGTCTGATGGTCTACTTTGAAGGAAACTCGCAGGTACTGAAATTTAAGTACAACTTATCTCACAATTAATTAAATATCATTTACTTCAGGCAATTAATAAATGCCTAGGTACATAATAATCATAATGTTAATGTGGAACAAATGTACCATGACTCATAGAGTTCATGTTGAAGAAGCAGATCGGACACTTAAGGACTTGAGAAACTCAGTCGCTGTCATGGGTGGTGTCACATTTGTGTTTGCTGATGACTGTCGGCAAACACTTTCCGTCGCCACAAAAGAGACACGTGCGGACATCATCAAGGCGTGTCTAAAATCATCGCCCCTATGGAGTACCTATAATTCTAACCCAAAATGTACGAACTAACATAGAGCCCACCTTAAATACGGATAACGATTTTCCATAACATTAAATTTGGAGAAATGTTTTTCTTCTCCAACCTTGGACACTAACGCTGCGCAAATCGTTATATATGAGAGTCTGGGTATAGTTCACAGTCTACAGCAACTTATACATGAACTGCATCTATAAGTTGCAGCGACTGAGTTTCCCCAAGTCCTTAAGTATTCGATCCACTGCTTCAACACGAGCTCCATGAGCCATGGTACATTCGTCCCTTATTATCAGCGACGTAACAACTGACTAAAGGGCCCATTTTTCGATATCGAACATATCGACTGTTGCTCCAATGAAACTAACACTCCCACTAATCTGACCCTTAAAAAGGACGATGTGTTCCTAAACCCAAGAGAATCGGCAACCCTATTAGCCGAAACATTCTACCCTGAGGACTCTGAAGAGAAGGATAACTCACATCATCGCCAAATAAGAGAGCTTGCGAAGCAAGTAAACGCCCCGTGTCATAATGAACAACATGATCCGCCGTTTACAGTAGAAGAGCTAAAGACCGCGAGTATGAGTTTTAACCCCAAGAAGACACCTGGAGCGGATGGCTTCACGGCGGATATATGCAGTCGAGTAATCTTCGGGAATCTGGACGTGTTCCTTGCCCTGTATAATAAGTGCCTAGAGATAGGTCACTTCCCGGACATATGGAAGGAGGCCACAGTGGTGGTATTAAGAAAACCGGGCAAGGATGACTATCAGAACCCCAAGGCTTATAGGCCTATTGGCCTGCTACCAGTCTTGGGCAAGGTCCTGGAGAAGATGATAGTAGCAAGGATAAGGTGGCACCTAGTACCGCGGATTAGTACTCGCCAGTATGGCTTTATGCCACAGAGAAGCACTGAGGACGCCCTTTATAATCTAGTGAACCATATCAAGGGGAACATAGAGCAGAAAAAGCTCGTAACTCTAGTCTCATTGGATATAGAGGGGGCCTTCGATAGCGCCTGGTGGCCAGCTATCAAAGTCAGACTGGCTGAGGAAAAGTGCCCGGTCAATGTAAGGAGGCTACTGGATAGCTATCTCGACTGTAGAAAAATTAGGTTGAGGTATGCCGGGGAGGAACACACTAGGAACACCCAGAAAGGATGCGTCCAGGGATCCATTGGCGGCCCAATACTTTGGAACGTGCTCCTGGACCCTCTATTACACGGTCTGGAAAAAGAAGGTGTGTACTGTCAGGCGTATGCGGATGACGTGGTGATGGTTTTTAGCGGGAATACAGGGTTGGAGATCTCCCGGCAATCCAATGCCGCTCTCGCCTTTGTTCGGGAGTGGGGAGTCCTGAACAAGCTGAAGTTTGCACCGCACAAAACCTGTGCAATGGTGCTGACGCGTAAGCTCAAGTACGATAACCCTATCCTGAGGATGGGAGGGGCGGACATTGGAATGTCGAGGGAGATTAAGATTCTGGGACTGACTCTTGACGACAAGATGACCTTCAATACCCACGTTGCAAGAGTGTGTAAAAAGGCTACAAACCTGTATAAACTGCTCTCTAGAGCCGCAAAAGTTAGTTGGGGACTACACCCTGACGTAATCAGAACGATTTACACGGCAGTGGTGGAACCGGTCATCTTGTACGCCGCAAGCGCATGGGCACCAGCTGCCAATAAAATCGGAATGCAGAAGGCGCTGAATGCAGTGCAGAGGGGTTTCGCACAGAAACTGTGCAAGTCCTACCGCACGGTATCTCTGAACTCGGCACTGGTACTGGCCGGGATACTGCCTTTTGACCTTCGAATACAGGAGGCAGCCGCCCTGTACAAGGCAAGGAGAGGGTCATCCCGCTTGGTGCTGGGAGACAGGGAGACCGAACGTGTGGTGGGATTTGCAGAGATTCCACATCCAGCCCTGCACGTAGAGCTGGTCTTCGAAAGCTTAACTACCCAAGAACAGATAGACAATAGCCAAGGGCAGGCAGTAAAAATTTACACCGACGGCAGCAAGCTTGAGGGCAAGGTTGGGGCAGCGGTATCCATATGGGATGGTGAGACAGAGACCAAGGCCATCAAGCTTAGTTTAGCCGCATACTGTACCGTGTACCAAGCGGAGATCCTTGCTATATGCAGGGCCACGAAAGAAGCCTTGAAGCGCAAAGAGAGGGTATTCTGCATTTACAGTGACTCGAAGTCAGCCCTAGAGACCATCACCAACTACAACGCTCTGCATCCATTGGCGGTTGAGACGCGCGAAAACCTGAAGGAGGCTTTAAACCAGGGGAAAGCTGTGAATTTCTTCTGGGTGAAAGCGCATGCGGGATGTATAGGCAATGAACGCGCGGATCAGCTCGCGAAAGAGGCTGCACTCTCGAGCCGGAGGAGTCCCGACTATGACCAGGTTCCGGTTTCATTCGTCAAACGGATAATCCGG
The DNA here is from genome assembly GCA_949091785.1 of Polymixis lichenea. Lineage (NCBI taxonomy): Eukaryota > Metazoa > Arthropoda > Insecta > Lepidoptera > Noctuidae > Polymixis > Polymixis lichenea. The sequence continues at coordinate 10,889,629 of OX420945.1, read as the reverse complement.
AAGGACTCCCTTGACGAATGGAACGGGAGGTACAAGTCGGGTGACACAGCCTCCGTAACGAAAGTGTTCCTCCCGGATGCAATTGATGCCTATAGAATAATTAGAAGCACGAGACCGGCAGGCTTATTGACGCAGGTATTCACGGGACATGGGGGGCTCTCCCAGTACTTGCATCGTTTCAAGTGTAAGGAGAGTCCTGCATGTGTTTGTGATCCGGACGCTACTGAAACGATATTCGATTTATTGCTTGAATGCCCGGTACACAGTAGGGACAGGTACGACTTAGAGCAGAAAATTGCCAAACAAATAAAAAAGGAAAACCTGGAGACTCTACTTAGGGATAAACTTACTCGTCAAACTTTCTTAGAGTACTGTATTAAAATAATAAGTATTGTAATTAATAGAAATAAGGTGTAACAAGTATTTACTACAACATATATATTGTAAAAATATGTCACTGTAGTAGAGATAAGACAAAATAGTATATAATAAGTTTTTAGAGTTTAAGCACTATTATGTTTGGGTGTTATCAAAATAAGAAAATTAATGTAGCAAATAGTAATATGAAATGTAAAATAAGTAAATATAAGTATATTAAGAAGTATAGAATAAGATAGTAGGCACAACCTGGGTTGTAAAGAAACTGGAAATTGATAGACCTACAGATAGGCACAAGGATTGTATGAATTGTTGTGTAAAAGATACACCTTGTAAAGAAAATGTAGACGGAAAGAAGAGTTCAGACACAAGCGGTTCCAGAAGGTTCATGAAAGAAGAACCGCCTGTAGAGATGGTAGTGTCGTAAATAATAAGTGTAGGACCCTACTAGGGTAGACTATTTGTATTATCTAAATGATAGCTTTATATGTAGAGGGATAAGATCTGTGAAATCTGATAAAGTCACAGGGAACAGTGTAAAAAAAAAAAAAACTCCCACTAACAGTGGGAGTTTGAAGGCAGTGTGTTGATTTACCGTCGCTCAATAAAGTAGCTGCAATCCCTGAAGAAGCCACTGCTAGAGTTATTTTCCGGATTGCCTAACATGTGATGATATTAAATTAGCGAGGAATGTTTTCCTTGTGCCACCTGACACATCTAAACATATTTTTTCCTTTAATGTTCGTTACGCTGTCAATAATACATCAAAAGCCTGTTTTTGATCTGTGACTAACTTCTAACTTTTACAAATGTAAAACAAATATGCAACATACTGATGTTGTATGGATTTACCAACATTTGCAGAGACATACTGCCTTAATTCAGAGAGACGCTGCGCACGTTCATCGCTAGACTCCCGAGCACGACCCTCCGATGTTCTCACACTTTGGCTAGCAAGTCACTGCGAACGCTCGGAGCTAGTCTCTCTATCCCTTGTTGCAGATACATGTTGTCTTAAATCAGGGCGACGCTGCGCTCGTTCAGCGCTAGGCTCCCCGAACACCGCCCTGAGATGTTCTCACACTTTGGCTAGCGTGTCGCTGCGTACGCTCGGAGCTAGTCTCTCTATCCCTTGTTGCAGATACATACTGCTTTAAATCAGGGGGACGCTGCGCACGTTCAGCGATAGGCTCCCGAGCACGGCCCTGAGATGTTCTCAAACTTTGGCCAGCGAGTCGCTGCGAACGCTCGGAGCTAATCTCTCTATCCCTTGTTGCAGATACATACATACTGCTTTAAATCAGGGGGACGTGCGTACGTAAATTATTTCAGTGTTAGATAGCCCATTTATCGAAGAAGGCTGTAGGCTATATAACATCAAGCTCAGACTGAAGAAGGGTTTTTTTCCTTCTGAGAGCTTCCGCTGCATGCGCTGCGTAAACGGTTAGAGTTTCGCAAAAATCATGTATGACAGAATTGTTCCCCTTTAAAATAAGTCCGCGACAGCATATGTCTATCTTCTAAAGTTGACTCACTATAACCTTTTTATGCTAACCAAATTTGTTCTAAAATAATGCATTATTTGCGAAGGGGTTGAACGCGCTAATCTCAGGAACTGGTGGTTCGAATTGGAATATTCTTTTAGTGTTGGATAGCCCATTTATCGAGGAAGGCTATAGGCTATATAACATCATGCTAAGCTCCTTAGGAGCGGAGCAAAGAGAAAAAAGTCACGAACATTAGACATGATTCATCAAAATCGGTTCAGCCGTTTGAAGATTATCAGAAATTTGGTATTCTATTACTTCAATGATATTAGACGAACAAAGTAACCTTGAACTGATGCTGAACAACACCTGGAATTTCCAGGATACCCGAGTAACTCACCAACAAACAGCAGAAGTATCGTGTTTGGGCTCATTGAAAAGGTCTCAATGAATAGGTTATGGATAAATGGTGATCAGGACGAGGAATGAGGATAAATTAGTAACAACCTTCACTGTGGGAAACATACGCAATGCTGCGCAGATTTAAGTGAGACATTAAGTTTAAAAAGTAGGAAATAAAAGTTAAATTAAAAATTTTAAAAACCCCCGACCCAAAAAATACTAAAAAGTTAAAAAATAATATTTATTGGCCGTTTAAGTTGTAGGTAATATTTTGATCAAGGCTTTGTCGAGTCGGGGGACGGTCAATGAAAATGCCAAACAGAGGAGGCCTAGCATTTTCATTGACCGTCCCTCGACTTGACAAAGCTCAACTTAAACGGCCAATAAATATTATTTTTTAACTTTTTAGTTTTTTTTTTTGGGTCGGGGTTTTTTTAAAATGTTAACTTAACTTCTATTTTTGTAGAACTGTTTAAGGCGGACAAATTGTCCGCGCAGCGCATGCAAATAACTCTATTTTAATCCGCCTGGTTAGACAAACATTGTGATAGCTCGGCTATTATGCAAGATATTAATATAATTTATAGCCTAGAGCACTCACAAACAACGCAGATTTCAACCAGTGAAAACATTTTGAGAATTGGAGCGTTAGTTCCGGAGATTACCCCCGACATACAAACTTACAAACATAGGATAGTGAGCAAATTTGTATGGACGGCACACCCACGTCCGCCACAGCTCAGACTAGTTCTGTTTGGAAGGTATCATAGCCATGTCTGACTGTGCCAATGTGCATCAAATTCTGTCCGAGGGTCCTCTATATATTTTGAGTCGAATAGCTTTAACTTACTGAGCATTAATAAATTAAACAGAGTTTAATTATCATCGTGATCTATTATTATTGAGTCCAAGAAGAGAGCCGGTCTGCGGATATTCTCCTTCATATCTTGCCAGGCTGAAAAACCATATTACAATGGTTGTAATATGGTTTTTCAGCGTGGGCGCAGCAACCCAAGGTACGGTTCCCTGTTTTGCATGAAGAAAATAATGCTTCAGTGCATTCAGTCTACTCTCATCATCGTTTATTAACACATATGTGTAATAAAACTTCGACCTAGTGTACCTAGAGTGTAGGTAGGTATCTTTACTCTAGGTTTGTTCCTTCAATGCCAGTGTTATTGAGCTCGGTAACGAGTTGTTCGGGATCTCGGTAAAGCGATAATACTGAAGTGCCCGTCCCCCGTACATACTCACTATAGTAACTTTTTGCCAATTTAAGTTGGTATCTACCCAAAGCAAAAATAATCAGTTCCCTCTGGGTCAGCGAAGGAAATGTTTCTAAGCCAGGAAAATTGGCGCTCATTTCTTGGAAGGGTACTCGTTGTCTGTTCATGCGGCGTCTTATAACTAGCGGCCCGTCCCGACTTCGCACGGGTGGACATTGTTTTTTAAACATTTTGGGATAAATAAAGATAATTTAACTTATAAGTTTGCTAATTAAAACGTGTCCGAATGTTCAAACGCACACCCCTCTCCCGCACTTCGGTGTCCCCTCTGTCGCCGCGTTGCTCGCTGCGCTGCGCTGCACGGAACCACACCGTCGCGTCGGCTGTATTTTTTGTTTATATTGACATTTTTTAATTTCGTAATATCTTTTGTATGGAATGTCCGATTTCAATAATTCAAAAAGTAATCAACAGGTATTGAAACAGTCTTGAATACGATATAATTTATTTGGATAAAAATTAATAGGAAGGTATGGATAACATGGTCTGATTTTGATCGGCATTGATATCAACTTTTAAAATGTCAAAAAGTAGTTGTAGTGACATAACTACATTATGGTCTTGCGAAGTTTTTGTAGATATTGATATGTTCTACAATATTGTTGAACATTTTTTTGTTCTATCATCAATACTTTCCACAGCGCATGTGATGAAATACATTTTATGGCAAAAAAAATTACACCTTGGGTTGGTTTTAGTAGGGATTTCTAAGGATCTCAAATTTTTTCTAGTAATGTATTATGTAGCCTATGTTACTCAGTGATATGATAATGCAGTAGTTTTTAATTTTATTCGTTACATACAAAAATACAAATCTTTCCTCTTTATAATATTATTGATGATGAATATGATTAGATGTAAGTAGATTCACCTAACATGTTTTGCATGTGATGTTTTTCATGTTGATGTCTTTCATGAATTCTTTCTATTATCTCCACCGTATACCTACTTACTATCGGTGAGAGGCATATGAAAACAATTTGTTAATGAAGCAGCAATTCGAAAGTCTTGGAACATGTGTGGCATTACACTGTGGAAATATTCTTGGCGAAACGGTTTGAAGTCACGTTTAAAACGGCCATTAACTACTTCAACGACCCATCGAATTAGCGTGACTTACACACAAACATGAACGGTTTTAATAAATTGCTGTATTTGTGGGGACTATAGGTTTCAACTTGGAATAAGAAATTCGAACTTTTATAAATATATATGTCCCTTCACAATTATTTATGGCTTTTCTATCTGCAGAGGCCGCATCAACATTTCCAAATAGTGCGTTCGGTACTTACAGATTCCGCTGAGCTATTTGTTCTCGCGTAATATTATCCCAACCTAAGTGTCTCGGAGGTCTCTTATCAGAGCATCACGGGCGCCCTTCATTAGCCGTTCTAATTTAAAAAAAAACCCTAAATTAAACCTCGGGGTTACTTTTTAGTGCGTCGTAATTAAAAATTATTACTATTGTAAGGTGTTTCGAGTCATATTTAATAAATGGCTAGCGGAGCTGGGAGTATTTTGCCCAATATCCTTTGACCTCTTTATAATATATATATATATATATACTCTATATTTCAGGCATTTATAATAGCATTGGATAAGACACCACAGAAAGCTGCAAAAATCAAGGAAAGCTGTATCATGCAAGGAGTGACTTGTGTTACTGCATATGCCTTTGATTCCACTAAGTGCTGTTCAGAAGATAGGAAAGGAATCAACAGTGGACCCCCTTTTCCACCAAACAGTTTTGATAAGGTTCTATTGGATGGCCCTTGTAGTGGATTGGGTCAAAGACCACAATTAATTAATAAAATGACCCCAAAAATGATAAGCTCCTATAAGTTTCTCCAAAGGAAATTACTGACTGAAGTAAGCGCACAATTCTACATGTATACACATTTACTATGGCACACAAACCCCCTGAATAATCATAGCATTTTTAAATTAAATTTTATTAATTACTTTATAGGCAGTAAAAGTATTGAAAGTAGGTGGGAAACTGGTCTACAGCACATGCACTATTACAGTAGAAGAAAATGAAGGAATGGTTGCATGGGCACTTGAAAAGTTCCCGTGCTTACAACTAGTACCTGCGGAACCAATCCACGGTGGACCAGGGTTAGCTAACACAGGTCTCAATGATGAACAAAGGTTGGTTAAAAACATTTTTATTTTAAATATATTTTCTTAACAGTATTGGCAAGAATCTTTTGTGTATTGAGTAAAATATTTTTAAATAATAACAACAATAATTTAAGAGCAATTTAACAATTACTTTTTGTACTGAGTGTATCTTACTGGCACTAAATTATCACATTATATATTTAGCATTCTTACTATTATTTTCAGAATATTGGTGCAAAGATTTGGTCCAGAAAACAATGAACTTAGACCAGTGGAGCCCATATACAGGGATTCAATAGGGTTCTTTATAGCAGCATTTATAAAATTACCATAACCGAAAATAAATATCTACAAATTAAAACGTCTTTTACTTATATAGGTTTGTCAAAAGAAGTGTGATGTGATGTGTGTTGTGTGTAAATGTGGATGTACTACAGGTAAACCTCTACCCAACCCTTCAGGGAAGCAAAGCATGATGTTGTTGTTTTATTTGTGTTGTATATTTAGTGGTAGTTTGTTTACAGTTTGAAATATTTTTATGGCTTTAAACATGGCTGAAGTGGCTCTTGATCAAACCAAGAATTGTAAATTAAGTTCGCATATCCCTAGATTTTTTTTTTAATAAAAGGTTACCCATTTTTTCCCAATTTACCATTGCCATTTATAAACTTAAAATAACAATCTGTCCTTATTATTTTCGTGTTTTAAAGCGGTAAGCAATACACTGTAACACAATATTCATTATTTAAGATAACACAATATCTCTTATGGTACTATTACTATAATCTACTATTTTTAGCCAATTATTTTATCATTCGTAACACCTATCTACTATAACAGTACTCTGCTATTTGTACAAAAGGCTAAATAATAATAATAATAACATTACTTTAAAATACTGTAGTTTTCAGGAGGTACAATTTAAAAGGACTATAATTATAATGATAATATTCAGTATTTCTGTCGATAAAACGTCGTACGTGTTTTATTTTGTTTTGTTATTATTATTTCAAATAATAAAATATATTTATAATATCCTTTACATACCCGCGAAATTACCTTAAACCGTTAATGTTGAATATGTTATAAAAAATGCACAATGTATTGATAAAAACATCTCTATCTTCTATAACTAAAATATAATCACCCCAATGGAAGTTATTTGAACATTAAAGGAACTGTCTTTCATATTGTTTGTACTTCGTAAAATCACCTTTTAAAAAAGCACACTATACCTAGGTTAGGTAGGTACTTAATACATCACAAAACATTCTAGTTTAAATTAATATACTGTGGCCATAGTGTGGTGCCCTGGATTGGTGGAGGGCCAATCGGAGCGCCGAACGCGGTGGTTAAGTCGAGACAGTCAAAAGAAGTTCAAATTAGGGCCTCAGATCGTCGAAAAAATGTGAGTTACGTTACGTCTAGTTGGTATAGGTACTTTATAAAGTTTCGATGCGAACCCATAAGCCACCTTGCGCCTTCAGTAAAATAGACCGTTTATCAAACTGAATGGGGTCAACCGTCTTCTCACACGTGGAGAATTTAAAGTTCTTAATGAGTTCAACCATCGCCAGTTTTGCTGATAACATCGCGAATCTCAGACCTGTAATAAAATGATAAGACAATGTAATTATTATTTTAATTTAGTTAGTTATTATGGCAGATAAGCAATGGAAAATTTCGGGCCTACAAAGTTGGTGACCTGCACCCTAATTGCGTAACAGACGATTAATCATAATCTGTTTCATTTTGACAGTTTACGTTGTTGAGCAGACACATTTTTCGAACATATGAAGCAATGGATTAGCAATCTGTTTCAAAATTATTCAGATTATGATTAATCGTGCGGAGTGTTGCCTAGCATGCGTATTCCGCCAAAATTGTGTCGTCACAGGATCACGTCCCGAAACAAGATAATTATGACAGTTTTTTTACCGAACGTTTTTTTATTTATTTTATCTGACATTCGTACATGATGATTGTATAAGGAGACAAACTATGTAAGATAGCTTATTGTTATGCTTACCTATACAATTTCTAGGACCAGCTCCAAAAGCCAGATATAAATGAGAGGCTCTGTCTTTCTTGTCTTCATTCATGAATCGTTCTGGCCTGAACTCTTTCGGGTCTGGGTAATATTCCGGGTCCATGTGAATGCCGTACAAAGGTATGGCAACTACATTACCAGGCTCGAGTTGTATAGATGACCCAGGCACTGTATATGGCTTTGTACAAACTCTATCCACTCTGGCTAATGGAGGAAACAAGCGCAATGTTTCTGAAAAATGAACATTGATCAATATTACACATCCGCGTTATAAAAAAAATATATAAATCTTCTGGCAACAGACTGTTTTATGTACCTAATGCTAAGTTCAATAAAAACGGAGGTCAATGCGATTATGTTTCCTAAACTTTCATAAGATCATATTCTAGAGACAATAATCCCACGGCACTCAAATATTTTAGACAATTGTTTACGACTTAAGCTTGAATCTAGCCGTAAGCGTAGATAGGTAAGGGTTGAAGTATATTTATTTGGAAGATACCATTAAATGAGTAACACGAGTGTCACTTATCTCCAAAGAGTCATAATTATGATAATACTAGAATTTTCTCGCGGCTTCGCCCACGTGTATGTCGGAAAATATCTTATGTAGATATAAATTGTTTTCATAATATCTCTGGTTTACACGGCGGACGCCAGTAAAGCTCCCAGTTATACAATATGTAACAAAAACCCTGTTGTTCCTTCTACCCACGTTTTCAGAATCAGTATACATACGTAATAAAGCATGTCATTTATAAAAACTGTTTAACAAAAATAATTAAAATAAATATTTAATTATGAATATTTGTAATGTTTAACTGATTTTGATTAGATCAAAGAAAGCCGCCAAGCTCGTAGTCTATTATGCGAAATAAGGATACTTGTAAAATCAGATACTGTCAACATTTTTTTTGAATATGTCGATTTTAATAGTTATTTGGTGTTGAACTCTCGACTAGCCAATGCTTATTTTTTAAATTATAACTTCGTAAATGTTGTGCTTGTGGGTAAGTGTACACGTCCCTAAAAGGAACAACAGGGTTTTTGTTACATATTGTATACACTTTGACATGAATATTTACTTTGAGAAGTATAATGTAATTATTGTGACTGGAAGGACTATGTGGGTCATGTGATTTCTTTTTTTTTGTTTTTACTCTCTCTCTCTGTTACTTTTTTTGAAAATTAGGCAGTTTGAGTACTTTATGTGGCCTACCAATGTCCTTTCTTTGGTATTGTTCGTCGAATCGTTGTGCTCCTTATGTTCTAAGTTGACCTGCATGATTACTGACTAATGCGTGCACTGACAGGACAGGTCCACTCAATCTGTGTGGTTCTTTCCTCAAAAGACCATTTCAGACGTCAATCCACATGGTCTTCACATGATTTGACCAAGATTATGTCTGGACTTTAAAAGAGACTGTGACCTCTGAGTTTGTTTCGGCCTTTCTTCTTAAGAGTAGTCAGATAGGAAACGCCAGACCTCATCTAGTTTTAAAAATATGATTGACGTGTAAAAGTGTTTGTACAAACCTACTTACAAAAATAAAATCATTTATCAGTCGGCATGATTATTTCCGAAATCTTCAACAATCCATACTTCCTTTCCCTTCTTCTAATCTAATGTTATAAATTCGAAAGTAACTCTGTCAGTCTGTCTGTTACGGTTTCACGCCTTAACCACTGAACAAATACCTATACCACTAGATATAAAATACCTTTTGTTGTAAAAAATGGCATGAAGTGGTTAAAGTAGGGGATGAAATTTTGTATGGGAGTTCGTCATTAGGTATCGAAGATAAAACCATGAAACTTTGTATTTAGGCACTTGATAAGAAGTAAATAAATATTTGTTCTAGAGTTTCTGAAATTGCGACCTACTGCAGCAGGTTATACAGAAAACCGAAGACTATAATCTACCAGCACATCAAGCTTTCAAATTTCTTTGTTCGATTTTCAACTTTATTCGATTAGCTTAAAGTTCATGTTCAATTGGGAAAAAAAAGCAGTTTGGGGTAGCTTGATGTGCTGGCGTCTGTACAGGGGAAATCACCGCCCAACCTAAGCTGTTACCATGGATTCAGTACATGATTCTGAACCGTAGATTCGAAATTCAAAATTATAAAGTTGCATATTGCTCAGCAGTAAGGTACAAAAAATATGAGGGGTTAGTAAATTTTACTTTACTGCTATAGTTATTTATGATACTAGTGCGGTAGGTTGGTTGGCCCGAGACGAAGTCGAGGGCTTACCATAGTCACGAGTTTGTAAATACCAATTTCTGCACGTGTCATACAATGTTTTTCAACACATTTGCGAGGCAACGTACATTAAGTAATGAAATTATTGTAAATCATTAATTAGCGTTCTCGCGATTTTGGCGCCAAGAGATCGTTTTCTGCAATTTGCGCCTCATTCAAAATATCAGGCGGAGTAGATTCCATATTAATATCAGATTCCTCGCTTGAACTCTTAGATTATTTTGTTTATGGGTAAATAAACTTAATTTGATTCTACAGTGTACTTTTTCATATATTTTTTAAATAGTATATAAAATGATTTTTGACTAGATATAATGAATGATAGAAATAAAAAGGTGAATTCTATGTAAAAGGCACACCTGTTAGATGTTTTTTTAAAGAGATATTGATATTTGTAAATTTCTGACAGTGATGGAAATGACAATAGTAGGATGGAAATGATATTCTCCTTTCTGGAAATGACATGACTTGGCTGGTAATGAATTGTTGTAACAAACAGATATTTAAAGATTAAGTATACTAGTATTCAAATGTAATGTAAAGGATTAATAGATCAGAACTCAGGGTTTGTAAATGAAATATCATTTTAATCAACACAAGCTTTATTTCTTTAATAATAATAATTAAATAATTCTTTAGTAAAATCAGTCATAGAAACACAATCAAGTCGTGTCGATTTCGTATAATCTCTGAACAATATTTAGACTTCTAAAAGCTTTCATGATTAAAAAATATACCTTCAACAATCAATCTAGGTATATCAAACTCAACACTTAACATTATAATAGTCAAACTAGATATTTTTACACTAAATTGTTCATTCTTTTGTAACAACAATATTTCTTCTATCATTGCTAACCCAATTAAAAGTGAAAACATCATCAAATCGACCTACGTTTTAAAGTATTTATACCTATTTATTTATTTAGATCAAAAGAAACATTTTTGTTTGACAAAATAACAATATTTTTTGGTGTACTTGTAGTACTTACACCAAAAATTTTATTAATGTTGGAGGATGTATTTGTTATATTAGTAAGAATACGGTGAGATTCGTACCTCGTAACGAGAGGTGCTACATATTCAGGGGTATTTGGGTCTCCAGAACTCGGCCCAAGGCGTTCTTCTTCAGTTGCAGAATAGTTGAGGACTTTCAAAAATCCTAAATGTTTATCGTGAACACAAATATAAGAATCACAGTCAAAACAGCTGGCTTTTCTGAACACGAGATAAAATAATCCTTGTATCCATAATACTTGGTGAACATTCAACGTTCCCTGGAATGGTTTCAAGTTTTTGGGAAGAAGAGCTTCTTTGGCTAAAACCTCATCTTCAGTGACAGTCATAATGGTAATATTTTCAATGTTCTGTTTTACAATATCTATAAACTGATCAAATGTGCTGACGTCTTGACCAAAAGTCACAAGACTGTCTACAGTCCGTTTTAGCACTCCTCCAATCCCATCTGGGGCCCGATTCCCATGTCCAGCTTCACTGTAATTCCAGGTTATTGCCTTTAGTTGTGGGAAATCCTTACAAAGAACTGAAATTATGTAGAAGATATATTTATTGCGGTACTGGGAACTTGGAGAATCAGATTGGAAATGAATGGTATCTACAAAAGGATTCATCTCTATAGCCAATCTAATCATGGGTATTAGGTGCGCCCAGATGGCTGCGGCGTCGTGTCTCGAGCACTGGCTGACTGTGCATGCACAGGTAGTGCCAATGGCACTACGATGGAAGTCGTAGGTATATAATACACCAGTATGAAAACAAATCTCTTTGACTTGGCCCAAAATGAAGACTCTGCATTTCTATTCCGTATTTGAGCCCAAAATTTTCTGAAAAGTCTATATGTATGAATGCTTCTGTTACAATTAGATTATTTTTCTTGCGTTTCGCGGTGTTATCTTGTACATTTATAATAAATGCGTGTTTGAAAAATTAGGTACCTAACTGGTAATCTAATTTTTCTATAACTTGTAGTGGAGTCATTTCAGTTGCCTTTTTCGTAGTAATACTTATAATGTGTTTTCATACCCTTCTTAGTCTTCACAGTTTCTTTGCAACTAACCCACTGGTAGAATGCAAGGCTTTGATCATTGGAAAATTCTGTATAGGATAAACCATTATCCTTGCATGAAGGGTAGTCTCTTTTCAAACAATTATCGTTGTATTAAGAACAAAACAGGGACTCTCTGTTCAAAATTAGTCTCCTTTATTATAATCGCCTTATGCAGACATATAACTGCCAAATCTATATTGCTATGAATTATGCAGGCACAAGTTTCCCTGAGTGCTTTGCTAGGAAAGATTACCCAAAATGGGCGATGTCTACAAAAGAAGGCATAACTTACAGGAATTCCATGCTCTGATATAAATTTGTTGTGTAATTGTTTTAATGGTAATATTAGCTGTCTTTTTTTGTTTTTGAACCTTACTTCGAGTGATGTACTGATTTTTGCCGGGAATAATTATGTTGTTTGAATCTTGTTCAAAGAATTTCTTAATAAGTATAGGTAATCTTTGCCTTGTTCGCGTTTCTTGAGCTGTTCGCGTGTCTTTTACTTTTTGACCCCATTTCTCTATCTTTTTTTAAACCAATTGTAATTTATCCACTGCCATCTTACTTAACTTCTTTTTCAGAGTCTCATTTTCTTTTCTTAAATCTTGTATAATATTAATTAACATTTTCCGTCTTTTTTGTTCTTTGTACCTTATGCGTCTTATTTTCGTAGCTGGTGAATTTAAAGGATCGTCCTTAGCTGTAGTCGTTTGTGTTGTATTTTTAACTGATGTATCTTCATGGTTCTGATGTTCAAGGAGTACTACTTCTGGTAACTTAGTTTCATTTATCTTACGTTTTTTATTTTCCCTGTACCTCTTTGATGCTTCACACCATTTTTCCTATGATGCCTTTGATCCCTTGGTGATTTTTCATCAATAGGAATAACTTGTCCCTTTTCTTTCTTCTTTATATCCCGTAGTCGTTCTTTTTCTTTTTCTCTTTCGTACATTTCTGGATCATTTTTAAGTTCTGAGTACCTCTTACGCTTGTTGGCTGATAGATTGGCATTCGATGTTTTCTTGTTCATGATCACCAAACCTATAACAATATCTTCTATGTTGCATAAAGGTACTTTAGCGACGTCTTCAGTTAGTAGAAATAAAATAATGTTTGTTGTAAGAAGGAATGTTTCTAAATTTATTGATACACTAACTATATACAAAATTACCTAAGCACAAACAGGAGCTTTACTTAAAAGGTAGTATTTATTAAACAGCCAATCAGAACACAGTTAAAATATTATTACAATAATCTGCGCGCGGTGCGCGCCCTCTGCCAACAGTCCAACTAACCATTTAAACGCTGAAGTTATAAATATAGGTGCCGGCGCTCGATCCTTTAGCTCAGTGTAGCAGCGAGCAGCGTCATGCGCACACGCGCTGCTACAGTGCTCCCCTTCAAGTGAAACGTACCGGTCGCCTTATGACACGGCCCGAGCGCGATGTATGCTCTGCTGTGATGTTTACAGGAGCAGTGTTCTTCGTAGCAGGACTGGAGCCCTGGTGAGTTATGTCACATGCATCATCAGTGCATGGAATGGAGAACGCAGGCTTGAGGCGGTCCACTGATATCACTGCTTGCCTTCCCGGTAGTTGAACAGTGAACGTTTTATCGCTTCGGCTAAGCACTGGATAGGGTCCGTTGTATGGTGGTTGCAGCGGTTTCTTGACTGCGTCAGTTCGCACGAATACTTCCTTGCAGGTTTTTAGACTTTGAGGTACGTATATGCCACTTCTGCTGCTGGTTCGTGACTGTGCTGACGCTTGACGAAAAATGCTAATTGCTGATCGTAGTTTTTCAACGTAACTGTAGTCCATTGAATCTGGCTTCGATGCCACGAAAAAATCTCCTGGCAGTGTGAGAGCGTGACCGTAGGTAAGCTGTGCAGCACTGACTCCACTGTCACTTCGCGTTGCGGCTCGCAGTCCTAGCAACACTGTAGGCAGCTCCTCAATCCAACTGCTCGTGCTCAGACGTGCTATTAATGCAGATTTCATGCAGCGGTGCCACCTTTCAATCATTCCATTGCTTTGTGGATGGTACGGTGTAGTGTGAATGCGCTTGATTCCAAGTAGTCTTGTTAATGCGTTGAACAAGCTGCTTTCAAACTGTCGGCCTTGGTCAGTCGTCATTCGAGCTGGACATCCGAACCTTGCGATCCATCCTTCATACACAATCTTAGCGACAGTATCAGCTGTTATGTCTTGCGCGGCGTGCGCCTCGGGCCAGCGCGTCGCTCGGTCGATCATAGTGACGACGTAACGGTGTCCTTGAGGCGACGTACTCAGCGGGCCAACGATGTCAACATGCAAATGTTCGAAACGTTGCGATGGTTCGAAGATTGCTACCGGGGTTGCAGTGTGCCGGTGTATCTTGGCACGCTGACATTGAATGCATGTTGTCACCCATTTCTTCACGTCAGTGTTCATAGATGGCCAGAAGTATCTTGTTTGTATCAGCTTCCTTGACGTTCGCGTGCCAGGATGACTGAGGTTGTGTATTGCATTAAACACCTTTATGCGGTATTCTTCCGGTATATATGGTCGTATGTTTTCTGTTGATGTCTCACAATAGATAGCGTGAGTCATCCCGGGTACTGTTATCTTCCGCATCTGGATATTTGATTGACGAAGTAAACCTTGTATAGCTGCGTCCTTTTCTTGTGCATCTGCGAGTAACGCGTAGTCGATAGGAGTGGGGCAGTTGATAACTTCAATGCGTGATAAGGCGTCGGCGACAATATTATCTCGCCCACTGATATGACGTATGTCATTAGTAAATTCACTAATGAACAATAGCTGCCTGCTGCGGCGGGGAGTTTCTGAGTCAGATGATATTTTCTGGAGTGCATATGTGATTGGCTTGTGATCTGTATATATAATCAGTTCGCGGCCTTCATATAATTTTCTAAAGTGCTTCATTGCTAAGTATATGGCTTGTAGTTCTCGGTCGTATGTTGAATACTTTTGCTGCGCCGGTGTGAATTTCTTTGAGAAATATCCAAGTGGCTGCCATTTGCCGTTGACCTGTTGTTGTAGTACAGCACCTGCACACTTGTCCGATGCGTCACACATTAAGCCAAAAGGAGCTGCATGCTGTGGATGCGCCAGGTAGGTCGCTTTTTGAATGCATTCCTTGCATTCTTCAAAAGCTTTCGATGTTTCATCGTTCCACATTATTTCGGTTTTGTCACGTTTCTTTGAGTGTGTATTATGTAAATACATGTGCAGAGGTGCTTGAGTTGCTGCGGCGTTTGGTATGTTTTCTCGATAATAATTTATCATACCGAGAAAACGTCGTAATTCTTCGACATTCTTCGGTTTAGGGTAGTCGCTGATTATCTTCACCTTTTCGTGTGGTGGTTTTATGCCTTCGTGGGAGACAAAGTATCCCAAGAATGTGAGTTCTCTTTTGGCGAATACACATTTGGCGGGGTTGATTGTGATACCGTATTCATCCAGGCGCTGTAGTACGATTCTGAGGTTATCTCGAGCTGTTGTTTCGT
Organism: Polymixis lichenea; assembly: GCA_949091785.1. NCBI lineage: Eukaryota > Metazoa > Arthropoda > Insecta > Lepidoptera > Noctuidae > Polymixis > Polymixis lichenea. Next base: position 10,874,062 of record OX420945.1, on the reverse strand, counting down.
CTTCTGCAGCCACAAGCAAGTCGTCGACAAATGGGTAGACAAAATCAAGGCCTCGGAGAACTTCGTGTATGAATCTCTGGAATGTTTGACCAGCGTTCTTTAGCCCTGGGCACATACGTGGGAACTCGTATAAGCCAAAAGGGGTTATTATTGCTGTCTTCTCTATGTCTTCTTCACGAACTGGTAGTTGTGAATATGCTCTGTTCAGGTCCAGGGTAGAGAAAACTTGCTTGCCCGCAAGCTGATATGTGAAGTCCTTTATTCGTGGGATGGGATAACGGTCAGGCTTGGTAATGGCATTGAGTCGCCTGTAATCACCACATACTCGTATATCTCCATTTTTCTTCGGTACAACGTGGAGTGGACTGGACCACGGACTCTTGCTAGGTCGGCAAAGGCCTTGGCTCATCATATTCTCGAACTCCTTCTTCACCTTTTCGTAGCGATGCGGGGGTATAGGTCGAGCTCGGGCATGGATAGGTGGTCCAGTTGTTTCAATGTAGTGCTCGACTTTGTGCTTCGGGTTGAGTTTCATTGATGACAAACGAGTGACGTTTGGAAATTCAGCCAGTATGTCATGGAACGTTTGTTGAAGATCAATACTGCGTATTGTAGGTAAGCTGGTATATCGCCCAGGTGCCTTAGTTGAGAGTTTGGTTGTGTTGTCGATGAGACGTTCATTCCTTAGGTCGACCAGTAGATTGTGGTAGCCTAGGAAATCTGCTCCGAGTATGGGCTTGCTTACGGCAGCAACAATAAACTTCCATTTGTAGGGACGTCGTAGACCCAAGTTGATATCTATGGTTTTCTCTCCATATGTGGGTATCTCTGAATTATTGGCGGCGTATAACTTGTACGGCAGTGGGGTAGATCGAGTTCCTTTTCGCTTTGGTATCACAGATATATTTGCGCCAGTATCGACCAAGAAAGTTGTGTTGGTTTCCTTATCAGTGATGAAAAGGCGATATGATTTACTGTCGACATTAGGTTCCGCCACTGCTAATGTCTGTCTTAGTTTTCCGTATTATTATCCTTGTTAAAACTGCATGGTGTTGTGCAGTGTCTTGCTTTTGCACCGAATTTTCTGTGATAATAACAGTGAGGCGATGAAGTAGATGAGCGAGATCTGAAGTTTCTTGAGTGCGAGCGAGACGGCGTTCTTGAACGGTCGCGGCGATAATTACGTCTATATTGATAATGCGACGGCGGCGATGTGTGTTTGCACCGACAGTTATCTTTCTTGATCTCGGCGATTTCTAGGTGTAACTTGCGTATTTCTTCCGCTATGAGCTGTATGTTACCCTGAGCTTGAGAGTTGTCAACTGATGCTATGACGGGCACTTCGGACGTCTGCTCCATCATCTTGTCTGCCATCTTAGCTAACTCGTCCAACGCAGTGTTTTTGCTGATGGTGTCACTGACAACAAGTACGGATCTCACTTGTTGGGGTAGTAGGTTCATCCACATCAATCTGAGCGTATCGTCTGGGAGTTTTTTATGCGCTAGGTTACGCATGCGACGTAATAACTGGCTTGGCTTTTGGTCGCCCAGCTCCATATCCGATAAAAGCTTTTGCAGCTGTCTTCCATCTGATTCTTCATACACAGATATAAGCCGTTCCTTGATTGCGTTGTAGGGTCGTTCCGATGGCGGGTTTTCAAGTAGGTCACAGATTTGCTCGATGTCTTCCTTCGTTAATTGCGCTATAACCATCTGTGCTTTTTGAGCGTCGCTTTTCTTGAGATCGCTGACGGCGGCTTCAAATGTGATAAACCACAGTCGTGGTTTGTCTCGCCAAAACGGTGGAACACGCAGAGAAAGTGAAATTCCGGCGATTTCTTGTTGATATTTCGCTGCTTCTTCCATTGTTGAGTTTCGCCGATATTGAGCGTACTTGAAATACCGGCAGGCTTTATTCGAACGTCGGGTACTTCGCTTTATTCGATCGTCGGGATCACGTCGGGGTCACCACTTTAGCGACGTCTTCAGTTAGTAGAAATAAAATAATGTTTGTTGTAAGAAGGAATGTTTCTAAATTTATTGATACACTAACTATATACAAAATTACCTAAGCACAAACAGGAGCTTTACTTAAAAGGTAGTATTTATTAAACAGCCAATCAGAACACAGTTAAAATATTATTACAATAATCTGCGCGCGGTGCGCGCCCTCTGCCAACAGTCCAACTAACCATTTAAACGCTGAAGTTATAAATATAGGTGCCGGCGCTCGATCCTTTAGCTCAGTGTAGCAGCGAGCAGCGTCATGCGCACACGCGCTGCTACAGGTACATGTTCGAGACGAGCTGCAGTCCGTCTTGGACTTGTTCCACTTCACAAACCACATTAATAAGTGAATGGTCACTCATTGGTGTTGCTGTGGGCTATCTTATAGATAAAATCACACGAAAGTAACAAGAAGCAAACATAATAGTCATTACCGGTATTCACTAATCATTTCCGTCTCTAACATTTTATTGGAGATGATCTTACTGGAAATGACATGTTTTGTTTTAAGTCGAAACATGCTCTTAAAATACAGTATCAACGTAACAATAATAACCTCAAATGACACACGTGAACAGTCGGAATATATGCAAAAAGAAATAGATAAATGTATTCGTTACTTACACTTTAATCCTTCCTTTTGGAAATGATGTGCATGCGTGACAATCGTCTTACGTAACTTTTTAACAATATATTTTGAGAGCCAATTGCACTGCTATCACGCGTCCACTTGCTCGGCGGCTTGTTGGGGAATTGAGGAATGTGCGGGCTCGGGACAACATGTGCTTTGTGCCACAAAGTAAGAAAAAAATACTGTTTGACGAACTTTTACGGAAATGATGAAAATATCGTAACATTTCATGAATCATTTATTTAGACTTAATTTGATAGTTCACTTTCAAAAGCTTCAGCAGTAATCCATCTTTGTTTTATAGTTATGATAAAGCAATTTTCAAAAACGCACCCTTGTTACTCTTTTTGCTATTATTTTGATATTTATAGTTAGATGCATGACTTTTCGTCGGGTTGGAAATGATGTTATGTGCGTGTTTTGTTAATTTCCTGAAAATACGTAATGTTCCCGGAAAAAAAATTATTGGCGCCTATAAATATAATATAAAAGAAAACATTTGCACTTGATTTAAATGACTGAGAACTATAAATAACGCCACAGTGATGAAAAACTTTTTGTTTTATCCGATTAGTTTATTTACCCTTATAATTATCAGTCGGAAAGTCGCAACAATCTGACGTTTCTAATATGAAAATGGCGCGAATTTACAAATGGCGCCACATGCACGTGGTGAACTTTCATCGCCTATTTCATCCCGATGATGAAATAGGCGATGAAAGGTCGTATGGAAGTCCAAACAAATCTGTCTATGCAAAGGATGGAAAAACGAAAACGTAGTTTATAAAAATGTATTCAAATAAGCTATTTACAGCACCTAAGCCACAACAATTTGCTTTTTATGTAATATTTGCAAAATAAGTATCCTAAAATATAAAAATCTTGCCCAAAGTATCTATTCCACGCGAACGAAGTCGCGCGCAAAAACTAGTCATCATCTTATTTCAGCTAATTTTCACAAAACCTTAATAAATTATACACCTTAATCTTCCTCATGAATCACTCCGTCCATTGGTGTAACCCGTATGAAAATCCGTTTGGTAGTTTTTGAGTTTGTCGCGTTCAGACAGACAGACGCGGCGAGGGACTTTGTTTTACAATATGTATTTATAAGTAGCACATCTTACAATCTAACATTGCATAAACTGCAATGCCTTGCAGTTAAAGATATAAATAAAAAATAATATTTACCCAACAAAAATCCATCAAGGTAATGCAACTGGGCAAGGAGATCGTAGTCATATTCTTTTCCTTCGGTCATTTCCTTCACATGGGAGCGTAGCTTGTCCTGCAGCTCAGGCTTGGTGGCCAGCACGTGGATGGCAAAGGACAGTAAGGTACTCGAGGTTTCATATCCTGCGATGAGGAACAATAACAATTGCGCGTCTACGGTGTCGTCGTCTAGATCTGAAACAAATAAATATTACGTGGGTATAGTTGCTACATTTCACAAGCATCATTGTAATTTAAACCTAATGTCAATGTTCATAAAAATCATATACCGCCCTTTCGTTATTTTTTTATTGAATGTCCGCGCAAATATACCTATTAATTTGACTTGACCGTTATTCGAAGCTTATTTAATGAGATAGGCTGTACGGTTCCCGCCTTTGCTATTCTTCTCTCTTTTTCCTGTATTGCTATCTCTTTTTAATACGTCACATCCACTTGGCAGTGGCAGGGGAGGCTTGTGAAGCGAGCCTTGCCATTTCAATTTCATTGGCGTCTTGTTTCCCGCCGTGCTCGGTCCAACAGTCGTTACAACCGACACTTGGCTGCAAGACCTACCTACCTTAATTAATATAAAAAAAAAAAAAAAATCGGTTTGTCTACAATTAAAAGTTGAACAAAGTTAATATCTTCGAACAAAGTTAGTATTTAACATGGCAGAGTCGTGTAATAATGCCGAGAATGCGGTTAATAATGTGTTTCCAGGCCCTTCTTCGCCGTACAAACGACGAGCTCGGTCAAGTAGTTCCAGCAGCTCGAGTTCTAGTAGCTCGAATTCCAGCAGCAGCTCCTCGTCGTCTAGCGTAGATAAACCGAAGAGAAATCGCCATAAGAACAGAAAAGGTGGTAATCGTAAGCATCGCTCCAATCGTAAGATTCGAAAATTATCTAAAGAAGTACGTACTCTTCGGCAGCAAATAGTTCGCAAGGAAAGCGATTATCGCGTGAGTAGTAATAATCTTAATTATGAAAACCATGTAATCTCACTTATGTCGGGTGTTAATGAAAATCATTACGATGAAATGCTTATTGTTGAACCTGATAATGTTAGTGCACGTGGCGATGAAGATTTTACGAATACTGGTGCACATGGCGATAATGATTTTACGTTAACACTTGAAACTAAGCTAAAGGAAACTTCGATGCCTAAAACGTCTGAAACATATTTGAAGTTACTTTGTGATTTACAACATTTAAATAAAACTGAATGGGGCGGAATTAGGTATACAGACACTCAAAAATTGTACAATTATTCACCGGGTTATACAGATATTGAAATGAATGAGGAAGTTAAAGCGTATGATTCTCCACGCCTCATATATGCTGATAAGACCTTTGCAGCCCTGGCCATGTGCGTGCTCAAACAAAGAGAGGCGCTGCAAGGAAGCCTTCAAGATTTATTGATGTGGGCAAGGAATAGTAACTCGCTCAATTAGGACACGTTGCTTCAAAAAGTTAATGAGTTTTTTTCCACAGGGGACTATAATACGTGTTCCTCAGATTTATTACAGATTGTCTGTGGACATCGTGCTGAGATTCTCCAAATGCGGAGAGATTGTGTCACTAAACAGGCAAAGGACCCCCTGGTGAAGGCCTGCTTAAAGAAAATTCCACCGACATGTACAAACCTGTTCGACACAGAGAAGTTTACTGCTGCTATCGAAAAAGTGGGTGGCGTAAGAAAATGTTTTTGGCCGTTGCAAAGGGCTAATACTTCTGCCTCGCAGGCGGATGTAAAAAGGTCTCGCGGCCCCTCGCAGGGGTCAAAGCCTTATATATAGCCCTCGCGGGGTTTTGTTCATGCAGCTCCGGTTTGTCAACACAATAATACGCACGCATATTGCGCAAGCAGTAACCCACCTCCGCAAAGTGGATGCAGCAGCGGTCCCCCACCTCCGCAAGGTGTTCATGGCCGTACTGCTCAATATAATTCGGTCGCACCGAATAATCGAAATTGTTTTCGAAGCCGGTCGAATGCTATATAAAACAATCAAAAGTACGGACGGAGGCGCGCGTCTTCGCCTGCCCAGCGGAGTAATGACATCAAACGACGTTACGACGTAAGTATTGACTCGTTCAGAGCGGACCGCCTCCTACAGTTTCGAGACCAATGGGAACAAATGAATGCTCCAGATGTCATTCTAAAAATGATAACCGGGTATCGCATACCCTTTCGTCAGAAGCCACCACTTGTTCATCCAAGTATCGTTAAAACCAATCTAACTGTCCCAGAATCTACCGAAATGACATCTGTAATAAACAAAATGATAGAACAGGGAGTTCTAGAACGATCTGTAGTTTCACCAAGCTTCCTTTCATCGATGTTTCTTGTTCCCAAAGGCGACGGCTCGACTCGACCAATATTCAACTTGAAAGCACTGAATTCTTACATCATAACAGATCGATTCAAGCTAATAAATGAGAATCGAATCCCCGACTTTGCACAACCGCAGGATTGGCTGTGCAAAATCGACCTCTCGCAAGCGTATTTTCATTTGTCTGTGGCTCGCAGACACAGAAGGTTTTTGCGCCTAATTAATCGCAACGAATTGCTAGAAATGACTTGTCTACCTTTTGGCCTCAGCACAGCGCCAAAAACTTTTGCTACACTCACAAACTGGATAGCTCAGACTCTCAGGCAACGAGGTGTAAGAATAATAGTGTTTCTAGACGATTTCCTGATTGCTTGCCAAGACAAAAACAAGCTTCGAAGTCATGTGAGTATTGTGCGCGAAACTTTGCAAACATTGGGCTGGCTAGTCAATCACGAAAATTCGATCATCACACCGTCGAAAAGACTAGTGTTTCTAGGAATTCATTGGGATCCATGGTCAAATCGCAAACGACTTCCCGACGAGAAGATTCCTGTACTGTTGGACAAAATAGGCCAGATGCTGCAAAAGCAACGCACAACACTCAGGGGTCTTCAGAGTCTCGTGGGTCTACTAAATTTTGCCAGTTTTGCAGTTTCGAAAGGAAAACTCAACTTTCGAGCGCTTTTGAACCTACTGGACCTAATCTTGAAGTCAGATCGCAGGACATTACACACCTTACCTCAGGCTGCTATAGACAATCTAACGTGGTGGCGCCAGAATTGTCAATATCCGTCGACCATACATACGCCGCCGCCATCCCATTTCCTGACTACGGATCCGTCAAACATCGCATGGGGAGCTCGCCTGGACAGTCTGTCACTCTCGGGTCTTTGGTCAGAGGCCGAGACAAATCTCCATTGCAACCAAAAAGAAATGTTAGCAATCCTAAGAGTTTTGCAAGATCACTGTCAGCTCCTGAGGCACAAGACGGTTTTGATTCAGAGCGACAACAAGTCAATAGTCGCATATCTCCGTCACGAGGGCGGCACCAAGTCGGCTCCTCTCCTGGACTTAACCTACAAAGTTTTCCAAATCGCAGAGAACTACCACATTCACATGAATGTCTTTCGCATTCCCGGTATATACAACGGCCATGCCGATCATTTGTCGAGATTTCGGGTGAGTCCAGAGTGGCATCTAACTCCAGAATGCACGAACAAAATATTCTCCAAATGGGGCTTCCACTGATCAACCTGTTTGCGTCCAACCAAGTGCATGTAGTGACGAATTACGTGTCCTTGGATCAAAACGACGACCAAGCCCTGTTTTACGACGCGTTTTCCCAGATGTGGAATTACAACCTAGCGTGGGTGTTTCCTCCACCCTTTCTGATCCCCAAGGTCTTGAGTTATCTCAATCAAGCACAGGGAACGGACCTACTAGTAGTTCCACGATGGGAACGGGTTTTTTGGCGACCCGGCATCAAATCGCGTGCCCTAGCAGCTCCATTCACTCTATATCACCTAGACAAAGTCGTGATCGACACGACAACGGGACTACCTCCATCGACCGTCCACGACATGACTCTGGAAGTGTGGAAATGTGGGGGTGGTCTGAGACGCTAACATCCTGGAATAGTAGTCAATTAGAACTTCTTGCGAAGTCATGGCGGCCATCTACTCATAAAGTTTATAGCGTTGCTTGGAAGAGATGGCTAGCTTGGTGTGGAGCTCACCAGGTTAATCACTCGACTCCAATAGCAAGCGTTTTGGCGAGATTTTTGTCTGATCTCTATTTAGTTAACAAGTTATCGTACAATTCTATTTTGTTACACAAGTCTGTGGTTTCTACCCTTAGCAACCCAGAAACATCCGGCCAGTTAAGTTCGAATGTCCTGGTAAAACATGTTCTTAAATCTATAGCATTACATAGACCGATCACCCAAGCCAAGACTCCAGTTTGGAATATTGACGAACTCGCTGTTTTTCTAGAAGGAAAACGAATTGATGAAAATAATACTTTTCAGGTGCAAAGACATACTGCTAATCTACTTCTCCTATGCTCGGGAAGACGAATCCATGATTTAACTTTGCTCAAAGTTGATTCTAATAATTATTCTATACAAAATAATTTCGTAAATTTTTGGCCAGTGTTTGGATCGAAAACTGATTCTGTGAATTACAGACAATCCGGCTGGAAGTTAATTTCTAATCAAGATAACAAAAACTTAGACCCGGTCTACTGGGCTAAGCACACAATTCGCTTCTTGAGAGTCGTAGAAGTGCTGCAGGATCCAGTAATTTGTTTATTAATATCAGAGGCGAACCAAAGCCTGCATCGAAAACCCTAATTGCAGGGTGGATTAAGTCTTTATTAGCGGAGAGTGGTGTTAAGGCAACTCCTGGGAGTATCAGATCAGCCATGGCCTCAAAAACATTGGCTCGATAATTACCCTCTGGATGAGATTCTTGCTAGGGGTAACTGGCGTTCGCAAAATACCTTTTGCAAATTTTATAAACGCGAGGTTATGCCTTCCGCTGTTAACCAACTCTCGGTACCCTCTTTATTTAATCCAGTTGATTAAATATTTGATTATTGATTATAATAATTATAAACCCAAGCTGTGTATTTTTTGGTTCAATATATCAGTGATATGAATTTTAGCTTCTTTTACTTATTAATTACCTATAGCCGATTTGGTACCTATCTGCATGATAAAATACTCACTGGTTTTAAACATACATTACATAAATAGTACATTCATACTATGCTAAAATCATACTAAATACTCTCACATTGGCGTCTCCGTCACTTCCACCAGGCGATAACAAACACGTCTCATTAAATAAGCTTCGAATAACGGTCAAGTCAAATTAATAGAAACGTTTTACCTACCAATAAAACGCTTATTAATTTACTTACCTTATTCGAAGCTTATAGTCAAACTCTGCCTGGTAATTAGTCTCAATGAAATTGAAATGGCAAGGCTCGCTTCACAAGCCTCCCCTGCCACTGCCAAGTGGATGTGACGTATTAAAAAGAGATAGCAATACAGGAAAAAGAGAGAAGAATAGCAAAGGCGGGAACCGTACAGCCTATCTCATTAAATAAGCTTCGAATAAGGTAAGTAAATTAATAAGCGTTTTATTGGTAGGTAAAACGTTTCTAATAAGCGCGAACCAAAAAATAAGACATCTACCAACCCGCCCTGGGCCGAAGGAATCACATAGGCTGAGTATGCTGCAGCAAATCATTATGATCTTACTAGTTTTTCCCAGCGGCTTCGCCCGCGTGGTCTCTAAAATTATCCCACGGGAATGTACAACCAGGATAAAAAATATGCTGTGATAATCCAGGCTATAATCTATGTGTGTCAAACATCCAAATCCGTTCAGCCATTTTTGCGTGATTGAGTAACAAACACCTAAACATACAACCTTTTACATTTAGTAGGCTTAAAATCTAGTGTTTAGATGCGAAGCTAAGCTGAAATAACTATTGGTGAATAATTGCCAGCTATTAGGTTAAATTCCACAGATATTTTTTTACACAGGATAAGTTCTTACTCATTCATTCCTTACCTAAGGATCGTAAATAATATCGTGTATTCGCAAATTAGGGCATTCTTTACTAATACATCTGTACACATGTCAGAACACACATACTCAGTATTTACAATAGAATAATAATACTTGTAGCACAGTACCGATGTATGCAGTGTAAACTATTATAAACAAAATGAATTCATAGTTTATCATTAAGTATGTTATGCAAATATATATTGTTAAAGGCAACATTCAATATTATCATAAAATTACTTACGAATATCTGATTTCGTTTTTTCGGATTCAGCTCTTTCCTTCTCTGAAAAATCTATCAAGATTTGGAGGAAATCACTTTTCCTGTAACGACACAAGACAGATAAGAATTAAATTACCGTATTATAATTTGGTTACTTCTAATAAATATTATTTATTTATTAACTTACTTAACACCAGATTTACGTCGCTCAGCTTTTGCCTCTTTCAAAATCCTTACCAACTCTTTTGCAGATGCCAAATTTAGAAACGAAAAGTTTAAAAACTTAATCATTTTCGGCATAAATATTAGGAAGAAGAATAACATCAGTCTTTTGTATAGAGGCATGTAGTCGAATTTCTCAGCCACCTAGAATGAATATTTTTGTTTATCATTAGGTAGGTTCATGTCCATCCACCGATCAAATATTTACAATGGATAAACTCAGTTGAAGTATTCTTTCGTCTTATAAATTAAACTCATTTTAACAGGAAGATATTTTTTACTTGTAAAACGGTAAACTTGTTTATTTGGCATAAAATGTTATAATAAAAGATTTATATGGGTCGCGGATATACGTTTGAAGTAGCTACTTACAACAGGAACAAAATGAAATAAAAAAAGGTTCCGACGAATTGAGAACCTCCTCCTTTTGGAAGTCAGTTAAAAAGAAAGAGGCTGTCCCAAATAACGCTTATTTGGGGCTATTATGGACAGCAATGAAAAACGGATATTTAATGCATATTGTGAGCTAAAACAGCCACTTAGTCTATCGATATTTGGGACAAATAACAAAAACCACATTTTTTTTGGGCTTTTGTGGAATTCTACGAAGAAAAAAATATTTTTCAAAAAAATGTTTATTGCAAGGATAGCTAATAAACTTCCATTAATGGTAAGAATAATGAATGAGATTTCGTGAAGCAGTGTCTGTCCTCTGCTTGCAGCATTTTTAATAATCCACTTAGAAAGGCAGGTACGCTATTTTTAGCAAGCGTTTTGCATTTTCTGCCTTCGTCTATTTTCAAATTCGTTAAAATAATTCGCCAATAATGATTCAAAGAAGCGAAAAAGGCAACATCAAGAGAATGCAGAATGCGTGCGGCCTTTAGTGGTCAGCACACGTAATGTTGTATTTTCCACAATCTTCCACTTTTTGGGTGGGAAATCATCAAATAACTTCTCCCGCTCTGGGTGGAGCGGGAGGGCGTGTCAGACTTTTACTGACTAAAACCCACCCGTGTTCCCTCAGTTGCCTGTGTGCCAGGGGCCGCGATATGTCTTTCGAACAACCCGCACCAGCAGCAACTGATGTGGCCCGCTAGGGCCGATGGCCCTTGCGGGCCCCATCAGTTGCTGCTGACATCTCTTTGAAGCGCGCGTGGAACACAACGCGCCGTCGACCCGGGCTTGGTCCTTACCGGACAGCGAGCTACCCATTACTCGCCGTCCGCAAGCCCGTGCCTACGGTGGCCGGGAATCAGCCTAGGATTCCCGACGCCCAGGGTGTCTCCTGTGGAGGCTAGGGCCGTGAGGACGAATTGACTGCCTCTCCCTCACGTGCGCCGCCTCCCTCTTCGCGAGCATCACTGCTTCGCAGAAGGAGGCGACGGCTACCCATCTCTCTCGCTCCGTACCATGGCCTGGACCAGGGTCGGACGCGAGAGATCGCCGCCACCGATCACCTCCACGAGGACACGGCGGTGCTCCGCCCAAGCCGGGCAGACCCCCACCGTATGCTCCACCGTGTCCTCAGGGCGATCTTCGCAATGGAAACACCCGGGCGTTTCCTCCCGCCCTATCCGAAACAGGAACCTCCCGAAACAGCCATGTCCGGTGAGGACCTGTGTCAGGCGGAAGGTGAGGACGCCATGCCGCCTTTCAAGCCACTCCTCAAAGAGGGGACTTACCGCCGCAATCGTGGCGTGCCTAATCTTCCACTACTTTAGACGAGAATTGCGACGATAAATTATATCTCCTATAAGCAAAACCTTTTTTCCCTCTTTCGTTTTTGCATATGGAATGATGATCCCCTGGAACCAATTTTCAAAACGTAGCGAATCAAACCACCCACTTTTGGATTTATTGGGATTTTTGGACTCTGTCCCAAAAAAAAAAGCCACAGCCGCATCGTGGCCCCAAAAAGCCCCAGACACATTTTCAATCATAAATCAAAAACTATAAGCATAACAGAATTTATAATGAACAAGGAAGCATCATGATAATATATATACTAGAAATTTTAAAACAACAGCACTCTTACCAGTCAGGACTTTGCGCTGCGGGAGATATTTTGACACCTAAGTTTGTATGTAAAAAACAGTGTTTCACCAAAATTTCAAACTAAACTGTGAAATATACTGACACTGAGAGTGGCAGTGTGAAGAAAACTGTCAATCTGTTGCTAGAGTTTATAAAATAAATCCTACCATACACCGAACGAAAGTTATCGATAATTTAGTACGAAATCCTGGGTCGTCCTAAAAACCCCGCAAAAATCCAAATAGCCCGTTTTACGGTACTAGCTTATGCCCGCGGCTTCGCCTGCGTGAATATCAGAATTCATCCCACGGGAACGTACTACCGGGGTAAAAATATAAGATATCTTATGTGTTAAGGTTATTACCTACCTGTGTTCCAAATGTCATCAAAATCAGTTCAGCCGCTTTTGCGTGATTGATTAACAAACATCCGATCTTTTTTCTGACGTCTTCAACTATCATCGTCAATTTACATAAAGCCTTGATGAATTAATTATACATCTAAACCTTCCTCATGAATCACTACGTCCATTGCTGAAAACCATTTGAAAATCTGTTCGGATGTTTTTAGTGTATCGCCTTTAACAGACAGACCGACGCGGCGGGGTATTTAGTGATAAGAATTTCGGTACCCATTCAAGTAACCTAATTACATAATCAGTTAAATGAAGTAATGTAAGGCATGAAACAGTAACGTTTACTTACATTGAAGAAGTGTGCATTCTCATCTGACAAAGCATCACACTTGATACCAAATGCACATGCCCCAATTACCTCTAACGTGAAGTGCCCTATTGTTTTCTTCATTTCAACGTCTTTCTTATCTGTAAATTATCAACATACATGTGGTTAGACAATGTTGTTTAATGAATATGATGTAGGTATCGGTACTTAGTAAATATTTAAGCAGAATGCAATTCTGTCGTACCTACTTACAGCCAGTGCATAGGCTATGCATGGGTAGGTTTGTGTTACATCTGTACAATTTAGCTAGGTACATAAAAAACTGACTGATGAATTCATTTTTAAAATAATGACCCTTAAAAACAATTTGCGCTTTTAATGATGCAAATTTAAAAAAAGAAATGAGCCTCTTTTTAACATTCTGGCCTTTGCTCAGTTACTCACAAATGTAAGGTTAGAACTGTGATTAACCGAGAGCGAGCTCTTCATCCAAGTTGATCGCAGTTACTTGGCTATTTAGTATTTTTAGGAGCCCCAAATAGGAATCATTCACATAAAGTTCATCATATAATAAAAAATTTGTTAGTCACTTTGTATCAGTCTTCAATAGTATTTTTAGGGACAGTGATATGAAGATTCGAATGACGTTATTGCGACGCACGCTATTTCGAAAAACTTTACGAGTGATACGCCAGTTCGAAGACACATTGAGTCAAAAACCGCTGTATCGAATGACGTTGTCGAGAACACGCTGATTCGGAAAACTGTTTGAATGGTACGCTAGTACGAGTCTTGGTATCGAAATCCACTGTTGCAAATAGTATATTCCAATCTGAATTTGTCTGGGGATCGAACTCACGACCCCGATAAAGCCTTATCTTTGTATTGGGTTTGGGAAACAAGAACAATAAGAAGTAATATTTTAAATTAACTTTTTAATTTCCTTAATCTAAATAATATAGTAATCGACAAAGATATCAACAATTCAAATTATAAGTGGTACTCATTCCCTGTCATATAGATGACAAAATGGTAGATTCATCTCATTATAGATATCTAATCATAATAAGTACCTACTAATATTATTAATTTATTACTTAGTGGTAGAGAAGACAACTAACTCAGTGTCAGTTTTATCATCATAGCGTAGGTAGTTCTTGGTAATCTCTGGGTCGCGAGTTCGATCCCCAGACAAATTCAGTTTGGAAAATGCTATTCGCAACAGTGGATTTGGATATCAAGACTTACGTCGTACTATTCAAACGGTTTTTCGAACCAGTGTGTTCGCGACAACGTCATTCGTTAGAGCGGTTTTCGACTCAAATGTGTTTTCGAACTGGCGTATCACTCGTAAAGTTTTTCGAAATAGCGTGCGTCGCAATAACGTCATTCGAATCTTCATATCACTCCCATTTTTAGGATAGCGATTTGACGTTCGATTAAATACATGCCGTTAATAAATAGGTTTATGTGATAATGTTCATAGTTGTAGCCAAAGTCCACGAGATAGCATTGTGCAATCTAGCTAGATACATAAATAATCAATACTAGAGATGGGCCGACTATGACTTTAACCGATTAGCCGACTAGCCGGCTGTAAAATGGCCGACTAGTTGGCCAAGCCGATCATTGCTTTCGGTTGAGTTCAGGTGACATCGGTAATGTTCGTGACTACGCTTTCGGCTCGTCGGTGCCGGTTCGCGACGCCCGGCGACCAGGCGGAATTGTCAGGACATGTTTTTATTTGCTTTGCATTTATTCTATCTTTGTTTAAGTGCGAGCCGGCGTTTCTTCCTATCCTATTCTAGATTGCACTCAAAGTAAACTGTAAAACTAATTCCATAATAAAAATAATTACAGTAAAGATTTCAATTTCATTTCAGTCCCGTCTTTTAGATTTTTAAGCATACTATTAATACGAGTAAAAATTGGGCCGACTAGTCGCCGACTACAAATATGGCCGACTAGTTTGCTTTCCCGACTCGATCGGTACGTCACTAATAAATACTAGTGTTAAGTTATAACTATGATTTGTTTTGATACACATGAGTTTTTAATCAAGGAGCTTTCTAGAATCACGCAGATTTTTAGGAGCCTAATTACATTACAGAGTTTTAGTTGAACTGCATTGCCTTTTTTAAATGTAGATACCTAATTTCACTGTTTATGACTACCTACTAAAAGATTGCAATGAATTCATCTCGAGTCCAACCAGTCTCATAAATGATTCAAGTAACAGATAACTTTGTACTCTTTCACATTTATAATACTATTATATCATCCTGTGGGATGATATTGGATTTCATCCCGCGGGAACATCCTGCCGGGATAAAAGTATCCAATGTCCTAATCTGTTGAGCCATTAAGGAGTGAAAAGGTAACAGATAATTTATTGTAATAAGATTGACCAAACAAACCAATTTTAATTAAGTAAAGACTAGTTAGCTCTATTTACGAACAATGACCACATTTCCAATAAGTAGGATCTCTTTAAAAGAAGTACACACAATTATGACAAGTATTAATATAACATGTGAATTTTAAATTAATCTCCTACTTTACCCCCTTGAGGGATGATTCAACAAAAGCATATTTCCTTATTTCTTACCCAAAGCATAAATTCGGATTTTCATATTATTATGCTCAACTTAAAAAATGCTGTGCTTCCCAATTTCCCAGACCAACCTTCATCCCCTACTATGGGATTAGTTTTAAGAGAAAAAGTATCCATGCAGTGGTTTAGCCATGAAAAGGTAGCATACAGACTGAGCTACTTTCGAATGTATAGTATTATTAATATAATAGTATATTAGTATGGACTCTCACATTTATAATATTAAGTGTAGATCTATAGATTTTTATAAATGTGAAAGTCTGCAGAGATGATTGATAAACAGGGCTATTGGGTCAATAGAGTGTACTGTCAGCTGTCTATCTATAGATGGCAAACTTTCTTTAAATAGACATAGTATAGTCGGTCTGTGGATGGGTGACTATCTTTACAAATCCAGACCGGTCCGTGCCTTGAACAGCTTGGTAATTAATATTTATGGTTCTTCAGCAAAAGCCCTACAGTCTCAACAAGAGGTATCACGTTATCCAGTAACTGGGTTGAGGAGGTTAAATGGGCAGTTGCTCATCTAAATTCCAGTATTAAGCTGCACCCAGTTAGACTTGCAACTGACTGCAGATGATGAGAAACTGTGTGCAGAAGTGCAGATAGACAGTGAACTCTATTAACCCAATAGCCCTGTACAAGTTATCATAGTAGAGTATATATTTTATTCCACTTACCATATTGCTTCAAAAATTGCACCATTTGTTTTGAACATACTTGTATGAGTGGAAGCATATTTCTAAGACGTGCTGAACTGAAGACTGGTGTTAATGTGCTTCGAACACTTTTCCATTCTGATCCCTAAAAACAAATCTAAATTGTATTTTGGAAAAAGAACAGAATATATTTATTTTCATACATGTATTTCTCGTACTATTTTGGTTTAATACTTGCTTTTTCACTAATACTTTACTTAATACTTGCTTGCTTTCAGCCTAAAAACCTGCAGTCCAAAATATGAAATTCATGATTATCATCATCATATCAGCTGAAAGACGTCCACTGTTGGACATAAGCCTCCCTCAAAAAGGAGGGTTTTGCCATAATTGCCACGCTTGGCACGTGGGTTGGCGATTGCAGTATGGTGGTCAAATGCATAGAGAACCCTGTTGCCCATTCTCTAGTAAGTCACTTAGTCGCCTTCTACAACACCCATGGGAAGAAATTAGATGGTGCTAAATATGAACTTGGGCATAAAATATTAGGTTACAACAAACCTATTGAGGTTTTTGTGATGTTTTGTCTTTAGATTTTGCTTGTTTCTTTATTAATAAAAAAAAAAAAAAAGGTGTGAACACATTTGAACTCAACTCAGGTCAGGCAATAAGTTTTTAACATTTTGATTACTTAAGTACTCTTGTATTTACGCAACCACAAACAACACAATTTAAGTAAATATATACATTTATCTCAATCAGTCAGTCTCAATCATTGTATGAGTACAACTTTCTGAAGAATGTTATAAAATGTTAAATATAAAAATGCTATTTAATAATACAAAATACCTTTAAGTTGAGAAGTGATCGACTCCAGAACTTGGGCTCTTTTGCATTCAATGAGATTCGGTCAGTGAAGTGATCGAAATCACGTATTGTTATCGCCTTGATTAGGTCCGGGTCCATAATAGTTAAGAGGGGCCTTCTCCCTTCAAATAATCCTGTATTCAAACACAGTAAGCAGTTTTGAAATAATGTGAAAAGTATTAATAGACTGAGATTATAAATTAACAATATTGTTAACATTAAGTTGACAACATATAGGTGATAGAACAACATGTGTCCTACATTTATGAAAATAGCAGATTGTGATTTTTTTAAATGATATCATTAACAAAACACACAATACGAAAATCCGCATATATTCAGTATCATCACTAATACCAAAATATACCAATCACTACAGAAGCCAGTACAAATGACGAGTGATTATTGTTGTTAGTTCTCGAAATTTCAAACTTACCTCCATATCGATTCCCTTTAAAGTTATTATAAGCTTCCAGTTGAAATTCATGAAATGATTGTGTGCCTCTCAATCTAGGTCCCAGATTACCTAATAATATCACTGGTTTTTTGTATGGAATGCCTTTCTTTTCGAAAAAGTCAAAAGTACTTGTGTAGTAAAAGTATAAGCCAAATAAAATGGTAAGGAATAAGAGCAATTTCCAATCTTCTAAAATAAATAATAGCAACTTCTTGGAACCACTGAAGTAGTCCATGATTAAAGAGGCTACCTCTCTGAGCGCAGTCAGAACTTCAGAAGTTGGAAGACGGGAAGAGCCCAAACCTAGCTGTCGAAAGACAAGTCACTCCACTGTTGACATTTTTCAAATAATATACATTTGTTAACACTTGCTACATGCGACAAGCAAGACAAGAATAAAATCAAAAAGTACTCTGTGAATAGAATCTAAGAAAAGCCGAAATAAGACAAAATACTCGGACACGAACAAGCACAGAGTACTTTTTTATCGAATAAGCTTCTGAGCTGTGCACAGAACACATATACTCCTAACGGAGGAGCTGTGTAAGTGTCAGTGCTGCCAACTCTTACAGAATGTTCCCCCTAGGGGCCCTAGGACCAACTTCAAATTCCCCTAAAATCCCCTTAAACTTTTGTGGTACACTCAGTTTGAGAAGTAATTTCAAATACAAATTACAAATACATTCAAGTAGTATGAAAAAGCGCAGTGAGACATTTTTTTTTTCTTTTGAATGGCAAGTTGTTATTAGTCATAAGTCGAAATTCAACCACCAGCGCCATCTGCGTGTTGTAAGACACGAAGTACGGCATTAGTGTAAATATTTTTTCAAGGCAACCTATTATAGTTGAGCAAAAAGAAAAGTAATTCTTTAATTTATTTAGTTAAGTTTATAAGAAATGTTATTGCGAATAAAAGATTCTTCGAAGGAATACGTATTTCGAATATGTAAAATAACAAAATATCTAGAATAATCTACCCCCTAAAAATCCCCCTAAATAAATGTATCGCCTAAAAAACCCCCTGGACATCTTGATTCCTCCTAAATTTGGGGGAAACCCCCCCAAGTTGGCATCACTGGTAAGTGTGTACAATAGCCAATAGGGGTGAGCGTTGCGGTGACGAACCGCTTACAAAGACCGTATTATGTTCTGCGACGATGAAACTGTTTTACATCCTGGGTTCAAACAGTCTTCGTTGCACAAACCAGTCCTCGAATTACTTTGTGCAATTTTTTATTTTACGCCTATGAAAATACAGTCAAGAACGCAATTGTTCAATTATGTAGTCAGTGTGATAGAACACTCGTTCGTCTTCTCGCGTTCGTTTACAAAACAGTCCTTACAATAAAAAATTAACTTTTCGTCACTGAAATGCAGTCAATAATCTATTACCAGTTGTCAGTGCTGTCGTTCGTGATGAGACGGTCAAACCCGTACAACCTTATGGACGTTGACTTAAAGTTCAAAGTCAACTTGCATTAACGATGAATTGGGACAATCGCTAAATTTCCTTTAGCGATTGTCCCAATTCATCGGAGGAAATTTAGCGATTGGATATGGACAACGGAACACATACAATGGTCAACATAACGGTGGTCGACATGTACTTGTCCGATGAAAGGTTATCTCGGAGGAACTCGGCTGGGGACTGGAATTGTCCATTAGAGTAGTTTTTTTTTTGGGTGGGATATCATCAAATAACTTCTCCCGCTCTGGATGGAGCAGGAGGGCGTGTCAGACTATTATTGACTAAAACCCACCCGTGTTCCCTCAGTTGCCTGTGTGCCAGGGGCCACGGTATCTCTTTCGAACAACCCGCACCCCTGGCAGGCATCGGCCCTTGCGGGCCGCACCAGTTGGTGCTCGCATCTCTTTGAGGCGCGCGTGGAATACAACGCACCGTCCACCTGGGCTTGGTCCTTACCGGACAGCGAGCTACCCATTACTCGCCGTCCGCAAGCCCGCGCCTACGGTGGCCGAGAATCAGCCTAGGATTCCCGACGCCCAGGGCGTCTCCTGCGAAGGCTGCGGCCATGAAGGCGCATGTACTGCCTTTCCCTCACGTGCGCCGCCTCCTTATTTGCGAGCATCACTGCTTCGCTGAAGGAGGTGACGGCTAACCATGCACTCTCGCTTCGTACCATGGCCTGGACCAGGGCCGGACGCGAGAGATCGCCGCCGCCGATCGCCTTCACGAGGACCCGGTGGTGCTCCTCCCAAGCCGGGCAAACCTCCACCTCAGGGCGATCTTCGCAATGGAAACACCCGGGCGTTTCCTCCCGCCTTATGCGGAACAGGAACCTCCCGAAACAGCCATGTCCGATGAGCACCTGTGTCACGCGGAAGGTGAGGACGCCATGCCGCCTCTCAATACACTCCTCAAAGAGGGGACTTACTGCCACAATCGTGGCGTGCCCATCCATTAGAGTGGTGGAGGAACCACAGCGCAGTCTACCCACATATAGGAAAACTATATATTCGTCACTGCAACATTGTGGCAACATCCGTTCCCTGAGAAAGGATTGTTTTCTAAGTCTGGATTAATAATTAGACAACGCAGGACACGGCTGACCACCAGTAAGGTTGAGAAAATTATGTTTTTAAAGGTAAATATGCCCGAGGTACGGTTCGCCGGGTACATGTAAAAAATATAAATAGATGAAACAAAAAGAAATATCAACCTCAAATTACGTATATAAATAAATGACCTTTTAAATACGCCTAGTTAACCATTTTATACATTTTAAATCGTTGATAGTTGTAAGAACTAACAAACTGCAACTATTTCACTAGACGAAAACCTCGAAAACGCATTTCTATTCCATGTTGGATGAGTTTCGTCCTTTAAGCCGTCTTGAAACCAGTTGCAACGACGACCGTTTTCTGCAACCGTTATCGTCGTCAGGAAAACGGTTGCGGTTCGTTCGTCAAAAATTCGACAACGACCCACCACTAGTGTACAGTGCTGCCAATTGGTTGTCAGGTTTTGGGGCTAAATCGAGTTTAAAAAAGGGCTGGATTAGCACATTTTTTTTAAATAGTGCTAAATTACCAAAGAACGAAAAATAAAACTAAAGATTCTTTAGTAAAATGGATTTCATAAATAAGTAATGTGTAAGTTATTAATAAAATACATAATTTTGGATTATATGACTATGATCTAAATAGCAGTCTTCATCGAATTCCTCTCGAAGGGTTTCACTTTGCGCTGATTACGTTGATGGTTGGGCTTGGGCCTCCTTTCGCGCAACCTTGTTCAGTATAAATTTAAATTGGATACAATTTTTTTTAAAGGAGATCATCAGTTACTAAAAATCTGTTTGTATTTAAGGTATGGAATTTAGGAATTTTAAAGTTCACCCTGTTTCATAGTTTATGTTTATAAGGTTTTGACAGGCGATAATATTCCGGGCTAGATTACGGGCTTGGGGCTAAATTATTAAATTCGGGGCTGAACAAGAAGAAAAAGGGCTAGATCTAGCCCCAAAGGGGCTAAATTGGCATCACTAGCTGTGTATCTGTCACTGTCTTTATCGAATGTCGTCTACCATAACCACAGATGTAGATAACTCTTTAGCAGTCTGTCTTGACATGACTTATGGAAGTAGTAAATACACCAGAAAGAAAATTTAAAGTAGTAGTGTGTACTACAAAAAATGTGCGGATAAATTACTACACGCTAGAGTAAATAATCTCAAACTACATAGAAATATTCATATATTTATCGCATACCATCTGGATGAGTGGGTATACCAAATAACATAAACTCACCTACGGCGAGATAAGGGTTGTACTCCACCTGCCATTACTATGTCTAAATAAGTGTCCTACCCAGCGCTTCTATCAACGGTCCTGCCTGCCTGTCCAGGCAGTAAAAATGGTTTTATAGGTCAGACTCACGAAAGAAAATTGTTACCATTGTCTTTGGAATATTAAAAAACAAACTGGCACGTCACGTCATTGACACTGTCAGTGTCAGGCAAATTGATCCATGAGGGTAGTGTTGCTTAAACATCGATTGTTTGGATTCCGATAGTATCGATTGTTTAAAAATAAACTTTCGGTACATCGACAGTTAATCAATAGTTTTCGAGAATTTTATAGGTATAAAATGAAACACAACTTTGAATACTTTTGCATTAACAATTGAACACATTTCATCAATTTGAAAACATATTTGAATTTTGATTGATAAAAATTAATGTATTCAAATTATTTTCCTTCAGCCTGCTTCTTTTTTCATTCATAATGAGCCCTGTTTTGGAAAATATCCGTTCGGAAGGAACAGATGTCGCTGCACAGCACAAATATTTTTTTGCCATCATACACACCACATTAGTTGATTTTTCCCAGCATTTTTAAGCATGTTATTCAGTCGTTGGTTATTCTAAATGGTATTGACGAACATCAATTATTATACTTTTATTTTTTGTGAAAACAACAAAATAAGTCCAGGTGTTCGTGCAAATATTGATAAAATTGAGTTTGAAAGTTTTCATTTGTACTGGGGACAAGCCAAAATGAAGGGGGTATTTTATTGAAATAATTTACAAATATTTAATTTTAGCTGGTTTTTATTAGAATTTAGTTAAAAATGTTGTAAAAAAGATGTTTTTTGAGATTAAGAGGCTATTTTAACCTAAATAAGTAGAGAAATTCCTACGAAAAAAAAAAACTTGAAGGACATGCCAAAATGAGAGTCATACTAAATTTTTGAATCATTATCACCTTCACATCACATTAAAAAAAATGCTAGGGACGATAAAAAGAAAATAAAAGATATATCGATACCTTTCTCAGACAATCGATAGTTTAGATAGTCGAAATACTATCGATTTGTCGGTTGACTATTGATTTTTAAGCAACACTACGTCAGGGTATTTAATTTATGTTTTGTGTTGTGAATTGACCCGACCAGTGACGTACAGAATTAGTGTAGTGTAGTGTAACTGTAAAATTAAATAAAAGGAAGGAGCTAAATGCTACGGCGCTAGTCGCTAACAATTTTTAAATTTAATAGTCTGCGTTGGTTTTAAAGTGCGAACATTGCTATAATATAAACGATAACAGATTGTTAAATAATCAACTATGGGCAAAACATCGAAAGATAAAAGGGATATATATTATAGGTTAGCTAAAGAAGAAGGTTGGCGTGCAAGAAGTGCTTTTAAACTATTACAAATTAACGAAGAACACAATATATTCAATGGTGTAACACGTGCTGTAGATCTTTGCGCGGCTCCTGGCAGCTGGAGTCAGGTGCTGACAAAAAAATTGAGGCAAAATGCCAGTTGTGTTGACGATGTTAAAATTGTTGCTGTAGACTTACAAGCCATGGCAGCTTTACCTGGTGTAATACAGATACAGGGTGATATTACAAAACTTTCTACTGCCAATGCTATAATACAGGAATTTGAAGGACTCAAAGCTGACTTGGTGGTTTGTGATGGAGCCCCAGATGTAACAGGACTACATGACATTGATGAATATGTACAGTCGCAACTGTTATTAGCAGCACTCAACATAACAACACATGTGTTAAAGATTGGTGGTGTATTTGTGGCTAAGATATTCCGAGGTGAAGATGTTTCTCTCTTATATTCACAGCTTAAGCTATTTTTTGAATATGTAACAGTGTCCAAACCAAGAAGTTCAAGGAACTCTAGTATAGAAGCTTTTGTTGTGTGTCAAAACTATCAGCCACCTCAAGGATATATCCCAAACATGGTGAATCCGCTGTTGGATCACAAGTATTGTGATTTCAATCAATTTACAGGTCCTAACAGGTTCATAGTACCATTTAATGCATGTGGAGATTTGAGTGCCTATGATTCTGATACATCATATCCACTGTTGCTGGAAGGCCAAACATCATATGAATATAAAGAACCTGTACAAAGTCCTATAAATCCTCCTTATAAAGAAATATTAGAAAAAACAAAAAATCTGCACATAAAAAATAGTGAAGGATCCTCAAAATAATTACATTAATTGTAAAAGAATGATGAACAAATGTTTGAGGAAATGTACAGATAAAAGTGTATTAAATATGCATATTTTAGATGTGATTAATACAATAAATTAATTTAATAATTTAAAATGTTTTATTTCAGTTTCATATTTTTTTTTTGAATTGCCTGTTAGACGGTGCTTGTTACTATGATTCTTCTGAAAGGCGACAGTCTTGCCTACTGGCGTCATGTCTGGAATTCGGTGAAGACACTAGCCTAAATTGGGTTAATAGTTAAGAATAGTTTTGATGACATTTCAATATGCCTGGCTTTGTGTACGTGTTAGTCAGTGACATCTATTCATGCCGCATATAATATAGTGCATTATCTATTCATGCCGCTGTGCATGATCTGTCTCGCAAACTGGCCTACGACGTATAGTCTCTCCCACGAGATAGTACCTCGTGGGAAAGAGAGAGCTATGTGTCCTGAATAGCTTCGTCTCTTTCTCAGAATAAAGATTCAAATAATACTGCTATAAAAGTTGGCAGAAATCACCAGGCAGCAGGCCTCGTGTCCTAACCCCAAAAGAACGCCGCAGCAAACTCGATTTTTTTAGCTTCGATAATAGGAACGAAAACTAAAATGAGCTCCGCGTAAAGGGCATTATGTAGGTACTTATTCGTTACGAGTACAAAGTACCTACTGTTTTTTTTTTCAAATAACTTCTCCCGCTCTGGGTGGAGCTCGGGCGTGTCAGACTTTTACTGACTAAAACCCACCCGTGTTTCTTCAGTTGCCTGTGCGCCGTACCCGCTGGCGCCGCAGGTCGAGCAGATGTGGCTCAGGCTTAACATCAACTCGCACTCGGTTATCATCGGTACTGCATACAGGCCGCCGTGGCTTGGTGTGAATGTCTTCTTGGATGCAATTATACTCTATTAATACTTCGCTTCTTCTCTCCAAGCTGGCGTACTTCGGATGTGATGTAGAAACGGTCAAATGGTTTGGGAGTTACCTCAGTGATCGAGCATAATTTGTCCATGTGACATGTGACAGTAACGTAGATACTATGTCCTCTGGTCCGAGGCGCGTGGACAGGGACGTGCCGCAGGGATCGATCCTAGGCCCGCTTCTCTTCATTCTTTACAGTGCTGATATCATCAACTATTTAATCAATATCAAGTTCCACCTGTACGCTGATGATCTGCAGTTGTACCTCTCCTTCCGCTCCTAGGATACTGCTGAAACTGTTAAAAAAATTAATGAGGATTTGGAGAAGATCTCTGCTTGGTCCAGAACAAACCCCTTGGTCCTGAACCCAAGTAAGTCCAAGTTCATTGTGATGGGATTTAGGGATTTCCTGAACAAAATGCTTGCTTGCAACCTGGGCCTCAGGATTGACGGTTCTGATGTGGACCCTCGAGCCTCCAGAACTGTTCTGGAGGCTCGAGGTTCCTCAGTAAACTGATGGGGCGGTAGCTCGTAGGTTCAGACTTGGGTTTGCCGGGCTTGGGGATGCCAATGACCGTGGCTTGCTTCCATGCCTGCAGAAAGATGTTATTGGTCAAGGCTCTATTAAAGATGGTGGTCAAGAGCATGCAGGTGGGCGGGCAACATTTGGAATACCTTGTTGGTGATTCCATCAGAGCCGAGGAGCTTGCGGTGTGACGAAAGGTAATGGATCATCAGGGTCTTCAACGGGCGGGAGAGAGGTTCTACGTTCGACTTCAGCGTCCACCTCAGAGAGATGTGCTTGGTCTACTGGTTGAGAAATGGGCGTGTTTTAGGTCTCTAGACTGTCGGCTAGGCATTCGGCCTTGTCGATGTCGTCGAAAGCGACGGTGCCATCGGGGCGGGTAAGGGGAGGCATGGAGGCGACTTCTCGAGATTTGAATTTCCTTTGAAGGTCCCAGAAAGCCAGATGAGTGGGCTCAAGCTCGCTCAGCATCTTATCCCAGCCAGCGTTACGTACCTCCGACATGCGTGTCTTTACAGCTCGCTGTAAATAGCACTTGTGAGCTTTCGTCCGGCAACTTCCAGCGATGGTCTTCCACCGCTGGAATTTCCCTTGAACAATCGATCAGGACTGATTGTACCTGACCAGTGAATGAGTCGACCGCGGCCGTTGTATCAGCGAGAGATTCGAACTGATCGGGTATAGAGTCTAAGTGGGGGGATGTGTTGGATTTCAGCGAATCGCTTACTTTACTCCAGTCCGTTACCACTTTGGTGAGGGGGATGGTCAGGATCTGGGAGACCCGTGCGGGGGGTCAGATGCATGACTACAGGGCGATGGTCGGAGGTGAGCTCGCTTACTGCTTCTATGGAATCCAACCGTATGTTGATCCTCTTGAGAATGGCAATATCGAGTACGCCAGGTCTATGAGACACATCGTGGGGGAAGTGGTTCACCTACATCGGGGCGATGATTTCAAAGATCAGGGTGGAGCAGAGGTTGAACAATTGTCTCCCTCTGGTCGACGTCCTGGATCTATTCCACGCGGGGTGTTTGGCGTTGAGATCGCCCGCTATAATAACGGAGTCACTCATGCCTAATAGGATAGAGAGGTCATCGGCGATCGGTAGGAAGTCCTCTGAATGGGACTGGGGAAGAAGAGCGGCTAAGACTAAGACTAGCGTGATACGTTGATGACCTGTCATGCCTAGTCGGCAGACTGAGACTTCCAATCGGGAGAGAGTGGGAGGATCCATAGGGATGCAGTAAAGGGACTTCCTACAGTAAATAAGCTTTCCACCCTTGTGGCATTGCGACCTGTCGTTGCGAACTATGCGATAGTTTGCAATTTTCGGGTCACGATTGCAGAGTTTGAGGAACGACTCTTGCACGAGCAATACGTCTAAGTGATGGTCGTGGAGGAACGCGGCGATCTCATCACGTTGGCCTTGAGAGAGGGAGCGTGGAGTCGTCCGTAATGACGGCTATTTTAGCGGCTTGCGACGAGCCGCACTCCTTTTTCTTGCGCTTGTTTCCCTTCCCCTTTCCTTCGACCACGGTGTAACCACCGTCGTCCTCGGAAGAGGGAGAAGAGTCGGAAGCGACAAGGGTATCGGGCTCTAAAGGAGCGTCTTCAATGTCCATTAAATCGGACGCTGGATCGGGTTGAGCCGGGGAAGCCGGGGGGGGGGGGGGGGTGAGGACTCCTGTGTATCTTCCTCGGGCATACTCGGGTTGAGTTTGCGATGTAGCTTCGAACGGAACGCGGGGTCCGGGAGCTTAGACTCCTATATCGCCCATAAGGCGACATCGGGAATGTCCATAATTAGAGAGGGAAGGGGGGTGCCTACTTCTCGCTCACAGGGAGCGAGCCTAATGCAAAACTCCTACTTATCCTAACACCTAATTCCCCGGGTGGAATGGCCCGGGGATGTGTAACCCTCCCTGTCGGGTATAGACAGGGAGGTGAGTACCTATTGGTCAGCCCTAAGCTTGTAAACCTGCAGCCAGCCTTATTGTGCAACAGAGCCCTGACCCGTCTAGTGCGAGGGGTGTAGACACACCCCAAAGACACAAAGTGAGTAGTTGTGGAAGCAAAACTGTCACCAGTACCGACTAGTAGATCCCCCAAGGCCGGTGCTCTGGGACCCGTCCAATTCACTGCCTAGCCCTGAAGAGGTTGGTCGGGTGTGTTGGGTCAATACCTGACTCGGTTTCGTTGGCACCTCACGTTTCCACCGAGGACCACGAAACTGTGGATTTACCCAGAAGGGGCCAAGTGAAGCTACATGACGATTTCTAAATAAAGAAACAGAGTGTCTTGAAAAAGACAGTTTTGATTTAATTAACAATCGAATTAATTCGAATGTTAATGAATTGCAGCCGGGGCGGCTATGCTGAGTCACTGCGGGGCGTAGCGAGTCGGGCGAGCGGCGGGAGGGTGAGTCACGCAGCGAGCAGGAGAGCAGCTATCAGCACGTCCGTTCACGGTGAGCGTCGCGCGCTGAATGGTGGGGATTTTTCTCCTTAGCCTAGGTCGGGGGATGGTGGGTACGGTCGGAGGGGGTGGGGGGAGGGGGGATTGGTGGCTAGTGCCTTTTTTTTGTGTGTGGCATCTCGCAGTTGACCATGAGAGGCCGTGACTGCTTAACCGGACTTTCCTGTGGTTGCATTTTAGTGAAACTAAAAGCCTCCAGCCATCTGGCTTAAGTAAATAACTTGGATGCTCTGTATGTGTACTCATGTTTCCACAAATAAATAATCTTGAATCTTGAACAAAAACAAAGTGATTTGGTACATTTTCATTTTACAAAATACTCAATATCTTTGGAATCCGTGGTTGGATTTGCGAAATTCCAACAATCTAAATGGTTTTATGCACATATAGGTATGTGCATAAAACCATTTAGATTTAAACAAAAAAAAAAAAATCCGTCCATAAACAAAAACTTCATTTTCAACTTACGTAGTCTATATTACCTACGTCGTTTGTGTTTCGTTACATTTTTTGCAAATATTTCTTAAAATTTCACTGAAAACATTCTTATTGGGTTCTAATATCATCATTAGTATTGAGATCTACTTAAATTAACTAATAAAAATTACACTAATTACACTGGAGCGAAATTTCTTAACTTTAAACTAAATCTTAAAGAATCTTATTCGACTTACGACTTTTATTACAAGGCGCTCTCGGCGCTACTTGCACCCACGTACCCAGATAGGGTCTCGTCGCCGAAAATTATAAACTAGCTTTTGCCAGCGGCTGCGCCCGCATGGAGGTCGAAAATTATCCCACGGCACCCTTCGATCAATGGTTTATTGGTCGAAGACGATATCGTACTATCGGGATAAAAAGTATCCTATGTGTTAATCTAGGTTACAAACTATCTGTTTGCCAAATTTCATCCAAATCCGTTCTGCCGTTTTTAAGTGATTGATTAACAAACATCCAAACATCTAAACATACAAAATTTGTATGTTTGTTAATCAATCACTGATACAATATTTCACATTTATAATATTAACTAGGATAATCAACTTTGTGCAACTTTGTGTACGTTAATTGTCATTTTGTCACTGTTGTTTAAAAAAGAACACTACAGAGTGAAAGTCCTTTTGAAGTCGGCTAAATTAACTTAATGTTGGGAATTCCGTAGCAATTGATACGTGGCCGGTTGACCGCTTTTCGTTAAAGATGCGGTCAAAAATACGCTATTGCACATGTTTCGCGACGTATGTCATGTTACGCCGTAGCTCGCAGTAGGTCACTCGATGCGATACGAGTGCTTCGCAACTCGACAAACGCCATGTTACGCGGCTAGACCGGCGCTATAGCGTAGCGGACGTCGCGTCGGCAGATGTGTTGCACATGTGCTACGCAACGTACGCCACGCTACGTGGATACGCCGTATCCTGTAGGACGTCTCTCGATGCAATGTACACATGGCTATACATTTCCAGTATAAGCTGATCTCGCATTGTATAGGATTTCTGTACAGTGCGAGATCAGCGTAAACTGGAAATGTATAGCTTGATGTGTAGCCGTGCATACATGCTATGCGACACACGCTATGATACGCGGCTACGCCGTAGCCCGTAAAAAGTTCCCGATGCGATGCACATGCTACGTGGCTACGCCGTATATCCCCGCAGTATGAAGCGCGATGCATGCGTTACGTAGCGGCGCACGCCATGCTACGCGGCTATGCCGTAGCCTGTAGTACGACGCCGAAGGCGCCGGCCGCAACTCATACAAAAGCTGACGTCGCCGTCGTCTGATTCTGCTTAGGGTGGAGCCGGTGGAGCAAAGTGTATAAAATTTTATCGGGTAACTATTAAGACCTCAAATATATTAATACTCTAAAATAATCCTGGCCAAAATTCTGGAGACAAATAAAAATGAATACTATTGACACAGCTATGGATTATCCAGTTCAAGATTATTTTTCATGAGAACCAACATTTAAATGCAAAATTTTAAATTTTAGTATGTGTTAATTTATATTTAAGAATCTAATCATTACAAATTATTAGTTATTCACGATGGGCAAGTTTGTGTTGCCATCAGTTCGTAAAATTCTCCAGACTAAGGTAGGTACATTTTAGCCTCTCGTTTTCGTCTGTCAAGTTATGAAGAGCATAGTATGGCAACATACATAGTAGACACATTCAGAGCATACCTAGCAAGGTAATCAAGGTATGCTGTTTGTGTTAAGTAAGTTAGGAGTCATAATGTTACATCTACCAACCAGCAAACTCGGCTGCCCGCTTTAGGGTCGGTGAAGCACAGAACTGACGGAACGCACGGGACAAAATTGTACATAAGAGCAGGCTTTGGGACTTCGATTTCCCTCAAATTGCACCATATCAGAACTTGAGTTAAATCACCTTGGTTTTTCTTCTAGGGAGAACCGAGGGAGAACCTTTTCATGGAAATCAGAAAGTAGGTAAAGTCAGTTGTTGTGCCAGTGCCAATTGGGTTTTTAGGAACGAACTCGGCCACTTGCATAGAAGTACATAAGTACTTAAGTTACTTTTTTTAAACTTACATAATATTGGGTAAACAATTCTATTCTTAGGTATTCGTTTAAAACTTGGTATGCCGCTTTGCCTGTCGTAAACAAATATATGAAACGTTTAATTCTAGACCATCTACGGCGACAAGAAAGATCCAGTTTGGGTTTATCTAGAAAAGGAAATGCAAAAAAATATCGCCAAGAAACCATACAACGAGAAAGTAGGAAAATGGCTCCGATTTCTTAGGGATCTGAAATACCATTACTATTGTGAAAGTAAGCTTGACTTTTATTGATGCAGTTTGAGATGCGGAGTGTGATACTTGTGGTGATACCGACCTATGATGATTTCGAAGATAGAAAACCTAAGACCATTCGCTACACTGGGCGGAAAACCCCCAACGGAAACACGGAGGCCCGAGTTCGCGTCTGTTTCTAGTACATCAAAGAGCACCGCTTGGTTAAATTTTGTAGGACGTTGCGTCCGCCGCAGCAGATGGTCTCAGAATCTATTATACTAGCTTTTTCCAACGGCTTCGCCCGCGTGTCGGTCGAAAAAATCCCACAGGAACGTACTAAGTACCGGGACATAAAGTATTGTATGTGTTAATCCGGGCTATAAACTATCTGTGTGGAAAATTTCATCCAAATCCGTTTGCCGGTATTGCGTGTTTGAGTAACAAATATCCAAACTTTGACATTTATAATATTAGTAGGATAAACGTAATAAAGTTACATTTTATAACTTTTTTGCGAACGAAAGTATTTCTGCTTAAAAACAACACAAATAGAAAGGCTTTGAATGTATCTAATTAAATGTATTTATCATATTTCAAGGTAAAAGAAAGGAAAGAAGGCTCGAGAAGGAAGTTGGCCCTAGATGGTACATTGAACTCTCGAGTCAGCAGAGGGAAGTCCTAACACATGTGAAACAGGATATCCATCAAGACTTATTAGAAGATGTACCTCGTCGCATGCGCACGAATTTATCTGATCTCGGAATAATGCTTAGAATTCCAAAAAGTGTGTTGATGCAAGCGATGGAAGACAGTGTTGAGGATCCCGGCGTTTTCTTTTGGAAACTGTACCAAGCAGTTTATAAGAAATCGCCGAGTGAACTACAACCAAGTACGTTTATTAATTAATTGCTTTTGCCCGCGGCTCCGCTCGTGTGGATGTCGGTTAACGCGTAAAAAAGTAGCCTATGTCCTTCTTCACATCCCAGGCTATATCTCTGGTCAAATTTCAGGACAATCGGTTTAGCGATTTAGGTGTGAAACCGTAACAGACAGACACTATGCATACATTATGCATGATGCAGGGATAAGGACGTTGATAGATGGAAACTTTTTTGCCGACGTTAGGGTCACTGCAGGATGCAGCAGTAATTCGCCATCCATGCTAGTCGACAGCTCGTTATTGGCAAAGGGCCGCTCATATTTTGAGGTAGGTTTTGTCTGCTTTATTGGTCGAGTGGTCGCGAGCGCGAATGCTGAGCATGGCTTCATTTAGGAACGTTTGATTTGTGCCCGGTAGCCATGATGGCAATAAGCTCTCCCATAACGTGAATTACATAGTGTGAATTAAATACCTACTATAACTGGCGAAATCTGCAAGATCCACCAAACAGCCAATAACCTCTGACTATCCCTAGGAATATAGATGTGATGTGACGTGATGTTGTGTGTTATACAATGAATGATAATTTAGTAAGGATAACTATGATATTAATTTCAGAATACGACATGGACGCCAGGATCCTGATATCGAGCTTAGTATTCATTGATATGGATGAGTGCGTACAAACACTAGACCGTGTAACTTACTGTGACAAAAGCATTTCAATAGAACGTCCGAAAAGTGAGTAAAAGTAATTTTTATTAGTTTAGCTACCTACCTAATGTAACTACCAAGTATCTATACCTACTTACAAGTTACTTATTCAACGAATTCACCTTCGAAACAGTACCTTGACTTGTAATGGAAATTGATATGAAGGATTTAAACCTAGGTACATAAAGCAGTGGTCGGTACGACAGCCACTAACATTGACATATCACAAGTGTCAATGTAAGGTCCATCGAGCTGCCTTATGCCTACGAACAATCAACCATAGATTTTATGCAAAGAAAGGGTGCCTCCTAGGGCATGCAAAAACCGGGTTGCTTTAAAAAACCGTTTTTTCGGGTTTAATGTTTACAAAACCGTTGAAATCGGTTAAATCGGTTTTTTTCGGTTTCTTAATTTTTATTAAAGAAATGAGAAATATGTATGTAAAGAAATAAAAATGCTGAAGTCTTATCAAAATAGGTTTTTACTTTTATCTCACTTATTTTAATACTAATGAGCATTTGTTTGCACTGAAATAAGCTGCAACTACTAAGTAACAATACAAAAAGTTTATTTTCTATAAACATAACATAAAATCAAGATTATTATTTAGGAAAACAACATATTCTTCAATACTTAAGGTACCTAACATACAAAATTAGGAACATTTGGTAGGCACACAAAGGTCAAAAAAAAATTAATAGGATATAAAATAATTCAAACGAAACTTAATAAAGCGCTCTTCCTCGCTCTGGTTATTTTAGTTATTTAAAAATTTGCTGTGCCCGACAGGGTCCATAATTGTTTCTATTTTTTGTACTTACCACCTGTAAGTGTACATTATGGATTACAATAAACGATTTGATTTCATTTGATTTGTCTAAAATCACAGAATATGAAATAACAATTTAACTGCCATAAGATACAAACGGGCAAAATCAACAGTACGTAAAATTCGATCAAAATAATTATTTAAATAACACGTAAAATAGAAGTCTTATTCCTAATTTACCAAAACAAAATAAATCAATCATACTTAAAGATATAGATTGAAAAGGCGCTCTCTGATTCCACACTTGTTGGAGGTATAGATTTCAAAGCTTTATATACTTTTGATATACATTATATTTACTTTATATACTATTCTCCCGTTTTTCCTCCACCGTCGTAAAGTGCCATTTCCACCCTGATTTTAGTTTCTAAATCAAGTTCTGTAGATGGGCTTGCACCAGATGTATGTTGTTTGAGCGCCTCAGGGCGATCTTCGCAATAGAAACACCCGGGCGTTTCCTCCCGCCCTATTCGAAACAGGAACCTTCCGAAACAGCCGTGTCCGGTGAGGACCTGTGTCAAGCGGAAGGTGAGGACGCCATGCCGCCTCTCAAGCCACTCCTCAAAGAGGGGACTTACCGCCGCAATCGTGGCGTGCCTATTTTGTAAATGTTAAGTGCCATTGTAGCAAAAGTTCATGATCATAATCTTAAAAATAATAACGGACAACTGGAAGGAAGTTTTACGCCACGTAGTCTAGTTAAATGCACTTTAGGTGCAGAAACTCAACGACAGAAGATTTCGATTTCGAAGATTCTAAATTAAGACAGATAAACAAACAATATGCCACATTTGTGCCGTAAAAAAAAACTGTACTGTAAAACATTTGTACTGTAAAAAACTTACTAAAAAAACGCACTCTTTGTAAGTCTACTTAGCTAGGTATACATTTTATATTTTTAACATTCACATTATCCATAAACCATTAAAATTTACTTCGTTGTTAATATACGTAATCAAAACATTAAAGTTTAAATGTAACAATGTGCTGTGATCAGCTCAAACTACTTCAAATAAAAACAGGCTCTTATTAACTATAGGTACGTTACATATTTACAAAAATAAGAACGTGCCGGCTGCCATAACCTAATTAATTATAGCTATTACTTCTATGCATAGCATCTCTGCTGTGATTACATTTCCGTATTTGGTCATACACTTCACGTAATATTAGCAATGCATAATATACGAGTGATATAAAAGAATGTGATCAAACTTACCTACGACAAACACAACACGTAACCTCGTCTCACTCACTCATATCACTATACGCAGATTGACCGAAAAACAAAATGGCGGCAGCGTGGCATAGTAGAGCGACAAGGAACTAAATGAACGTGGCCGAAATAGAAACTAAACTAACGCCACCTCGCCGTCCTGTTCACGTTTGTTACTGATAAATTTAAT
The DNA here is from genome assembly GCA_949091785.1 of Polymixis lichenea. Classification (NCBI taxonomy): domain Eukaryota; kingdom Metazoa; phylum Arthropoda; class Insecta; order Lepidoptera; family Noctuidae; genus Polymixis; species Polymixis lichenea. The sequence goes on along the minus strand of OX420945.1, from coordinate 10,840,043 downwards.
ATTTTGTTTGGGAAAATTAAAGTATAATTAAATCAATAACATAGGAGAAACAAAACCGAAAAAACCGGTCTTGTTATCATAAAAAACCCGGGATTCAAATCAGTCGGTTATCCGGTTTTTACAGTTATCCGGGTATCCGGTTTGCATGCCCTAGTGCCTCCCAGTACTTAGTAGGTAAAAGGTTTTTGCTTTCATTTTGTACCAGCTGCCCTAATCCCTACCCGGACCATACAAGTAGGTATCTACGCACCTGCATACCTATATCCATATAGTAAACACCCTGCATGATGGTTTCTTAAGTTAGTCATTGTTCGATAAGGATAAAGATAAAGAATCTCCGTTGCCTGACGTCGACAAAATACTGAACAAGTTGGGTTAATGTAGGTACCCCATCCTTCTTTTGCTAAAGATGTTTGCTTACAAAATGGTTTAACATACAAGTCCATTGTTTTTAGAACAAAAGAAATACTTTGAACCGAAAGTGAAATATGGAGTATACTTACAAAAGATTCACATCCCCCTTGTCACCAACGTTAAACCTAAGATGGAGAAAAAGCCTTTGCCTCTTGGCTATAAGTTGAAACTAAGAAGTGAGAATGTAAGTTTTTACGCATTGCGCATTTGACGGATAAAGAGAAGGGATCAACGATCATGTTAAAATTCCATTACGGATTATAAATAACTTTTACCATCGGACCAGCCGTGAAAATGCTAAAAAATAAAGTTTGTGCATCGGTACATTTATGTTCATGTTGGTACCTAACTCGACAAAATGTATGGAAAAGCTGTATTTTTTACATGATATCCCTGTTAGTCCCAACTTCCATGGCCACCCCTTTTTAGTTTTTGGTTGGCTATTTAAATAAACACACTAGCTTGTGCCTATCCAACTATATACAAAATAAAACTATTTTTTCAAACTCGACCGGTAGAGTCCTGAAGAGTTCGTTTGTTTGAACGCGCTGGCGGAACCCAGCGCGTTCAAACAAACGAACTCTTCAGCTATATTATTCGTGCATATAGATATACGAGTAGATAGAAGATATAGGTACCTAACATAGAAAATGCAGGTTTTTGCAGGCAATCTCACGATAATTTATTTATTTACAGAGTTATGAGAAATTATGCACAAGTAACGACTTCGTGAGTACCTACATACGTAAAAACGGTCATGTATACCAAATCATTTTATCCTAATAAATTATCAAAAATACACTTTTCATTGATTCAACTAATTTATTCTCATTCATAGCTGGAGAAACGTAAAGACAGAAATAAAAAGGCGAAACAATCAGAGAGGATCTGTAAATATAAATTTTGGGAACCACCAAGTACTCTGCGTTAGTATTTTCTTATTTAGCAAGTAAGCAAGTAGTCTACACACACTTATTATTATTTCATAAGATCTTTTCTATCCAGCATTGTGAAAATTGCCCTGAAATACTCGTCTCTAACTACATCCCTACTAATGTTATAATGCGAAAGTAACTATGTCTGTCTGTCTGTTTCGCTTTCACGCCTAAACCACTCAACCAATCGTCATGAAATTTAGCAGAGATATAGCCTGGGATATGGAGGAGGACATAGGCACATAATACTTTTTTACGCGATAACCGACATCACGCAGGTGGAACCGCGGGCAAAAGCTAGTATGAAATATAAGTACTTTTCAGGTAATACCGACCCAAAAATGTGTGCGTACGTGACCAAATTGCGCATGTTGAAGATGAAAGCTGTACCTCGATACTGTGCCCCTTACGAAAACATACAGTACCAGATTTCAGGTGTCAGCTTCTCGGGAGGAAGGCCACGTTACGTGCTCACTAGTTAGTACTTTCTCACCTGCGCTTGCGCAAGACTCACTGTATTTAATTCGACATATCTATGTCGAATTAAATACATGCATCTGCATGTAAGTAAATCGCAGCATAAAAGAGCAGTGGTGGCTCAGTGGTAATGTTCTCGACTTAACAATACCACTACCACCACCAATTGATTCAAATATCATTGATTCATTACCACTACTCTCTAAACGGTGAAAGAAAACACCGTGACGAATCCGGCAAATGTCTAAGAACCTATACCAACTCAACGCACTCTAGGCCCGCCTGTTGAATTACGGACCTCTCCTCAGAGAGAAGGCTGTAGGCCCAGCAGCAGGAACAGCTGATTATGCATGATGTATAAATCAGTTCAGACTTCCCGAAACAAAGACAACGAATTAAAACACTGTCAACAATTTATACCTGCGTGCTTCTTTGGAAGGATTGTTATAACTCAACCTCAGTGTTATCAGAATGGCGATTTGCAAGCATGTTTTACTATTAGGTGATTTATGAACGTATGAGCTCTCCGCGGCTGCGAAACGTGTTCGCCGCGTTTTCACAACATAGTACTTACACTCATTTGTCTCGCTCTCTCTTTTGTACTTAGGTAAAATCGCTCTCGTTCCGCATACGCGGCAAACACGTTAGCGTGCTCGCTACGCACACGTGGCGTGCTTCCTACGCACACGCAGCAAGCGCGTGAAGGGGGAACCGCCAGAGTAGGCTCGTTTAGGGGGGGGGGGGGGACTTATCACACTGACGATTTGCCAGCGTGTTACTGACCCGCGATATTCAAATTTTCTTACGCTTTTTGACACTGTTCTGCACATGGAAAAATGTGCAGTGTGATAAGGCCCCTAAACGAGTCTTCTAACAAAGTTTGAGGTTTGCGGCAGAGAGATGAAATAGTTAATAAAAAAGGTCATCAAGTGAAAAAACTTTTAAAAATAAGTACTTTTTTTAGACGTTACTGTAATGCCAACGGGCCACATAGCTATTAACGAAGGCGTAGCTATCGCTAATGGAGAAGCCGTCACGTTAGTAGACGGCTTCTGGAAATACCCGATGGACGCGGAAGAAAAATGTGACCATACATGCGAGTGTATGACCAAATGGTATTTATGTTTTCTGTTTTCAGTCGTTTTCAACTTTCATGCATTTTTTTGTAATATCTACATTAACAAACTTACTTACGACTAGCTTTTGCCCGTGGCTTCGCCAGCGTGAATCCCGGAAAATGTTTAATGAGAACGTACTACCGGGATTCCATGAACTATATATACCTTTGTGTTAATCCAGGTTATAAAACTATCTGTGTGCTAAATTTCATCAATAACTCGTATTTGTGACATATATAAGGTGTATCTATTCATACACAAAATATCTGAAAGGGTCATTGTACTCATCATTATGAACAACTTTTACTATGGGCCCAAACCTGAAATCGCGAAAAAAATATCAGCTGTTCCCTACATTTATGTTCGCATATCTCGTCAAAATGTAGGGAACAGCTGATATTTTTTCGCGATTTCAGGTTTGGTCCGGTAGTAAAAGTTGTTCATAATGACGAGTACAATGACCCCTTCAGATATTTCGTGTATGAATAGATACACCTTATATAATTATTATATCTACAGCAAGAAGATACAAAAGTATTCTGGGGAAGGTACTTTTCACCGCAGGAAAATATAGGGTGGCTAATAAAGCAGTTACTATATCTTATACAGTCCACCCTATAGGGTGGACTGTATAAGATATTTTTATTTCCCTACAATTTGTAGGGAGCCCGCCGTAATGGACTTTATAAAGGACTCCAAATGTAAATGTGGCCATTTATATGATTTCTACAACGAGGAGATTAGCAATAAAGAGAAGTATTTCTATCCTGCCACAAAACATGCACCGTTGTGGATTGATGAAGCTAAGGTTTTCCAAATGGACGGCATGGAAGATTTCATCAAAGATACTGTAGCAGAAGCAATTAGATCGGAAGAAGCTTCGGTGAGATCTTTCAGATAATACAATACATTTAAGGATCTATCTTACAAGTTGGAAGTCGAGAGATTTACGCATTCTTAGATCAACCAAGGGTAAGTAGGTCGTTAGTACGATTCTGCGCAAAAATAATTTCTGGGAAACTGAAAGTATTATAAGGTACTTAAAAGAGTTGTTTTCTGAAGCACGCAAAGTAATGTAACGTACGCAACACTATGCTTACACAAGCGCGGATCCACCGTTGTGGGCACGTCGGGCATGCCCACAACCCTTACAGTCTTGTGACGTCACACTTTCATGGTCTCTTTTGAGATCGATAACAATGAATCGTGCGTGATTCGGATCGCATCAAAGTACTTAACGTCGTAGACGATTATGACGATTTGACGATACTGCTGACACCTTATGTTTTATTTTTGACAACATTTATTAACTGTTTGTTTTTGGATGAATACTTGTATTTTATACAAACGGATAGAATATGAAATGAGTACGTACTTATGAGGAAGCCTAAAAGTGGCACCGATAACTGAAAAATTGTGTGGAAATCGAATGTCATGTTACGGGCATGTGACACGGAGGTGAGGAAAATGTCGTGAGGAAAGTTCGTATGAATGTGAATGAGTAGAAGTGAGTATGAAGGTCGATGGCTATACGAGTAGCGGGAGGCCAGAGAAACGATGGATGGACTGTGTGGATGATGATAAAGTTAGAAAGAGTGTGACTAGCAGTCGCGACGTACTGAGTACCTCTCTATTAGTCTAATAAGAAGGGTGGAAGAAAAAGACATATTGCGCCGACTCCAAATACATTGGGATAAGGGCAGGAGAATGATGACTTGTGTTGGACAAAAATGATAACTATTCGCTGGGTGCGCAGACATTTAATTATTTGTAGTGTCATTAAACGAAAAAAGTCAGTCAGGGTAAATTGTTCTGATTGTTTTTTCGACATAATAATTTGTATAATGTTTAGTTACTCGTATTTAAAAAAAAATGATTCTATTTTCCCGCTCTAATGCAAAGCCCTAAGCTATGTATCATTCAATCATCAATCAACTCAGCCTATCGCAGTCCACTGCTGCACATAGATCTATCCCAGGCTGCGCCACAATACTCTCCTTAGCCTACCAGTATGTCCCAACCACCTTTTTCAAGTCGTCGGTTCATCTAGCCGGAGGGCGTCCCACACTACGTTTGCCGATACACGGTCTCCACTCCAGGACTCGTCTGCTCCACCGTCCATCGGTCCTTCGACAAAAATGGTCAGCCCACTGCCATTTCAGCTTGCTTACTCTGCAAGCTATGTCGGTGAATCCGGTTCTTTTCCGGATTATTTCATTCCTGATTTTATCCTTCAAAGAAACTCCGAGCATAGCGCGCTGACCAACCTTAAATTTGTTGGCAAGCCCAACTATCAGTCTCCACGTTTCGGCACCGTATGTCATCACGGGCAGGACGCACTGTTTGAAGACCTTAGATTTCAAACATTGCGCAATAGGTGACGAAAAGACTTGACGTAGTTTCCCAAACGCTGCCCAAACCAATCGGATCCTCCTATCGGCTCGTTTCTCGAACTTGTGTCTACCGAGCTGGATGACTTGCACTAGGTAGACATACTCCTTCACAGCTTCGAGACGCGACCCTTCTATGTGGATTGGACTCGGCAAGACGTAAGAATTGCACATGACTTTCGTCTTGTCCAAATTCATGCCGAGGCCAACCCGCCGTTCAGGCTGAGCAGCAACTGGTCTAACCGTTCCAGTGTCTCTGCCATTATGACGATGTCTTCGGCAAACCGAAGGTGTGAGATGTATTCGCCGTTAATATTGCTAAGTTAAGTCATTTGTAACTTTGTTTTATTACGTTGTTTGTGTGGTGTGGTGTGGGTTTTTGATTTGTTTTCTTGATGAGGTTTTTATGGCGTTTACTAAGTACTTACCTATCTATCAAATGCTACAGCTACTGTCGGAGTTACTCAGGATTTGTACTCTAACATAAAAAATTTCTTACAAATACTGGCAACTCTCCCGATCAGCGAAGCTACCGCAGAGATCGTTTTCTACTCTTCGCAGAGTAAAATCTTGCTTGCGTATCTCAATGGTAATGGAAAGACCATCCGGGCTAGCTCCTAGATGTACACAAATATGGTGAACCTGGATATTAATGAATGTATCAACGTTTTCGCAAAAAATAAATTAAGGCTTGAATTTGTAATTTAAGTAAGCATCTAAATCAAATTATTCAATGTAAAATGTATACTAGCGTTTAATTTAATTGGATATTCTTTGAAGTTGATAAGTTTCATCAAATCGGTCTAGTAGTTTAGAGTCTAAATGTGACATTTTGATGTGCAAACAAACACACATTTACTTTTGTAATTTTCGTGAACGAACAAACTAACATTTTACAGGTTTATTAAATTATTAGTGTTTGTTTGTTTCTACTGTAAAAAATCTTGGTCAGGATGTCATATTTATATTTTGTAAACATCTCTTTTCAATGCACTATATAGATCATGGATCAATTTAGGATTATTGAATTATTTAATTTTTTTATAATTCGTCCTGTCCGTTTGTCGAGCTTTTCCGTAAAAATACCGCACATTGGATTCGCGAAAACGCAAGTCCTAGCAGCGGTGGCCCATTGGATATCTTCACGACTAACGAGCAGAGCACCTACCCACCTTTCTTACCTACGTACGAAGAGGCAGGTACTTTTACTTTGTGTAGGTAAAAGATTTCATCACCATGGCTCGCAAAGCGGCATGTCCTAGAACCATCCGAAGACATGTGACACACATGGGCCACCACCCGTACTCGGCCCGCGTGGTGGCCCAAGTAATACAGAAGCGCAAGCTGAATCACTGTCCACAATAGAATCCTAAGTTGTACAAGCCTGCTGAATAAGAGCATTAGAGGCGCTGTCTCAGCTTATATAACTTTGATTTGTGCACAAATTAAACAGCGGTAACTAACTGCGTTAGATCAGCATTATTTGCGCATTATTAAAGGTAGCAGTCGCCCAAGAGCTGAACATTGACTGATTATTAGAGTATGTGTTACCTTTTATACCTACAGCACAATGACCGATTAATAGAGTTCTTGTTACCTATTTTCAGCACAAAGTACACACCAGGATATTTTTAATACTTCTTTGGAGTTGAAAATTCACAAGTGACAAAATTGTGAATAAATTGTACCCTACTCCTATAAAATTATGATTTTGATATGTTGTTTGTGTGAACCATTTTGTGATATGACGTTTTTGGTGAAATAGGCAAATATTGTTATCGGGAAGTAAAACCTTGCTTTTTCGTCCATGTGTGTAAAATTCGAATAGGAAAGAGAGTTTATTGTCAAATACTATATAAATATAAGCGAAATCGCCCTCGACTGCTCCCAAATCTGGAAGTCTGCCTTTAAACTCCGGTGCTTAAAAAAGGGCACAAAAATGAAATAGTTAATTACAGACCTATTTCCAAACTGTGTATACTGGCTAAAGTCTTTGAGAGGGTTGTCTACGACCAAGTTTACGCAGCACTGAGTCAGTCTTTCAGCCCTTCTCCGCACGGATTTCTGAAGGGTCGTTCAACTGTATCAAACCTGGCTTTGCTGAATGATTTTCTAACGGACAGGATGGACAAGGGGGCACAAGTGGACGTCGTTTACACGGATTACAGAAAGGCTTTTGATAGAATTGATCACAATATCCTTAAGTCAAAGCTCTTTAATAATGGTTTCAGAGGAGATCTACTTTGTTGGTTTACTTCTTACCTTGAAAATAGATCTAAAGCTGTCGTTATAAGGAACTATATGTCAAGCTGGGTTCCAGCTCCAAGTGGTGTTCCTCAGGGATCCTTGATAGGTCCGTTACTTTTTATCATTTATGTGAACGACATCGACTCGTGTTTCCACAACTCAAATTTACTTTGCTTTGCTAATGATATGAAGATATTTTCTGCAGTATCATCAGACGATGACATGAAAGCTCTCCAATCTGACCTGGCGCGATTGGATGATTATTGCTTAGTTAACAAACTCGATTTCAACCCTGTGAAATGTTCAGTAATCTCCTTTAGGAGAAAACGCGTCCCTCTCCCTACAAATTATAAACTTAAAGGGCAGCTATTACACAGATGCGATGGTGTACGTGACCAGGGCGCTTTTCATGATACCAAACTTCTATTTAACGTGCACATTGAGCTAATAGTGGCCAAAGCTTCGACGGGGTTTGTTATGAGAGTCGCAGGGTATTTCAAGAAACCTAAAAGATTAACCCTTAAGATTCTTTATTGCTCTTTTGTGAGAAGTCATCTTGAATATGCGTCACAAATTTGGAATCCGTGTTATGGCAAGTACATTGATCGTATTGAGAACATGCAAAAAAGATTTATTCGTTTCCTATGTTTTCGGCTGCGTATACCATACGATTCAGAAAATTACGTAAATCTTTGTAAGAAATTTCATTTACAGCCACTTCGTCACATAAATCGTCGTCGATTAGCAGATTGCACTATTCTTTAAAAATATATATAACGAGATCGACTGTCCTGATCTCCTGCACAAACTGCGATTCAACGTCCCTCAGATATCAGTAAGGTTTAATCCACCTATCTCCATTCCTTGTTCCTCTTCTAACTACAGGCATAACTCATACATAGTGCGAGCGAGTAAGGAGTTCAATATTCTTTGTAAAGAGTTCTCATTTGACCCATTTACCACCAAAACCTATTCTGTACGCACTCAGCTGAACGCTGAGTTTTTCAAAAGTGCATAGTGCTTATTGTACCTTTGTATAGTGTATTCTTTTCTATCGTGCTTATTAGTGATCATAAGATTTCTACTACATATTTTCTGTTTTTATCCATGATAACCTGTAATTGGCGTAATGTTTCATACAAAGTTGATACAACAGAGGGGCTTTCCTTTAAACTGCCTGTACTAGGTACCATTTCCAAGCTCTGTACCAAAAATCAATTAAAAAGGAGCAGTAGTTTAGTCGCAAATGATTTTTAAGTTTTTGCCCCGTTTGAACACGATGTATCTTTCCTAACAGCTGATTATGTCTACGCATAGGTCATGCACCTTAAAACGATAAATCTGATTATAAATTACGATGCGTTGTTGCCGCTGTGACGTAAATCACAAAAACAACCAAATATTTTTGCTAAAAGATGGCAATGCAAACAAGGAAGCAATAAATACATACACTTGCACTTTCTTTACGAGAGTGACAATCATAGCAAAACATCCCGCGCGTAAAAGAAATAGAAGTAGATCACTGTGTTGCTACTGCATCTTAGATCCTTGCGATTGGTAAGTAGGGCGTCTAAAAACTTGTTTTTTCAGTTCACCGACGCTACCCTTTGAGAACGTACTTATGTGACGTAACACGGAAGCTCCTGCGCCGCTTTTGTTTTGTCGAACTCGCGCGCTGACAATTGTGATTTTGCTTTGTTATTGTAATAGGACACTAAATAAGTTTAAGACAGACAATTTTTTTTAAATTGAGTCAGGACACGTAACTTGGGATTATTATTATTTAGTTAACACTTGCCGCGATCTAAATCTGCAGGACGTGCAGATTTAGAGGGACTACACCAAGATTTCCGGATACGGAACCCACCCGTTCTAAAATTCCATTCGCTCTTGAACCATTATTCGCAAAAGGTGTAACTTGTTGTGTCATTTGTATCTCTGTTTGTAATTCTCAAAGATTCTAACATACATTTTTCGGCGTATTCCGTCAGTTCTTCGTTTCTATTTCCACATATGGCAAAATCGTAATGCTGGCGGCGATTAACTGATAATACCTACGGGGCGCTGAGAAATAAGTCTTCAAGATGTTATAGCGTCGGCAATTAATTTACTAATGTGGTTAACATTAGTAGATTAATTGCCGACGTTAGTACAAGTATTCAGCACTAACCGGGATATGTATACATAGGTTACATGTGAGCTAATTTATAGCAGTTTGCTATAATTTAGCATCATAAAAGTTCGGCCATAGTGATCATGTGGGCTATATACCTAAGTGTTATTTTAAGATTGCGTGTAACAAGCTGATTAACACTATTAAAGTTCATTTATGTACAGCAAGACGCATTATATCATTGTTAATTGAAGTCACAGAATAACTGATTGGATTATAGTAGCTCACATGTTATTTCTTAAAATGCAAGCGATCTAGAAAATAGCTTAGGTAGTTTATGTCCATAAATATGCTTAATTGCAGCTTACAGTACTATTGATTGCTAAAAACTGTATACCTAATACTGAACTGTTTACCTATATTAACGTTTGCAACACTACAGTGTTGCCTCTGTGACGCATAATAGCGTTATTATACAGGCGAAAGCGTAATTTTCAGCTATTGCAGTTCGAGTGTACTATAATTATAGAGAGAGAGATTGTAGAGTAATTACTCTCAAGCTTCGTTCTCGATTTTAGCATTAACACACATGTAGTTTCACTTACAGACTCGCCATTTCGCACTGATTTTAGGAGAAAAATAAATTATTTAATCCAATGTAAGGTAGACTAAAAACTTTGTTCGTGACTTGACATTAGCACCTAGCCAGCTCATTCACCACAGACTACTTAGTTCACGCATCAGTGCTTTGCTGTTTCGCATCTTTTCCTTTGTTTTACAAGTAGTTAAGGAATTCAAGTGCTTATTATATTTAAACCTTTGAATGCCGAAAACTTAAAAAGTTAGATCGTGAAATAAAACGTGGGCGACGCGGCGACGTACTCGCTATGAAAGTACATCGTCATCCGATGGTTATTTTCCTCCGCCTTATAACCAGCAGGGTGAGTCATTGACCTACTTATTTCTAGGTTACTTTTAGCATAGCAACAAGGTGGATTAGAGGGCTCGGTTTCTTACACTTTTAAACAACCGTTATGTAAAACTGGTACGTTTGTGTTTTTTGAATTCATATCGGATTCTTAACAATAATTAACTTGGAAAATCGGATTTTCCTTTGGGGACTTTCCACTTCCAAAACTAAGTACTTGCTGCTTGGATCTACCTGTGGGGTTTTTCTGTAGCATGTACGTTATTCCTACGGGAGTAAATATTATATCGCCTATAGGGGTTGCGTGTTTCTCACAAGAAGTCTCACTTCCCACCCGTAAATTAATTTAAGCAAAATACTGATTTTGCTTGCAGTTTGCGAACCAATCCCAATCGATGACGATTGTGCCACACATCGAGGTCACACGGATCCACAACCTGGATGCTCGTACAGAGCAGGTTCCGACCCCGATCATCACACAGTCCGCTACTGCCGACAACGTCTCGGCACACGTGAACATACTGCCGCCGAGCTCCGTGACCGCCGCACTGCCCCCTACGCAAGTACTCACAGCGCCTGTCGTGGAATCAACTGCCGTACCTCTAGAGACGGGGAGTGAACTTGAGCCCCCTCTTCTTCAACAAGATGTTCTCGAATTAGATCCAGACTTAATGGAAATATTAGGTCAGGACCCCACCTCGACTAAAGAATACGGCAGTGAAATCCAAAAGGATTTGGCGGTTAGACTCAACCATATTGCTACCTCCGGTCTCTCTAAAGAGAATCGCAAGGAGCTAAAGGATAGATATTTGGTTCCGGTTAACTGCAAGTTAATAAAAGCGCCTACCCTTAATCCTGAGATTCGAGCATCTCTAATTGAAATTCAAGCAAAGCAAGATAAGGGTATAGAAAATAAACAGGTATTAACACCACGTGCCTTGTCCTCCATTAGCGAGGCAATTACCGCGCTGCTCTCATCAGGTCATGAAAACCCTGAGCTTCTCAAGCTGTTGATGGATACAGCTCGAATCCTCGGTGATATGCAGTACACGGACTCGATCTCACGACGTATGTTCATTCTTTCTACTGTCAAAAAAGAACTTAAAGATCAGTTAGACAATACCAAAATTGATGAAATGCTTTTTGGTAGTAGCCTATCGGAAACTCTAAAATCAGCAAAAACAATTATAAAATCTAGAGCTGAGCTAAGGTCATCATCGACAATGAAGTCTACGGCTCATAAACCGGCTAAAGCAGTTAACAGACCTTTAAACTACCGAGCCCAAGCGGCGGGTCGCCGTCAGTTCCCACCACTGCCACCGGGGGGGGGGGGGGGGGGGTGAGATATGCGCGAGCGGCAACATCAACTCCCTTGACAGATATAACACAACAATTGTGGAAATGGTGCGAACTGCGTAAAATTATGGTTCACGCCGATTATATGTATACGTTCTTCAGATAATATAGTTGCGGACGCTGAATCAAGAAGATTACACCCCGACATAGAGTGGGAAATCTCTCATCTTGCTTATAATAAAATAACACAACACTTCGGTGTCCCTTGTATTGACTTATTCGCAAGCAAAATAAATCATAAATATGTGTTATCTATGTTTCTTGGCATAAGGAGGGTCCCTATGCCAAGAAACACACACTTATGTAATGAACGCGTTCACTATATCATGAACGAATTATTATTTTTACGCGTTTCCACCAATTTCACTTATTTTAAAGACCTTGCGTAAAATTATTAACGACAGAGCCACTGGTATTGTTGTTGTACCAAAATGGCCAACACAGCCATGTTATCCTCATTTTAAAACACTTCTCACCACAAAACCAATCAGAGGGTGATCGTTGTAGCGAACGTGCAATTCACCGACAAATTGCACTGGTTGTCGGGAGGTTGTCCGGACATCACTTCTCCGAAGAGGAATTCCACAGTCGACAATACCCATAATGTTAGCATCTCTGTCAGACAACACTCAAGCAGTATGATACATGCCTTAAGAAGTGGTTTACGTTCTGTCACGAAAACAACATAGAACCGTACAATGCTTCAACATCAAGTATTCTAAGTTTTCTAACGCAATTGTTTAATACCGGAGCTCGGTACGGTACCTTAAATAGCTCCCGATCCGCTTTATCGTTGTTACTCGGACACGGAATAGCAAACAATGCATTTATACAAAGATTTTTCAAGAGAATCTTTCGGTTGCGGCCCACACGTCCTAAATACAATTTAACGTGGAAGTCTGATCAAGTTTTAAATTATTTGGCAGAATTATATCCCAACGAAGATATATTATGTCTTGAAAAAATTAGTAAAAAGTTAGTGACCCTTCTAGCCCTGATAACAGTCCATAGAATGCAGACTTTATCAAAAATATACGTTGACAACATTACCAATTCTGAATCAGGATTTATTATTAAAATAATTGATTTAATTAAAACTTCACGAGTGGGTTCTTTACAACCAGTGTTTTCCTTACCGTATTTTTTGCAAAGGCCGCAAATATTGCTGCTAATGCTGGTACTCTTAAAGTTTATCTCGATAAGACCAATCAGATACGTCAGGGCCAGCAATCACTTTTTATTTCATTTATGAAACCATACCGAGCTGTAACATCACAGACTTTGAGCAAAAGGGTTAAGAGCATGTTACAAAACAGTGGCTTTGATATCTCGCTGTTTAGTGCACACAGCACCAGACACGCAGCCACTTCTAAAGCGTATAGTGTGGGTGGCAGTCAGTTTGGATGTCATACGTAACAATGACGGGTGGAGTTCAACTTCTACGGTATTTGCTATATATTATAATATAATAATATCAAATGATATGTCTACCAAAGGTGATTTTGTCACAAGTGTGTTAAATGGATAATTATCTCGTTTAGTAATAACATTGAATCATTGAAAAGCTATTAAAATTAGTGATTGACTTTAATACATCTATGAAACGTAGTAGATATGTATAATATTTTCTTCATTCAAACTCCCGAAGCAAATATACAATATGTACCTATTTAATTGATTATATTTCACGACTGCGATCTCTAAACATCTACATGTGAGTTAGTGCTAATATCGAGAACGAAGCTTGAGAGTAATTGAAAATCAAACGAATTTACCTGTACGTGAAGTTCGATCACTATTACTCGAAGAGCTTCGTTCGAAGATATTAGCATCCCTCCCTACCAGTAATCCTGAACCCCTATAGTCGTGAAATTACAAACAGAGCTGGCTAGGTGCTAATGTCAAGTCACGAACAAAAGTTTTTAATCTACCTTACATCGAATTAAATAATTTATTTTTCTCTTAAAGTCAGTGCGAAATGGCGAGTCTGTAAGTGAAACTACATGTGTGTTAATGCTAATATCGAGAACGAAGCTCTTAGAGTAATTGTGATCAAACTTCACGTACAGGTAAGTTCGTTTAATCATCAATAAGTCTTCCTAAATGCTAAAGTTACCGATGTTACCTTTTGTGACATCCTATAATGCAGTTTTATGCTTATTGGGGGATCCTTTCTCTCTCAGGCTCCCTTTTCCTCTTAAAGGCAGATGGCGGAGAATCCCACTAAGCCATGGTGGCAACATGTTTTATTGATTTAATACGTATTCCATTACCTACTCTTAACATTTGATTTACAGGCCATAGCATCAGAGCCTACTTTAAATGCGTCTGGATTGAAAAAAAGTGAGCTCCTCTCGGTATGATTATTTATCTTCATAAGAGCCTATAATTTTAAATTTTGCTACACGTTATTAATATTACCTACATTAAACTATTTCAGGCATTTTTGGCCGATCTTTCGGATACACCGCTTCTGATTCCTCACTTACCACAAGCGAATCTGCTGAACAACCTTCAGGAGTGGGCCAGAAAACGAGTGAGGGGAGATTTGAAACCAAAGCACCACAGTTAGTAAAATAAGTACCTTATGCTTTTACACAACTTAGGTACTTCCCTCCTGAATTTCGGCAGTGGTGACCAATCTCAACGGAAATAAGCTAACGGAAGTTCGCAGGAGTTATAGTGCACAGGTGCACTCTCTGTTCTCTAACTCTCATAGTCTGAGGGAACGGCATTTCGACGACGCGACCGGGGAGAGATGCGTAAGACCAACGGCTTTACGTACTATCCGAGGCACGGGAATTTCATGACACCTAGAAATTCGTAATGGGAAAACCCAATACCATTTTGCCTGACCCGGGAATCGCGACTCTGGACCCCACACTTGGTACATACGCATACCAGCGAGTAACAGTTGCACTTACGACCACGAGACCAGCGGGACATTTGATTGTTAGTGGCTATTCATTCCCTGTTATTTGTACAAAGGTGAAGGTCCATGATCCCGAAAAGATAACCCAACTAGGCCCACTAGAGTCAGATAGTCAGATTCTCCGCAGTGTTAGATCGTCTGCGTCAGCGATAGTCTTCATCTGTTTCTGACAAACTAGTTAAGTAGATATTTTTTCTTGTTTTTCTACAGAACAAATGTTGCTACAGTCGCAGCGGCGATGGCTTGACTTAAAGCACATGGACTTCAGAGCCCGCGCATTTAGAATACCGTTCACTTTGAAGCAATTGGAAAATATAAAATGGTCACATCGAAAATCAATACAGAAATTGGTAAAGTTAGTTTTTGCTTAATTGCCATTTTGCTTTTCACAGGATTGATAAACCGGGGGTGGGTGTTCAACAAGTTTTCAAAATACTCCACTCCACACCGTCGTACCATTAGGAGTACGGACGGTTTGCAACCGCCAAAAATAACAGATACCCCACTCTATCAATTCAAATGCCTACCATAAAACCTAATGTTCTACAGTTCGAATGAATATTTACGCAGGCACAGTAGTTTATCAACCGCAAAAATAAGTTTGCTTTGCTTAATCTTTTTAATTATGGTATCCAACAACCCCAACGCTCTATGTGCTGTTAAGTGGCTCTTATTTCACCATTGAGGCCGGCTGTAGCTAGCCTATCGTTATGTTTGGGATGCTGGGGATATGCCATTGTCTACCATGTACCTTATAAATATTAGGTACCATATATTATACATGTACTATTATGCCACTATTATGTCTTATGTAATTTTGACGTTCAAAAAGTGCTGACTCACCGCCTCATCATTTCGGCCGAAAGACGTCCACTGCTGGACATAGGCCTCCCCCAGGCTCCTCCACTTCGACGGGTCTTGTGCTTCCCACATCCAGCGTTTCCCGGGGCCTTCACAAGGTCATCAGTCCACATTGCGGGGGGCCTTCCCACTCTACGTCTTCCGGAAGCGGTCGCCACTCCAGAACCTTTCGGCCCCATCGGCCATCTGTTCTGCGAGCGATGTGCCCTGCCCACTGCCAGTTTGGCAATTCTTCAAGCTATGTCCGTTGTAAAGACTCTCAGCCTAGTTTGAATAAATGACTTTTGATTTTGGTAGTATCTTTAACGTACACACGGCTACACATCACGCTATACACTTCCAGTATAAGCTGATCGCGCATTGTATAGGATTTCCGTACAATGCGAGATCAGCGTAAACTGGAAATGTATAGCTTGATATGTAGCCGTGTGTACAACGTCATCTTTATTTATTTTTAAGAATAGAATATAAATTATATTATATAAATAAGTTATTTTTTTTCAGTTTGATATTCTGTTGCATGACTTTGCATCAAGAAATAGAAAGAAGCAGGTGGATCAAACACGCCTTTGGTGGCCTACTACTAAATATGACTATTACCCTAACAAACCGTTCTTGTAAGTAAAACGATCATAGATGCATATTGCAACCGTGATTGCAACCTCGGTCCACGACAGAGTACTAAAATGGGAACTTTTATAAGTTAATCTTTCTTTTTTCAGAGACGTATTTTTCACTTATATGTCAGGAAGAACGAAAGATACCTACTTGATAAACCCCTACAGCTCAGAGATTACTCCGAAAAGTGGAGCAAAAACGTGTCCTTTGGGGAAATAGTCAAACCGAGAGTGCTGCTCCAAACGATCACAAACGAATCAAACAGTATCTATAAAATTCGCAACTCAATTATAAGGAGAGAGAGAATGAAAAGAGGAGTTCAAAACTTAATAGGTTACGTAGTGTAGCATAAAAATTTGAATTGAAACACACACTGCTACTAACACGTTTTAATTTTATGAAATAAAAAATACAAAATGTACAAAAACACCAGATTTAAAAATATAAAAATGGTGAGAATTGTATAAGAAAGATATATTACAGATTTGGGAGATTTTGATGCGGAGTGACTTATGAGTAAAATTTTAAGGTTTTAAAAGAGGAAAAAAACGTTTTTTTTTGGTACACGACCTATCAAGCGATTGCAATCGATTAAAACAAGGCCTATGTACGCAAAAGTACGTTTGTTTTACGTTATAACACTAAGATAAACGTAGCTTCTTTATGGAATTACTTGTAATATTAACTATCTTAACCTTATCTTTTGTTTTTAAACAAAACAAAGAGCCAGTAATCCAATACAAAAACAATATTAATAATTTTTGATACGCTTAAGTAGTCCGAAGAAACCAGACCGGTGGAGCGCGCGGAACGGGTGGATAGAAGTGTCTTCTGGGGTTACGTGGCTGCAATGGACCGACGCTTCAGCTCTTGAAGCGCGTCACGTGCCGAGATGCGTCAGGATTTCGGGCTGGTGCGCGCAACGTAGGTCGAAGGGAAACCACGCCGATATTAAGCCCATGGGAAAAACCGAATTTCAGCCTGTAGCTTGTTGTCCAATGAATGCGGAAGAGAACACTTATTTGCACACTGAAACAGCTTTTACTGGCTGCTTTAACCACACATCAACACAATAACGTTGTTTGTTTTAAACTTTAATAATGTGTCACATTAAAAGGACAATTTTCTTTTAAAGGGAATTCGTACCACCATCAGTGGCTCCCAAATCTGTAGTGAGGGTTTTGTCAAAAAAAATATTCGACGATTTTTTTCAGATGCAAATTTCAAAATTTGATCAAAAGCTATGAAGAAAAAAATATTTTTTATTGAAAGGGTTGGACTAGGAATCAAAAAGGTTTTTACCGTAGCGGATTTACGCTATAGTAGGTACCAATAGGTCGTATAACTGTGGCGTCAAACTTGCCCAGATTTTTCGACTAAGTATTATTAACGATTGATACCGACACGTGTTCTTGAAATTAGTAAATTGTATAATCAATTCATGTTGAATTATGATGAATGAGAAGTTTAAAATAGGTACCTAATCTTTTGTAAAAAATTGTAACTTGTTTTAGGTATTACCAATCAAATTATTGTTTAGTTGTAACTATACCTAAATACATAATCCAAAAATTACAATACATAAGAAAATCGTTGTTTTTTATTTAAATCACCAAGTGTTTCTCTGTGGTAGACCGATATTTTGCAAACATTAAAGTTTACTCATAAGCTCAGTGGCCGTTACCGACTCATAGCCACACCAGATTATCACACCAGTGTGAGAAACAGTATTTTACTATCGTTTGTCACACCACTGATTTTTTCACACCATGTATGCGATAATTACGTACCAATTCTAATAAAGTCGATCTGCTGATCGGCGTTTGCAGACTTTCGTTCTTTCCCGATTATTTAGATTTTTTTACTTTTAGTAATATTACTGCCAATTTTTTCATAATAAGGTACAAAGTGTTTTCATGTCTCAGTAAAAACAAAATAAAACTAATAAAAATGGAATAATATGTTATATTTCGTGGTAAGTAGTGCAAGTAAGGCAGTAGATCGCGCTCGAGAACTTTCGTGAAATTGGCGGCTGTGAAGATAGCAACGCGCGGGCGGCGGGCGCGCCTTGCTTGCATGCACCGAGGCATTCATTCTCTTTCCTCGCGGACACCGACTGCTTAACATCTACTTTCTGTTATACCTACTACATTGTGTATTTTTAATTAAATATTTTGTTAATATTTCTTTGTTTTTCTGAGCTCTTACAGCTCAGAAGCGGGATAGAACTGCAGCTCACTTGCATTTCACTTGACTGTGTACCCTATAATATATATTGCTTCGTGTGATTATTCTACAATAATGGGACACCATAAAAAAAGTGAACGTAAAAATAAGGACGACAGTGACAATGAAAAATCATTGCGTCATCGTTTAGTCAAAGATGTTTGTTTAAACAGGGTTTACATATTAAAATAAAACAAGCCACTAACGTCCATGATCAATCAATGTAATGACATCTCTTTTTTGGTGTTGCCCTCACACAAGCGTAGTATTAATAATATCCAAACATCCCCCCCTTTTACAAAGGGAAAATAATAAACAGCAACTAAACTATTAGGTACATAAAATCAACTTAACATAATAAACAAGTGAACAGACTAATCATATTAAAAAAAAATATACACAACAATCCGCAAGTCTAATAGGAGGACGCACTGAGCAACCTGATCTTTTAGTCTGCATAACTTCAGAGGTACCACTAGCTTCAGATTGAGTTGACATAGGTGGCCCAGAGAAACAGGGTTGATCATCATTTATTCTATTATTCAGGACAACCCTGTGTGAATTATCCTTACGTTTAGGTAAGTAGGTACATACATAACCATTGGTTTTTCAATAAACACATTTCTACTATGCATTAAATGTCTTTCATTTCTTCTAACTTCATTCCCCTTCTCCGTTTTAACTACAAATGACCTAGGCCCTTCCTTTCTAATTATCTTCCCTTGCACCCATATTTTATTTGGTTGATTTTGCATTTTAATATTCTCTCCACTTAGAAATGACTTTTTGTCAATAGCAGACTTATCATAATTTAACTTAGACTTTTGTTTCAACTGTAGCATTTTTTCATATGCCAGTTCAGGTACAACAGGGTTTTAAGCTTTTCTCAGAACATAGTAAGGTAGTGCGCAATTTTCTGGCCATTAGAAGCTCTGAAGGACTATAATCTAATCCAGCTACAGGTGTGGCCCTGTAGTTCAACATAGCAACATTAAAATCAGTGTAACTTTCTCTGCACTTCCTCATCATGTTCTTTACAATTCCCACTGCCTTTTCACTTAGACCATTAGATTGAGGGTACCTAGGACTAGAATGAATTTAGTTGCATGTCACAAGATTCTGCGAACTGTTTGAAGTTGTAGCTGGCAAAAGGCATGTTGTTACAAACAATGACCTTGGGAAACCCATGAACTGCAAAAATTACTGTTAACTTTTGAATTACAGTACCCGCTGTTTTATATTTCAAAGTCTTAGCTTATTTTGTGTTTGCGTGTATTGCTCCAAGTGTGAGGTGTCCCTGGTCCAGGCCATGGTACGGAGTGAGAGTGCATGGCTAGCAGTCGCCTCCTTCAGCGAAGCAGTTATGCTCGCAAAGAGGGAGGCGGCGCACGTGAGGGAGATGCAGTACATGCGCCCTCACAGCCGTGGCCTTCGCAGGAGACGCCCTGGGCGTCGGGAATCCCAGGCTGATTCCCGGCCACCGTAGGCACGGGCTTGCGGACGGCGAGTAATGGGTAGCTCGCTGTCCGGTAAGGACCAAGCCCGGATCGACGGCGCGTTGTGTCCCACGCGCGCCTCAAAGAGATGTCAGGGGTGCGGGTTGTTCGAAAGAGATACCGCAGCCCCTGGCACACAGGCAACTGAGGGAACACGGGTGGGTTTTAGTCAGTAAAAGTCTGACACGCCCTCCCGCTCCACCCAGAGCGGGAGAAGTTATTTGATGATTTCCCACACAAAAAAAAAAAACGGCAGCTTTTTCGTCAAACCGAAGTAAATTGTAAACGAGGTACGTCGTCCTTAAAGAGATTATATTCAGTTTTACTACGATAAATTGGCGTTGGGTAACGCGTGTGGAATACCAGACTCCCTTACCACAGAGGCCATCATAGGTGCGATCGGAAATGAATTAATAGAATTAGGCGCTATTTCCGCGGGATGTCGTGACCCAATTAGCTTATTGAATTACTTGTCATCGTTTAGGCGCTCCGCAGGCGTAAATGCTGATCGCAATAAAAAGTACAATAGTCATTATGACGACCAATTAAAGTGCAATATTTGTAAACGACGAGGCCATACTGTAAATAAATGTAATAATAAATCTCGGAAGCAAGACAGAACGACTTTGGTGTGTGCATTCTGTAATAAGCGCGGTCATGACGAAACGAATTGTTTCACTAAAAATAAAAAAATGTATTTTCTGTGGCAAAACAGGTCATATATGTACTATAAATAATAGTTTGAAAAACTAAAAAACACGCTTTAAAAACCAAACTAAAAAATTAGAAAATAATTTAATTCTATTAAAAAGTGTGGGGTGCTTTTTGAGGTATTTTTATAATCAATTAATATCAAGTACCCCACGCTTTTTAATAGAATTAAATTATTTTCTAATTTTTTAGTTTGGTTTTTAAAGCGTGTTTTTTAGTTTTTTAAACTATTATTTATCTACATTTTTTTAATTCTGCTTGCTTGAAAAGCGTGATTTTTTTTTTTTTTTTTGTTTTTGAATTGTCATTGGTCCTCGATAAGTCTACAAAGTTTCAATGAAATCTGACCGTTTGAAGTGGGTCAAAATAGCGTCCAAAGGAGTCGGTTACATACAAACATACAAACAAACAAACATACAAGTGAAGCTAATATAAAGCGTGTAAAAAGAAGAATGTCTTAAACTAAAACATCGCCGTGCAATTCGTTACCAGTCGGTAACACCAGTGTGAAAAACAGCATTTTCATTCTCGTTTGTCACACCACTGATTTTTCCATACCATTTATTCCTAACTAGTGCTGTCCTAGCTATTAGGGCCCCGGTGTCCCGGGAGATCCCGGTCTCGAAAATACGGGTTATTTAAAAAATAGTAGTTAACGTATGATATTTCCGTTGTATAGTAATAGACACTTCAAATCAATTTATTTCGGATAAAAATCCATAGGTGTTAGTAACGATAAACTTAGCATAACGTTAGTACAATTTAATTGTTTTAATTTAAGCATGCGCCGGGTTGAGCGCCCTTCGCATGAACACTCTGATCCACTGCTTCAACAGTGGCGAATCCCACCGCTGCCCATAGTTGACCCATAGACTGCACGTGCAGAAGGACTGACAACACGCAATTGCCATAAGATCGTCGTGGTGTGAGATTTTCGTGATAAACTTTTTTCACGTGCTACCTGAGGTTCTTCTTTAAAAAAATGTGCAACATTACAATATTGACTCATTGATGCAATCAAATCAATAAGTAAAAAAAAAAATGAAAAATAGGTGTCTCATCTCATGATTTGACTGATCTGCAGAAAGAAATGCGTGTTGAAGTTAGTGCTCCCATTAATATTATTATACTCTTTGAGTTAGTGTTGTCTTGTTGAATCGGTACAGAAATGAAGGAATATTGGATCGAATTGTGACATGTGACGAAAAGTGGATTGTTTATGATAACCGTAACCGAGAAAAATAGTTATGGCAGGTTGTTTGCATTATCTATAAATGGACTTTAAACCATTAACCTCCATTTATAAATAATGCAAACAACCTACCAAAACTAAAAGAAGACAATAGTATCAAGTGTCCCTTACCTAAGGGTGACTTGATCCTCCCCTATGGATGACTCGATCCGGGGAAGATCAAATCACCCTTATGTAGGGGACACAGGGTACTAATGTTCTGTTTTCATGATTAGATATTTTTATTTTGAAATAAAAGATATTGAAAGTACTAAATCAATTTTATTGCCATCTAACAAAAAAAAAAATGCTTCTAACTCAGTCATATACTCATTTTATCAAAACACAACAAGCATTTGTGGGTAGTATCTGCCATTTATTGCATTATCAGTAGGTACTATTTTAAAAATAATCAACAAACAATACTTTATTTAATCTTAAAGGTAATCAAGTCTTTTCATTTTCAATTGAGATTCATTTGCTTCCTATCATCCTATTTGATATTAAACTTTCTCAGGGGCAAACAGGCTCAGGCAACTCGATGCTTTTTGACGATGATTTCTGCTTTGGATTAGGCAGCTTCTTCACTATTTGACATTTTGCAACTGCACCAATATCATCTTTAATGGGCCACTTGAAACGCTTGTCGTTTATTTTCTTAGCGAATTTGATGTCATACCCTGCTTGTGATTCTTTAATGATCTGTCCAACAAATCTATGGATAAGATTGTTTTCAGACACTAAATTCACAATAACCCTGTCAAAACAGTTGACTATTGTAATATTGGTGACGTCTCTATTTTCCGATTCGCTTGAAGAGACATCACTATCACTAAAAGGGCTCAAGTCTGATTCTCGCGATGGTGGTACTTGCTCATCCTCTGACGTTGTGAGTTCTTCATCTTGTGGATTTAGGTTACGTTTCACTTTCTTGGCTTTAGGTTACGTTTCACTTTCTTGGCTTTAGGTTACGTTTCACTTTCTTGGCTTTAGGTTACGTTTCACTTTCTTGGCTTTAGGTTACGTTTCACTTTCTTGGCTTTGATTTTGCAAATCTTCTTCTGTTGTCTATCTGCCCACTCATTTTCGATAGCCAGTTTTTCGGGTGTATCAGTCAAAATCTTGGTATTACCTCTCTTTCTTCCTTTTCCGGAGCCCGTTCTCGGTCCTGCTTTCGGATGTGGTATAATAACTTCAGGACTTACAAATCCTGCCGTGGAAGGAACCGATATGAGCAAAGACTTTAATGGATTTTTGAGGGTTGGTGTTTGAAGTGTAGCAGACGATGTTGGTCTATTATCTGGAGAACGTTCAAGATTAGCTCTTGCAGTAGTAACATTTGTCAACGTAAAACAAGAAGCAGTGTTATTTACGCGTTGAGATACGGTTGCATCATTATACATTTCACCATCCGAAATATCAGGTGTCACATCATCATTTGTTACTGGGGCCGTGGCCGATGTAGCATTTGAAGCGGTAACAGAAGTTGTTGCAGGCCGCGACTCAGCAGTCGAAAAAGGGTTTTCATTATTTGCTGCTGGTATTGTTGTGGCATACAAAACAGCTTCAGCATTCACTGTAGGCAGAGACTTAGTGGCAAGGACGAATTCTTCATTATAAGTCGGAAGCACAAGCACAGCAGCATCAGAAGAGGGACCAGATAACAAAGATACCGAAGTATCTCGTGGGATTGTTTTGTTTTCACCCTGCGTTGATGGTTCTGCAATCAATGCAGACGAAATTATTCCTATGCCCTGATTCTCCCCGTCCGGCCTGTCCGTTACGTACGAACTTAAGAATTCATCGTCTGTGAATATATCAAGATTGAAGGGGGAAATTCCAGTAATCGAAAAACTTTTCTGTACGTTTCTGGGAGTCATCGCATTTGGATAGGCATTGCCTAAGCATCCAGCCAAGTCGTATATTGTTAAGGGCCGCCCAGGGTGATTGAGCATCCAGTTATCACAGGCAGTATTAAAGTACGATTTCATCGTCCCAAATAGTATACGGTCCAGTAGTTGCAGTTTTTGGGATGTGTGGGGTGGTATAGTTAATAGGTGAATTCCATTTTCTTTGCTGAAATTTATAGACTCCACCGTTAAATGAGACTCATGGTTGTCAAATATAATAAGACATGGTCTATCCTTGGAACATCTACCGTGCTTCAGAAAGAATTTCAAGTACAGGAAAAAGTTTGGTCCAGTCATCCATCCGCTAGGATGTGGAGCTCCTTCTGTTCCTGATGGTCCACCATCTATCATTCTTTGGTACCAGTTTTTACGAGAGAATATCATTAATGGGGGCAAAAGATTTCCCAAAGCGTTTATAGCTGCACACACAGTAACAAGCTGGCCACGCTCCCTTGACGTTACTTTGGATACCTGCTTAAGACCTCTGCATGCAACAATTTTTTTCGGTTTGTGGACTGTGGTAATGCCCGTTTCGTCAATATTCCAAATTTGATCTGGACGAAAATTATACCTGTCGTGAACTTTTTAAATTTTCAAAAAAGTGGCCAACATTGTGTTTATTGAATGCTGTGGCGCAAGACAAGCTCGTGGCTTCAGGAACTCGCAGGGATAGTTCCTGATGGCGATTCATGAACCCATAAAACCAATCATACGTGGCTGCTTCATGTTCTGCCCACTTTGGTGGAAACTTTATTTGGTTGTTATAAGCATATTGGTAGGCAAGTCGTCGAACAGTCCTTGGTGTCAATCCGTGATAGAGTTTGCTGGCCATAATTAAATACTCCACTAACTCATTTTCCTCCATGTTTGTAAACACCTGTGAGTGTCTATACTTTGGAGCATATTCAATTTGTTCATCCTCTGTAGCATTTCTTATTTTTCGAACATACCTTTTTAAAGTCATGACTGCTATACCGTGAGATTTTGCAGTTCCACGAATACTTAGGCCGCCCAAAACTTCTTGTACAGTAGACTCCAAGTTTTCCTTATTTAGAGGTATTCTCTTTCGAGCACCTTCTCTTGTTTTATACTTCCTCGGTATAATGAAATCTGAAAGGAAAATAATCACTTAAACTGAGGGACACTTGATCCGGGGTGATCAACTCTCCCATAAGAATGTGTATCAAGTGTCCCCTAACCATTACACGTTAAGAAATTATTGGCTACAAAAAATCTATTTAAACTTCGCTGTTTTTCTGTATTTAGGCGACGACGACATCGACAATCACTCGTGTTAAAACACTTAAACACTTCGAACAACTTTCACAAACAATTGAATAAAGATAATTAAAACATACGAAAAGTATTACTGCACCGCTTCAAACACCAAACAATCCGTCATTTGAAAAGCTGTTAAGTTTGACAGTTGACACTGCTTTAAAGGGTTTTTGGGTTTCATAAACAACAAGTGTTACCAGTCGTAAATTATCCAGCAATAGAAGTTCTAAAAATATCGTGTACCTAGTCTCCCGAAAGGATCAAGTGTCCCCAGTCTCCCCTAATTATAGGTAACATAGCACACATTAGTAAAACTAATATTATAATACGTATAACCTGTAACCTGTAACAGTTTCGCAATCATAACATATGTAATACAAACGCAAAATCAACCAACGCCCTACTGTATACAAAAGTAACTAGTTACAAAAATAATCAGTTTTGAAACTAGTTACTCTAAGTAACTTATCACACAAGTAAAACCATTATTATAACACGTATAACCTGTAACAGTTTCGTAATCATAACATATGTAATACAAACGCAAAACCAACCAACGCCCTACTGTACAGCGTGTAACGGAAGGGGGGTATCAACCCTGAAGGAGGTGAATGTGCTCATGAAACTCAACAACTTTCCCCAAAGAACATAAGTCGAAATATGAAAAAAAAAATTTGGCTCTCCCATAGTAAATCAATCAGCTGGTAGTCAGTTTTGTAAGGGAGGGCCAATTTTTTTTTTTCATATTTCGACCTATGTTCTTTGGGGAAAGTTGTTGAGTTTCATGAGCACATTCACCTCCTTCAGGGTTGATACCCCCCTTCCGTTACACGCTGTACAGTAGGGCGTTGGTTGGTTTTGCGTTTGTATTACATATGTTATGATTACGAAACTTTTACAGGTTACACGCTGTATACAAAAGTAACTAGTTACAAAAAATAATCGGTTTTGATACTAGTTACTCATATCCACGAAAGTACGTATAACCGATTACGCCCAAAACCCAAAACACGTTACGACCCACGTCTAAATTAAACGCTCCTGACTCTTCTGTCATTGTCAGTTGTGAACATGTTAGTCACTCTAGTGACCACAGAACTTATAAACTCCTAACCGTAGACAGACTAGTGACACTAGTTGTCACTCAAAATCAAAACATTACGAAATTACGACGCAAGTGTTCAATTTAGAAAGATATAAAAATGTCTGCGAGGCAAGCCATACAAGTGGGCACAAAGACCGTAAGGCCAGTACTCTCCCTTAACCATGGGGAGGCAAAAATGAGAGTACTCAACCTGTACAAGGCCTGGTATCGCCAAATCCCATACTTGGGTAAGTGGCCTGTTATGTCATCGATGCTGCTTCTTGCTGGCTGTGGGGTTATAGTCGTTCCTACGAGAGTTCTAACTAGGTGTTCTATGGTAGCAACTGTTGCTAAAACTTAAGAGCCTATGGCACAAAATGGTGATAAGTAGTTTGCTGAATTTCTTTTTGTACATACAGTAATGGTTGTCATAGATTGTGACTCTAGAATAGCAACATTCTTCAATAGTTAAATAGTTAGAGCACAAAGCATTGATTGTGTTGTGGTATCGTTTAAAGTCGAAAACAAGAATATAATTGATTGGTTAAAGGGATAGAATAAACCATATTCATGCATTTTGAATCTAATATAATTGTATTAACTAGGGGCCGCCCTGTGGTCTAAATTCGACCATAATTCATTTAAATATTAGCTTTCTGCACTCCGTATAAACTTGAATTGTCCTAAAACCTCTGTTCATGTAAAATTCTTAAAAAGGGGGTACGGCGTTTTGGCTTCATGTATTATACAGATATTATTATGTTTTATTTCAGTTATGGACTATGATATTCCAAAGACAGAAGATGCATGCCGTCAAAAGCTGAAGGAATTGTTCTTAAAAAACAAAGATGTGACCGACATCAGGGTTATTGATTTGCTTGTTATCAAGGTAATCTTTCTATTTCTTTATTGTATTAAAGTTTTATTTATTTTTCACTAATAAGTTTATGCCTATCGGTTTTATTTAGTTACTTAAGGAATGCGGTATTCTTGATGGAATCTAAAATAGAATCTCAATAAAAACCAGAAATAATCTTTCAATACATTTGCTTAGATCACCCTGAGGACATGGTGGAGCATACGGTGGAGTACTGCCCGGCTTGGGCGGAGCACCGCCGTGTCCTTATGAAGGCGATCGGTGGCGGCGATCTCTTGCATCCGAAGCGAGAGTGCATGGGTAGCAGTCACCTCTTTCTGCGAAGCAGTAATGCTCGTGAAGAGGGAGGCGGCACACGTGAGGGAGAGGCAGTATATGCGCCCTCACGGCCCTAGTCGCCGCAGGAGACGCCCTGGGCGTCGGGAATCCCAGGCTGATTCCCGGCTACCGTAGGCGCGGTCTTGCGGGCGGCGAGTAATCGGTAGCTCGCTGTCCCGTAAGGACCAAGGTCGGGGCGATGGCGCGTTGTGTTCCACTCGCGCCTCAAAGAGATGTCAGCATCAATTGATGGGTCTGGGTCTGCAAGGACTGATGCCTGCCAGGGGTGCGGGTTGTTCGAAAGAAATACCATCGCCCCTGGCACACAGGCAACTGAAGGAACACAGGTGGATTTTAATCAGTAAAAGTCTGACATGCCCTTCTGCTCCACCCAGAACAGGAGAAGTTATTTGATGATTTCCCACCCACAAAAAAAAAATACATTTGTTTGATCATTATTAATATAGCTATA
Source organism: Polymixis lichenea (assembly GCA_949091785.1). Classification (NCBI taxonomy): domain Eukaryota; kingdom Metazoa; phylum Arthropoda; class Insecta; order Lepidoptera; family Noctuidae; genus Polymixis; species Polymixis lichenea. The sequence continues at coordinate 10,812,051 of OX420945.1, read as the reverse complement.
TTGTATATTTCATTTTCAGGGCCAAATGGAGCTCAAGGAAACTGTAAACATGTGGAAACAAAAGGGTCACATTATGACCTACTTCAAGCCCACTGAGGAACCCAAACCCAAAGATTTCCTTTCGAAATTCTTCAATGGAAATGAATAAACAAATAGGGAATATGTAAATAGTCTAACATACACTAAGTTATAACAAAATGTTACAAGAATAGAGAATTGAGATCATGATTATTGTAGTTTCTATTTGTCTTCTAATCATCTAAAGCTGCATCCACAACCAAAATTCTTTTTGTACACCAACATTTTGCAATATGTTAACATTATGCTATATTCTTAGTTGTTTTTTCTAAATAACTTTTTGCTATCAGTTTTTGCCCACTTGCAAATGTTGCTCCATAAAAAGTAACTTCGCTAAGGCACCATAAGAACCAAATTTGAAAAACGAAATACCTAATAATAACTTTAAATTAGGTATTTACCATAATCGCGCCTGTATTTCCTAAAGGCTCAGGCAGATGTACAAGTATAGTGGGTCCTCATTTCTTATTTAACTATAAAACCGTTCCTGGATATATCCAGTACTGGTTTGGCTGAAATGATGAGGCTGAATACATCAATGCTTCGAGTCTTATGAATGACTGTAGTTCCCATTTTTTCTATGGAAAATGACGTCATCGGATAAAAGCGACTATGTAGTTTATAGCGCATTTCATCCCATAGCATCGCATAGGTTATATCCACATAACCGATAATAACATTTTGCCTTATTTCGCTCTACGTATATTTGATGCCATTCGATAGGCCGGGCGCCGGGCGCACTTAATTCCAAACCAAACCATGATTTGACTCTAAACCTAATCATAGGTAGGTACGTAGGTACTTATACTATTATAGGCAAGAAGCTTAGGGTCAGTTCACACTAGACATGGTCAAAATATATCACTAAAAAGTAAAGATTGAAATGTATCTTTCGATCACTGGGATATGTATCACTCTTTTATAACCTTATTTATCAGTAGATCACGCTCGCGCGCACGACACGCAGCACATTGAAGTGACCCGATCCCGAACGGTAGCGAACGAAGGTCAAGGTTGAACTAATGACGCAAACTGATATTTTGTTTAATTTGAAATCGCAAATCGACTTTTTTTCTATCCTGATCCTAAAAACGATGTCTTTATGACCGAAATTAGTTTGCATAGTTTACTAAAACTTTTTAAAGGAAAAGTACACGTACAGTTAAAACCATTATAGTACTTAAATGTTCACGTTCCGCTTAACGACTTTATGCCCTACGCACTAGTTATAGAGTTATTAATTTACCTTTCTGTGCCGACGTACATCAGTTTATAATGGTCATACAACTCTCTCCGTCTTGCGAAAGCGCGACAGAACATTCTAAATAGTGAGGTGCGAAAGAGACGCCTGGACTTTCCGAAAATTTGTTTACGAGTGTGGCTATGCGGTTGTGTTGCGATACAGATTGAAGAAAAAGGCTGTGACTCCGTGAGTGGTAAAGATACACTGATACACTGATACATTCGGATGTGAATGGATATAAAGAGTGATTGATGGAAACGGATTGATTCATATCTTTTTATCTACCTCTCCTGAGTTACCCATCTCTCGCACCGCGACAAAACGCGACGCTGCGCGCACGTTTTAAGATCACGATCACGATACAAAATAGGTCTTATTTACTTCACGTTATGGTATAAGGGCTGCACAACACGGTGCATCTCAGCGTTCTTCGACACGCTTTCGCGCTCTTAGTGAAATGATACCTTTTCGTGTTGTAAATAAGTTAGGTATTTTGTTGTTCTCGGTGTGAACTGACCCTTATAGACAAAAGTGGAGGCCACACTCCAAATAAAAAAGTTAAGACGACCGGTGGGCTAACGCTCTCTTTCTAAATACATACATAACGAGACAGTGATTTATATTTTTTTTTTTTGGGAACGACATCTTGCAGTTGACCTTGAGGGGCCGTGTTGGGGTTATCTCGTCGTTGACGGATATCCCGGTAGTTGTTGTAGGAAGTAAGTTAAGTTACACCAAACCACTGTTAAGTTTAATAGTTTATTTATGGACACAGTTTAAAGATATGTTTGTTTAGTTATCTGAGCCGCACTTAATGTTATTGTTATTAGGTAATTATCGACTCGCACATTAGCGCGTGACGGAGTTTTAGTGACGACTGAATTCAGTGATTATTAATTAGGTAAGCGTAAACGTACTTTTGCTGTATGAGCATTATTGGCTCGTACATGCTCCCGAGGGAAAGATTGTACGTACTCAGATCACCAAACTTGCGTTACAAGTTAAATAAGTACAAAAAATGTTACAAAAATAATAAAAGCAATCAAAACTAAGCAGCAAAGCAGCTACGAGAGAATCAAAACTCTTCAAACCAACTTTAAAAAGGACGCTGTGAGTAGAAAAACCATAGAGTACCTTAACAAGCGCATCGAAGCGTTACAATACCTTTGGGATGAATTTCGGTCGAATAATGAAATCTTGAAAACAATAAGCAAGACATAATTCTTAAATAATTCATCATAGTTTGAATCTTGTTGCTGCTGTTTGCGGCGGGGACTGTAGTTTTCTGAATGTCCACCTCGTATTTTAGCGTAGGCAGGAATCTCCTTCAGTTCTATATCTTCTGTCCTCTCTCGAGTCTCGTTCGTTTTGGTATGGCTCGTCTTACGCGCCCGAAGATATCTTCTTATTCGCCAAACTATTATAGCGGCGACGATTCCTCCCACTACCAAAGTGCTTACTGCGTAATTGCCGATGTCGTGGACACTTAGTTCGTTAGGTAGGCTCTCTCGTCCTTTTTGTGCGGTTATCTGGTCATCTAATAATCTGTGTTCCTTAGATAAGTTTAGTGTCGGTAGCACCATTTTTGTGTTTTTGAACGTATTCCACATATCATTTGGTGAGTCAATAGTAGGTACCTCCAAGGTAATTCCAATATTGGTACTGCTACTAAAAACGTTATGTGAATAAATTGTAGCGTCTTTGTGCTGAAGTATGCAATCCTGACCTAGGGCAAGGAGCCCCGCTTTTGTTATAATGGTTGTGGTAATTCGATTTTCGCATACTATGCGCGTCGTACACTCATTGATGCAGTTATACAGCCATATGTTTGGTCTCTGTAATTTTATCCATTGGTCAGAGCATTGTTGTGGTACCCAATCACATGTTATGTTATTTAGATTTTGACTGAGGATTTTAGCTTCGCAAGATGCCGTGGCTCCATGCAAGTTGCGGATAGTTGTTGAGGCGTGGCATATGTGATTGTCCGCCGTCATTGTTGTACATTGCTGAAGATCGACCTCTTCCATCTGTATGTAAGTATTCTTTATGAAGTTGACTCCAATATATTGTGTTGTTGTCTCTATCATCAGACATTGGTTAGAAGTTAGCTGTCTAGGTAGAGCTATATTGCGATACAATGTATACTCGTCATCACTTAGTAACGGGATATGTAATTCGAAGAGTAAGTACTGTTCGGTGAGCCGGGCTTTAACATAAATAATTTTGTAAATATTTTTTATGTTAGCTCCATCGCTGTTTTTGATGGGTTACGTTAATCTTTTCGGTATAATACCGGCAATGTAGTTGAGTTGTTCAGATAGCTGCTCCGGTGTGAATAATTTCATATCGAGATGGCCTCTGTAAATATCTGTCAATGCACTCAGGAGCATTTGTTGGTTTCTTCTCAGTACTGAGATGAGTAGACTGGCAGTTAATGCTCCAGCGTTGACGTCGTTCATCGTTTTCATTATTTGGAATCTGTTTTCTATCACTACCGTATTATATTTCGTTTCGTTCATGAACTTCTGAATTACTTCTAGTTGCGTTTTTACGAAGTCTTCATTTTTCTTGATGACATTGTTTTCTGCTTCGATAATCAGTGTCTGATTTCTTATCAACTGTAATAAATATTGTTCGTTCGTTTTAATTTTTTCTATGTCTTGTGCGTATTTTTCGGCGAAATCGCTGTCAAGGACACCAAATAGGGCTCGTGCAAGATTTCCTACGCCGTTGACGTAGCCACGTCGCCTTCTTTGTTGATGTTGAGACCGTAGTAGTATGTTGTACTCGTTCAGCTGGTTCATTTCAAACTTGAGTTGTTGTTTCGTAGAGTGACATGGCTCGTTAGGCATTGTGTCGCATAGTTGACCTATACGATTCACGAATTTCTCTACCCTTGTCGTACTTTGCCAGAATGTTGTCAGGTTATAAAATACCAGAAGTTTCCATTCATCGTGAATAAGTTGGATATTTCCGACAGGGTCAAAGTAAGCTGGTTGGTTTTCAGCTAAACGAGTAATTTTAAAATGTTGCAGGGGTGCTGCTAGTCCACATGTTAACGTTGTAAACGCTACTAGTAACATCATAAGCAAGCTGTTTACCCTTTTCGGGGATTTACAAGCCCCTTTGTTTGGTTTGCTGTGCTTAGTTTCTGGATTTACTTTTAGTAATTCAGAGTTTCCGCATACCTCGTTTATGGGTAGCGGGGCTAGTTTAATTATGGGTCTTTTTAGTATCCCATTTTGTGTCTTGAGCGTGACTACTCGTACTAAGTCATCGCTGCCTGGGTGCAGTTCCAATACGCGTCCCATAGCCCATCTGCTTGGGGGTAGATTACTTTCTCTGACGAGAACTAGTTGTCCCTTTTGTATGTTTTCTCTGGTTTGTTGCCATTTGTTTCGGTTTTGTAGTGAGTGAAGATATTCTTTAGACCAGCGGTCCCAATAATGTCGACGCATGAGCTCAATGAGTTTCCAGTTGTTTCTGATGTCTATAGCTCCCGTTTCTTCAGGTTCATTGAGTGGTAGTGTTAGTGTTGGACTCCCCGTAAGAAAGTGACCAGGAGTGAGGTATTCCAGATCTTCCACATCCTCCGATAATGGACACAGTGGTCTGCTGTTCATGCACGCTTCGATTTGTGTAAGAAGCGTTGCAAATTGTTCGTATGTAAGCTTCTGTTGTCCGATTACCCGTTTCAGGTGTGCTTTCATGGAACGTACAGCAGCTTCCCATAAGCCTCCTGCTGATGGCCAGGATGGTGCGTTGAAGTGCCACTCGATTTGAAGGTTGTGGATCTCCCTAAAGAACTCTGAAGATTGTATCGTTTCGAATAGTTGGAACTCTTCGTTTAAAACTCGTGCGGCTCCGACGAAGTTGGTTCCGTTGTCGGAATAGATATGTTTTGGAGTGCCTCTTCTGGCGCACATTCTTTTTAGTGCTGCGACGAAGGTTTGCGTTGACAAGTCTGAAACAAGTTCAATATGTACTGCTTTTGTGCACATACATATGAATATGGCTATGTAGCCTTTGCAGGTTTTTATCCCACGGCCTTTGTTTATCTTTACGTCCACGTGGCCTGTAAAATCGATGCCGGTGTGTAAAAACGGTCTCGATGGAGTGATCCTTTCTTTAGGAAGGTTGCCCATTAACTGTTCAGTTCGGGTTGTTGCATATCGACGGCATCGAATGCATTGTCGCAGTATTTTCTTGACGGTTCGATTGCCACTGATAATCCAGTAGTTGTTTCTAGTGTTCGCTAGCGTTAATCTTGCTCCACCGTGTAAGGTTCGTTGATGCGCCTTTTCAACAACAAGTTGAGTTAGTCGCCCCTCTCCTGGTATGAGTATGGGGTGTTTTGTTTCCACTGGCAAGTTTGAGTGGTTTAGACGTCCTCCAACACGTAAAATTCCATTAGAGTCCAAAAATGGATTGAGTTTCAAAATGGTGCTTCTGTTGAGAAGTTTTTCACCTTTGTTGAGAGAATTTATTTCATTTTCGAAATAATCCTGTTGCACTGATTTGATCATTATAAATAGCGCGTTGTTTATTTCATTCAAGTTCAGTACATGGCACTCAGTTGACCTTCTTTTGTTTCGTAATGCATCAGCGAAACGTATCACCAAGGCGAGTATTCTTGTAATGCGATCTAAGTTGCTATGTCGCTTAAGTAATGAATTGAATAATTCGTTTTTAATCGACGTGGGTTCCGTACGATTATTCGTGTAGCAGTTTGTTAGGAACCCTTCGTTTGTGGTATAACTTTCTTTCGAGATTGGCGCTTGTTTTTCTTGTTCCTTAAGCCATTTGGGGCCTTCCCACCACAGGGAAAAGTTGACCAGTTTTTGCGGTGAGAGTCCTCTTGTTGCACAGTCGGCCGGGTTTTCGTTCGTCTTCACGTAACCCCAGTTTATCGCGGGCACGATATTTAATATCAGTGTCGTTCTATTGGTAACATACTTTTCGTATTTTGTTTGACTTCCCTGAAGCCATGCTAGAACGACTTTTGAATCGGTCCAGCAGGTAATCCTTAGATCGTAATCTTCTAGGATCTTAGTTATCCTTTGTAGGAGTTTCGTTAAGCGAAATGTTCTTGTCTGGCCATTTTCTTTTCTAAATGAAGAAATTGCGCTGTAGCTTTTGATTTCGAGTTTCCAATGTTTTGTTCATAGTTAGCGTTCATGGGCATTTTTACCACATAACGTCCGTTGTTTAATCGTTCTGTTGTTTCTGTGTAATATTTTTCACAGAATTCGTTCTCCGTTGTAATTCTGGGTTCCGAAGCGATGTCTTTTATTTCCCAAAATTTTGTTAGGTTGTCTAGCTCTGTTAGAGTAACTAGACAGTTAAATTGCTTTGTAGCGCCGCACAGTATCCAGCCCAACTTTGTGTGTTGCGCTACTGGCGAGTCATTGTTATGCTTGATTATTCCTCCTAGGATCACTTCGGAGTAAACATCCGCACCAAGCAGTAGATCAATGGGTCCAGAGATGCTGTAGTCTGGATCAGCCAACTTGATGTTATGAAGGTGCGTCCAGTTGTCTGTTCCAGACTACAGCATCGACATCGGCAATTACGCAGTAAGCACTTTGGTAGTGGGAGGAATCGTCGCCGCTATAATAGTTTGGCGAATAAGAAGATATCTTCGGGCGCGTAAGACGAGCCATACCAAAACGAACGAGACTCGAGAGAGGACAGAAGATATAGAACTGAAGGAGATTCCTGCCTACGCTAAAATACGAGGTGGACATTCAGAAAACTACAGTCCCCGCCGCAAACAGCAGCAACAAGATTCAAACTATGATGAATTATTTAAGAATTATGTCTTGCTTATTGTTTTCAAGATTTCATTATTCGACCGAAATTCATCCCAAAGGTATTGTAACGCTTCGATGCGCTTGTTAAGGTACTCTATGGTTTTTCTACTCACAGCGTCCTTTTTAAAGTTGGTTTGAAGAGTTTTGATTCTCTCGTAGCTGCTTTGCTGCTTAGTTATAAGTTCCACAAATTCAGAATAGTCTTCCGTCGACATTGTTTATGCCTTATGGCTGTTAGTGGTTGGTGAGTAGGTAGTATGTACTCACGAAGTTTTCGTAGCTGAAGTAATCGCAGTGGACGTTATCCCCGGTGATTATTTCTTGTTTGTAGCGGTAGACGTGATCTCCGCTGTAGTAGCCGCCGTGGACGTTATCCTCGGCGATTTGTTTCTTGGTAATTAGTTTGTAGCAGTAGACGTGATCCCCGCAGGTTCGTTAGTGGCAGGCACTCAGTTTAGCTCACCCTCCTTTACGTCATGTGCAACGTCTCAATGCTACTGGTTAGACCCGCTTGTGGGAAGCCAACAGCACCGATTTGCTAACGTAACTGGGATGTTCCACGCTAAGCACTCTGCTGATGAGGAGACACGACGGCTCACGAGATGATTTGCCGTGTCATCCGGCTCGAAGGACCAAAAGATGTTGGGGTTATCTCGTCGTTGACGGATAGCCCGCTAGTTTTTGTAGGAAGTAAGTTAAGTTACACCAAACCACTGTTAAGTTTAATAGTTTATTTATGGACACAGTTTAAAGATATGTTTGTTTAGTTATCTGAGCCGCACTTAATGTTATTGTTATTAGGTAATTATCGACTCGCACATTAGCGCGTGACGGAGTTTTAGTGACGACTGAATTCAGTGATTATTAATTAGGTAAGCGTAAACGTACTTTTGCTGTATGAGCATTATTGGCTCGTACAGGCCGTAACTGCTCAACTAGCCTCCAGCCAGGGCTTACAAAACTACTTATAAACTATAGAAACTGCGCACTGAGGGCACCTCCTGCGGGGTTCGGGCCTCGGCTCAGGGAGTCACTGTCGGGAGGGCAGCAAGTGGGGACAGGCTGGATCAAATCAGTTTCATTATTATTAAATCTTGGGGATTTTAACTCTACTTGCTCAGCTTCGGCGCGGGCTGGCACTTTTACGAGCAAGGGGCGGTTGAGGGTCATATCCTCCTCCTCACGCCCCGCGAAGACCCCGAATTAACGCATATCGTTAATTCGGGGTCTTCGCGGGGTGTGAGGACCTCGGCGGCGAGGTCAGAAGGACGGTTTGTTTCTGTGTGCTGTACTGGTGGCCCTATTCTGTTCTTGGAAAAGAGTAATGGGGTCGTCTGGATCGGAAAGGATATGTCTCGGCCGGCGGACTCTACTGATTCTACTGGGGACATAACTAGCAGCCTTCACAATCAAGGGATTGCGGTGTTGCACGGCTTTATCGAAAAAACGCTTTGAATTGCGTTTCAGAAATTGAGCGACTGTGGGGACTTTTAGATCGAGATGGAGGATCTCGTTTCTAGCGAACCATGGGGAGCCTGTGGCTTGGCGAAGGAATCGGTTTTTCAATGTCTGCATCCTATGGATGAACCGGGGGTGAGCGTGTGCAAAGACTGCACATGCGTACGTCATGATTGGCCTAATGTACGCCGTGTAAATCCGCATTTTGCACCTATGTGACAATTTGCTACGTGCATTCAGAACAGAGTGCAGCCTTCCTAGAGCGAAGGCAGCGCGTGAGCGCGCCTCCTTGATGTGCTCAGAGAAGGAGAGTTTCTGATCCATGATCACGCCGAAGTATTTGGCTTGTGTCTTCCAAGGGATAGACTTGCTGAATAAGGAAATGGGCCGGTGGGGGGTCAGGTCTAAGTCTCGGTTTCGAAAAGAAAACCGCTTGACTATTATCCGGATTTACTTCAATCCTCCACTTTCTGAACCACACGCCAAGAACGTTGACCGCGGTCTGGAGAATGGAGGCTATCGCATCCTGACTTATCCCAGAATAGTAGATGGCTGTGTCGTCTGCGAACAGTGCCAACTGTGCCTTTCTACCTTTTGGGATATCGTTAGTAAACAGCGTGAATATGAGGGGACAGCACGGCGCCTTCAGGGACGCCAGCGCGAATGGGGTGGGGGACGAGATCGCTCCCTCGATGCGATAGCGAAAGGTGCGGTTCGCCAAAAAGTCTCGCAAGATGAGCACGAGACGGTCGGGCACACCGAGTTAGTACAGCTTATATATTAAGCCGTTGTGCCAGACTTTGTCGAAGGCTTTAGCTATGTCGAAGAATACTGCACCGGTCATCGTACCACGTTGGAAACCAACGCTTATATGTTCTACGATGCGGTGGACCTGTTGCACACAAGATTGTTGGGTTCTGAACCCGAATTGCTCGTTGGGTATGAGGCCTTTTGTCACGGCAAAGTCTCTGAGTCGTTTATAAATAAGTCTCATAGATTTTACCGAGAGTATTCATGAAACTGATTGGGCGGTAGCTCGTGGGCTCGGACTTGAACTTGCCAAGTTTGGGGATGCCGATGACCGTGGCTTGCTTCCATGCCTGCGGGAAGATGTTATTGGTCAAGGCACCATTGAAGGTAGTCAGGAGCATGATCAGGTGGGCGGGCAGCATCTGGAGCACCCTGTTGGTGATACCGTCAGCGCCGGGGGCCTTGCGGCTTTTCAGACCTTTGATGACCTCTTGAACTTCGTCCGGGGTGACGAGAGGTAGTGGATCATCAGGGTCCTCAAGGGGCGGGAGTGAGGTTCTGCGTTCGATTTCAGTGTCCACCTCGGCGAGGTGTGCTTGGTCTACTGGTTGAGAACTGGGCGAGCATTGGGGCTCAAGACTATCGGCTAGGCATTCGGCCTTGTCGATGTCATCGAACGCGACTGTGCCGTCAGGCCAGGTCAGGGGAGGCATGGAGGCGACTTCTCCGGATTTGAGTTTCCTCTGAAGTTCCCAGAAAGCCAGATGGGTGGGCTCTAAATCGCTCAGCATCTTATCCTAGTTTGCGTTACGTACCTCCGACATGCGTGTCTTTACAGCTCGCTGTAAATAGCGCATGTGAGCTTTCGTCCGGCAACTTCCAGCGATGGTCTTCCACCGCTGGAATTTCCCTTGAACAATCGTTCAGGACTGATTGTATGTGAGCTGTGAATGAGTCGATCGCGGCCGTTGTGTCGGCGACAGAGTCGAATTGGTCGGGTATAGAGTCTAAGTGGGGGGATGTGTTGGTTTTCAGCGAATCGCTTACTTGCCTCCAGTCCGTTACCACTTCGGAAAGGGGGCGATTGTCAGGATCTGGGAGACCCGTGTGGGGGCCAGATGCATGACTACCGGGCGACGGTCAGAGGTGAGCTCGTTTATTGTTTCTATGGAATTCAACCGTAGGTTGGTTCGCTTGAGAATGGCAATGTCGAGTACATCGGGTCTTTTGTTCACATCGTGGGGGAAATGGGTGGGAGTCATCGGGACGATGACGTCAAAGATCAGTGAGGTGAAGAGGTTGAATAATTGAACCCCTCTGGTCGATATCATGGAACTATTCTACGCGGGATGTTTGGCATTGAGATCGCCCGCTATAATAACGGAGTCACTCATGCCTAACAGGACGGATAGGTCTTCGGCGATCGGTTGGAAGACCTCTGAATGGGTCTGGGGGGAAGATAGGCTGAGACCAGTGTGATGGGTTGATAACCCGTCATACCTAGTCGACAGATTGAGACTTCCAATCGGGCGAGGGTGGGGGGATCCATAGGGATGCAGTAGAGGGACTTTTTATAATTATTAAAATCGATTAAGGCTTGCGTAACATCCGGGTACGCTCTGTAAATGGCGAAGACCTTTGAGAGGTCCTTGGCCTTAACGGCTACATCGATCTCCTGTGGCATTCGGTAGGCACGAGGGGTGCAGAACCTAAGGAATATGTATGCGGTCAGTGTATTGAACACTTCGGCTCCGTTTATGGTCGCGAGACCAGCGATCTGAGTAGCTGCGGCTACGGGGAGCGCGGCTGGGCGCGCCGCGGGGGTCGCGGCGGCGGCGGGTGCGAGGACGTAAGGGGACGGGGTAGTGAGCGCAGGAGCGCCGGTACGCGGGTCCACGATTGGAGGGATGGGAGCGAGTGTGCGCATAAAACGCAACTAGGGGGCTCGGGTCAGAGGGCACGGTCCTTTGGCCGGGCACAGTCGGCTGTGCCGTGTTCGCCTAGGCACTTGACGCACCTAGGTTTCGCGTTGTAGTGCGATTGCGCGTGGCCGTACAGTTGACAACGGTGACATTGTCCGATAATCCCCGACTTGCGGGGCTTCTCGATTGTTATACCCGACAGATGGCAGACCGTTTTGATCTGAAAGATCGGGTTGTGATCCTTTGAAGGAGGGCAGACTACTAGTACCATATCGAATGGTAATCCGCGACGGGCACGGTGCATGCGGTGCACCTCCCTGGGACTCAAGATCGGCCTTGATTTCCTCAGTCATGATTTCTATCGGGATTCGCTTGACGACTACTCTTATTTGTCGGTCTTCCCGTAACGTGTAGGTGTGGAACGACACACCTCGGTACCGGAGCATTTTGGTGAGGTTCGGGTAGTCGCGCGACGTGGGGCGGACACCCTAGTCCCTTGTAGGGTTGTTCAAGCGCTGGTGTACGCAATACGAGCCTCAGCACACCATTTGGACACATCGGTCCACTTCATCTTGTCCTGAATGAACACAGGGGGCGGCGGGGGCACCTGTTTCCCCGCAGCGGTGTGGGGTGCTGGCGCGGACGCGGTCGGGGTGCTGGCCGCGGCGGAGGGAGTGGGGGCTGCGGCGGAGGTCGACGGCGGCGGGGTGGGGGCGCGCGAGGGAAGGGACGCTGAGACGTTCGTGAGCGCGATTTTGGCTGCCTGGGTGGAGCCACAATTCTTCTTCTTCCCCTTCTTCCCCTTTCCTTCGACGGGGGTGAAACCACTCTCTTCGTTGGAAGAGGAAGAGGAGTCGGAAACGGCAGAAGCACCGGTAAGGGTCTCGGTTTCTGAGGGAATGTCCTCAGCGTCCATTTCCTAGCACGGCTCTTCCGAAAAAGCCGGGGAAGGCGGGCAAGCCGGGGGAGCCGTGTCATCGTTACAGGGGCCTTCATTTTTAGTCCGTGCCCTCGTAGGTTAGTTAAGGCTAGTCTCTTGTGGTATTCAGGGGCCCTAGTGTGAGATTCTTTAAAGCATTTCGACTTTACGAATCGACTGATTAAAAGAAACTCATACTAGGGCCACAGTGCAGTATGCAAAGATACTTGTGTACAAGGTACATAGACGGTCTGAGGCCGCCTCGACGCGACAGAGGCGCGGGCAGTGTTCGGTACGGAGTTGCACGAGTACTCATCTAAATCAACAGTCACTCGGTCGGAGAAACGCGTCAAGACAGGTCGAAACGCGGGCGCGGTCGCGGTCGCGGGAGGGATCGCGGGAGCGGTCGGGGTAGGAATCATAGGAGTACCCGAGGAACGGTCGCGGGGACGGTAGCGGGTACGGTCGCGATTGCATCGCAAAGCTTACGTAGCTCGATTGCGAAAACGGGATCATTATAGAGAGGTAGTATCTCATTTCAGCCAAAAGGGCTGATTTTGAGACTGCCATAATTAGGGAGCTTACTTTTTACTCATAGGGCCGCTCACTATGAGTAAAAAGTAAGATCCCCAATATCTCCCTAAATCCCTACAACTCCTAACAAACCTGACGTCTACTTCCCCGGGAGGAAAGCCCGGGGATGTGTATCCCTCCCTGTCGGGTGTAGACAGGGAGGTGTGTACCTATTGGTGAGCCCTAAACTTGTAAACCTGTTGCTAGTCTTATTGTGCAACAGGGCCCTGACAGTCTAGCGCGAGGGGTGTAGATACACCCCAAAGACATTAGGTGTGTAGCTGTGTGGAGGCAAAGCTGCCACCAGTACCGACTAGGAGATCCCCCAAGGCCGGTGGTCGGGGACCCGTCCGATTGATGGCTAGCCCTGAAAGGGTTCGGCGGGTGAGTCGGGTCAACACCCCTTCGGATTCGTTGACACCGTGAGGTTTCAACCGAGGACCACGAAACTGTGGATTGATTGAGTGATTACCCGGAAAGGGCCAAGTGAATTTACACGAAGCTTCTCCGGTAATTAAATAGTGATGTCTTGAAAAAGACAGTTTTTGTTTTTAATTTATTAATGAATAAATTCACTAATTACTTAATGTAGCCGGGGCAGCTACCGATGATCACTGCGGGGCGCAGCGGGTCTTGACTGGCGGCGGGAGGGTGAGTCACACAGCAGAGGTCTTCAACACGTCCGTTCGGTCCGAGCGTCGCGCGCTGAATGGGACAGTGATTTTTTTTATTTGGTTATGGCATCTCGCAGTTGACCTTGAGAGGCCGTGACTGCTTAACCGGGCTTTCCTGTGGGGACTATTAGCTTTTAGACTAAGAGCCTCCAGCCAGGGCTTACAAAACTACACTTAAAAACTACAGCAACCGCTCGCTGAGGGCACCCCCTGCGGGGTTCGGGCCTCGGCTCAGGGCGTCACTATTTTCGGGAGGACAGCAAGTGGGGACAGGCTGGATCAAATCAATTTCATTATTACTAGATCTTGGGGATTTTAACTCTACTTGCTCAGCTTCGGCGCGGGCTGTCACTTCTACGGACAAGGGACGGTTGTGGGACATTTCGTTTACTCGGGGTCTTCGCGGGGCACGAGGACCTCGGTGGCGAGGTCGGAAGGACGGTCTGTGTTTGTGTGCTGTACTGGTGGCCCTACTACTTTCTTGGAAGAGAGTGATGGGGTCATCAGGGTCGGAAAGGGGATAGTGATATGTGTTTTCTCTTTCTTATGTACCTATGTATTCAGAAAAAGAGCGTTAGCCCACAGTTGTCTTTGCCTCCACTTTTATCGCTTCTTGATTATAGGTACCTATCTATGGTTAGGACCTATAATTTTTCACTGATTTGACAACAAAGGTTTTCTTTTAAAACAAAGTGTAACTGTCACTCACCGAGTACTGTCAGCGTACATCAGGAATTTTAAATTAGTTGTTACCCTTTCGATCAACAAAATGTCGCGGCAAGCAGCTACTAGAAGTGCGAGGCCTTTGATGTCTAAGAATGTCGCTGAGGCTCGCATACGAGCTCTCGGATTATATAGGGCGTTTTATAGATATATTCCTTACATTGGTAAGTATTACCTCCATGACCTGAGTTCGCAGCAGATTGCGGCAATGGTGAGACGCCAGACGACTAGAAGGGCGAGAAACAGCGCGACATCGTGAGAAAGACCGAAGGAAGCATTTTTCCACCTAGAAGTGGCATAGTAGTCAAGCAGGCTAAAAGAAATAAGTAGTTTTTAATCAGATCATTCGGATCTCAATGAGAGATATGGAAAGTTGTATGCCGCATGAAGGTCTATTTCCAACTTAATCCACAGCTGTACAATTTCACTTTTAGTTAAGTACTTCGATGTTCCGAAAAATGAAGAAGACTGTCGATGGAAGTTGAGGGAGTATTTCTATAGAAACTCCTGTATCACTGATGTTCGAATCATAGATTTGCTTGTGATCAAGGTAAGCTTCATTACAGTTATGCTACTTTTTTCACACCTACGCGATATTAAATATGCATTATAAATACATATAACAAGTAGACAGGTTTATGAAATCAACAATATTTTTTGGAGAACGAGACAAACACCAAGTAATTAAAAGCCGGTGTGCAACGTGTCTTGACCATATGACTAAACCTTTTTCTTACGTAAACGCGGTGCCCAGGAGAAGGTACTGTAGCGTCAAAAAATTGGAGTGAAACACATAAACAAGTAAAACACAGACACAGCACCGCTACTAACATGTTTAATTTGAGACATAAAAAATATAAAAAAGGAAAATCAGGTTAAAAAATTACCACCTACAGTTTTGAGAGGGTTGTTTGAGCGGCGAAGCTTAGTGGTAACTGGTATGGTTTTAAAAGAAGGAAAAAAAAAATTGTTACAGGACCTATCGAGCGCGATTGCAATCGGTGGATTATGGCCTTGTATACGCAAAAAGTATGTTTGTTTTACGATAGAACACGACATAAAACCGTCGCGTTTTTCGTTGAATTACTTAAATTTAAAATGGTTTGTCGAATAACTAAAAAAAAACAGTAATATAGTACAATAGAAAAATAATATTTAATGGCTCGGTTCTTGTAGTCCGAAGAAATCTGATCGCCGGAGCGCAGCAGACGAGTGGATGGAAGAGTAGGCTGCGGTGCCCACGTCTAGTTTTCAGGCGCCTCAATTCTTAAGCGCGCGCTTCGGCGCGTGGACGCCCTTGGGCCGCGGCAAGAGCTCGCCAACGTAGGTCGGCAGGAAATCTCGTCGTAATTAGCCCCGTGGGGTAAACCGAAATTCGTTCTGTAGCTTGATGTCCATTAACATGCGGAAGAAGACACTTAGGTACATAGAACGTGCACGACGAAAGGTCTGCCATCTAGTGGCGCAAATCCGAAGTTTTCTCGGAATCATTACTTGAAATTGACACGTGAAGTGTAAAATAATCTCGTTTATGAATTGAAAAAAAACATAATTACTATCTAGGTAAAAATGTATTGTTGTGTTTCTGGATGCTCGAACACTTCAAATAAAACTCAAAATAAATCAAATGGTGTGAAATTGGGATATTACTTACTTTCCTTGATTACGTGATAAACGACAACAGTCGATAAATACAGTAAAAAAAATGCGTAAGTCTGAGTTTCAAAACATTTAGAAATTACTCAATAATGTTTTTTTGTAAAAATACCTGAGTTTTGTATGCAGTACTACTATTCAATACACACAAATCTAAGTAAACTTAACCTCAAATAGTTTTTGTTCGTTCTCGTTATGGCACTATCTGGAGAATTTTTAATGTAAATTAAAGCACAGATGTGCTTACATTTTTCAGATAGGCCTGCCTTACATTTGCAATTTGCTCTTCTAATATTTATATTGCAATCAAGCGGAAAAGAAGGCGGCATGAACATAAAAAATAATATAGACAAAATATTTACGTGAAAAATAAGTTCAGAAAATACTTTACAGTTATTTTGACATCATAGATGTTAGAAATCGTCGTTTGAGCTGCAATTTTGCCAGTTACCTATTACTGCATTTACAGGATTGATAACTGTTACTTCTACATCTAACACATGCCCGGACTCGGAAGAGTTTTTGGCCTTTGGACATATTTTGACCATGCTAACGATCATTATTAAGGCGGGGTGGGTCGGAAAAACGTCGTTTTGTATTGTGTTTTATAAGTAGATAAACCAGATTTAAACAATTGAGAAAAATATGTTACATAGTTCACACCTTGATCTAGATATTCCGGCCATGCGATACACGATTACTTGCACTTTACTGCATCCAATTAAATCGCAAAGACAAGTCTAAATGATGGTCGGATTCTTATTTCATTTGAGTTACATAAGGTTTTGAACAATAAAACTTATACCATAATAAAGGTCGTAAAAAATATAATGAAATCCGGCCGTCATAATATGGACTATGAAAATACATTTATAACAAATCTAGAATCCAGTGTTCTTATGTTTACATGCTCGCGCCCCGTGTCGTTTAGTCCCGAGCGGAACGTGTTGAAGGTCGGACGTGTGCCAATTTTTCGAAACCGCTACCCCCCGCTATGATCTGTTACCGGAGAACAAAAAATTGTTTGTAAATAATAATACGTGTCTAGAATAAACTAAATACAGGTATACTTTATGGATAGATATCCATAAAGTATACCTGTATTTAGTTTAATTATTTACAAGCTATAAAGCTTGTAAATAATTAGTAATAATAGGAAATTAAAATAGTTAATATTTTGTCAAACAAAGTGGGAACCTACAGAAAGTAAAAACTTTCGATCCAGCGTTGGCTCTTCGAAGGCTAGTAAACAAAAAAAAAAGGATGGTTTGACAATATTATTATTTACCTACATTCATTATATTTTACGCGTAATAGATTACTATATTTATGTATTATAGCTAACCTACTATTTGCGGTTTGCAAATGCATGTACCTACGCGTAATTCATATCATTGTTTATTTAACTTGACTGCATAAACCATTTTTTTTTAAATTTTAATCAGTTAAATTTTCATTTATTGTTGAATGTTAATTATATGCTATTATTGTATAGATTCAAGTTCTTCTAACATAACAGACAGCTGTGCTGCTGGGGAGGTTGTTGCGCGACTTCTTCTTCCCAGCTAAAGCACTAGGAAGTGGTGAAGGGCGGGCGTTTTGGGGGACTGTCTTATGTAATTTTGACGTTCAAAAAGTGCTAACTCTCAGCCTAGTTTGAATAAATGACTTTTTGATTTGATTTTGATTTGATTTGATTTGATTCGTAATAGATTTGCAAACCGCAAATAGGCGTGTTGGAAGAATTGTTGGAAGAAAGGTTGGCAGGTTGGCCACGCGCGCAAAAGCTAGAATGGTTTATTTTTCTCGCAGAATAGATTTACCAACCGCATGAAGTGCGCAAAACAGTTGAATTTGAAACCTGTGTCATACAGCATAAAGCCGCCACGCGCGCAAATTTATTAACTGTTTTCAGGTAGGTTAAAAAACAAAAAAAAAATGAGGATTGCCTGGATAAGCACTGTATGTGATAACACTATGACCTTGAGCTGGTCCAACGTAATACGGAGTTTCCATAGAATAAGTCGACATTCACACGGTCGTTTTTTTTGTGCACTGGATTTTTAACTCTCGGTATTTAGCCAAGGGTTGAGAATCCAACAGAGTGAAAAATCCAGTACCTACGCGAAAAACATCCCGCCGCGATTTTATTACGTCTGTGTGAACGTGGACTTATATTTATTAATTTTCTTATTGTTTTCGACATAGGTTATGTATGTGTCACTACTTGTCATGGTATTCGAGGCCGCTGATCAAAACATAAGTCCTAGATGGCGAATGCAATTTTTTTTTGAGTTTTCCGTCATGGGTGTCTTTTTTAGGGTTTTTGGGTTGCTAAAGCCGATGGTGGGGTCAAAATGAAAATCCAAGATGGCGGCTGCGAAACTTTTCGAATTTTCCATCATGGGTGTCCTTTTCAGGATTTTTCGGTTCGCTAAATCCGATGGTGGGGTCAAAATGAAAATCCAAGATGGCGGCTGCGAAACTTTTCGAATTTTCCATCATGGGTGTCTTTTTCAGGGTTTTTAGGGTCGCTAGAGCCGATGGTGGGGTCAAAATGAAAATCCAAGATAACGGCTTCGAAACTTATCGAATTTTCCATCATGGGCGTTTTTTTTTCAGGGTTTTACCATCGGCTTTAGCGACCCGAAAAACACAGCCTTCACAGCGTCCCGTCGTGATGTTATGTTATGAACTGGTGTAAACAATAGACTGACATGAGATTTCAGCAATTCCAGTCCATTTGCTATCATATATTGAGGAGTTCCGTTGCCTATCTCCGAAGTTCTTCATCAGATCTTCACCAAATTGAAATGGGACCACTCCAAGAAAGTACTCTTCCAAGAACTACCCAAATCGCTTCAAGTGTGCCTATAAAATTTAAAGAGTTCTCTCTATTTCTCCAGGATCCCATCATCAGATCCTGACTTGATGATCATGAAACTACTTGGGAAGTATACCCTTTCAAACAAAAAAAATCCAAATCGGTCTAGCCATCTTCGAGTAATCGGGGAATATACATAGATAAAAAAAGGTTCCGATGAATTGAGAACCTCCTCCTTTTTTAAATCGGCTAAAAATGAAAGCCATTCCTATTGTTAGCTAAAGCCGATGGTGAAAACCTGAAAAAGACACCCATGATGGAAAATTCGAAAAGTTTCGCAGCCGCCATCTTGGATTTTAATTTTGACCCCACCATCGGCTTTAGCGACCCGAAAAACCCTGAAAAAGACACCCATGATGGAAAATTCGAAAAGTTTCGCAGCCGCCATCTTGAATTTTCATTTTCACCCCACCATCGGCTTTAGCGACCCGAAAAACCCTGAAAAAGACACCCATGATGCAAAATTCGAAAAGTTTCGCAGCCGTATCTTGGACTTACATTTTGATCAGCGGGCTCGAAAACCATGATAGGTAACACAACAACAAAAATAATAAATATAAGTCCACGTTTACACGGACGTAATAATATCGCGTCGGGATTTTTCACGCGCTGGATTTTCAACTCTCGGTAGTGCGCCGAAGGTTGAGAATCCAACACAATGCAACTCAGCGCGTTGAAAATCTAACAGTGTGGTTTACTAGTTAGATTTTCATCTCTCGGTACGTACTGTAGTCGGTACATAGTTTTGTATGTAAGTATAGGCACATAAATAAGAAAATAAATAAAAAAGTGCAACCAAAAAACTACGACGATCACCCTAATTGGGTTATTACTTCCAGTCTTTATGTAACTTGAACATAACTGGCGAATTGTGGGTGTACTAATACACCACTGCCCAACCCCTCTGAAAGAAGACAGGAGTTATGTTATGAAGAAATCTCATTTCCGCAGCTTATTATATCTTAAAAAAATACTTACTAGAATAGTAAAACAAATCGTAAGCAGTTCAAATTGATCTACTGTATTGCTCTATTCGGTGACATAGTTAATACTGCTGCCGGCCGCCAGCCACGCCTGGCGCGCGCGTCGCTAGCGCATCGTAACTAATTACGTCTCGCTACTCGTTTCGGGGGCTGAGGTAAGCGTTAAGGTGAAACCCTAATTGCTCTCACTGCCATTTTGTCGCTAGATGGCGACACATCCACAATTTCGAACATTTTCAATTTTTACACCTATCATAGAAATTTTTAATAAACAACTTTATTCTTAGCGAAACCTAGGGCATTAACTTGATTTTTTTAGATCATCACTGTGCTTGTTAACTGGTATCATACAAAGATTAGAACATAATAATGATTTAGCCGCGTGAATTTACTCTTTACACACACATGCAAAGTAAATAGTAGTAACTTCCGACTCCACTAGATGTCGTTTTATTCAAACATGGTTGGAAATTATAAAGAAAGAGGACCAAATTATTTTTAAGATGAATATCCTTACATTATAGCAAAAACCGAAAACAAATATTAATTTACTAATTGAGCATACTTTAAATTACTAGAGGATTGTTATGTTCCAATCTACTTCTTAATAATATAATTATTGGGATATGCATACTTTTGTTTCTAGGCTCGTTATCAGATACCTTTTCACCATAACAAATTATTTTGGGTAATAAAGGTATATTGTACCTATATAGGTTGTTGTAATGTGACTGAACCTAAATAGTACCTAACGTGTAAATAAATTGTGACCTATACTAAATAAATAAAAGATTATGTATTCAATTGTAAAGCGTTTTATTGTATCTTACTATAAATCAATAATATTTATCTATGGTTAATATTTTCATACAAATATCGTTTTATTTACTCTCACTGCATTTACCTAAATATTTTCTGGTTGGATTCAAACCATCGACTCGTACCACCACACAAAGATAACATACTTTTTTCAATATTATGATATTTACAATTATGATTCTGAATTTAGTATTAGAAAGAATTATGTACGTAGATTACAATTTATGTAACATCACACGTAAGTGTAAGTATCTTACACAACAACACACAAGTGGTTGCTAGCTAACCATAACATTTATGTTTCAAGAATACCCACTTATTATACAACTTTGAACAATAAATATTCTTTTACAATTGAATTGTTTGGCTGGTACCTAAATACATGAGTGAAACATATGTACACAGAAAAATCTTATAAACTAACAAATAACATAAACTATACATCGCTACGTACAAAAATAGCATAATAATTAGTCTATAATGTTCCCACTGCTGAGACTCAGGCCTCCTCTGAACAGTGGTGATGAAATAATTTACACAAAGCAAAGTGTCGGCTTGGATTCGAACCATCGACCACCATACAAAGATACATAAAAAATACTATAATAAAATATCTTCTCTTCTACATGCTACTTTTTGCTGCGCCGCCGTCGCCGCGCAGTATCAATCTTCTGCTTGTCACTTTTTACTTCCATTTATATCATTTCCGTGCGATCTGAATCAATTGCTGGGAGACACAGTTTTCGCTGCAACAAATGAATTTACAGTTTTGTTAGACTATTCTTACTGAACCCACACCTCAGAAACCTGAGGAATAAGTTAGGAAATGAGTAAGACTTATATTTTTCATACCTTTTAATTCCTTGATGTCTAGACATTTAGCATTTTTCTCAACTCGTCTCAAAATAATTTCCAGCAGTACACATGTTTTGAAAAATGTTACCAACTTCGGCATCATAGCGTTGATA
Organism: Polymixis lichenea; assembly: GCA_949091785.1. NCBI lineage: Eukaryota > Metazoa > Arthropoda > Insecta > Lepidoptera > Noctuidae > Polymixis > Polymixis lichenea. The sequence goes on along the minus strand of OX420945.1, from coordinate 10,790,588 downwards.
AATTCCTCATCCCGGTTAACTTCTATGACAGTCAATGGTTGGGTGACAGATATAAAGCAAATGAAGTAACATTTACTCATTTTGGTAATTCGCAATTGACCCTGGACCTAGAATCAAAATAATAATAGCTGAGAAACAATCCAAGAAATACATTATATTTGTACATACATGAACCAAGAAATAATGATCTTTGTTACTTACTTGATAATAATAATTATGCTTTTTGTTCATAACTAATTGATGTTCTTTCCACATTTAGTTGATAAGCTTCAGTCTGTGGATCGGGTTGCGGCCAATTAAAATCAGCAGTCTCTACTTGCTCTGTAACAGATTCAACTCTATTAGAGCTAGAGCTGCAGGCTATGGCTTCGTAACGAATTTGTGGTATACCACGTGAATACGTTTTGGGCGTATCTTGAGCTGTGGAAGGGTTGGATAGCTGATCATGATCTTGAGTTGTATTTGGACTGAAATAAAAAATAAATAAATGAAATAGGTACAGTTATTAAAAACAATGTTGAGAGACAGAAAAATATTGATATGTCTGTACCTACCTAAACACAGCAGGGCAGTCCGCGGTTTCTTCCACTACTTTTTTTTTCTTGTTACGCCATGCTTCCAGCCGGCTGCAATTTGATAAAACTTGCTCAATACACTACTTGAAACTAACCTTATCGAGCTAGCCGTTTCTTTTTTTCCTACTGTTATCGACGAGACACAATAGATAAACAATTGTCATAAATCTCCTGGAGGTATCGTAACAGACAAGGGTCTACAGAAGAAATGGCGGCAAACCAACGGCAAACCAACGGCAAACGAAGACATTACATCACGGGCCAACGAGTATCAAATACACTCATAGGTACATTCACGTAAATCTGATTCGAAATCTTATGGGAATCTGATTTACTCACTAAAAATCATTAGAAGAATTTCCATGATGTCTTTTCAATGTTGCTTGCACTTTTTTCCGTGATTTTCGCGGCCCTGAATACATATGTCGTATATAGGCAAGTTTATTAGTCGGATTCATCTTAGGCAGAGATGCAATTCAATCTGTAATCAAAAAGAATAATTAAACACAACAGCAAAAGTATCGTAATTATGAAATGCTTCAAGAAATTTGTATTAGTCAGAAATAACACCACCATTTGTCACCATCAATCAAGCTGTCATGCTGTCAAGCTGTGTGTGAAAATTTGCAAAACAAGTAACAACTGACAGAACATGAAAACAGACCAAATAGAGATGTCAATCTGAGATCGATTGAGCAAAGAATCGATTTTTTGGAACAAATAAAAACGTTTTTTCAAATCGATATCTAGTACTGAATCGATACAGGGAATCGATATTTCACCCTAGAACATCAGTTTTTGTTTGTTTGAATTGTTAAGAATTGTGGTTGCGGGAAAATTACGAAGCATATCCAGTGCAAATCCTTTTGCGTAAAAATACGGATTTTTTCCAGATATGAGACCAGGAATCGTTTTTTCGGTTTTTTTTTTCAAAACGACAAGGGGCACCAATTTTTTATGTAGGGGCACATTTACAGCAGATTAGGCACCAACTATACGTTCCACTCATATAACTATAGGAGACACTTTCTTGCTAGGGTAACGTACACCCCGTAAACCCCTACATTGCAAATTTCATCGAAAACGAATGATTGATTTTTGGAAAATCATTTCTTTATTTGTGAATCGATTTTTCATATTTCCTTTCGAATCAATTCAGTAACGGATCTTTTTCAGAGAGTTTTTTTTGGTTCCTTTCGTCCCTCCCTCTGGGACAGGCAAAGTGAGTTTTTAGAGAGAATTGACGTCCCTATTAGGGGGAAATATTTGAAATTTAGAGTAGGTAGGTATGTGATGTGATGACAATCAACGAGTGTTGCTAACGTTTGATTTTGTATTTCCTCTTCTAAATCTTACACTTTTTAAAGTTTTAAGGGTAATTACTATTATAATATAACTCTGTATCACCTTCAAGCAGAAAAGCATCCTTTGTACATAAAAATAACACTTACCGTCAATAAAACACAAAAACACTTCACTTTTAAATAAAAACTCTTTCACGGATGGCACTCGTATGAATGGTTCTCAGTAGTAGCCTCAGTCACCAATTCTAAACCTGAATGGTGCTTACTACTTACTTAGCTGTTCAGACGAGCGAAATTGGAACTACAGCTACCATTTTGAGAACGTCATTTCGCTGACAGTTAAAAACCCTGAAACCTTAAATGAATGATGTACAGCAGTGGTGGCTCTGACTTGTAAGTCAGAGCCACCACTGCTGTACCTATATCATTCATCGTTTTAAATATCAGAACATCCTACAACTTACTACTAAAATACTGCCCTATGTTTTATTTCCCCTTTTTCTTGGTAAACTTCTTAGATGGCAAGACCAATTTATTTCGACGCACTTTGACGTGTGCTAATAATACTAAAATGTGCAATTGTTATGAAAAATCAATGTGGTTTGTCTGTGTATTCACTTATCTTGCTGGTTTCACATAAATTAAATATGATTCAATCAATAGATGTAAGTAGTACCTACGTGTCACCATTGCGTAGGTAGGTAATTAGAAAAAAAATAGGTAAATTTGCCTACGCTGATCGCCTGATTTAGGTATACCCTAAGTTTACATGAACTTCTATTCTCTGATTTTATTCAACCCAAACCAATGAATTAGTACCTAACCGTGTCAGAAAATGTATTATCAGTACCTACTTACATACAGTAGAAAGATTTTTAAATCTTTAGGTACTTTATATTTAAAGTAGATATTACAATAATTAGGTACATTAGTATTGTATCTGTGTGAACCAAATGCAGATCGCAGATATTTTTTTTCACTTTCTAGCATTCTTTCTCATTCCCTAATAAAAAACATTTAAACAATCATAAAATGTAAAACCCGCGGGCAAACCCGCGCGCCGGCGCTAACTTTCTAGAAACACAATTTTGGAAACGATTCGCAAGTTGTCAAGACAATCACGCATGGACTGACTGGAGCGTTGCATCGAATCGTTCGAATTTTCGAACAGCGCCATCTATTATAAATGTTTACCGAACGTAAACTCGTAACACAACAGCAAATAGCTCTTTCTCGGTGGTTCTTTAAATTTCTGTTAGATGGCGCGATTCAGGTCACTCACACATGTAAAGATTTTTCGTTTTTTATTGGGTCTAATTCTCCTAGAAATACTGTTTTTTTTATAAAATTTTGGCGTTTGGCGAACATAATACATTATAAAGTCTCATTATACTTGCTTTTATTCTGCAGAAACCGTTTATTTACGGAGATTACAACCCCTGAAAAATGTATGGCGAGGCCTATCTAGGGATCGACCTTAAATGCCTACCGCGCTCGGCTCACCTCGCCTTAATCGGCCCGAACCCATATTTTATCATTTTAATCATTAGAAACGATATAAATATAATGTAAACATTAACATAAATATTGGCGGCAACACGATGACAGGTCTAAACAGTTTTTTTTTTGACCACACCGTGGCTCTCGTGTCGATTTGTGCTGCCATCTATAGTTCGTACACGTTCCCTATTCAACTCACAAATACTCGTAGCTTGTCAGAAAGCTCTTTAACTGGCACCAACAATAACTTTGTTTTTCATCATCATATCAGCCGAAAGACGTCCAATGCTGGACATAAGCCTCCCCCAAAAGAGGGGGATTTGCCATAATCGCCGCGCTTGGCAAGCGGGTGGGCGATCGCAATATGGTGGTCAAATGCATAGAGAACGCTGCCCATTCTCTAGTAGGTAACTCCCTTAGTCGCCTTCTACGACACCCACGGGAAGAAATGGGATGATGCTATTCTTTTACGTCCGGCACCACACGGAACACACAACTTTGTTTTTACACATACCTAAATCACATTGAACATTTTCAGTAGTTATTCCAATAAAAGTGCTGTCGTTGTCTCAACGAAAACCTACACATTACCTAGGTACAAACTTACACATTTGTGACTCCCCAAAACTGTAATGCTCATGTCAGAAAAGAAAACATTCGACGATTTTTTTTTACAGGTTCGATTTAAAAAATGTGAACAAAAGCTATGAAGAAATTTTTTTATTGAAAGGGTTGGACTAGAAATCATAAAGGTTTTAACCGTAGCGGAATTACGCTACAATACCGATAGGTATTGTACCGCTTTCTGTTTCAAGCATTCAAACATTTCGAATCCTTCTCCGCACGGCCTAACGGCTACCACTGGCGATGTTCTAGGTATCTGCTGTAAAATACTGGATCAAAAATGTATTAACAGTTTACAATTACAGGGTTACATCGAGCTTAAAGAAATAACCCATCAGTGGCAGCAGAAGAGTCACATGATGAGGCACTGGAATCCTAGTATCGAACCTCAGCCGACCGACTTTCTTTCGAAGTTTTTCGCCGGCGTAGAATGAATAGAATTTAAAAATTATGAAATTACAAATAAATAAATAACACATTCGGGATTTATTGATCACTTTCATTCCACATCACATGCCTTTCGAAGGCTTTGCCGTTACTCAAGGTGAGACCGTGAGAGCACCAGAGTAGCCCGCAAAATTCAAAATTTCTTACGTTTTTTGTAATTTACAGGTCAGTGCCAGATAACTTTTTAATGAATTATGAGTATTTTATGAAAAAGTAATTCATGGGAATTAAATGAACTTCGCGGGTTCTTTTTTCTTTGTTATTAATGATTTTAATCGTTATAATTCTGTAAATAAGTTCCTACGGTGGTAACTACGGTCGCGAATCATATTATAATCAACATGCAACCTGGCAGTGGCCTACAAATTGCAAAAAATGTAAGAAAAATTGATTTTCGCGGGTTACCCTGAAGCTGCGCACCGAGGAATTTGCGTAATAATTGAGTTCGTTGATCTCTTGCTGCATCGTTATTTCTTAACCTTTAGTTATGGAATTAATATGTACTTACGATATTTACGGATACACTGTATCAAATCGTACACTTTAGAAACACAATTAGGTACGGTAGGTAATTGTAGTTTCCTCGATAAAAAAAAACCAAAGAAATCACTACAAAAATAAAATAAACCCTTCACGGAAGGTCGGGTTTTTTTTAATTTGTGTAGGTTTTCTTTAAAATACGAAGGAAATACCTAAATAAGCGTGCGAACCGCCTACTCCTAGCCAAAGAGAATTAAACCACTAGAGGATTTCCCACACCATTTAATTGAACAGGAACTCATAATTGTTTTTATTTATGCAGTAATGTTTGAATAGGTATCAAAATAAACGCGTGTGCAGAGATCAAATAACTGGTCAAAACTAAAATGACCTCCCATATTGTCATCTAACATAAGTGCAAATTTATTTATGTGTCAAAATCAAAATCAAAATCAAAAGTCATTTATTCAAACTAGGCTGAGAGTTAGCACTTTCTGAACGTCAAAATTACATAAGACAGTCCCCCAAAACGCCCGCCCTTCACCACTTCCTAGTGCTTTAGCTGGGAAGAAGAAGTGGCGCAACAAACTCCCCAGCAGCACAGCTGTCTGTTATGTTAGAAGAACTTGATTCTATACAATAATAGCATATAATTAACATTCAACAATAAATGAAAATTTAATTGATAAAAATAAAAAAGGGTTTATGCAGTCAAGTTAAATAAACAATGATATGAAGTAATTCATATGACCTGTCAGTAGTTAAGCCAATTCTGGTGAAAGAACACAAACGTTGTCTTGAGTTAATCACAGCGACCAACAATTCTTATCGTTTAAGTAGTCGTTGATAGAATAGTATGCCTTCGAACAATGATTTGATTTTACTTTCGCTTTAAACGCATTAAAATGTAAATCTAGCAAAGAAGAGGGAAGCTTGTTATAAAAGGTTATACCAAGCCCAGCAAATGAGTTATGAACTTTATGAAGCCGGTGAAAGGGAGCACGTAGTTTGTCCTTATTTCTAGTATTAATATTATGAATATCACTGTTTTTAGTATATAAGTGCATATTTTGCCTTATATATAAGATGTTAGCGAAGATGAATTGCGATGCCACCGTGAGAATACCAATATCTTTAAAAAAATCTCTCAGAGAAACTCTAGGACCTAGTTGGTAAATTGCACGAACAGCTCGTTTTTGAAGAACAAAAATATTTTGAATGTCAGTGGCTTTACCCCACAGCAGAATGCCGTAGGACATAACGCTATGAAAATAACTAAAATAGACTAACCGAGCTGTATCAACGTCAGTGAATTGTCTTACTTTTCTGACGGCGTAGGCGGCCGAACTGAGCCTTCCCGCTAGGCTTGATATATGTGGTCCCCACTGAAGTTTGGCATCTACTGTTATGCCAAGAAAAACGGCCGATTCTACAGTTGCAAGCACCTCATTATCTAAGACGATGTTGGGTCCCAGATTTCTTACATTCGGTAAAGCGAATTTTATACATTTAGTTTTCTTGGCATTGAGAACTAGATTATTCGTGGTAAACCAATGCGTAACCCATGAGAGTGCACTGTTTACGTCGTCAAAATCTTGTCTATTCCTGTCTACTTTAAAGATAAGAGAGGTATCATCAGCAAACAGTACAACGTCACAGATACTCTTTAAATAGAATGGTAAATCATTAATGTACACTAAGAATAAGAATGGACCCAGTATTGAGCCTTGAGGTACACCTAACTGAACTGGTAGCCCGGAAGATTTCACACCATTAATATCTACACTTTGGTGCCTATTATTTAAATAAGAATTTATTACGTTGAGAGCTTCATTTTGAACACCGTAATGACGTAGTTTGCGCAATAGCGTGTCATGGTGCACGCAATCAAATGTCGTGAGCCTGAGTCGCCCTTATGAGCAGTCAAGAGGCTATCGTCGTTGCTCCTAGCCCACCACGCTGCAATTAGCGCCAGAAGCTCGGTGCACCCAAACTTAAAAGGGTATGTGGGAAGTATGCCATTTCACGATGGGCCTAAAGGTGTGCAAACTTCGTTAATGCCAGTTATAAAAATAAACATATCAGTAGGTACTCATACCACTTTAATTCATAAATATAACAATTCTGGTGTAACTTATCATTCACAACCATAAAATTACAACATTATTATTTTATTAGGTAAATTATTGTAAGTAGACAGTTTTGCATCCCAATGAAACATTATTTAAAGGTGAGTAAGAATTCTTGCGATTTTAAACGAGGTAGGTACTATTATGAACTTCTATTAATTAATTTGTGAAAATAATTTCATGGAATCAGAGACCATGGATTCTTTTGAAAACGAAAATAACGTACCTAATGTGCTAACCTGCTAAGGTCTTAGAGCTAAGAGTAGGTATAGAGAAATAGATAGTGTAGCATGTTTTTACAAATATTTTAATATAGCTGTTAAATAAATATAAGTATTTGTACTGACAATTTCTTTTCGTTAAAACTGTTTAGTGAAGTAGGCAGGTTTACCTGCATAAAATAGCACTCTGCTAAAGTAATGTCTTTTATTCCCTACACAATTACTGATCGAGTTTACTTAGGTCTTAGGCCATGTTTTATTTATATCCGACAAACAAATTACGTATGCAAAATATATAATCATTTGATAGATAAATGTTTAATTATACATAACTTTGATATCCTAAATTAGTAACTACATTAGATATTTGTTATTTTTATTAATTACAAAATTACTCCCTATGTACAACAATTTCAACAGTAGTCGACTGCTGGGTACTTCCACTCGATCCGCGAACACGTAGATGTGGTCGTGGGTACGATACTGGGCAGGAGGTTCCTCCTACCGTCGCGTCGCGAAAGTATCATGGCCACGCCTGACTCGCGATCAGATTAGGACCACTCGGCGCCGACCGCACTCATTAACACTACCATTATATCTAGTGAGGTCTTGTTCAACGAGGTACATGTTACAACAGCATCTTCACAAACTCTGAAATAATAAATAAATAAAAATAATAAATTTAATCTATTATGATAGGTAAGCCTCATAATAATAAATAATAGCCTGAGATTAAGCCTTGACATACAGTCTAGTCCTCAAGCGCAACGTTTGAGGACACACACGTACGAAATAAGTTATGTTCGCACTAGGAAATGCAACGTCGAGATTCATTCTCGTGGAAAGACAATTTCTTTCTTAAAATCTCGATTACGTTATTCGTGAGACTGAGCATATGAGTTAAGAGTTCAAAGAAATAAGTAACGCAGATAGACCAGGACATAGGATTCCCAATTCTTTTTTTATCCCAGTACTATTGTTCCCGTGTGATCATTTTACCGGCCCCGCGGAAGAAGCATATTATTTGAAAATGATTATTACCCTTTCTGGGAGAATTGTAGGAGAATGCCTACCAGTCTACTGACAATGAGTGCCCACCATTAACCAGCGACCTCGTTTGGCAATAACCTATTGGTTTGCAAGTGTCTCCTTAATATCACTACGGGGTTTTTGGGCTTCGAGTCTTAGACCATAGCGTACGTCGAGGAATAGGTCTACATATTACTTCATTTTGTCCTCCACAGAGAAGAACGGTGTTGGAATCTGACTCCATATGCTAGGTTTTGCAAGGTTTTCAAATAGTTATAGCGATCTAATCGATTAACACCTTGATTTCCAAACTGGAGTATTCCCGTTTGAGAGCACCAAATGCATTGCACACAGTATTCCTATACCTTTGGTGCTCTTGGCGCTCCAACGAGAATACTTCCCCAAACTAAGCGAAAATCTTAAATTCGTGTATGTTTGTCAGAATTGTTGTAAAGCCTTTATGATGCTTCTATGTTTAGCACATACTACTTTTTTCCCTTTTGTATTAACTTTGCTTCTAAACTTGACCTGAAGGTGCCCAACCTGTTAATTTAAATAATTTAATTTTGTAAATTCTATAGTGTGTATGTAGTATACCTACCTATATAGTCTGTATGTACAGATTTAAATATATTTTTCAGTTGTTGGTAGGGTAGACTTAAATAAACAGCAATATGTAGTGCGATGGTACCTTCATAGTCGATCCTGCCGTCGTGATCGATGTCCCCAAGCGCCAGCACCTGGTTGAGCTGCGCGTCGGTCACGGGCTCGCCGATCATCTCGAGCGCTGACCGGAGCTCGTCCCGCGTTATGTACCCGTTGTCGTCGCGGTCGAACACCCTGGAACACATACATACAAAAATTCACGACTTTTTCCAATGGCTGTAGATAGAAACTACAGAACGCCAACTGTTTCGTTTCACTCCTTTGGCTTTGTTACGTTCATCCATGTCATGTCAGTTTGTGGTGTAAGTTAATTTATGTTGAGTCAGATCACGTATTAGGTTACTACTTTGCATCCTATTATTGATTGCATGAGCATGCACAGACATTGAGCATTCTATTCCATGATTCCTTGCACGGCTGGTAGAGTTCTACAGTTTCTAATCTTCACATTTCTTTTTTGGACAGGCAGGAAGTTCTCAAGATCAGACTTTTACGGGCCTTCTAAAAATCTATCCCTGTACCTAAGGAGGTTCTATAAAATAGGCACCATGTTATAGAATTCCGATTAATATTGAAGGAACTCACTTAAATGCTGCGAGTAGATCTCGTGTGATCTCCTCCTCAGAGTCGCCGCCACACGTCGTCACGTCCATCCCTTGTATTGCTTGTATCTTCGTCACCCACTGCATGAAATCATTCTCATCTATTAGACCGTTACCTGCAATGAAAACAAATTAACTCTTAAAAGTTAAGTGTGTAGCTGAATAGTCGATTTTTTCTCTTCCGTGATGGCCATGTTATCCATTGACGCTGCCCCACGGAAGCTAATTAAGACATCCAAATCTCGAAATGCGTGATTTGGGTTTCTGCTATCTGCTAATCGTTCCTACATGAGGTCTATATCAACTCCAATTTTCTAAACCAATGAATAAAAGCCGGTTTTTCCTCGTCTTAAAATATTATTCGTCAAACAATCAAAATGAGCAAGAGCGTGCTCCGTGACATGGTGACAGCCACCCGTTTTGGGAAAATGACCATGATCATTATATGAAAGAAGATAATAATATAATGTCTCTAAGCCATGATTATGAAGAACTGTAGCTGGAACTAAAATGGTATTTACAGGACCTCCGGCAGTCATCAGAGGTCTCACAAGACCACATTGTAGATTTTGAGTATTCATTACGAGTTACGTAAGAGAGTGCTATTTACATTAACAGGCTTGACCAAGGGCGGATCCAGGTTAGTTTTTCTTTTGACCATTCATAGTATTAGCTCTTTTTTTTTCATAAGTTGAGGCACCCGTTATAAGCCTTGGACGCGAGAGGCTTTTAGACCGCTCTATCTTTTTAGCATTACATATCATTGTTATCATGAAATCCTCTCGGCAACTTAAGACCGGTCCATTGTTGGCATAGCAGACCTCTGTACCCTCGAGGGCCAATTGGGGGGGGGGGGGGGGGGAGTGCCGCTTATTTGGAAGAAACAGCACGTGACTATCAAGTACAAAAACCATACTATAGTTTGTAACGTCTTGCAAAACGTGCTTACAAAATCTTACATGAAATATTAGGGTCAGAATAAGTATAGTACCTACTGAAACAAAAAGCGTACCGTGTTCCCAATGTAAAGCCCCGCAAAACATAAACAGTTACACGTTTTAACGACTTTCTTTCGTAATGTGTTTCGACATAGGTACCACCCCGAATAATGTTACCTTTCTACAAAAACCTTTTTAGGGTCACAGATAAAGATTTACGAGAAAATAAACGTATAGGCCACCGCCATATTATTAAAATAATATTAGATCGTGCCCAAATAATTTGTAACAAAATGTTATGTGACATTTAACAAAAGGGCTTTTAAGTCGTTAAATCTTAATTAACGCGGTGGCAGGAAGAGTCGTTAAAGTGATGACGTCAGCAGTTCTCTCCCTGCTCACAGCATTAGCTCCAGTTAATTATAACAGTCATTATCAATGTTTAGCTATAAAGTCAGACCTCGTCATTCATAAACTTTTATTGTTCTAGGCAGTCTTACGTTCGTAAGATATTTTTATGTTGCTTACTAAGATTACTGTTCATTCGTGGTAATAAACTAAAATAATTATCCCTGTATTTAATTCGGGGTTCATTTAGAACTTGTGCAGCTATACCGAAGGTAATTTATTTAAATTTATACAAAACGTGGCAGATGTGCAAGCACTTTTAAAGGCAGCGAGGCTTACGGAGACAAGAACGAGGGAATTTAGCGGCACCTGTGGCTGCGCTGCACCTTTATTGTCTAGAATTTCTCCCGAAGAAGCCTTTTATTCAAAGTAGGTCTCTTGTTTTATTTAAAAAGATTAAGATTATCTTCTTAGCTCATGTGAATGTCTTGAATCTTCATACAGTTAGCAGCTTAACTGTTATGAAATAAATCTCAGCTCTGGACGTGATATATAGCATTAATGGATGAATTTTATATCGTGTTCAGAATAACCTCGTGAAGGCTTGGATACAATCTGATTGGATCAAGAGATTATCAGGGTGCGATGCGATAGAGCGGGCGTGGCAAGGGGCTGCCCCATTCCCGCGATAGCGGCTCTGAAGCCCTGAACTGTCTCGAAGTAATTTAATATGTTTTACGTGTTTCCATTCTTATCTTTGCTTACCTGATAAGACAATCACCAATCAAACAGGAAATTATGACCGACTTCCCAAAATTGCATATCAAAACTACGACAACATCTGCTATAACTGTAGTTTTGACATACAGTTGTGTTCTTAGTAGAAATATAATATTACTACCTTTGCCCGGCGGCTCCGCCCGTGTGGATGTCGGTTATCACGTAAAGTAGTAATGTCCTTCTCCATATCCCAGGCTATATCTCTGCCAAATTTCATGACAATCGGTGCAGCGGTTTAGGCGTGAAAGCGTATCAGACAGACAGAGTTACTTTCGCATTTATAATATTAGTAGGGATAATATAAGTAGCGTGAGTATTTAGCTTTATACATTTGGCAAGATGTTCGTATCTAAATAATCAATCAATAACCCTCGGGACATGTCAATTGTTTTGTTTATGTACCTACTGTTGTACATACAAAGAAAATAAATAGTAAGTTAATATTACGGTCTTTAGTAGCAATAAAGCCAAGACATGCTTTATTTATATGTTTTGTTAGCCACCATAAAGCCGACAATCACTTAGTTTACGTTACGACGCAAGTCTGCAATAAGTACTAAAAGTTACTAGTTGGAGTATATCTGGGGGCACGCAAAGTAATGAAGTAAGTTGTATAGCCAATGAGGTACTCCAGTGGTGAGTGATGAAGTAGAACTTTATCAATTACGTCACAACCACTTGGAAAAGCGCAGGTAACGTGAGCCAGTAGGTACCGGCAGGGTGAGGGTCGCGCGCGCCGGATGCCGCCGCCTTACGCGCGCACGCCATTTTACAATAACCATCTAAATTAACTGCCTCATCGATTTAATCAGGATTTGTTTATTCATGCTGTACTATAAAATTTACTGGCTCACGCAAATTTGTATTCTAATGAGGCAAATAAGTAGATACCTACCGAAAGTTTTCATAGTCCCTGAATATTTCTGCGCCAACATTCTTTCAGCAGTAACTGAATTTGTCGCGATATGTCAACGTAATGTATACAGATTTTAATTGTAACTGTCTGCTGCTCTCTGTACGCTTCGTAATTAGCAATTTGTAGTCACAGTACATTGGCTGACATAAAACAGTGCAATATCTCAGCGAGTTTATTGTATGTCAAAAAACATGTGCTATGTTGGCAGAAATTCAAAGTGAAAATAAACTATTTTAGTATAAGTACGTAGTTATTTAGATCCATGCACTTACATCTGGACATTTTACAGCATGTTTAATATACAGTATCGTCACCACTAATGAGATCGTAAAAACAGTTATTTAGGTATTAAAAATACATACCCAACCCTATCATCACATTTGTTCATTCTGGAGAATCTGAAGCTGTTTTGTTAGCAATTTCTACTCTACCATGATTTCGTTCCAAGGTTAAACGAAAGAAATTGCGCCTACATCAATGATATTATCGTCTCAAATTTTCATATAAGGTTCCGTAACCTCAAAAAATGTATGTATAATGCGTGCGTGCCTCCCAAATGATATTGAGTCATAAAACACGACGATCTTCATAAATATTTATTTAAGCATATAAAGTTGGATCAACTTGTTAAAGAACACAACTTGTTGGTAATAATTTTGTTAGCTTTTTATAGAAAAAACCTTTAGCTCAACTTGTTTCTTTTGAAACGTGTATTTTACGGAAACCACATATTGTTATAAAAAAAATCCCTAAATGTCTTAACGCAGAAGAGTTGGTAATTATACCACCTCGACTGCGTTAATATATTAATAGATAGATAAAATACCCTCATAATTCCATGATTTCCTATATAACATAGAAGATAAAGGCGACCCTGTCTGCTATGATCGACAGGCCGATCGGTGGCGGGTCATTTGCGAGCAAACGGCACCGATTTACGCCCATCGCTCCATTACCAACTTTGATGGACTTCTTGCATGCGAGCTGAGCGTGGGAAGTAATTTTCATGACGTAACCTCCGTTGGCTAGCCAACGGAATAGCACATTAGAATAGAAACAAGCACTGTGTGACTGAACAACGTCAAATTTGTAGAAGATTGATTACTACCTTACTCTTGCACTGGTAACGAGAATAGCTCATGTCACGGTTAAAATAATTGCAGGGTCTACTGTTAAGGGTGCGCCAGATGTATCCGAGGAGGTTTATAATAGGTTTGAAAAAGACGTGTAAGAACACCAACAATTTATGAATTAGAAGAATCACCAGAATTAATACATATTTGTGGTTGAAAAGTTACACTAACGTATAGGTCCACACTCGATAAGCCTCACGCGAGTGACATATTACAATACCCTGTAAAGATACAGTGCTGATCTCTAAGTGCAGGTACTGACCAGTTTTACTGGCGTCTTTGATGAGCTCAGCGATGAGGTCGTCGTTGACCGTGATGCCGAGGTTGCGCAGCATGAACTGCAGCTCGGCTGGCGTGACGTGCCCATCGCTGTCGCGGTCCAGCAGGCCGAACGCCGTGCGCAGATCTGAAACAACGCATTTGACAGTTAGTTACTTGGTGATTTCTGCTGTGTGATCAGTGATGGTTTGCAGTCGGTGCTTTCAGTAGGCTGAGTAGATATTGACTGACTGACTGAGATGAGCAGTTGTGGCCCAGCGGTAACGCTCACCACTTACGAGTTGTATTTGGCTTGTAAGTTTAGACCAATGACTAATGAGCCCCAATTAAGTGGGAAGCGCGTCCTGGACATTTGCAATACCAGTGATGATTATTTCATCACCCCTGCTCTCAAAACGGTAAATGAACCCGGCATGTCCTGGCACCAAAAATTTGAAGACATGTAACATCCACCTACCCGCACTGGGTCCGCGTGGTGGTTTATGGCCCACTGCCAGTAGGCCTGTATCCCAGCGGTGGGAACATTATAGGCTAATTATGAGTAGAGCTTATCGTTAATATGGGATTAAAGATTCTTGAGTGATTCATTATAATGGATATCGTGGCCATTTATTATTTTCGGTTTTTGAGACACAATATTTCATAGTACGTAAGCAACAGACACTCAAGTTTAGAAAACTTTCTAGTGTTCAAAATATAGCTCAAGAGCACAAACAAGTAAGTAGGACAGAAAATACTTCCTATGATGTAAGTGTTTCGTAACAGAATCAGGAAAATGGAACACCCATGTAAAAATATTGTAGCTCGTAGCTATTATGTCTCAACCCCTTTTACTTGTTCCGTGTGGAGACGAACATTTTTGGCTATATTGAACGCAACAACTGAAAAAGACGGAAGCATAACTGGTACTTTTTTATGTTCAATCGATAAATACACGAAACCCTGCTACCACGTAGCATTAGCGAAATGTCTTTTCATTTCATGCTACAAAATAATGCTACGGCGTATTAGCTAGACTCCCTTGCATTTCAAGTTACAAGATATGGCTACGACGTAGTAAAATACGTTTTTATTACAAGTTGTAATGCGCAGCAGCTATTATTAAATTTAAACAAGTGTAAATAAAGTTAGGCGTACACTACCATAGTGATAAGTGTAAGATTTCAGGTTCCAATTAAATACAGAGAAGCGTACACAATGTTGAGTACCAGGTTCAAGCCTCTACGGAAAATCAAAGGAAATCGCAGCGAAGTCCAACCAAGCTATTTAATATGCGCCTGAAATTATATTTCTCCAGAGCTATGAGTCTTCTCGCAGACAACGTTTGAGATTAATTCAGAATTTTCACAGAGCTTGCGAAAATAAAAAAGGTTACCTTATGGCTGGCGGAAAACATGGCACATAAAAAAGTTAAGGTACCTCCCTAACGTATCTACGTGAATCTTCAATACGTGTACGCAAATACGTGCTGAAGTTGACACGAGAGATACAAGAGCAAACATATGTAATATAACAAATTATACGGAGAAACGCCACATAGTAAGATTGTGATAAATTTCATGAGGTACTTACAGAAATCATTACCCCTATTCAAAGCCATCACAGTTACAATATTATTACAATTAATTCACAGGTTCGTTATATTTTGTAACTAGTATTTTGAACACATCTTACGTTTATCGTCACTTTAATCTAGATGTGCTATCGCTATCTACAACATGTTTTCACTAAATTTGTCGTCTCGTCTCGTCATATACATACCCGGCGATATTGACAAAAGATTAAACGCTGTAGCGTGTACCTGTTTTATCTCAGCACTAAATTATTTTGAGCCATTGCTATCTAGATAAGAGTTTAGAAAGAACACATCAACAGACAGACACATATGTAGGTAGGTACAAAGTTAAAATTTGGAAGAACACTCTTGTGAAACAAACCATAAAAATGTCGGAATTGAAAATATGCAGTGAGATACCTCGTTTATTTTTTTAAAGGAAATTGATTGCGCAAGCCGTTTGCTAACTGCAAGTAACTTTTGACGTTAAAAATATGTTGGTTGGTATAAATAGTAAAATATTATTCGGCCCTGCCTTTCACTGTATTTTTATTATCTAAATTGTATTGGTAATCCTTTCCTTTTTGGCTTTTCCTCTTTCCATGTTTTGTTAAACGAAGTTCTCTAACGCAGCTTGCGGTAGGAGGGAAATTGTAGAAATCTTCACGTAACGAAAAGGCATTAAGTATGCGACTTTTTATTATAGGTATATAATAGACTGAGACAGAGAGAGAGTGAGATAATTTTCATGGTTTTTGAGCTGGTGGCGGTGAAAGTGAGGAAAATCCGAGATGGCGACTGCGAAAATTTAAATTTTTTTCGTCATGGGTGTCGTTTTAAGATTTTCAAGGGTGCTAAAGCCGACTATCGCTAGCCGATATAGCCGGTTTCTAGTCTAACCGGGTGTAGTTGAATAGCCACTCGGTAAGAGTGCTGAGGCCCAAAGTGAAGTCAAAATAAAGTTTAAATATTTTAAAGATAGAGTAAGCAACGATACTTTTTAAGTTGAAGAAAAAGCGTAAGGAACTTCGTTCCTGACGGGCTCCTCCTGGCCCCACGGGCTTTTTTGATACCTAGGAGGTATGAAAAACTGTAGTACTTACTGCAAATTAATTAAAACAGTACGTACCTCAGTAATTATTCCAAGTGGCTTCAAAATAAAACTACTCTAGAAACATTATGCGTAAACTTGACCATTCTTAAATCTTTTTTATGTCATTTTCAGATAGCTTATTACGAGCGGTCGACATGACGTCATTTCCGAATTCTATACTATATTAAGCGGAGACATCTATCAGACTACTCTTCATTTCAATGTCCCTCCACAATGACGATTCCTACGTGGAAACTGAATTGTGAAAGCACCCATTATGTTTATAAGAATTGGTGACGGCGACAGTCGTGCGTTTTTTTGCGTTTCTTTTCTAATTTTAAATCATTTAAATGTACGTGAATCATTGTTTTACTGCAATAGGCAGTTAGGCACACTTTACGACGTAGGTACAAACTTACAAAGTGAACATTAAGAACATCGTAAAAGTCAATAATCGCTTAGCAACTCGTTAAATTAGAATACACATTATGTAGAAATGCTTGGTGATAATGACGGCTGACTCTAAACACTGTATTATTCCCGACGTAACGCCTGTTCCAGAAATATCACCCACCTATACAATGTTCTACGAAACGAGTTTTTTCGTGACTCCGATTCAATTTCTTTGATTTACTTGATTATTTTAAAAGTTCCTAGTATTGCAGATGCTAGTGCTCATCGGTATGTTACGAAGATAGAGATGACGAGGAACAATAATGTTTTATACGTAATAAATAGGTAGGTAGTTTCTTCTACATTCATAATACATTCAATATGGCGTATGACCGAGAATTCGTATAAGAACTATAATAACTACATACAGAGGAAACTGCTAGTGACTGATACATTCAATAAATTTAAATGCCGCTGTTTCAGAAAGCTTGACTAATTTTATTGTATAAGTCAACTTATTTTTATTTTGGTCAACCAAACTCAAATGAGATTTAAAAGCGGATATAATCCGAGACTTGATCCTGTGTTCCAAAGATGGTATTACGTGTGGCTATGAAGTTGGATAGGAAGTACATGTAGACAAACACTACGTAGGATAGGTACAAATGTATACTAACAGATTAAATGTGACTGATAATGTTCTTAGGGAAGAATACCAGTTGTATAGACGTCGTAGCTGATGTTTACATAGGGTAATGTTTTAGTATTGTTATCGAGTAAATACTGCGCTACATGTAAACATGTCAGTAATGAGTTATAATTATAAACTGGCAACCCAGCGTTTTGGACAAGTAGGAATAAACACAAGGAAGCTTTTCTCTAAAGGTTATGGCGGGAAATCAAGTACCTAGTTAGTCAGTTAACAGTTTCCAATGAAAATATGGACAATTCCGACATCCAGACAATGGCTTTTCTATCGTTCGCACATGTACAGTACAGGCAGATGATGTAATACAAAATTACAAATTCACCTAATATTACATATTACTTTTGTAAAAAATTCCGTGACGGTAGTTTTCAGACCGACAAAGCCTGTTGACGAAGATTTAGTAAAGTCAATTACTCAATGCGTCAACAATCTCCACGGAGGTGCTGATAGATAAAGGATAAAATGTGTCACCGTTTAACTGTACGGAACACAAATAAAAATTTTCAAACAGAAAATAATTAAAAAAAAAACGTCGACTATTATCGTTCTTGCCATTATTAAAAGTTACATTACCTACGTTAAGTAAGACATGATATCCACGAACATTGATTTTGTTGCCACTACACTCATTATTTGCTACAAGACTCCTATCAAAAACAACAGTCCAACTAGTCCAAATATTTTTTAGTAGAAATGTCAATAACATCAATGTCTCCAAGACATGAAACACACGTTATTCAGAAACACGATCATACGAAGACAGAACTATAATTGGCAACTCGATTACCGCTGGAAAGTTTCATCTTTGAGAAACTTTGCCAGTTGCAAACGTACTTTGTGTCAGCGTCTATGATACCAAGCGTTATAAGAATATAAAAAGGCAACCAGTAGAATCTTCGACACTAGAAAGTTTATAAATGCCAGTGAAAACAGTTTTGAAAACCACTCACGTTTTATAATTTTCCCATAATTTACGAGTACAGTCTCTTGATTATCATATTCTAGTTCAAGTATCTACGATTTGAAAACGTATCAAACATGAAACTTGAAATTTAAAGTGATGTCAATTGAAATTACGATTAAACATGCATGATACAATGGGTACTTTGATCCACGTGGCCTCCACGTATACATTAACCTTTTATCCTATTCCTGATTTCCTACTAATAATATTAATGTGAAAGTTTGTATGTTCGGATGTTACATGTTTTTTTTTTGGGTGGGAAGTCATCAAATAACTTCTCCCGCTCTGGGCGGAGCGGGAGGGCGTGTCAGACTTTTACTGACTTTGGTCAGTAAAAGTCCCCGGGTCAGAAAAACCCACCCGTGTTCCCTCGGTTGCCTGTGTTGTTACTCAATCACGCAAAAATGGCTTAACGGATTTAGAAGAAAATTGGCACACAGATAGATTATAACCTGCATTAACACATAAGGATTATACTTTTCATCCCGGTAGTAGGTACATTCCCGTGGGACAACTTTGGACCAACACGCGGGTGAAGTCACGGGCAAAAGCTAGTTATTAATAAAACTAAAATGTTCGCAAATTTCACTGCAGCATTTTTATTTAAGCTTTATTTTAATCGCGTCATTAAGTACTAATTTATTGATTTAATCCCCGCCCACTCAGTAGCCATTAATCAGTTTGGTTTATCGTTGATTACTTACTATTAATAAAACATCTGCAATGACGACTCGGGTCTTGGTACCGTTCGTGTTCAAATAAATCAGCAATTAAACACTGTCATGATTAGCTTATCTGTTCGTGGTTGATGAGATCTCTCTATAAAGTCATTGAATGTTTCAACAAACAAAAGATAATAAGCTCGTAAGTACGACAGCCAAATATATTGTGCGTCATTCTTCCTTTTGGGTTTGCAACAAGATAAGATTTGATGCTCACCATGTCATCGCTTTTATCGACCAAGAAATAGTAAAATCCTATGCACCAAAATAAAAGATTGTATTTAGATTGCGTTAGTTTACTAAGTTTTTACTGACGTCAAAACGTATATATAAAATATTATTGTATACGACGTGACAATGCCACCTTTTATAAAGAAAGTAAACAGACAAAGATGTAAATTGTATCCAATGTAATGGACGTTCATGGAAGTGACGACAATAGATCTGATTGATGTCAAACAACACAAAGGTAAACACCGCCTAGCTCTAGCAGAGCCACCAAACTGCCAACTAGTGTGGGTGGATGAATCGATCATACAATTAGCCCAAACCCACATTTTTTAGGTCAAACCATGAGGCGAAAAAATGTAAACATCAATTAAAATATCAAGTTATGACGAGCTTCTAATAAAAACCACTAAAGATATAAATATAATGTAATATTTTGACTATAACTCAAAACTAAATAAGATTTGTTTTAATATGAAACAGGAAAAATACTTTAAAGCAAATCTTCGGGAAATATGTAATTGCGAGTAAGAGGAAATTGTGAAATAAAAATAAATACTTACATCTGAAAAATGGGAACTTTTTGTTTTGAATAATATCCAAAGTTTTGAGTAATGTTCGCTATTTACAAAGTTCTGTCTTGCCCCTGTCGCTGTTGAAACTTCAAAAGTCGGTGATATGATGAATAAAATATGAAAAGTCATAAACACTCACTGTTGAGCATGGCTTCGCTGGGCGCCGGGACTACGGGCCGGTCGTCCACCGGCGACTGTTTCTTCTTATTCTTTTTCTCATCCTCCTGCTGTGAATCAAACAGTGCACTGTTATCAGACATACACACGATTATCAACACTATTTCACAATAAACGCGATCTGGCTGCACTGCCAACGCGCAGTGATTATTAACAAGTAATGTAAGAAAATAATGCTAACTGATACTGATTTTTTTTTATCAATTTGCTTCTGTTATCAATCTTGTCATACGTTTTATCGGACTATTGTATGATCAATAAAGCGTGCTTATCTACTGAAAATAATAATAAGTTTGTCTATATAGCCATGGCGTGAAATTAATGATTTAGGGAGGGGTGATGGGACGTACATGACTCATTCTCGTCGTGATTATAGTTACGTCGTCGTCGTCGCCGGCCTGCCAGCGCCTGTGGCTGGATGTAGTCGACTCAGAGAAATGGACTGTTCTGGCGGACGCAGACGCTGCACTATTTATAAGCACATGTCATTACCATTGTGATCTTTAAATGTAATACGTTACTACTGCATTTGGCTCCCAGCTCCGACATGTCTACCTGCCCACCTATGCTAGATACATACAATGTTAATAGACACGTAACGCCTACTTAAGGTGAAATACTACAGGTCCAATTTTTTGCAAAAAGTCTGGTAGAATAATCAAAATATTACTAGTTAAGACAATTTTCACAAAATATTATATTTCATGTTTGAACATGGGACAAGGGCAGGAATACGATGACCTGGAGCGAAAAAAAAAGTATCTAAACAATTCATTCATAACATGGAACAATTCAACAGCAAAACATGACCGGTTATTTATTGCACCATGTAGCGCCATGAACATTTCACATATCCCTGAAAATATAAAAGCTGTGTCTGTATAACATTTATGACCCCAGTCTACGGCTTGGCCTGCAGCGGTTTTGGAAAAGATTGACCATAATTTTGTAAACTTCCAAAAATGTTGCCCTCTTGTACTGAGAGCAGGGTACCTACTGCAACTTTGCACACTATGTCTCCCATGTAACCACTTCGGGAACTATCCATGAAGTATGCAGGCTATAACCTCGACATAAAGGCGCGTAAGTACCCAAGTTCCGCGGAACCTTCTGAGAGTTTTACATAAAGTGTTGGAATCGTCCGGGAGAGAGTACGTCGCTTCCGGGACCTTGAGAGGTGCAATAACGTTGAGATGTGATACTTTCGCACTTGTATTTTGTATGGGTTGTACATTTTTATTTATTTTCATGCATATTGTTAGTTATCATTTCTCTGTCTCTGACAGCTTTTTCGTTAGGCTGATAGTTACCGTCTGTAGGCACCTACATACAGGATTAAATTTTAACCAGTGAGGAAACTGTAACCTTGAATTCAGCATATGATTCTAGACTAGGCGTAGAATTCTCTTCATCGGTAAAAAAAAATATGTAAGCTATTCCACACATATTGACCGCGTAGGTAAATGGCGTAAATAAGCTTTTGAAATGGATGACAACTACCTAAGTTAAATAGACCTTTGGGCAAAGATTTCGCTATGAATGTCAGAAATCTTTCTTCTATTTAAGTAAGTACCAATTGAGTTTACAACGAGACATGAGAGAGAACTTTGTTACCGAAATATTTAGTAGATATACGTAAATTACTGTGAAGCTATAAAATCAGTAGTAGGTACTAAAACTAAAGCAAGCTGCCATATTTTACGATTGAATAGTGCATTGTTGCGGTTTTAAGTACTAGGGTAAAATTGACGATGAAAAATATGTTGTGTCTCTAAAGACACAAAATATTTTTATTTTATTTTTCCTAAGAAACCAAATGTGATATCTGCCTTCATACCTGCGATGTATGGCTAAGAGTTCATTTTCATAGAAATTGCCTACTGCGATAATATGCAATGAAGAAAAGAAAATTAAAGCAAGAAGCGTCGCATCTAATGAAAAATTCGTACCTACTTATCTCCGTGAGGAACAAACACAGATTCATTTGTGAAAATGCTAATACGTTTATTTTTGGAGTTATGGCATTTTCCATTTGATCCACGTTTAGTGTAATATTTACAATAATAAACTATTTATAATAAATTAGAATTAGGCATTCCATGTAACCTTGACATAGCATGCGCGTGATCACCGCGCCTGATGCCAATTTGTTCATATTGGCTGATAACCATGCCAAATTGTAGTAAGTGAGTTGTGACGACCTAATTAAATACAAGCACAACGTACTCATAATCAATGAGAAAACATGCTTTTATAAACAAACTAACACCGATTGAGAAACTGCGCTCTTCGGTAAAATTTATTTTATTTGGTTATTACGGCACTAAATTATTTATGAGCAGATAATGTTAATCGTAAATCATAATAACGGATACAAATAGCACAGATCTATACGAAAGCTCACTAGCATTGACCCCAATATTTCCTAAGCGATTCATGAAATTAGATTTTTCATAAAGGAAACGTATTCTAAATAAAAATAAATGCGTAATGATTGATAGAGAGATTAGAAGCATCAGGCATGGTGGGATGCGAGTGTGACCGAGTGGAGTTCGCATTGAAATAGCTCGTGTCGCGGTTGGCACGGCGTCAATTTGCGACGCGGCCAGTAAACACCTCCCGCTTTGTGAAAAAATGCGACATTCCCAACTCTCTGTAGGTAAATAAACCGAAGCTGTGATGTATCAGGCTCTAAGATGACTAGACGACGTGCACGCCGCTTCAAAGAACACGTTAAATCAACCCGCTTCATTGTTAAACATCACTTGCACCGAAACAAGGCGATCCTAAAATTAAAACAGTTTTCCGAAAACGTTACAGATGCTAGATTGCGCACGAAAATAATTGTTCACGAATAATTTTAATTATAACACTATGAGGTATTGAGCCGCATTGACCCAATTGTACGGACTTCACAATAAATAGACAAAGCGCCTTGAGTGCTGGAGCTTTCTGATAATGAGAATTCTTATTTGATTTGGCATTCAGTGTACGGCGGCACTCCATTACCTACGTTTGCTAAATTAAACGACGATCTGACAGTGACATGAATACATCGTTTATCACATGCTACGAATAAAAATAATAAAATGTTATTAGTTCACACGAAAACATTGCATTTTCGACCTTTATATAGCTAGGGTCATACGGCCAATGACCATCTAGGTATAGAGTAAAAGACTGGCCTGATTAAGCCCGCGTCCATCGGTTTGTAGCACCTAGCTTAAAGTTACATGTTTGGCCCTTTGTAACACGGCAGCGCTGAGCAGCTCAAAACTTTCAAATAAATGACCAAAGCCTGCGGGGAATGTTTCAAATTACATAGTTGTGTAATGTTCACAAACATACGCTGCATACTTCCCCTCGGCGGCGGTGCTGAGCGACGCTTTGAAAGATTCCCAACATATCAGGCGAACAGACGAATGTCATAGGTATGTCCTCCAGGGATTCTTGGCGAAACCACACTAAACATTAAAATACGACTGTGACGTCGCCAGTTTATTTTGTTCTTAGTTACATTACGTAGCAGTGAAAGACCTTCGCTAAAGTTTCACCTAGAAAACAAACGCAGTGCAGAGTAGCCAGTAGTTACGTTATCTCTGATACAAAAACGACAAATGTTACGATTCCTACTTATTATTCAACAGATGTGATACTAATATAAATGAATAGGAATAGGAAGCATTTGATGAGAGGACAATGGACCCAATAACACAAGATTTTAAAATTAAATAAAAACTTACTTTTCTTCTGCTTCTCGAGGTAGTAGCCATGCCCTGTAAAGACAGAAATAATGATATTAACATTAAATAGTCTTCATTAAAAATCTGAAATGCCTTTGCCAGTCTTGAAACGATTATTCACACTTCACACTAAGAAAGTTCTGACAAATTAATTAAAGCTAAACATTTGTCTTGACGTAGCCGTGAAACGTCCACCACTACACTTAACTACTCCACCAAAATGCCATATACTCACAACTTAGAATAATTACTGGAATAACACCTGTCCTTATCAAACAAATGAGTAGGTGAGTAGCCATCTTAATGGGTTGTCAGTTACTTACATAATTAGAAAACGTGGACTTGATAACGAACTCTTTGAACCACTTTTAATTACCAGAGAAGTGATTGGATACAGTTTGTAGCTTATAAGTATTCGTGATACCCATATTCTCCAATATCAATCATTCTCGGGAACTTTGTGCTTTGTAAACGTGCGCATCCACTCAACAGTAACAAGTTAAAGCGAAACGAGCACTTCACAGTGATTAAAATTTCCAAAAACAATAATATTTTTCTCGTTATTATTAAAAACATTGTTTAGGAAACTGTTTGTAAACAAATCACGTACCTATTTAATCGTATGTTTTCCTTTATTTTTTTATTTCGTAACATTTTCGTGTAAATTATGTGACAATGGGTTATTTTGTAGTCAAATAAAACACGCTAATTAAAAAAATTAACGGACATATTTGACGATCACTTTTAACTATGTGTAATAAATAACATTAATATAGCAAGTGTTTTTTTTTTGGGGTGGGAAATCATCGAGTGATTTCTCCCGCTCTGGGTGGAGCAGGAGAGCGTGTCACTTCTACTGACTAAAACCCACCCGTGTTCCTTCAGTTGCCTGTGTGCCAGGAGCCGCGGTATCTCTTTCGAACAACCCGCACCCCTGACAGGCATCGGCCCTTGCGGGGGGCCCGCATCAGTTTTTGCTGACATCTCTTTGAGGCGCGCGTGGAACACAACGCGCCGTCGACCCAGGCTTGGTCCTTACCGGACAGTGAGCTACCCATTACTCGCCATCTGCAAGCCTGCGCCTACGGCGGCCGGGAATCGGCCTGGGAATCCCGACGCCCAGGGCGTCTCCTGCGAAGGCTACGGCCGTGAGGGCGCCTGTACTGCCTCTCCCTCACGTGCGCCGGCTCCCTCTTTGCGAACATCACTACTTCGCTGAAGGAAGTGACGGCTATCCATGCACTCTCGCTCCATACCATGGCCTGGACCAGGGTCGGACGCGAGAGATCGCCGCCGCCGATCGCCTTCACGAGGACACGGCGGTTCTTCGCCCAAGCCGGGTAGGCCTCTACCGTATGCTCCACCGTGTCCATATAGCAAGCGTTGATGATGGTTTAATTGCTTTTCAAACCACTATTTTCGTAATTCAAGTGACACTAAATGCTTTATTTCGAGGTATTCAGCTAATTAGCAGTCCCTTTTAAATAAACGGCTTATCGGGCAGATATTGTTCACTAATGTTTGTGAACATTCTCCACTACATTATGAGAAAGCTTTTAAAATATTAAACGACCATTTTACTAAATATTCCTTACACACAGGTTAATTAAAATGATTGAGTGTTTGGAAAATTGGTTGGATGAATTTGGAAAGTAGTATTCATTATGTAAAACGATTTTATTTAAGGTAACATTGTAAAATACCTCACTTTTATGGCCAATAAGAATTCATTAGTTAGGTAACGTTTGCCATAAAGTGATTCCGGCAGTTATTGAACGAAAATATTTTCATGGCTACTCAGGTTATGTAAATAACATCCTGCCGGGTCATAATTCATGGTACGCACCTACTTTTTAAATTGGCCTTTTTCCAAAATAAACTTCGGAAGATTATATATAAAATACGCGAGTACCTACAGCTACAGTAGCCACTCAGTGTTTGTGAGATTTCTGATTTATTACACCTAAAACTTGTGTTTATATTGTTGATGTGCCTTAATAATAAATAAATAAATAAAACCCAAAATGCTAGTATATTTTTTTTTACAATGTACTTTAACTCGCATTATATTGAGCTCGAAGAGGTTGCATCAATTTCTACTTAAACGTAATAACGTTTAAGTAGAAATTACACGTTATGTCACGTTTATTGTAGCAATAGCTTAAAAGTTATTCTCGTAAGCCGTAACACGTCAAACATATTTCTGACCATTAAAATAACGTTACACGTTCTAATATTAGAAGATATAGGTACTTCCTGTGCACACAGATGTCAACGACCTTCTATATGTGGGTCAAGGTTATCAAACAAGGCGCCAGATCATTGTTATCCAGATAACTTGCGGTCTCCTAATTGATCGAAGTTATGAACGTCATTGATATTCCAAAGGTTTTTGAACTTTTACTCGCACCAAGATTACCTTATGAATTTTAAGTACGTTTATTGTAATACTTTTTATGAAACAGAGCAAATTTTCATGCATAATAAGCTACAAAAAAACAAGCCGGTAGTGGTTGAATTTTTTGTAAAAATATGTGAGTAGAAAGGACTTACGCATTTCGCGAATCGCTGTAACCCGACACGTATGTTCCGGAACATGACGTGCCCCCAGTGACAGCGCACATTCATCGTCTACTAGTTGCCGGTAACCTGGCCGTGTTCTTGATTTCGGAATAAGTTCCGATCAGAAATAGCAGGAGCAGTGGCCGAGTTCCCAATTGTGTTCTCTATTTTCTATTTATAATGTTCGAAGTGTACCGGCTGTTACGAAACACTGTCCAATTGCTATTCCCACTGCACAACCGGTAACGACTTACTAATACAAGTTATTTATCTTCAGTTTTACAGAGACGCGTGTTTCTATCTCATGCGACCAATTTGGATTCAGCTCAACATAACAAATCCTACGCATTTTTAAAAAGGTTCATCCACAACGTACGTAGTGAGGCCAAATGAAAAATGCTTCACGTTATCTGAAATCATAATTTAAATACTAAACAGATGCCACACACTTTCGAGTATTGCCACGAAAATAACGTCAAGTGCGAATTGAATACGCGCACTGTGATTCCGTAGACTCGATGAATGAGACCCTTCTACGGCGTAGGCCCTCTACGTCGTAGTCCCTCTACGCGTAGAGCGTCTACGCCGTAGAGAGGTACGACAGGCTACATAATAAATCATATATAAATGGGTATCCGCGATGTAAAACAATTATAGTTTTGTTTTCCTCAAACTCATCAATAATAATTATGATAATATCCCCATTTCAATGTCTACAAGTAGCATTTATGACCATGTAGTGTAAAAGACAACTAGACGAGAAAGTGTCAAATGTTCTCTCATGGTTTGGTACTTGGGTTTCTACATTCTGAACGAAGCGCTTACGAAACTCTAAAACTAATAATGTGCGAGAAGCCACAACATAAATCACTTTGATTTTAGAATGCTTTAATGTTTTGAGACATCGAATAGGAATGCGGATGAACAAGACTTTAGAACTTTTTGCTACTTTCACTATTACTCATTTATACAGGATAAGTTTTTATCCAGTGCGCAAACTATAACCATGAATTCAGCATACCATTCTAGACCACTAGGACAAAAAAATTACACCGGTTTTATTAAAAAAAATCGGCTGTTTCATAGAAAAGTGCAATATCTACGCAGTCAAAATGTATGGAACAACTGAATTTTTTTTGTATTACCGTCGAAGAATTTCTGCGCTAGAGGATCTAGAATGATATTATGCTGAAATCATGGTTACAGTTTGCGCACTGGATAAAATCTTATCCTGTATAGGAGAAAGAATCATTCAAGTAATTTCCAGTATCAGAAGAAAAGCCTTAGAAGCAAACCAATCAGTGGTCTCGTAGCAAACTACCGGTTCGTAGCACTTTATTGTCCCTAAAAACCGCTACGACAATTTGCTACGTCAAACGCTACGGGTTACGTCTGATGGTTACTCTCCGAATTAACTTTTGTTTTTCCTCGAAATGAGTTGAAGTAAGCTCGATAACATTCAAAGTCTTTCATATTTTAATGCCAACAATATATTACGCGGTTCTAGGGGAAGAGTTCGAAAATGATAAATAACTGAAATGTAACATTGATGAAAGAGCTAAACGAGCTTTTACAAGCAGTAGCTGCTTCTGTTAGATACAAAATATAAGGACCAAACTATAAGAAAGACTGAAAATGAATCGACGGTCATAAGTTGATACAGAGTTTGGGCTAGTCACCACGTATAGTTGTTAGGGGCGATTAATTCAAACATGAACACAACCCCAAGTTCCTCGAATGCCCTGCAACTTGCGTGATATCAGTTATTCTAGCTGACAAATACTCAGTGCATCGTAGTATAGGTGCCGGTGAGCTCCTAAACTGGATCATTCGTAATTATCACGGTTTGGATTGGAGGCAAGACATGATAACGTCAAAAATGTAGCAAATTAAGATCTTTGTAAGAAATAGTTAATTCGGTAATGAATACGTATAAATCGACTAAAATGTAACTATAAATAAATACAAATTTTCCAAATACCGTAACGAGGGTCAGCATTTTGCGGCACCATCGCAAACTAACCAAGTTTCACGATAACCTTCCAAAAATTTTATGACACAGCGCGAATATCGGTCGATAACTACAAGAACAGTCTAAGTAAACACACAATTTAGTTCCAAATAGTAGGCTTGTAATACTCTGAACAATATGCAAGTTCTATTAGCATACAAACTGCTAAGTATGGCGGACGAAGACGCGATCAAATGAACCTTTTCATAAAATGTAATAACTTATATGAACGTAACGTCGTCAAGTTTAAGGCTTTATCGGAAGTTCTTTATGTTGATTGAAGAAAGCGCGTAGCAAGCGGCACGTCACCGATCGATGCGGTCAAACCGTTGGACCAACCTTGCACCATGAATACCACACGTAAATATACCTTCATGGATTGACAAGTAGGTTTTTACCTTATACCTATTTGTGAACATTGTCTCCCACATGGTAACAGGTACCCATTATAATCAAGACTTCTTTGTGGAGCTGAATAGGAAGATTATTTACTAACATTACTTAATCAAAATTATGTTTGTTATCCACTACTTTTATATGTAGTTAGTGTCTATTCTTCTTATATGTAACAAGGTTAACTTTTAAGTACGTATAGGTACTTCGAACAGAAAAAAGTTATATTTTTCCTGATAGTTTTGTATGTTTTATTAACTCGCCTCAACTTTGATGCTATTGGGTTATATTAAAAATAAAAGTATTAATTAAAATCGAAGAAAACAAACATCACACCTCTACTATTTCAAATAGCTTCGGTCAACCGACACAGCTACTGACACCGGCTCGCCGGCCGCCGCATACGAAATTATAAACAAACCGCACTTACTGCAACAAACCAACTTACTGTCTCACCACTATATCTTCAGAATAATTCCTCAAAACTTTCTTTTTGTCCGAAGCGTCTCAAAGTGCCACTGTTTCACAACACAGGATTTTCAAGAAAACACCAACACTTTCAAAGATCAACGAATGCATTTGTTATTTGTGCAGTTTAGTTGTAAATCCGGAAATGCCATCGGTTAGAATAGCAAGTGAATATTAGTTTTGTACCTATGCCTTGTGGTGAGGAGTGGTGCGAGTGGCGCGGCGGGTGTGGCGCAAGCGGTGTGAGCAGGCACGAGCGGAGCCGGTGGTGGCCACGGGGTTGCTGAGCAGCACGAGCCGGTGTCGCGCGGCCTTTGTACGTCGCACCAGGCGGGCGGTTAATGCGCGGGTATTTCTGTAGATCACAGCCATCGGACAAATCGCGACCGTGCGACCCGGCCTCAACGAGCACTCTAATAATAAACTTGTTTATATTTTTTTATTCCCTCCATGACTTTTATTCTGATTCCTCACTGATGTCCAGCGGTGGACGCCAAGGCCTCGCTCCTCGACCTCGGAGACCACGTGCGCCTCAAAATAGACCGCAACGCGACACTCATCTTCGATTCTCGTAATTTATCGAGAACGGTTTGAACGTATCGGCGCCAAAATGAGTTTTGGATGATGGCGGGGTGTCATAAAGAGTAAATGACGAGTAACTGTGTAGGTGTCGGTCGGGACGCGTGGTGGGTACGTACCGAGATCGTGTCAGAGAGCGCGGAGCAGAAGGCGCTGAAGCCGGTCTGCGCGGGGGGGGTGTCTGGCGGGGGGCTGCCGCTCGCCCGCTCCATGGCGTGTGCGGCGTGGCGGACAGTCGGCCAGCACTGCCGCCTGCCGCCGCGCACTAACCCTCGCCTTACATAAACCGCGCGGCTTGCCCGCTGCTCGCTCCCACCTGTCTGTTGTCGCTACGTTTTGGCATCACATGCGAACCACAACAATAACACTAAATAATTATAGAAATACTATTTTAAGCTCACTCAACGCCGACTTAGAGTAATTTGTAGCGCTTCATCTTAACATAGCATTTGATTTTAAGCAGTCACGAGAACCGACTGGGATGGTTATGTTTTTCTTTGATTTACACGTTATATTTCGAATCACTTCCACTCCCATTCATTTCATCGTTTCATCACTACATAGTATAAAACAAAGTCGCTTTCACTGTCCCTATAAGGGATATAGCAAGGCATCAAAATCCGTTTGCTTAGTTTTAAAGATTTAAACATACATAGGGATGTATGCTTAAATCTTTAAAACTAAGCAAACGGATTTTGATGCGGTTTTTTTTAATAGATAGAGTGATTCAAGAGGAAGGTTTATATGTATAATACACCGACCTCCACGCGGGCGAAGCCGCTGGCAAAAGCTAGTAGACAATAAACCAAGGCTGTCGTGGATAGGTAGGTACCTACTTACATGATATTAGTAGGTAGGTGGGTAGGTAGGTTCCTGCGTGGGTTCATAATGAGTAATGACTTGTCAAGGGTGACCTGTGTTCGACCGAACTGACTTTGCCCTGAAACCGCCTTCTTTTACGCCGAAAACGTAATTGCTTTTATCGAAGGTATAATGTTTAATGAACTCTTGGTAAGCCACGTCACAGCAGTATCCAGAAAGGTCACATCTACTTTTAATAACCATAAACATACCTATTCCTACCTGTCTACATATTGACAGAATTTCTCAGAAATTCCAACGAGCAACGAAAACACCTGCAATAAAATCATACAATTTTTTAAATAAAACCTTCGGTTACAATCTGCCTACAACAGACAACGTAAATAATAAACTTTGTTTTGCCAAAAAAGTGCTATCCTGTATTCCCTAGCGCTGCAGCCCTGATAAAGAACATAACAATAACATTAGGATGGCCTTCGACCGCTACCCTTAATTTTAATCAGGCTTTGAACACAATGAAAACTGCTTTCGTTATATTTTATTGGTAAATTATGCCGCCTCATTGGTGTAGTTAGTTCACTCGTTTTATTATGAGGTCATGCAATAACCAAGTTAAAAGCGACTCTTTATAATGTGATTTGGGATATTTATTTGGATGAACGAATTTATTTTTGTAATCAAATACAGATTATCACGAATGGCGGCCGAGTTTATGTCGATGGAACCAAAGAGAAACATCAAAATTAGCTGTACAGCATTTAACAGCTTTGTAACCACACTCCTGTCCAAGTGATTTATCATACTCTTCAAGATAAACAAACACTTCAGTGAAAAATATTTAATTTCCAACTCGACTGCTGTAAATGCTCGGTTAAACACCTGTATACACACTTCAGTAATGTTTTATGTCGTCACGACTTTCCACAATAGTTCTTCCTATCTACTTTAACGGTTATAGTCGTACATACATATGGTACAATTTATAATTAAGTATTTTAAAATATTTGTAAATTGTTAAAGAGTTTTAAACGCATTACTTCGTACCTAAATAACTCTTCGTAATCATTACATTTAGTGGAATGTCTTGTATAAAGAATACGATAGTTTTCATTGCAGTTCTTATAACAGTTTTAAATCTTTTTTTATTGGCACAATGTGGGAGAGTAAAGAGAGTGGTCGGAGCTATGGATGCTGACTGTGGTATAGCGCTTTCCTTATTGGTATTCAGGTATTTGGTATCTATTTAATTATCCTTCATGGGGCTGAAACATAACTGAGTAAAGGTACACCTCTAACTCAACCCTTCGGGGAAGGGAAAACAGGCGTAATGTTATCCATTCATTGCAGAATACTTAACAAGACAAATGTTTAATTGTTCTTGTCAGAAACAACTTATGAACGTTAAGTACGCTACTTAGTTTATTAATCTAGCCTCTTCACATTGAAGTCAACTACGAGAACAAATACCGGAGATGAAATGATTTCTGTCAAAATACGTATCCCTTTACGAATTCATCCCTTTTCAATAAAAAAAATAGTGTTTTTAGGGTTCCCTATCTACCTGCAAAGGAAAAAGGTCATATAGGATCACTTCGTTGTCCTTCTGTTTGTCAATCGACCAAGACAAGACCCGTTTTCTCAGGAACACGTGGAGGTATGAATTTGAAACGAATATCTATCAATTACGTTGTCTACGATCCCTCGGAGCTCCAAATCTCCAAGCTGCTTAGTCAACGGAATAAAAAAATACGGCCATTTATGCGACATATTTTTTATGTACTCGCAAATAAATCAAAAGCTATAGGGTAATTCCCGCTGACCTAGAATTATTCAAGGCAAGAAGCAAGGACTCAAAACGGTAAAGGAAATATTCTGAAAATCGTTGATTTGTAGTTATAACACTTTTTTGTGATTTCACTCTTGCCGTTGGAGAATTGACCGTGACGTAGGTACGTCGATGCCAGATCATGTTTTTTAAGTAAAGAAACGGAGCCCGTTATAATGTCGTCCCCTCGACCCTTAAAATGGAAGGAAAGTATCTGTATGTGTGCACCGCTAAACGAGGGTGTAATTAGTCAAATAACGAAAAAAATCGAAAATGAAAAAAATACAATTTTCATAAGAGGCTTTGCAATTTAAGTCAATCGTTTTTGAGATATGGGATATTTTCGGTAACAACCACAGAATTAACTTAGTTCTTCATAGTGTTTTCGATAAATACTCTTATTATTGCATCCAATTAAAATCAATACTGTGCTTGAGTCAATATTCATCCTGCTTACGGAACCCGTCACTGTGCACTTAGCCGGTTTTTATTATTTTACTTTATCAGGCGAAATCCTGAACAGGTGAGTTTTGCAGTCTCGTCACAATAAAAGTTTAATAAACTTTTGTAGGTATCATCATATCAGCCCAAAGACGCCCACTGCTGGACATAAGCCTCCCGCAAAAGGGGGGATTTGCCATAATGGCCACGCTTGGCAGGTAGTAGGTATAGGTTATAGTTATTGGGCGAAAATGAGCTGCTGTTTTGTCAAACCTTTATTTGAGGATCTAAGGTAAACCCAAACGATCCCAAAATGACTGGTGTATGTATGGTAGGGTAAGCATTTATCCGGCACAATTCTTAAACCGCAAATGAACCAAGTGTAGTTTATTAGACGTGGGAATGGTATCCACAACCGCAAGGTATCGCGATCACACTACAAGACTATAAGAAAACGATATCTGATATGTTTATTTTATATAAATAATAAACCCGCCCGCGGCTTTGACCGTGTGGTATGTCGAAAAAAAAATAGTTTTTTTTATAGGTAGGTAAGTATCGTAGGTATTAACTTTTA
This sequence comes from Polymixis lichenea, assembly GCA_949091785.1. Taxonomy (NCBI): domain Eukaryota; kingdom Metazoa; phylum Arthropoda; class Insecta; order Lepidoptera; family Noctuidae; genus Polymixis; species Polymixis lichenea. Next base: position 10,756,780 of record OX420945.1, on the reverse strand, counting down.
TATCCTATTTATTAAAACACTGCTGTTTCGACCTTACAAACAAACACTTTTAACATTTTATTTATTGTACCTACATATAGCGTACAAAATAATATTTCAACCGTGGACGTTTTTGCAGAACTAAGTGGGACCTAAGTCTAAAATGAGTGACGAGATGAAAAGAAAAAACATTTCGTTCAATTATTAATTTAAAACCTACTTCCGTAGTTGAAAGAATTTTGTTGAAAAAACTAATAAGACAATGTTTTTTTATGGGCGTGCTATACACCGTGACATTTAAGTCGTCTTACAAAGGTGGTCCACTCAATGTATCCGACATAAAAAACCTACAGGCGCGATAAAAAATTCTTACCGTTAATTAAGATAATAGGTACTAAGAAAAATAAATAATGCTTTAGAATTATGAAACACCCTTCTTGTTAATAATGTTAACGTTACCTACCATAATATCATTACATTTCATCATTCATTCCATTTCCATAACAGGGTGTTCAAAACTACATCATGCGTCTTAGTGAATGATATTTTTAATTTTTTTATTATCCATAATTATGTCCAATTTTTTTTTGTTTTTTAAATAAATGATTAGTAGTAATTGGATACATGAAGTGGGCTGCCGTTGTAAGACGACTAAAATGTCACGGTGTATATATCACCATAATTATTTGACTAGACATGTGCGTTATTTACACAAAGGAACTTACAGCTTATTTTATTTACCTACAATCTACACCCCTTGCACTGTTAAGACTATATTGAAGAAAGATGATTTCCCTAAGGACTGCAGAGGTCTGACGGTAAACACAGTATAACAAAAAGCCGCAACATCAGAGTTAACAAATTCTCACACTTTGTTTGTTAACTATAGTGCAGAACTAGGGTTTTCAAAACAAGGTTTTATGTCTTTTACTATACAGGGTGTAAGAGAAACGCTTCCGAAAACGAAGACAGCTGATAGGGCTAGTGATTCTCGATACAGTACCATAAAAAAATCTAGAATTTTTTACAACTTTTACCAAACGTTTTTTAGCATTTTTTGCATACCATGCTGTGAGAATGGGTAAATGAACCATTATTTGAGATTAAACACATTTAAAAACGACCCCAAGTCCAGGCGGCAACCTTAGGTTTAGGCATCCTTTGTAAAGCGCCGCCAAAATAAAATAAGTAGAGAAAAAAAAAACATTACGGAAGCGCTATACGTTTTAAATTGATGCAAAATAAACAATTTAAGGCGAAAGGTTATTGGTATCTGTTTGCATTTAGGGTGTATATAACCTACGTTCTGGTTTCGGAAGCGTTCCCCTTACACCCTTTATTTATTTATTTATAACAATTGCTTGCTGCACTTACAGTAAAAACCAAAGCGCGCAGCAAGCCAACATCATAACAATTAACTAAAAAACTTCATACTAACATTAAACATAGATTTACTGCTATACACAAATATCTCAACACCTGGCGTCTGAGCAATCAGGGCGTTCAGCAGACAGAGTATATGTAGCGACATATTCGAAAACTAGAAAAGTGGCACATTTTTCTGATTAAGTGGCTATACCTAATGCATAGCGCGCACTGCGCTAAGTCGCGAGCGGTTTTAAACCACCGAAAAATGTAACGTGCCTATCATTCGTGGTGCGCACGTAGGGGCAAAGTCTAAATACTTAACCGTACTTTTGTACGTTCGATTTTATATTCGACTAGCAGCACCTTGCGGTTTCACCCGCATAAGTGTCGATCTCGTGAGAATATCGGGATGAAAGTATTCTATGTCCCTAATCCAGATTATGGTCTACCCATGTGCAAATTTCATCTAAATCCGTTCAGCCGTTTTAGCGTGAAAGCGTAACAAACAAACATAATAAAAAATCTAATCATTTCTCTAATGATATTATTTTAGATGATAACTCTACGAAATTCAGTCAACAGTGCGTGTTCACGCGCTGTTTAGCATTTTCTGCTATTTTAAAATCGTCTGCGTTTTATCGCAGTACGTGCTGAGCCTAAGTGATTGGTTGTTGCGCTACAAATTCCGGCTTTGATTCCCATCCCACACGAAATAAATATATGAAAGTAGGTAATTGTTCCGGAATCTCGCGTAAGATATTTTGTGTCACAAACCAAAGCCATAAACACATCTTAGTTTTTTTAGAATTGCCAATACAAGGTCTTGTAAAAGTCAAGCCAGTTCAGAAATAGTAACTAATTCAACTTATAGTTTCATGTATTTATATGTGTCCGTATGGATTGAGGAGCCATGTCTCAGATTTGAACGAGGGTACTACCAATATTTAGTAGTAAATTAGCAGAATTTGTAGCCCCGATCCTGGAATTTGTAGTAAAACCATTCAAAAGTTACAGGACGTCGAAGGTGGCTCCTCAATTCAGACGTCTGGATTGAGGAGCCACCTCAGAATTCGAAAACTAGCCAATGGATATTTCTGAAACTTTGGTAGGAATTAGTAGTGTTTATGCTTAATTTGTACAAAAAAAATAGGTTTTATACGGCTGAATTTGAGGTAGCTACAATGCTTTGATTTATCTGAAAAATCCATAAATTTCCCCGCGCTGTTTCTCGGAAACGAATGAAGCAATTAAAACAGATTTTTAGTATTATTTAGTAGTAAGTTTGTTTTAATTTGTAGTACTAAAATAAAACGCAAAGGCTTCATAATTTCGGTAACACAACACATTTTATCTGGCTCCTCAATCCTGACGGTCTATAAAAAACAAATGTACGTAGCTACTAAAGTAATTGATTAAATCGAAGTTTGATTACGCCAATATTTAGTAGAAATTTCTACTAAATATTGGCGTAATTAAAATTCCTCTACATTCAGTATTTCAAAGATATTAATAATTTTAACATTCCTTAAGAATTTTCTGTGTAGGGTGACCATAAATAATTCAAACTATGTTCATAAACAGAACTTTATTTACACATGATTTATTCTTCACCAAATCAGTACTTAAATAAAGAACCACAATATATTAAACACAAAGAATAAAAAAGAAAAATAAACTAAAAGTTTAAAAGATCAAATTACCTGTTTTAAAATGTCTTATCTCTAAACATGATCTCTATATTCCCTTATTCTATCATTAATTACTAGCCTTCTATAATCTTTATTTTAAAATATGTTTTCTAAATAAAGTCGCTTATTTTGACTGTCTGAGCGACCGCGCTGTTCTTCTAAAATACGTAACGGATTTGGGTGCGGTTTTCACCATCATTTATAGAATTTGTTTAGGAAGGTTTTTATAAGTAATGCCTACATTTACATTAAACGAAATCTTGCCGTTTTCTTATGTCATAAAAAAGACGGTTTTTAGTTGTGTCGGAATGAATGATTGTAATAAGTCTTACTCTTTTATTACTATAAAAATGTATACCGGGCAGAAATTCACAAAACGTGAAATCATTAAAATTTGACGGTAGGCAAAGAGATTCAATGTACTAATTTTCAATGTACATGTTTAAAACATAATCGTTTTTGTGTCTGTCTGTATGACCGCTTAGATTTTCTAAACTACAGATGGAAATTCATGTGGTTTCCACCATTATTTAGAACAAAATGATTGATTTATTGTTTATTTTCATTTTAATCAGAATCTATAAATGATACCCACTCTTACATATTTAACTTTCATGAGACATAATATTTATTATGTTTACTACTATATGTAGTCGAATTTCGTAGACGTAAAAACGTGCGTAGGTAAACCCGAGCTCGGTTGCAATTGGAAATTCGTTGGAGTAAACCGACATAATTAAAACAGTTAAAATTAGCAAACATATAAATGTTGTACAAATATTTATGTTTATAGGCACACAACCTGGTGTAGCATCGCTAAGAAACTCAAGCAATCTACGCCACCTATGTGGGGCCACGATACTTTCGCCACACTTCGCTCTGACAGCGGCCCACTGTGTGCTGAAGGATGAAAATCAGTATATATTGCAGTTGAACAACTACTGCGTCGAAGGTGATGGCCCTCTTCCGAAAGCTGAAGTATTGGAGATTATTAAACACCAACAGTATGATCCGTAAGTCGTTCACTTATCGTATGGTTGATGGTAATGAAGTTAACTGTATCTGCACATCTGCAATTGCTTATGCAAATGAACAATTTGTTAGGTATGCGTAGTGCTACGCTGTACTGAAGGTTTTTGAAAATGAATTACCGTAGTAAACCCTTGCTACGAAACGCCGTGCTACGCGCTTTCGTAGAACATGAACCTTCGTGTTTTAAAATCATGATAGAAGTCACAACAGCAAATTGAATCAATATCTAAATCGCCTTACATGGTACAAAACAATCCCAGTAAAAAGTGCACGGGTAATAAACTGAGGGACCGCTCCCAGCAGAGATTATGATCGACGTAAATCCGCGTCAACGCTACAGCACCACGATCAGTCACGTTGTATGGTTTCAGGATCACGAGAGCACATGACGTGGCTTTGTTGCGGGTCGCCCTACATCTCGGTGACGTCACCTGGCTTAACCGCTCGCTCTTGCCCACATCCTCGTTCGGGATATCAGGTAACTGTCTGTTGACATAAGGACGTAGGTGTAAGGAAGATTATGTAGCTTAAAAATCAACAACATATCTGTTTATGTTTTAGTACCTATCCAAGAATGAATTGTACTTGAATATCCACACAGAAACTTATATTATTTATTCTTAAGCTTCGTTGAAGAGTTTTCAACCCGAAAAAAATAGTGATATTAAAATATATAGAAAGCTCATTTTTACTGCGTGTAAATCGAAATTAATCTCGCTCTGCATTACATTATTATTTAAATATAAACCACATCTGCAGTTATTAGGGTAGGATAAGGTCACATTAATATTTAGATCGTCTAGTTCAGATAGATACTGTTCAAGTCCTTTATTGGGGGTCATCGACCACATTTCAGGTGAATGTACAATTTACGGGTACGGGTACAAAGATGTGGATTCAATGGAAACTTCGGAGCGACTGTTGTCGGGCACGCTCCGAATAGTTTCGTTGGACGAGTGCACCGGAGCCCTGGGGCCGTACCTAGCACCCCGGTATGACAGCGGTATGATGTGCGCTGTTGGCGACGGAGTCGACGCCTGCCAGGTACCGTCAGGCAAACTAATTAACTCTATTCATCTTCATTACTGCTTCGAAATATACCTAAATACAGGTGCAGTAACTTATTATAAATAACTATTAATTTTGGGAGGATAAACACGAGTGGCAACGTATTTAATTATTTACATAGGTAAGTAGATTACACCGATTTATCGACCCACTTGCATGGCGAGGACATCATTAACCTGCAAAGATAACGATTATATGATACCATTTGGTTGGATTAGAGTCTTATTAAATAACGAAAGTAGCTATCTATATCTGTCTAGAAACACTATACAAACAAAATACTTTCCCTTACCGATGCCGTGCCGTCGCGAGCGGCGGGAAAATGACATTAACGTATTGATGAGGCGGGTGAAAGGCTCGAAACTTAGAAATTCTACAGGATTGTACTGTTACCCTCGTTCTGCTATATTGTGGCTTTACTGACTAGAAGCAGTAAATTCAACTTTTATTTATATTTATTCGCCAATTTAGCAACGCAAACGACCGGGACGGTAGGATTAGCCAGTTTCGAAGCTCAAGTCAGGATTGCGAGGTATAAAATCATTTGTTATGGACTTTATCGAAATCTGTTTTGGCTGTAGATATTTTCGACCGTAAATCATGTGTCTGTATTTTTAATGCGTTAAGTCGTTTCGTAGCTAGTAGTCACACCAATGACTCTAAAGCCTCTTGACTGCTCATAAGGGCGACTCAGGCTCACGACACATAAATGAAATTGCACTTATGTTAGATGACAATATGAGAGGCCATTTTAGTTTTGACCAGTTATTGGATCTCTACACACGCGGTTATTTTGATACCTATTCAAATATTTCTGCATAAATAAAAACAAATATGAGTTCCCGTTCAATTAAATGGTGTGGTAAATCGTCTAAAACTTCCAGCTATAAAAATGATGGCATAACTTTTAATTGGTAAGCACATTATGATATAAGTGCGGTAAGTTGAAAATTACAGCCGAGGCGATATTGCTACAGTCAGGCTATGGCTACAAGAAAGCAGAGGCTGTAATTTTCAAAGCGCACGTATGTCATACGACGTTTTATAACATATTTGCGAGGAAATAAATACAAGTTGGACTTTCTTAAACGAGTAAATCTTTAATCACTTGTTAAAGCAGTTAGAAAAATTTGAACAATTTGTAAAATTGATTATTACTTGTTCACAAATTAGCGTTGCGCGCGCATCAGCGCTTTTTTTTAAGGCAAAGGCACAAAAACAGCCAGTATAACTAATAAAGTAATTTTTATTTTTTTTTGTTTTTGTTACAGATAAATGGTTGTAATTTACTGTCAAAACTAAATAAATTACAGAATTAAATGTTTATTTTTTTTATATTTTATCTCTCAAAGTTAATTTTATTCATAAAATGTTGACCACTTTTCTGACATAAAAACTCTTTGCTAAGATTTAAAAAACGTACCGTTCGTTTTACACGGAGCATCTTGTTAAACCTTGCGTTTTACATTACAATAACGCACAAGTGCGTAATGACATACATAACGATATTGAAATTGGTGTAATAAGAGACCCTTTACGAGCAAATGTGTTATAAAATAAATTTATAATTTAATAATACTTATTATGAATAATTGCAGGGCTCAAGCTAAACTGGTTGTTTACGTAAAATGGCACAAAAAAGTATACCGCGTTGATGTCTTTATGAAAAATCCCTTTCTATCATTAGGGTATTGTCAATACGTCTGTCTCATTGTATTTGTACTAATGCTGTAGTGTTCTGACAATTTCAAAACAAACTGGAAATTGATGATAAAAAAATTATCGATGTTTCCTAGCGGTAAAAAGTAATTTTCGAAATATTCCAGTATTGAAAGAATTTGAATTTCATTTATGAGAATTTATTGTTCTTTCCGACAGGGATTGACATTGCTATTATTTTTATTAGACATACTTTAAATTAGTCGATTAAATTTGCTGATTGATTTAATTGAATTTAACTTAAGGCAGTGTTACGTCAGTGTTTTGTTTGCACCCAGTTAACACCCTATCAGTATAGTTTAAAAAAATGTAGAATTAATGGACGTCGATTTTATCGATATCGATATTATTGTTGCAAAACTGACTTGCGAATCACTATTTCTGAAACATTCGTCCTGACATTGTTGTGTCGGCAAATCACAACCGCTGTATTTTCTTCGTCCCCCGGCCCGCAGTGGTGAGTCGTGTGCCTAGACGAAATCGGTCTATCAGCTCTCAAGTGTTTAATTCTCTTTGAGTCACACAGTTGCTACAGGTTTAAGTAAGTATCTACCTATACCTTCTATATCTGAGTACCTGATTAGTTGTCTTTATTTTATTCCAGGGTGATTCAGGAAGCCCTCTTATTTGTTCCGGAGGTGTAATCGAAGCAGTGAGTAGTTACGGCATGAGCTGCGCAGTGCCAGGTCTTCCAGGAATTTACACTAGCATCGGAGCGCACTTACCATGGATACGAGAACTGATGACGAATGAATAAAATTAAATGGTTTTATAACAGAAATTACTCTTTTTGTTTTCAAATAATCAGTAAAGGGGATTTATTTCCATCCATACAGAGCTTCGTAAAACTGTTAAGTTCGTACGTACGGTCAGCGACAAAAGTAGATTATTACTGAATAAAACTACTACTGCTATTACTGCTACTTTTACACTGTAGTGTCTGTTGTGTGCATTCTTTGACCGTTATCTCAATTTATTTGGGGTCAGCGGAACAAGTCTTTTTCTTCCATACTTCTCTATTAGTCGTCACCTGTGTAGTCACCCCCGTTCGAACCATAACATCATTCATACCTACAGTCCGTCCAACGTTTCTTTGGTCTCCCCCTACTCCTATAGCCAACGACATGCATACTTACTCAAAACATTCCTCACGACGTTTTCCTTTTGGCCCATTGCATTATGGGCATGTGCTACAGAATGAGGAAATCGGTTGTTACATTACAACCGATTTCCACTTAAATTATCAGTGCACCGGTAACTGATAATTTAAGTGGAAATCACACACTCTAAGACTTCATCTTATGTAGGTACTTATTTCTTATTCTATCCATTAGTATAACAACGCACATCCGTCTTAGCATTCTCAACTCAGCAGTGTGGCCCAACATTCTGGCTCATACAAAAATCAAAAGCCATTTATTCAAACTAGGCTGGTGTCAGCACTTTCTGAACGTCAAAGTTACTTAAGACAGTTCCCCAAAGCGCCCGCCCTTCACCACTTCCTAGTGCTTTAGCTGGGAAGAAGTGGCGCAACAAACTCCCCAGCAGCACAGCTGTCTGACAGCCCAAAATATTTGCCATAGGCCATATACAAGGCAGCAGGTCTGACTTGAAAATAAATCGACATTATTGTATTTCAGCGTTTCATCTAATAGTTAGGAGTTCTTTTAATTTTACTTCAGTTCTGATCTTTAGTTTCGATCCGTTTAGTTAAAATATTTAAGTGTATATCGACTTTTGTTCCTGACTGTACCAATTGTTCATTTTGTGTTCAATTAACAGTGGTGGAGTTTTCTTTTAGGAAATTTTTAATTCACTGTAACAGCCCAGTGTATAAAGCTTTAGCGTTATTGGTTTGCAACAATTCTAGTGATTTTGTATAAGGCAAAAGTTGTGTAGTGGCCAGTGCCCTAATTGCGTATCACACAATTAATCAGAATCTGAATTGTTTTGAAGGATATTGCAAATCTATTGCATCTTATATTTGAAAAATTTGTCAGCTCAACCCATCGATCACTAGTTAATAAAGAACTAGATACACAATCACAAGCAAAAGTTCTCTTAAAACTGTCACCAAATTGTGTTTAGGTAATGCTAGTTGAAATAAATATACATTAATGTAAATTCAACCTTAAACGCAATGCTTAAAGTTTATTTCACAAAGCTATATACAAAAAGCAATAATTTTTTACGACCGATTCTCGCTGGTCAACGTACATCGAAACAAATTCAACCTTACACGCATGTCTTAAAGTTTGAATTAAAAAGTGCCAATAAATAGCCATAAAGTTTTACGATCCAGGCTCCCCGCTAGGACAAGGAATGAGTGGAGTCGAACTGTCCAATATTTTTTGTTTATACTGTAATAATAAATGGCCTTTTTTAATTTCGTTAAGCATAATGTATTTTAAAAAAATTGTGTACATATTAAAGCATATTTTATTCTGTTCTATGGTGTATATGTATAATGATTATAATTTACCCGAATGTAAATGTTTTTGTATAGGGCACCACATTTATTTATTAATGAAACTAATAAATAGTAGTCATAATCATTTATTTATTATTTATCTTCCTTTTTGTTATTTTTTGTTATACATATTTTGATCGAATTATTAAACTTACAGACTTAAAACTAACGAACTATTAAACTTACAGGCAACGCCGCAAGTTTTGATTAATTTGGAAATAGTGTATTTTTCTTTGTACCTATTTTTTTAATTAATTGTAACAATGTTATAATCGCGCCTAGAGGTTTATGACGGATACATTGAGTGGACCACCTTTGTAAAACGACTAAAATATCACGGTGTATATTTATTACGTAAGTATATAGCGATATTACATACTTATGTAATATCGCTAATGGCTAATATGAAATATCACTTTCTGAAAAATGTTTCGAACATACAACGCTTCCTTGGGTCGAATTGAAGAATTCTTCGGATCTTTGACGGGCTATAATTGATATCCATTCTCCACACCAGCACCCTAATTGCGTAACTCACGATTAATCATAATTTGTTTCGTTTTGAAACAGATGACTAAACCATTGCTTCTTATGTTCGAAAAATATGTCTGCTCAACAACGTAAAAAACACAATGAATATTGTTGAACTGCCAAAATGAAACCGAATATGATTAATCGTGAGTTACGCAATTAGGGTGCTGATTGGATCTCGAGGAAAGCTACAAAAACTCACATCTTTAATTTTATTATATGCACGTAGTCAACATTAAATCTATGAAATGTTACTATATTATTGATAGAAAAAGCAAAGTACTTACTCTCATTAAACAAAAAAATCAATCATTCTTTAATAATAAAATTTATAAAACAATAGTCTCCAACAAATGGAACAGAATCAACGCACATAACCCGAATAATTTAAGTGGGCATGCGTTAGAATGATTAATGCGTTTAGTAAGAGTCTTTTCAACACTTTGCTCGTAAAGTGAGCCATAATACATCATTATTGGGGCCATAAACCAAACTATAACACACACGTGCTTATTAATATTACACACTAGTGCATAATAGAATTATCCCTGCAAAGTTAAGTTAGTATCAAACTGCAATTTATATGCGAGTAAAAAGAGCATTTTCAATTTAACCGGGTAATACAGTTTTTTTTGTAACAACAAAGAGGTTTATGCTTCTGAAAATCCATTTACATTTTTGGAATAAATAAATGTGTCCCTAATTAAGACGAAAAAACATTTATTATTATCAAATTATTTAAAAATTCACAATAATTTGTTATAAAATATTTGCATTTTATCACTAATATTATAATTTTGAAGTAGCTGTATAACCATATAGCCATAAGTAATCAACTAATCAATCACCTAACATTTGGCGCGTGCAAAAAAAAACTTGCGCACCATTTCCCATTATTTTCTTTGTTAGTACAAAGTACAAAAACAAAGTACAAAAAGTTTTATTGGCAAAAAAGGAAAAGGTGATGGTTGACAGACAGTAATATAACATAAAACAAGTTAAGTTAATACATCACAATTTTGGTTAAGCGTTGACCCCCAAACTAAGCAGGGCTTGTATCTTGGGGGACAGAGTGCGAATGAGCGGAGAATAGTGTGTCGACTTAGGGGGCTAGTTCAGTTAAGCGTATGTTATGTTGTGTGCGTGTGTGTTAGGGTGTGTATGTGTGTGTGTGTGTGTATAAGTGAGAGACTGTGAGGGAGAAGTGAGTTGTTTGCTGGCACTTTATCTCGTCGGCAAATGTTAAAGAAAGGATTCGGTTTCAGAATATGATAGCTTCAGAAGCCATTTCTTTAGACCAGTTTTTAGGCGTGTGGTAAACAGGTGTTTGATGTCCAGAGCTTTGCAGACCTTGTTTAATGTGTGTAGATGAGAGTAAGCAGGGCTCCGTCTGGCCAAAAGGCACTTTGCTGGCGGAGTAGGGATTCTGAACACTCGCTTAGTAAGAAGTTCTCTATAGTCAACTCTTTTGGGGAGGGACTTGTGAGTGCGGACGATAGCAGTTAATATAAACAGTTGCCTCACGCGGAGGACTTGGATTTCGCTATAGAGCTTGTCAGTTGAGAATCGGAATGATTTTCTAAATGTGACTTTCAGAAGTGCCCTCTGGGCTCTCTCAACGTAAATCATGTGGCTTTTCCCGGCACTTCCCCACACAGAGACGCAGTACTGTACTATGGGCTGACAGATAGCTAAATAGACCTTTCTTAAGAGATTTGGCGGCAGGCAGCCCCGCAGGTTCTTCATTATGTAAATTAGTTTCCTTGTTCTGCCAGCCAATGCGGCGATATGCGGCCAGAAAGAAAGCCTTGAGTCAATGGTGACACCTAAGTATTTTACCAACGAGGTGCATTGAATCGGGCGGCATGTGCAGTTTACAGGGTTTGGGTCTGAGAAGGGCATGAGTGTATTGTCAGTTGGAGGTCGTTAGGAGGAGTAGAGGTTGCGGTTTTCGAGAAGGCTATGTATTTCGTTTTTTCAGGGTTAAGTGAAAGTAAGTTGTTATCGAGTGCCTGTGTAACAATAGACATACCCACCTCTGCACGACTGAACACGAGGTCCCACGACCTGTCATGAAATAGAATCACTGTGTCATCCGCGTAGGTTATTATTTCGGCGTTATTTAATATGAAGTTAGAGATGTCATTTATGTCTAGCATGAAAAGCGTGGGACCCAGAATACTGCCCTGAGGGACTCCATAGCTAATAGGAAGCTGTTGGCTAGAATTATTATCTATTTTTATAAATTGCGCGCGGTTTGTGAGGTAGCTTTTGAACCAGTCGTAAGTTACTCGACGGATACCTAGCGCCTCCAGTTTTCTCAGGAGTAAATCCACCGACACCGCGTCGAACGCCTTTGCCAGGTCCAGAAAGACCGCAATGCACTTATCTCTATTATCCATGTGAGACGCTATTTCATTAACGAGCAGTGTTACGGCATCCTCGGTGGACTTACCCCTACGAAACCCGAACTGTCTGTCTGAGACCAGTCGATGCTTTTCTAGAAAGTTAACTAGACGAGTGTTAACGACTTTTTCCAGTACCTTAGACAAAGTGTTAAGCAGAGCAATAGGCCTATAATTTTCTGGATTCTTTTTGGCTCCGCTTTTATAAATTGGGGTTACGGCCGCTACTTTCCAGCAATCAGGGAAAGTGCCTGTCTCTAAGCTCAGGTTAAAAATATGCGTTAGTGGTACATCTATGGAGTCGAGGGTTTTTTTAATCAGAGGAACAGTAAGCGAGTCCGGGCCTGGAGAGCTGCCATCCTTGAGCTGAGTGATGATATTCCTTATTTCATGAAGGTCAGTAGGGTGAAAAAAAAGCGTATGCTCTACCGTGGAATGAGGTTGGTATTTATGTACTATTGATTCTTGTGACTCTGATGTTTTAAGGAGTATTTTATCGACCAAGTTTTTCCCTACTGAAGCAAAATGATTATTGCAGTTATTTAACGAAGACTCAATGGTATGGCAGCTGTTTAGTAGTTCAGTATTGTTGTTGTTACGGTTTGAGGTACCGCTTATAGTCTTAATTGATTTCCAAAGTTTTTTTGGGTCTGAACTATTTTCCGAGATAAGGCTAGCGTTATAGTCATCCTTTATTTTGCGGATAAGAGAATTGTAGAAGTTATGGTAACGGCTGTAGACTTTCCTGATGATAGCGTCGTCTGGATGAGCCCTTGAATGACTGTGGAGTTTATCTCTGTGGTGCGAGCATCTTATTAACCCAGGGGTTATCCATGGCTTGATAGTTCTCATAGTACGGCTCACTTTAGTTATACGGGTATGTTTCTCACATGCCTCAGACATTATTGAAAGGAAGTTGCTGATTGCTGTGTTTAACGAATGGCTGTTGGTCACAGGAGACCAGTCTGATTTATTTATTTCGGCAGCGGCTGCCTCTACGTCGATTTTCTGTTTCAGACGAGAGTTTCTATTTGCCGTGAAGCTTTTTGGTAGGTGCAGACCGGCGAAAACAATATCATGGTCTGTCACTGATGACTTGCATACTATATAGTTGTATGTTAGTATCGCATTTGTTGCTGCGTGGATACGATTTAAGCAATACATGTATGTTTTTTCTTCGCAAGTGTGTTGAAAAAGTGAGTATGAAACTCGTGAGCAATTTGCGCACTACACACTCGGCTGATTTACGCCCTCGCCTACGGCTCGGGCTGCAACCCACAGCCCCGTGTATAATGAGCAACTTTGCACACTTGTATCATATTATACTATTACAATCGAGATGCGATATCTCCTGCTGTTTAATACAATTTATTTTTAAAAAAAAATTACGATGATTTCTTGACAAAATATCAATTAAAAAATTAGTGATAACAATTTTATAATATCATTATTACTTAACGAAAATATGAAACTCCCTTACTTTTTAACGTCCTAAATGTGTGATTTTTATCATTTTTAAACGAGCACTGAGGCATGTTTACCGTCGGAGCGTTCGAATGCTAATAAATCAAAAGCGCACCCAAATGTTCAAGTGGGTGCTCATTCGGTCAGAACATTGCCGCTGATTGTGTATCTAGTTCTTAATTATTGATCGATAGCTCAATCACATAAATATCGCAATGAATGTTGTTGAACCGTCAAAATCAAAGCCATTCCTACTGTAATGTATTACGCAATTAGCCCACCAATTTCCGCTTCTCAAGAACGTTTAGGATAAGAATCAAGATTACATAACTGATTACAAGTCTTTGATAATAATTAGGAAGTTAAATAAAACCAATATTACTGATAAACAATCATTTTATTTGATCGACAACACATAAGTTACCGTACATCAAACATTAAGCGATAAGTTACATTTGGAACATTACTCGCAAAAGTAAGTTGTATTATATATACTTAGCCGTTTTTGTGACCTAATAATTCCAATAAAATTATGTACAATATTAACGTTAGTAGTTTTTGCGGACGCCATAATTTCAATACAGTTTTGAGGCTTAAACAAACTTCATAAGAATACACAGTATAAAAATAAATCTAATCGAGGCAAACTTTCAAACAAACTAGACACGTACATTGGCCAACCAACACCAACATGCAGGAACCATTAAAACTTCCTTTTTCAAGCGACAATTTGCCACAAACTGGAGTTGATTTCATAGTTCTTTGCTACTAAATATTTTTTATCTGACGATTCACTGGTCCATGACGGTTGTCTCATTGAATCTATCACTTTACTGCTAACTTCTTTGTTGCACCTATTTCATTCGATGGAAACTAAAAAAAGCATGTAGGCAGATAATGGCTGGCTCACATAAAGATGGTCATGACTTATTTTGTACTTAATATCTCAAAAAAGTATTATCGTTCTCTCAGCAAGCAATTACAATAATAAATATTTATTCAAGGTTCAAGCTCAAGTAGTATTAAACATAACTATTATTACATCGAGTCATATAGCCATCTAATATAGAAACCAGTATATTTTCGAGAACTTTGGTCAATTATTTATATTTCTAGAACATTAAACCGTATATTGCACACATAACACGTATATAACTAAATCTTACAACACTTAGTTTTTTATTCAAATCATATCCTTAGGTGTAACTATGATATTTGTCCAGCTTATTCGACATACCCGTTACTTACTTATTACCAACTTCTGTAGATAATTCGACATTATTTAAATACAACCATTTTCTAAGTAAAGGCCTTGTTGAAAGGTTACTAGTTAACACACAATAAAGACAACTCACTAATAACATCTACAACATCTAACATAAAGTCATCTAAAACATACATCAACTAACATATAATAATATGTGATTTAATTTAAAGAATGTAATATAGGAATAGAGTCCCCTGGGGGTTCACACAGTCAGATTAGGAAGAAGTTATGTCTATACAGCAGTATAAAAATCGCCTAAATATTTCAATATACTTGTGGCTGAAGTCTTAGTTCGATAATTTTGTCAAGTCAATAATAATAATTAAAAAACAATATTAATATACTTACATAATTATATGGCTATATATATTGGGACCAATTTCCCTCTCTCCAAGTCAATCTCAAAAAATACACCAGTACATCATTAACTGTAATGTTCATGTACCTACTTGACTAATTAAAATCTAAGGTGCCTTTATTCTGAAGTCAGTACATACATAATGTACATGTACACGTAGATTCGAGTTTTTGCAATGATTTTTTGTTATTGCAGGTTTAATTATGTTTTAGGGACAATACATATGGCCCTTAAAAGGCACCTTAAACCAACTATCAGTTTTGTTTGATCACTGTTAACTTTCACACATTCATTCGCCACTGCTATGCGCTACATACCAGTATTACACCAAGCAGGATTCCAACCATTACTCCCTAGAATAAGGTAACCCTTAGGTAAGGATTAATGAAATAATATTGTCTAACGAACACCATTCTAAACATGAGTATAAATTACACGTACAACAACTAGGAACAAAATTGTATCTAATTAATTGTGAAATAATAATGAAACACCGTAATGGAAGATATATCTTCGAAGGCAATACGTGAACACATCAAGTCGACAAAATCAAACCTTGTCATGACAGCAAGATGAGATCAAAATCAACGTTATTCTGAAGGGCTTGAAACCAGTCTTGAATATTTAGAGGCTATATATTTTATCGTTTTCAAGCTAAGGAATGCAGTCTTAACTAGAAATATTTAACTCTTTTGTTCTACAACCCCAAAGGAGCCTTAGGGACACGTCAAGAATATCGTAAATCATAAGAGAGACAGCAATTGACTAAACACTATTTAAGCAACTGGTATTCAAGCCCTTCTTACGACCGTGGAACAACTTAAGACCAGTTGAACCATGTCCGACCTTCCCCTGTAGGAGTGCTAGTCGTACTCTTCGGGGACTTAGGAGTCTTAGGAGTTTGTGGTTTAGAAGATTCAGAGTTTTTGTCCTCATTAGATCCCTCAACAGCCTCTGTGGTAGATTTCAACTGAAACAAATTATTGAGAATTTTATATAAGTATTCTCGCGTTGGTCTGGTCGCAAGTGAACTGATGAGCGTGACATTGGATTCCCAGGTGACAGTGTTACTTGGTTTTTCCATCTGGATTTTTGTTGATTATTAAGAGATTGTTATAATATTATGGTTAGAAGAAATGATTAAATTCTTCGCTTGCCATAGTAAAAATATGTATGTATATTGAATATCGAGCTACTTTTTCATTTCCAGTAAGTACAATTAAAATGTTGCGATACTAACAACTCTTTCATTCAGTTATTATCAATATGATCTCTTTTACATGGGACTTTAACTAAGTGGCGAAATGTTGATGAACCTTTTTTTTTGGATGTTATTTCATCAAATGACTTCTCCCACTCTGGGCGGAGCAGCAGGGCGTGTCCAAAAAAAAAACGCAAAGTGTACAATGTTGGTGTTATCTGATGTTAGTACTTATGACATAGCAGCCTTTTACAAGCATTGTAATTTTATCATTCGCCTGCCCTTATCATGTTGAATTAGCATGCATTAAAGATTATTATTATATAATTATTTTCTTTTTTAATATAAATTATAGTTAAGTACAAATTAATGTCAATAATAATTAATATAATAATTAATATATTTATATACTTTTTATATTCGAATATTTAAAAATATAATTTATATGTATTTAATTAAATAAAGGAGAATATAATACTTAATATGTATGAAAATAAATAAACGATAAAATTTAATATTAGTCATCCTTTTCAGGTAGTATAAATTATAATTAAAGTATCATATACTTAATATGAAGTTAAATAGGATAAGATACACTAAATCTTATTGTTTGTATAGGACAGATCGCCACGTTTGTACATGAAAGAAATACGTTATTTTAAGCTAAACTCTAGATATTCTTTTACTGAATAGAAACATTTTTGAACTAGGTATAGTTTTAGCCTTTTTAACCGACTTCCAAAAGGAGGAGGTTCTCAATTCGTCGGAACCTTTTTTTTTTTTTAATGTGTTCCCCGATTACTCGAAGATGGCTGGACCGATTTGGATTTTTTTTTTGTTTGAAAGGGTATACTTCCTAGGTGGTCTCATGATCATCAAGTCAGGATCTGATGATGGGATCCCGGAGAAATAGAGAGAACTCTTCAAATTTTATAGGCACATTTGAAGCAATTTGGGTAGTTTTTGGAAGAGTACTTTCTCGAAGATCTGATGAAGAACTTCGGAGATAGGCAACGGAACTCCTCAATAAATGATAGCAAATGGACTGGAATTGCAGAAATCTCATGTCTGTCTATTGTTTACATCAGTTCATAACATAACATCACGCCGGGACGCTGTGAAGGGGTAACCACATGTGAACCACTAAAAAGTGAAAAATAAAAACTTTTTTCAAAAAAAAAAACTTTAATTTCGGAAGGCGGTGACAAAAAATTAAAATACATATCCAAAGTCACCGCCTTCCGAAATTAAAGTTATTTTTCACATTTTAGTGTTTTTTTTTGGAAGTCGGTTGTTTTTTGGAATATTGTTACTGATTTTTCAGTTTTAAACATGTTGGGCAACTTATTATATATATTTTATTGCCATATAATATGGGCTATCCCTTAACATTTTTATTCTTCAGGATGGAGCGCATAACCTGTTTTTATGGCGAGTGTTACCGTTGTGCGTATCTTCTACTTTAGTGAACTTCTCGATATTTTTAAAAGCAAATACGCAAATGTCAAGTATGTATATTGAAGTGGCCCGGGGTGGGGTCGTCATGGCGGTGTCTCTAGACATCGCCAATGCCTTCAACACCCTGCCCTGGAGTTGCATCAGGGAGGCACTCCGGTATCACCGGATGCCGACCTACCTCCGTTCGTGTGGTCGAGGCCTACTTGACGGACAGGGCCGTCATCTACCCTGGTCACCAAGGAGAGTGGAACCGGCGAGAGATGTCATGCGGTGTCCCACAGGGTTCGGTCCTGGGGCCGCATCTGTGGGACATCGGGTACGACTGGGTGCTGCGCGCCGACCTCCCTAGCGGCGTCAGTGTAGTTTGCTACGCTGACGACACGCTGGTCCTGGCGCTGGAGGTCGTACCAGGCGGCGGCCGACTTAGCGACACACGGGGTTGCGACAATCGTGGATAGGATCCGGCAACTGGGACTCGAGGTGGCCTTGCACAAGTCCGAGGCCATGTGGTTTCATGGTCCCAGGAATGCGTCACTGACGGGTTCTCAGATAACGGTGGGAGGGGTTCACATCGGCGTCGAGTCGACGATGAAGTACCTAGGACTCGTCCTCGACAGCCGGTGGACATTCGCGGAACATTTCCGACGTTTGGCTCCCAGACTGGAGCGGGCCGGGGCTGCCTTAAAGCGGCTCCTGCCCAATCTAGGGGGACCAAACGCCTCCTGCCGGAGGCTCTACGCGGGGGTCGTGCGGGCCAGGCCCTATACGGGGCACCGGTGTGGGCGCCTACATTAAGGCGCCAACCAGCACGCCGGTTGAAGCCGGCCGATAGGGTCATGGCCATCCGGATGATCCGGGGATACCGCACGATCTCCGGTGAGGCGGCGGGCCTCCTTGCCGGATTACCGCCATGGGATCTGGAGGCAAACGTCCTCACGCACACTTGGGAGTGGCGCGACGAGGCCAAACGCCGGGGCGCAACACCGCTGCCGCGGGAAATCGCGGCACGGCGGACAGAGCTCCGGCGGGATCTCATGGCGACGTGGAGAGTGCGATTGTCGCAACACTGTGCTGGGCACGCCACAATTGCGGCGGTAAGTCCCCTCGTTGAGGAGTGGCTTGAGAGGCGGCATGGCGTCCTCACCTTCCGCCTGACACAGGTCCTCACCGGCCACGGATGTTTCGAGAGGTTCCTATTTCGGATAGGGCGGGAGGAAACGCCCGGGTGTTTCCATTGCGAAGATTGCCATGAGGACACGGTGGAGCATACGGTGGAGGTCTGCCCGGCTTGGGCGGAGCACTACCGTGTCCTCGTGGAGGTGATCGACGGCGGCGATTTCTCGCGTCCGACCCTGGTCCAGGCCATGGTATGGAGCAAAAGTGCATGGCTAGCAGTCGCCTCCTTCAGCGAAGCAGTTATGCTCGCAAAGAGGGAGGCGGCGCACGTGAGGGAGATGCAGTACATGCGCCCTCAGCCGTGGCCTTCGCAGGAGACGCCCTAGGCGTCGGGAATCCCAGGCTGATTCCCGGCCACCGTAGGCACGGGCTTGCGGACGGCGTGTAATGGGTAGCTCGCTGTCCGGTAAGGACCAAGCCCGGGTCGATGGCGCGTGCGTTGTGTTCCACGCGCGCCTCAAAGAGATGTCAGCAGCAACTAATGGGGCCCGCAAGGGCCGATGCCTGCCAGGAGTGCGGGTTGTTCGAAAGAGATACCGCGGCCCCTGGCACACAGGCAACTGAGGGAACACGGGTGGGTTTTAGTCAGTAAAAGTCTGACACGCCTTTTCCGCTCCGCCCAGAGCGGGAGAAGTTATTTGATGATTTCCCACCCGAAAAAAAAAAACAGTATGTATATTGACGGCAGAGATAGAATCTGATATTTTACGAAGTATGGTTTGCAGCTCTCCGTATCATCTATTTGGGCTAGAATTCTCATAAGCTTCTTTTGCGTTATGAATAGTTCATCTACGTTTACACTATTTCCCCATAGCATGACGCCATATCGCAGCCATGAGTATGCGTATGCGTAGTAAGCAGCCATAGCTGTTTGAGTGTTAGTGCTTTGTTTAATATGAAAAAGAGCGTACCAGAATCTGGAGAGTTTTGTTTTTATATGGTCTATGTGTGACTTCCAGTTAATGTGTGTGTCAATATTATTGTACTCTGTGGTGTCAATATTTATGCCAAGGTAGGCTAAACGTAATAACTTCTTCTATTTGCGTGTTTTTTTATTTTTTTTATTTATTAAGGGATAATAAACAACTACAACATATATGTAATACATTAAGGTTAACAAAACTTAAGTAATAATGTTGCAGTCCACTGCATTATCCGCAGATTTTCGAATGTTGTTTTTAGAATCAGAGGTGGTATTTTTTATGATCTAAATTGTATTATTTGAGTTTTATTGCTATTCATTTCCAAGTTGTGGGTGGATCTGGAGCCAAGTATCTACAGTTTGGAGGGTATCTTGTATTTGCAGACTAAGGTTATTTACATTTCCACACTGAAATCTCGTCTGTAAATAATACTGGTAAAGCGTTTTATTTATCTAATGTTTTGGGAAGGTCATTAATATAAATTAAAAATAGTGGGCATCCTAACACCCTCCCTTATGAAATTGAACAAGTAATTAGTTTTTCTTGTGATCTAGTGGTTTTGATCTGATTTTTATCATGGTCGTAGTTTTCAACTTGTACTATTTGTGTCTTAATATGTAAATACGATTTGAACCACGAATAAGCTGGTCCTCGTACGCCGCAACCATATAGTTTAGTGAATAAAATGTCATAACGGACCTTGTCGTCATGTCTAGTAGTAACCCAATTACATATGTTTTATCGTTTATATATTGTAGCGCTTGTTGAACATATTTATAAACTGCTAATAAACTGCACAAAAACTGCATGAGTGGGTTTTAATCATACTTTTACTGACTAAAACCCACCCGTGTTGATGCAACTCGTCTTACCAAATAAATGTATTTTCTTTCTTCTTTCTTTCTTTAACACTTCAGGGAAAATAGACGTGATGTTATAAGTTTTTAATATCGATATCGTGGCAATGAAATATCGCTTGTAATATGTGCAGTCAACTTCATCTAGTACTAAAATAAGTGTCCGACATAAACACGAAACCGTAACCGGATATTCGGCTCCGCTACTAGTTTCAGCCGAAACCGAAAGGTAACGAGGAACCGTCGCAAATTTCGGCGATATTTTACGTTCCATGTTGACCAAAATGTATTACGCGGCTATTATGATAAAATAAGTACAAAATTTCAAACATCGCCAATTATGTTTCAGTCCCATTTAATAAGGGGCGACCCTATTTGCCATTAAAGGGGTACAAATTTGGGCACGCTACGATTGCGGCGGTAAGTCCCCTCTTTGAGGAGTGGATTAAGAGGCGCCACGGCGTCCTCACCTTCCGCCTGACGCAGGTCCTCTCCGGACACGGTTGTTTCGGGAGGTTCCTGTTTTAGATAAGGCGGGAGGAAACGCCCGGGTATTTCAACTGCGTAGATCGCCCCAAGGACACGGTGGAGCATACGGTGGAGGTCTGCCCGGCTTGGGCGGAGCACCGCAGTGTCTTTGTGGAGGCGATAGGCGACGGCGATTTCTCGCGTCGCTTGACGACGCCGTGCCGCCTCTCAAGCCACTCCTCAAAGCGGGGACTTACCGCCGCAATCGTAGCGTGCCCAGCACTGGGTTGCGACAATCGCACTCTCCACGTCGCCATGTGATCCCGCCGGAGCTCTGTCCGCTGTGCCGCGATTTCTCGCGGCTGATAACATACCTTCATATTCGTTTTCGCTTGCATCTCTCGTTCATAGTCCCTCACGTCTTCTAATGTCATGTTGAACCAATCGTCCATCCAAGCGAACGCCTGGCGATGACCAAGCAACAGGATTTCTCGAATCGCCTTCAAGAAAACAAAATATTATTTTTAAGGGACAATAAACAAATTACTTATGGTAACAACAAACAACATATTTTAGTTTTACATGCAAAGTTGCATGAAAAATACAAAAAAAAAAGTTCAATTAACTTTAGCTCCCTTTAAAATCTCAATAAATTCATATTAATTAAGTAATAAACTTTAGCTCCCTTTAAAATCTCCACAACATGACGCGTCGTGATTTTGTGACTTGCTTTATGTATGAGTCACGCGATATCACTTCCTAATGTGGTTCTAGTAATGTGAAGATCACATTACTAGAACCATATTAGGAAAACATGTCACAAAGTGGCGATTGTGCTTCCACCTTTTAATTACGAACTTAGCCATGAACTTACTGCTTGAACATACTCCTCGACCCTGGTCTGTAGGCCCCACACCTCGAACTTGACGCTAACTGCCTTGTAACAGCACATGATGGGCTGGTGAGAGTCCCGCCAGCCCTCCACAAGGGGACCTCGCCCAGTCTTCTCAGACTTGAAGAACTTTGGGTCTTCCGCCTCTTTGTAATGATGAGGCTTGATCTCGTCATAAGCTATGTCTAAGAAGTCTACCTCCCTTTGTTCTAGTTCTTCTGCAGTCATGCCCAGACACTAGAAATATGTGAAATTTATACTGTATATTTTAATCTCTATAAAAACTTGACTTTAGTTGCTTAAGTAGTTCAATAGCTTACATTTTCTGTAGACCCATTATTATCTTCATATCTTGTTTGAATTGAGATAGCAAACTTTGGAATAAAGGAACACTGGAAAAATAAACATGTTTGTTAGAATTCAAGGAATAATAAACCCATTTTTTATATAGTATTTATTTATTTATCCTCATTCTGGAATCATAGCGGATATAGTGATTTTTTTTTAAATAAAATACTTACTGTATATTCTGTGAAGATTCAGCAACATGAAAAAGACAAAAATAAAATAAGTCAAAGTATTTGTAAATCAAAATCAACAATAGGTAAAATATAGAATGATAGCTAGAAGGAATTTTTTTGAAGGGATTATTTTTAAAGAAAACTCTAGAATAATAGTGTTTAGGTGTACAGGTTCCTAAGAGTTCAAGTAAATGTGTCAGCTGGTCAATTATTTCACATTTAATTCAATTGTCAATTTGAAAAAGCTTTCAAAACAATTATAGCTCAACTTAAAATTATCCAACAAAAGATAAGGCTAATATGCTAGGAGGAAACAAAATATGGTTTGCCCCACATTCCAATAAAAAGAAAAAAATAGATTGAAAAACCACATTGTGTTGATAGACATGTTATTTAAGAAACGCTATTTACCTGTAATAGTGTATGGGTAGTAATTCCATGCTTTTTCAGTGACATAAAATATTTTTGGTATCAGAGACTGAACCCAATAAGGTAAGTGACTGTAAAACAAGGAAAAGGGACGTATAGTTAGATGTGGTAACATTTTATGCAAGGCACTGTACATTTGTACAAGCATTTAAAAATAGTACATTATGAGTTACTTATAACTTCTATTAAGTAACATGCTTTCTTTTTAGATAAACAAAGCAAGTGTTTACTCAGACATTATAAAAATAGAATTATGTGTCACACCACATTAACAAATTCGTAAATCCTAAGATTAGGATTTACAAATTTACACATGTTACACATTTTTAATTTAAATAGATAATAATCTTGAATAGATAAGATTACCTATTCAAGATTAGATTTCATTTTAAAATGTGTATTTCCTGAAGACCTGTGACCACACCTGGTAAGTATGGATTTACAAGCTAGGCTTTAAAAGACCCAGTTATTTAATTTTACATAAAATTAAACAAGCAAATATCTTCTTCTCTTATTATAGGCGGAAACTGTCTGAGAGCTTTCTTGTATGTAAAATGCCATTGTACACAATATACGCGCATTGACGTGGAGTTGTGGACACCAGCCCGTATTACCTATGTCAAATTCAAATCATTGCACACACCTAGACAGGTGTATTCTCTTCTCGGTATACTGTCCCACTCCGTTGACTTCATCAGTGACTTGCTCATTAGCCACAACCTCCACTCCCTCCCCATTGCTGGACTGCTCGAAGCTATGCCGCGCTATCATATACAGCTGACCTATACGGTACTGGAATAGAGCATAGCAATCATACACATGTTTCTGATAATTCTCTGTATGCTACCAGACTGTTTACATAATTTATAATTTTATATCTATGAACTTTATCCTCTGTTGCCTAAGTTCTTTGCAAACAGCGATAAGATGTGATCAATTAAAATGATAAAAGGTTGAGCTGATAGCTGTGCCCTGTTAATAGTCTAGTGAATCATAAGAGATAGTACAAATAGAAAACTAATACGCACTGCAGACATCAATCTGCAGCCATACATAAGCAATGTAGCTAACTATAAATCAAACATTAATTTGTCCAAGGCCGTTTTTGTCGTAAATACAACCTACTTAACAAAGAAAAATTATATACCAGAGTGTAGTATTTAAGGTAGTTTAAACAGATAGTTATACTTTTGAAATTGGTAAAAATTACACATATTTTCTGTAATAAAATATAAATCCTGCGCAGCTCAAGCAAGGTGGACAAGTACAAGTACCTCCTCGACGGTCATCGGCATACAAATTCTGAATTCCTTTGTTAACACCATTTTCTTAATTTGATTCAGTAAAATAAAACAATATTTCCTTTATGAACTGATAGCAAATTCTGATTTATGCCAGCGCACAAATTCACAAAATCACAATTGCACAAAATAATCACAGTTCAGCTTCAGACAGTGTGTTCTAGTTGAGGTTGACTCAGGGTTGACAATCTTAGTACTTGCTAACGGGAAATCGTATAAATATAAGTATGCCAAATTAGGTTCGACACAAAAAGTTTTGGCCATCCATACATTGAACTAGCTTTTTAACTTGGTGTCATTATATTACAGGATAGCTCTTAAACTGGCATAAAGATGGCGGTAATTTCAATACCTGATTAGATAGTTATATTATCGTTCGTAAGATGGCGGGAGTGCTGTTTTAGGACTTTATTGTGGCATATTCTTGCTTGATTTGTAAATTTTAGCATTTTACGATAAAAAGCAATTTTTAAGAATTAAAAAGATTGTAGTTTATATAAAAGTAATATTATTTACTGTAAAGAAAAAAAAATGAGATTTGATCATTGAATGATTGATCAGAACTATTTACATTAGGCAACATTTTTCAAACCTAAAATCACAAAGTACCTACACCAGGGTTGCTAACTTGTGAAGAACTCCACAAGCTAAGGGGATTTACAAAATAATTAGGGATTTATTGGGAATTGGTATTATATGGGGATTTTAACCACACACCGTTAAATAATGTCATCATACCTCTCAGGCTCGACAAGTATGCTGACATTTTTTAGAAAGAATGTATGAATCATCTCTACTTTGTCTGTATTATACGATTAATGGGAGTTTTATACTACCTACCGCAAACTATCTACTAAACTGAATACATTTCTAATATGTCGTTTTGTGTTCATTACATTGATTTTGTATTCTGTCCGAAATACAGTTCGATTTTGTGCAAGTAATGTGCTTGCAATAAAATATATTATAAGGAAAACATTTTCAATGTGAAAGACGGATACAAATAGTTACTACTTACTTGAAATTAGTTTCATTTCTTTAAATTTTATTTGGAATTTGTGCGGAATCTGCAAATTTTTCTCTTTGAATTCGGGAAAATGTTAAAATTGCATTGGCAACTACTTGACCGCCGGTTTGAGCGCGAGTGATAAACGGTTTTAAGTTTTGTTCTTGCTTGTTTTCTAGATTTTTATCGTTCCTAAGTGCTTTTTCCATATAAGTCCGTTGAGTTGAGCCTCCGCTCCTCCAGCCGTGTCGATTTTGTGCTTGTGTTTGTTAAAAATCTAAGTATTGAGATAGGACTCTGTCGACCATTTTGGTATTAAGATTTGCGCTAAACATCATGTCTAACAGAAAATGTTGCGTCCCCGGATGTGTAAATAGCATAGGTAAGTGTTAATCCATATGAGCAAAGAGCATATGAGGCTGCTGTGTCAGTGACATCAACAAATCCCCCTAGGATATTTAGTTGCATGATGCCTACTTTCACCCGTATTTAACTTTTCTATGAATTATAAAAAAGTGTGAAAGTAATCGTAATCGGTAGCACAATGTTAACATTTTGCATCTACCATACCTATTTTCTAAGGTTACTTTTAAGACATGATGAAGTATGTGATGATTTCAAAATGTTGGCATTGTGCAACTGATTAATCCAAGAAACGTTTTGCAAGGCGGTGTCGGATTATCGAATTTGTCGGACTGTGGAGTGCCACCAACTCCTTGTAGTCCAGATTTTTTTAATGGAGTAGGTACTTTGTAATTGTCAAAATACATCAATATTACTCACAAAAAAGATAAGATCAAACTTATACAATCATTGTATTTCCTACAAAATATACAATGGGACTTAGTGAATAAAACAACACAAAAGATGGTTACAGTATTATAAAATAAATGTCATTTGTTAATCAATAGGCCTATCGGGTTACAAGGGATTAGACAGGGTTACCGGGGTACAACTGTACATGCAAATATTGAAAAGTTAACTAAGGGAGAAAGTAAGCATCATGCTACTAAATCCATAGGGGGTATTGGACCTAAGAACAACATCCCAAGTTTGAATTTATTACTCCACAGATAACTATCATTAATTCAATATTTTTGTGCTATTATTTCAGAAACTCAAGTGAATTTGCATAAATTCCCTAATCCAGCTATGAATAAGGAGCTATTTAATACATGGGTTTATTCTATTGGTGGTGACATTTTGCATCTTGAAAATAACCACATTTTCAAATACCGCCGTGTGTGTCATGTACACTTTGATGAAAAGTATTGGTGCCGATATAATCGCATTACCAAAGAAGCTGTACCAACAATAAATATGCCAGGTAATCAATAGTAAATATCTACTGATAAACTGAATTAATATGCATTTTTTGGGTTCTGTATGTCCAAATAGAAAACTGAGCCCTTATCACTTGTGTATCTGTCTGTCACAGCTAATTTCGTTGTTATCTACGGAACTGTCTAAGTTGATATTTGGTACACATATTATGACTACACTGACAGTAATAATAAAAATTTACATGATTGTATTGCTATTGTATGGAATTACCAAGTGGTAGGGAAACCTTTGTGTCCGAGTTCGACTCATACTTATCTGATTTTTTTGTGTTGAGAATAAATCTCACTGAAACGAAATCTTTGTTCTTCTGAATATTTCATCTGAATCTAACCAATTCATTTTTTTTTTCATTTCAGGATTATCCTACTTAAAATTTTACTCTGAAAGAAGACCTTTGAGACCTCTTCAGATGTTTGAACCATCTACATCAAAAGGTATTGAGTATACCGATTTCATTGAAAAATCGATATATTGTAATATTATAAGAACTATTTTTTTAATATTATTCTCAAATGTTTTTTTTATATTAGCAAACACTTTGATGTTCTTTTTGTATCAGTTTTACAATTTAAATTGCTAATAATGAAATATATTATTGCAGATTTTGTGGCTTCGCAGTTGAATTCACATGTTTTAAATAAAGGTGTTCTTAAGGAAGAAAGTTTTGGTAAGTGAAGATGTTGTATAATCCACTAAAATGACGCTCTGAATCCACACTTTCTGATAAGGCTTTGAATAAAAACAGTTCTCACTAAACAGATTAATTGTGATTACAGAATCAATTACTTCAAATTTGGATTCTGTGGCTATGCAACGAGACACTCCAAGTGCAGGAGATGTACAAATGAAGGAAAATCTTGGTAAGTGAAAATAAGGAATAAATTGTTGTACTGTTACTCCGCTTAGATGACTATGCATTAACTATCAGTACTGTATGTACAAATAGTTTCCTTGTCAGGCAGAAAATACCTACATATAAGTAAAACTACTGAAGGACATTTTTTTTAAAAGAAGATTGATACTTCCTTAAAATCCATCCTTGGGGAAAACTATGTAAAAACTCCACCCATGCAAATACTATTATACTTGTTGTCCCTTCTGTACATACAAGATACCTTTTAACCATCAAATTCAGTTATTTCCATTCAAATTTTTGTTTCTTTTTATTGCAGGGTATCATAGTGCCATACCAGGGTGCCATATAAGAACCCATAAGCGTGTGAAACATGTTGCTGTCACTCAATCTGAGCATGCACTATATAAAAAACTTTTGCGTGTGAGAGTGAAATTAAGTAAATGTCGCAAGGTTAAGGATCAAGCAAAGAAGATCAAGGCGCTGAAAAATATTGCAACCAATCCACAATTTTTAAAAACACTAGATGTATTGCCTAGTACATCAAAAATTATAACTTTACTGCAGTTCAGGGAGCATAATAAGGGAATCAAGGGCCGTCGCTTCACTCTTAAAGAAAAACTAGTTGCTTTGTCCATCTTAAAGCAAAGCCCAAAAGGGTACAGATTTCTTAGGAAAATCTTCATCCTACCATCACGCCAAACTCTCCTAAAATTAATACATATGGCTGACATTAATCCAGGAATAAATAAAAACATGATTGAACAGATAAGAAAAGCAACACAGAAAATGAAGACAGAACACACCATATGTGTTGTACTTTTCGATGAAATGTCACTAAAACCCAATGTAGCATATAATGAAAGAAAGGACAGAGTAAGTGGCTTTGTCACAAATGGCCAAGAGACTCTGCCTGAATACGCTGATCATGCGCAGGTGTTCATGGTAAGAGGCCTAATAAAAAACTATAAACAACCTGTTGCATACACATTTTCACAAGCTGCAACAAAGGGGCCTGAACTTGCCAAACAGCTGAAAATGGTTATCACTCAATTACAAGATGCAGGGCTTAATGTAGTAGCAACTGCGTGCGATCAAGGCACAAATAATACAAATTGCATCAAATATCTGTTACAAGAGGCACGGGGCATCTTATTGAGAAAGGGCGAAGAAGCAAGAGACAATATAATTTTAGTAAATAACCAAGAAATCATACCATTGTATGACCCACCCCACCTAATGAAATGCATTCGAAATAATTTAATTTCAAAACATTTAAAATATGTTAAAAATAATGATATAAAAATAGCAAAATGGGAACATATAATGTCATTACATAAAGAAAATCCAGGATACAAAGGAATTCGACTAATACCAAAATTGACAGATTCTCACTGTGACCCAAGCAAAATTCCAAAAATGAAGGTGAAATTCGCTACACAGCTATTCAGCCAAACTGTGGCATCAAATATGGGCTATCTTGCAGGTGAATATCATTAGTACCTAATATTGTCCTTACATTAATGATATTATAGAAATCATAATGATATTCGTGGATGAAAATAATATTAAATATTAGTTACCTACTTGCTAAACAGTTCTATTTTTTTTTTATTCTGTAAGATATTTAAACACTAATAACAAAATCCTATATTTTTATTTTGCAGATAAAGGCATAATACCGCAAGAAGCCAAAAATACAGCAGACATCCTACTCTTTTTTGACCAATTGTTTGACTCAGTAAACGGAAGTTTTGGCAAAAGGAAAAAACATGGCAAGCCTCTTCTTGGACCTGCAACGCCTACTTCTGTACACCATACATTATGGAGAGAATCAAAAGTATTAATGAAGTCTATGGGTTTCATTAACAAAAATACATCAAATGTTGAGTATGTTCCCACATTAAAAAATTGGGTATGTACTCTAGAGGGCATTGAATTACTATTAAATAATATTGCTAGAAAATACGGCGTAACGTCAGTTTGGATGCGGCATCTTAATCAGGATCCAATAGAAAACTTCTTTGGGTCCATAAGAAGCCACGGATGCCGCAACGTAAACCCTACGCCGGAAAAATTTGAAGCATCTTTTACGACACTATTAGTTAACAGCCTCTCTAGTGTCCATGCCCCAGGTGCAAATTGTGAAGCAGACAGCTGTTACTCATTATATGAAGTACTCATCACAGGCGGGGGCAGCAAAGACCAAAAACATTGTGAATTTCAAAATATTCCTGACATTGCATTCACACCCCTTGAAGAAAAAAATGATCCTCGTAAAATCGGAAGTTTACAATATGTGAGCGGGTATTTTATTAAAAGTGCCAAGAAAAGAGTCTTCAAGGGGTGTGATCAATGTAATAAAGATTTGATATCTGAACATGAGCCTGAATATTTAAAGTACAGAGAATACGCCAATAAAAAATGGCTTTGCAGTCCCAGCGACACTCTCCTAAATTGTATTTCGAATCTGCAGGATATTAATTATATAATATTAAAAGAAAATTTAGAAAAAATAAATTTAAAAGAATTTATCAAAACAATAATACTATTGCATGTGGATTTTAATTTTGTGCAATGCACAACTCACAATGAGGCATTAATTGATTTTTTGATAAAAATATCCTGTAGATTCTTCGTATATAATTATTGTAAAAATTTAAATCAAATATTAATAAATAGGAGAGACTGTGACGATGATACAGATATGTATAAAATAAAAGCCAAAAATCTTTATAAAAAGTGTTTGAAAAGAAAGAAATAAACGAATATAGTAATCGAACAAATATTGTTTTTCTTTACTTTTTCCTAGTAATACTGTAACATTTGAGTACAATTATATAAGTAGAGCGCTATAGGTCATACTTGTTGTTATTAGTTCCAAAACCAGCATTCAGAGGGCGACACTTGTAGTTTCTGTCTTTGGCGCTGAGATAGACCTCTATTTCATATATAAAAATGTACTCTGTGGGTTGACTGACTTGACCAATAGTGAAGTGACATTGTATTGACATTTCTCATAGATGATTTGACATTTCTCATTTCCAGCATTCAACTTTGGCTACGTTCCGAGTTACGATAATATCGATTTGAGCGTGCTCACATCCGTTCCGAAATGGCGTGAGCGCGATAACGATGTCCCGTGAATCGTAATAGATGACGTCTGACATGCGCCATCTTGCGATAACGCCGATCAGACCATGCGTTACACTAATGTCACCGTGAGCGCTATCAATAATCTAAGCAAATAAGAAGATGAAATTTGTGGTGTATACAAGTTTTATCTGGTGTTAATAGGTTTTAACATTAAGTGAGCACTGTGAGCGCGTTCGCGAGCTTTCGGTATTGATAACAAAAATGACAGTTCTTAGCTGTCATTGTCGTGATATTTAAACTCGGAACGCAAATTACTGATGTGAGCGCTCACAGCGCTATTTTTCTAATTCGGAAAGTGGCCTTTGCGTTGGACCCATGGAATTAGTAAGTACTGCGATGGTTTTTTTGGCGGGATCGCGTTGGAACATGTCGCACGAATTTTCATTTTCATGAAATTTAGTGAAATAGCGAATTAAATTATATAATTTTGGTAGTGAATTATTTAATTTAGTTACGTGTGAGTGCACAAGTGTAGTGAAGGTGAAAATAAGTGACTGACGTGGACTTTTCGTGTTCCCCCCAAAAACTCCTATTAGGTTGTTGTAAAGTTACTACCGCTTTACAATAACTTTGACTTGACTGACTAAAGACGACTATGACTGTTTTGTAACTTCGTGCCCGATATCGGGCCATTTACTTGATCGAAAAGATAAATTACTTGACACTGGCTAAATACACAAACCGTGTGAAGCCAAAACCAAAAAAAAAAAAAAAAAAAAGTACTGCGATGTAGACGATACTGCAACACCTAAGCCACAGATTACCTTTTGGGCTTGCCCATAACGGATCACGGAAGGCGTCGGTATGTAATGGTTGGTAGTAGCTTAACCTCGAGTGATCCGTGTGGCTATCATAACAGCCACGAGCCCCTGAAACTATGTAATGTGTATCCGAAAATAATACTTGGTAAGGGACAGTTATCTGACACATTTGGCTGACAGTTAACTGACTGACTGACTTTTTTTTTTTTTTTTGGGTTTTGGCTTCACACGGTTTGTGCATTTAGCCAGTGTCAAGTAATTTTTCTTTTCAATAAAGTAAATGGCCCGATATCGGGCACGAAGTTACAAAACAGTCATAGTCGTCTTTAGTCAGTCAAGTCAAAGTTAAAGTTATTGTAAAGCGGTAGTAACTTTACAACAACCTAATAGGAGTTTTTGGGGGGAACACGAAAAGTCCACGTTAGTCACTTAGTTTCACCTTCACGACACGTGTGCACTCACACGTAACTAAATTGAATAATTCACTACCAAAATTATACAATTAAATTCGCTATTTCACTAAATTTCATGAAAATGAAAATTCGTGCGACATGTTCCAACGCGATCCCGCCAAAAACGACTGACCACGGCACGCAAACTTAGAACAAAAAATGTACACCGTATACTCTATGGTTGGAAGAAACGAACAAGACAGGCCTCCTCACCCCCTTCTGTCATTCTTCACCCCTCTTTCGCCAGGTGCCAAAACCATAGACCATTTACTAATGTCACTGTCAAATTTAGGCGGTTTTCGATTAGGTTATCAGTTTTCCGCTTCTGCTATTTATATACCGCCATTACAGTTTTGTTGTTGATCGAGTGAAGTTTGCGTTAATTAATTTCCGTACTGTCTTATCCTCTCAGTGATTAAACTGTAATATTTTGCATTGGTGGCAAATGAGTACATATAACACTGTCCAGCTAAAAATAACATTTCCAAAATAAAAGCCAAATTAAGTCTAAGTACTCACTTAGACTTAATTTGGCTTTTATTTTGGAAATGTTATTTTCAAGCCAAATGAGTATTTGGCTTCCTTTCTTGTGAAACACTTAAAAATAAATTAAAAAAGGCCTTCCTTGACCATGTGTAAAAATTAGTAATTTTCAACTCGTGTTGTATAACAAATAAAATAATAAAAGGCACAGATATATCCCGATTAATAGGAAAATCTCTTCCGAGAATGCAACCTAAGGCATATTTATTTTATTTATTATAAATAAATATAAAACTAAATTAAAAAATAAAAATCTTTATAAGTATTTGTTGTTTCATTTACATATTTCTCAGTAGTTCTCTGTAATTTAGAAGTTTTACATTATTGGATTTGAGCTACGAACAAAAAAAAAGATCTGAAAACAGTACCTACAATAGGGTAATTGAGGCTTTCTGTGTGAGCCTTTGCCTAAAACTCAACAACTAAATTAAAAAAAAAACGAACTGTCATGTTTTAAACTTCCAACTTTTGACATCTCTACTGACCATTTTTTCTCTATGGGAGTGGGTCGTCTGATACGTAGTATCTCTATGTAGTCTGTGCGACTGACTGACTTGGTGATAGACTGGTGACAACAAAGGCTACGTTCCGAGATACGATAATATCGATTTGAGCGTGCTCACACCCGTTCCGAATTGGCGTGAGCGCGATAACGATGTCCCGTGAATCGTCATAGATGACGTCATGACATGCGCCATCTTGCGATAACGCCGACCATGCGATATACTAATAACACTGTGAGCGCTGTCAAAAATGACACTTGTGCTGTTATGTTCTGATTCGTATCATAGTTTTAGCTAACTTATAAATAATGCTTCTGGCTAGAATCGCCACCTAATCAAATAAGAAGATGAAATTTGTGGTCTATACAAGTTTTATATGGTGTAAATAGGTTTTAACATTGAGTGAGCACTGTTAGCGCGTTCACAAGCGTTCCGTATTGATGACAAAAATGACAGTTCTTAGCTGTCATAATCGCGATATCTAACTCGGAACGCAAATTATTGATGTGAGCGCTCACAGCGCTATTTTTCTAATTCGGAAAGTGGCCAAACGTGGAAACATCAAAATCAGTGATGCCAACTTAGGGAAATTTACCCTAAATTTAGGGGTGAAAGTAAAACGGCAGGGTATGTTTTAGGGGTTTTTTTTTTAAATATTTTTAGAGAGACTACCATTGTGTTACTATCATATTGCGTTTAGTTTTGGGCCGGGGTTCAGTGGGGGCTTAGGTGCCGGTGGTAATAAACGATTTCATACCATTTCTAAGGTAGCATTTTCTTTTTATCCGCACCCTTAAATAATGTGCAGCCGTAGAGAGAGACTTTCTCTGTATTCAGTCGTCAAGACCGAGCTCTGTAGGTAATAGGCTATCTTTGGCAATGATATAGAGTATAATTTGCAGTTATTAAACAGTAATCTTGCGTTAACGTCACACCGTCAAAAACAATCATAGATAAATTTAGCAATAGTATTTACAGCAAAGTTAACTATGCAGTCGATGCACAGGATACGGTTGTGATGTGACAGGGAAAAATAAAAATAATAACTCGTTGTTTTATTTTTAAAGTAAGAAAAAAACTGAGGGAATAAATTCAGGGTATTTTTTTCTAATTAATAGTGAATCTGGGGTAAACTGCGACTAAGCCTGGGCAGTGATGCCAATTTAGCCCCTTCGGGGCTACATCTAGCGCTTTTTCTTCTTGGTCAGCCCCGAAAATAATGATTTAGCTCCTAGATCGTAATCTAGCCCACAATATTATCGCCTGACAAAACCTTATACTGAGAACCATCTTTGTGAGTGCTGAGAACAAAACAAAGTTTTCAGCACTATGAACGTAACTAAAAATAAATTACGAAATAGGATGAACTTTGAGTCCATAAATTCCATACCACAAATACAACGTCGTCAGTGCAAAGTGAAACCCTTCGGGAGGAATTAAATGAAGACTACTATTTATATACGTAATTTTATAATTAAACGATATTTTAAAATCCCGAATGATGTATTTTTATTAATAATCTACACAGTAATAGTTATTCATACAATCGATTAATATAAAGAATCTGTTTTTATTTCCCGTTATTTAGGTATTTAGCCCCATTTTTTTTTAAATATGCTAATCTGACCCTTTTAGAACTCGATTAAGTCCGAAAACCTGACACCCAGTTGGCAACACTGAACCTGGGGAAACTGGGAAAGTGAATGGTGAAAACCAGGACTGGCAACACTGATCAAAATCGATGTTGTTACGAGATATCAATAATAAATAACTTAGTTTATTTCTGCTCTAAACTGTTGGATAAAAGGCTCCATCAAAGTCATATTCTTATCGACTTCATCAAAAAGAGAAGCTCTGATACGCAGCGCTGGTACAACATTGTTGTGTTAACTAGCTTGTACTATAAAAAAAATGGATCCCAAGGAAGTGGTTGAACATCTAGTTGCGTTAAAAGTGATGAGGTTGACCAAACCTGCTTTAATAAGCCCAAAAATCGTAACATGCGATTCTAAAGACTTACCCGGTAATATATTAAATAATTACCTCAAAGATGATGCTACTTCTGTCACCCAAATGGAAACTCTTGCTGCAGGCCAGTTCCTATTACTTCCACAAAGTTTCGGGAATATTTATCTTGGTGAAACGTTTTCCTGTTATGTTTGCGTACACAATGAAACCAATAATCCAGTGCAAAGTGTGTCCATAAAAGCTGATTTACAGACAAACTCGCAGAGAATATTATTAACAACTCAACAGAACCTCTCTCCTACAATGCTGGATGTAGATGAAACATTAAGTGATGTCATACATCATGAAGTCAAGGATCTTGGCACACACATTCTTGTCTGTGAAGTAACATACATGTCTAACTATAACACACTTGCATCATTCAGAAAATTCTTTAAGTTTGAAGTAATGAAGCCATTGGATGTGAAAACAAAATTTTACAATGCCGAGTCTGATGATGTCTATCTTGAAGCTCAAGTGCAAAATATAACATCTGGACCAATTATATTAGAGCAAGTCTCTTTGGAAAGCTCCCTACAGTTTAATGTTAAATCATTGAATGAAGTTGATGACGGAATTTCTGTATTTGGAGATGTCACCTTACTTCAACCGCAAGAGAGCTGTCAGTATCTCTATTGTTTGACACCAAGAGAGAATATTTCAAAGGAAATAAAACTATTAGCGGCTGCTAAAAATATTGGAAAACTAGATATTGTATGGAGGTCTAACTTGGGAGAAAAGGGGCGGTTACAAACTAGTCAATTGCAGAGAATGACACCTGACTATGGAGATATCAGGCTCACATTTGAAAAGTTACCAAGTAAAGTGTCTGTGGAGGAGCCTTTCGATTTCCAATGCAAAATAGTCAATGCCAGTGAGAGGACCCTAGACTTAATTCTAAAATTACGCTCACTTCAGGATTCTAGTCTTCTTTGGTGTGGCATTTCTAACAAGAAACTTGGGCCTCTGGAACCTAGCCAATCTCTTTACATCAGCCTAACAGCTCTTCCAATAAATACAGGTTTATGTAATATATCTGGAGTATCTTTATTAGATTTATTCCTGAAGAGAACATATGATTATGATGATTTGGCATCGGTTTTCGTCTATTAAAGTACCTATATTATGTTATAGTAAACATCTGTTATATTGATAAACTTCTTTTATTTTGATATTATTTGTATTCTAGTGGTGCAAAGAGGTGAATTTACAATTTACACCCCATGTAAAAAGCCTTTTTAGAGTTCAAATCGGAGTCGGAACGCTCGGAACGCACAGTTACGCAAAACTAACTTCCTGTATTTTACTACCAAAAAGAATCAAAGAAAATGATCAAATCTCTAAAATACTAATGTTAAAAGTAAATTCTGTTTATGTAAGCTGACTGAAGACTACGAAAGCTTTATCTGGATGAATAGGCAATCCTAATTCCAAAAAAAATCATTCACATCAGATTCAATCAGTCAGGTTAAGTGTAACCCGCGAAATTCAAATCAAATTCATATTCCCTACGTAATTCTCAGATCAGTGTCAGTGTGACTTTTTCATGAAATAGTAATTCAATGAGATTAAATGAACTTGCGAGGGTTGTATTGATGATTTTAATTATTATAATTGTGTAAGCCATATTAGTTACGACCGCGAACCCAATTTCAATAAAATTCAACCTGACACTGACTTACAAATTCCGAAAACTTAGAAAATTTGAATTTCGCGGCCTACCCCATTAATATTATAATCTTTGGGCCTACCTTAGCGTATTCATCGCTAAAATCGATATCAGACGCTCCACTGAATTTTTTTTTTTGTCTTTCACTCGTAAGGTAAGCGTCTGAACAAAAGATGAATCAAAATTGCAAAATGAATTAATTAGTGAACCAATCCGACGAATTTGAACTTCGGCACTCAAAATCATTCGCTTATTTACCGATTCGTTAGGCAAGCGAAAGATGTCTATTATCCTTGTGTAAAGTGCCGGTAATACCGAATAATCGAAATGACAAATTTTCAATAAATATTTTGTCAGTATCGTGCGTGTCCCGGCCCGGACTAGCCCACAGTCACTTCAGTCATGCCACATGCATGGGTTATACATGGGAAAATGGGTATTGGACTCTGTACGTATAAGAACATTCATTTTTTAATGACTGGAGGAGAATGCAGTTTCATATTCTGGGTAGTGTGAGTAGGTACCATGTGAAGAAACGAAACCAGAGTCCATTATTTTTACAGTCTAACATTAGCGTTCAATCATTTTAATTTTTAAACGAACATGTAGACGCCATTGCCAGAATAGAGAACAGTGTCGCCAATACCAACCCGTACGATAATTTGGCCACGTAAGGTACGATGTACGATAGTGATTGTCTAATGTACAGACGCCAGCACATCAAGCTACCCCAATCTGTCAAATTTCTTTGATAGATTTTCAACTTTATTCCCTAATCATAAGATTCATGTTCAATTGGGAAAATTTGACAGTTTGGGGTAGCTTGATGTGCTGGCGTCTGTACGATATACAGGGACCGAATTACCGGTATTTTTATATAACGTTACCAATTACAGTTCTATTAACGATAAAAAGTAACGTTAATAATACCGATACCCAAATTTAGTTAACGTTATCTAATTATCAGTATTAGTATAGGTAAAAATAACAATTCTTAACGGTAATTTATACGGCTTTCTCTTTCTAACTATGACGGTGGGGAGACTAGCATCTTTCGGTGT
The DNA here is from genome assembly GCA_949091785.1 of Polymixis lichenea. Taxonomy (NCBI): domain Eukaryota; kingdom Metazoa; phylum Arthropoda; class Insecta; order Lepidoptera; family Noctuidae; genus Polymixis; species Polymixis lichenea. The sequence continues at coordinate 10,718,850 of OX420945.1, read as the reverse complement.
GTGCACAGAAACAATATAACATAAGTACAAGCCGAACGACATTGTACACACGCCGAACTTCGACGTGTGTACAACATTGTTTCTGTGCTGCAGAAAATTATTATAAACCGAGTGGCAGGGACATCAACGTGAAAACTGAAACCGTTACGACTACCTTCGGCGTGTACCGTAAAACGGGGTGAATAGAACTCGCGGGGGGAATAGAGAAAAATCTTGGGATAATTTCAAACGTTTTTTATGGCAAACTCGGTGACCCGAGTAAAAAACCCGCAACTTTAATAATTTGTTGGTATTATTTTTCTTAGCCTGGCAACGTTTTATTTGTGGCAACATTGCTAAAAACGTCAAAACTGAATGTCAAAGTTGACAACAAAACAAGTCGTTAGGTACGCGTAAGTTTTGAACCTTCGTAATTCGGTGAATACTGGTCATATTAGTTTAAAATTATCTTCAAATTACGGTCAGTGTTATTATAAATATAATGTGCTGTAATTATTGAGATATGAATATGTATTATTATATAAAATTGATCTTATTTCATAGGCCTTGTTTTCTTTAATTTTTCGAGGTGATTAGACACACGAACGGGGTGAATAGACACGCCTGAGGGGTTAATGGGCACGCGAATATGGTTAATAGACACAGCAAAGGGGTGATTAGATACGAAAGAGGGGTGATTAGCTATGATTATGTCAGGGCTGCCACAAAGTTTAAAGCACCTGTGGAAGTGGTTATCTATAGTTCTAATTTCACTTTTAGTTACAGTATAGCGTTTTTAAAATTCTTCATAATTTTTTTATGTCAAAGTGCAATTTTTAATTTTGTTTTCGAGTTTGAAATTTAAGTTTGTTTAGATGATGTTGCTATGTTCATTTTTAATAATGATTGATTTTTATTGTTGATTATTGATCTTTATTAATTTTATAAGAATATGGGAACGACATAAAATAGAATATTATTTTAGAGGCAAAGTGCATTTTTTTTGTTTTAATTCGAGTTTGAAATTTACGTTTGTTTAGAATATGTTGATTATAGGTAATTATTATTAATAACTACTGATTTTGATTGATATTGATTAAAAATCCTGATTGATTTGATATAAAGAATATTATTTTAAAGTCAAGTGCATTTTTTTTTTCCTTTTGTTTTCGAGTTACACTCTAAATTTGTTAATTTTTATTGATTTTTGTCATTAATCATTTATATTTGAAATTATGTAACTTTACTTTAAACTAAATATGATTTTTTAAAGATACCTTCTCGAGTTTTATTTGCTTGCCTTTATCTTAAAAAATATTCAGGGAAACTACAAAGAGGCAGCCCTACGATATTTTCTAATCACCCCTCAGGTGTGTCTATTGTCCCCTGATGGGAAGTAAATAGAAATCACGTATATTTTGTGTTTTTTTTTATTAACTACAAACATATCCGAATAGAAACAAATATATTTCAATAGTTTGGCCTAAGACTCAATAAATACATGCTTAGAAAAAAGGGTATCAATTCTGCAACATTACGAAAATCGTTACCAAAGTTCGAAGACCTATCTATTCACCCCGTTTTACGGTATACAATATCGGTGCCGATATAAAAAAAAAAAAAAAATTAAGGTAAGTATAAAATGAATGTTTATTTTTCTCAGATAATTTCTCTTTCGTACGAGGTTATTGTGGTTCCTATTTAATTCGGTTCGTTACCAGATTTATAGGTTTACTTAAGATAATTTCGAATTAGACTCCGATCTCGGGTTCAAACCCAGACGGCCAGTCTCAAATCACGTATTATTATTACGTGAGTGGAGAGTATTTTAGTTCCTATCTACTTCGTTTTGCAACCAGGTTTATAGTAATACTCCGATCTCGGGTTAATGCCCAGGCGGTTATAGTCACAAATCACGTATAAAATGTGAGTGGCCCGACCTGACACGAGAGCTGGGCCGACCGGCCCCGAACTTTGATACGATCGGGCAGAAAATCTGGTCCGACCGAACTCGGAGTCTGGCCCGACCGGGCCCGGAGTCTTGCCCGACCGGGCCCGGAGTCCTGCCCGACCGGGCCCGGAGTCTTGCCCGACCGGGCCCGGAGTCTTGCCCGACCGGGTCCGAAGTTTGACCCGACCGGATCCAAAGGTCGATCCGCACGATCTAGAACCTAATCCGACCATGCGCAAAATCTGATCCGACTGGGCTTGACCTAACAGATTACCACACAGTCCCGACCAACCATTTACTCTCTTGCGCCCATTACCCATTTAGCGTCTACGCCAATTACCTAATTAAGCGCGCTTTTCCTTTATAATCGACAGATGGCGACTTCACAAAATTTCATCACATTGGGTGAACTGTTCACTCGAACATATGATGAAGAAGAGGAGGAACTTTTAGCTAAAGTTAAATCCATCATCGAAGAGAGTCTCCCAATTGGTTGGAGGGACTGGAAAGTCATCGATTGGTCCAAGGAGGAACTCCTCGGCAGGAAAACGGACCACAAGATCCTGAATAAAATTCGTTTCGCTATCCCATCAGTGGAGCTGGTTAAAGCTTTCTATCCTGAAGCGAAAGCAATCGGCGAAAAGGCCTACAAAAACATTAAGCTAAAACTGTTAGACTGGGATATCTGCAGGGCCCTTATTACTAACCCGAACCACGTAGCATCAAAACTGCGCGGATCTTCTGCGCAAGCAGAAATATTCAAAAGGGCAGTAGAGACTGTAAGAGCGTCTGTTTGTTCCAGAGAACAGATCTCAGACGCATTGACAACTGACGTAGAGTCGCATAAAAACAGAGTTAAAATCTACTCTAGGTCTAATTCCGAAAGTCGAAATAACCAAATCAAACACATAGGGCGAAAGCGACCCAGACTTCCATCGTCTTCATCGGAAGAAAATTCGGTTCAGCCAGCTAGTGACCACTTTTATTCATCATCACCGGAGAGAAACTCCCCCAAACGCAGACGCTACTCTTCATCACCTTCCTGATCACCAAAAAGAAATGCTACCGACTCCAGACTAGACCGTATGGAGGGCATGATACAAAACCTATATGAAATGATGAGCACAAATAAAAATGAACATAAACTCGATAATTCGAGCTAGCGCGCTCCCAGTCCGATACTGGTTTTACCCGATGAATACACCAATGAAACCAATAATAATTGGGACATATTCTCACCGTCGACAAAAGAGAGTGAGCCTGCCATACCCAGAGCAAATCCAATTGTGGAGCAACAAGGTCTCAAATGTCAAAGACTTGGAACCAACATGGAATAAAATTCGCTACGCTAACTCACAGAAAAAGCTTCAAGCCTCACCAGTTTTCCATTGTCTTCGAATAAATGCTACAATGTACCAATACTCCCACCCCAATCAGCTAAAGGATCTGCTGGGGAAATGTGTGTGGGGACATGTGACTCCGCGTTTGGTACCATAACTCATGGACTTTTGGAACAACGGCTGAAACTTCAGGAAGCCCTGAAAAAAGTAGCGGAACAACACCCAGAGGCCACGGAAAGCCTAAAAAAGATGCTAGCGTCAGAAAGTGAATTCCGCTCAATATCCGACGACTTGCTTCAATATACTTGTGGCAAACGCGCCGAAGTAATTGAGTCTCGACGAAAACTGTATGAGCCGAAGAATATTTTTTACCGATCGGTCCTCAACGACATCCCGCCATCGGGTACTCATTTATGGGACGAAAACAAATTACAAGAGGCAATCAAGTCACATGGTGTCTCTAAAATTGCTTCGGCCCCTCGCCGTATACTATCAAACCATATGTATACAGAAAAGGAAAACAAACCAAAGCAGCCCCGAGACCTTAACTCCTTCAGAAAACCACATCAAGGGGTCAAAAAATTCAGGAAGACGGAGTTCAAACAGCGACCTCAGAAACCACCACCAACCATGGAAAGACCATAAACGTCACAATTTTAAAGAAAGGGGTGGAGGGGAAAGACGGCGTTACCTTTGACAACCAATGCTTTCGGGCGGGACAACTAGCAGACCACATATCAGCTTGGAAAAATCTAGGTGCGCCAAAATCCATCATAAGCATCATTACGTAATTCCGTTCTCGAAAAAACCACCAATCACAACCTTAACACCATCATTACTGGAAAAATTCCGAACACCAACTTCCCCACTGATGGACCAAGAAATTACAAAAATGATTCAGCAAAATACCATGACAAAATTAGACTGCAAGACTGGCTTCCTCTCAAAAATGTTCCTAACACCAAAGTCAGACGGACAATGGAGACCACTGAACGAATTTGTCAAGTTACAAAAGTTCCGACTGGTAAACCATCGAAAACTACAATACTTTCTACACAAAGGAGACTACATGGCCAAAATAGACCTTTCACAAGCCTATCTTCATGTACCAATAGCAAAAAGGCACTGGCGTTACCTAGCACTACACTTCTCCGCTAGGAGTATAGTGTTCTGTGCTACACCTCCGCTAGGAGTAATAGTGTTCTGTGCACTACACCAAAGAGTATAATAATATTAACACTACACTACACTACCGCAATTCAACCTACGCAGTACGCACTAACGGCGCTTCCTTTTGGTCTGAGTTCCGCGCCTCAAATATTTGCAAAAATAATAAACTGGGTTGCCAAGTTACTCAGAAAACAGAACATACGATTAGTCGTGTACCTCGACGATTTTTTGATAGTGAATCAAAACCCATGGCTTCTGAGAAACGAGGTGTCAATGGTTTTAGAGACTCTTACAAATCTGGGCTTCAGAATAAACCGGGAAAAGTCAGTGCTAAACCCAACAAAAGAAATAACGTTCCTCGGAATAAACTGGAATACAGAATTGAATCTAAAAAGCCTCCCTGTACAAAAAATACAATCACTGGAGAAAACCATTCTAAAAATCATAAAAAGCGAATAATGGAGTTGGCAACTAGCAAAGTCGATTGTGGGCAAAATGGAATTCACTTCGTTCGTGATACCGCTAGCTCGACTACACTGTCGAAAGATTTAACGTACCGTGAACCGGTTACCAGAATCTATGCCCAACATACATTTCAAAATAAAGTCAGAAAATATTCAAGAGTTGCAATGGTGGTCGGCAAACTTAGAACAAAGATCAAAGATAATTCTGGAAGAACCGGAAATCCATCTAGTCACCGACGCCTCAAATACAGGATGGGGAGCAGAGTTAGAAGACGAACTGATCTCAGGACTATGGAATACCTCTCAAAAGAAATGGCACATAAACAAGAAAGAAATGTTTGTCGTGTACAAAATTTTCTCCAACTACCAGACCGTACTACAGAACAAAAGCATCCTTATACAATGCGACAACAAGACGGTGGTTGCATACATAAAAAACCAGGGTGGAACCAAATCGGTATCACTCCTAAAACTTGCAAGAAAAATCTTGAATATGGCGATACACAAGAATATAGACATACGAATAGAACATATTCCAGGTCAGTACAACATAATATCGAATCATCTATCCAGGGGCAAAAGCTTACCAGACTGGCACCTATCGAACTGGATACTGAAAACAATTTTCAGAAAATGGGGCACTCCATGCATCGACCTATTCGCAACACAGGCATCGGCAGTAGTGGCAAAATACGTCACGCGATTTCCATGCCGACAGGCAGAATTTGTGAACGCATTCACAAGGACATGTGACTACAAACTAGGATGGATATTCCCTCCTCCACCGTTAATACCCACCCCCCCAGTGGGGTTCCCACATTGTCGTTGCGGGGGGGCTCAGTAACCGTGGTCCCACCTCCCACGGTGAAGCGAAGAGGAACCCCAAGGTGGGGCCGCTCGTCAGGGCTTGTGCCTCCAAGCCGACGACGTAGCGGCCAAAAAGTAGGTTGCGGTGAGGTGCATCGCAACTGAGGCGGGCCGCGATGTCGAATGGGAGGCATCGCGGCTGAGGGTTACAGGCTGCGGCGGAGGAGGAGTGCCGGTACTTCTGAGTAGCGCTCTTCCCTTCCGTAGCCTGGACGGGGCCGCCACCGTTTGATGGCGGACGCGGTGGGGCCGCAGGGGAAGAGGAGTGTCGGTATAGCGTTGGCCGCTCTCCCTATCCCCTGCGGCCGAAAAGTGGTTGGCGGCGGGGCCACTGTACTGACCCGTCGCAGGAGGACGTCAGCAGCAGCTGGTGGGGCCCGCAAGGGCCGATGCCTGCTAGGGGTGCGGGTTGTTCGAAAGAGATACCGCGGCCCCTGGCATACGGGCAGCTGAAGGAACATGGGTGGGTTTTAGTCAGTAAAAGTCTGACACGCCCTCCTGCTCCAACCAGAGCGGGAGAAGTCATTTGATGATTTCCCACCCACAAAAAAAAAAAAAACCGTTAATACCCAGAATCTTACAACACCTCAACCAATGTCGAGGGACCTTCATATTGATAGTTCCCAGATAGGAGAATGTCTTCTGGCGACCAATACTCAAGAAAAGATCTGTAGACAAACCTTTCACAATACGGAACCTAGTCAACCATTTGATAGACCTTCAAACCAATCAACCTCCCCACAAAACCCCCCAAAACATAAGGTTTGTACTTGGAAGCATGGAAAGTACGGGGTGGGCTGATTTAGTGGAAAATTGGTCAACTAAAGAAAAAACAAATTCTAAAGACTTCATGGCGCAAATCGTCTCTGGGCACTTACTCGGCGGCATGGAAAAGCTGGTGCGTGTGGGCTAAGGAGAAAAACGTTTCAATAAATAACCCGAATCCCAAAGAAGTAGCACAATACCTGTGTTACTTATATTATAAGAAAAACATGTCATACAGAACCTATCTATCTGCACAAATCAACAATAGCAAAGTTATTTTCTGGCCACAATACGGGTCGAAGACGGATATGTACAAAAATGTACAATCGGGGCGGAAACTAGTGAAAAACGATCAGGAACTATGGGATATTGTAAACTGGGTTAAGAAATACATTGACGTATCACATTCAAGGCGACACGCCGGTCAAATCATTCCTTATTTATTTGAAAACACGGGGAAAAACAGGTCCGGCCTCTCGATTTGTAATAGCTGGATGGGTGCGAACAGCCTTATTGTCAGCAGGAATCGAAGCAGGTGCAGGTAGTACCCGATCCGCAGTGGCCACTTACAGATTTAATAATTGTCTGCCATTAGATGAAGTATTGAAGAGAGGAAATTGGCAAGGCCCAAACAACTTTTTTAAACATTACTATAGAGAGATTGATAAGTCTGAAACCAGTGAGGCTAATATTAATAATAATAATACATTTATTTACTCAAAAAAAAAAGGGAAACATTGTACACATTAAAAATACAGATAAACAAAAATAAGTACTATATCTACAAACGTGTGGGTGAGCACTGCTCTCCTAGCTAGGTTATGAAAACCTGTGTTAAGGAGAAGCAGTGCGGTCCCCTAAGGTATAATGACGTAAAGGTTACATAGTGCTTCTAATGGTACTGTTACAACTATGAAGTATGAAGTAGTGAGATGGGTAATTAAAGCTACGGATACGTTTTTTTTTTTTTTTTTAACTTGAAAATGAAATAATTTTTAAGGTAAATAAATGTGTGTGGTGTGTGTGTGCGCGTTTGTGTGTATGAGTGTGAGTGTGTGTGTCATATTAATAATAAGAACTTGATCATTGAATCCTTTGTGCTATTGTAAGATCTCATTTATTTTACCTATGTTGTTGAACTTGATTTTATACTCAGTGTTAATTATCTGTCACTTTTATTTTATCTACTATATACTACTTTTAGTTTATCGGTTACTTTTATCAAAAGGAAAGGACTGAGCTAAATTGAATTTGATTAGAATCTCCTTTTGTGATATACCACAAAGATAACACGTAAGTCTAAAATATCTTTATTTGCATGATATCCTCTAGAATAAAACTATGCTTATTTTTAATAACTTCTTTCTTTTCTGGTCATCAACTTTTAAAATCTATCCAGTAATTCAATTGTTCCTTCTTTATGATTTTTATCACAGTACGCTGCTGTGCTGAGAACTAACAAGCCGGCAGATTTAAGACATATCTCGGAGGTGAGGCCGTAGGCACAGAGCCGAAATAGACCGATTTTCCCCCGAAGGGGAAGAAAATTGATATTTCGGGTCTTGCCGTAGGCCTGACCGGGGCAATTTACTTGCCGGCTGATCTATGGTACTGAAGTAGGCGGGCCTGTTCGCGGCCCGACTCTTGCCGTCAAGCACAGCATGAGCTGCCGCGGGAAATCGCGGCACGGCGGACAGAGCTCCGGCAGGATCTCATGGCGACGTGGAAAGTGCGATTGTCGTAACCCAGTGCTGGGCACGCCGCGATTGCGGCGGTAAGTCCCCTCTTTGAGGAGTGGCTTGAGAGGTGGTATGGCGTCCTCACCTTCCGCCTGACACAGGTCCTCACCGGACATGGCTGTTTCGGGAGGTTCCTGTTTCGGATAGGGCGGGAGGAAACGCCCGGGTGTTTCCATTGCGAAGATCGCCCAGAGGACACGGTGGAGCATACGGTGGAGGTCTGCCCGGCTTGGGCGGAGCAACGCCGTTTCCTCGTGGAGCTGATCGGCGGCGGCGATCTCTCGCGTCCGACCCTGGTCCAGGCCATGGTACGGAGCGAGAGGGCATGGCTGGCAGTCGCCTCCTTCAGCGAAGCAGTTTTGCTCGCAAAGAGGGAGGCGGCGCACGTGAGGGAGATGCAATACATGCGCCCTCACAGCCGTGGCCTTCGTAGGAGACGCCCTGGGCGTCGGGAATCCCAGGCTGATTCCCGGCCACCGTAGGCACGGGCTTGCGGACAGCGAGTAATGGGTAGCTCGCTGTCCGGTAAGGACCAAGCCTGGGTCGACGGCGCGTTGTGTTCCACGCGCGCCTCAAAGAGATGTCAGCAGCAACAGATGGGGCCCGCAAGGGCCGATGCCTGCCGGGGGTGCGGGTTGTTCGAAAGAGATACCGCCGCCCCTGGCACACAGGCAACTGAGGGAACACGGGTGGGTTTTAGTCAGTAATAGTCTGACACGCCCTCCCGCTCCACCCAGAGCGGGAGAAGTTATTTGATGATTGATCATCTTGGTGGGACCCAGAAAAAAAAAAAAGCACAGCATGAGAAAGAGACAGCGATAGCAAGGTCGTTTAGGGACGGAACGGGATAGATAATGAGTATACACACCGATACGTGAACGTAAATGGAAGAGGTAATCTCAGAGGTCAGGCCTACGGCAAGACCCGAAATATAAATTTTCTTCCCCTTGGGGGGAAAATTGGTCTAATTTCGACGTGGGAACTCGATAATTTGAACTTTCTGAGTTGGCAACACTGCTAAAGATCAACTAATTAAAGAAGTTTGTTAAAATGTCTATGTCTATCATATGTCTATGGTATCTGTCATGTCATCTATCTTTGTGTCTGTCAATTTTCTGCGATTATTTAGATTTTGAGAATTTTCAAGTTATTGAGTACTCCTTTTTGAGTTATTAACAGCGAATGATCATCAACTTTAAAGTAACACTCTGCTGAATGATTTGAGGGCTAAATGGAGATAAGCATTCGCACAGTTTAATGTAGTCTAATCATAATAACGAATGTTCGTATTGTGAACAATTTAATTCTGATGTGGCCCAATCATGTCGAGTCGAACTGTGACTTTGTTATCTTAGTTAATTTTATTTTCTTTTGAACGTTGAAGTGTAGAAAACAACAGTTATTGGACTGAAAAATGGCATATCAGACGCTTCTCCAGGAGTACATGCTCATACCTCCAGTGACCAGAGCTTATACTACGGCTTGTGTTGTTACTACGTTAGCTGTCGTAAGTTTTCTTATTTGTTTACTTATTTAATTATACGTGTCATTTGCTGAGTCATTACAGCTTTTTTTGTATGTGCACACATAATTTGTTACTCTGTTTCAGCAACTGGACCTAGTCTCACCATTTCAGTTATATTTCAATCCCAATCTTATACTAAGGAAATACCAATTATGGAGGTTAATAAGCACATTCCTTTTCTTTGGGAATTTAGGATTCAACTTTTTCTTCAATATGATATTCACCTACAGATATTGTAGAATGCTTGAAGAGGGCTCCTTTAGAGGAAGAACTGCTGATTTTGTTGTTATGTTCGTGTTTGGAGGTGTCCTTATGATTGTATCCTTTTTATCAAATTTTATAATTATTTAATTTAATTTGTAAGTAATTTAACTTTACTAAGTTGATGGAAAGCAACGTGAACATGGCAAAATATTGATTAGGATAAAATATCATCATCTGCTATTTTACAAGGTGCAGGCAGTCCTATGTGACCTCCACAACCCAGTCACTGGATAATACGATACCCCTTGGTAAGACTGGTTGTCTGACTTTTAAGTTGCTTAAGATATACTAACCAATATTATGCAGTATAGTAACATGTTATTAAGTTTCAATTTCACTGATGCAATAGTTGGCTCACAACTGTATCATCACTGCCAATTAGAAATAAAGGATTATGGTTTGCCAAAATATTTATAAATTTCCTTAACAGTAGTTATAACAGCTATGTGCTTTCTTTGTGAATTTATTATTTTTAGGACAAGCATTTACAATAATGATTGTGTATGTATGGTCTAGAAGAAATGTCTTTGTGAGGATGAACTTCTTCGGTCTCATGAACTTTCAGGTACTGTATACTCACTAGTTTACTGGATCATCTTGGTGTACTGTTGTACACCACTACACTACTGTTTGTAATGCATTACAGCAGTATTTCTTAATGAACCTGCTTTAATTATTGTTGACACATGTTAATCTCTAAAATCGTACTAACATTATAAATGTTAAAGTTTGTATGTTTGGATATTAGTTACTTAATCACACAAAAACCGCTGGAACAGATTTGGATGAAATTTGGCAAACAGATAGTTTGTATTCTGGATTAACACTGTATATCCCGATAGTATGTTGCTGTGTGATAATTTATGACATCAACACAGGCACAGCCGCTAGCTAAAGCGAATACATAACATGAAGGTCCCTTGCCATTTCAGTAATAAAATTGCATTTTGATTTTTCAGGCCCCATACTTGCCCTGGGTGTTACTGGGGTTCTCTGTGCTACTTGGTAATGCTATATCAGTAGATTTAGTAGGTATGGCTATTGGCCATATATATTTCTTTATGGAGGATGTGCTACCAAGACAGAATGGGGGTCAAAAAATACTGAAGACTCCAAAGTTTTTGTAAGTGTTTTCTTATTTCGGAATTTTTTGTCTCATTTTATTTTCATTCCTTATTTTTTATAGCTTAAGCATAATGAGTCTATACTGTTCCCACTGCTGGGACACAGGCCTCTTCTCTGTGAGAGGGAATGGGTTGTAATGCACCAAATCGGCCCTGTGCAGATTGGTTGATGTAACATCTTCGATTTTCTTGGTTCTAGGAGCTGGTTATCTCAATGATTTTCAACGTTTAAAGAGCTGTTTTATTTTTTATATGTTTGCAATTAAAAAAATGAGGGTAGCTGATATTTTTTTTATAATATCAACATATTTACACATGCATGTGTCCTGATTTCAGAAAAAAGTTATTTGATCCTGCCCCAGAGCCAGATTATGGTCCACTCCCGGAGCTGGGTAACGTACGACCAGGAGGGTTCGACTGGCGACGCCCTAATAATGAGGACGAGGATGCTAGATAAGCTAGCTCTTGGTCACTACTGCAAGTTAGATGCAACATCCAAGCCAAAATATTAATTTAAGAATATGTCTACTGATATCTACTCTTTTATTTTGATGCATAACTCTTTATAAAATTTGTGATTTTCCTTATTAATACAAACTATTATTGAGCAGAGCCTTAGGCCGCGTCTTAACCACACGCAATCGTCGCGCGAGTATTCTATCGCCGCGTTTATTTTATATGGTGAATCCGAACGTACAGTCGCGTCGACGCAGGGCGTCTTTGGGTTTCCGAATAAATGAGTGACATATGAACCTGTCGATTACTGTTGCTTAGAACGCATGGATATGTACACGACGTGTGTGATCGCGCGAACGGTCATTTTAGTTAGGCCCGGGGATAAGTTTCCATGCTCCTAGTAATATCTTATCTACCTACCATGTAAAAACTTAAAGGTAATTTGTGCAATCGTTATTTAATTAATTTAAAACACTAAGCAATATGTTTTCTCATGGGTAACGGATTATTGTTTTTTTTTTCTTATAAGGATTATATGAAATTGTACAAAATAAACGCTGGACGCAATTACGATTAGGTCATTAGCATTGAATCGATATAATGTATTTTGTGTAAAAAGTTTATTGATAAGGGTCTGTTAATTGTGAATACAAATGATTGATAATTATTAACTGTTTTATTGTAGTAAAGTTCAAATTCTAACCTCTATACCGGCTGACATTTTTTAGCGTCTGGACAACAATATGACGTTTTGTGTAAGTAGAATAGAACTCATATACCCTAATATTTACCTGGTATCATTTATTTAATAAAAGTTCCGAATATCCTTAAAATACATGAAAAAGAGTACATCCTACGGCACTCGCGTAAAACTAATATTATCCAAAATAGGTAATAGTAAACGGCGTCAGCTGCGATTGCACATGAATGAAGCATGATGGAAGTGTGAGCGAGACGCTAGCATTAACTTCGCTCTCCTGCGCACAGGACGATACCACCTGATCCCTACACACTCACGCACACATTTGCGCGTGTACCTACATACGTCACCGTGCTGTATGTAGTTGTAGTAGGCTTATAATTTGATACACTGAGTAACGCGTGTCTTGAAACCGTAAACCAAATAAATTACGTCTCGTAAGATCGGTAAAGCTTTGATAGAAATGTAAACAAACCGCTGATGTTAAATACTTATAACAATCACTCACATTCATATGTATTTCGAAGGTTTTAACGTAATGTGTAATAAAAAAGGATTCCAACAAGGTTGTTTAATCCAAATCGGATACTACAACTTACTAGGCGTATTTAAAGATCGTAATCAACTTATTTACAAATAATTATACTGATTAATTTTTACAAAATTACAGAAAATGAGTTATTATTTACAAGAAAAAGTACCTTTTCAACGATATTGCAATATTTGTTCTAAATGTCCACCGTTTCTTTCTAAACACAAACTCCCACGTTTTTGCAAATTGGTTGTTAGACTCCTAAGCGTGTCTCTGTCACTTTTCAGAATATTAAAAACGTCTATTATTCGCTGTTTTAACTCATTTACACTACGAGCTTCTTCGGTGTACACTAAGCGTTTTAGTTCAACCCACAAATAAAAGTCTAATGGCGTTAGGTCTGGTGATCTCGCCGGCCAGTTCACAGGTCCACCGGGACCTATCCACTTATCACGGAATTCACTATCTAAATACGCGAGCACAGATCGCTCGTAGTGAGCTGGACACCCGTCGTGCTGAAAGTACATGTCCGGCAGATAGTCCAGAGGAACGTCTTCCAACATTGTGTCGATAACGGACTGTATAATTTCACGATACATTATCCCTGTCAATCGACCTTCGATACAAACTGGACCCATTATGCCAACGTGTATTATCCCGGCCCAAACATTGACACTGAATAGAACTTGATGAGCGTGTTCGTTTATTTTAAGTGAGTTTTGAAACTCCACCATTGCTCGTTGTGTAGGTACGTTGTAGATACCAGTGCGGGTAAATATGGACTCGTCGCTCCATAGAATGTTCGCCTGCGGGTGGAGTTGGAGTATGCGTACGTCATTATGAAAACAATCACTGGCCGGTCGAAGCACACACGGTTCAAACGTAAAAAAACAGCGATCGACGTCACGCTATGGCTAATCGCAGGTGACTAGAGAGAGAGAGCACGAGACGCGGTACTCGGTTTGAAGGGCGCGCGGGCGGGAGGGGATGCGCATGCGGTGACACGTGAGCGGTACGCCTAAGGAAAGATATTTTGCGATAGTAGTTACCTATCCCCGGCCGGCTTCAATCAAAGGATTGAATGTCGCCACGAATTCATTGATAATTTCTGCGCGTAGAGTAGGGTGCCTATAAGTTGGGTTTTGATATTATTTGCCGATATTTTTACTCTTTTCTATTTTTATTATTTTTTAATTTTTAGTATGAAAAGTTTACTACAAATAAGTAATAGTATTTATTGATAGGTTCATTTCATGTTAGGATTTTAAAAAAAAAGAAGTGAAATTTCTATGCCATAGGCTTCTACTCCATTCACCTATTATGCCCTATTTTTTTCCAGACGGTAAAAAAAATCATACGGTATAAATAAAAACTTTTAACAAAAGTCGGTGACTTTGGATATGTATTTTTTTTTTGTCACCGCCTTCCGAAATTAAAGTTATATTACACTTTATAGTGTTTTTTTGGAAGTCGGTTGTTTTTTTTTTTTTGAAAAAAGATTTTTCACATTTTAGTGGTTCACATGTGCTTACCCCTTCACAGCGTACCGGCGTGATGTTATGTTATGAACTGGTGTAAACAATAGACAGACATGAGATTTCAGCAATTCCAGTCCATTTGCTATCATTTATTGAGGAGTTCCGTTGCCTATCTCCGAAGTTCTTCATCAGACCTTCACCAAATTGAAATGTGGTCCCATTTCAATTTGGTGAAGGTCTGATGAAGAAAAGAGAAAGTACTCCGAGAAAGTACTCTTCCGAAAACTACCCAAATTGCTTCAAGTGTGCCTATAAAATTAGAAGAGTTCTCTCTATTTCTCCGGGATCCCATCATCAGATCCTGACTTGATGATCATGCGACCACCTGGGAAGTATACCCTTTCAAACAAAAAAAAAATCCAATTCGGTCCAGCCATCTTCGAGTAATCTTGGAACATACATAAAAAAGACTTAAAAAAAAGGGTTCCGACGAATTGAGAACCCCGTCTTTTTTGAAGTCGGTTAAAAAGGAGAACTGACTGACGTACCAGCACATAGCCCTTAATGGAGGACTAGGGATGTGAAATTTTGTTTGCATAAAAAATATTATTGCGCCTTGAGTTTAAAACAGTTGAAACTTGGCACGAATACGTTACGTTTGTCACTATTAGTTTTTCTATAATAAAGGGCGTTAAAGTTTGTACGGATGAATCTTAAAACGCAGTCCGATTACATAGGTAACATTGTTTTCTTGCAATCAACAGCTGGTTTATAACTAACATTGAACTATCGCATTAAAATGAATAGTCATCAATCTTAATGAGTACCTAGTCCTAGTGTAATGTGTTTCCTACTATTGAACAATATGAAAAAAGACAGTTGCTCGTTTTTTTCCCCTGAGGAATGGTTTTACATCGGGTGATAAGTAATCAAAGAATAGATCGTAATCAGAATTGTTTATTCTATATTCACGCAATATCATGGTGAATTTTAAAAACACAATTACAGTTGATAAGACCTTGTCAACAAGTAATGATAAGCGTTTAATCAGTGACTACTAAACTTACAGACAATACCTTGACATACTTTAGTAGAAGCGTGGTTTTCTACTTTCAAGATAGCTCTTGACTACTGATTTTTATTTATAAATTGTAAGCCACGGCTAATCTGGCTGACCAATTTGGTATATGAAAGAAGTCTCACTAAATTGGTAAACACAACGTTTGAACATTAAAATCACAGCTAAGACAAAACTTACAGAGCCCAAATACAACACATTGAAAGAACTAGTCGATAGAATGCCACCAATAATATTTGTTCTGCTAATGGTGTAAGCAGGGAAGTTTGTGGTGGCTCGTCATGGATCCAAGCGTTGATTGAATTATCAACCCGCGATCTATTTACAGACCAATGAGTGAGCTATATTAGTTTCATTTTACCTGCAACGTAATTTATATTATTAAAATAAACTTCAAATGCACTTCAACATTATGATTGCAGCTAATGATTGACTATGATTTCTAATTACATCCAAAATGTGTGTATCGTTTTAATTTAAATAATAAAAGCTGCAAAGGTCTAAATTATAGTTAAAAAAAGACAGAGACATACAATCATTACATTACACATATAATTTACATAAAAATTTATAAAAGAACTTAAGTGTCTTAGAATAGAACCGTTAGTTGTGATCGTTTCAAATACAAGTTCCGTAACATCATTAAAACTACTAGTAACAACAAGGACAGTATATCTAGTTGTATTCAGTCTTCATTCAAACTCTCACACTCAATTCCAAAACACAGTTGATTGTAAAATCAAATATTTAAGAAAGATATACGCATCAAGTTTGTAATCACAATAATAAAACTATATTCTACTATTTCACAATTGGGCCAACAAAATTATCAAAATGGCGGCATGAAATTTTCTCATGTTAAATACAGTTTGTTCTATATTACATCCTCATTATGAAGGATAAAAATCACAATATTATCTAGTACAACCCTGGCTTTTTAGTGCTTAGGCTGACTTTTCATTGGCTAACACTGTATTATTGATTTCCATGACAGCGATTAATTTAAAAAAATATATAATTTTGAACAAATGTATACGAGACAGTATTTTTCGCTCGCATCAATGTTTTCCAATTAACTGTAATGTTATAGATTATACCAGTTGTACAGAGCGCGCACATGTCGTTTATAAAATGACTAAAACATCAACAGATCATAAGTATTCTATCAAATTGTAGCTAGTTTGTGTAAAATAAAATAAGAGATAGTAGAAGTAGGTGTGTTGTTTCAAAGATTACTAATGTCGGTCACGGATAACTTTCGCTGACCCAATTACATTCAGAATTCTCTCAAATCTCAAATCTGACACCAAGTGAACGGCACTTGGTTTTCAGCATTACAACAAGATCAAGCAGCTTCATGTAAATCACAATCATTTAGAAGCACAACAGTTAGATAATGGCGTCACAGCACAGCACTCACAGCGTGATATCTCTGAATAAACAATTCTATTTGACAACATAGGTAGACAGAAACAAGCTTAGGAGGTGACCTATCGATGTCTACATGGCCTGGCCCTGTACATTACAATAAAGCATACAACAACTTTTGAGATCATACAGAAATATCTAGTATAATAAAAACTGAAGTTTTATGATACAAAAAGTATTTACACATTACTATGCACAATGTATTCATTAAACGACAAATATACATACAAAACAGATTTCCAGAAACACATCTGTCTCATAATTAATTGCAATGAATCAAATGATGTGGGGCACCTCCTTCACTTTTAACCAAACACATCCAAAAATAATTACAGATCAATTGCAAAAAAAGGGTCCAAACTTCAATTTTTTGGCTTCGTTGTTTATAACTATTATTTAACTAAATTTTGTAGTAATCTTGAACAAAAATGTACCTAGAATCTAGCTACATAAATCACATGTGACATTTTCATAGCGCTACGATAGCAAGTAGCACCGTTATGTCGTCCGGTTTTCCCCCTGAAAACAAAATATAGAATCAGTCTTGACAAAGCATTCAAGAAAAAAAAACTGGCACTCCGGGAGTGTCGACCGAAGTGAAAACTTGAACAATTACGTGTATTTTTTGAATCGTCAGCGTATACTGATCAAGCTCAACTATATACAGAGGTGTCGGTAACGGTGTCGCGAGTTCTTTTCCCGTCTCAAAAAATGCCCAACGCGCCTAAAGATTTAAAAAAAAAAAAAAAAAATGAAATTCCTAACGAAATATTTGTCGTTTTGATGTAGGTATGATGCTTTGTTCTTTTACTCACCAATGGCATCAATGCCGTTCTGTCGTGCGCTCTTAGCGAAAGGCGACATGTAGCAGCCATCGAAGGACAGGTTGCGCGCCATCCACGCGATGGAGTTGGCGACGCCCTGCAGCCGCTTGGTGTCGCCGGCGAGCCCCTGCGCGCGCCGCATTTCCGCTACCAACACGGGCTCGGGAACGTTGTCGAATACTCCGTCCGTCGCCACCAGGATCACATCACCGCACTCTACTGTGAACTCTGCCGTCTCCGCTGATTCTGGCCTGAAAAAGAATGATATTCTGAATTAAGAACTCATTTCAAAATAATGAATCTGTCTAGCCTTTTCCGAACTATGTTGGAACCTACTTCCATTCACCGGATGCAGCTGAATACCAGTATTTTACCTAGAGCGACTGCCTTTCTGACCACCACAACCCATCAGACGATCTGTAACGACTGTCAAAGATCCACGAATGGTAGTCGGGACAAACGCCTTAACGCGCTTTCCGAAGCACGGAGGGGTCTCGGTATGTAAAGATGGTCACCCAACGACTGACCAACCCCGGCAAGTGTAGCTTCACCTGATGAATTGACCCGCGCGGTTATTACTTAGCCACGAGCTCCTCACATACAGATTGTAAGGGGAACGCTTCCGAAGCCAGAACGTAGATTATATACCTAAATGCAAACGGATACCAATAACCTTTCGCCTTAAATTGGTTATTTTGCATCAATTTAAAACGTTTAACGCTTCTGTAATGTTTCTAGTTCTACTTATATTATTTTGGCAGCGCTTTACAAAGGATGCCTAAACCTAAAGTCGCCGCCTGGACTTGGGGTCGAGCGCGGTTATGCGTGAGCCTAACAGCTGATTTTTGTTTTTGAATACAATGCGTGCTAGAGTTGTACAAAAAAAATGTTTTAAATATGTTTAATCTCAAATATTCATTTAACTGTTCTCACAGCATAGTTAGTGTACACAAAATGCTAAAAAAATAGGTAACTTTCATGAGCACATTGTTCATCAGCAACTTTCTGCCTGTTTATCTTCAAATGACCTTCTTAGTCCTTGTCCTTCTTGTCCTTTTCAATCTGGTTTCCGACCTGGTCATAGTTATGACCATCACGGTCATGGTCATGACAGTTATGACTCTGTTGAAGGTTACTGATGACATCCGCTGGGCTATGGACCACAAATCTCTCACCTTACTTGTTCTTCTAGACTTTAGCAGTGCCTTTAATTCTGTTGACTTCGATATCCTTCTCGGGATTCATAAATCCTTCAATTTCTCTCCTTCTACTATTGCTTGGTTCGACATCTGTCTTAAAGGCCGCTCGCAGCGGGTTCGTCTCGATCAGTCTTCTTCTGACTGGTGCTCTCTTGTCGCGGGTACCTCATGGTGGCGTTCTCTTTCCCCTTCTCTTTTTTATTTTTATTAACTCCGTCACCAGAGTCATCTTTTCCCACTTCCATCTCTATGCCGACGATCTGCACCTTTACAATCATTTTTCAATGCAAGATGCGGATGCCGCCGTATCTGCTATGAACAGAGACCTGGATTTGATTAGCGAGTGGTCGCGGTCTTTTGGACTGCTGATCAACCCTAAGAAATCCCAGGCCATAATTATAGGTGGCAGGTATATGCGGAATAGGCTTGATGTTGTCTCCGCTCTGTTTGAATGGAGTTCAGATAGAATACGCAAAAACGGTTAAAAATCTGGAGGTACACATGGACTCTTACTTATCGTGGACTGCCCACGTTGCTCAAGTCAGTCACAAAGTACACTTCACGTTCCAATCGTTAAATGCCTCCAAAGCTTACTGCCCTTGAACACATACAGCCCATCATTGACTACGCTGATGCCTGTTATTTGGATGCCACCGAGGAGCTTTTAAATAAACTTGAGCGTTTGCAAAAATCTGCATTCGTTTGGGTTTTAACCTTAAAAATACGATCACGTTTCTAACTTTCGCAAGATCCTCAAGTGGCTCCCTATTCAACTTCGCAGAAACTCTTGGATAATGTGTTTGCTTTTTAACATTCTTCACAACCCTAAAACCCCATCCTATCTGCGGGATCGCTTCTCCTACGCCCGTCCTTTTGATGCGCCTTGCAGGTCGCATTTTAGAAATCTCCTCAAGTCCCCTCCCCACTCAACCGACTCCTACTCCTTCACTGTGCATGCGGTCCGGTTATGGAATTCACTTCAGCCTGATATTAGGGACTGCCCAAACTATAGCAGTAGCAGTATTCAAAAGAAGAGTGAAAGAACACTATCTCTCCACTTTATCATAATTGCATATGTATTTATTATTTAAATTACATTATAATTATATATATTTTAGTGATATTTATTTTAGAAGTATGTTTGTATCTATATTCTCATATTATGTGTGTATTTTTAAATTAGAGTGTAATTTGTAATTTTATGTTTTCCCTTTTACTGTTATTACACGCGTTGTCTACATCTGTTATCTTCTCTCCTATCGCAGGTGTTTTGGAAGAGATTTCTATAGAAATAAGCATTACCTATGTAAGTATTTTTCTGTTCCTTTCTTCTTATCTGTTTATATGTATGTGCATAAATGGTCAAATAAATAAAAATTGTAAAAAAAAGATTTTTTGATGGAACTGTATCGAGATATCGAGAATCACTAGACCTACCACCTGTCTTCGTTTTCGGAAGCGTTTCCCTTACACCTTGTATATCTCGAAATAATGATGTTGTTTTATTAAGAATTTCTTATTTTACTAGCATACATGGACCATATGGTGCTCAACTCCGACCACATACACACTACATGTTATCAAGTCTGATTAATTATTTAATGGAAATATCATCCAAATTAAGCTGCTTTTCATGAGAATGAAATCATACAAAGTTTTAAAGCTTTCGTAGGTCTGTTAAAAATTTTGCGAATCAAATTAAAATTATTTCTTGTAGTCAGGGGCAACAAGGTAACTTCCTCACCAACAACTTTATAAATATGAATAGTTATTATTTTGGAAACCCCCGAATGAGAGTGACTGACACATGGGCAGACATTTTATAATTCAATATAAGAGGTTTTCCTCCTAATCTTACTGGCTTGTACGGTGTTTAGGCTTGAAACGGTAGTGATACTCATTGATGACACCATTAACAGATATCTTTTTACCCTCTATTAATAAGAGTAAGAATGGTACGACGCATCCACGCAGTAATGTAATCATGATCACTATGTAAACAACGCGCTTTGAATGCAATGATAATATGTATGATGTCGAATGTACACTATTTAACGTGGACAGTCTCAGTACCTAATTGAATGTTTATGCTTCCGATGGATTCATGGATAAATGCAAACGACTACCTCTCCAATAACTTGTCGATAATATTTTCTCAAAGGTAAAGTCGAACCAGTTAGGATTTTCAATATTGTAGAAAGAGTCCAGTATTAATGGTGTTCTGGACTAAAGACTGTATGATGAGGAAACCGTGACTTTTGTGACTTTCAGGCTTTGTTTTGCTTCATAAAAATCAAACTAAACATTTTTTGCCCTCGGAGATGGCGCTGTCTATAGCAGCCATATTACTAAATATGGTCATTTTTTTTTAAATAAAGCCATTTCCATTTTTATTTCTCACCTATCGAAACTTTCCTATGTCCATGGAGAGTCAATTTCAGGACACTTAGCGGCGGCGCGTAAAAAAAGCACCGTATGCATAGGCCCTAACCAGCGACCATATCACCCATAGACGCCTAATAACGGCGACGGATGTCTGTCAACACCATGTCATCAGACATAGATCTGATACAGGTCACCACTCAATTTCGATTCAGTTTCGACCACTTCTGTGAGCCGTAAACACTTCCGCGTTAGTAAATAAAAATTGGGGAAAATAAATATTATAATGGCCCTTGCACAATACGTTGGTAACAATAGCCAAACTCCGACTTTCCGTAAGGATGGCATAACAATTCATCGGTAAGTTAAAAGTTACATAATCATAATTAGAATGATTATTTTCTATTATTTATCGGAGTTCATCTTATACTGGTCATACTTGTAGGTGAAAAATGGTGCAAGGACTCTCGTAATCTCGTTGATGTCTTTTATGTTTGCGTCCCTTTCTTTTGAATGTTGTTTTTTAGCAATCTCTTTTCCTCTATTATTTGGGAAACATAACTAGTGATACACCAAATCCTATGACACAAATAAAATTGTTCGATAAAGCAAAAACCTATACCTACTATTTATACGAAGATCTTTTGAATCACTAATAGTAGACATTAAATGAATATTGTGAAACGATGATTGATTTCAGGTACTCACAAGATCCTGATATAAAAAATAAATGGATTATTGCAACCAAGCGAGAAAACTGGTACTGGTAATAGGTACGTTGATATTTTGTTTAATTTTTTTACGTTTTATGTTATTACTTTAAGTATATTAATTACATTATGTACTTAAAATAATATTAAGAAATAGGAAGTTAGAAAGCCAATTAAATATACGTATTAATAAACATTTTATTACGTGTCATTTTAACAAAAACACCGATACTTTTGTGTTTTATTTAAACCTGTCTCGTCTCTAGTGAGATGCAATGACCTTGGTATGGCCAATCAGAACACAGAACCCCGCTTCCTCATACCTTAGCTAGTTGACAGAATTGTTTTGGTGCGTTAGATCAAGCATTAGGCGTCTATTGGGCTATATGGTCGCTGGCCCTAACAGTACACCACCCATTCATGTAACAACGTAATTCTTCAAAAACGTCGTCCTTGAAAATAAATAATAATGAGAACAACAGAGCAATTGACGAGAGTAAAAAAACATTGGACTTTATACTTTATCACGTATAGCTACATCTACATAATAGCGTAGCACGTAATTGGGGCGCCAAGACGTAACCACTCAATTCTAGGATGTAGGTATACTAGGTATGTAAGTAGTACTATACAATAATATACTAATAACATTTAAAGTATATAAATAGTGACGACAGTGTATCGTTTGTTTAATGTCAATGATGTAATATAAAGTGTGTCAACAACCTCACAGCTATTCTATTCTTACGTTGTGACGTCATTTACGAATTTTCGTAATTACACTTTGGCAATTTTAAAAAGGGATTGTCAAATTCTTTCTTTAATCCTACCAATATTAAACAAGTAAACACAATTCCATAAATTTTAAGAGAACGCGCAAGTTTAAAGATCTGGCAGATATCCAATGAGCTAAAAGTTCTAATTTTAGTGCATACAGAAATACAACAGCTGTATGTGGAATGAGCACATGACTACTAGTCTCGTGATTGTAGCATAATGAGCCTTATGACTGGGGAGACTAAATCTGGATAAGATTAGATGTAACGTATATTTCATATTTCCTGTCTGCTTATTGTAGTGATAAGAAAATCCTCATTTTTAATCAACTAATTAAGAAGACTTTTATTGCGGTGTCAATCGACATTTTAATCTCTTTTGTCCCGCAAATGCGATTGTACAAGGTCATAAGTTCATTAATGTGGTCTTTATTTATAATGATAATGAGTCTGAATAAACTGTTACGTAATATTGAAAATGTTAGTAAATAGAATTTATTTGTAAACCTTTAGGTACGTCGACTACGAGGCTACCATTCCCTAAAATGCACTACGCGAAGAGCTCTTTGGTCATTATAAGTATGCTAAAAATAGAAACTACTATGATACTTAAATGATTTTATTTGCTGAAACTAGGTTTGTTAAACACTTACACGTCAACCATTTTTTTTTAACTAGATGAGGTGGGCATTTCCTATACGACTACTTTGAGAAAAACTTAAAAAAAAACCAACCGTCTTCCAAAAAAACACTTTAAAGTGAAAAATAACTTTAATTTCGGAAGTCGGTGACTTTTGGATATGTATTTTACTAATTTTTTTGTCACCGCCTTCCGAAATTAAAGTTATTTTTCACTTTTTAGTTTTTTGGAAGACTGTTGTTTTTTTTTAAGTTTTTTTTTTCACTTTGTAGTGGTTCACATGTGTTTACCCCTTCACAGCGTACCCGCGTGATGTTATTTTATGAACTGGTGTAAACAACAGACAGACATGAGATTTCAGCAATCCCAGTCCATTTGCTATCATTTATTAAGGAGTTCCGTTGCCTATCTCCGAAGTTCTTCATCAGATTTGCACCAAATTGAAATGGGACCACTCCGAGAAAGTACTCTTCCAAAAACTACCCAAATCGTTTTAAGTGTGCCGACCAAATTTGAAGAGTTCTCTCTATTTCTCCAGGATCCCATCATCAGATCCTGACTTGATGATCATGGGACCACCTGGAAAGTATACCCTTTCAAACAAAAAAAAACAAAATCCAAATCGGTCCAGCCATCTTCGAGTAATCGGGGAATATAATCACATAAAAAAAGGTTCCGACGAATTGAGAACTCTTTTTTTAAGTCGGTTAAAAAGGCTGAAACTAACTCAGAGGTCACAATCTCTTTTAAAGTCCAGACATAATCTTGGTCCGATCGTGTAGATTGGTGTCTGCGATGAGATGAGATGAAGTGGTATTTTGAAGAAAGAACCACAGATTGAGTGGACCTTTACAAGTGTCCCGTTAGTGCACTCATTAGTCAGCTAATTATACACCTAAACTCATAACTTATGGAGCTCAACGATAATGAATTAAAAGCGATTTGTCGAATCAAAATCAAATCAAAAGTCATTTATTCAAACTAGGCTGAGAGTCAGCACTTTTTGAATGTCAAAAGTACATAACACGTTCCCCAAAACGCCCGCCCTTCACCACTTCCTAGTGCTAGTCGTCAAGCGTAACGAAGATGTCTCGTTAAAAGTAACCAAATAAATCATTTAACCACAATCTAATCGATTAATCAAATCGATATATAATACCTACATGTGTACATGTTTAGGAAAGAGACGATCATCTTCACATTTTTACTTGACACGTTACATCACGGTTTTTCATCGTTGAGCTAGACTATGTACATATGATCTCACAATACAACTGAATTACAGAAACCGCTCGGTGCCAGCTATCTAGTGGCCGTTTCTCTGGTTTATACCGCTCCATAGCAGTAATCCAGACGCACGAAATGATGATGCAAATTATTATGATGGGTAGACGACTGGCTGCAGCGTTTTAAAAACATAGCGGCACTCTTTAATAAATTACCAAGTTCAAAGATTCCCACCGTAACATATTTAACACGTTTCTTGTATGTCGTTGTATGTCAACTGTGGCATCCTTAGTTTCCATGAGCAACTTTACCAATGAGAACTGAATTAAAATATCTCTCGATTACTAAAAATTTGTTACAATTAGGTAGTAGATTATTCTACTTCTGTATCGCTTCGATATTAAATAGCGGCAACAGATTTTTAGTTATCGAGAGAAATTTAAGTACAGTTCTCATTGGTAAAGTTGCTCATGGAAAGTAAAAATGCCACAGTTAACCGCATAATATAGTTGACGTTTTCACTGAAAAGTCAGTTTAATTGTCAGTGAAAATTTCAACTGTCTACTTTTTACAGTTCATGAGATACAGCCCGCTGACAGACAGACGGACGGATGGATGAACAGACGGACAGCTGAGGTTTAGTAATAGGGTCGTCGGTCGGTCGTGGCAACCTTTGGGTACGGAACCCTAAAAATGGATTTGGCACTACACCAATTGAAAACTGTCAACAATACGCAGCAACGATTTTTGCCCAAACTATCGTAAAATACCCGACATTCTGATGGCAAAAATAAGCATAGCATAATCACTCTAATGTTTCGACTGCTGGGACACAGACCTCATCTCTATGAAAGAGAGTAGGCCGTAATCCACCAGACGAGCCCAGTGCCCGTGCGGGTGGGTTGGTGTGGATGCCGTATTATTATGTCTTCGAATGTTTGTTTCTTGGACATGCCGGTTTCGCTACGATGTTTTCCTTCACCGTTTTCAGTAATGGTGATGAAATAATTTACACAAAGCACAGGGTACTTTGTGTAAGTTTACACTGTCAGGGTTCGAACCTACGACCTACAACTTGTAAGTGACGGCCGATACCAGTGGGCCACCAATAAACATAGCGTAGTTCAATGCCGTATCGAAAAGACAGATATTTTGAAACTTGATTGCGTACCCATAAGACACGTTAAGCGTTCAGTAGTATTTACACTATTATCGGTATTGACGGTAACCTTTCGCTCTAATTCTGATTTTATCATCAAGAAATTATGACGCACTGTACTTCTTTTATAAAATAAGTAGACGCGAGATAAACACATAAATAACAATCCCAGGACAGTCAGTACAAAACAGTACAATGTCATTTTTTTATAATCCTGATTTCATATCACCCACTCCCGCAGTTTACCTCAATTTTATTGTTGTTTTGGGAACATTAATGTTATTGTTATCTTAGTATTTTTATGAAACACCGTCTAAGGTATTGTTAGTAGAAAAGACACATTAAACTGAAGACCGAAGCCACCTTGTGAGTTGTGTCGCAAAAAACTATGTGCCTTCCTACGTAAATTACTGAAAATACAGTGGTTTCTGCCATACCAAAGTGAAAGATTTCTACATCAAATTAGTGTCCTCGCTCACCTTCCACTATCCCGTTTTCAGAAGTGTTAGTTTCTAATTCAAATATGATTTCTCTTTACACAGGAGCTGTTATGTTAGCTCTCGTTGGTATGGGCGATTTTTAACGCGGCTTTTTTATATCGCGCACTGGATTTTCAACCACTGCTTGGCACCGAGAGTTCTAAACCTAACATTGCGTTTTTTGTCGCGCTGGGATGTATTATCAATGCTCAGCTAAGTATCGACAGTTGAAAAGTCATTCCGCGATAAAATTTCACGCGTGGTTACGAGGGCTTATAATTATGCTGAAATGTTTGGTGTATACCTGTCACTTAGCACATTCCGATCGTGCCCGGGCGGCGGCAAGCTGAGCTGGTAGGGTGTGTTGAAGTAGTGCTGTTGCTCGTGTGAGCGATGGACCACTCGACCGCCACGCACCACCATGTATCCGCTGTCGCCGATGTTGGCAGCGCGCATCACGCTCTCCGACCGGTCTAGGATCATCACACATGCTGTGCTACTTCCTAAAACAAACAATGTATCAATATGAAATTAAATCCTTTAAAGCAGGTTTATCACTTTTAGAATAAATAGAAGTAAATGCCAATGCTATTTCGAGGTTTTTTTTTCTTTGTATTTTTATATTTATAAGGTTTACTGTGCAAATTCAATTTTATGTCACTGACAAATTCTCATTCATATTAATAAGAGCCTTGGCCTGAAATTAGTTAGTTAAGCATACTAACCAATTTATAATAATTATACAATTAAATTATAGGAATTATGTAAATGGACAAATAAACAACAAGAGACCTGAAAGTCTCAGGACAAATAAAAAATATAAAGAATGTAGCTGGCATATAGGTACAGCGTTTATCAGTAATTTACTTTCTTGAACACTGCTACAGATCAATGTTTGCTACTTTATTCAAGGAAAATAAAAGAGGACTTTGTATTGTTCAATTGAGACAGTTGTCTGCTGCAGTATAAACATTATGTACTCTTGAATACATCTCAATCATTAGATTCTATATACTGCAAAAGCAGTCTATCTGTATTTAATTTGGTCAAGGTGAGCTTTTTCTGAGGGCAGTTGATGGCATGGCTAGCTTGTAGAGATAACTAAGAGCTTGTAGAGGCAAAATAAGGTTGTGTATTGGCATTTCATGTTGGCAAAAGTCATATCAAAATCGACGGCTCAAAGCCTGGATTTTAATGACTGCAGACTGCTCATTACTGTTTTCAAATCAGTCAGTGTTTGACTGTCAATACTGGTATATTAATGTAAATTTGGATGTGTTTGTTTGGCTTGAATGACAGAAAATAGCTAGAGTTACTACTGTACTACTTTTTATGTAACGTCAACAAAAGAGTGTAGTGTAGGTACAGGTAAAAATATTCATCTTTCCACTATGATGTTCATATTCATGTGCATTCAGTGCATAAAAAGTTTTGAAACCTAAGACATAGTTTAGAAGAGCAATGTCTTAATACCTCTCTGGATAGGAATACCTAGCACATTCACAACATTGTTTAAATTTATGTCCTTTTTTTACTGTAAGTACTATGTTTCTGGACTAAGTTTTTTACAAACCTAGTATTGGTTTCTTATGTTCCAATAACTCGTAATAGGACTTGGCCAGCAGGTCCCCTGGCTCTGACATCTTGAAGTGCCCCATCTGGACGAGCCTCTCGCATGTCTTCATGAGGTACGAGGAAAACTCGCCGGGATCGATGCCGTAAGCACGCCATCCTCCTACACCATCTGCCACACCTATTGAACATCATTTATAAGTGACATCCATCATGGTTATTTTTGAGGACAAATCATCAAAAGTTATTAACATAATTAATTAATTAGTAACATTTAAGTGTTTATTTAATTCAAACTACAATGAGATTAAAATTTAAATGAGGATTAAAATTAAAACTTTATAAAGATGTTAATACAGACCTCATCTAGTTTTAAAAAATATGTTTGACGTATAAAAGTGTTTGTACAAACCTACTTATAGAAATATTTAAAAAAATACAATAGTTTCCTCATCAGTACATAAAGCCACAATATTGCTGTCTGGTAACTAAACTAGCAACAAATATTACAGTCATGAATGACTAACATGCAAATTGACAAAAATCATACAATATGCTATAGAACAACTGTTTACTTACATGCATCAACAAACAAATAAATGTGATTGTTGTCATTTGTAGACAACACTAATTGTCTATACATATTTTATGTCTTAAATAGTAGTCTGATAGTCATACTATCAGATTTGGCAACACGTTTGTTAAGGCTGCTATTCCTATCTCTCGAATTTACTACATATTTAGGATTTCAAGGTCTGCAAAGAAACATGTGCTGCATGTCAACATACTATAGGTACCTTCGAATGTAATGTATTTATATATGTTCATAACTGTCAAGTGCTTCAGAATCATTACTAGAGAAATAATAAAAAAACTTTTAGACATTAAAGAAATGTACTTCTGGGCAAAAACCACAAAATATATTTAGTTTTTAGGTTTCCATAAGGATAAATGATTTTATCAGTAAGTACGTTTGTACAAACACTTTTGCATGTCAAACCAACCACCCCTTGGCCATCTTTTTAACACGCTTTTATTAGCTTCACCTGTATATTTGTAAGCATGTTTGTTTGTAACAGACTCCTGCTTTTTAAAAAGCAGAAAATAATTTTAAAATGTGTGGGGTGGTTTTTGATGTATTTTTATAATCAATGAATATCAAGCACCCCACGCTTTTTGAAGTTATTTTCTGCTTTTTAATTTGGTTTTGAATGCATGTTTTTTAGTTTTTTTTAATCTATGAATTTTTTGAAGGAATTGAACTCAATTTTTTGTGTGATAAATAGAGATTGGATATTCGGATACATATTCACCTTAAGTTGAGAGGTTGGCTAAAATGGAATGCGCTTTTGTACCAACTTTTTTTAATTTAATGTAAAAAAAATGTTTTTACTAACACACACCATCCCTACTCTTACAGACTTGCACCCTAGGTACATATGTATTGGTACCAAATTTCCATTGGGGTTAATTTTGTAATAAATATGCATCTGAATAGTTATGCAATCCTAATCATTTAGAAGTTGCTTCCATACTATACAACTGATTAGTTGTGCATTCCCGGTGTTGCTGGCATCCCAAGGTTTTTGTTCAAAAAAATATTTTAAGAAGCCGCTTCCATATTTTCATAACTAGAAATTAACTTTAGGTAAATATGCAACCGATTATCCGATCCCTAGTGATAAAGTACCATTTCTTTTCTTCATTTACCTGTTTTGGAAAATTTGCTAACAAGCAGCAAACTAAACATGTTTCAATGGAAAGGAAAAGGAATTTAACATAATTACTTTATATTTTTATACCATGATCACTAAACTGTCTACTTCTTATCAAAGTAGAGCATGATTTATCACTAACACTTGAAGAATAAAATAACTTGAGACAAAACAAATATCATCTCATTCTTGTAATAAATTAATTAATCAAGTGTTTATTTATTTGCTTTTATTTCATTGTTTTATAGTTACAATCACAATAATATTTAATAAGAATTCCTTCAGAATTCTTATTAAATATTTCTATAAAACAATGAAGTATTAAATATTATATTATACTAGCTGACCCGACAGACGTTGTCCTGTCTTACTATGAATATATCGTCTGCTTACGGGTAAAAAGTAATAAGTGTAGTCTGTGTCATTTCGAGTAAATGATATTTCAAAGTTTTATGTTTTAATTTGATCTATTCCAAACACATTAATTTAAAAACTGTTAAAGCAAACGGTTGCACTAATTACCCTTCTTTTAAGATATACTTTTATATACTTAATATTTACAAAATGTGAGAAGATATCATTTTTACAAACTCACTATCTCAGCAGCCATTGGACATGTATTTTTTCGGTTTTACCAGTAGATAGCCCGTAAAAAATTACACGTGACTGCATTTTTAACTCGATTTAGTAAAAAAATGTATTTAACTTGTTTTACCAGTAAGCAGACGATATATTATGCGCAACTTTCTTGTTTTTGCTTTCATAAGAACATTCTCCTGACAATAACAAACAACAAAAAAAAGTTAGAAAATTTGGTCCAGCCATTCACATGTGATGCCGGGACCAAGGGAAATAGGGATTCATTTATATATAAATAGATTATATATTATTTAAAAAAAAAGAATTGTTATGTTATTGTGGTAAAATTTAAATATTTGAAAACAACAATTTTGGTATAGTCAACACTGTACAACTCGCCTCTAAAGTAGGTATACAGTACCTCAACTACAATACCTGGATTTATTCATTTGCTTTTTGTTTTGGAACCATGTTAGTTATATTTTCATCAGTTACTTGAATTTGGGAATCAAATTTTAATCAGCCTACTTGTAAATTATTAACACAGGAAATCAATTTAAAATTGGTTGATGGTTTAAAATATCCACAATTAAAACGTAATAAGTTTCTAAGCATAATACAGATTCATGATAATGCAATACATAAAATGGAAATAAATAAAAGTGATAAAAGTAACAAGGTCTCACCAATAACATCCGCGTTGCTGGAATTGGTGGAGAACCATGCGTCGTCACCGAACTGTCCTTTGCGCGTTCTTCCATTAGCAATGTCTTTAGGAAAACCACATACAACCGATATTAAATAAGGGTGTTTTGTCGTCGAAACGTTTAATTCAGTAGCACTTGAGAAATTCGAAAGTCCATTTCGTAAAGCACGTGATAGCAGTCTCCCTGTCCAGAAAATAGACTGCATCATTCATCAGTTGAATCGTACTTTGACACCAGCCTTTCACAAGAGATCAGATGACACTAACGAAAACATTTTTAGAGAACAACAGCTCATAAGAATCATACTTAACTACAAGACGAATTTAAAACAAAGTTTTGTAAATTAGAGGCGTATTTTAAATTTGTAGTACATTTGTCTCGTGACTGAAGAACGAACATGAACATTGGACAGACAGCCATAGACACGCCTATAGTAGAATAGAAAATAATAGAGAAAAAAAACTAGAATTCAACACATATTTTGCAATGGCAATTATGGTCAAAGTTTTATATTTTTAATGCCTCAGCCTAAACCATTTGGTTGGTCTAAAGTCTAAGTATTTAGGGCTTTAGAAGATAAATAATAATAAAGAAAAAGGTTTTAAAAGCCATCGTTTTAATACCAAGCTTATTCCATGTGTCAAAAGACTACCTGAACCAATTTAAACTTTACTGCTATTGTCTCAGCGGCTATAAACGCGTGAGCGCCCTTTGATTGGTGTACAATATTGATCCATAAACAATAAGCTTAGTTGACGTTTCAAACGGATCTATGGAAAAGGAAGGCGTTGTAGAACCAGCAGACGAAATCTCATCTTTTCCGAAAAATTGTAATGACGGCCGCTAATTGATTAGTTGTAATTCAACGCCGATTTACAATTTGTTCATCTTATACGTTAGTGATAGTATTTGGAAGACAATATTTCGATTAAAAGTGTAAAGAAAAGGCATAAAACTGGTGTTCGATAAGTCACTTGGCAATATGCCTGCCGTCAGGGGAGATGGAATGCGAGGGCTCGCAGTCTTCATATCAGACATAAGAAATTGTAAAAGCAAAGAAGCGGAAATTAAGAGGATTAATAAAGAACTGGCCAATATAAGAAGTAAGTTCAAAGGTGACAAAACCCTTGATGGCTACCAAAAAAAGAAATATGTATGTAAACTTTTATTTATCTTTTTGCTGGGTCATGATATCGACTTTGGTCATATGGAAGCAGTCAACTTACTTTCATCCAATAAATATTCTGAAAAACAAATAGGCTATTTGTTCATATCAGTACTGGTCAACACCAACAGTGATCTAATTAAGCTTATCATCCAGAGCATTAAAAATGACCTGCAGTCACGTAATCCCATACACGTAAACTTGGCTCTGCAATGTATTGCCAACATTGGTAGCAAAGACATGGCAGAAGCATTTGGCACAGAAATCCCAAAACTTCTTGTCTCAGGAGATACAATGGATGTAGTGAAGCAATCTGCTGCTCTATGCCTGTTAAGACTGTTCAGAAAGTCACCTGAAATAATTCCTGGAGGTGAATGGACTTCTCGAATCATACACCTTTTGAATGACCCACATATGGGTGTTGTGACTGCAGCAACATCTCTTATTGATGCTCTTGTAAAAAAGAATCCAGAAGAGTACAAAGGTTGCGTAACACTGGCTGTTGCTAGACTGAGTAGGATTGTTACTGCTAGTTACACTGACCTTCAAGATTATACATATTACTTTGTGCCAGCCCCTTGGCTTTCAGTCAAATTGCTGCGCCTGCTGCAGAACTATACTCCTCCATCTGAAGAGCCTGGTGTCAGAGGTCGCCTATCAGAATGTTTGGAAACCATTTTTAATAAAGCCCAAGAACCCCCTAAATCTAAAAAGGTGCAACATTCTAATGCTAAGAATGCAGTATTGTTTGAGGCCATAAGCCTAATAATACACAATGACAGTGAACCTAATTTGCTTGTTCGTGCATGCAACCAACTTGGCCAATTCCTTAGCAACCGTGAGACAAATCTAAGATACTTGGCCCTTGAGTCCATGTGCCATCTTGCTACATCAGAATTTTCTCATGAGGCTGTCAAAAAACACCAAGAAGTTGTTATTCTATCCATGAAAATGGAAAAGGATGTCTCAGTCCGGCAGCAAGCTGTGGACTTGCTATATGCAATGTGTGATAAAACAAATGCTGAAGAAATTGTCCAAGAGATGTTAGCTTACTTAGAAACTGCTGATTATTCCATAAGGGAAGAAATGGTTTTGAAAGTTGCTATTTTGGCTGAGAGATATGCTACAGATTTCACATGGTATGTTGATGTGATTCTTAATCTTATAAGAATTGCTGGAGATTATGTTTCTGAAGAAGTTTGGTACAGAGTCATTCAGATTGTTATCAACAGAGAAGAAGTTCAGGGCTATGCTGCAAAAACTGTGTTTGAAGCACTGCAAGCACCAACTTGTCATGAAAATATGGTTAAGGTTGGTGGATACATACTTGGAGAGTTTGGCAATTTGATAGCTGGAGATACTAGATCTTCACCTCAAGTTCAATTTGAGTTGCTACACTCAAAATACCATTTATGCTCTGCAGCAACAAGAGCACTTCTATTGTCTACATACATCAAGCTTGTTAATCTCTTCCCAGAAATAAAAAATCGTGTTCAAGAAGTATTTCGTGCTGACTCTAACTTACGCTCCTCTGATGTTGAATTACAACAAAGGGCTTCTGAATATCTACAATTAAGTATTGTAGCTAGTGCTGATGTTTTAGCAACAGTACTGGAAGAAATGCCTGCTTTCCCAGAAAGGGAATCTTCTATTCTGGCTGTTTTAAAGAAGAAAAAGCCTGGCCGCATACCAGATGATGTAAGAGAATCAAAGAGTCCCCAGCCTACAGCAGCACCCACTGCAGTGATTAACTCCACAAATAATACAAACAGCTCAAGTGCTGATTTGCTAGGACTGTCTACACCTCCAGGAACTACAGCTCCAGCAACTGGAAATGGGTTGCTTGATGTACTTGGAGATTTGTATACAGCCCCAAAAATCAGTCCTAGCACTGTGCAACAAAACAACATCAAAAAATTCCTATTCAAGAATAATGGAGTTCTTTTTGAAAATGACCTAATCCAGATTGGTGTCAAAAGCGAATTCAGACAGAATTTGGGCAGAATTGGTTTATTCTATGGCAATAAAACACAGTTTCCCATTCAAACTGTCCGCCCTGAACTACACTGGACTGATTTGCATAAGCTGAATGTGCAGATGAAGCCCATGGAACCGATATTAGAAGCAGGTGCTCAGATCCAGCAAATGCTTACTGCTGAGTGCATTGAAGATTTTATTGATGTTCCAAGTATGTCTGTTTCATTTGTGTACAATAATGTGCCCCAAAAAATTACTATGAAACTACCACTCACATTAAACAAATTCTTTGAACCAACTGAAATGAATGGTGAGTCATTCTTTGCCAGATGGAAAAACTTAGGGGGGGAGCAACAGCGAGCACAAAAGATATTCAAAGCTTCAGGTTCTATTGACATACCCGCGACGCGCACCAAATTAGCTGGGTTTGGTATGCAGTTACTAGATGGAATTGATCCTAATCCTGATAACTTTGTGTGTGCTGGTATTGTCCACACCAGAGTGCAGCAAGTAGGATGTCTTATGAGATTGGAACCAAACAAACAAGCTCAAATGTTTAGACT
Source organism: Polymixis lichenea (assembly GCA_949091785.1). Taxonomy (NCBI): domain Eukaryota; kingdom Metazoa; phylum Arthropoda; class Insecta; order Lepidoptera; family Noctuidae; genus Polymixis; species Polymixis lichenea. The sequence continues at coordinate 10,684,316 of OX420945.1, read as the reverse complement.
GACTGTAAGATCAAGCAAGGAAACAGTCTCACATGAAATTTGTAATCTGCTAGCAGATCAATTTTAAGTTTAGTTTAAAGGAATCATGAAATATGAACAACTTTGTCAGACACTGAAGTTGGTATTATATAGTTGCCTAGAAGTTCACAGTCACTTTACATGTAGAGTTGATAAAATAATGCGTACAATTCGGAAAATATTTGGAGCAAAACACTTGTGAACTTTGCACTGAACATAGAATGAAATGAAATCTCTTGTGTACAATTTTGGATTTATTTTATTGCTAATATAGAGTTAGGTGTTTTGTAAAACGAGATTTATTTTTAGTTAACATTTAAACTGCAATTTATAAGATTTGATAAGATGTTCAAAAGACAAGGATTACTTACCTTCATATTCTTACATTAATATAATCAATATTATATTATGCTAAGAATTTACCTACTTCATCGCATTTTCTAAATCAATACACTTCCATTCGTAAAACCTAATTTGATATTAGTAGTACTATAATAAAAGATACCTAATATATTATTTTTAATCATTTATCAAGATCAGCAGTCTGCAGCATACTTGATGGATTTTACAATATGTTTTCATGATATTTTACGTATGGCATAACATCTGCACCAAATACTGCTTGATTTGTATATATAGAGTATAAATGAGATTCTCATGCATTACTTCGTTGTTGATAGTGTCTTGTTTGGGCGATGAATAGGTTGCTATTTAGTGTCACAGATTGTACTGTTATCTCACATATTTCTAGGTATATTCAAATGTATTTATGGCATAATGTAGAAAATTATAATTCATACCAAAGTAACTATTTGGCTGTTAATGTCATCATTGTATTGTATCAAAATTTCGATGGTTTCATTAAATATTATACTCATGAGTAGCTTTGCTAGTTGGTTAAAGAAAAAAACACTTACTCAACGAATAATATCTAATACTAATGGGTGTAATATTTCTGTCTGTAAAATTATCTAATGTAACTCGTATCAAATATTATGAAATATTGTTCCCAGTTAGACTTGTATGTAGTATTTATCATTGGTACGCTATTATATTCATGACCCCCTTTATTTTTCCTATAATGTTCCTGTTAACTCATAATCAATTATAGTAATTGCAAAAATAAATATCTCCAAGTTTAAGCTGATATACAGTAATAACTTTGGTAATAAAATCCTATAAGTGATTTTCATAATATTCCTAGAGAGAATATTGTAAGGCTGGGTTTATTTTCCATACAGTAGCCTCTTTTTTTGTACAAATTAAAATATAAAATTCTAAAATTAATATGCTGCTCTTTTCTATTTTACACACTACACAACATTTTAAGAACTTCAGTAGCATTGTCCTGAATACAAGTCATCTGTAATCAACATTGCCATCATAACTGGTGCTTTTCAATGTTTTAAAAATATAATGTACCTACTTCATACGCATTCCTATAAAATAGGCCTATTTTTATTTAAAATACTGATTGTGAGTATTCTTTTGAGTCATTGTATTAGTGGCTTTATATTAATACTACATTATAATTTATTTTAAAATATTATCCCAATGTTTATTTTAATGGTACCAGTTTCTCATTTAATAAAACAATGCTGTGAAATTAAATGTGTGTTAGTATATCAGCTTCATACTCATGACATCTTAAATGTACTTGTTTGTTAGAGATTAATTAAAATGTGTTGGTGTGTCTTGAGTATACATGTTTTTGAGTCGATAGTAGGAATCTCACAAACTTAGAAGATTTTATTTTCATATGTACCACAAAATAGAGATTAGCTATAGGGACTTTAGTATTATGGACATAAAATGTTGTTATAAATTTATTAGTAGCAAGCATGCTAAGTTTTCTTTGCATGGTAGGTTTGTTAAGAGAACATGAGTAATAAATTAATATATCATTATAAACGTTTTTATTAATCTTGTTAAGAATGGTGGTACCCATAACATTGTATGTACATTATGAAATTTAAAAGAATGTATATGCTTATTAGATACATGTACACTTCGTATATACTTATGTGTGTTTATCAAAGATGTAATATATCACAAAGTGGGTGTGATTCTTTAACAGATAGATGTTTGTTCTTGCGCTTCAAAACCCATTATTGTAACTCTTAATAAAATATTTATCCAATACGTAATTTGTGCATTTTTATTTAAATAATAGGTATACGAAGTCCACGCAGTTTTTAATATAAACATCAAATAATAAGTTTTTACTTATATATTGAAATAATTCTACAAGTACACTTATAATAATTGTAACTTTTTATTAATCAAACCATTCTTCTACATTCGGTGAATTCTCCAATACATCATTTGATTCACTGTAACAAACAACAAAAGTATTAATTATCTTGCTTTGTGAGAGACTTCGCACAGGCCTATGTGACAGGGGTGACGTTCAACTAAGTCGGAACTTTTTCTAGAACTTGATGTGCCATATTTATTGGCGGCTGTTTATGGCGTAATCAGCTTTTAATGCTTGCACTGCTGAGACACAGGCCCCTCCTCTCTGATAAAGAGTGGTTAGTAATCTGCCATGCAAGCCAATTGCAGGTGGGTGTAAATTATTAATCTATATCAGTTTTGTGTAATGTAGGTAATGGGTTAATTCCTGAGAATTACCTGTCAAGTGATGGATCATTGCTAAACATCTCAGTTGGCACAGTAGGCGGCGCACGCTCCGGTAATAGCTCCATGTACGACTGCCGAGACTGCAGGTGGCGCTCTACTTCCTCGGGAGTCATGTGGCCATCACCAGCAGACAGGCCGAAACCCAACGCTGGTGAGACTTTGGACAGCATTGAACCGCTGGACTGGTGCTAGAAGAAATTAGTTTTTTTTTTATCTTATCGCTTTTCTGTACCTTTATATGTTGCTCTATGGATAATGTTAACCTATTTTTTGATGACTGAACGGTCACTAAAAGAGATAAGTAACGGCTAAAGATATAGGTCAGTAATTAGTAGGTAAAAAAATGTTGCATGGTGTACAGTCACCAGGGTCGTCGGATTTAAGGTGAACCTAGTCCACATTTTTCCATACAAACTTCGGGAGTGTATTACTCCACTGTTGGACAATGTACATCAAAAATTAAACATGGTATGGTTTTGTCTCATTATTATTATTGTCTGTACGGAAACAGAATACTAAAATAAAAAGCCATTCAAAAGTTAGGAGCCAACAAAGATTCGTTTTTCTTGCTAATTTAACCTAACTTTGGGCGTGTTTTAGTAATAAAAGAAGTGTAAAATCTGAAAAACCAAGTCGGTACCGACAAAGCTCAAATATCGAAAAATTCAATAGACTTTATTGCTTATTGATTTATGCAGTGGTTTATTCATAAAACCCGATCTTCCGAAGGGCTGTTCTTAATTTTTTACGCGCCTGTTGTACTATAAATGATCCTGCATCTCACACAATAATGTTGTGCGTGTAGACTAGCGTTTAACTGCTCATCCCTGATACTACCTCTGTCGGACACGATGCCTGGTGAGACAGCGTGCTTTTTAGCCAGGCCCATTAGTGAGTTCGAGCTCGCGACTTGGTTCCCCTTAAGTGGAGTTTAGTAAAAACCGATAGATGTTTTCGAATTAAAAATTTAATTTAATTAATAGAAAACAAACAGTTAATTTATCAAATTCAATTTCATTCGTAAACATCGATTAGCTTCTTACTAAACTTCAACTATATCCGCCGACCCTGGTGACTGTACACACGGCTACACATCAAACTACTTATACATTTCTAGTTTCCGCTAATCTCGCACTGTACGGAAATTCTATACAATGCTAGATCAGCTTATACTGGAAATGTATAGCTTGATGTGTAGCCGTGTGTACATCATGCAACATTTTTTTACCTCCTAACTACTAACTTGGTAGATTTCTTCATCACATAAAACGTAAATGTTGAAGACCTTGAATGTAACTAGCTTGGAACTATCGTCTGACCATTCCCCAGTGGTTTTGCATCTAAATTCAAATATTGCTCAGACCTCATCACCATACCAACTCTGCTACCAATAAACTGACAAACAGGATAAGTTCAAAGGCCTTGTGGCTGCACAAATAAACTTAGCGTTTTCCAGTCACCAAAACATTGAAGGTGGGAACACTTTAACAACATTATATAGCTAAGTGCATGGGAAGCTAACACAATGAACAGAAGTGGTAAAAGCGGCACAGATTGCCCTACGGTAGACCAAGAACTGCTTTCTAAGAAACGCGAACTAAGAAGCAACTGGCAAGTGAATAGGTACCCCAGTGGCAAGAAAAATACTGAATGCTCACATATGAAATGCAGAAGTGCAAAGACACCTTGAAAAACTAGATGGGGCGGCAACTTCAGCTTAAAAGACGTCAACTGCACCAACCTCCAATTAGGCTTGCAAGTACATAAGTACACAAGTACAAGGCTAACAGTGATGCCGAAGAGACTGATGTATTTGCTAACCATCTTGAAACTGTCATAGTAATGACAGTTTCAAGTCAGTTTACTTGAGCCTTCGTCGTGGTGGGGTACTCCCCACCACGACGAAGGCTCAAGTAAACTGGACTATGTCAATGGTGCCGATTCTCTTGTACACCGAACTAAACTATCACTAAAATTCCTTACTTTTGGCTATGAGAATCATAAAGCTATTCTGCATAAAAAGATCTCTAAATTTAAAAATAATTTTGACACAAATAAAATCGAATTTGACAATTCCGACTCCACATGGTATTTTTTGGCTTCGTAACGTGTACTTGTTTGCTCTACCCCGTGATTTTTTTAGAGCCGGAGTCGCGCAGGGGGGGCAGCAACGACGTGTTTTAAATGGATTTTTTTTACTTTTTGTATGGAAAATATGAAAAATTATTACCTACATGTTGAGTTTTAGAGGTCAATGGCTTTTATAAAGGGGGTCGAAATTTTCATTATTTTTACGATAGGACACACCATTTTCGAGATATAAGCAAAAGAAAAGAAAAAAAGATACAGTATGGTATTTGCGCCCGAAGTCGTGGTGTTAGTGTGAATTTTAGTTCTTGACAACTAATTTTATTCCACACCTTTTTAATCGCAATTTAAAATAGTCAGATTTAGTTAGACAATCAAATTTTTATGTTGAATAAAATAATAAAATTGACAACAACAGAATAGCAAAATTACCATTTTCATTAAATTAAAAACTCAGTGCAATCTTAGTGCTGTCAAACTAAAATATAGCTACGTTGTGTCACTTTAGTCAATTTCAGAATAGGAAATCGTCGTTTGTCAGAATAAACTAAATTTTGGTGATTTTTAGTTTAGTTTAGAGAATTTTGTGACAAGAGAATCGGCACCAATGACACACTATTATCTGTTCACCAACTAGACCTAAGAAATGTTCTCCCAGCGAAGTTAAATATGCCATCAATAAATTGAGAAACCACAAGGTTATGACCTAATAACCGCGGCCGTTCTAAAGCAGTTACTGGAAGCCGCTGTAGCATTTCTTATTTACCTTTTTAATGCTATACTGCAGCGCACCTATCCCCAAACAATGGAAAGTCGCGCAGACTATCACGATTTTAAAGCCTAGCAAGTCTGAATCAGCCTATTGCTTCGAAGTAGCTGGAAACACTATTTCTAAACCGACTCATGCCATTAGTGGTGGAAAGAAACCTTATTCCCAATTTGATTTTAAAAGGGCCACAGTACTATAGAACAGGAAGTAGACCGGTGCAAAAAATCAACTCCTCATTTGAAAATAAGGAGTACTGCTCGCAATCTTTCTGGACATTTCGCAGGCTTTTGATCGTGTATGACACCAGAGTCTATTAATCAAAATAAAAATGTCTCTCCCAACAAATTTCTACTTGTTTCTGCGTTCCTACCTCAGCAAGAGATTTTTCCTAGTGAAGCAGGAAGATGAGGTTACAAATCTACACGTGATTCAGGCCGGAGTACCTCAGGGCAGTGTCTTGGGTTTCACCCTGTACCTCTGTTATTTTACTACCAACTTATGTTAGATAAAAATGTCCTAGCAGGCACTTTTGCCGATAATACGGCCATGCTAGATACTGATGTCTGCTCGAGAGAGGCCTCTACAAAACAGCATCAAGCTCATCTCCGAATGGCTTAAAGATTGGAAGATAATAGTCAACAAAACAGAGTCAGATCAGGTGACTTTCACCACACCCAAAGAAACATGCCCTTGATGCAGCTGTGACCTTAAATTGCAAAGAAGTACCCCAAGCAGAGGTTGGACGATATCTTGGAATATACCTTGACAGACGCCTAATATGGAGACACCACATATTTACCAAATGCCAAGCCCTAAAGAAACTCCGTAGCTTACATTGGTGCTTAACAAAAAGCCCCAAATGTTTTGTCTGGAAAATAAAATACTTTTGTACAAATGCATTTTTAAGCCTATCTGGTGCTATGGCATCCAGCTTTGGGGAACTGTCCATCATGGAAATTCTTAATGGGTTTCAATCAAAAACATTACAACAAGCAAAAATAAACAGTAGAAATAAAAACTAACTAACTACTTTAAAATTTTGACACTGCTCTTACAAGATGACTAGCATTGGGTGGCTTCTTTGGAACAGTTGCCCTTTTTCTCTTTATTGTACTTGAACCCTTGACTGAAGAGCTTGTTGACATATTCAGGTTGGCAGCATTGGCTTCCATTTTCTTCCTGCAAATTCAATAAACATACATTTAATTGAAATAGAATTTATAAGGAAGCAGACTTGGAGATGGCATCTGCATTTTTTGGTAGCCTACCCTGTGTAAGCCTGCAATGAAATATGTTGGATTCACTGAACAGTATTAATAAATCTGTTTTGAAACCATAAGCAAATTGGTCATGCATTTTTCTAAACTGGGCAGGCCTATTTGATGCAGCTGTCAGAAACACATTTTTTTTTAAACGCTTTTCTTTGTTTTAAGTACTGGGCAAAATATTTTTTTTTTTTCTTAAATTGGTGTCATAATAACATATTCACATGAATGAAAGTACTATGATTTCACTGCAGTATTTCTCATTAACTCACAAAATCAATATAATTTGTATACTAATGATATTGATCTTGTAAATATAATATTACTAGCTTATGCCAGCGGCTTCAACCCGCGTGGGGGTCGGTGTATTATACATATAAACCTTCCTCTTGAATCACTCTATCTATTAAAAAAACCCACATCAAAATCTGTTGCGTATTTTTAAAGATTTAAGCATACATAGGGATATAGGGACAGAGAAAGCGACTTTGTTTTATACTATGTAGTGATAATAAAGATATCCTATTTGTGGTACCTTTTGACATCCATGCGATAGTATTCAGGATCATCAGAAGATTCTGTTTCTTCACTCTCTGATGTGGTGCTTTCTGGTTTCTCATACTGCAACAGTCGGTCAAGCAGAAAACTGCGGTCTCTTGATACCTTCAATAGTCTTTTTTGACTACATCTCAGGGCATCTTGAAAGCATTCATTTTCCTGAAAACAATCAATAGTAATACAAAAGATGAAGACAATACTGGTTTATCACTGATGTTGTCATTTTTACCAACATGTTATATAATACAATAATATGTAACATTCAATTTTCAATATCTTAACCCATTAAAATCTTCTTCTTTTATTGAAGAAGTTTGAAGTTCTTTAACAAGGATACAAGGCAGTCTTAAGTGGTGGGTGTGTTAAAAAATGTAGGTTAATTTGTAAATAATAGTATTAAATCATTGAGCTTACATAAATGAGATACTTGAGTTTCTTTTTAAGTGCCATGTACTGAACTCTGTAATTGGGTTCTGGTTCAGGCTCACTGCTGCTATCACTGGAATATTCCTTGTGGGAGTCACGCGCCTGCGGGGGTTCCGTTGGAGCGTTATTGCTCACACTGGCCTCGCTTGCTTGCATGTTTGCTATAGACCGGCAGTACCACCCGTCTAGCATTTTCTGAAACAAAAATATATCAACAACGATTAGTGTAATTAATGTCAGTAATTAATGCTTCGAGTCGGATTTTGCTAAATGATATCTGTTTAAAGTAATTAACTCGGTGCAGTAATTATTCCTATCAGGCGGGTCTGTTGCTTTCTTTCTCGAACACAAATATATATAATCCAATACAAATGACTGACTATTTCAAAACAGCCCAGTAATACAACCTTAGAATAATTTTCCGACGCCAGTATAAAAACTGTGGTAAACACCTAAGAAAATAGTTTATTTTCCTTACAAAATTGCTTTTTTCAATAGAATATTTTGGGTACGTTTGGCTGTTTCTTTGTTTGACATTTTCTTGGCGAGGTTGCCAATAATCGAAATCGTCCTAGAAAAGTAAGAAATTTATGATGTTTTGGACCATGTGTTTTGACGTAGTTTTGACGCTTTCAAAGTCTGTGACATTTGGTTTTTAAGCTCATGCTACACGGATTGTTATCCTGCCGCAATTCACAGGCGAAAAAAAAAACAATGTCACAACTAGCGTTGCAAAACTTCAGAATTATGCGTAATAATTCGGAAATATTCAACAGAATATTTCGATTGGAAGGAATGCTACCGCAGCAAGAATGCATAGTAAAATAAATATTGTAAGGATGAAGTAGGTAACCTACGTTTTATTACTTAGTAAGAATTAAATGATTCCCAGTAATTACGAATATATGCGTAGGTAACTTTGAGGAGACTCGCCATATAACAGATATTTCGGCGTGCCGTTACTTGAATTAACGCCATCTAGCAGGCAATGGACAACTTCGTGAACCGCCGAGCCCCGCAGCCGTTCATTCATAAAATCAACGAAGTATTATTCGATGCCTACTTACCTACTATGCGGAAATATTTCCCTGTAAGTAGTTACATATCTACTTGTGACTACTTTTTATTTTATTTTTGTACGGTTGAATTTAGAATGGGCCCCATTTTGTGCTGATGCTATGTACAAGTTTGGTTTACTTCGTAAAAGTGTTTCTGCTATATGAGGTATCTTACTAATGTATTTTTTAAATGATTTATGTAAGTTTAGGTAACCCTTACCTACGTACTTTTTTACGACGATATTTTAGCAGAAAGTTTATTTCCTTTGTAGAATAGGCACTATTCAACCGAAATCAATAGTTCCTATAAGAACTTATTGTAGCAACGTCTGCCCGTATATGTTCAGATTCTACTATTTAAAGGAATCATGCGATACTAGAGTATTATGTTGATCTCATAAGAGGGTGTAACCTTAGGCAGACGTAGCGAATAAGAAAAAAATATTGTGTGTGACTTTTACGTGAGTTTACTTTATCTGTTTCGCTTGTTAATTCTTAATGGAGACAGAACACGAAACGCAGAGCAACCAGATTTGACCACAGGGGCCACTTTCACCATCTGTACATAGTTATCATCGATGAAACCGACACTTCGATGTACTGAGCCTTCAAAGCCCAAATCGTCACAATGTTGGGCAGCTCAAGTTATTGGTATTTACTGAAACCAGAGGTCAAATGTTAGCTATTGTTATTACATTACTCAACAGCTGGAAACCGCTATGGTTTCCTCCCCTGGAAGCTTACTTCCAAGGGCACTCATAAAGGCTTTAAGGCCAAGCATACCTTTAGATGGCGGAGGACATGATTAGGCCATTCGCACCCCATCATTTAACTATCATACCAATACTAATTGAGATCTCAAGAAGCTTCAGTTATAATATACAACTACAACATATAAAGTTAGCAAACCTCATTGGTGTAATGGTTAATACTGGATAACGATGTAATCATTATCCAGTGAATAACATAAATAAGTACTTGTATACTGAGTTGTTTGTTGATGTCATACTCGTAAACACAAATCGTTATAAAAGTATTCTACAGTAAGGAGTATCACTCAATAAAGCATTAAATACTTAAGCTCATCACTAAGAAACATAGTTACTCATATAGAAATAACGGTACGCACCCCGCGTGCAACATAAAGTGCCCCGTGTTCCAAATCAAATCAAATCAAATCATTTTATTTGCCATAAGTGTTGGTACAATTTAGGTCTTAACATAAATCAATATACAGATCCAAAACACTTAGTCATAACACTGACATGCAAATATTTGGGTATAAACAAAAACATAATTAAATTATTTGTAGTTATAATTCAATTAAAAATAAAATGGAGTAGCAATATTATTACAATTAAAAAGAAAAATAATGTCAGAGGGTAGATTTTAATTATTATAAGTAATTCATTTTTGAATCTCTTGTTGAATATGTCGCTTACTGAGTAGAAATTCTTTTCCCTTAACCATACTTTGAGACACCTTGCAAATTTATTAGCTGGTAAGATTTTATGCTGTCAGGAATGGCATTAAATATGCGACCACACATTGCATACTTATTCTTACTATACAATGCTGTCCTAGGAATTATGGGTAAATCTAATCTATTTCTGTGCCTAGTACTTTTTACAAATACTTCATGAGCTCCGGGTGCATTTTACAAATTTAGCTCATTCAAAGATATACAAGCTTGGCAGGATTAGTATCTTGAACTTTTTGAAAAAGGGTTTGCAAGATTCCCACGGGCGTATTCCTGCTATGGCGCGGATGCAATTTTTCTGTGCAATGAACGTGCGCTGACTTTCTGTTGAGTAGCCCCAGGTAATAAGATCATATCTCAATACAGAATCTACATACCCATAGTATGCAGATAATACGGTTTTCAAGGCTGATGTTTTTGAAAGTTCGTATAGAACATACACAAATTTATTTAACTTATTGCATACTTTATTGACGTGTGCCTTCCAGTTGCAGTGTTTATCAATCATGATACCGAGAAATGTCGTTTCGTTTACTTCTTTTAATTTAAGTCCTCTATAATTGATGTCTAAAGTAATGTTTTCGCGTCCATATGTGCTAAATTGGATAAAATTAGTTTTGGTTAGATTTACACGTAGATTATTTTCGTCAAGCCATGTTACTATCGATTCAATTGTATTATTGATGTCAGTTGTATATTTATTATGTCAGTATTATTCGATGTCACTATTAACGTTATGTCATCAGCGAATAGAAAACAGGGGTGATTAGTAACTTCAGGAAGGTAATTTATATATAGTAAAAAGAATAGGGAACTAAGCACACCTCTTTGGGGCACACCAGACCTATTATGTTTATAGTTTGATCTGTATGACTTTAGTTCTAATTTACTATCAAGTTTTTCAATTTCTACACAATGCATCCTGTTATTTAAATAACTTTCTATCCATTGAAGTGCTGGGCCCCGTATCCCATACTTTTCCAGTTTTTCTATTAGCAATTTATGTGACACGAAGTCGAAGGCCTTCGACCTATCAAAAAATCTAGATTAGTAACGATTATGTTAATAAGGTTAAAACAGGCTAATGTTGTGGACTTTCCCTTTTGAAAACCATATTGTTCTTTCCTTAGTATAGCATGCTTATCGATGAATTGAGTAAGGCGTTTATGCATGGCAGTTTCAAAGATTTTTGATATGATGGATATGAGAGTCCAGACGGAGATCCGGAACAAGCGGGCGGGACCTGCCGCAATAACCACCACAACTTGCCGGCCCCCAGTGGTCACCGAGAGGCGCGACATAGAGGAGTCAGAAAGGGCCCAAGAGCGTGACGCTTATGGTGGCAACGAACGGGCACACAAACAGGACACAAGCCTCCTCCTCCGGGCGGCGGAAGAAGAAGGGACCAGGGTAGAAAGCGACCCAGGAAGAGCTCCCCAAGACCCTGCCTCTAGCGGGGCACAGGCTGTGAAAACAAGAAGCTTACCCGAAGGAACAACTGAGGCCTGAGAACAAACCGCTAGCACAAGCACAGCGCCGCGGCAAGGTACGAAACTAGTTGGAAGGTACACACAACCAAGTACCCAGTACCCGAACCGACCGAGTGGCGGTGCTGCCGGCACCGACACTACCAAGAAGGAATTCACAGCCTGTGCGATCCAGCTATTGATGGACCTAATTAAGAACATCAGGCAGGGGCACGATGTAGAGACTGTCATCCTCGACGCGACGGTCTGGCCACTCTACTCACCCTTTACCATGGCTAGACCATTGACGGTGATTCACTGGAACGCCCGCGGCCATGGGGATAAGGTCGCCCCCCTCCACCATCTCCTTAGGGACCAAAATATCGACGTGGCCCCCTTATACATGAGACGCACTGGGACCCGAAGGCAGGGTAAGGTATCCCGGGTTCGTCCTTCATATGAAGGATGAACGGTCGGCACAGCACTCCCGGTACCGTAGTCTGGCAGTACTGGTGAGGCGAAGATTCGTCCACCTAGAGCCCCCCCGCCGTCGCTGAGCAGCTTTTACGCGTTGGGTGTACAGCTGCACATCGCCAGCGAGGACATAAACATATACGCGTGTTACAAGCCACCCGCGACTCATCTGGACCTGCCGGAGTTGCGGGCGCTTGTGACCACCACGCAGAACACGACCATCCTCGCCGGTGACTTGAATAGTAAGCACCCCGCATGGAACTCTATGAATATGAATACCGGGGGGAGTCGGTTCTTCGTGGACGTGGAAGCCTTCGGGTACTCGGTGTCCGGCCCAGAGACGCCCACCCACTACCCTGATACCTACAGGTACATTCCGGATGTGCTGGACATCGTAGTCCACCGAGGGCTACACTGCCAGATCACGCAACAGGTGATTGACGATGAGCTACGGTCGGACCACCAACCGGTGCTCGTTGTCCTATCGGGTGTGCCCGACTACCTCTTATAGCGCTACGTCAATCTATGGATTGGACGCTGTTCGCAAAGAAAGTAGAGACCACCATGCCGACTCAGCCCATAACCTCATCCGCGGCCGTGGACCAGACGGTGGAGGGTATAATTGCCGGCGCACATCAATACGATGATTTCCGTGAAGAGGCGTCTACGCAAGCAGTGGCAACAAACAAGATGCTACTATGAAGATCCAGCTAAATCTTCTCGCGGATAAGGGGAAGGCCGAGCTCCGGGCGCACACCGCCGCGGGCTGGGAGGAGAGGATCGAGGAGGCGGCAGACAGTTGGCCGTTCCTCTACAAACTGTGCCACCAACTCACGAATACCCCAGCCCCGGTGCGCCCTCTGCTTAATAGCGACGGGGTGCTCAAGTACGTAGCGGAGGACCGGGCGGAGGTCTTCGCTGAGCACCTGGAGCGTCAATCGCCTGGCCTCATGTCAAGCAGATTGCACCCTGGCACGTGCGCCCTTCCGACCATAGGCCACTGCCACGCGACCTGATTGCGGACGATAGTGCCCCCACCCCCCCGGATTGACTCCCGAGTGGGCCGCACTCAGGTTACACGCGGCCCACTCGTGACAAGTGACTCTAAATTCACTACATGCATACCACGCAGCGTGTCGCCTCCCATTAATATTATTATACTCTTTGCGTGGCGCGCTCTAAGTTAATATATTAAATTAAATTAAATAAACGTTTATTTCAGGAAATTGTTCCCATATAAAGCACTACAAATTACATTAGACGTTAAATTCATTACATTACAAATAAATTATAAATTAAAGTGAATAAAATATTTAAAAATAATAATAATAAAATAATAAATTAAAGTTCATGAAAATAATAAATTAAAGTTACAATATAGACGTGCCGCGAAGGCGCAACGCAAAACAGACATGCATCACTGCACAAGCGCAAGTATACACACGTGAATTCGCGGGCGGACCCACGTTTCTCACGTAGACACTGCCTTCATGCTCTATAGATAGGAAATCATAGGTTGACATTCCCGTAGGTCGATATCTAATGCTTCTCGGCCAAGGTCACACCAGTGCAGATACATTGAATTTTGAATTACATTATCAATATCGATAGATAGAGACTTTTTTCGAATTAATCCAGAAATCGGGTAAGTCTTGTTGGGAGGTCAGTTATAAAATTGTAGGAAGAATGCCGTAGTTTTATTTGAAAATAAAATAATTACGTTATTATGTAAAATTTTGATGAAATTTTTGCCTGACAATCCTAATATCGTTTTTCCGCTCCAAAATGGAACAATACGGCATAGCTACGGTAAAATAAATTTGTCGCGATACTAGCAACTCGACGCGATATTAGAACACGACTGTGACCAAGTATGCGGGGATGTCGCTACGCCCCCGCAAGGGGGCGTGGCGGGCGGTATCGGGGCATCTCCCTGACCGCAGAGGCAATACTGTGACCCGTAAATGCGGGCCTATGATTTAATTGGCTTATGGCAAGGTTTGACTCACGCTGCATGCTTGCAGGCGTGAGTCCATGTGAGTGGCTGCTCTACGTGTCTCTGTGAGCGCGCCACGGTGTTGGTTGGTACGCAACGCCGCTTGCTTCTCGGCCATCCCGGCGGTCAGTCACCGCCAGGTGAGACCCCCGGTTTCCCGGGGGAGGTCCGGTAGATGACGACCAGCGACAGGGATGCCATTCGACGCTCCCACAGAGTAGGTGTGTGGCACCCGCCCGTTCTGTTCGCAGAGCTAGGCTAGTTTTGATTAAAAGTAAAACGACAAATCAAACGAATTGTTTATTTGTAGTGCAATATATGATTATCGGTTTATTTGTGTGAGTTTGGGGACAACGGTTCCTATAATAATTTTGTTGCATTGGACTTCCACTGTTTTTTTCTTTTCCGTGGTCTGGACTACCTTGATATAATGCCAGATACACACAGATTTCGAAAAAAAAAGTAAATCTCAATGTGACATTGGACGAATTTGTAATTTACCTGTAGTACATACTAATTCCATGGTAAGTTTTTAATTTTGACAACAACGCTATGAAAGTGTCATTGATTAAACGTCATTGATTTAAAAATTGAATTGCTTTTCGCTAGATGTCTCTGCCGAAAAGGAATACGTATTTATTAGTGGTTCAATACAGCTTGCTGCATAATCAACAAAACGTCAAACAATTTTTCAACCAAGACAGCAATGAAGTATGCATTGTAGCCATTTAGCTCCTATTGGAAATGACTTTTTTCCTGTGGTACGACTGTACTATGAACCTATGATATTGTGTAGGCACAACATTAGCTGAAGATTTCTTAAGAAGATGCGTACTTTACATTTTGACGGGTTATACTGAATTTCTAAATCTTGTTAGTCCAAATTGAACCTTAAGTCTACCGCATGTGTTCTTTCAGCTGAGTGGAGCCGTGTTCGTTGCGGTCAATCTGAACCGGATTGATTCTTCGTGTTGTGATGGCTCTCGGTAGTGAAGTGAATGATAACTCCACGAAAAATGCTCCTCAAAAAGTGAAAAAATGTCCAGCGAACAATACCGTGAGCGACAAGAGTGGCAGTGGTAATGGTAACAATGGTAAGTATTAAATGGTCATGCCCTCAGTTATGTAACATTGAGAACGGTTTTCAGAGCTACTATCAGTTTTCCATGTTATATTAATTGCTTGCTCGTATTATGTGCATTTTGGTCATGTGACTTCATTCGATAAATCATGTGATCCATTGATTTTTCGGAAAACGCTATGCATTTGCATGACATGCGTACTACTGTAATTTCATAAATTTGTATGCATTTTAATTTTCAAAAAATCTATGCCATTGGTTTTAGCCGTAGGGATTATACTACACGAGACCTTGATGCACATTATTTGAAATGTAAATTATTACACAACTTCTCACTAAGTTACATATTCATACTAAAGATGTTTCAGTATGCATTGTAAGTCCACTATTCAATATTGCTATTCTTATTGTGTTGTGTCTTGTTATCGATCGACTAATTCTTATTGAAAAAGCAAATATATTAATGTTTCTACAGTAGTAGGAACAATATTTTGCTATGCTGTAATAATCAGCCAATAATTACCATAAATATTTTTAGGTAAATACATTATTCTCAACAAAACATTCTTTGTGACCTATAATGACCTCCACTACCTATTGTGTATGGTGTGTTGTGTTATTTTTGTGCTTTTTTAGTCAACACATCTCTGCCTAATGATTATTAATTTTTCTGGAATAAATTGTACTTATTGCTTGCATAACTCATTAAGTTTTACAGGCATTAAATAAAAATATGAATGTAGAAGCATTGGTCATCATTTGGAATAAAATAAATAACTTTCATTCAATTTAATTGATTTATTGAGATATATTTTTACATGGCAAGTGATATACTAACAAAAACTATATAATCTAATGATAAGTGTCAGTGGCATCCTTGGTGATAACCATGCAAGACTATTTATCTTTTAAAATGTAAAAAAATATGTATTTCTCACTGTTGAAAAGAAGTTTAATGTATAGTGATATCTGATATTATTGTTTTTCTAACCACTACATAGATAGTGCTATAAATAAATACATACAGTTTCAGTTACTGACCTCTCCTAGATCTCTGAAGACGCTGGGTTATCACATTGCATTTCATTATGTTCATTGCTTTATGGGCAAGTTTCACACACATGCATTGGTTAATTTATTCTTAACTATTGACAAATACGGCTTTTCTGAAATTAAGGTTCATTGTATCTAACAGATATGACAATATATTTTCTGTATTCTTTACAAATAAACACTAGTTATGCTAAAAACACTTCAATCAAAATAATTTGTGCATAGTGTGTTTTAAATAAAACCTATTGTCACATTTTAGAATAGTTCATTTTATAAATCTGCATGTAGTGGAATAGAACAGTGACTTGCACTATATTTCTTACTATAAGTCTGATAGGTATGTAGCACATAGTGTACAACAATCTTCGTCTAAATTGACCTAGTTTCTTGACAAGTACAAATATTTTGTATAGTGTAAACAGTAAGATGTAGCTCAGGCATGAATAATTTAAATAGTTTTTTGTTGTCATTAACACATGTTTAAGCACACATTGACTTTGTTGCAGATTTTATTATTGCAATCCTTATTTTTAATAGTCTCGCAAAAATTCTGAGAATTTTCTTCAGATGCCAAGTGCTCTAAGGCAGTCATTCAGAATATAATATTTTATTTTTGTTCCTAGCACCCCAATCCATTCTAACTTCAAATTTATTTACTTAATTAGTAAAATCTCTAGTCTCAGAAAATGTTTATAGCCATCTCATGATCAGCTCATGAACAGCCTCTAACTTCAGTTCTAAAATACTTACCTAATCAAAGTACATAAAAAAAAATCAGCCAAGTGCGAGGTGCACACAAAGGCTTCCGTACCACTGTACAATATTATCACTACATTTTTTTAAATACTTATAATGTGAGTATTTAAAGGGGGTCCCCCATTTAATTTTTGACATTATTTTATTTTTATTATTTGCTGTTACAGCAGCCATAGTAGTACAAACACTGAGAATTGCAAGTGTCTAGCTATGACGATTTCAAAGATACAGCCCTGTGACAGACGGACGGATGGCACCCTTTGGTTACGGAACCCTAAAAGTAGATATTCATGAGAATTCTATTTATATTACTTATATTATTGGACTTGTTCATCAATCAAGTTTTAATTTGGGAAGCCCTATCTTAGCGTGATCTTGATTGCCCTAATAATAATTGATGTAAGGAATAGAATGTATAAAAAAAGGTTATAAAAAGAATTAGGGTGTGGTGTACACGTATTTAAAAACCGATACGCGATATTATCATGTCGATGACGAAGTACAATTTTGGACATCAGTAGGTAGGTATCGACCTGTTTTTCTATCCAGTATTTTTTTGTGTGTAAAAGTTATCTACATTAAAGATAACTTTTATCACCTTATGTTTTCAGAGAACATTGGAAAGATATTTACATAAACAATATTTACTTAATATTTAAAACGCCTGTGGCGTAATCTCTAACCGTAAATTAGTAGTTAACACACTGGTGCCGATTCTCTTGTCAAGAATTTTGTTCTCTAAACTAAACAAAAAATCACCAAAATTTAGTTTAGTCCTGTCAAACGACGATTTCCCATTCTGAAATTGACTAAAGTGAGACAACTCTATAATTTAGTTTGACAGCACTAAGATTGCACTGAGTATTATTTAGTGAAATTGGTAATTCTATTCTGTTGTTGTCAATTTCATTACTTATTCTATTCAACATAAAATTTTGATTGTCTAACTAAATCTGACTATTTTTAATCGCGATTAAAAAGGTGTGGAATAAAATTAGTAGTCAAGAACTAAAACTCACACCAACACCTCGACTTCGGGCGCAACTACAGTACTGTAGGTATCTTTTTTTTTTTTTTTTTTTTTTTCTTTTCTTTTGCTTGTATCTCGAAAATGGTCCTATCGTAAAAATAATGAAAATTTCGCCCCCCTTTTATAAAATCCATAGACCTCTGAAACTCAACATGTACTTAGGTAATAATTTTTCATATTTTCCATAGAAAAAGTAAAAAAAAAAAATCCATTTAAAACACGTCGCGGCTGCCCCCCCTGCGCGCCTCTGGCTCTAAAAAAATCACGGGGCAGGGCAAACAAGTACCACGTTGTGCGAAGCCAAACCCAAAAAAAAAACAAAAAAAAAAAAAAAAAAAAAAAGTACGTAATTGTCAAATTCGATTTGAGTTGTGTCAAAATTATTTTTAAATTTATACTCCACGTTTAGGTAGTTAAATAAAGGTAAACAAGTCGTAAAAAGGGTTCTTTATAGTTGACACTTTCTTGTTTAAAAATACGGTGTAACAAAATCATATTTATTTTCGATTTATACGATAGTTTCCTCTTTTATTAATAAATATTAAACTTTATCATTTATTCATGAACTACTTTTCCTAGATGTAACTACTTGACCACAATTTTTTTGTTAGATTAATAACAATAATAATAGTTTGTAATCTGCCTATTCTAAAGAGCCCAAAATGACAGGTTCCCTAAACCTTTTAGAAAATACAACGAATTTTCCAAATTGAAAAGTAAAACTGTGTGTGATGTAGTATGGCAACTGAAGTGGCAGGTATTACGTTTAGTCAGTTAACCAGACTTTGACAGTGCTCTCAACAATCGACATTTACGATTTTGCGAGTGCATTTCGATTTTGTTAAATTGTGTTATTATAGCTAGGAAAATAATTGATGATACAACGGAACGATTTATTGTTAATGTTCATCAGATTCTGATTTAGATTCCGAAAAGAGCCTATGATTATATGACTATATTATGATCTTAACGGTTCGTGTGGGCCATGGCCCACACGAACCCCGCGTAGAGCCTCCGGCAGGAGGCGTTTGGCTCCCCTAAATTGGGTAGGAACCGCTTCAAGGCAGTGCGTCATGCGGTCAGGCGTATCAGGCGATCAACCAACTGCTTAAATAATAAACGGTCGTTTAAAAGTCAGTTATGTCCTTTTTGCGAATTTGTAAATCGTTTTGTCTGACTGACCTGTGACAACTATCTGTGTCGATCTATCGATATTATGGTAGACGATGGTGCACGCTTGCCCAGAATAAAATACAATAACTTATTCACAATTCGAGACACCCAGGTAAGAGCCTCGTGAAACACATACTCCGGCAGTTCCACGCCTTAACTGCGGCACCTACACCGCCTCATGCGTACATCACACTGACGTCACGCAAAATCTTGCATCGCGCAAGCACAGTTTACCGCGCAACTGGCATACGTAGTACTTACAACGTCCCGTCAATCGTCGGGCAGTAGCCCAACAGTCACAACACCAGTCTGGTCGAAGGATCCTCCGTTTCTTTGAATGGTGTTTCTGTTTCTCATGCCTCTATACTGTACGCACCGACATATTGAACGAACGAACACATTTTGTGCGTGTGCGTTCTCTTACAGGGCCACTGTAGCTACAAAGCAAACGCACCGTTTAATACCGTTTTGCCTAGCAAACTGCTTCATTCGAAAATGTCGTATTGTCAATAGGAAAATCAACAGGTGCTATTTAGTTAGTCAATATTTCGCATAGACTGCAGCACTGATTTTGGGGTTCACTAAATTAACTAATACAGCCCTTTGAAGTGAAAAGAGATAATGCAGGCAACACCTGTAATGATAAGCCTCAGTGGCTGTTAGTGGCGTCAAACTAGAGCGTACGCTAATACAGCACTGATCTGCTATTGGCGCTAAACGCGACAAGCCTACAGAATCAGCTCCCCAATTCCGTTAAACACTCATTCACAATTTGAAGGTATTGCTGGAAATACCTAATCCATTGCTTCTTAAGTTTGAAAAATTCGTCGGCTCGGCAGCGTAAATAACGCAATGAATGTGGCTGAACTGTCAAAGTGAAAGGACTTGTGATTGTTCAGCAATTACTCCGCAGGATGGCCTGTATATGTAAGAAAAAAATATCCTTGGAACAAACAACAGACTAGCAAACGAAGGGTATCTACCGACCGCGATTGGTGACCAGAAGGTAGCTGTGGTCGACCGGTTTTCATTGATCTCATTTTTACAACGCAAATCTGTGCAAGTGTCTGGTTAAAGGCGATATAGGCTATAATAATATGTAGAATTGAAATGAAAATGAGTGGCGTTGCAATTCTTTCAGTTCACTGTTCGTTAACGATACGATAAACCAGCATAACTAAGGACTGAGATTAATCAAGCATATATCTCTACTGTCCATCCTCCTCCATCTCTTTCCAGGACATGATAATTTTTCCAAAGGATGCGTGTGTACGCGACTACCTTTTCAGCCGGTCTATGTAGTGAAAAGCTCACCGTGAATACTTAGGTGAAGTGAGGTGTTAGTGAGTTAGGTATTGCCACTATTGAAAGCTTACTTCACGTAAGTTTTCACGGTGAGGTTTTTACAGAATAGACCGGCTGGACCTCTGGTCGCGATCTGAGGTTTAAGCAAAGCCGGCCTAGAGGTCTCCGCGTGAGCACGACATGGTTCTACTCAATCACGATAGTGCTAAGCTTGGTGCCTTAGGGGGCGTAGCTTGTGTGAACACGAGGAGAACTGCTTGAACTAAGAGAAGATAAAACTCTACATAAAAGCTATCCCTTGTGCACAAGAGATAATTTCTAAGACTTCTTACTTCGGGCGGTGCCCTAACACAATGATTAATTATCTTTAAATCTTCATTCAGTGTTTCTGTTTCATCTCATCACTAAGTCGAAAAATTCGTGATTAATGTGTTTAAAAATACCTACAGTTTTTTTTCTTTACAGTAAGTAAAATGACTACTAATTTAAAATGACCTCCACTGGAGCTGTCTGTCATTATGTAATTTTTTGTCTGTAGAAATCGGGGAACAATGTAACACTTGCTAGATCGAAAACATGAAACATGTGTATGTCATGTGCTGCTTGTTAACGTGGCAGATTATCCGAACTATAATTATCTATCTACCCTTCAAGCTAAAGTACGAATACATGTTATGTACTTAGCTACATATCTGATGATAGATGTACTCGTATCGATCAATGAATTTATGAACAGTATGCTCGACAACAATTTATTCTTGCGTACTCTTTTATAGGGTTAAGAGGTTAAAAAAGCATCTATGTCATATGTAACCTTATCATTACTTTATTTTGAGTAGTTACGACGGAAAAATAAGTGAGTGTGGCTATGATTGATCCATTGTGGGTACACAGACGGACTTGTTGATAACGTTTTATGTGATGTGATTTCTGTTCAAAGATAAGAATGACTATTTACTATCGGCTGATAGATAAAATGCTAAGCTCAGTTTATTACGCAACCTATTTGTAATTCACTTATCATTTATTAATTCATTATTAATGTAGATAGCAAACTGCATAATCATGCATCATCTTTGTTAGGTACTTTGCGGTGTAGTTGCGCCATCAGAACATTTGTAGTAAAATTCACAACGAGCACGATACAAGGTCAAATTAAATTAGATAGCGAAACTCTGCAGGCGTGGTGGGTATGTTTGATGTTTTTGTCGCGGGTCAACGACCGCTGGGAGTGTTTTTACTTGAAGTAGGTATGTGATATAAAAAAAAACACAAAATAAACTGCTTTTTCTGCTGATGCTTCAAGTGATTGCCTACACTGACTGCGGTCGATGACCCCACAAAAGTCAGCAAATTAATTTCATTTCGTTTCATCATGTTTAGATATCGATACCCAATTCGTCTGCAGAGTTTCGCTAACTAATTTAATATGACCCTGTATATCTGTTGCAAACATAGGTAAGTTTGAAAATGAAACGATGTTGAACTGTAAATACCAGCAGTTAAGGATGAGATTTAAAAAGCTTCTTAGGTACTGGCGTGGTAACCGTTTAGTGATAATTCGTGTCCGGTTACGGAATTTGTATGTTGCCTGCCGCAAACGTTGTCGTGAGCTCCTAATTTGAAGTAACACGTTGCTCAATAATAGCATAGCCTTCTTGTATTATTGTCGACTCGAAAGTCGGCCGGTTGTATACGTATTTGTTAAAATAATACCTCGAAGTTTTAACATATTTATTATTGGGTTATTTCTGAGCCAAACTTTCACGAATATTTGCCCTGTCGCGATATAAGTAATAAATGTAAATTAGGCAGTTTACTCGATAAAGAGGCACTCAATGAATACATCAGGCGTTTAGTTAGTTAACTGTTAAAAAAAATTAAACTGTTCCGTCAATTTAAATTAAAATGGCCGGATATACTTTAATGCTCACGATATGGAGCAAGAGGTCGAGTAAATAGATTCAGTCCACATTTCACACGACGAAACCTTTTCGACGTATCACGCCAGACAAAAAAATATTGACAAAACAATTGTAGCGTATGTCATTTATATGTAGCTACGAGTTAGGAACGTACTTTGCACTGCACCCTATCCCTCACCATTTAATCGATCCTTTACTGAAGCAGTTATCAACCTACGCGTTTGGTGCCTCACTTCCGTACGGTTCAACACAAAGATCAAGGAATTCATTTTAAATTCATATTGTAGTCGCATCGTCATGTGCATTTTGTAAAATAATAGGACTTGGTAAAAATGGATCAGCCACGACGTATTCTTGTTTTTTAAAGATACATAATAAGTACTTACTTATCGGGTTCATTTTTAAACGTTGCGTAAAGGCTCGTGCAGACTAGCGCGACGCGACGGTCGCGTCGCGACACTCGTAGAACAATTTCTATGAAAACTTAATGGAAATTGTTCTACAAGTGTCGCGTCGCGGCTGTTTGAAGAAGCCTAATTAACGTCTGCTTGACCGTATTTTTTTGACGTTTATATAAACGTTTTTTCAGTAGAAGCAACGTTTATAAATAAACCCTCATAGGTATTTCTATTTATAGCTTTATGCACATGGTAACGAAGTTCAACCACCTTTCTGAATCGAAAAGGGTTCGTGATTTCGTAATGTTAGTATACGTAGATAACGTAGTGATATTGATATATACCTTCTTTGTAGGAAAAAAACAAACGGGGACTTTATATGAAAAAAAAAACTTGTAAAATGTCATGTCATAGCACTCAAACATGTCAAATTATTTTTTTGTGGTAGCGTCTGATAAAAAACATATTCACAAGTATTAAAGACGATTTTGCAAAAATCGTATCGGTTGCGGCAAATAGCAATATTTAAGTAGTTGTGAGATTATGTGGCTTCTTCTCCCATGGGAAGAAGACGTGAGCTTATGTATATACAGGGTGGCGAGGACATCAGCGCACAACCTGTTACCATGGCTTCAGTACTCATGTACTTCTGGACCCCTGCGTTGATATTTTTCTTCGGTAATTAAAAAGTAATTAGCTGTTACGTTTTGTGTACCAGTCCAGAAACAAGTAGTGACTCCATGGTAACAGGGTACGCGTCTATGTCCCTGCCCGCCTGTATGTATGTTGTGCCATTATGTTTAGAGATTGTCTTAAAGTCATAAGTGAACAAAGGATACAGAGGTAAGGTCAAGGAATGAGAGCATAAAATAATCGATGATCTCAGGTTAAATATTCAGCGATCGTCGCCGGCGCTGACGAGCTTGTTTCTGTTTGCATAATTCATTGATCGATTCAGTTCAGTTGCTGCTCGAGCCGTAGGCAACAGACGCGGTGTTTATCTGAATTTGAAAACAACATCTCCGCCTATGCGCCTTGACGTCAAACTTTCAATAAAATATGCTACATCCCCCCCAGTGGGGTTCCCGCATTGTCGTTGCGGGGGGGCTCAGTAACCGTGGTCCCACCTCCCACGGTGAAGCGAAGAGGAACCCCAAGGTGGGGCCGCTCGTCAGGGCTTGTGCCTCCAAGCCGACGACGTAGCGGCCAAAAAGTAGGTTGCGGTGAGGTGCATCGCAACTGAGGCGGGCCGCGATGTCGAATGGGAGGCATCGCGGCTGAGGGTTACAGGCTGCGGCGGAGGAGGAGTGCCGGTACTTCTGAGTAGCGCTCTTCCCTTCCGTAGCCTGGACGGGGCCGCCACCGTTTGATGGCGGACGCGGTGGGGCCGCAGGGGAAGAGGAGTGTCGGTATAGCGTTGGCCGCTCTCCCTATCCCCTGCGGCCGAAAAGTGGTTGGCGGCGGGGCCACTGTACTGACCCGTCGCAGGAGGACGTCAGCAGCAGCTGGTGGGGCCCGCAAGGGCCGATGCCTGCTAGGGGTGCGGGTTGTTCGAAAGAGATACCGCGGCCCCTGGCATACGGGCAGCTGAAGGAACATGGGTGGGTTTTAGTCAGTAAAAGTCTGACACGCCCTCCTGCTCCAACCAGAGCGGGAGAAGTCATTTGATGATTTCCCACCCACAAAAAAAAAAAAAAAAAAAAAATATGCTACATTATTAGCACCCGGGCATAGGCGCCGGCAAGTTTATCGTCATCAGGGGCACCGTCTTCAGCTCCACGATTCGGGCTCGATCATTTTTGCAACTTCACCTTGGATATGTTAGGTTATCGTTTGTCCATTCAGACAATATGTAACGTTGTCGACTTATAGAGAAGCGTAAAGGTGCTTTTACACGGGCAGTTTTTTGAGTAATTATTGCTCGGCAATACTAATGGATCAATCTGGATCAATTTAGTGGAGCAATCTGGAGCAACAACAATAAATTGCGGATATGTTTCGGGAATATTGCTTCTGATTGCTCCATATATCTCATGAGTTGTCGAATATCCAATCGGTTTGGAAATTTTATTTATTTATTTTCAGTCAATTTTCTTTCTGTCTCGTTTATACGTATAACCTCTCCTTTTTATATACAGAAATGCCCCATTTTTCGAACTCTATGTCGTCACATAAGGGCAAGGCTCTAAAACTAATAGAAACGACATAGATTGAAGGCGTATCTCAAAATCAGTTCTAGCAAAATCTAACGAAAAGGCGAAACTCGAAGTTCGCCTTTTAGCGGCGAGGTCTCGCGAGTAATGCAGAAAGCTCTATAGTTCAGTTTCGCCCTTAGACCACTTAACAACACAAACAAGCAAGAAGCTTCTGCCGAAAACCCCCAACTAGTCTGTGCATCTTTTGATTTGCAACAAGTCATGTTCTTCTCATTACAAAAGAAGGAGCAATGTTTCATAAAAGACAGCTTTCAGTGGCCTCACAATTTACAAGATCCGAATCCGGAATCGAAATTGACGCGGATCTTCCGAAATTGCTACTTCTGTGGCTATGTTCCTTAATAAATATGACGTTGCAGGTTCTAAGTCAATAAGCTTGTATGCGGATGGATGTGCAGGGTAAAATAAAAACTAGATAGTCGCTTCTGCTTTGCTATACTGCATTAATAACGTAACACATATACAAACTATAATTTTAAGATTCTTTGCCCCAAGCCACGGACAGAATGAGGGAGACTCTGCACATAGTGATATAAGTAACACAGTGCTAAACGCTGGAGAAATATTCCTACTATCACAACTATATCCTATTATTCAAATGGCTAGATCTTCACAACCAACCCAATCTTCTTCGACCCTTGCAATACTCTGATTAACACTCGATGACTCTACTTTAAAATGCTACCACAAAACATAAATATGCTCAGTCTTTGCAAAGACAATGAATCTAGTGTTTCAATAAACTGAACGGAAGTAGTGGAGTTGAAGGTAGATATAGAAACGGCGACTTCATTGTATTTTACAACTAGTAACATGGACGTTCCTTATAGGTCCATTTCTGTCCAAAGATCGCCAGCCAAATTCTGAAAGGAACCAATGAGGTTATTAAATGATTCACAAATAAAGATTTCTAAACCGAAATTTGGCGATTTACCGAGTCTTCGTTCTGGAGACTGTTCTTGGTTCCATGATTTTAGAAATTCCTATAAAAATTTGCTAGATGAGTGTAAGGCGATAAAGATGATAACAAACCTCAGTGTTATAAATTTTTATACAAAATTTACGAATACGAACTATTAGAACTGATATTAAAAGTCACTCCAGTTGGTCAAATTATTATTTTTTATGACTGAAATTCTCATCGATCTCTTTAAAATACGACTAGTAATTATAAAGAGATCGATGAGTAATAAAAATAAATATTAGCGTATTCGTTTTATGTAACTAGAGATTATTGTTAGGTAGATTGTTAATTACTGCAGCACCAACTTATTAGCCTATTAAAAGATTTAAGACTGTACCTACGTTTAATACATACCTACATACTCGTATTATGCATACAGACTTTATTTACATACTTGTTTTTTCTGTACTTCACTTGATGACTGTACTTCAGTAGGTACAGCATTATTTCATGTTTGTTTGGTTATTATGAACATATATTTCTGCTAGAACATACCTAATTATATTTCTGCTAGTATTTGTTACCTATGTATGATGATTTACGAATACTTTTTTAAATACCAAATCTATTTCATTTGATATTAACCAATAATACACAAGTATAATGACAAAGAATCCGAAGTTGTAAGTAATTTGGTGTGTTATAAAAATATTCTTAAGCCAACAAGTTTGTGATTTAATTTACATATCTAAGTAACTTAAAATAAATATTTTTGATTGTATTGAGATAGTTTTTTTAAATTAAAACAACGCATAAAATCATATTGCATCGAGGCGTAACTCTAAGAGAATATTAGTTAAACGGTATATGTCTTGTTGATAAAGTGGCGCGACGAGAAGGCGTATATTTTTTCTCAGCTTTTTGTCGGAAAACCCACCATTGTAAAATGTTCTATTTCTATTATTTTTTTAGTCCTGTCAAAAATAAGTTTAGTCCAAAATAAGCGCGTCATCGGGAGAAAAAGAAACGTTTTTGGCTCTCCTGTAAAATTTGTTCATTTGAGGTTCGCCCATTTGCCGAGAAGGCGACGTATTGTGTGGCCGTATCTCTGGCAACAGGTTGCTACATGTTGTCATTGCCCTGAATTGCTGGATGTAGTCGTGACGTCATAGTTGACCAGGATGGAGCAATTTTAGTTGCTCGTGTAAGCGCATCTTAACAGTTACGGCAATGTAGGATGCAAGAGCGTGCAAAGCGAGCTCGATAATTTTTCCATTTCCCTCGATTGGGATAGGTTTTATTTTGTCCATGCATACAGAAAAAAGACTATGTCTATTTAAATAAAGAAACAAGAGGATGCAAGAGCGAGCGAAGCAAGCTCGATAATGTTAGCACCCCGCCTAGGGTAGATTAGTTTTTCGGAAATAGGAGTTCAAAACAAATGCGCACAGCTTTAGAATCAAGAGATCTCAGAATTCGATTTTTTTAGGATCTCTGCTCGAAGTGGAGTTCTATAGTATTCTAATCGGCGTTTTCGGATCTTTTTTTAGTTCTGAACGTTTTGTCACTTATATTTTATTTTAAAGCCAGGGGGGAGCAAGTGCAGCCCCCTTGCACCCCCCCTGACGGCGCCCATGACCAGAGCCAACCCTTATCATGGCTTTTAACTTGTAGATTTAACTAGATAATTGCAAAACTTCTGCATATATACTCATACAGTATAAGGTGGCTACTTGACTACTCAGTCTTGTAAAATGTGAAAGATATTTGCGAATCTATTTTGAACCTTTGTAGTCGGTAGTATTCAGGCTATCGCAGACTACAGCTATGTCCGATTGGGAAGATGGAAATAAGTCACTATTCTGATATGATTGCAAAACTTTTGAAATGGTGCCACTGCTACTCGCTATTTACTTGAAATATTTGTGCAGACAAATGCAGTGCCTACCAGTCATATTAATAGTCGTCCAATCAATCAGTATCAGGTACCTACACAGAGAATAGACATTGGTAGCTAGAAGATGTGACAAATCTGTGGTGAGGAGGACTTCTAGTAGGTATTCTATTATTGTAGTAGTATTCGGGTATAGGTAGGTACCGCGTGGTTTTGTTGGTGTGGTAATTAAAACACGAGTTTATGGACATAAAAAATGAAACGTAGGTACTGTTTCGCTGATAAGCATTTAGCACTTGTTCGCAATGTAGAAATTGTAATAGGGGTTAGCTCAAACACTTGATCATACATCATACTTGATCACTTGATATTGCATGGGATGTAAGACATGTTGTTGAACGATAGCAAACCAAAGAAATGGTGCCAACGGCAGTTTATCAGGAAGTTTGATTTCCTGCTTATCTTGAGTCCCAGGCTCTATGTTGTTATCTTGTTTGCCAAAGGTATGGAAGATAACATCATTTCGGTGACAAACTTTATCTTCCAGTTCTCGTATGAATAATATTTTGCTGTTTTATAATGCTTTCAGTTTAAAGTCTCATACAGCTTAAAGTGATTATGATTATATATCTTGTATAACGCGATTAGGTGCATATCCACATTTTTTACAACGCATGCAGTATTTTGAAAATCATCTTTTTAATTTTGGCGTTGTTATCTCCATAATTACACTAATTGTACTAGTGTTATCATCACTGTCATATGAATAACTGTGTCACGAAATATGTGTTTATGGGTCAAGCTAGTTTTATATTACGTGCGATTGTGTGAGAACGAAGACTGCACACATAAGGATGTTGTTAAATTAAATGCAAATCATACACACCGCCGTAAACTTACGTCGTAAGGCAACAATTTATCCAGAATACATCATGTTCCTAAGCGCCTCGTATTACTTAAGCTATGTGCTCAATGCTTGGCTCTGTAAAATACATAGCATTTATGGGAACATACTCAGTATTTACTGTAATGAATCGGTCTCGTTCAAGTGATAGATACAAACAAATACACGGTCAAACTGAGTTTGCGCGTAAGTTGGTGTTGCGTATGGACAACATCGATGGCGTCTATTGTTGGCGGCATCCCGTTGCCATCTATTATTGACTCGACGCTGGAGATAGTTGGCGGCGCGCCAGCGCAGACCACGTGTGTGCTCGTCACGGGACGAGACATGCGCGCTTGAGTCCAACCAGCGCGCCCCTTGCGCGCACGTCTCGCTCCCGTGTGCGCCTGTTACCGCTGTTAGCCTAAAAACCTGTTTTTCCACAAATGAACCACGGCAGCTACAGTTATACATAGATATAACAAGTACCACACCAACCCAAATTTTTGCTCTACATAAGACCACTTAGTGCTATTATAAGCCGTGCTATCTGTACATTCAATAAGTAGATCATAGTTATGATTAGCATAATAAACTATAAGATGCTAAATAACTTTCAAGACAATTTTGAAAGATAATTGCCAAGGTAACAATATTTCCTTGTTGTAGCTGAAAAACAAGATAAACAATCGGCAAAAATGAAGAATGATAAGAAGGCAGTTTGCGTAAAGCCGGTGGTTTGTAGTAATGGGCACGCAAGTACGCCTAACGGGCGAACGGAAGACGAGGGCGATGGCGGCAGCGCGCCGGCACCACGTGTGTCGTATGCGGCTGCGGCGCGCAAACCACCCTCGCCACAAATCAACAACACACCCGCGCCCTTCCCCCCTAGCACAGGTTACTATTACACTTGACATTTCATTCCCGTTCGATGTGTCATTTAATACCTGAGGGCATTGCATGATACTAGCATATGCAGCTCTTTTATCTTGACTTGTTTCTCTATTTCATTTAATAACACTTTACAGATTCACAGAAGATGAAGGCTAATGGTGAGAAGTTGTCACAACCGAAATCCGGACTTTGTACAATGAAAGTGAATGGAGAAGGTCTTATACCCAGCAGTAATGATAGTAAAGATGTTAAAATAGGTACCAAAGAACCAATTGTAAACGGCACAGACAAAACTGAGACCATTGTCAATGGTGACCCAAAAAAAGAATTAGATTGTGATATTAGTAGTAGTGATAATACTAAAGTAGTTTCTAATGGAATTAACAGTAACTCCGACGACCCTAAAACGAATAAGTCTGAAGAAAAACCTGAAATAATAAAACTAATATGTCCCAAAAAGCCTGAAGGAAAACAGGTATCGGAAAACAAGAAAGATAAAAAGACAAAAATGACGGATAAATCTAATGACTCCGAAAAGAAAAACGAATCTGCAAAAGACAAAACTACTGAAAAGAAAAAAGATGCAAAAGATGACGGCACTGTATATAAAAGTGAGAGTGCGGATAAAGTAAACGGAGACAGTAGTAAAGCTTTGAATGGAGATGGAGACAGAGAGTCTTCTCCGAGCGAGGACGGAGATGAGAAGAAAAGAGATGCCGAAGTTGTGTTCATTCAGGACATGGGCTTTATTGTGAAGATTGTGAGCCCTGGAGCCGAGCCGTTAGACATTCAGGTGAGACCCCTCATAACAGAAATATACATATAGCACAAAAAAACACCTTTTGTACTATGGCAGATACAGAATTATTATAATTATATTTTATAGGTTTCTAGTATGGAACTCGTACAAGAAATCCATCAAGTGTTGATGGATCGCGAAGACTCGTGTCACAGGACTTGCTTCTCTTTACAATTAGATGGCGTCACTTTGGACAACTTTGCGGAGCTCAAGAACATCGAAGGATTGAAAGAGGGATCAGTCATTAAAGTATGTAGTAATCTTATTTTATGTTATAATATAACTACAAGAATATTACAACTTCCTTTATCCCTATATTACATTTACTGTAGAACTTGTAGGCACTTTGAAATATAGACAAATTGAATGTTTTTTGTAGGTGGTAGAAGAACCATACACAATGCGTGAGGCTCGCATCCACGTCCGCCATGTCCGCGATCTTCTCAAGTCCATAGACTACACAGATGCTTATGCCGGTCAAGAATGCAGTTCCTTAGCCTTCCTTAACGTCATCACTCAAGGAGACATTTTAGGTAAACTTGAAACTAAACTACTTGTGTAATCATATAATATACCACAGCTGAGCAAGGCTTCTTTCTGGTTTTACTTTGCCGCACACATCTGTCCTCTGCCATTGCAGGCCAGTCGTTTCGGTAGGAACTTGAAATAAGCTGTTTTGTTTTATGTACGAGTACAACAGTAGTTTTAATGAATAATTTAAACCGATGGCCTCCCTGAATGGACGTATGGTCAAGTTAGTATTAGCGCAGAATACATCTTTATTATTAGTCATAATGCGTTTACGAACGTATGAGTTGAGCATTTGTCACGGCACATAAACAAACGTTCCATATGAAATATCATGCATTGTCTATTGATATTAAGCAAACTATTATGTCAGAGTATATTAAGCTCAATGTTGATAATTGTTTTGTAGAAAAGAAAAAGTCCCGTCCTGAGAGTGTAGATTGCACACCTCCAGACTACATAATGCCGGGCAGTACCGAGCGACCATTGTTGCCACTGCATCCAGGACTTACCAAGGAGAATAAAGCTCCACAATGCTTGAAGGTAAGAGTGTAAAACAGGAATGGGATTCCCTGGCTTTCCGAATAAACAATTTACAAACTAACAAAATTCAAAAGAAAAAATACGGTGGAAATTCGCAAAATCAAAACTTGAGACAGGGTGCAATTTTTTCGCAATTGATTGGCTTACTAAATACAACATATTTTGGCTTAAAAGTTTTAACTTTTTCGACAAAATATGTTTTTATTTCTAAACTATTTTGGTAATTAACTCGGCGACGTTTGATGCCAGGTCCTCACAACGTCGGGCTGGAACCCGCCGCCTGGGCCGCGCAAGATGTGCGGAGACCTACTCTACCTGCATGTGGTCACGCTCGAAGACCGTCACTTTCACATCACGGCGTGTCCCAGAGGATTTTACCTTAACCAGTAATTATAATACCCTTATTACTGATTAATACGCGGTTTTCCCCGAGTCGATTGCCGCAGTTTCAAGTGGATGGCAACAAGTTGTTACGACATTATTCATTTAAGGACATTCGAATTGAATTTTCCGCATTTTTTGGTATCGGTGGCAGCCACATGCTGCGCCTAAAATATGTTCTAGTAAATATGAAATCAGATCGCTGGCTGGTTGTGACAGGAAGCCTTATATATAGAGTTCACGTTAACTCTCATATAATTCATCCATATGAAACAAGTCTGGATATCGATATCTGTCAGTTGGATTACTAAAGATAACACAACAACTGGTCAAATTCCATTTCGATATTATAATTTGTCTGTAGTTATCTAAACAATCCCACGAGGTGACTCGTCAAATAGGACTGATAATTTTTATGGCAGCGCCAGATAT
The DNA here is from genome assembly GCA_949091785.1 of Polymixis lichenea. Lineage (NCBI taxonomy): Eukaryota > Metazoa > Arthropoda > Insecta > Lepidoptera > Noctuidae > Polymixis > Polymixis lichenea. Next base: position 10,651,880 of record OX420945.1, on the reverse strand, counting down.
TGCGTCATTTGAAGTTAAAACGTAATTTTCTTGCCGGTTTGAATATCGATGGGTTCTCTTAGCCATGTCAGTAATTTGTTAAAAGTAACGTGTCTGTTATGGCCCTTATTGCCCCGGAATAGTATAACTTGGGTTTTTGTTTGACACCCGATATCAATGTAAATTCTGATTGTCATCAGACTGCTATCAATCAAACGTAAGCTTATGGGTCGATGGCTGTCACCATTGTCCTTGGCCTATGCCATCGTTTACGACAATGGAGACTGACTTTAACGGATACTATAAACTAAAATGACCTATTCTGATGCAGTTTGAATTTAAATACCAACGAACTAACAGGTCTACAGAAGAATTATTCAATCCCCGACCGGCGACTCCATCGTTGCTTTGTCACTCGTTGATCGAGTTGCTGAGCATAGTGTCGCCGGCGTTCAAGCGGAACTTCGCGCTGGTGCAGAAGAAACGCATGCAGAAGCATCCCTTCGAGAGGGTGGCCACGCCCTATCAGGTGTACCAATGGGCGTCCCCCATGCTAGACCACACCGTCGATGCCATTCGCGCTGAAGACAGTAAGTTTTTTCAGTTACTAGCTGTTTCATTCGCATTCTAGGTGAATTACTTAATGTGCCTGGATACAATGGAACCCACGTTTGAATCCAGGAAATGGTCAATCGGTATGCCAAAAATTTTACAAAATTTATCACAAGCTTCATTAATAATATTTCTGCTGGTTTTCCTTTTTTTTAATTATGAATAAGAACGATTTTACTTCGGGATCTACGGTACTTACTTGTTGTTTTCGCACGAATAAGGAAAATTAAACCTGATGTACGATTGCCGTATTTTCCTTCCCCAAGTACCATACAATTTTGAATGGACGAATAATAACACTTAGATTTACTCATGCTTTATCAATACCTACTGGGAGTTTTCCTGTAGAAAATAAAAGCTTGCCCATTAATTTAATGCTGTGTTATTTATTGGGAATATTTCTGTCCAATGGGCAATTCCTGGGTAAAACACCACGACAATATCATTACAAAACTATATATGAATGTTGAGCTGCAATAAAATATTATTACCTATTCTTGAGTTTCATATCTTAAAAGCCTGCAGAATAGTAACAGAAAAACATCATAACCACCAAAACACAGGGGAAATCATTTGAAAGCCAAATAAATCGTCATGCATAAACGGACGCAACTAATTTCCGTAATGAAAATGACATTGTTATGCGCGGGAATAGAATAGCGCAACATATTTACATGAACTTTGTTCTGTGGATTTTCTATGGCATTATTATTTGTATGCAGCATAGTAATAATCGCATGAGGCGTACTCTGTTCAAAAGACAGTGTTCCAATTAGGAACACATTTAGCTTCTATTGAACATGTTATGTACAAAAACACCAATTATAATAAATGCCTTATTGTATATTTTTCAATTGTTTGTCATACATTTTTCTAGTTCTCATACACAAAAGTTACTATTCACATCATCATCTGCCCAGCCTTTTCCCAACTATGTTGGGGTTGGCTTCAAGTCTAACCGGATACAATTTGAATACCAGTGTTTTACATGGAGCTACTGATTTGAAGATTGGTTGTCAGACTTTCGGGTCGTAACGACTGAGATCACCTTAACGTGCTTTCCGAAGCACGCAGGTATAAAATCCCATCCACGGAAAAATCACCAAAAGTCACAATCATCATCGATCTTATAATTAAACTGGTGATTAAGTCTAATGCCAATTGTTAGCATGACAATTAAAACGACAGTCAGTATTTTAAGCTTTATGGTAAAACGTTTTTATCTGCAATAAAACTTATTAATAATGGTTATTAGTGAACTGTTTAATTTCATGCTTCTTATTGAAGTCTCCAAACGGACATTGGAGCTACTGGCAGCTTGAATTATCTCACTGCTGGGCAGATGGCCATGATTTTCATTTGCAACATTGTTTGTTGGTTATGTCCAGCTCCAGTTCGTGATATGTGTAATTAATTCAACGTTGTCCTACAGCATTCTCCTCAAAGTTGGGTTACGAGGAACATATTCCCGGTCAGACCCGGGACTGGAACGAAGAGTTGCAGACAACGCGCGAGCTGCCTCGCTCCACTCTGCCCGAACGTTTGCTGCGCGAGCGAGCCATCTTCAAGGTTAGTGGCACACTTCTAACACACTCATTACACACGCGAGCAACGCACGCAACTTGTTAAGTAACTTTCATTGACAGATTCATTATTAATGATAGGCGTGCTGTTTAGTTTACAGTTGCACTTATAATAGTTAACATGCGAATATGAATAATATTCATTTGTTGAGGTTAAGTTTGGTAACCTTTCAGATTTCTTCGTATTCACATTATTATCTACAAGTAATAAGATTCTACTTACCTAATGTCCAGAAAACGAAATGTTCAGTTAACTTAAATACACCATACACAAATAGACCTAATGCCTATGGAATTGCGCCAATATGTATACAATATACATTTACTCAACCGCATTTGACTTGTGCTATATGTATTTAAACGAACGGCGGTCAGATTATATGTAATATTGGTATTACTCTCTGTTTCGGCTGGAAATTGCGACGCACTGCTAAGAGCCGAGAGTTGAATATCGAACACTGTTTTTTCGACGCGCTGAGACTGACTCGCGCTACACTCTAATGTATTCTCAATCCTCGGTTCGAGCACAGAGAGTTGAAAATGCAGTGCGCAAAAAAATCCCGCCGCAATTTCATTACGTCCTTGTGAAGTCTGCTTACTGGCAGGCTTTAAATTAGACGAGTTGTCCTGTTTTTCTTGATCGTCGTCAATCTAACACAGGTTCACAGTGACTTCGTAGCGGCTGCAACCCGCGGAGCGATGGCTGTGGTCGACGGCAACGTGATGGCCATCAACCCCGGCGAGGAGCCCAAGATGCAGATGTTCATATGGAACAACATATTCTTCTCTCTTGGCTTCGATGTTCGCGACCACTACAAGGATCTCGGCGGCGATGCTGCGGCCTTCGTTGCACCGGTAAGTTATTATGATCCAAATTTTCTTCCAGAAATAGCTGTAATGAACAAGTTGGTAGGGGCACTGACTGCCCAAAGTGCGCAGGACGTACACCATCTTTTGCCATTCGTACAGGCTATTTCAAGAGAGCAAACAAGTGCAGTGGTGTGGCCCGTTGGTATCATCCGCCCCGACTTACCAGTTATACATTATGTAGTGCCTAATTATTTTTCATGCTCATTCATGCTCTCAAAACGATGAAGGAATACATCGTGAGGAAAATGTCTTGGAACCAAAAATTCGAAGATATGCGACATCTACCAACCTGCACTTGGCCCCATTTGGTGGATTACGGCCCACTCCCTCTCACCGAGATGAGGCCTGTGTCCCAGCAGTGGGAACATTATAGGCTTATTATGAAATTATCTTCCAATAATAGCTGTGATTAACATGACACAGTCAGCAAGTTGGTAGTGGTACTGACTGCCCAAAGTGAGCAGGACGTACATAATATATATCTTTTGTCACTCATACAGGCTATTTTTCAATGCAATTTAACAATAATGCATTATGCATTAAAACAACTTTGTCATACGTATTCTGTTAACTCTATTGAATGTAAAACATAGAAGCCTCAAGTTGACCTTTAAGTAACATATTCAAGGTGCGTAGAATGCTATTATGCTAAAATGTAGAGAAAATTACATCCGTAGTACAAAAAAATTGTCATAAATTACTTGAAACAAAAAAGGTGACCCTAGCAACCATTTTGGCTTTAAATGCAATGCAAGATTTATATCGTGGTATTATTATACGAGTATAAAACAAGCTTAAAATGAATCTACTTGTATATTGAGGAGATTATGGAGTATTTCTGTGTAAAGAGACAAAACAGATTTTGACGTTTATAAATTGCAGTCACCATAGATCGCCTTAAACAATAAGTTGTTTCAGAAAACTTTCTTTTTTTTTGAAGAATTTGGCCATTGTTAATTTTAGATGATTCGTGACTGGTTACTATTTCGACATCTGTATGTGGTTCTCCGATTTCTACGCGTAGAGCCGTGGGGACAGCTGGAAATATTTAAGGTCTTTCGAAACCTTTTTATAAAAAAAAAATCAATAGTCGACTGCCTCGTTTGTCAAGTGGTCGTAAGTGTCTGAGCTTTTCCGTCAGGGATTCCTCAGTAGCAGTTCGGAGTCTGAATTTGTATACAATTGATGACAATAGGCTCCCCCTATTAAATGTGACTTAAACATATCTGGAAATATGGTACTATAGTTACGTAATCAACTGCGTAATCTTTCGGGGAAAACAGGCGTGATGTTATGTTGTTATGTTATTACACAGCGCAACGACCTGCAAGGCGTGCGCGTGTACAGCGCCGTGGACACGGCCGGCCTGCACACGCTGGGCACGGTGGTGGTGGACTACCGCGGGTACCGCGTCACGGCGCAGTCCATCATCCCCGGCATCCTGGAGAAGGAGCAAGAGCAGAGCGTCGTGTACGGCAGCATCGACTTCGGCACCACGGTCCTCTCGCACCCCAAGTATATGGAGCTGGTGAGTCTATAAGGAACATCTAGTATATATTCAGACAGATCAACCGTTTACGAACAAAGAAAAGATATGATGAATGGACACTGAACAGCAGACTAGATCTATGTCTAGCAGTGCTCTGTAAGCGCCGTTCTTAATGCAGCATCTTGTAATTCACTCCTAGGTAGCGTCGAACACATCACTAAAATCATGTTGGAATTTTCGATTAAATTAATCCTCCTACTACGAGCAGTGGTGGCTTAGTGCCCCGACTTACGAGTTGTAGGTCGTGGGTTCGATCCCAGGCAGGTGCTTTACATTGTCTGAATAATTTCATCACTACTCTCAAAAGTGAGGTGAAGGTGAAGGAAAACATCATGAGGAAACCAGCGTGTCTTAGAACCAAAAATTCGACGACATGCTACATCTACCAACATGCACTGAGCCCGCGTGGTAGATCACAGCCTACTCCCTCTTGAAGAGAGGAGGACAGGAGGCGTCTGTCCCAGCAGTGCGAACATTATAGGCTAATTATACTTTATACTATAAATCCTACCCCGTTAAAACGACCAGTAACTTAATCAGTAATATTAAAATTCGCTCTAACCAGCTGAGCAAAGCGGGTCAGCAGTTGAAGATAATGCCGCACTCAGTGACCAGCGCCAACGGGGACACTGTAGAATTATGCTCCAGCGTCGAATGTAAGGGCATTATCGGGAACGATGGGAGACACTACATACTGGATCTGCTACGCACCTTCCCGCCTGATGTCAACTTCCTGCAGTGTAAGTAGCATTTTCTGACGCCAAGTGATCTTCACCATATTTAGAAGTTGGTCAAATAGTATTTGTTCAATGCACGTATATAGTGACGTCAAAAATTACGCATCAATGCAAACGCATAAGTCTAGCCACGGAAGTTGTTTCACAATGTGAGTTATGCGACGTATTTCGGCCGAATATGCACAAGTACCATCCATAAAACATTGCCGACGTAAGCACGCCGAGCTTTCCATCCCATATTCTTCCGTAGATGTATAACAGGTAATGATTTTCATTAAAAAAAACACTATTTACCACGTACAAAGTAAGAATGTAGATCTTCGTAACGTATTTCATTTCATTTCAGTGGAAGACGACGAACTCAGGGAGGACATCAAATCAATGGGCTTCCCAATCATCCACAAACACAAACTGTGTTGCCTCAGACAGGAATTAGTTGATAGTTTTGTCGAGTAAGTAGTATTACCGAAAATCGTGAATATTGTTGTTCTATGAACAATCTAATAATATGTGTGTTTCAGGGCACGTTATTTCATGTTTATCCGCTACGCCGCCTTCCACCTCCAACAGTTGAGTGCGAAGCGTCAGCGCGACAACGCCGCACAAAAATCTATAGAAACCAAGGAGATCGATACTAAAGAGGCTGCCAATGAGACTGAAACTAAACAAGTGAAGCGAGACACCAAGAGCCAAGAAAAAGAAGTGAAGGACAAAAAACAAAAGAAAGAAGATAAGAAGGAGAAAGAAAGTGCCAAAAAAGAAGCAAAAAAAGAAACAAAAGATGCTGAAGATGATAAAGTAGTGGTGAAGGTCGAGAAGAAAGATGATGAGTTGCTCCTTAATGAGAATTATTCTGAGATTGATACCGATGTCGCCAAGAAGATCGTGGAGAGCATAACAGATTCTATCTGTAGTGGAGGAGACAAACAAGAAAGTGATTGTAAGTATATTCATTTGTAACAACCTGACCCTCAGATTTTGTCATCTTTTTCTTGAACAAGTCTAATGGGGCTGAAATGACGTTTGAGTAACGATCAAGAATGAGTGGGTATACAGGATCAAATTAATTTAGCTAACGAAACTCCTCAGGCGCGATAGGTTTCCATATGTAAACATGATAAAATATTTGGTGTCAGTGACCGCAGGTAGTGTCGTTACTTAAAATATCACTAAAAATCAGTTTTTTGTGTAAACTTCATAGACGGTATCTAAACACGATTAATTTAAAAAAATTTAATTTTCTCAAGTAACTACACTACCCCAGCTGTCGTTGACCCCATACAAAAGTAATTTTTAAACATGTTAAAATATCAATACTTAACACTTCGGTGGAGTTTCGCTAGATAATTTAATTTGACCTTGTATTATGGGTCCGAAACAGGATTACTCTGTCATGTCATTAGACTCGGTCTCGGCATCATGCTGACCGGAAGCCTTCTTGCCACAGTTGCGACGTGCAGCTGTCGTCTATTTCTGTTCACTTGATTATATATTTTTAAGAACGTTACGTAACGGAGTTCTTATGTCAGTCTCAATCTGCCAAAAATACCTTTAATTTCCATACATTTTTGTACAAGTTTTTGACACTTTGTCGCCGAGATAGTTGTTTTTTTTTTTTTTTTTGTGGGTGGGAAATCATCGAATGACTTCTCCCGCTCTGGGTGGAGCAGGAGGGCGTGTCAGACTTTTACTGACTAAAACCCACCCATGTTCCCCCAGCTGCCCGTATGCCAGGGGCAGATAGTTGTTTTTTTTTTTTTTTGTGGGTGGGAAATCATCGAATGACTTCTCCCGCTCTGGGTGGAGCAGGAGGGCGTGTCAGACTTTTACTGACTAAAACCCACCCATGTTCCCCCAGCTGCCCGTATGCCAGGGGCCGCGGTATCTCTTTCGAACAACCCGCGCCCCTGGCAGGCATCGGCCCTTGAACCCCACTGGGGGGGTCGCTGAGATAGTTTGCGGCTACATTTTGAACGTTTTTGTGTAAGGGGAATTGGCCTTCTGTTTTTGTATTCGTGTTAACTTATCTCTTCAAAATCTTATTTATCCTGTAACTGTGGTCCCGCAGCCGGCGAACGTTCCCGCGCCGTGGTAGCAGCAGCTGCGCGCGCGGTGGCGTCGCTGAAGGAGTCGGAGTTCGACGTGCGCTTCAACCCCGACGTGTACTCCGCCGGCATCAAGCACGCGGCCGAGCCCGAGCAGCTCGCCAAGCAGAGGCACCTGGTGAAAGAGGCTGCGGCTTTCTTGCTTACCACGCAGATACCTGCTTTTGTGAGTATTATTGTTCTTTTTCGTCTTTCATACATAATTGGTAATATTCTTCAGTTAGGTCAGGTGCGTAGTACTTGCAACTGGCGTGCGTGTTTGACCCTGATGTATGTACGAAGCAAGCTAGTAGTATGTAAGGTTTTGTAGCAGGCGTCACGTGAGTTTGTGTGTACATTTAACTTTTCTCAAACTCGCATGGAAATATTGTCATTATTTACAAAAAAAGAACACGTGAAGTATCGAATTAACGGATAAAGAAAATCAAATCCATTGCAGGAGCGTTTTTTGAATGTGGAACATTACAACGCTCCAGCATTGTTGTATGAAACGGCATGCTGGGGTTATTAAATACTCTTTGATTGGATCTCTTTTATCATTCTTGGCATACCAAAGTAAGTCTCTTTGATTAGTATGAATTGCGTTCACGTGGCTTATAGCCATAAATGCGTTTGCCTTTCGGCACAGATGATAAATAGAAAATTGGCGGCAAAGCTTAAAATTCGTCTTGATTTGAAACTAAAAAGCCATCTACATTATGGGCAATTTATTCCATGCTGAAATGTACTGTTCATGTTAAAAACGGCATTAGCTTGAAAAATCATCGATATTTAACGACTTTTTATTTCCCTGCATTCTTTTGAGAAAAGCACTATATATGCCTCGGCGGAAAAGGCAATTGCCTGTCTCGTATTAGTGAAGTCCTCGCCTACGGGTCGGCCTTCAAACTCATACTCGACCTGGAATTGCCTATTTCACGGCGTTTGCAATAATGTACTATTTCACCCCTTCTATTCGAAAAGTGTCGTTTTGTTCCTCTATAAGCAGGGGAGCAAAGTAGGTCTTTTCTCCACTAGACTTTTTAGCGGACACTAATGAGATTTGAATTTGGAACATGAATCTTTAATTGAAATCGAACACAAATTGTATAAATTACTGTCTGTAAGTGCTGGCTGTACGAGTGCGGTGCGGGGAGGCGCGGTAACTAAAAATAAAACAAAAGCGCGCGATTTACTTCCCTGCTAGTGTAATCGGTACGGAGTTTATTGTATTTTGCAAAAAAAATGAGTTCTACGTCGAGTTCAGAAAGTGATAGTGCATTAACTCCTGAAACAATCAAAATAGAAGCTAATAACGTCATACAAAACTTAATACCTACGAAATCCCGGGAGAAATATTTAATAAATTTTCAAAATTCCGCCAGTGTATTAAATATAATTATTATTATATTATAAAATTATTTTCTCTTAGGAGATGAAAAGTAGAGTACATGACTCGAGAGCAAAAATATTTTTCCCTCAGGCGATGGTACTTTGAATCCTTCGCTCTACGTTCTGGTTTCAAAATAGCGCCCTCGTCGTGAAAGAAAGAAAGAAAGAAACCAAAAAAACGGGAAAATATGACCCACATTATCTTCACATTCACAATAATTAAAACAATGTAATACTTTACAAAGGAAATATTCATGTCATTGTATTTATGTATAAAATTTATCAATGTCATTATGTATATAAAAATCCGGAAATAATCTTGGTCAGATCATTAGATGACCACGTAGATCAGTGTCTGAAATGGTTTTTCGAGGAAAGAACCACACAGATTTGAGTGGACCTGTCCAGTCAGTGCACGCATTTGTCAATTATCGTGCAGCTCAATTCGGAACTTAACACGTCAAGTCCACGCCCGGCTGGAGCTCGCCCCTCAGCACCCAGTCGTACCCGATGTTCCACAGGAGTGGTCCCACGACCGAACCCTGTGGAGCACCGCACGACAAGCGGCGTTGGCTTCCGCCATCACGTCCCATGTAGGTGACACACCTATCCGCCAGATAAGCCCCAACGATGCGGCGGAGGTACGGAGGCACCCGATGATAACGCAGTGCCTCCCTAACCTAACCGTGGCTTGCTTCAGTTGCTTGTCTGCCAGGGGGCACACAAGCAACTGAAGAAACACTGGTGGTTTTTAGTCAGTAAAAGTCTGACACGCCCTCCCGGTCCAAAACGAGCGCGGGAGAAGTTATTTGATGATTTCCCATCCTGAAAGGAAAAGAGCTTTCCTTCAGTCTGGTCAAATTGTATTACTTTAAAAATGAGTGGCCTTGTTCTAATTGTCTTTTATTTATTTTATTGTTTGGTTCAAGATGACTAGACCTCCACCTTTTTACTCGACTGCCCAAAAACGCAGTGGGACAGTTTTGTTAGGAAGCATGATTGGTAGCGGTGGGTAATCTTTATTCCGGAAAATGAATTTATTCACTTATTGCGATTTCGGGTCCGGTTCACCTTAGTTTTTCCTTTGGCACTCATTCGGTCGTGTGGTTCCCCGGTTCCCCTAGAACATGATATTAATTCCGTTCACTGGATCATTTGGCACATATTGAATTGAGCAGTATGTCCTTTTATTCATAATGAAATAATAAAATAAACCATTTAAATTATACGCACAGCATATATAATAAGGCAAGACAGAAATTAAACTAAAATAAAGTTAAAGTTGGCAGGAGAATACGATGACACAAAAATCACGTATTATGCCTGCCAGTCAATCCATATTAAACTATAACTCGATAGAAATAACACCGCACGGTACTGACTGATCATGTTCGTCACCGCATCGCTTTCATAGAAGAATCCAAACAATGTTGAACTCTAATTTCGTAGTACCAACTGGCCAAGGTCGCTTATCGCTTCGCGTCCGTGTCGTGTCTACCAACCAAACCGATTGGTAGGTAGGTTCACTCGCTCACTCGGAGTGATCGAGAGTGAATGCGCGCTCTCCGCGTCGCTTCCAGAATCATTTGGCACCGCGGTGCCGGTAAGGATTGTGAGGAATAAATAAGGTTCACGTCGTTCGCGTTCGGAACCGGCACCTTTGGATCAGTACCCTCTGGAGTTACCCACCGTTAATGACTGCAAACTCAGATTTTTATGACTCGTTAGTTTTGCCATTTAGGGGTTTACGGCAATCGTATTTTACATATTTGTATAAATTTTTTTTGGTGTAGGTGCGCGAGTGCTTGGAGCACACGTCGGCGCCCATGGACGGCGCGGGGCTGACGGAGGCGCTGCACGCGCGCGGCATCAACGTGCGCTACCTGGCGCGCGTGGCCGCCGCGCTGCGCCCGCACGCGCCGCTGGCCTACCTGCACGCCATCGCCGTGGCCGAGCTGCTGCTGCGGGCCGCCAAGCACATCTACACGGCCTATCTGCAGGTTGGTTAGGGGCTGCCGGAGGCGCTGCACGCGCGCGGCATCAACGTGCGCTACCTGGCGCGCGTGGCCGCCGCGCTGCGCCCGCACGCGCCGCTGGCCTACCTGCACGCCATCGCCGTGGCCGAGCTGCTGCTGCGGGCCGCCAAGCACATCTACACGGCCTATCTGCAGGTTGGTTAGGGGCTGCCGGAGGCGCTGCACGCGCGCGGCATCAACGTGCGCTACCTGGCGAGCGTGGCCGCCGGCCTCACTCCTACCTGCATTTTTTTAGATAATATTTCTATTGGGATCTTCATCTGGTTCTTTGTCGTCATCATCGAATTTTTTCAATATTTTTACAAAACAGTTTCCCAAATGCCAAACCAGCTTTTTTCTGTCAACGTCATTCGCGTGTCAAAAAACCTTTGAAGGATGATTTGATGAGGATGATTTGTTTCCGTGCAGGGTTGCGAGGCCATGTGCATCGGCGCGGCCGTGGCGCACTTCCTGAACTGCCTGGTGGGCGCGTGCGCCAGCCCGGCGCCCAGCGTGGCCGAGGCGCCGGGCGCGGCGCGGGGCGCGGCGCGCGGGGGCCGCGGGCGCCGCGCGCGCCGCCATGCGCCCTCCGCGCCGCCGCCTGACCCGCACCCGGACTGGCACAACCTCACGCCCAAGTCGCTCTTCTCGCAGATCAAGCAGGAGCTTAAGGTTAGCACGTATTTCTTCTTTAGACAGTTATAAATAAATCGGCAAATTGTTAGTTGCAAGTTTTCACTCAAAATACTCTGTTAGTAACTTAAACTAAAGACGAATTAATGATAAGACCACCCAACAACTACAAACAAAGACAAATGGAAATTATTTTCCCGGTACTTATTAGCAACCCCAAAGCCCATCTGTTCACATTCTTTAGCATTATAGACTAGTCCATGTGCAGCAGCGTAGGTGTCGCATACTTTTAGCAACTCCACGACCGGCCCGGCGACGAGCCCAGCAGCACCATGCCATACGCATAACTGAAGTTGTTAAATAAAACTAACACCATTATGACAATATCAGAACATCTTGGCAGCTCTAGTCAGAGTGAGGTGTATAGATGGGTAGTAGGGAGGCCTTTAGTGCAGCTGACTACTAATATTTAAATATTTTTTACAGGCATACTGGGGCTATGAACTTAATGCAGAGAGCATGGATTCTGTCACAGAGAAACATGGTTTACAGAAAATTTCACTTCTCAGGTAGCTAGTTTTTTTTTTTACAATCCAACAATTTCTATTTGGTATAAAAATATTGTTTTTTTTAAAACTATAATTTATTTTTGATTACAGATCTTTTGCGCTCAAAGTAGGCCTACAGTTGATGTTACGCGAGTATGACTTAGACAGCAAGAACAAGGCGCCGTTCACCGCAAACGATATCATGAATATTTTCCCAGTTGTCAAACATATCAATCCACGAGTAAGTTATTTGTATCATATGGGAGGTTTTTATGTAAGGGGTTTGTGGCTAAGTAAGAACAGCCTCACGGGTCGATCGATCAGTTTAAGCTACGCTTGCAGCGGTTGGTCCGTAGATGGGTGACATTCTTCAAAAAAACACCAAGACCCCTTCATGCCTCAGAAAGCACGATAAGCTGTTGGTCCTGGCTGTCATTCGTAGATCTTTGTCAGTCGTTACGGGTCGTCAAAAGCCCGAAAGTCCGACAACCAGTATTACCCAGTGGCGTGCACAGAGTTTTTAGACAGGATAGGCAGATTTTTTTTAAGGCAAAAGAAAAACAGAATAACTGATTGCTGTACCTACACAGCATGCAACCTGTGAGGCAATTAAATGAATCAAATTGTTTTGTATTGAATTTACGATTGACTTTACCTTTAGTTTGTATTCATTTCAAATCCGGTGTACCTACAACTACTTTTCACAATCACTAGTATATTTTTTTTCACCGAAAGATAGTTTTGAAAACGCATCATTTTTTCTTTTCTCCATACACATACCACCTGAACAACTTTCACAGTGAATATTATAAGTTTTTCACACTATTATTAACGTTAAAATCTTAAACATGCTGTCATAGCTCACAACCAAGACTAATAAATCAAACAATGGCGTCGGAATATAAAATTGATACGACAAAAAAGTTACGGTTATTTATGTAGCGACAATTCAATGAAACAATGCTACTTTTTAAAATAGTCGCATAACCAATTTGATCCGGCATGGCGTCCTCACCTTCCGCCTGACACAGGTCCTCACCGTACACGGCTGTTTCGGGAGATTCCTGTTTCGCATAAGGCGAGAGGAAACGCCCGGGTGTTTCCATTGCGAAGATCGCCCTGAGGACACGGTGGAGCATACGGTGGAGGTCTGCCAGGCTTGGGCGGAGCACCGCCGTGTCCTCGTGGAGGCGATCGGTGGCGGCGATCTCTCGCGTCTGGCCCTGGTCCAGGCCATGGTACGGAGCGAGAGTGCATGACTAGCAGTCGCTTCCTTCAGCGAAGCAGTGATGCTCGCAAAGAGGGAGGCGGCGCACGTGAGGGAGAGGCAGTACATGCGCTGTTACGGCCGTAGCTTTCGCGGGAAACGCCCTGGGCGTCGGGAATCCCAGGATGATTCCCGGCCACCGTAGGCGCGGGTTTGCGGACGGCGAGTAATGGGTAGCTCGTTGTCTGGTAAGGACCAAGCCCGGGTCGACGGCGCGTTGTGTTCCACGCGCGCCTCAAACATCGGCCCTTGCGGGCGCAAGGGCCGATGCCTGCCAGGGGTGCGGGTTTTTCGAAAGAGATACCGCCGCCCCTGGCACACTGGCAACTGAGGGAACACGGGTGGGTTTTAGTCAGTAAAAGTCTGACGCGCCCTCCTGTTCCACCCAGAGCGGGAGAAGTCATTTGATGATTTCCCACCCAAAAAAAACCAACTTGATCCGGAAAACTTTGACAAGTTTCGTAATTCGTCGTGTTCTGTAAAAGCGTAAAAAGCCAGTGACTACCCTGTACGGTTGTGTGCGTTATTTGTTAGATTGTTTGCCACATATCCATAGCTACGCACACCCAATAAATCTGCATGACCACGAGAGCACACATATAAACATTAAGACGCGAATAGATTGTTTCTCCCCAGCCACTCAGCGGCGCTAGTGCATAGCAATGCGTAGTTGCGTTAAATTGTACGAACGAACAGGTATTGATGATGCCCACTAAAGATACGGCCGACGCTTGGCAGGTGGAGCCTGATTTATGAATAAAGATTTTTTTGTTTATTGATAAAATAATATTAGTTTTAAATATTTATCTGATTTAGGTAGGTTAGGCAGTGTCTTTCTGTCTTTGTGGACCACCACTGATAAATTATGTTTTTTTTTACCTTTTTTTGCTAGGAAGCTATATTTTGCACTAATTCTTACGCAGGCCTCTGACGCATACAACTTCTACACGACCGGTCAGAACAAAATTCAGGCGGGCGCGGTATCTGAAGGTCACGAATTAATCGCCGAAGCACTGAACCTACTCAACAACGTGTACGGAGCGATGCACGGCGAGATCGCACAGTGTCTCCGCATGGTGGCGCGACTGTGCTACGTCACTGGAGAACATCGGGACGCCATGGCATACCAGCAGAAAGCTGTTCTGATGTCCGAACGGGTGAATGGAATTGATCATCCATATACAATTACTGAATATGTGAGTATTTATTCGTATATATACGTAATAATAAAATAATGTAACAGGCTAATTTTTCTTCCCCATGAAGGAACGTGACGCCATTTTCTATTTGTGAACCGATTTCTGAAATGTTGTTCAATCGTCTGAAATCCTAAAGCGAAAACCCTGAATATTATGTGAATGTCTCGAACTGCAGTATAGCAATTTGGGGCATTAGCTATTTCTTGTGTGGTTTAATATAGATAGGATAGGATTATGCTATAACTATTACTTTGTTTCCAGTCACATTTGGCGTTGTACTGCTTCGCTAACGGCCAAGTGAGCACAGCGCTGAAGCTGCTGTACCGCGCGCGTTACCTAGCACTTCTTGTCTGCGGCGAGAATCATCCGGAAATGGCTTTACTTGACGTAAGTTTATTAAGCTTGTAACTTAGGCTACTTTCTACTTAGTAGAAAAAGAAAGAAACCAAAAGGTATTAATGTCGCGCGAACGAACTCGTGGGCAGCAGCTAATTTCAATATGAATACAAATTCAATACTTTGTAGCGATATTCTGGTTTAAAAGAGTGTCCAAGGAGTTTCTTGTCCGTTCTTAAGAACTTTGGTATGAAGAAAAAAGTAAAGAAACTCTTTGACAAATAAAAAGAGCATGTAACTGATATAATGTAAATAAAATAAATGCTTGTTGTTTGAGTATGATGTCGTGCGCTCGCTTCCAGAGCAACATCGCGCTGATCCTGCACGCCGTGGGCGAGTACGAGCTGTCGCTGCGCTTCGCGGAGCGCGCGCTGGCCGTGACGTGCGCCACGCACGGCGCGCGCTCGCTCAAGGCCGCCGTGGCGCGCCATCTGCTGGCGCGCACGCTGTCGTGTCTGGGGGACTTCCGCGCCGCGCTGCAGCACGAGAAGGAGACCTACTCCATCTACAAGCAGCTGGTCCGTGCCCCTTGCCATCTGTCATCGAGCGATTTCATTTCTTAACCTTTTCGTGCTGTAGATGTAATTTAGTTTTCAAAAATGTTAACAAATATGTGTTTTATCCATACTTAAAATTCAGTTTCGCTACGATTTCCATAATTTTGATGACTTTTTCAATAGCACTAGTCATTCTTATCAACACACTTTACACAGGAGTAAATAATAAAATCATTAATTGGAACCCATGAAATAATCAATATGATTATGATTTTATCAATATGTTTTCTGATACCGTAGCTGGGCGAGAAGCACGAGAAGACCCGCGAATCGTCGGAGTGCCTGCGCCACCTGACGCAGCAGGCGGTGGTGCTGCAGAAGCGCCTGACGGAGGCCTACGCGCGCGCGCCGCACGCCGCGCCCGCGCCGCCGCCGCTACACATCCAGCCGCCCGGCATGGCCTCCGTCATCGACATGCTCAACCTCATCAACGGCATACTCTTCGTGCAGATCAGGTACGGCCTCGTCTTTTATTATATTTGACAGTTCTCAAATTAGTTCCTTCATCGAGGCAGGACACTTTGTTATAGTTTGAAGCTACGGCACTGAGCAAACTATTGCTTATAGCAATATGTTTAATTCCTCGAGATCTAAGATCAAATTATGTTTTGTCTAGTCTATATGAATTTTCAATGTGAAATATATTCCAGTCCGCAAGACATCGAGCAGTTCAAGGCAGAAATAGAGAAGCGACAGCTGAAGGAGCTGCCGCCCGCGGGCGCGCTGGGCGAGCTGGCCACGCCGTCGGGCGACAAGCTGGCGGAGGTGCGCGACGCGGAGAGTTGAAGCCGCCGCGCCATGTTCCACTCATATTGGACATTTAACTATATACATTGTTACTTTAATATAATTATTGATTGATGATATTGTTCCTTATCTATGAATGTATGCGGTAGTGAATAGTGTGCTGAGGTTTGATGTAGATTTTTTTGTTAGTAAATTTTGAGGATATTATTTTGATCAAATAATTAAGTGTTATTTGGAATGAATTCTCGCGGAGTGCGGTCGTTGATGCATGTGCGTTCATTTCGCTCAAATCACACAGATATAGTTTTAATTTTACGCTTCCGTTTGGAATTCACAATTTTATTCTACACCCAAAGTAGTGCAATTTCAAGTAGTGATAATAGCAATAAGTTTTGGTTGTGAACCTGAGACCGTGTGCGTCGTTATGTTATGGTAACTGGTGCTACTGCCAATTTGTCCTTCGTATATATTTTAATGGTTTTATGAATTGTTATTGTCGAGTATTATTATTATTTTTTAACTAGTACGGGAGTATATTGTTGAAACACCTGTAGCAGTAGACATTCAGTTATATTGTGATTGAAATGTAACAGAACCTGAAAGGTCGGAGTCGGTGACTTGAAGCTACGAAGTCTACCAGTCGATGTCCACCAGTAAACTGCATGCAAAATTGGATTAGTTTATAAAGAACTACTCGAATGAGTTTCGCTCGATTCTTACAAACACTGCCTTTAATATTTACATTTTAGTTTCAGGTTTAGTTGTTAGTGCCATATGAATGTAGTGCAAGTAAGTTTGTGTAATATTTTCGTTAGTCTGTGATATAGCATGTTTATCATCGAGTGACTTGCCTTTTTATGCAATAATAAAATTGTAATTGGCAATATAGTTTCGACTTCTATGTTGGTACGTAAAGTGAGATCTAATCAACAAAGCATAAATTAGTATTTACATATAATGAATAATGGTACTTATAAATTGTCGTCGATATGTTACTAGACTTGTGAAACACGTAACTACGGTGTATTCATGTTACAATTCTATTATAAATCAACTATTCTTATAAATGGTATTGATCTTGTCAGTGACGCCAAATGAACAAATGTTTTTGAATGAGTGTTTTGGGAATAATGTATTTTATGAATACTTTGCCTTTCCAAATCAGCAGATTGTCGTTAATCGTTGACAAGTGTCCGCTACATATCCGAATTAGCTTTGTTGTGCGACTTAGAAATCGTCAAACTTCACTTTAAGCATCGAACATAAGCTTTCAATAATCATAGATGTCTTTATATGTATCAAACATAATGATATATTCTAATTTATAGTCAACAATTATAATAAAGGATGTAAATAACTGTTGGCAATAACTATGGTTAATTTTAAGCTGTTCTTCATGTTGTTATGACCTAATCTAATAGGCTAACTTATGGGTTTTCCTAGATTGTGCTTTTGAGTCAATTCTGTCATGTAGGTTACATCTGTATTTAAATATTTCAGGCCATACTTGTGTATGTGAAACGTATACTGTTACCACTCACTTATATAGTAATAGATTGCACGTTATTGCGTATCGAAATAGTCGTTTCCCAAACCAGACAATCCATCGTCAAATATCAATATTGTGTGCAATATGGATCGTTATATAGCGATTTACTTGTTGATAGAATTATGTGTTGTCAACATATGGAAAGACGATTATCATCGATACGCGTATCGTACTGTGCTCGTTAGCTAAATTTATAAGAATGTTGTTCGATGAAGTACGTGCCTAAGCAAACAATAATCAATCGTTGTTGTTACATTTCTTTAACAATATGATGACCATGTAAATACGGCGCTGTTCGTAGTATGATAAATAAAAATCGTTTTTAAAAAGAACTTCGTTTTATTTACTTATTCTTAAATACTGCAAGATAACACCAAATTCGATGTTACAGTTGCCCAGCTACATGTTTGTAGGTAAGGGAATAAATTAACAGAAACTTTTCGGAAATGGTAAGCTGTAAATGAATACCACTTTAAAAATAAAGATTGTACTTACACGAGTACATAAAGCCCAACAGAGACAAGTCTGCAAATATAGCTATAGACCAGAAGATTGCTCGCTTTATCAGTATTTGGGGTTTAAAACCGACGAGGCCCAATAACAGCCATAAAAACTGATTGATTATAGGCTGAGTTGTTTCTTCTAATAAAGTTTTTGGCTTGAGAATATGGCCTCCAAGTTAGTTGAATAATGCTTATACAAGAGACGAGAGAGGATTCATCTTGACAGTGCAAGTCCCCAACGGGTACGGATCGAGCATGACCAGCAGTCGCCATTCTGCCTGTTGTTCACCCAACACATTATTTTTAGTTGCACTATTGTATCATCGCTTATTTCCCTTTCCGTATTCGATTCACAAATTATTTTTGTTCGCAAACATCTCAAAAACTAGACGTCCTACGTCAAAAATAATGAAATTTTCATCATCCCGTTGTATAGTACCCCCTAGAATGTTTGTATTTAGATTAAAGGGCGACCCTTAAATGACCTTGACCGTGACCTTTGTCAAAAATGGTTAATTTGCAGTTCAACACTTGGCAGCATCACTTAGTTTATCGCGTTGAAATCAGGGTTTCCGATATAGATCAAACAATAATTAGTTAGATAAAGGTCACGGTCAAGGTCAAGCTTGAATTAAAGGGCGACCTTTAAATGATTTTGAGTTTGTCAAAAATGGTTAGTTTTGCAGTTCAACACTTTGCATCACTTAGTTGTTTGTCGTTTTAAAATCAGGGTTTCCGATACCGATCAAACAATAATTCGTTAGATAAAGGTCACGAACAAGGTCAATTAATCTGGTACAAAGGTCATCCATTAATCTGTAATCAAAACCATTAACTGTACTGTTTTAATACAGAAAAGGGAAATACGCTGCAACTCCAACATGAGTTTCGTCTATCTTCGTGTAATTTCAGAGAGCGTTACTTCCGCGCGCGAGGCCTAGGTCTGGGCCTAGCGCGGGGGCGGGGCCGCGGCCTACGGCGACGCGCCCGAGAGGACCGGCCTCGCTCCAGCTGCGCCGCCACTAGCTCCCCGAGTGCGCCACGCTCCGCCAGCATAGATAGGAACGTGCAGATGAACTCGTCGTAGTTGTGCGTGCGACGACAGTCGTCCACCTAGAAATAAAGTCATTTAGCCCAGGTGCTCACACGGATGATTTTTTATCACTTACTGTATTTTAAACTCTCGTATTCACCAAGCATTGTGAATCCAACAGAGTGCATCCCAGCGCCTCAAAAAAATACACTGGATTTTCAACTCTCGGCGCTATTTCATTGGAAATCCAATGAGTACGAGGGTTTATACAGGGTAAATTTTTATCCAGTGCGCAAACTGTAACCATGAATTCAGAGATATCATTCTAGACCCCTAGCACAGAAATTTTTCGTCGGTTATACAAAAAAAAATCAGCTGTTTCATAGAAAAGTGCAATACCTACGTATGGAACAGCTGATTTTTTTTGTATTACCGACGGAAAATTCATGTGCTGAATTCATGGTTACAGTTTGCGTTTGCGCACTGGATAAAAACTTATCCTGTATGTGGAGTTAGTGATGTGAACCAAAGTCTGCAGTTGGATGAAGTCATGTAGACGTCGAATATGCGTTCGGAACTTCAGCGTCAATGGAGAGGAAATAAATGAACGGTATTAAATGAGTGTCTACATTCGGCTATCGACTAGACTCAACCAATGAATTTGATCGTTTTTCGCGTTTAAAAATAGATGGAGGGGAGTTAATGCGTTATCTAATTTGTTTATGAAGTTGGAATGCTATCAAAATATACGTCGTTAACTATACTGATTATGTGACGCCCACGGAACGTAGGTTTACCGGAATAAAAAGTATCCTATGTCCTAACCTAGGTAGTGGTCTACCTGCGTGTCCATCGAAACCCGTTCAGTCGTTAAGGCATGACAAGATAACAGAAAGACAATTCTAAAGAGTTACTTTAGCATTTATAAACCCTCCGTGCCTCGGAGATCGTATTGTCCAGTAACTGGGTTGTGGAGGTCAGATAGTCAGTCGCTACATTTAAAATACTGATATTCTGGTACTTACATTAGGTTTGACCGGAAGCCGATCCCAACATAGTTGGTATATAGTAGAAAAGCCTAGGCAGATGATGACTTTCGCAATTATAACAATAACAAAATGCTGATAATCTTACTATGTTTACCTTATACATATCTCTCTTATCATTCTCATCATTGAGTGCCTGCTGACACTGCTGCACCTCGTTCACAATGCTGCTCATCAAAGCGTTCAGTTCCGAGTGCGTCAGTAACAGCTTCCTCAGTTTGATTGGTTGATCCGGTTCAGTCTCGCAACAAACTAGTATGGGAGAATCATTGCTCTTTACTAGGGCTGTGATGGACGTGGGATACAGCTGAAACATACAACATAAACTTAAAAGACTTCCTTTATGATCAGTGGCATAGCTATTTATAAAGGTGTCGTGTATCAAAATTGGTTTCGGGCCCATTTACCCCATCGCGTCGAAGTTATTGTAGTTTTTTTTTACAAAAATTAGGTATAATATTGGATCCTGACTCAGGAGGTTAGTCTGTCAGATATTATTAAATGCACCCAAGAGTTTGAGAATTGGACCGCCTCTGTATAAGCTTGAAGTCTTTATAAGCCAAACAAATTACCTACTTTAATTTTCATATTTTCATTAGGTATTCATTCATTAAGGGCTTTACGGACAGTGGCGGATTTACCAGCAGGCTGAGTAGGCTGGAGCCTAGAGCAGCAAATTTTAGGGCGGCGGTAAATTTGTTATATAAACGAAGAAAAGAAGTCTCGAAAATTTTACAAAATTACAATATTTTAGTACTATACAGTATACAGTATACCGAATACTCCAACGTCTGTCTATAAAATTACTAAACGCAGTGTAAAGTATGCTATTGTGAATATGATTTAAAAAATCTTCCAATATAGCGTTTCAATATTTCAATTTATTTTGACGGATATAGACGGAAAAAGCCATTAAAAAATATATATACAGCGTGTAACGGAAGGGGGGTATCAACCCTGAAGGAGGTGAATGTGCTCATGAAACTCAACAACTTTCTCCAAAGAACATAGGTCGAAATATGAAAAAAAAATTTGGCCCTCCCATAGTAAATCAATCAGCTGGTAGTCAGTTTTGTAAGGGAGGGCCAATTTTTTCCCTCTGTGTGGGTCTGTCAGACTCTTACTGACTAAAACCACCCCGGTGTTCCGTCTCTCACTTGCACCGGGGATCACGGGAACTGATGTGACTTCCGCGATCCCCGGCTAGTGCCGGCCCGCTTCTGCGGGCCACCTCGCGATAGTGGGGGAGTGAGGTGTTAAACTCCCCCCTTACGTCATAGAGAGGCGCGCGTGGAACACTACGCGCCGCCATCTCGGGTCGTAAGAAGTAGGGGGCAACGAATTTCCCCAGATCCGTTGCCCCTGGACCCATTTAGGGGGGCTGGAAGAGGGCGTTGTCCGCCCTCCGCCGACGCCCGGTGCGTCTGCTGCGGATCGGGTTAGCGGAAGCAATCTCCCGCTCCCTCTCCGCAGCCTCCTTCTGCGACATGACTGTTTCGCAGAAGGATACCACCGCGTCCCAGGACTCCTCGCTGCCGACCATCGAGTCGACAACGGCCGGCAGCGACAGGTCACTGCCGACTCCTGAGATGAGGGCACAAATTCATCATCAATTATATCATCGATATAATTGATGATTTTATCAATCATATCATCAATTATATCATCGATATAATTGATGATTTTGAGGAGTTCAAATCTCGCAAAATGGTAATGTAAAACTCATAACTTAATTGATTGCATTGCCATCATAAAACGGATTGTTTACAGATAATTTAGTAGGGAAATTGTTCGTATTGTTTTAGGACTGGAGTGCAATAAAAATATTTAACAACGTTTATCGAATTTACATTATTTTGTGTAAGCTGTGTTCATATTGTGTCCCCAGCGTATAAGTGGTACATGATTGAGGTTTTCGTAGCTCAAAAAAATATTTGTCTAGT
The DNA here is from genome assembly GCA_949091785.1 of Polymixis lichenea. Taxonomy (NCBI): domain Eukaryota; kingdom Metazoa; phylum Arthropoda; class Insecta; order Lepidoptera; family Noctuidae; genus Polymixis; species Polymixis lichenea. The sequence continues at coordinate 10,629,638 of OX420945.1, read as the reverse complement.
AGTGAAATTTACTCTATTTTTAATAGTGAGTAAATTTCACTAAATCGTAAGTTGTAAGAATAATCTAGGAACTGACACAACAGTCTCTTCGTTCACAATCATACTAATAACGGGAAAGCTGATGTTATGATAACGATAGAGCAAAAATAAGAAAATTGCAATTTTATTGACGAAGAAAATGTAATTATAATATATGATTGTAAACTAGGGTGTTGAATTGTACAGGTAAGTAGGGGCGGCAAAAATCGAATAGCCCACTGGCGGCGAATGTTTAAAACCGCCACTGTCTACGGACGGTTACTCATAATATATCGAATTTGAGGTTTCGGACAATATTTTTGCTTACACAAATCGGGGAGCCCCTGTAGCTTGAGGGCCCCGTATCATTGATACGTTTATGTTAATGAAACTATATTGATTCAAAATATGTGAAGAGTGTTCTACGAATTTAGTTGTTCGTAAAAATAACTGAAAAGCATACTTACATCTCCTACTATTTGATTATCCCTGTTGATTGTAATGAACTTTACAATTACGCCCTGCTCTACAGGATCAACTGAAAAGGATAGTTTTTAGTTGCATATTATTTTGATTCATAAAAGATGAAGTAGAAGTCTCATTGATATTACATGATCTGAAGAAGTCAGGTAATCTGATTGTTAAGTGGAGTTGTTTGACTGTGGCTAACCTGAATAACTTTTTAAAGCTAATCTTTAACCGGTAGCTACAAAATCTCCTCCTTCTTAGTGTGGCGAACGCGAAAATAACAATTCAGAAACGCGAATGCTGTTAGCTGACGCAGCTCTAAAGTCCTCAAGTGGGCAGGTGACACACTGTAAGATGGAAGGTGGGCCATTCGGCGGCACGGTTGTCGCAGTGGTTAAGTGATTGACTGCTGCGCCCCGTGACACGGGTTAGATTCCCGCACGGAACCAATATTTGTTTCACCTACCTACAGGTAGTTGTCCCTGGTCTGGCCGTTTGTGTATGTGAGTTTAATGTTTGTAAAGGCACCTACAATACAGGAGAAAATCCTAATGTAAGAAAAAAAAATGTCTGTCAAGAGTCCATTCAAGTATTACGTTGCAATTATTACCCCCCCCCTCACTCGTCAGCAAAAGTAACCACAGCACTTACCCCCCAATGCTCACATAAACATTGGTACAAGCATTTTTTTATGTGTTCTGGTTTATTTATTGATTCACACATTCGATGCCAAGCAAGAAAAATAAAAATAATTAGTTCGTGTGCCCACAACTCGCATCCGAGTCGTCGCTATAAGTAGTCTCGCTAGTCGGGTCCTGGGCATGAACAGAATCATCAATAGCTACTTATTGCGACGACTCGGATGCAAGTTGTGGGCACACGAATCAACTATTTTTCGACCCATATGCTGGGTGCTTGGCATGGAATGTGTTCATGAGCAGCAGTTATAAGTTTAGAAATAAGGAACAGGCTTAGAATAGAGGACTTTAACGCATACAATATAATATTTCTCTTGGAATTTTGGGAACATTCCCATTCCCAGTCGACAGCGATACGGATGAATTTTTCGACGCCATTTTTTTATTTGTGAATAGGTTTAGTTAACTTAGTATTTGTTTTTTTTTCTTGTGCACACTATTATTTTAAGTCTGTTTGTAATAAAATAAAGAAATATTTTTTTTGTTATTTTAATCTTTATTTATTAACGAACAAAACAAACTTCTTTTAAAATTTTGATATATTAATCCAAATTAACAGTCTTCAGTCCATGACACATGAATCCATGACTCTAAGTATTCGATGACATTGGATGTTTGCTGCTCAATGTTGTGTGTCTGCTCACTTTCGTGTGATTTTGGAATATCGACATCGTGGTCTTCGAGCCATTCTAAGACAAATAAGGTTGCCATATTTGTTCAAACCAAAATCGAATAAATTTTGTAGGAAATCCAAAAAAGTAAAAAAATAAATACTGCTGACGTAATCACCATCCAGACTCCCCCATACGTCAGGTGATCAAAAATAAGCAAAGCAAAGACCCCCCACCCCTTGTAGTGCTTACGTAATACTTGAATGGCCCCCAAGAGACGAAGCACACGCACTAGGGATCTGAGCCATCGATGAGCCTCCACTTGCGGTGATTCAAATTATCATGCTTGTTCAAGGCTGTTACCTAAAATAATACTGCTGTCTTGGTGTGGACGATCATTGGCTCCGATCTCTATGGTCATAGGACGAGTGTAATCCACATCATATAACTGCAACTGTGACGATTCTAAAGCAGTCAGTATTGTCTCCTCACTGATCTGCACAATGTTTTCATTGAGGGAGTTATCATTGCTGCCTTCTGATAACAACTCACCATGTTCTGTAAAGAATTGAATACACTTTTGAAATTTTAACAAAATTCTCCAACTGACTCACAATTCAGTTGGAGAATCTTAAGCATTTTCAAGTCTTGTGCATGTAAATTCTTTTGTCATCAGTCTATTACATATCTGCATAATTATGAATTTTCTAGATGACATGCATGTTTAGTAAATATTTTTTATTTCTTTTTAAAATATCAACCATTTTTTTTTTATAATTTCTGCGACAACATAATAATAATCAACTTCATGCGATAAATAATAAATATAGGTAAAGCGGGCTGCTGTCCGCACCTCCACGTCAAAGCGCGTATTTTGCGTGCAAAAAAAAGAAGATAAATATGTTAGTACTTATACCATTAATTTCCCTGCGTTTTGACAATAAATGCCGCATATGTTTGCCGATCTTTGAGATTGCTTCCTTCACCCTCTTCTGATTCAGTTCAAGTGCATTCAGCCTCTGAGTCACCGCTAACCTTCTGTCAGGCACTACTGCCATCAAGTTGAATCTGTAATAGCAAAATAAGAAAGATCTAGTAAAGAAGATTATTTTATTTTTATATCTTTCTTGGTCTTCAATTCTTAAAGATTATTTGTATTTATACCTACATACAATTGATTCACATTATTTTATCCAATAATCAAATTTGGCAATCTTTAAATCGACATCTTTACAAATTAATAAAATTGAAGTTGCCCTTTTACAAGCTTTTATTTAACTTGCAATGTATGTAACTATATTTGTTCGGGTGGAATCTTGCAACTCAATTTTGAAGCAGATATCTTTAACCAATTGAGCTGAAATTTTGCATCCATACATATGTATACACCGTGACATTTTAGTCGTCTTACAAAGGTGGTTCACTTAATGTATCCGTCATATAATACCTCTAGGCGCGATTAAAACATTGTTACCATTAATTAAGATAATAGGTACAAAGAAAAATAAATAATGCTTTAGAATGATGAAACACCCTCCCTGTTAATAATGTTTACGTATTAAACGGTAGAAGATATTTACCTACCTACCAGTACATTCTATCATTAATTCCACCTCCATAAAAGGGTGTTTCAAACTACGTCATGCGTCTTTGTGAATGATATTTTTTTAAATCATTTATGTCCAAAAATATTTTATTTTTTATTTTTTATAAATGATTAGTTTCCATTGAATACATGAAGTAGGCTGCCGTTGTAAGACGACTAAAATGTCACGGTGTATACAATATGTAGCAAAAACCCTGTTGTTCCCGTTAGGGACGTATACACTTACCTACAAGCACAACATTGATGAATGATATTTGATTAGATAGAAATGATATTTGATTTTTTTGAAATATGCAAATGTCCAAAAATATCATTTTTTTTTATAAATGATAAGTAGTCATTGGATACATGAAGTGGGCTGCCTTTGTAAGACGACTAAAATGTCACGGTGTATAGTGTGACAGTGCAATATTATGATGACATGGAGCTGATCTGATGCTGGAGCTGGAAAGTGGCCATAGATACATACTTAACAGTTATGTAGTCAAAACAACACATATGTGTGGGTTCTACTAATTATTGGGTTACTTAACGGAAAAAGGCTGCTAAGAACTACGCCGTAGTGAATCCCGCATCATAAATATCAAAAAGTTAAAAATAAAATTAAAAGAAAATAAAACTTTTAAAAAACAAGCTTTTATTATTACTTGTTAATAAAACGAACTAAAAAGTTATAAATAATTTAATTACAATTATTTAAATAAAAGCGTGTTACATAATGAGGGTTAGAAATAAAGAAGGTGTAACATGCTAATAAATGTTCTTTAATAGCATGAGTTCTTTCTTCATTTCATCTCCTGCCATAAGATAAGATAAGATAAGATAATATTCATTTGCTAAGACATGTGTACACATACAAGATCATAAATGTGCATGCAGGATAACATAAAGAATAATTAACAGGTTCTGACACCATCAAACACGCTTTTATTTAAATAATTGAGATTAAATTGTTTTTAACTTTTTAGTTCTTTTTATTATCAAGTATATTAAAGCTTGTTTAAAAAAAAAAATCTCCTTTTAATTGTTTAATGTCAAAATACGAGCTTATTGTAAGTTCTTATGAAAGTATGTATCTAAAACCCAATTTTTTTAATTGTTGTCTGTCTGTTTGTTACAGGTAATCTCAGAAACATCTGGACTTGATGAAATTTGGTATGGGGATACTTTTAACCCTGGGGAAGGACATTGGCAAAGTTTTTATCGACGTACTAGCTGCCGCGGGCGGAAGTTAGTTAAAAAGTGGTAACTGCAACAACTTATTGAACAATTTTCTAATTTTATCTTACCTGATATCGTGAACTTGTTCCCCTGCATCTCTTCCGAGCCTCTCAGCCATGACTCGCCTAAACTTATCAGTCCAGTCCTCATCTGATGCCCACGGTCCATGATCAGTAGGATATGGTTTAAGGCCATCCAGCTCAAACAAATGTCCATTGATTGGCACAAAACAAACAAAGTGGTAAGCTTCACCTGGAAGAATTACAAAATACAACTAAATTATTTCATTCTTAGTGGTGTACTCTATAAATTAAATGATTCTGTAGGGTGCAGCTGTCTACAACCAATGTTTGTAGTCAAGATAATTAGTACTCTTGTATATGTACACCATAGATAGATAGAATATAATCAAGTTGTGTGTAGGGCAAAAAATATTTATTGTTTGTCACGTACAAACTCTTTTGTTTACTAATAATTTATATCTGATAAAAATTATTTACTTTATCTACAACTTATACAGACCTGTGAAGCGTCCAGTAGACACTCCCGCATTCTTATCAGCTTTTTTTCTAGCTTGTGGTATGGCATGGGAGTTGTGAGCACATGCCAACTCTGGTGTGTTTCCAATGGCCCAGCCTTTGTTCTCAGGGTTCATTCCAAGAGTATGATGCTATTCATAGAATGGACAACAAAACAGATTAAGTTTAAATAATGAAGTAAACAACAGTTAATTTTATATTGTTAAAGATGAAAGAGTATTTACCTTTAACCTGCTCAGTGTTTCTCCTAAATGAAGATTAGGATAGTTCAATAATATAGACAGCAAGGCATGAGTGGCACAACTGTTTGGAACCATTTGTTGTGCAAAAAATATATTGTTAATAGTCTCCTCATCGCGAACGAAACTTTCAATCTGCTCCACGAACTTCCTGCGAGAGCGTCGCTCTTCTATCCATCGAAATAAGAAGATAAACCCGTAGACTGGACTCTCTAAGGGTTTATGTAAGTCATAAATCTCTTCTACCTGAACCCCTTTTACTCCGAAATCCTCTAACAATAGGGTAAACAATCCTGGGTCGCTTTCCAATTCAAGCCATCCCTCTATCAGGCTGTTGATCTCTACCGGCATGTTTTTCATAGATGATGATTATTTTGGACGATACAGCCGAAATGTTTGTTTAGTAGGTATCATTCATAAAATCACGTTTAAAATAGTTATTCAATTTCCATCAAGAGAAACTTGACACTTTGACAGACGACGAGTGACAACAATGAACACTTGTTGTCACTCGTCGTCTGTCAAAGTGTCAAGTTTCAAGTGTCAATGTCACACATACGTCATTCTTTAAATAACTGTCATGAATAGGGCGTTTATACACGATGACCAGCGCAGATAACGAAAAGACGATTAAAATGGAATTGGTAATACTAATGAGAATATCAGTGACAATTCCTCATTTTGTAACCGGAATCATCATGAAATAATTAAAAAGTCTTGCTCATCAACAATTATGAATTCTTATATAAAATAAGTTATCGTAAGTAATTTATCGTCTCAAGTGTTTAAAACAAAAGACTTTTCCCTTTTACTGCATATAATTTGGACGAATGGTTAAAGAGATAACCACGATTCCATACTCTAGTATGGAACCGCGACCGTGTCGTAATCTATTGAGTGATATTTCTATTAGACGGTTTTTTTCATATACAACACGTCAATTTATTTAGAAATAAATTGCTTTATCACCAAGGAAATTTGATTAAATAAAATTCGTTTACAGTATGATTTTTGGTTGCATAGTTTTAAGATATTAATAAAATTGTCTTGCGTATTTGATATTTTAAATTATATTCGGCCAACAGGACGGTGTGCGCTGGATTCGCGTCGGTCGCTGTGGCGGAAGGAGCGCGGCCTATTACGTCATCATTTGAAATCCGGTAATATAGCCAAATGTGCATGCAAATACATATGCCTCTTTTTGGCAGTCAGGTTATAAATCATAGCACTCAGTACTAACCGAACCACACTCATCATTTCATCACAAGTAAAAATTTTTACCGCCCAACGAAGTGGGCACGGGTCAGCTATGATAGAATAAAATCCGCCTGGTCGCCGGGCGCCGCGCACTGGCACCTACAAGCCTAAAGTGAAGTCACGAACATTACCGATGCCACCAGACCTCAACCGAAAGCAATGAAGAGTTAGGCCGACTAGTCGGTCATTTTGCAGCCCAGTAGTTGGTTAGTCGGCTAGTCGACCAAAGTCATAGTTAGCGATGGGCGTTGAATCAACGAACTAGTTGAATCAACCGTTGACCTCCTGTCAACGTATTAACTTTAACTATTTATGAATCAACTAGTTGAATTTGTCAACGACGTTTATGAATATAACTCGTTTAAGAATCAACTAAACTAAATTAGCAAACGTACCTAACGAACTGAGCAGAAAACTTACGTTGAAAATACCATCATAGATTCCGAGCGACGGTCATGTCGTAGAATTTGAACTCTAAGTAACGCACACAAGAGTTGATTTTTGAAATATTTCTTTAAGAAAATTATGCCAATATATGAATCGTTGAACGTCGCAGCGTTGAATAAAAACCTTACGGTTAACGTTACAAGTCGACATTAATTGCACGTTAACTCGTTGACGAATTAACTAGTTGACGAAAGTAAATCAACGTTGACGTTGCGTTAACGGAAAAACCGTCAACCACCCATCACTAGTCATAGTCGGCCCATCTCTACTATAAACGCATGTACGATACAATATGGATAATTGTCTCCTACTTGGGGCAAATGTTTTGGGAAACTATTTGTTTTCCCTCGAACAATGATATCTACATGGATTATCAACTTCATCTACCTATTATAGGCTGCAGACCTTTGTCTTCTTCCACTTCCCGTATCCCTGATCCTCTCCCTAAGCATAAGTTCGTGGTTTTGGGCGCGTTACGTGCGTTTCATACTCCGTATCACAAATAATGAATGACAACATGAGTTGACAGTTGACCCCTACTGCCGATTTAGTTCGCCGAAAATTTGGATTTGACATTTGATTTGATCAACATGTTTCACTGATCAACTACTTTCGGACGGGCGCGTCTCTTCGTTGGAGAGTAGACCCCAGTTTATAACGAAGAAAATAAGGTTGATACAGGTTACGAAATAACACAAATAAAACAAAATTTTCTCTCAACAACATTTATTTTTTTGTTTATATACACTTTTAACTTCCGAACTTTGTACAATGTACAAATAATAAATGCACAACTTCAGCATTGTAAAATCCTCATTAAGACTTGCAGGCACGCGCTATTTGAATCAATTAGTATAAGCACACGATTTAAGTATTATTTATTAACAATATTGGTCCCATTTTTTTATCATTCGAAAGCACACGGCTATTTCTAACGTCAATGATTTTGTTAATGTATTTTGCTCATTATGCAATTCTATTCCTAAAGTTGTTAGGCCACGAGATCCGGTATCAAAAGATTCTCGAGTCTTTTAAAATCTATTTTCCTAATCGACTATCAACACGTTAGTATCCGATAAGATTGGGTTCGATTTCGTATTTGACTGCATTATTAACTTCAAATCAACTGCAATTAACATGCCAATATAAATATACAGTATAATTTATGAAGTTTGCATTGGGCATAGTGACTAGGACATGCCCCAATGTAAAGATTTGGTTGTGCATGTGTCTCCCTATTACAATTTGATAAGCACTAAATGAGCGTCACTTTGTTCGAAATCTTCAAGTTGTGCAATCAGAATATGTACAAATTACAAATTATTATGCATGACTGGGTCAGCTAGCAGAATAATTAAGTCAATATGCTTTAATTTGAAGACTAGAATAGACAAATCGGAACAGGAAACTATAATACCTCTACTAAGATTATAAACGCGATAGTCAACTAAAACGATGATACTAACGGTCATATCTCAACGACAAGCTAACAATGAGTTGGAAAGATCACATCAACTAGATTTATTATATAACAACATTGTTCAAACAACATTTCTCATTCGTCAGATGTTAAAAGGTTCATCTATCCGGTGATAGTGTATGTGTACGTTCTTTTTCGTGTAAAAAAGTGATAGTAGTGTGTCTTATATCTACAGGCTCGTGAGCAAACTATAAGCTAAGGAAACAGCTGTATTCGATAACTCTGATGTGCACACACACCAGTGAGACCATTCAGAGTACTGAATAAATGGCACAGTGACGTAGGACACTACTACTGCTTGTATACTAATAATTGATAAACAGATATGTTCGGACGTTTCTCGTCGACTGGCCGACCCGCCCCACGGCGGCGCGGCGCGGGCGTTCCGGTGACTTATTCTAATTTACAATTATTTCGAACCACAGAGGTGCTCTGTTTGGAACACAATTTATAAAATAATTATTGGAAGAATTTTTCGCTTAACTGCCTAACTATAGGTACATTTAACAAAACGCTATTTTACAAAATTTCATAATTATGTACACAGCAGGAAATAAGTAACTAATAATAACTTCCCTATTATCACATAAGTACGCAACGCTCTTGCTCGACCACCTACATTAAATAAAAACAATAGTTTCATGTAAGGATATGTACGTACAATATAAATATAATACCATGACATTGTTGGGATGTCAACAATGTGGACTAATTGCTATATACGAGTCTCATCACATGAAACAGCAGTCGATTTAAAGTAACAAAGTTGTCCGGCCGGGCTTTCATCTGATGGCGTGCGTGGGGTTGTATGGGGGCGGCGGCGTCTTGGGGATCTGCGACCGGTGGACGGGCGCGATGGTCAGCGGGGTCGGGGGGAGCGAGGCGTCGGGCTGGCCGGGGATGACGGCCGCGTCCGACAGCAGGGCGGGCAGCGCGTGGTGCGCGCTGCTGGTGGCGGGCAGCAGGCGCGCGGGGTTCAGCTTGATGGCGTCGTCGTACGTCGGCGGGGCTCCTGCTACCGTGTCGTAGTCTGGAGGCTTTTGCTGCATTGTTTCCTCATCCGGCATTGATATTACATGGATGGGATCGTCAATCTGAAATTGATAAATAGAACTGTTTAATATTGTTACAAACAAAAACTAAGTAGCTGGGTTAGTTCTAACACCTAATCCAATTTAGTTTCCAAAATCGGATTAAGTCTATCTTCATTTTAGTTTGACGTAGCTTCAACATGCCTTACGCGAAGCTAAGCAATGCTACGGGATGCTACGAGTTGCTACGCGATGCTACGCACCTACGCCAATTCAATATATTCGGTTTGTTATTCAGTTCTGGATTAATCATGGCCTTTTTGGTTTTCCTCTAGAGCCATTTGTATGTGTGCACAAATGGCTCTGGATCGTTGTGTTTCAAATATTATCAGTAGGTATTTAAAGTATAATACGTGGCGTGCCGGACGTAAAAGAATATTATCACCATCCCATTTCTTCCCGTGGGTGTCGTAGAAGGCGACTGAGGGACTTACTAGAGAGTGGGCAGCAGCATTATCTATGCATTTTACCACCATACTGCGATCGTCAACCCCAAGCGTGGCGGTTACGGCAAAACGGCTTTCGGCTGAAACGATGATGATGATGATTTAAGGTAAGAAATTGCATTTTAGAACTCACTTGATGTGTGTCAGGTGACGCGCGGTCAGTCTGCGGCTGCCTCGCGGGCGACTGCAGCCAGCAACACATGGCCGCGCAGATGAGCAGTGCGCCTGCGACGATGCAGGCCACGCCCACGTAGCGTACGGGCTCCGCGTAGTCCTCCGCTAATCCCAGCCAGTTGATCAGCGCCCCGGCACACAGCAACACCATGCCGTACCTGTACGGCCTCTGTGATTGTCTGCCTTCGTCTAGGGACATGCCTGGAAAAATGATAAAATAATAATGATAATTACTGTTTGATAATATGGATGTCAGGTCAACGATCGAGCTCGGTAGTGTAGCCCGTAAAAAAAAGGTTTTGTTCAGGATTGGGCGTTGGACTCCAAAAGGCTTATTTATATGATGACGATAATGAAGATGCCCATGATTATCTTTGCATTCGTTAATGACTGTTCTTTTTGAAGGAGTTTGCAGTAAATTACTTTCGCTTTGGTTCATTTAGCGACATTTTGCTGTCGGTCGCAGGAAGTAGGTAGTTCCGGAAGCTCGAAACTGTTAACTCATCAAATCGTGGAAAGTGTATGCCATGTAGTTTACTGGGGCAATGACACGGCGTAATAACGGGATGCTATATTCACGAATCGGTGATCGAAACGAAAGTTGGGAAAGTTAACAATTAGATGACACGAAAGGTGGATTGTTCTATACAATAAATGTGGGCTGTTCAAAGATCCGTGATTATGGAAAGGCCATGGAAGAATACAATTGTTTTTGCAAAGTGGCGTTGAGGAATACTTTATGAGAGATAATTTCGAGGTGCTCGAGCGTCGATGATCGAGGTTAGCGCGAAGACAATGGTCTCTCGGGAGAAGTGGGTCAAGTTCGAGACGTGCGCTGGAGTGGCGCCGAGCGGTCACGTGGGCCGTCCGGACCATCGCCGAGATGACACGCGTACAAACACATCAATTAATTTATATGCCAATAAATCGTTATTGGGCTCTTTATTGTACGAAAATGAAGCAGCCACAAAACAGTTAAATTATAGTGGAGGTGGGTGAATAAAAGTAGTTCACCTACCTATTTTACCGCACGTTCCGTTGTATGTTGTGTAATTTTTAACTTTCGAACAATGTATACAGGCTTCGTAAATGCATTTTTTGAGCAAATGTGTTGAAAAAATCTTTTCCTACCATGTAGATTTTTGGCCTTGCTTTGCTCCTTAAATTGTTCGTGTTTTGTGTCAATTTCTGTTTTTTTTTTTCATTTTCATTAGATAATGTTGTTCATGAAGCGGAAGCAAGTTCTTATTGTCAGACAGATGTTTACGAAGAAAGAAACATACAATACAAAAGTATGCGAAGGCGACACAAGAGCCGATCATTTGACACCTAAGTATAGGTACTCTCCGTAAAAACATAACGACATCATTGGCACTCATGGAATGTTTTATGGCTTTTGACAACATGATAATAATGTAGCAATACGAGCGGTAATCGTCTCCTAATCGTGTATGCGATTCTACCGGAGTGAGTGTTGCAGTCGTGCATACTGCAGGCGATAAGGCTGATTGCTTTATGTTATTGCGTTCTCAATTATCAAAACCGTACCTATATACTTTTACTCGGTGTAACAATCGGTTAAAAACGGTCGACTGCACGCACTGAATCATATCTTAAAACGTGCGTTTGTTAAGTGATAATAATATCTTTGTAAGAGTATAATTGCATTTGGGTTATTCCCGAAGTATTGGAAACGGGATATTCTGTATGATAGATTTAGTTGAAAGAGGTGAACGTATCCTATGAACTGAAATAATGACGGATCAAAGTTCACTAGAATTACGTTAGTTTTCATATCATGATTAGCTAAATTATTAGGAATAGGCTTTCTTCTAGTTAATGAAAGTGGTATATGTTGATGGAATTACTCACAATTAACTGGTTGTCCTGTCCCTCGTATGTCTGTTGCGTAGGGGCCGTACGGATATATTGTACCGAAAGTCATATTTTAAGTCTAATATCAATTTGTAAATTCAGTTACTTAATTGCGCAATTGAACGCAAAATGTTTTCATATAGGTACTATCAATGTGACGTCGCAATTGTTTATGAAGAAGTGAGTTTCATTTTATTATTTATACCTATATGCTAATGTACACTTCATCTCGATTATCAGATATTACTGGACAAAAATCACTAAGAGCAAGGTGTAATCTTATCGGTTTCTATATGTATATGACGCCAGATCGACGTCGATAAGATTGTGGGTCAACATCTTGACAGTGAAACATATGGGCAATGGCCTTTAAAGAGCAGTAGGTAGATACTAATGAGAGTACCTAATCATTATTATGGACCCAAAGACCATGTATTGTGGGGGCAAAACAGTTTAATACCCTTGGCAATGTCAAGTGAGGATAACCCTGTTACCACAAGGTTGATAGGTTTTCCGATTATAATAATTCTTGTCAGATTTAAAGTATCGGGCCACTGCAGCTCTGCCACACTTGTAAGCGGTCTTTTCGCCCACTCGCATGGAGTAGGGCTTCGGCGCCGCGGTCGCGCCGTTTCGTTAAAGCGATAATATTCGTTAAATGGATTAAGCCTACACAATAGTTGAATAACGGTGTTCCTACTATTGTTATTTTTTCATTATAGAAATGACGCCATTGACACTACGTCCTAGTGTTGCGGATATCTATACATTTTTCCAAAAGATAGTGTAGAAAGAACAAAGTTCCATTATTATCTTGAAGCGCATTGGTGAAATTTTTGTTTGATAGACAGTGGCGTGGTACCTACATAAATCATCGTCAATCCTTAGTTATCTTATCAATAAAATGTTATTTGTCCCATGAACGCAAAAAGTAAATGTCAGACTAGCCGAAGGTAATATTAATAGAGGCAAAAAATTATAATAACATGCGTGGCGTCTAATTTTACGTAAACATACATACATTTGCCTGGCAAAGTCCTCGGCATTTGTTCAACAGCACACGCAATTAACGATATCTACGATTCGTTTCTGGTTTCCTTCGAGTGTTCTGCATGTTTTTCGTCAGCGTAGTTGCAAATAAACTAAAGTTGATGCTCTATTAATTTGATTCATAAATATTCATAGGCCTGTTAACAGCTTTTTCAAACCAAAAATTTAAAATTGCTGCGGGACAGGCCCGTCACAGCAGGCATTAATAAAAAAAATTAATGAATGAAAATAAATATTTACTGACTTTTTTGTTATTTGTGTAATATAATTTAAGCGCGATAATCCATTTGTTTCGGCTTCGTACTGATGTTTGTTTTACCAACTCTTAATGATATATTATCACCTACTTAAACACGGACTACCGTAAGTTGACAATATGCAAAGGTAGGTATTTACTACATTAATGTTGTATAGTGTTTCATAACGTCGAGCAAAATATTTTTGAAGTTATCTTTGGGAAATCCTAATCATTCTTTATTTATGTTCCTTTGTGCAATCCAACAATTACACACAAGATTGCATTTGATTTTAGTCTGCATGACTTGAGCTTGCTTTTTAACTAATCTATCAATACGAAATACTTGATATAGTGCAGTCACTGAAACATGATGGCATTCCGTACGTCTGAATGAAAAAATATATGATAACCGGTCCGTCTGTCACAGACAATTTGCTCCGAATTTACTGGACCGTTTAAGTTGAAATTTTGTAAACACATAAATTTCTGTAAACCAAAGACGGACGCGTAACGTTAATACATTAACTTTTTTTTTTAAGTCTTCGAAAATAAGATAAAATATTTTGCTAACTGTACCGTGTGACATTTGAATCAGAATCAGAATCTTTATTTGTTAAACATAGGTATTTACTTAATGGTGTTAGGTTAACATATTTGAGCGCTAGGTTTTGCCGCGAAAGCAAACAAATTTAAATTAAAATGTAATTAAAGAAACTAAAATACTTAAAAAACTAAATAAAACAAACAATAAAAACAAAACCAAAAAACTAAAAATAAAATGTAAAAATTGTCATTTATAAAATCTTGAACAGTATAATAACATTTTTCTATTAATAGAGAGGTGAGAACTTTCTTAAATTTTGATAGGGGCATGTTTTTTTATACTATCGGGTATTTTATGATATTATAAAAAAGCTCTTTTTCATCAAAGTGGTTCTGCATTTGATGTCGCACAATTGATTTTCATATTGAGATGGCATTGGAGTTTTTTTACATCAGAATTTTTTGTAAAAAGGTGTAAATTTTAACAAATAAAAAAGTCTCGTAGATGTACATAGCTGGCAAAGTAAGTAATTTAAAAGATTTAAAAAGGGGTGCACAAGATTCGGTAGTTTGTAAGCCACACAATGATCGAATACATCGTTTTTGCGCTTTAAGAACAGTATCTCTTTCAGTAGATTGCCCCCAAAAAATCCGTGATAGATAAAAGTGTTTGTTTATGAACTTTTTTTGACAGCTGAGATAGTGCATTTGCAGATTTATTTAATTTTAGACAAATTTCTTCGATATTTGAAATGCTGGCACGCTCGTACTTAGTAAGGATTTCAGATATTTGATTTTATAATTTTAAAGTAAATACATAAATGGTGAAAGTAGAGCATTCCCCTTATCTCCGAAACTACTGAATTTAGAAAAAAAATTACAGAAAATAGTTATTTACTTATAAATCACAGGAAAACCTATAAGAAGTCTAAGGTCTTAAAATAACATGATAATTTTTTCAATATTGTGCGTACAAACTTACATTTGCAGTTGGAATGTAACTTGTTTACAAACTACAGTGCTAAGTTTGTTTTTGGGATAAATTCATCCCAACTACGGAACCCTTAATTGTCCGACAAACCCTTGATCGGTTTTATTTTGTTTTAACTTATCGCCTGTCCCTCAGCGCAGAGAGGGATTGACGGACTCAAGATGTTTTTCGAACAAAATCAGTGGAAAAACAGCTAATAGGTATAAATATAAGAAACAACAGAGCAGTTTTCTCATTGCTACTATAAACTAGTTAACTAAAACCCACCCTCTAAGTACTAACCCTTTGTTTTGCTACTCATTGAGTAAAATCATTTGTTAAACCTCTGTCAATTGATTTGATTGGTTATTATTATTTCGTGGAATCAATCACAGCAGTTAACATGAAGATAGCGTGTTAGTTATTTTTGTGTTGATCAGCCCATAAACCTGATACGTCGTTAGAACACCTAAGTAGCATTAAACAGTCTAAGCAAAAAGCTAAGTACAGGTACCTATTGATTATGCAAAGTAAGGCTATCTAACTGATTGTGATTTCATTCCCACGGCTGTCTACTCAATGACATGACATGCATAGTTTTATCGACCGCTGCATGTTTCGCGAAATGCTTAGTCATCTATTTAGATATGTGCTGCTAAATTGTCTACGTGAAATAGATATGGGAGGTTTCTAGCTAGCCTAGAATGTTGTTGGTTAAGATATTATGTACTAATCACGTTTTTGATTGGTCAACGAAATTTATTAGGAGTGAAATATTCTTGTGCTTATTACCAATACAAAATTGGAACTGGTGCCCAGAGACAGTGAGGCGAGGTCGCGACAGACCACGTAGGAGATGGCGGGATGAGCTGGATAGGTTCCGTCAAAACTAGAAGGAGGAAGTTTGGGCTCGCAAAAGATGGAAGGAGTGGAGGGAGACCTTTGCTCAGGAGTGCGGCAGCGTACGTAAAGAAAATACCGCCTTGTCCAATGTATATTTTTCTAGGAAGCAACGTTTTAGAATTCATTAGTGAAAAAATAATTGTTTGGTAAGGAAACTTTATAGATTAGCTTCATCTCCGTGCGTCTGTCGTTCTATCTGTCACATCTATTTATAATGAATTAATGTATAGTGAATTCATTAGATACGCTCTCAAGTATATCGGTAATTTTCGTTGGACCGAATAAAACCTGTTGAAGTAGTTGCTAATATCTATGTAGTTGTAGATTCAGGCTATTTTTGTCTAGTAGCTTCGCAAAATTGGATAAAATGTTCAATTTTCTAATCGTCTGTCTTGACAACAGAACCTCGAACGAAATACGAATAATTTAAATTAAACATATCGGATCTTAGTCCCTTCTATTCACCTACAACGGCTGTAATATTTGGTCTCATGTCGTCATATTTTGAGATAAAAATAGATTCATATATAGACTCGATATTATATTTCGTTCGGATACTGCCAGTAAACAAGTTTTAGTTATGCAGAAATAAGACTTGATTATGCATAGTTTGTAGTGATGTAGTATTAGTTGGACATAAGCAAAAGTGACACTGAAATGACACACTAGAAATGGGTAGTTCGCGAACGATTGAAGGAAATGAACTACTTCATATCACAAAATAAACTTATCATTCAATCAGTAGTCATTCAAATGTGTCTTTACTTCACTTAGTTCAGTCTTTCTTTTCGCTATTTCAATTTTAAATACACCAACCTAGACAAAAATTTCTAAGTATCAGTAACAAAAAAACAAAACATACCTACTACTTAATAAAAATAGTTTTGCTTAAATTCATATTTCTAGGTTGGGTCCTAAGCCTGCATAAAGCATGAAGAAAAATCGACTTACGTATAAAACTGAACCAGAAAAGTGCATCATTTGTCGTAACTTGTCAATCACTATCGTTATCCTACGTTAAGGACTCGTTCTGATTCGCTGAACTAAATGAAGTACTGAAGGAAATGATTGGACTATTTCACTAAGCGAAAAGATATACTTCATTCATTTCTTTTTACTGACACATTTTGCGCATCTCTATGACACACTGACATTCAGGGTCAAAACAGCTGACACTAGGATTTGAGTTTTGACATAACTTTCTCCATGACAAGAACATTTTATCGACATTAAATACGTTACGATTTCTTGAGTAGATTCGAATAGCATGTTCCCGTTTCGATTTTGGCGGCATTCAGTCGAATTAAGAGGCAAAAAGTTTATATTTAATGTGGTCACGCAACGACATTGGGCAGTCAGAAGAATCACAATCACGTTATTGATTTAAAAAATATTTAAACCTGGTTTTTGGTGAATTGTGACAATTATCTGCTAACCATGTCGGTGATCGGCAGTGACCGAAAAGTTCAGTGAACCAACACGAAAAAAGTGGACTATTTTAAAACACAACCAAGATACCTACCTATTTATTTACTTCACTTTTGGCTCAGCGTACTAAAAACAATTCTTGAAATACCTACGTTTGCATTTGTTTTGATAACCTTCACGTTGATTTCAGGAAAACAATAGGATAAAGGTTTAGGTATTTGATTATTTTCGACCCACTTCTTTTACTCATCTTGTTTTCGGTAATTGATAGAAGAAATCAGGAATGCGGGAATGTCCAGAAAAAACGAATTAAAGAAGTATAAAATACAGTCATACAGTGAACTGTATCTAACGTCCACGTCGAGTCAGTGGAAACTTTATTTCCATCATTTCGGGCTTTAAAATATGATATGCAAAAATATTATCTTATTTATTTTATGTATCTGACGTAGGTATTTATGAAACCGACGTTTTTAGATAGATATGTTAAAGATCGGTATTAATAGTAGTGACTAAATCTGTCTGGCATTATTATTTACATAATAATATGTTTATCAGTAGGTAGTATAGGTACCTACTTATCTTGTCTAATATATTCACAATTCTTTACAATTATCGTTACATACTGCAAGCATATGTGTCTGGGTAACGTTTAGTTCAAAAGTCGCTGAACTATGGATCATTGATACAGAAGTTAATTTTGAGACACGTCTATCGTATTTTACCGTAAAAATCCTGTTTCTCTTCGACGCGACCTAGGTAATAATGCAAATTACGGTTGGAAACTGGCTGAAAAGCGAGTACTATTTTCTCTATCTTTGACTCAAATCCTTTTCTAGACATAGCCTACCTAACCTAATCTACTCTACTCCATATCTTTAACAATATATGCACAGGGAGGATCGACACCCACAAGTAAAACTTTAGCTAGAATCAGACAAGAAGCAGACGAATACAGCTACTTATATTGTATGGGTATACGATACCTGACCAGTTGACAAGGTTTCCACAACCCCTGGCATACCACAGCATATCGCATTACAGTCGAGCCGGCGACATGTCGTCTCCAACTCATTATGTATATTGTAAACCGCGGTTGTGCGCCACCACAGGAGGACAATATACCTGTGTACTACCGATGATATACCGCTTAATACCGGTACTGAGGTACCTATATGAGGACATGAACGAGTAATGCAGTAGCGAAGTGTGGTTGTTATCTATTGTTTGTCTTTTGTTTTATGGTATAAGTAGTAGTACTATTTTCAATTATTGTATAGCACTGACTAGGTACGTTAAAACTTGCAAACAAAGCCGGTATGTTTAACATTAAGTACCGTTATTCAAATTTATTATTTTGGGTTATTTTTTGTAGGTATATCAATGCTTTAGAGTGTCCGTATGGATTGAGGAGCCATGTCTCAGATTTAAACGAGGGTACTACCAATATTTAGTAGTAAATTTGCCAAATTTGTAGCCCCGATCCTGGAATTTGTAGTAAAACCCTTCAAAAGTTACAGAACGTTGAAGGTGGCCCCTCAATTCAGACGTCTGGATTGAGGAGCCACCTCAGAACTCGAAAACTAGCCAATGGATATTGCTAAAACTTTGGTAGGAATTAGTAGTGTTTATGCTTAATTTGTACAAAAAAAATGGGGTTTGTACGGCTGAATTTGAGGTAGCTACAATGCTTTGATTTATCTGAAAAATCCATAAATTTCCCCGCGCTGTTTCTCGGAAACTGATGAAGCAATTAAAATAGATTTTTGGTATTATTTAGTAGTAAATTAGCCAAATTTGTAGCCGCGATCCTGGAATTTGTAGTAAAACCCTTCAAAAGTTACAGGACGTTGAAGGTGGCTCCTCAATCCTGACGGTCTATAAAAAAACAAATGTACGTAGCTCCTAAAGCAGTTGATCAAATCAAAGTTTGATTACGCCAATATTTAGTAGAAATTTCTACTAAATATTGGCGTAATCAAAATTCCTCTACGTTCAATATTTCAAAAGATATTAATAATTTTAACATTCCTTAAGAATTTTCTGTGTAGGGTGACCATAAATAATTCAAACTGTGTTCATAAACAGAACTTTATTTACTCATGATTCATTCTTCACCAAATCAGTACCTACTTCAAAAAAGAAACAAAATATATTAAACACAAAGAATAAAAAAGAAAAATAAACTAAAAGCGGATTATCCCAAATTAGCTTTTATAAAATCTCTAATCTTTAGAGATTAGACATCATCTCTATATTCCCTTATTCTATCATTAATTACTAGCCTTCTCTAATCTTTATTTTAAAATATATTTACTAAACAAAGTCGCTTATTTTGCCTGTCTGAGCGACCGCGCTGTTCTCCTAAAATACGTAACAGATTTTGATGCGGTTTTCACCATCATTTATAGAATTTGTTTTGGAAGTTTTTTGTATGTAATACATTTACTACACATTTATGTAAACGTATCAGAAATCTTGCCGTTTTCTTATGTCATAAAAAATATGATTTTTAGTTGTGTCGTAATGAATGATTGTAATGAGTCTTACTCTTTTATTACCTACTATAAAAATTGATAAATAATACCGGGCAGAAATCCACAAAACGTGAGATCATTAAAATTTGAAAGTAGGCAAAGACACTCAATGTACTAATTTTAAATCTCTATTATCTATACCTACATGTTTTAAAACAAAATTGTTTTTGTGTCTGTCTGTGTGACCGCTTAGATCTTCTAAACGACAGATGGAGTTTCATGTGGTTTCCACCATTATTTAGAGCAAATTTATTGATTTATTGTTTATTTTAATTTTAATCAGAATCGAAATGTACATAAATATCAACTTAAGCGATTTAAACAATGCAAATAGAAATCACATGCTAACTTAACTAGAACTACTAACAAAATAAAACATAATTGTGCGTTTAATACATTAATATTTAACTAAGATTTAGCTAAAAAATCTCGGTAGAGATAATGCTTAGAGATTTTGTAAAAGTTAATTTGGGATAATCCGCTTTTAGTTTATTTGTCTTTTTTTATTCTTTGTGTTTAATAGTATATTGTGTTTCTTTATTTATGTACTGATTTGGTGAAGAATGAATCATGTGTAAATAAAGTTCTGTTTATGAACGCAGTTTGAATTATTTATGGTCACCCTACACAGAAAATTCTTTAGGAATTTTAAAATTATTAATATCTTTTGAAATACTGAATGTAGAGGAATTTTGATTACGCCAATATTTAGTAGAAATTTCTACTAAATATTGGCATAATCAAACTTCGATTTGATCAATTACTTTAGTAGCTACGTACATTTGTTTTTTATAGACCGTCAGGATTGAGGAGCCACCTTCAACGTCCTGTAACTTTTGAAGGGTTTTACTACAAATTCCAGGATCGCGGCTACAAATTTGGCTAATTTACTACTAAATAATACCAAAAATCTATTTTAATTGCTTCATCAGTTTCCGAGAAACAGCGCGGGGAAATTTATGGATTTTTCAGATAAATCAAAGCATTGTAGCTACCTCAAATTCAGCCGTACAAACCCCATTTTTTTTGTACAAATTAAGCATAAACACTACTAATTCCTACCAAAGTTTTAGCAATATCCATTGGCTAGTTTTCGAGTTCTGAGGTGGCTCCTCAATCCAGACGTCTGAATTGAGGGGCCACCTTCAACGTTCTGTAACTTTTGAAGGGTTTTACTACAAATTCCAGGATCGGGGCTACAAATTTGGCAAATTTACTACTAAATATTGGTAATACCCTCGTTTAAATCTGAGACATGGCTCCTCAATTCATACGGACACGCTTTAGATGATACTTACATCAGAAATCGTAGGCTTAAATACAGGGTCAAACTAAATTAGCTAGCTAAACTGTGCTTACATGATGAATGTATTTATTATTATTTTTATATTTATTATTATAATTTTGATATCTAAATACGATAAAATTAAAATTAAAAAGTTTAAATGTTTTTTTTTTCTGTAGATTTTCTGTAGATAGATAAAAGAAAACCGATTTTCTAAATAATTCAAGTTACAAAAATGACAGCGGTCGCTGCGCTGTCATTTTTGTAACTTGAATTATTTAGAAAATCGGTTTTCTTTTGTATCTGTGAAGTCATCACAAATAAAAATGTATTTTTTAAACTGATGTTTCAAGGATCTACACAAACTGCGGTCGACGATGCCACAATTAAATCGTTTGTTTTATCGTGCTTAGGTATCGATACCCATCACGTCTGCGGAGTTTCACTAGCTGATTTAATTTGACCCTGTACAAACAACTTTTGAAGTATTTGATTTTGTTATTATTGTTAAGGAAAACACAGTTCATGATTAGTCTCTCACTACGTTATTATTAGTGCGGGTTGTTCGAAAGAGATACCGCGGCCCCTGGCACACAGGCAACTGATGGAACACGGGTGGGTTTTAGTCAGTAAAAGTCTGACACGCCCTCTTGCTCCACTTGATGAAATCCAACCCAAAAGAGATACTTTTATTTTTTTTGGTTGGGATTTCATCAAACCACTAGATACCTACTATTAATGAACGTACATTTAGGTAACTACTCCCCTTTTCGTAACGTTACGTAAATTAGAAAAGTTTCCTTCCTTTTCTAATTTACTTTCATTAATAGTAGATATCTAGTGGTTTAGGTCGTTCCAGAACTATGACTAACAAATGGTATAAACGTCCTTCCTTTTGTAAAATTATGTTTCAAATATGATAAACAAATAAAATTAACATACTACATTATATGATACCTACATGAGGTTATGTCATTGCGCATCTTACATAATTTGTTTACAACGGGTTTTTGTTGTATATATATTGTAAAATAATAAAATACCTCTAAGTACGTGCTACTAAGAACTATATACCTAATCGTGTTTTATACCAACCTACAATAAAGATAAATGCTATAGTTACGTCAATGTATACAGGGTAAGTTTTTATCCAGTGCGCAAACTATAACCATGAATTCAGCATGTCACTTTAGACCCCCCAGCAGCAAAACAACAGCTGTTTCACAGAAAAGTGCAATATCTACGCGGTCAAAATGTATGGAACAGCTGATTTTTTTTTGTATAACCGACGAAAAATTTCTGCTTTGCTGAATTCATGGTTACAGTTTGCGCACTGAATAAAAACTTATCCTGTATAAACTCTCTGCAAATGAATCTACATTATACAACACCATGCACAACCAGCATATAATGTTCCCACTGCTGGGACGTAGGCCTCCTGTCCCACTCATGGAGTAGGCCGTACCGCGGCCAGCACGCGGGTCCAGTGCAGGTTGCTAGATGTCACATGTCTTCGAATTTTTGGTTCTACGACAGGGCGTTTTCTTTCGATGTTTTCCTTCACACGTCGTGAATATTCAGTAATGAGTTAAACTGAATACTAATACTTCAAAATCCGCACAATCTATCGCAGACTATTTAAAATATTACAAACGATTTTTTTTTTTCTAACCTAGGCGCAAGCCACACTGAAGGGTCCCTTCCACGTATCTTCATAATAACGAAGGTAATACTTTATACAAAATGTATTCGCGATCTGGTACAAAAGATACAGAAAAGAAAAGCCGCATGCGAGTTGCTTTTCCGTCTGCATACTATTGCCACGTCTGCGTCCCGTCTTCGTGTCACGTACCTTCTGTGTAGTATCGCTATCGCACTATGATCGGTTAACCATAGTGCTGATTCGATAGTCAAAACATCAACCCAATTATTTACAATGATGTATAAACAAATATCGGGCTCAGAGATAGGTACCTATGTTATTTGTGACCAGTATCTAAATTCAGAAGCGTGCTGATAACGGGAAGCTTGGCACTTGACACCATTACATTGTTTTGTTATTGATAACCTTTTATTCACGTTTTCATTGAAATCGGTATCTAAGTGGGGCCTCCCCTAACCGGGGCTTTGACCGTTCCTGTGCCGGATTTAGGGAGTCGCTTCACGAACGCCTCTTAACATTTAAACTGTATTCGGGTTGGTGCTGAATATAAGAACCTTTGTTATATTTGTGTTATAGGAATTATGGGTCTGAGGAGGAGTTGTTGTTGGTTAAGCGCCACTGCTAAACATGTGGTCCTGGGTTTGATTTCCAGGATGGGTAAAGTAGTATTGGGTATTTCCATCGCGAATTTATTTTGTGCCCGGTTGATGTCAGTAAGGTCACCCCCTATTACATAGGAACAATACATAACTGGCGAAATGTGGGTGTACTATAAAGGTACATCTCTACCTAAACCTTCGGGTTTAACAGGCGTGATGTTATGTAAACTACCAAACAATTCGAACTAAAAAGATCTATTTGAAGATGTTATTCAGAATGGCAGCTGAGATTTATAGTTCACTTACAGACGTCAGTTTTATGAACGAGGGGTTAGATAATAATCGTTACCATTCATTTGCCAAGCCTATTACTATGCTATTCACGATGGCATTAAATAATTTGTAGCTTTCTTACTTTCTAAACCTTCTTTGTTCGGCGGCTCTGTCATTTTTCATGCAAGAATCGCTAATGTTGCCGATTAATTACAATTTCTGTCATTTTTATGAAAGTTTTTGCGTACTTAGCATATTGGAATTAAGCAATCTTTCAAAGTTACTCATAACTATGTGATCATCCAGAAACATATTCTCGTAGCATGGTCTACGAAATAGGACAGCGTAGGCGCCGCCTGGTCTACGCAAAATAGGACACTTATCTTTTCCCGTAGGCGGTCTACGAGAAACGATAAGAGGTGCTACGTCGGATAGATATGAGTATTGACCTAATTTGGCAGTAAAGGGATTAGTGTGGGTGTCATTTATTGTCTTATCAATATTAGTAACTCCTATTACAGTGTATGGCACCTATGGCAGTGGGCAGGGCACATTGCTTGCAGAACAGACGGTCGATGGGGCCGAAAGGTTCTGGGGTGGCGACCGCGTACCGGAAGACGTAGAGTGGGAAGGCGTTCCACAAGGTTGACCGATGACCTTGTGAAGGCCGCGGGAATGTGCTGGATGTGGGAAGCACAAGACCGGTCGAAGTGGAGGAGCCTTCGGGAGGCCTGTCTAGCAGTGGACGTCTTTCGGCTAAAATTATGATGATGATGATTACAGTGTATATTAGAATTTCTGCGTTTTCTACAACTTGTGCTTACGTCATAATCAGCGTTTATTGTTCCCACTGCTGGGACACAGGCCTCCTCTCCATGAGAGGAGCGGGCCATAATTTACCACGCGGGCCCAGTGCAGGTTGGCGCATGTCACATGTCTTCGTATTTTTAGTTCTAGGACATGGTTTCCTCACAATGTTTTCTTTCACCGTTTATGAGCAGTTGCGATGGAAAATATTACACAAAGTAAAGTGAGCATGACTTTGAACCCACGACCTACAAGTCTTAAGTCTCTTTCTCACGGGGGTACTTACATATCAAAAGGGAAACTGATTGAGACTGACAGACTGTGTGACTGGTTTTGTCTCATACTTTTTATGGCCATGCGGCCCATGATATCAAATTTGGGTGAACGTCTACTGGATGGGGAACCGAGATCATTTGCGTACGAATGCGTTTGCGCAAATGTCAGATCAACATTTATGTGCGTAGCTACGAACACGGAAGTTATTCTATTTTGAGATTTGGCTTAATTATACCAGTTGAGTTGATTTTGGACATTACAAAATGATTTATCCTTTTAGTGACAGGCAGTATTTACAACGAAGTGTATGACTATACTGGTTTAGTCCTAATTATTGCGCATTAGGTGTTCCTTATAATTGTGTATTTATTATGTATGTCTATGATCTTTTATTAAAAGTTGTGATCGCAAAAACCCAGAATGCGGTCCCCGACAGAATATTATATAGCACTTTAAAAATATTGTTTATTTTTGTTTCCTAGAACAGTATTATAAGTATGTCTTTGCTCGTTTTTATCATTAGAATTCGGACAGGAAAATGGTTTCTAATACATGCATACCACGTATCGTCTATACCTAGATAGGTTATTTAAAATATTTTGCCAGGTGAAGCTATAAAGCTTTAATAACAAAAGTCGCATTATTCGAACCAGAAAGCTTTTTGTAGATTGATCCATTAAAATAATGTTTCCCATGTCTACCAAAGCTGCGGGCTGCAGGCTTTCAGCCACTCTCCAATAGCCAACCAGTACACCTACCTCGTCATCATCATCATCATATCAGCCGAAAGACTTCCACTGCTGGACATAAGCCTCTCCCAAAAGGGGGTTTGCCATAATCGCCACGCTTGGCAGGCGGGTTGGCGATCGCAATATGGTGGTAAAATGCATAGAGAACGCTGCTGCCCATTCACTAGTAAGTCCCTTAGTCGCCTTCTACGACACCCACGGGAAGAAATGGGATGGTGCTATTCTTTTACGTCCGCAACTACACGGAACCTACACCTACCTACATATAATTAAACGTAATTTTATGAGATGAGAGATATCGAAAGCTCTTTGTGTATCCATGTCCGGTCCATCTCACTTCATTGCACAGTTTAGGCATATCTTACCTGAAACAAAAGAACAGACACATTAATATTTCGTCAGGTTGCATATAAGGTTTGTTAACAAAGGAGGTGGTATTAAAACTGTGGTTACGCCATCTTGTTCCGTACAATGGCGGTAGGGCAATTTGTGTGGGGTCGCAAGGGATTGTTCCGCCGGTCGGCGCACGCGCCGTGAAACTATAGCGGTGCTCTGCGCCTGCGCATCCTCCGTGACTCTATTATTGTGATTCTAAAAGCTTCTGATGCCTATCAGTAGAATTATACATTTTCCTTTTTAGATGTGCTTCGAAAGATTGTAGACTAAATTGTAGTTTTTATAATCGTTACATTCGAAAAAAAATCTTCCTTATTAAATTACGTTTTGTTAACAAAAATTGCGCGCTTTGTTGCGGTCTTGTAAGAGCATAATAATTGTCTTCCACTTAGACTTGAGTGATTCTTTGAATATAATTGATGCTATGGGTATTATTACAGTAAGTAGGTAAGGTTATCTAGCTATTAAGGTAAAGGTACGAAATTGTAAAAAGGCTGCGTTGGTCACGAAGATATTCAACGATTATAATTTGACTCTGCGACTTGTTAGAACAAACGGGTTCACAACTTTACATAACAGCAAAAAATATGAATTATTCAAGGCACCTTTTTTTTTGCAGGATACTTACATCCAAATTTTATTTTTGTTTTATCGAAAACAACAAAATAATGTTTCATGTAAGTACCTTATTAGTTCAATGTGTGCGCGTTATTAAATTTGTAGCTACTGACATTTCCTGATTTCCAGTACCTAACCATACCTACTTATACTTTCGAAACTATACCAGAAACGAACTATCGATCATGTGATATATAATAATGTGATAAGTACTACGTACAATCATAATTCATAAATGATTTTATTTCTGTAAGTAGGCTTGTGCAAACACTTTTACAGGTCAATCATATTTTTTTAACTCGGCGTCTCCTATCTGACTACTCTGAGAAGAAAGGCCGAAACAAATTCAGAGGTCACAGTCTGTTTTAAAGTCCAGACATAGTCTTGGTCAGATCATGTGAAAAACATGTATATTGGTGTCTGCAATGGTCTTTTGAGGAAAGAACAACACAGATTGACTGGACCTAGCCTAGGTCAGAAATCAAATGAATAAGATAAGTAAGTATAGTTAGATTTGTTATCATAACAGATAAGTAAAAGTAAATCGCCATTTCTTTTGTGAATACAAACATAACACAGATATTATTCATTTTAATGGTGATTTAGACGTAGATACCTACGACGTAAACAAAGGATAATAAACTAAAGCCTTTCTTGTAAAATCCTATAACTCTGTGTTTACTCAGCTTGTGTTGTGATTGTGACCTTCCACTTTTGCGCCGGTGTCGCAATGCACTGACTTTACACCGATACTCGCCATTATCTGGTATGTTGCTGAATGGTTACTATATTAACAGACCTCATTCGACAACTTTAGTCTTATAAGCACAGGTGAAAATAAAATAAAATAAGCATTTGCATAGCAGAGAAACAATACATTATACAATACATTGTATTATTTTCCATAATTATAATTAATTAATGCGGTACTACGCTGAAGGGGACGGAAATTATGTATTGACTCTTTAAACGTAAAAAATATTAATCGCTGACTTATGACTCGTTTTAACCACTCAAGCAGCTTGAAGGCGTGCGTCGAGCCGTTGACCTTTCGACCCGGAAACTATACGTTGCCTTAACCTTCGCTGTGGTCACAAGCTCAGTTTGAACCGTTTACTGCAGCGTGCACTTACACGCCGCGCACGCGCAGCTGTGCTTAACGCGCATAAATTCGACGTAAACGCAAAACAGAACGTGCTTCCGACCACAGAATTATACGTAAACATTCTTACACGTACTTAAATACCACATTATTGTGACTGGAGCCAGTCAATGGACTATTCGATAAGTTTACATTAATCCACCAAGTTTACTCTGTGGACCAAGTTTACTCTGTAAAACCAGATGTGTACGCAGTTGTTGGCGAGTTACTTTCTACACCGGGAGCCCGTTGCTTCGGCGGCGAGTACTACATCATCTAAGGAGTCGGGAAACTTTGCACTCAAGTGCGGTAACGCGACCATTTATCTTATAATGGCCAGGGGCACTCCGCTTTCAGTGGCCGCTGAGAATATCAATGGCATCATAAGCATAATGGATTTAGTCTTCTACACGCGTCTCGACGCCCATAAATGGGGTCTGCCACTTTCACTTGAATTATGATGTCCTCCTTTTAAGGATGCGTTGTCACGACAAAGTTGCAAATAAGTTAAATATTCTAGACAAAGTGTGTAAAGTTCACGTTTATTTGGGTTAGTGGGCTGTTCAAGAAACACGTACTTGTACATATGGTTGTCAAAACTGTAACTTTTCGTTGAGTGGATTCTAAATGGTATATTTTAGTATTAGTAGAAATCTCTTTTACGACAGAACAAACTGACAAATTCGTATTGAACCTTGAAAAGCTGAACTCTTTTCTAAAAGTTGAACTTAGTTTTTTGTTCTCAATAGCTAAGCTAACTATAGCGTGTACGATTATTTCATTTTATTATTTCGGTGTCGGCACAAAAACTGATCACAGCGATCAATATAAAAAAAACCACGGCTTTTCAGAAGGTACACGATGCTGTAAAAATAGATAAAATCTGCTGTGTGGCATTTTTTGCTGCTGATCCGATTAGAATGAAGGTAAACAAAATCACCTTGACAGAAAGAGAGGCGGGCGGCGGTGAAAAATTAACTTTGACTACACCAACAAACACGAAGTCGAAAATAAATTAGGAAAATAAGGCTTTGGGATTGTTATTCGTGTATCGGTGTTTGTTTTCCTTTCAGTAAAAACCCTTTTAGGCATAGGTACCTACTTAGGTGAAGGAAACATGCGAAGGAAAAGTGTATTAGGTATAAGTTAATTAAGTAGTTGGTATTAGTAAGTAAATAAGTATGACTGCAGATGTTTACTATGAATCATGAGAATCTTCGGTATATAATGTTTTCCTGAAGCACATTCATTTACAAATATAAACATAATAAAGTGTCTGCGTAAAATGGGTACAGGTTTCTAATAAAATGTGTAATCTGAACAAAAAATAGTTAAATAGCTCAAAGAAATATTTAAATTGTACATAACAGTATAAAGCCATCATCATCATAATTATCTGCATAGCCTTTTCCCAACGATGTTGGGGTCGGCTTCCAGTCTAACCGGATGCAGCTGAACATCAGTATTTTACATGGAGCGACTGCCTATCTAACCTCCACAACCCTGGGCACGCCACGATTGCGGCGGTAAGTCCCCTCTTTAAGGAGTGGCTTGAGAGGCGGCATGGCGTCCTCACCTTCCGCCTGATACAGGTCCTCGCCGGACACGGCTGTTTCGGGAGGTTCCTGTTTCGCATAAGGTGGGAGGAAACGCCCGGGTGTTTCCACTGCGAAGATCGCCCTGAAGACACGGTGGAGCATACGGTGGAGGTCTGCTCGGCTTGGGCGGAGCACCGCCGTGTCCTCGTGGAGGCGATCGGCGGCGGCGATCTCTCGCGTCCGGTCCTGGTCCAGGCCATGGTACGGAGCGAGAGTACATGGTTAGCCGTCACCTCTTTCAGCGAAGCAAAGAGGGAGGCGGCGCACGTGAGGGAGAGGCAGTACATGCGCCCTCTCGGCCATAGCCTTCGCAGGAGACGCCCTGGGCGTCGGGAATCCCAGGCTGATTCCGGCCACCGTAGGTGCGGGCTTGCGGACAGCGAGTAATGGGTCCGTTAAGGACCAAGCCCGGGTCAACGGCGCGTTGTGTTCCACGCGCGCCTCAAAGAGATGTCAGCACCAATTGGTGGGGCCCGCAAGGGCTGATGCCTGCCAGAGGTGCGGGTTGTTCGAAAGAGATACCGCGGCTCCTGGCACACAGGCAACTGAAGGAACACGGGTGGGTTTTAGTCAGTAAAAGTCTGACACGCCCTCCCGCTCCACCCAGAGCGGGAGAAGTTATTCGATGATTTCCCACCCAAAAAAAAACCTCCACAATCCAGTTACTGGGTAATACGATACCCCTTGGCAAGACTGGTTACATAACAGTATAAAGTCTGATAACAAAATAATAACTAATCCCATTTCTTTTGTTTTCCTAATTTCAATGAAGGAGAATTCGAAAACTTGCATTTATTCTGCCTCTAACTCACGTAATATTGCGTAACTTTGCTAAAACTTTTGGTGACTTTTGATAAGTTAATAGTTTTTATAACTGGAATGAGTAACCCAAATCGTTCCGGCATGAACTTGATCGATTATTTACCGATAACTAAGCGAAAAACGTTTTTGGCTGATCAAAACGCATGTGCGGTCGTTACCACGTATTGAATGAAGATGTTGGTGACTTGGTGCATAAGGTTTGTCGATGTTTGGCTTCAACGGCACGTTGCATTTGGACGAATCAGACGCGAGGCGCAAGCGCATCGCACGCCAGCCACATATCCGGCTGCGGCCCAAGGAGAACTTTCCATCAACCATATGTCGACATTATCTACTTGTTATCCATTAAAACATTAATACAATGTTAGTATCTTTCAAATAAACAAATGGAACTGATTCAATGCAAAACAAATCGAACTCTTTGCAGATTACGCACGTTTGGATGTGTGCCAAAATGAAAAGTGCTTGTTGTATGTTGTTTTTAAATACGTTTTCATTCGAGAAATCCCGAGCCAGCTCATCGTTTGGCTAAACCTTCCTCATCATTTATCTGACCACAACGTTCCATCATGGAACGGTTTTAAGAAAGTTGTAAATTGTATTGTCCTGAAAAACTCTGATAAGAAGATTTCAGTTCCGGATTTCCGTTCTGCAGTTGGGTAATATATTACACATTTTTTGGTAGGTCGGGTAGGACCAATGACTATATAGCTTCTTGACTGCTCATAAGGGCGACTCAGGCTCACGACACATAAATGAAATTGCACTTATATTAGATGACGATACGAGGGGCCATTTTAGTTGTGACCAGTTATTGGATCTCTGCACCCGCTGTTATTTTGATACATATTTATACATTTCTGCATAAATAAAAACAATGTTATGACTTTCTGTTCAATTAAATGGTGTGGGAAATCGTCTAAAACATCCAGCTATAAAAAATATGGTATAACTTTTCATTGCTAAGTAAAATATATTTATAATTCAATAATATTATGTATAATTGCAGGGCTCAAGCTAAACTGGTTGTTTACGTAAAATGGCGCAAAAAAGTATACCGCGTTGATGTCTTTTTGAAAAGTCCCTTTCTATATTAGGGTATAGTCAATACGTCTGTCCCATTATATTTTGTATTAATGCTGTAGTGTTGGGACAACTTCAAGTTCAAATTGATGATACCAAAATGATCGATATTTCCTAATGGTAAAAAGTAATTTTACATTTTAGATTTCGAAATATTCCGAAATTGAAAGAATTTGAATTTCATTCATGACAATTTATTGTTCTATTCGACAGGGATTGACTTTGCCATTATTTTTATTAGACATACTTTAAATTAGTCGATTAAATTTGCTGATTGATTTAATTTAATTTAACTTAAAGTAGTGTTACGTCAGTGTTTTGTTTGCACCCAGTTAACACCCTATCAGTATAGTATAAAAAAAATTACAATGAATGGTCGTCGATTTTATCGATATCGATATTATTGTTGCAAAACTGACTTGCGAATCACTATTTCTGCAACATTCGTCCTGACATTGTTGCATCAGCCAATGACAACCGCTGTATTTTCTTCGTCCCCCGTCCCACAGTGGTGAGTCGTGTGCCTAGACGAAATCGGTCTATCAGCTCTCAAGTGGTTTAATTCTCTTTGGGTAGGACATACAAGATGAGCAAAACGTAATAATTTTCGGCATCAAACTGCGATTATTTAGTAGCCAATACCTACAGGCTCTATTGTTTAATAGTTAACTTCGGAGCTGTATGGTGCTTTATCGTTACACATGTGTACACAATCTTGGCTAGTTTTGTTATATGAGCATGCAACGATAAATCGTAAGCATGCATTGCGTAACAAGCGATTTTGTTTTGGTTTTTGTGACGGTCGAAATCAGCGTCCATAGTTACCGATAACTTGTGCAAAGATTCAAATTGATTATAACTATATTTTATGTAGGAAGGTTATTAACAAACGTTGTGTGTAAATTTGTACAGCCTTCTGTAT
Source organism: Polymixis lichenea (assembly GCA_949091785.1). NCBI lineage: Eukaryota > Metazoa > Arthropoda > Insecta > Lepidoptera > Noctuidae > Polymixis > Polymixis lichenea. The sequence continues at coordinate 10,597,567 of OX420945.1, read as the reverse complement.
TTTGGTATTGGCAAAGACAATAAAGGTATCGTGTCCTGGTATCTACAGGTGACAATGGCATTATGTCGTATAGATGTTAATTGTAATGTTTGGCGTAAATATTTGTATCTCAGGTGTATGTATCTAACGACAAATATATCTCCGATCTTATGTGCTTGTTTCAGTTAATTTATGAAGAAAATTACAGTTAATGACATGCGAAAGTTGAAGCAGAGTAGAAAGTGCCTTGACTTAGTCATACGCACCGCGGTCCGCAAGATTTTCTCATGACACCAAACGAAGCGTTGATTACAATTGTATGTTGAAAAGGATGACTAGATCCCATGAGAAAAAAAACCGTAAAATTAATTCAGAGAACTGGAAATATTCTCCAATTCCTCGTAGGTACCCACGGCTATTAAGAAGTCTTTATAGGTACCATCATCATGAAGCAGATCAAGTAATCAAAGAGAAAATGCGTCAAATCACCCATGAGGTGTAGTAAGTGCCATAATGATGGCGACATTGCACAATTCGTAAAATGTCTGTCGTAACCGTAATCCACCGGTAATGTTCTCAAAAGTGTCCGTTTTTTGAACAGCAAGTACGTATTACCATCCGTCACTGTGATTTTTTATAATGTCTGTTATGATGATTCACATTGAAATTCGGGGAACTAAGATGAGACTAGCCGGAAAACTTGTGCCATGTGACCTTAAAATTCAAGTCTGTGAAGCTTTAAGAATCGATTTTGTGGTAACACATGAATAAAGAAAATTAAATAAAGTGGATGGATGGGTATATAATGTACGTATGAGGAAAATCTGTACAATTGTGAGCCGTTATAAAATACTAAAATTCAAACACCTGTTCTAAAATGCTGGCATAATAAAAAACAATCGTATAGTCTACCTGTTGAATATCCGAAGGCTGATACAAAATACTGGTTAATTCTTATATCTTCTCACAAACACAATTGCACTTTTAAACACAGCAGTAAGTTATCACTTCTCTAAAACAACGAAACAATTAATAACAAGTATTGTGACGTCAGGGAGCACTTATGTATTGTCAGTTATCAGTTAATTGTAATGATAAGGAGCACTAGACATTGACAGCGACCGGTTGTGACGAGCCGCGAGGTACGTGTGGAGGCGTGTGGCGGTGCTCACCACATTTGTATGGCACCGGTGAGCCTCGTCAGCTGGCAGCCAGCACCGGGCGCCGGTCGCTGACGTCACGCGTGACGCGTGCTCTAAAACACCCCAAAGTTTCACCAAGTTACGTCACGAACCCTCAATTTACACGTTGTGGAAATTGCTGTATCACTTCTGGGACAACTGACCTTTACGCTTGATTTACTTATTTATTTTGTTAGATGAATATTTGTGTTATTTAATTACATTAATACCGGCTTTTAATATTATGTGTTTCTTTGTCTCGCGAGAGGCCACAGACTGGTTATAACAACTTTAGTTCCAGTTGTCTAATGCTAAACTTATTATATTCACATATTGTACAGACTTACTGTGCACGGATTTAATAAATGTGGTTGGATTGTATTTTAGGAATGTATTTCTTACGCTTAAAACATAAGGCTTTATCGTAAAAGCTATATTCAGAAGAATAAGCCAACAAGAAGAATAAGCCTGAAAGTTTTAAGTTTTTATTAATCATGCCTTCTTATTTACGTAGAGAATACTATCGTTGTTTAAGCATTCATTGAAATGTGCTTACACAAATGACGTAAACTGTATTATTATCTTTGAATCTTTTTAAGAGGAATTATGAATAACCGTAATTTCCTTTGAGCAGTTGTCTTCATGCTCTTAGTCACGTATCTCATACATAGGAACATATTTATATATCTACATTTGTAGGTACAAGAATGTGCAATTATTACTGGATTCCCCAAGTTCGAGTATTTCAGAAATCGTTTCATCGAATGACTTACATCTTTATTAGGTTTTGATATATTATTTGCACCTTTATGTGATCTAATTGACCGTTAATCTATAGTATCTTATTTATAATTAAGACATGTTCATATATTGTGTTGTTTTCCTGTGCAAGTTTGTTACCTGCGGGTTTTAACGGCTTTTATTACATGTTTATCATCTTTGCAATTTTCCGTACCTATGTCGTCATAAAGTATGGATATAGGATTTTCTATGTACAACTATGCGCTAATTCGCAGCGTGTAAGATAAAGATCTAATATATAAAATTCTCGTGTCACAGTTTTCGTTGCCATACTCCTCCGAAACGGCTTGACCGATTTTGATGAAATTTTTTGTGCTTATCCGGTATCTATGAGAATCGGCCAACATCTATTTTTCATCCCCCTAAATGTTAGGGGTAGTCCACCCCTAAATAATTTATAAGGCAAAACAACGTTTGCTGGGTCAGCTAGTATCTATATAATTCTAAGTTATTCCGACAGTTTTCCTTTCAACCTCTTACATATATAAGATTTCAAACGAAATCAACAAGAATTTCAGTGAATCTGACGTCATTTTGCGAGAGCCAGTGTTGTCACCCAACTATGTGCGCCACCCACTAGTTTTATCAGGCGTAGTAAACCGGAGAAGTCATTTAGTACAAGAAATCTCGTTCTTTACAACATCATTAACTTATCAATGTTTGCTTAGACGTGGGAATATAAAGTATTACGGCTTAGAATTAAGAATGGTAAAAAGGCAAATCAAGATGTTATTCTTATTATGACGTTAACGTGCAATATAAGTCAGGTCGTAGTTACATATTTGTTAAAATCTTAAACTTAATCGTTAAACGATATAATCATACTTTGCTACACAACGGACATTTTGCGACAATTTTATACGTAATGTGCTAATTTTCAGGCGCCTAAATTGGACATTTTACCTGGTACACGCTAATAACCCGAATTAGTTTTTATAAATCGTAATAATAAATATGAAAATAGACTTGGTTATTTGCATATTTTTTAATACTATATTCGTTCCAAAAATAAAGTCGTGAATTTTTTGTCTATTTAATGTGGTTCTCGTAATAATTGGCTTGGACGACTCACATGCGCGGGCGCAAGTTGTTTAGAGCAGCTGGCAAATATGTACATGGGTACTAGAAATTGAGATGGAATTAAAAATACAGTCCCAAAGTAAACAACCCATTAATAAAACTTATACACAAATACATATAAATGTATAAAAGTGACTTCTCATTACCTACAATGTATTCTTTTGCTGATTGAGTACTGTTGTCTGTCGGCACGATTAGCGTGAATATAAATGTATATTTAGAATGCTTTAATAAGTAATTAGTTGACTGATGGCGACGGGAATAGCTGGCGTACAGTGGATATTTGCACCTCATACAGAAGACACACCTACGGAGCGTAGCGTGTGCGCCCGCGCCGTGCTGCACCTCTCACAACTCGGGCTCAACTCTATTTCTGCCCGGTGTTAATGACTTCATACAGATACACTCGCCAGTTGACATTTAGGTCATTCTATTATGGTTTTTATGATGTTTTCTATATATTCACGTAGTGGAGATAAAGAGGTTAAAGCCCCACGCGAATTAGCGTCTGCGTCGTTGTCAAAGTCAATGTAAACAAAACCTAAATGTAAGTTTCACCTCGGCTGTCCTAATTGCGCTTCGTTTCAATTCAGTGCAGTAGCACTTTGCTTTGAATTGGTGTTAATGGAAATACGTAAAGAATAGAGACAGGTGGGCATTTTGCGAACGATCATGTGAATGAATACACTACATTGTTAGTTTATAGCCTGTTCCGGTGACCCAGTTCTTGTATATATAAAGCCATTGGCGTTCCAACTATGCAACTAAGCTTTTAAAAAGTTTGCTAGTATTTATGGAGAACTTATTTTATATGGTAAACAGAATTGACGTTGGCAAAACATAGTTAGGTCTCCTGGCCTATATTAGACGCTGTTTAATAATAAACAGATGACATATTGTTTTTAAATAGCACGATAAAATCATAATGTAGACGTAAACTAATTACATGCACGTCTGTGGTTAGTAACAGTGCAGAATTACTAGATTCGGTGGTAGAACAAGATCTAGGATATCTAAGTAGGTGATTATGAAAACATGGTCGCAAAGTATGCCGAGTACTGCAGGCAATACGGGTACAGCAAAGAAGTTTTTAAGAAGATTGAGCACATGACCTCGGTAATTACCGATATATGTATAACGAGTGTGAATGACTCCATTGCGCGAGCGAGTGGCACTTATTAAATTATTAGCAACATTGACCTTCACTGCCCAGGCCAACACGTTCGAGGTTAGATTTTGCTCTTGGTGGATCTTTCTTCAACTATTGTGTATTCGAGCATTTACATACCGAGATTCGTCCGTGTCTTGTTAAGTACGTTAAGCCGTTGGTCCCGGCTGAAATTCGTGGAAATTGACAGTCGTTAAGGGTCGTCAGAAGCCCGAAAGTCTGACAACCAGTCTTACCGAGGGGTTTTGTACTACCCAGTAACTGGATCGTGGAGGTCAGATAAGCAGTCGCTCCATGTAAAATACTGGAACTCAGCTGCATCCGGTTAGACTGGAAGCCAACCCCGGCAAAGTTGGGAAAAAGGCTAGGCAGATGTTGATGTGTATGACCATGAGCGCGATATTATGAGACAGCAGGAAATTAAAACAATGTAAAAGAAAATCTGAGCTTTCAAATTAAAAAGTAAAACAAGGAACTATTGAAAGCTATATTCAAAAAAGTTTGGATATCTTCAAGATACGGGATACATGGATACTAATCTAGTCGAGATTCAATATGAAGGGAAATCGATTCCTTTACATCTCGTTATTAGAGTAGAGCATTAGAGCAATTGATTACGATAAGGAAGAGATAAATAATAATAAGCAGTGTCTTCTTACAGTTCTTGTACCAGCACCTAACGTTTAATAGTCATAATGTTTTTGATCTATAAATAAAATCACTCACTTTGAGTAAGTACATATGTTCATTCGCTCAGTACGCTACAGGTGAGGCAATAATTTGTATAAACGTATTCAGTATTAATCAATATCTCACTACATTCAAGGAAAATCTGGTATCGGACTATATGTATAAAATTGCGAGATGTTTAAACGTCTAAAATGTATGGTTAAACAGTGGCTAGTCATTACTTAACTATAAGCAACGTTTATAATTATAAATAAGGGGGAATTATATCCTACTAATATAAAACAAAATTAGAAAGTTCATATGTTTGGATGTTTGTTACTCGATCACGCCAAAACGGCTGATCGGATTTGGATGAAATTTAGACAGATGGATAAAGACAAACAATACTATTTATCCTAGTACTAAGTTCCTGTGCGATAATTTCCGACCTACACACGGGTGAAGCCGCGGGAAAAACCTAGTACCTACCTATTACTTCAAAGGCATTTTGCATCAATAAGTACGGAACCAAGATCCTTATGAACTAATAACAACTATAATATAGAGCTGTCGAAACGTTTCTTCATTCGCTGGCTATTATTGAAGATTAATATTTTACGAGTATTAATACCGTTTGTGTCAATGGTTTAATGCGAGACGGCAGGTCAATCGATAGCGTGTCTCATTAAAAATGTACGCTACAAAGTGAGTAGGTCAAAACATCGATCACTTGTTCGATTCTACATCGACAGGCTACAGGCAACATAACACATTCAGTAGCATTACGTATTGGTGATGGTGGCCAGAACACAGGGCTCCTCTCAGTGAGAGGGAATGGGCCATAATCCACTACGCGGGCCCAGTGCGGATTGCAGGCGCGGTCCGAGGGGAGGGTCCTAGGGGTCATGACCCCCCCAAAGCCGTAAACGTAAACCTTCTTAAAATAGCAATTTTTCGAAAATATAATAAATGTTGTTATTGTAAATGTAGTCTTTTTCTGTGACCCTCCAAAGTCTTTGGCTGCGACCGCGCCTGGCCGATTGGTAGATGTCACATGACTTATTTTTGGTTCTAACACATGCCGGTTTCCTCACCTACTAGAAAAATCTAAATTACCTACTACCTACGTAAAATGAATGTCACGTCATTGTTTACTTTAAGTTTAAGTGAAGCAGTTATCTCATGGATTTTAAAGCTTTCATATTTTAGGTTTTTTCAAGGACCCCTGGCCATGCTCTTGGGAATCCAGATAGATAATTGTTCATTGTATCAAGTTAACGAGCGTGTGCTGTAATCAGCTTCGAATGCAAAGCGGAACAACTTCATCGGTCACATTTCGTAACACACAGCTATTTAGAGTAGTCGTTGTCGGTATAGAGTTAATTATGAAAATATTATTTATATCTTTTGTTTCTGGTGTTATATTTATACTGTCAAATAGTACGTATCCCGCTTGTTTTTATTAAGTTAAGTACCTATTGCTCCTATATATTTATTGCATACACGTTTTACACGAAACGTGGTCGGTCACAATGGGCCTCATAAGAAGGTTGAAAGTCACCCAAAGGGATTGTGGAGAGAGCTATGCTTGAAGTTTCCCAACGCGATCGAATCAGAAATGAAGAGATCCGTAAGCGACATAGCTCGAAGAATTACCAAACTTAAGTGGCAGTGGGCAGGGCACATTGCTCGCAGAACAGATGGCCGATGGGGCCGGAAGGTTCTAGAGTGGCCGCCGTGTATTGGAAGACGTAGCGTTGGAAGGCCTCCAACAAGATGGACCGATAATCTGGTGAAAGTCGCAGGAATCCGTTGGATGCGTGAAGCGCAGAACCGGACGAAGTGGCGGTGCTTGGGGAAGGCCTATGTCCAGCAGTGGACGCCTTTCGGCTGAAATGATGATGATGATGACTCGTTTTACATACTTCTTAAAAATATCAAAAATAAACATATCTTTAGGCTAATTACAGATGACAGGCGTTAAGTGCAGGTCACACTGGGAACAAAGCTAAGTTCGTTTATCGGAGCTCATGAAGCTACCGCGTGAACTATGAACTATGTATGAATAGACGCGGTAGCTACTTGAGCGAAGCTAAACGTACCTACTTAGCTTCGTTCCCAGAAGGTAGCTACATGAGCGAAGCTAAACGTACCTACTTAGCTTCGTTCCCAGAAGGCAGCTACATGAGCGAAGCTAAACGTACCTACTTAGCTTCGTTCCCAGAAGGCAGCTACATGAGCGAAGCTAATCGTACCTATTTAGCTTCGTTTCTAGAACGTAGCCCGCAAAATTCGAATTTTCTTACGATTTTGAAATTTGCAGGTCAAATTGTCAGGTTGTATGTTGATTGGAATATGATTGGCGTCTGGAGAGGCATCAGCATGCTGACGCGCTTTCAAACCTTGCTTGCGCGAAAGGCGCGCTTGTCGTGTTACGTTCAGACGGTTCAGATCAGATGAGCGCATGCAGTTGGCGAGCGTTTCTCTGGACTGCTCTTTAATAGGAGTTTTATTTAATAGCAATGATCATCTCAGTTTCAGAACATCATGTCACCGATGGTCAGTATTTTCCTAATGCTAGCATGAATTTCGTACCATTTGAGTTCGATACTGTAAACCGTGGACCATGGAACGCGTCAAGTTGCTTAAGAAATATCCTCAATTGCTGGGAAATTACCAAGTTTGTTAATCATTTATAATTTTATCCGTAATTAAATAGAAAACAAGAAGGAGTTATTCTTATACATAGTGCAGTCATATTTAAATTATTTGGTTGTTGTATATTCTTGCAGAGCTGACATTTTATGCTCCCATAATAAATACAAGACGTCAATATGCGGTTTCTGGAGAGATAATTGTGACGACAAGGAGGGACAGCTTGACAGTAAGTGAATTTAGTCCAAACAGCTAGCAATTAGATTCAAACAGTGCATTTACAAACCCGAACATGGATGATTGATTTTTTTTCCTAAAATTGATTGACGAGTCGTTATTATCTTGTTTAGTGGGTAGGTCTGTACGCTGCGTTGCGGTGTGGTAACGTCGCGGGTCGGTCGGCCCAAAGAGCATAATATCTACCTACAACTGCTATGTTATGTTCTGTGGTTCCAAAATAAAATCACAATTCAGCATCGACGCGACGACGCCCCGGTGTCATGTACCTAATAAATAATTATTAGGTAATCGTTTTCCTCAAAACTGTTTAACTAGTTAGACACAGTGGCGGATTTAGCAACTGACTGAGTAGGCTGGAGCCTAGGGCGGCACATTATAGGGCGCCGGCAAATTTGGCTAATTTTTTCGCCTTAAAGAAAAAAAAACATTATTATAAACGCGGAGAAAGAAGAGAAGTCTCGAAAATTTATCAAAATTACAATATGTTGGTACCTACCTACTATACATACAGTATGTATACCATATACTTCAATGTCTGTATATGAATGATTACTAAACGCTGTGTAAAGTACACTAATTGTAAATATGATTTTTTAAAATATTCCAATAGCGTTTCAATATTACAATTCAAAAGAGTTAGTAGGGGCGGCAAAAATTATATAGCCTACTGGCGGCAAATGTGTAAATCCGCCACTGGTTAGACATCGTTTAACGTTGCAAGTTGACAAACGAACCTATATTTCGGGAAAATATGGTAATTACAGTGACTTAAATTTATTATTTGCAAATCAGTATTTATTATTTTTGTTAGGTATTGCTCCTATTTTTGTCGCTAACATTGTGTTCCTATTTTATTTTTTACCTAGCATCTAGAAAAAATACCTAATAATAAACCTTACCCTAGGGTTTTTTTTTTTTTTTGTGGGTGGGAAATCATCAAATGACTTCTCCCGCTCTGGTTGGAGCAGGAGGGCGTGTCAGACTTTTACTGACTAAAACCCACCCATGTTCCTTCAGCTGCCCGTATGCCAGGGGCCGCGGTATCTCTTTCGAACAACCCGCACCCCTAGCAGGTATCGGCCCTTGCGGGCCCCACCAGCTGCTGCTGACGTCCTCCTGCGACGGGTCAGTACAGTGGCCCCGCCGCCAACCACTTTTCGGCCGCAGGGGATAGGGAGAGCGGCCAACGCTATACCGACACTCCTCCTCCCCTGCGGCCCCACCGCGTCCGCCATCAAACGGTGGCGGCCCCGTCCAGGCTACGGAAGGGAAGAGCGCTACTCAGAAGTACCGGCACTCCTCCTCCGCCGCAGCCTGTAACCCTCAGCCGCGATGCCTCCCATTCGACATCGCGGCCCGCCTCAGTTGCGATGCACCTCACCGCAACCTACTTTTTGGCCGCTACGTCGTCGGCTTGGAGGCACAAGCCCTGACGAGCGGCCCCACCTTGGGGTTCCTCTTCGCTTCACCGTGGGAGGTGGGACCACGGTTACTGAGCCCCCCCGCAACGACAATGCGGGAACCCCACTGCGGGGGACCTTACCCTAGGGTAAGGTTGCGTTTGGCGGGCCCTTTAACTTCAACAACATAGTGCAAAACTGTATCGTGCATAGTAATTGAATCACCCCTTGCACTCAAAATATCAATTATATTGATGCAATAACATTGATGGTTCATAGGCGTCAATGTTTTCACGTGTAAGACTTGCCGAGTGTTCCGTGACCATGTCAGGCTTCCAGTTAGGCTTAACAATATTGCGCAATACGAATCCTACACGGTGCAATGAAACAATATGGCGCACTGAAAATTAAACTCGCTCAAACCTAGACGGTCCAAAATTTTAGATGGAATATTTTAACTAATTTTATTGTGTATTTTGATAAATATCACGAGAAAAAAAGCCCTGGACTAGTTTAATCAATTTGATTTAGGAACAACTGTTCTTACCTTGACCACCCTTGACAACTGCAAATAGATTACAACTTGTATAGATGACATTAAACTGTCAAAAAGTGAGTGTTCGACACATTTTTTGACATGATTGTTTGTTTCAGATCCGGGAGACTACACTTTGTTTGAAAGTATTTGCAATGTCGATAGTTATCAAGTTTGGACCAAGTAAAACTGATGACAACGGCTGTGCCAATTAATTATTCACGCTTAGTGTTTAGAAAATTAATCCTTTTACGTTAATCATGTAAAGTTGCATGTTAAAGTTATGATCATATTTAATTTATAAATTTTAATAGGATTAATAAAGTCACACGGGCTTGTAAACAAGTTATGTAAGTAATCGTTTGTTCTATGGATGAAAATTAAATAATGGTGATTGATTTGGTTACTGGTGCATTTTACTCTTATACAGATAATAACATTTCAAACGTAACAACATCACAATCATTTCATTAGTCATTGATTAAAATTTGTAATACAGGTATAGTGGGGCTTGTGGCTAAGTAATAACAGCCGCGCGGGTCGATCGATCAGGTTAAGCCACGTTTGCCGCGGTTGGTCCGTGGATGCGTGACCATCTTTACATACCAAGACCCCTCCGTGCCTTGGAAAGCACGTTATGTTGTTATTCATTTTTCAAGAGTTTCTTATGTTACGAAGGTGAGCCCGATGGATCTCTGAAATTTCATCCCCTAAGGGATATAAATAGGGGATGAAAGTTTGTATGGAAGTTCGCCATTTTTGCCAATGAGAAATCCTATCGGCCGCACAGTAACTATGTCAGTAAAAAAACTTGTCAACACTAGATGTAGAAGACTAGGTACTTGTAATCCGGAAATAATGGGACCCGAACTCGGGACTGCTATGAAATATTTATTTATGTCTTTTTGCTGTGGGTGTACGCCCGACCCTTCGGGGAAACATGGCTTGATGTTATGTTGTCTTTTTGCAGTCTTTTTAGAGCACCTATGTAGTTATTAAGACAGCCACAATTATGCAACATATTGTCGCGGAAATGTGTTTGTCGAAAGTATTCAAGGAAAACAGAGCCAAGTAGGTGTATGTACTCAGACAATAAGTATTTTGTAGTGAATAACCTGAAAGTGGGAGTGCACTTACGTGTCACGTGACTGTCGAATGATACGACTGTGAGTGAACGCCTCTTTGGCGCTGGATAAATCCGTCAGCTTAATTTAATTCTGGGATAATACACGGCTTCGTGCTTCGTTTTCTTTTTTGGGTGGGAAATCATCAAACAACTTCGCCAGCTCTGGGTGGAGTAGGAGTGCGTGTCAGACTTTTATTGACTAAAACCCACCCGTGTTTCCTCAGTTGCCTGTGTGCCAGGGGCCGAGATATCTCTTTCGAACAACCCACACTCCTGGCAGGCATCGGCCATTGCGGGCCCCATCAGTTGGTGCTGACATCTCTTTGAGGCGCGCGTGGAACACAACGCGCCGTCGACCCGGACTTGGTCCTTACCGGATAGTGAGCTACCCATTACTCGCTGTCCACAAGCCCGCGCCTATGGTGGCCGGGAATCAGTCTGGGATTCCAGACGCTCAGGGCGTCTCTTGCGGCGACTAGGGCCGTTAGGGCGCATATACTGCCTCTCCCTCACGTGCGCCGCCTCCCTCTTCGCGAGCATTACTGCTTCGCCGCCGATCGCCTCCACGAGGACACGGCGGTGCTCCGCCCAAGACGGGCAGACCTCCACCGTATGCTCCACCGTGTCACCCAGGCGTTTCCTCCCGCCTTATCCAAAACAGGAACCTTCCGAAACAACCGTGTCCGGTGAGGACCTGCGTCAGGTGGAAGGTGAGGATGCCGTGCTGCCTCTCAAGCCACTCCTCAAAGAGGGGACTTACTACCGCAATCGTGGCGTGCCCAACTTCGTGCTTCGTACTGATGGTGTTCCGATGGCTTCATGTGTAAGTTGTGACTGATCATAACCAATTACCGATTAGCTCACGCGTACCTAAACATTCTTATTTGCTAACAATAATAGGTACATACAATGTGGAACTGAATTAATTCGCATTATGAAAGTAGTTAATTCTGTTGAAGGATGTTCTATTTAGGTTCATTATCAACGAAGTTAAGCAACGCTTGCCGAGGTCGTTGATGGATGAGGTCCATTTCATACTGAGAACCCTTCTGTGCTTCGAATAGCATCTAGTAGTAGACCTTTCACAGTCTTTACGGGTAGGAAGTTTGCCAGAAGCCCGAAAATCTGGAAGCCAGCCTTACTTAGGAGTATTATGCTACCTAGTACCTAAGTGGATTGGCGAGGTCACATAGTCAGTCGCTTAATGAACACTACTAGTGTTTAGCGGGATCCGGTTAGATTGGAAGCCGATTTCTAAAGTCCAGAAAGATGATGATGGTGTCCAATCAATGAAGAAGGTAAGTAGCTGTGTGTTTAAAAAAAATTAAAACTCTGTTCATTATTTTACATCGTTTGGTCACCAGCTAAAAAAATGCCTCATTATAATAACGAGGTAAATCTATTTTATTTCTGAATACGCCTCAGCCGCGTGCCCCGGTGGTAACACTCTTAACTAAACAATAAAAAAATAGAATGAAAAAAAAAACATCGTTGGGTCTATTCAACAAACGTCCAGCATCGATTGACAAAAAAGTAGGAAAGTGTGAATACGGGCAAACATATAGATGATTGAAACTCGAATCAATCTAACTCGGAATAACACTCAAAATTCCCTAATTGGACATCAATCTCAAAAATGTAACCGCGGAAGTGAAAATGTTTAATTATTTCAAGTCCGTCTTACCTACGTAACATTTTTCGACATTTCCTCGCATTGACATGACTGGTATCATCAGAAAATATAACATTGTAGTAGAGCCATTTTCGTTTTATGCCATTGTACTTCATCTGTTATTTTCTGCTTGAAAGATTACTAAGGTAAGGAGAAATTCAGAGACTTTGAAAACAAAAATATGAAATTAATTATATTTATTTCGAAACGGTTTGAGAAGTACCGTGGGTAAGAGGATCTTAGCTGTGTGGAAAATTTCAATGGGAGAAATCTTAATGCTAACATCTCCAAGATTATAAACGGCAGTTAGCAACTAAATAAAAAGCTGAAGAATCATGTAGATATTATAAATTAACATTAACTGGGAGCAAAGATGTCGGAAAGATACAGGCTTCAGAAAGCAAATAGCTTATAGATAGATTAAATTATATCTACGCCACAATTAGCAGTAACTCGTGAAATGAAATATTTTTAGGTCGTACTAATGAAGAGATGTCGAAAAGCATATTGTTGGGTGTAATTTTAGATTTTGAAATGTGTTGTGTAAATAAAGTTAGTATACTTACTAAATATAATGTATTTATCAAAACTGCTAACCAGTAAAGACGAAAATAGACTTATAGTTCGTAATCAGTGATAGATGTTGGTTTAGTCCGCGACGACGTGTCCCATCGTGGTAGGTAGGACATAATCACATAATGGAGGATCGATCGAACGAGCTCGTTCAAGTCGTTCATCACGTCGCGTCGTGGGCTCGTGGCACCATGGCATTAGAAATCAGGACTACACTTATATATACAGGTAAACTTGACATTTCCTTATAATACTCCGGCAGTGGTTTCTTTGAATTAATGGAATGATTTTTTTTTCTGTAATTCGTTTTCTACATACACTTACACGTCAATGATAATTCTAAAACTTCATGAGATTGGTGTTTCCTATCTGACTACAATGAGATGAATGGCCGAAACAAACTTAGAGTCTCTTCAGTCTCTTAAACTCCACACATACTCTTGGTCAGATCATGTGAAAACCATATAGATTGGTGCCTAAAATGGTCTTTTGAGGAAAGAACCACACAGATTGAGTGGACCTGTCCAGTCTGGGCACGCAATTGTCAGTAATCGTGCAGCTCAACTGAATTATTTGTACACAAACTGATTAGTGACCTTTGTAATTCCGTTTGTATCTATATAGTAATTACTAACATTGCTTGGACGCCACCGATACCTTAGTTGTTTTTAGTCCGAATAAAACCAATTATCTAAGATGTGGCTAGACTATCTAATACCTTTAAATGAGCAATTCTTGTATCTCGGAAACTGTTCCAACGATTTTCATGAAATTTAGTATGCAGGGGGTTTCGGGGGCGATAAATCGATCTAGCTAGGTTTCTTTTTTAGAAAACGTCAAACCAAAAACTGAGCAAAGCTCGGTCATCCAAATATTGTATATTATGAGTATAACCGAAGTCTATTACAGTCTACTGTAAATAACTTGGTGTCGTTTTTAAAGAACGAGTTCGTTGCACTAAGTTTTTCCAGTCTTCGTCGGTATAACTTTTGAGGCTTTTGTTTGACCACGAAGGAATATAATAATAGGTAGATATATGAATTAGGTACTCAATTGGACGTACGATATTCCATTTTCATAGTGCTACTAATACCTACAAATGTTCTATGCCTTTATTTACAATATCTTAATAAACTTCATAAAGATTTGACAGAATCCAACTACATATACGATTGGAAAATAGAAAATGGTTCTGGGGAACTTAACTATATTCCAACCTAGGTTATACATATATACCTACCTAGGTCGATTATATACAAAGCGAATATCGTATAAAGTTGAAACTAGGTTTCAAAAATGTGTTATCACTACATAGTATAAAACAAAGTCGCTTTCTCTGTCCCTATATCCCTATGTATGCTTAAATCTTTAAAACTACGCAACGGATTTTGATGCGGGTTTTTTTAATAGATAGAGTGATTCAAGAGGAAGGTTTATATGAATAATACACCGACCTCCACGCGGGCGAAGCCGCTGGCAAAAGCTAGTAATATTTCATAGATATTTATGATAAAACCGATGCAAGTTAATAACGATTTTTTTCGGCCTCGATCAATCAATTTTCCCATGACCCATATTTTCAGTGAGTGGGTTATTTCAGTTTACAGTAGAGACGGGGAACACTTGGAACCTTAATACATTTAGTTCTATCAACGCGTCAAAACACAAGACACACACAATCCTTCAAAGAAAATTACTAGTATCTACAGGTATCTCACAACATAGACGAACAATGTTGCAGCAATTAAATTCTATTACAATTTTAATTAACCATCAATTTGTTCATTTAAATTGTTTTCTTAAACTGATACTATTGCAAGCCACTGTTCTACTTTATAATCAAATGAAAGTTGGTCTCCTTGACTTGATTGAAGACGTTAGTGGCCTGAGACATCGGGCCTATTGCCTATTAGAGCAATTTACTGCAGTTTAGCAGAATGGGTCATAGGCCAGACAGATGCAACGCACAGATCATGGGGCGAACACATGTAGGGACAAGTAAAGTATTATCAAGGCATTTATTTCAAATATAAACCAATTACAGGCACTTTTGAATTGTCAAGGTCGGTGAGTTAGAAAGATGAAGCTAGTTGCTGTATTATGAGAATCAAGATCAAGACACTGTTTCACATTTAAGTTGGCTTACCTGCTTATTCTTTCTATACATTAATTAAATGAAATGTAGAAATGGTGTAGACCGTTTTGCAACAAACTCAATAAATAATTTAAACAACATACCTAAACGAAAATATTGTTGAAAACAGGCTTCTTAAAAATATCCTATTAATCAAACTCCCTGTTATTGTATGAATGTGATTTTTTTTATGTTTGTTACTCAATCATGCAAAACCAGCTGGACGAATTTGGATGTTTGGCACACAGATAGTTTATAACCTTTTCTTTTTGATTACGGGGGGAAATCCTCGTGGATGTCCTCCGCGCCGGGGAGGGCGGAGGGGTCTATCAGACTCTTACTGACTAAAACCACCCCGGTGTTCCGTCTCACACTTGCACCGGGGATCACGGGAACTAGTGTGACTTCTGCGATCCCCGGCTAGTGCGGGCCACCTCGCGGATAGTTTATAAAATAGGATGCTTTTTATCCCAGTAGTACCTACGTTCCCATGAGATGATTTTCAAACTTCACGCGGGCGGAGCCACTGTAAAAAGTCTAGTCGTACCTACATAATGTTAAATGGGAACTACTGAAAAGGGTTTTTTAAATACAATGTTGTACTTGTTGAGCTATAATTAAACGACTCGCTTTGTGTCCACAAGTCGCGGACTCACGGAACTAGACTCGTCGCCTAAGCGTCGCGCGACGCTCACCTTCACACGCTCGTGTCATTTACAAACTTGATTTCATACAGCTCATCAAAATTAGCTAACATTAGGTGCCTCTACAGGTTTGCCCAACGCTCCTAACGTTGGAATGTTGGAATAACAAACTTTTAATGACGCTATTCAGGAATGGAGCGGTAGAAACGATTCGTCGCCAATGAAATCAGTGTGAACAGGCACCACTAAATGTTTTGCACCAATTCTACACCCACACATGTACCGCGTGTACTGAGCTCTAAATTGGACTGGACCACGTGACATAGACATAAATCAGATAGTTATGTAACAATCAAAATGCTCCATTAACTATGATCACATAGAGCTCGGACAATCGCAGACATTCTCCGTGTGTCCACACTCCAATAGTACAACAAGGTATTGTTTCGTCTCATGAATGAAATATCATTTTATTATAATCAATATCAACCATTTGAACGATCGCTGCTTCATGTTGGTACAATTTATTTATTAGTGCGATCGGTCATTCGAAATTTTCCTGTACGTTGATCAATATTACATATTCAAGTCGTACTTGGGCATTGATGTGTTAACGTGGGCTCTTTGGCTTTAAAATAAAAGCTTTGGCGTAGCTTTCACTAAATGATAAAATTAATGTGTAGGTGTGTAGATGGGTATTTAAATTCATTTTTAGTATTAAAATGGAAGCTGTACACTAGCCCGCAAATTTCAAGTTTTCTAACGTTTTTTGCAATTTGTAGGTAGGGAAATATGATTCGCGGCCTTTGGGTGACATGTAAAAGCATTCAATGGAATTAAATGAACTTAGAGGGATAGATTGATGGTTTTAATGATTATAATTATGTAAAGCAATATTTGTTACGCTCGGGAATCATATTTTGTTCCACAGGCAGTTTGACACTAACCTGAATAATACAATTTCGCCGAGAATTACCCTGGAGTATTTACCTTAAAACCATTTTCCTACAATGCAACAAAAGGTACTTACTTAATTTGATTAAATCATACAAAAAATATTTCATTAAAAATATTCTAGTTCGTTAAACAAATTGAATGTAATAAAGCAGTGACAATCAATACATTAATCAAGATTTGCATTTGACACTTCGATCTAAAACCTTGAAGTTTACTTCCTGAGACGTGGTCGTCTTGTTGTTCATTTTATGGTCATCTTAAAATTGTATTGCAACGACAGATTGTCTCGATAGTGGCGTCACGGCAGAACCAGTTTAACAAGTTTTTGTGAATATATCTAAGTTTAGGTGTCATTTTTTGCAGTCGACTTCTGATTTAAGTGAAGTGGGTGGGTTGTCAACCGAGAGCTAAACATGGTTAGCTTGAGCTTAGTTTACGTGGCTGTGGGCATTTTGAATTTTTGATATATCGACCATCTCATGTCCAGTTAAGGTCAGCTTTTAGTCGTCAACCTGCTTTAGTATCAAAACGCATAGCTAAGTTTGAGACGGTCGGCTAGCGCAGGCGCAGTCACGAGCGCTCAGTGTGACCAATGAATCAGTCGCGGTGACGATTTCGAACGAGCCGATCGTCTGTGACCGATTGCACCTGATCAGAAATAATAACTGTGATGACGACATTGTTTGAAGCGCTGAAAGCGATATAATCAGCGGCTGAAGTGCAACTCTCGTAAAAGCCTTTAATTACGGTTGACACGAAAGGTTACTTTACGTCGTATTGGGTGCCACGTCCTACGGTCGGTCGTGGACCCCAACACTAAATAACGTCAATCTTAATTTATGGTGATTTTGTCATTTATATCAAACCATGTTTTTAATAAAACATACCAGATTCCTTTTCTAAGCTTTTGCCAGCGGTTTCACCCGCGTTGAGGTCGAAAACTATCCCACGGGTACGTACTACCGGGATAAAAACGATCCTATATGTTAATCCAGGTAATAAACTATATGTGTGCCAAATTTTATCAAAATCCGTTCAGCTATTTTTGCGTGATTGACTAGCAAACTTCCAAACATCTAAATATCTGAGATTCAGAAAAAAAAATTCTGAGATAGGTAGGCGTTATAGCTTTGTCAATAAACTTCTTTTGTTCATATCTACAATTTAATTTCACTAATAGAAAACAAATACTTCATTTATCAAATAAAATTTCATTCGAAAACATCCATCGGTTCGTTACTAAACTTCAACTTCAACTATATCTGGACAATTATCTCTTTTGGTAACCTATGTAAGTTATGAAGATGATGATTGAAACTAATAGTTACAATAAATGAGTAAGATCTGAATGCGCAACATACTGACAAAAAATTAATTATGATACAAACATGTGATAAGTGAAAACCCAAGGCCTTTTGTCAACGATATCATTTTATGGTTCACAGGGTTTTGTAATCCAGGTTACAACTGCAATTAAGGAAATTACCGGCTTTTCTTAACGACATGACTTTTTATCTTTACTATTGTGTGCTAAATACAGTTAGTTTCGTAAAATATATTCTTGCGCCCAATGGAATGAATACTGCATAGCGCGGATATTGTTCCTACAGGATCTTATTTGAAAGGCTTCCTTGCGTGAGATTGGCAATGGCATTTATGTAGGTATAGTAAGGTAAAAAATAAGTTGAAATTGGCTACAGTTAGCCTCTTCGAGACTACAAAACAAAAATCAATTCTTGTAATAAAATCTTCTAATATATAAAATTCTCGTGTCACAGTTTTCGTTGCCATACTCCTCCGAAACGGCTTGACCGATTTTGATGAAATTTTTTGTGCTTATCCGGTATCTATGCGAATCGGCCAACATCTATTTTTCATTCCCCTAAATGTTAGGGGTAGTCTACCCCTAAATAATTTATAAGGCAAAACAACGTTTGCTGGGTCAGCTAGTTTTAATATAAAAGACTAGCTTTTACCAGCGGCTTCGCCCGCGTGGAGGTCGAAAATTATCCCACGGGAACGTATTACCGAGATAAAAAGTTTCCTCTGTGTTAATCCAGGTTATAGACTATCTGTGTGCCAATTTTCACCCAAATCCGTTCAGCCGTTTTTGCGTGATTCAGTAACAAACATCTAAACATACAAACTTTCACATTTATAATATTATTATATATTATATTAGATAAGTAAAAACTTAAAACATGTCATATTAATTAATCTTATTTATTAAGTACTTTCAATAAATCGCAATAGTTGCACATTGTACCATCACAAGTTAAACGGGGCATCCCTAGATAGGGATGCCCCGTTTGACAATCCTCTACGTCATAGTTACCAATATCGGTTAAGGTGCTCAATGTGAGTCGCCAGTTTACCACGTAGGTCGCCAAAAGAGATAAGTCACTATAGTCGTCGGATATAGTTGCAGTTTACTATGAAACCGTTGAATTTTTTCGAATATATTCAATTTAATAAATGAATTGTTTGTTTTCTATTAGTAAAATTACATTTTATTCAAAAACATCGATCGGTTTCTTACTAAAATTAAACTATATCCGACGACCCTGGTTGCTTGTATCTTATGGTGACTGTACCTACTGAGTGCGATGAAGCCTTGACTTTTGGTTCAATCAATCAAGTCAGCCTATTGCAATCCACCGCTGGAATAGGCCTCTCCCAGGCTGCTCCAAAACACTCTATCCTACCTTTTGTTAGGGTAAGTTTTTATCCAATGCGCAAACTGTAACCATGAATTCAGCATATCATTCTAGAAACCCCAGCGCGGAAATTTTTCGTCGGTCATACAAAAAAAAATCAGCTGTTTCATAGAAAAGTGCAATACCTACGCCTTCAAAATGTATGGAACAGCTGATTTTTTTTGTATGACCGACGAAAAATTTCTGCGCTGGTTAAAAACTTATCCTGTATAATTATTATTATTAAAGCCTTTGCTATGTTGTTTCATCTGAATTATGATACACCGTTTCACTTGACATGAAAATTCATTAACTTCAGGAACTTACTTCTGAAGTAGTAGAAGTTGCATTTGCCACTTTTATTTTTGGAAATAAATATGTACCTACATCATTTAATGACATGACACTATTGAATATACAGAAAATAATGATAAAAAATACACCTACTGGCTATAATAAGCTGCACGATGTATTGCAGGTTATATTTTATTTTTAACGATTTTCCTCAGTGCTACGTACCTCTATGTTGATGAGATTATTGAATGATTTTAATAGCCATTGGTACATTACAATATCAGAAAACATTAATAGCTAAGTTGTTTGCGATAACAATGACGACTTTACTCAAGTATTTTTTATTTACGCAACCGTCAATAATTTTCAGTTTAATTGAAAGATAAATATTTCATGAATGTACTCAAATCAAACAAATCAAAATCAAAATATTTTATTTCACATAAACCTGCAAGGGCACTTATGAAACGTCAGAAGCTAGGTGCACTATCTGGTATAGACTGACTGATTATTTTAATTTCTGAATTGTTATTTTAGTTTTGTTTTAATTACGGACGCTTTAATGTGTACGTCTTTTTACATCGTTCTCACATTGATAATTTCAACATAATGATGTAACCAACTTTTATAAAAATACCATGATTTTAAAAGAGTGTCCATGGAGTTTCTTGCCCGTTCTTCTCCATAGGTACCTACGCTTTGGAATGGGCAAATAGCTTCATCTTTCTAAGTCACCGACCTTGGCAATTCAAAAGTGCCTGTAATTGGTTTATTTGAAATAAATGTTTTGAGTTTGAGTTTGAGTTTGATAATAAAACTATCTGGTATAGACTGCCTCGTTGGTTTAGTGGTCGCAAACGCTACTGCTTGCAGAGTAAGCAGGTTGAAGTGGCAGTGGGCTGGCCATGTATGTCGAAGGACCGATGGCCGATGGAGCAGACGAGTCCTGGAGTGGAGACCGCGTATTGGCAAGTGTAGTGTGGGACGCCATCCAGCTAGGTGGACCGACGACCTTAAAAAGGTGGCTGGGTCAAAGAGATGTCAGCAGCAACAGATGGGGCCCGCAAGGGCCGATGCCTGCCAGGGGTGCGGGTTGTTCGAAAGAGATACCGCGGCCCCTGGCACACAGGCAACTGAGGGAACACGGGTGGGTTTTTGTCAGTAAAAGTCTGACACGCCCTCCCGCTCCGCCCAGAGCGGGAGAAGTTATTTGATGATTCCCCACCCTAAAAAAACCCCAACATGATGAAAAGGCTAGGCAGATGATGACGGTTAATGTACTATCTGAATAAAGCAAAGTTTACAAAGAAAATAAAAGAAGCCATTACCTACATGAATTCTCTATCAAACAATAAACATCTGTTATCACAATTTCATGGAAAAACAATGATTGAGATCAACATGACGAAAAGCCGTCATTTCAAACGTTAAAATTAGGTTGAATAACAATGGGATTAATATTTATTTATTCAACATTTAGCGCAGTTAAGATTTCCAAGATACACAATCAAGTTGAAAAGAACAATGCTTTGGTATGTCGATTAGTCATTACAGCAGAGAAGCGTGGTTGATTTAGTTTTTTTTAGCAACCACGGCCCACGAGTAGTGTTTACCTAAGAATTTTTTACACTCCTTATACTAGCGATGGTCCTTGAATCAACGAACTAGTTGAATCAACCGTTGATCTCCTGTCAACGTATTAACGTTAACTATTTATGAATCAACTAGTTGAATTTGTCAACGACGTTTATGAATATAACTCGTTTAAGAATCAACTAAACTAAATTTGCAAACGTACCTAACGAACTGAGCAGAAAACTTACGTTGAAAATACCATCATAGATTCCGAGCGACGGTCATGTCGTAGAATTTGAACTCTAAGTAACGTACACAAGAGTTGATTTTTGAAATATTTCTTTTAAGAAAATTATACCAATTAAAAGAATTGTCTAACGTCGCAGCGTTGAATAAAAACCGTTCAATGAATGAACGGTTAACGTTACAAGTCGACATTAGTTGCACGTTATCTCGTTGACGAATTTAACTAGTTGATCAACTAGTTGACGAACGTAAATCAACGTTGACGTTGCGTTAACGGAAAAACCGTAAACGACCCATCACTACCTCATACTAACTCCTAACCCCTTAAACAGAGAGAGATAGCAGTGGTAGCCCAGTGGTTTCGCCACCGACCTACGAGTTGTAGGTACTAAGCTACGAACCCAGACAGTAAATAATTTAATCATCACTGCTCTCAAAACGGTGAAGGGAAATATCGTGAGGACGTAGATAAAAAAAAAACAAAGATATGTGACATCTATCAACCCGCACTGGGCCCGCTTGGAAGGTTACAGCTTACTACCTCTCGAAGAGAGGAGGTCTGTGGGTGTCAGGCTGATTACGATGAACGTCATAAACTCCTTATGCAGGCTATACACGGAGTATTAAGAGTTACCGTGATGAGAATGCAGGGGCGTACCAATAGAATATGGCGCCTAAGGCGAGCATCACATTTACGCCTCTTCGTAAATTATCTTCTCGATGTACACTGAGCAAAGCTAGGAGGCATAACCTCTCTTGACCAATTATAGCCTTCAATAAAGAAGGTATTAATTTCGACTTGCTAAAAAATTGCTCACAACTTGCAATGCCAAAATTTAAAGCAGAATTTGAATAGAAATAGGCAGATTTGGAAATACGCTTTTATCCCCGTACTACGCAATAGATTCAAATAGCTCTTCAGATTTCTCAGCTAAAGGTAACAGTGTGAAATGGTTTTTTGAAGCATTTTTTATTGTTAAATTGAATAGTTGGCGGCATTTCGCCCCCCTCCTTCGATAGGCGCCCAGGGCTCGTGCCCTGCCTGCCCCACCCTGGTTACGCCTCTGCGAGGATGTTAAAAAGACATATTTTGAATTTCTCCATACTCTTTTCACAGGTTTCTCTTTTGAAATTCATACTAAGAAAATGCCTTCTAATTAAATAGCATAGAAATAGAAGGTTTTTTTTTGAGGATGGGAAATCATCAAATAACTTCTCCCGCTCCGGGTTCTCTCAGTTGTTTTTTTTTTTCTTCTTTTTTTTTTACCTGTTGCCTGTGTGCCAGGGGCCACGGTATCTCTTTCGAACAACCCGCACCCCTGGCAGTAGAAATAGAAGGTGAGAAACATATTTCTGTAGACAGAACTATTTACAGCACAAAGTCACAAATATTTGGAAATGTTGGCACGTTATCAAAGTAAGAGAAATCGTAGGGATCGACACGCTCCTCTGTCCTGACGAAACAGTGGGTACGTACAGTTTTCCGCTACTTATTCCGCTTGGTAAAAACAAAAAGGTCGCTGTGAGGTAATTAACGATTAGTAGGCTATAGTCGCCTTGAATGACGCTTGTTGATTTCAATAACCTTCAGATTTTTTGTCAAAACCGCAATATATCGATGATATCGGTAGGTTTTTGTTGCGACATCCATACGACATTTATCATCTATCTGCCTAGCCTTTTCCCAATTATGTTAATTATGTTGGGTTCGGCTGCCAGTCTAACCGGATGCAGCTGAATACCTGTATTTTACATGGAGCGACTGCCTATCTGACCCCCACAACCCAGCAACTGGGTAATACTATACCCCTTGGTAAGACTGGTTGTCAGACCATACGACACTTATATTCTATGTATTATTGATTTCTTGCTAATATTTGTAATCTGTACATGCCAATAACCAGGAAAAAACATCGTGCCCTTGATTATTTTTTGTTTTGAAAACGAATTAAATTAACATAACCCAACATCACGTAGAAGTGTACTTAACTACATACCTTAACTATTTATAAACGTTGCTTAAAGTTAAAAGATTTATAAACGTCTAAAATGTATTCTTACACAGACGCTAATTGTTAAAGTGTTACTTAACTTAAGTAGCGTTTATAAATATGGGGGTTATAGTACACCCACATTTCGCCAGTTCTGTTTAAGTCCCTTGTAATAGAGGGCGAGCCTATTGCCATCAACCGGGATCTAGATCCACAGATCCAGACTCCGAGCTGCTACTGAGAAATTCCAGATAAAAAAACCCAATAACACTCCGACCTGGGAATTGAACCCTCATGCTCAGCGCTAGCGCTTGCGACCACTACACCAAATAGGCAGTCAATTGAATGAATTAGTTTTCAAAACAACTTTACTAACCTACGTGTTGTATCTGATCTTATGAGAGACTAGCATAGTTAAATGATTCTTAGCACGTCCAGTGCCGGCTGGCATTGTACTACGATATGCCAACCATGCTTCAATGTTACCGCACACAGCACACTATAAACAAAGCTCCTTCTACATGGAGATTAGCTTCGGGAAATAATTGCCAACGTTACGTCAACGGCCCACTTTCTGACAGGGAAAAGTCGGCCCACCTTGCGAACGGTTGATAAATTGTGGTGCATTAGCACATCATCAACAGGACTTGTGTTTCTGTAGCAGTTATATAAAAGCATCGTTTATAAGACGAAAGCTGGGTCGTCTAAATTTGGTGTTTACGAAGATTTTGTGGGAAATCTCTGACAGTCTTCCACAAATAATTTCCTAAGGTTCTGTTATTTGAAAGTTTAAAAGTGATGATTGGTTTATTATACTACTAGCTTTGACAGCGGCTGTCACCCGCGTGGTTCTCGGAAACTATCCCACGGGAATGTATTTATTTATTAAAACTTAATGAACAAGTTAAAAAATACTGTACAAAGGCGGACTTAATGCCTGAGGCATTTTCTAGCAGTCAACCTTAGGGTGATGCATAGACAAAACATGGCTGGTCTTGAGAAATAACGATAGGTAGAGGAGAAAACGAATCCAGCAAATCAGCGCTGGGATGATTCTGCCAACTTCTTTCAAATATGCTCACGTGCCTTCACTATAAACGATAACCGACTGGTTGCCATCCTGATATTCAATGGAATGGAATGGAATGTAGTACCTGGATAAAAAGTATCCAGCTTATAAACCACGTGTGCCGAATTTCATTCAAATCTGTTTGGCCGTTTTTCGTGATTGAGTAACAAAGATCCAAACTTTCACATTTATAATATTAAACTAGGATTAGTAGGATGGTAAATATACTAAAGATGTACCTATATGCATGTTTAGTTATATGACACAATGACTTAACTGTCAGTGCAAGTATAACTATCTCATTCAATGCCAAGACGTGACAATGGCAGCAGTAAAGTATTCGCGTCAATCGTAATTATCTTCAAGGGTTAAATGTGAGGGAATCTTACACCAAGACTGAGCAAAGTTTTCTCGTATCATCAGAAAAAATAAAAATTTACTTATGAATCACGTTCGATATCTATACAGGGTGGCAGGGACTTCGGCGCACAAACTGTTACCAGGATTCAGTATATGATTCTGAACAACCTGTGTAGAAATATTCGTAGGTTATTAAAATGAAAATTAGTTCTACTATTTATTTTAACCGCGGAAGTATTTCACTTTTCTATGAAACAGTAGATATTATTTTGATAAATCACGAAAATGTTTTTACGGTGGAGTATCTAAAATCATGTCCTGAATCAATGGTTTCAGTTTGCGCGTCGATGTCCCTGCAACCCTGTATAGTCAGACACTGCCCGTGAACAGTTGGATCAAGGATGTGACAAAGTATTGTGTAAATATCTGAACATAACATGGTTTCATTATCTAAGATTTAAATGCATATTAAACCAGCTTTTTTTTCGCAGGTTCACCCATGTGGGTGCCGGAAATTATCACTTGGAAACGCCTTTGTTCTAACATAGGTCATGGTTTACATGTGTTCCAAATCCGTTCATTGGAATTAGAAAACAGTTGCTGTCGCATTTATTACATTAGTATGGATGATGTTATTTGTATATTAAACAAACACGTATCATATTTTATCAATAATATCACTTTAATATCACAAACCAAAACACGAATCCGTGTGTTTCCAGTTTGCCAGTCCCACGCAAGTCGAGTGGTGAGTCCGAACGAGGCACGAGACACATTCATCAAACTGCGACAGTCAACTGAGTTTTATATTGTTTGCGGGTTACAGGTTAGCAAACTGTCGCTTAACACTCATTTAGAGCAAATCTGGTTAATTCTCAACTGCACGGGGCTTCACAGACGGGTCATCAAGATTGTCGACGTCTGTAAATGTGATTATAGTTTTAAGTACCGTATTTATTTTGCACCGTATTTTGTAGAGATTAAGATTATTGTTGCTGTTCAAACAGTGATGGTTTAAACCTTAATTACTGCCTCGTTGGTCTAGGGTCCTGGGTTCGATTCCTAGGTCTGGCAAAGTGTTGTTGGGATTTTCTATGTGTTATTTCGAATGAAGAGCAAGGATTCTGGATTTATACACGGTTGATGGCAAAAGGGTCGTCCGCTATTACAAGGGACTTAAACATAACGAAATATGGGTGTGTACTATTAAAGGTAAACCCCTGCAAAAACAAGGCGTGATGTTGTTGTTGTTATTATTATTATTATTTATTTGTTAAGCAGACAACTAGGTCCAATATAATTTTAATACAACAAAAATACTTACAATTGTAGATGTTAGCAACAATTTAAAATATTCGCTATGTTCGTAATTAAATGCTAATACCGGCAGGGTGCTTTTAATATGATACCTCATTATTGGGCTTTCATCAGACCCATCAGCAAGACCTTTCACCTTTTACCCTTTTTGCTGTGTTCATCTTAATTAAGCTTACTGCAATTAGGTACAAACATCATATTTCCCTCATTACGAAAAAATCAACTAATACCTGACTGTTTTATTAAGGTCAAGATAGAGTGATGAGTCTGTTATTTGTAATAGTAACAATTAATTAAAACAGTCGTAGAAGCCAAGAGCTATTGTTTTAAAAATTAATCGAGTCCATGAGAACTGGTCGCGACTGCAGTGTTATATTTTGAAGGTCAGTGGTGTTCTTATTATAACACTCACCGTTATAACTAAATGTGTTAGTAGCATGCGAATTTCTTAACTACTGTACTGTAAATCTGTTAACAGGTTGTCTATAAAGAATGGAATCGGAGAAAAGCTACCCGTTTTTTTCATAATCAGCCTATAATTTTCCCATTGCTGGGACACAGGCCTCGTCTCAGTGTGGGAATGGGCCGTAATCCACCACGCGGGCCCAGTGCGGGTTGGTTAATGTCACATGTCTTCGATTTTTTGGTTCTAGGACATGCCGGTTTCCTGACGATGTTTTCATTCACTGTTTTTTCACCCGTTTCTTAAACGTTAATAAACCAAATTATTTATTATGTATCTAAGATTTTGCATGCCATTTGGTACCTCGGAAGTCTACGATATACACAGGTTAACCTCAATACCTAATAGATATCTACATTCATAGGGATTTCATAAAACAATGCTTTTACCTATATATCACAATCATTGTAATATAAGTAGCATTGAATCTTACCCTAACTCTGTAAGGCCATGCATCATTCCTTAACCGTGATAGCCAAATGCTCTCGTTTCTGTTGACTGGCCAAGCGAAACCGCGGCCGAATCTAGTCTACAGCAGACCGTTCAACTCATTTTGACCTTACTATCGTGACAAGTAAGAAACAAAATTAACATACATTTCTATGGCAACGGAGCACCCAACACTATTACAAGTAATGGTTCGACACTATTTTAGGAAATCTTGAGGTATAAGGTCCCATTTTAGCTCGACTAACGATGTTTATACGGCACAAATTTATAATACCCACGTCTTGAATAAATTAAAAAAGTGGATTTACAGTTTTAGACTATTGATTTTATGTTTATGTGAGCTAGAATGCTGTAGGATATAGGATAACCGCATACAATCAAGGTCACACTAAACAAGTACCTACTATGTCTGCAAAATAACTTAGCAACTCATTATTTTAAATTGTATTTTGTAAATCGTAGCGAATCCAACTTTTGAGACATGACGTTTTGTTTAAAAAAGCTTGAAAGACACCACTGAACTGCCAGAATAAATAAAATGGCGTCACCTGCAAGGATGAACATTTTTGAATTAAACTGGCACCTCTAACCTCTAAACTTCTTGCTAGGCTGCATGTTTTATGAGAAATGCTTGCAATAAAAGGCAAATAATAATAGTTACGTGATATTAAGCTCTACCTGAAACTTTAATAGTTTGCATGAAATAAATAAAATCTAGACAAAATTGAAGTGAGCATCCACTTCAAATTGGTCTAGATTTTATTTATTTTTGATTGAATTAGACATACAAATAATAAATCGCTGCAACGCTGCCATCAGGAAAAGTATAAAAATAATAAATTATATTTTTATGTTTTAATCCATAATAATCAATTTGTTATTTTTATGACATAGATATACATTCTGTGATTACTTTTAATAACAGGCTGTTTTATACTTATAATTTTTTTTGAAAAAATCGTATAGGTACTTTTACAATGTTAGTAAATATTTGAGCGCCATTTGTATCTGTCATAATTAATTTATCTATCTTTACCCCATTTTAAATTATTTTTACATATTGTGGTATGCTAATTTTATTATAAATTAAAAAAAAAAAACATTTTAAAAGAGTTACGGTGGATTTTCTTGCCCATTCTTCTCCATACGAAAGTACCCTTTGTAAGGGACGACTAGAATCAATTGTATTTTTGTGTAAATTTTGACGTTCAAATGTGCCTATGATGTGCTTATTTGAAATAAATGCTTTGACTTTGACTTTGAAATGTCGCAGTTCGAAGTAAAATTTTGAATATAATATAAGACTGGCTATAAAAGAGTCAACTCAACGAGACTTAGCTGCTTCAATGCTTTGCAACCATATTGTTCGTTAGCGAAACAGACCGCCGATGTGGGAAATAGAATATTGTATTCATATAGGATTACTGCTGGCAACAGTGTCAAGGTGTAACGTGATGGCATCAGGTAAGGTCTGGTCATAAACCCGTCGGTTCAGTTAAGTCGGAGGCGGTAGTTGCTAGGTCGACGTAGAAGTTCACTGTTCAGCACAGCCAGAAACGTCGTGACGTCACAGACCTTGAGAGTACATTCACTTATTTAAATCCTTCCGAAGCCAGGCATACCCGGACGTACATACATATATAATAGTTGTATTATAATAATGGTGATAGTGATCAATCGTGACGTGACTGTAGTTCGTGCTGTGAAATGTATGTGAATGTAATTTTTGGTTCACGATTTGACATTAGAACGGTTTGCTGTTGTTATCTTTCCATCGAATAATTATATGTATGCTACTAGTAGTACCTACATGTGCTAGTTGCATATATATAATTATTACCTGAGTGGTTAAAACCGCTGCAACCATTCGCGAGGTCTTAGGTTCGTTCGTTGGTCGCTGAGGGTGCAATAGGGTAATCTCCTATTTAAAAGTTTCCAATTTAAAATATATAATTTTCTTAAAACCCTTGAAAGCTTTCACCCAATTCTTTAATCAGGTATTACAAATGACAAGGTAAGTAATGAATACTACGACATATAAAATACCATTGAATGTCATTGAAGCCTTCATGCAAGAGACATGCTCACATTATCATTCACACACGGTTCCTTTGTTATTGTTTGGTTAGGCGCTAGTCAAACTACTGATGCCCTCATCGCTTATTACCTTGGCAGCTCCGCTTGTTTACATTTTTCGATAACATTCGTATTGGAAATGTTTTAGATGCAAATTAATCATAAATTGTATTAATTTCCATGTTTTCTTAATAAGGCTGAATCTACGTCTGGCTGCTGTAACTATGCGGGTGCAAGAAGTAAACAACTGGTTGTTTACTTCATATATAAAAACACCTGCAGCCATGTAAGCTGCTAATTATTACGTTTAGTAAGTACATAGTTAGCATATTATAATTCAAGCCTTGTTGTCTCCATAAAGTCAATCTTGCCAAACAACCATAGCTAATAAAGTCAATTTATGTATGGGCACGGACCCAATTAGTTTCTGATACACTACGGACGTTGACGCGCCTCTTAAATCAGACAATCTTTGAGGTTCAATCAATTTGATCGTCTCTTTTTGAAATAACGACAGCGTCTGATCATCGTTTGTGGATACGATTTCACTTTATATTGTCAAACAAGTTTAGTAAACTTTTTGCCAACAGTGTCGGTTTAGAAAGGGCCGCTGTACACGAGCGGCAGGCATTAGAAAGTGGCCGAGGATCTCACCTGCTCCGCATGAGTTCTTCCAGAAATCGCAAAACTTGCTGCACGCACACATCTCGATGTACGTCACTTCGCACTAGTGCCAATGTATTTTTAAACTTCACTTGTACAGTTTCGCAATCCTTCAGCCGGTGCGCATTCACACGATCGCGTTAATGTGGACAGCTGAGAAAAACTTTATTCACGTTATAGTAAACAGCGGCGGCGTAAACATGTCAGCTAGCGGCTCAGATGCTCGCTTGTGTACCGTTGGAGCGTAGAAAGCGAGCGCGCGTGGTCGGGGCCGCGGCGGCTGTCGGCATCGTCCGAGCGAGCGGGGGCAGAGCGCGACGTGCGACCGGTGCGGGCGCCCTCGTGCAACTGCCGACTGCCGAGTACAGGCGCCCGCAGCCCCCAGCCTCGCCGGCAACCGCTACTTCAGTCGGATATAATAAAACCGAGGAAATGCACAGATTTCGCGAGCAACGATTTGATTATTAGCGCTGATTGACGGAATCGACTCGACGAAACCGAAGGCGCTGAAAACCGCGGAACAGCATACGTCCACAGATAATTTACATAAGCGATTTCCGTGTTGAAGGTATTTACTAATTCGTCGTATAAATTGTGTTTTTTATCAGTTTACCCACGCTCCACCGCAGTTTCGTTAGCTCATCACAAGAAGTCAAGAGTTGGGTTGGTGTTGTGTTGTTGTTGTCATTTTTAGCGAGTTTTATTTTGGGTGTCAGAATATTAGATATAGTGAATGTAAACAAGTAATAACATAAATTACGAGACAATAAAATCTTGTCTGAATATTGTCGTACAAAAGAGTTCAACGCTCTGCGAATGTCTACGGTCGTACGTGAGTCCGGAAGCGTGAGCACAATGCCTAATATAGGCACCGGTACATTATTGTATATTGAGCTTTTATTGACATTCTTTACATTTATTTACCTTCGATATTTAAGTATGAAAATTCTTATTAAAAATGTCGTACAAAAAATGGCGAACTGAAAATGTTGTGCGGTACTGTCGTCGCGTAACTACGATAAGTAAAATAGGTAAGATGTTACTGTGACGAAACTATCAAGCAGAACTAATGCCGTCTGGCGAGCGCACGTTGAGTCGATTCCGGTCAGACAATCTCTACTAACTCCGCAAAAACATAATTTCTACTACGACAGCCCGGTTTTGCTTAACTCTAGATCCACTTTTCATCGACACAAGGATCCGTACATCGAGGTCTGTACCCGTTTTTTGTATCTTGGTCTAGAAATGATCGTGCTGCGCACTTCTGCTGCACGTTGACGTTCAATTCCTTAAAAAAAGGAAGAAATGCTGTCATAATAAGCAGTTATAATCAAGTTTCATTTCTTACTTCAACATTTTAAATTTACTATTATAGTTACACTTTCGGTTAAACCCGATCTGATGTGAGTAATCTGTAACATAGGTAATAATAATATTATTAAACTGTTCTTGAATAGTTTAAAAAACATGCGTGCATTGTCTTATTCTATTACGAATAGATACACGTGTCATTTATGGCGAATTTTTGCACGCTTTATTTCCTTGGGCGTCGTAGCTGTAACGTGTAGCAGGCCCGTAGCGTAACACGCGCAACCGACTCGTAGCGTACAATTCGTAGCCAACCCGTAGCGTACTACGCGTAGCGGTCCGTAGCGTCTAACGCGTAGCCGACCATAGCATGTAACGCGTAGTCGACCATGACGTGTAACGCGTACTCGACCCGTTGCGAACTACGCATAGCCGGGGTTGGCTTGTTGGTAGTGTTCTACGCAAAGCTGACCGTGGCGTGTAACGGCAGCCGACCTGTAGCGTAAATACTACAATAACAAACACAACATTTGATATGCACCAATACACAGACCTGGTCCAATTATCTGTAGCCTGAGCTTAGAAATCCCTCGTTTGGAATGATACCCGCAACCCGTTACGCAGAACCACTCAACACCTTTTTTGGAGGGTGCTGGAGCATTTGCGCAGTTCGTCAGTCCCACCCTGCCAGAGAAACAGTCATCAGTGCCATATTATCGTTTATGAACGATGGACCGACCAGGTTGCATCCACTTGTGCTTGTTTACCAACACTGCGACTAGGGCTTCTATTCGAATATTCGAATAATAAATGATTTCGAATATTCGAATCCTAAAATTACGATATACGAATATTCGACCAATTTCTTTAACTGGACTGCGAACCCTGATATGCACAAAAGCGTGATGTCTGCTATGTGTGGTCCCCAAGTGCCTTCGTATCATCAACTATGTTTGGCACATGGTATCCAATGTGAGTGTTGGATGTATAAAATATATATATAATAGGAAACGAAATTATCTAGAAGAAAAATGAGAGGAGCCTGCAGGAAACACAGAAGAGACAGGATAGGATGATGACTTGAATTGAGCTTTTGAGAGAGATCGAGAGGTTTTACGGACAGTTATACACGTGAAAAAGTAACCCCTTTATGAATCTGGCAAACGACCCAAGAGCAAGATTAACCCGACACTATACCGAAGATATCCCGGACGTCAGCTTGTTCGAGATTAAGATGGCTCCGGAGCAGCTTAAAAACAACAAGGCACCGGGTGATGACGGAATTACGGCCAAACTCCTGAGGGCCGGCGGAAAACCCTTTCTTAAGCCCTTCAGAATCTGTACGATTCCGCTCTACTCGAGGGCAAACGCCTCAGGCATGGAACAGCGGTGTGATGGTACTTTTCTTTAAGAAGGGTGACAATAAATACCCTTCTTAAGAATTATACGCCCATCTCACTTCTGAGCCATGTCTACAAGCTGCTTTCAAGAGACCTCACGAACCGTCTCGCACGCAGGTTTGACGACTTCAGATTCCGTGAAGGCTTTAGCGCCGTATACCACATACGCAAACGTTGCGGCATGTTATACAAAAGACCGATGATTATAACCTGCCTCTCTGCTTAGCGTTTGTGGATTACGAAAAGCCTTCGATACGATCGAGACATGGGCTCTATTGCAGTCTCTTTAACGGAGCCAGATCGACTATCGGTACATCGATGTGCTGAAGTGTCTGTACGAAAACGCCACTATGTTACTACTCTCTGATAATTTGTTTGATTAGGTTTATAATCCTTGATTTTCGATGTTGTGACCAAAAATTACATTAGAATAGTGCTATGTTACATTGAAGATTTTATGAGATTTTTTTAATTAGCCTACATTATCCCAATGCTGAGCAAAGGGCTCATAACTTGGTATTTAATTGTTTATTTTATTAGAAATATACTAACAATATTTGTATTGTGGTTGCTTGTCTGTGTAACAGTCGCTTTTGCATGTAAAGGCCTTTAAGTTCGTGTAGTAGATTTATAAAGCAGTAAAATTTTGATTTAGTCCATAATATTAATCAGACTCCTACCTAATCTCAAACATTGGCAAATAAAATAAAGACATGCTCATTAAAACAACTTTTTTTTAAGTATTCGATTATTCTATACAGATAAAGAAAATTGGAGTGTCTGTTTGTAATATTAAAATAACCGCTTTTTACTAAATGATATGGACGGTACATATACCAAAATAACATTTTTTACAATTTTTGTCTGTCTGTCTGTTTGTTCCGGCTAATCTCTGAAACAGCTGGACCGATTTTGACGGGGCTTTCACTAGCAGATAGCTGATGTAATAAGGAGTAACTTAAGCTACTTTTAGTTTAGAAATTTTATTAACTTTTATTAATATTCACCGTGACATTTTAGTCGTCTCACAAAGGTGGTCCACTCAATGTATCCGACATAAAATACCTACAGGCGCGATTAAAAAAATGTTACCAATAATAACTTGTTATACTATTTACTAATAAAAACCTGTTAATAATGTTTACATATCAAACGGTAGAAGATTTCTACCTACCTACCTTAATACCATTACATTAATTTCATAATTCATTCCATCTCCATAACAGGGTTGTTCAAAACTACATCATTCGTCATAGTGAATTATATGTTTTTATTACTATTATTCAAATGTCCACATTTTTTTTTTAATTTTTAATAAATGTTTAGTAGTCATTGGATACATGAAGTGGGCTGCCGTTGTAAAATGACTAAAATGTCACGGTGTAAGGTGTATATAATATAAATAAATAATTAAAAAATAACTACTCCGTGCGGACGAAGTCGCGGGCACACCTAGTTCGAATTTAAAAAAATCCGTATATTTGCAAGCCCAAATTGCGATACATTCAGCGCGGGTGACTGCACCATGCATAGGATGAAAACAGACGATACATATCTACAAAATTTTTCTTAATCAACATTTCGTAGAAAATGTTTTTCATCGATACTGAATCATAGTACTGTAAA
The DNA here is from genome assembly GCA_949091785.1 of Polymixis lichenea. NCBI lineage: Eukaryota > Metazoa > Arthropoda > Insecta > Lepidoptera > Noctuidae > Polymixis > Polymixis lichenea. The sequence goes on along the minus strand of OX420945.1, from coordinate 10,563,219 downwards.
CTTTCGTGCATGACTGTCTTATTGTTCTAGTGCGTCATTGTTATTCTTATAATGAGTAAGCCTACATAAACATATTAAAAAAATGTTTATTTGTGCATATATTTAATTATGTATATAGCATATTTATTGTTTAAATATATTTTTTTGAGGTATAATATGAGTATATTTAGTTATATTTGAATAATAATTAAATACACCACTTATTTGATAGCACCTACCATTGTTTGTCTCTGCATCGCCCAAAGGTCGACTGGTAGAAAATGCTTATGGCATTAAGTCCGCCTCTGTACATTTCTGTGCGTAAAGTATTAAATAAATAAATAAATAAAAAAGTTTGTGATCACTTTGAAAAATCGAAATCTTTTTTGTTACGGTAGATTATATTATGATTTCTTCTTCTTTTCAGATTATTCATTTAAAAATATAGATTTAGAATATAAAATATTGTTTTACACAGTTCAATCGTTTTTCCATATAAAAAGGCTTTCAGTCCTAGCTTACGCCCATTCAGAAACCTGATTTAGTCAATTTTAACGGATTTAAAATACTTTTTCGAGGAAAGTTGTTATTGAAAAAATGCCAAGAGGATTATCAGAAGTTTTACGAGCAAGAATAGTAACTTTGAGGCAAGAAGGATACACCACGAGAGAAATAGCACGCAGAGTTGCTATACCCCAATCTTGTGTCGTGACTACGTTGCAGAGGTACCACGGGGTGGGTAATTTTGCTGACCGACCCCGCAGTGGTCGCTCAACTGTTTTAACTGCTGCCCAAAAGCGCTATATTTAATTGCTGCCAGCCCGTGACCCAGCAATCAACGCTACTAAAATAAAAGCAGAAGTTCGGGTCCCCTCTGGGCTTGCTAGTTAGCTTTCAGACCATTTAGAATTGCTTGCAATAGGCTGGATTACGAGCACGGAGGTCTTGGCGAGCTCCTCTGAATTCCCGGCAACGACAACGACGGAGATTGCAGTGGGCTAGGCTTCGGCAAAATGAAGAAGAAAGCATTTGGCAAAACTGTCTCTTCGTTAACAAATCGCGAATCAGTACTCATCCAGATAACCGACGTGTCCGTGTCTGGAGAAGACCCAGAAGACCGTGAAAGGCAAAGAACTGCCACTGGAACACTTCAGCAAGGCGAGAAATCGATGTCCTTATGGGGTGGTATTATGATTGGAGCTAGAACGGCTTTGATCCCGTATCGAGGCTTCATGACAGCAGACATGTATAGAGCAGTTGCTATTGATGTAATCGTCAGACCATTCTGAGTAAACCATGGGCACCAATTTGTACTGGTCGATGATAATGCGCCCGCCCATCGAGCTCAACGAGTCAATGCTGCTCTCCGAGAATACGACATCACAAGGTTAGACTGGCCTACATTATATTAAATATAATCTTTTATTAATAAATTGTTGTTTAAGTTTGGTTAAACGGTCTTTTTTTTTTTTGCTATAAAATTTCTGTTACAATTACATTATGATTAATTACTCAATTTATTTTTATAAAAAATAAAAAAATTGCTTTATTTTTTAATTTCAAACAGGGTATTTCTATTTAAAGAAAACACACAACAAAGATTTTTTCTTGATAAAGTTCAATTTAAAAAATTATATCAGCTTATGCTAGCGATCACCAAATTTTTTTGATGTGCGTGTACAGATATCTACTTACCTTCCTTGATTACAAACCGAATGTATTATGGTGTTTAAAAAAAGCGGCCAAGTGCGAGTCGGACTCCACATGAAGGGTTCCGTACCACATATTAACAAAACATTTTTTTGGTAATTTTTTTGTAAAATATTGGTAGTCAGCTTAATCAGGTAAGACTGGAAGCCAATTTGAATACAGTTGGGAAAAGCCTAGGCAGATCAAGACTTAAGTAAAAAACACGTTTCTACGACCCCTGTTTTTAACTTCATTTTATTATTATTACAAGCTTTTATTTGGATTGAGATTGGATCGAGTTAAGTGGAAAAAGGACAGGGAGGCCTTTGGCCCGCAGTGGGACAATAAAGTCTGATTATTATTATTTATTTAGATTCACCTGTCCCGGTGTCAATCTATAATCAAATCTTGCAAGTAAAATTTGACCCGATTCTCGGTTTCCGATCGAGCTGAAATTTTGCATGCATAATGTGTATTCTCATGTTTATTATTTGTTCTTATAATAGTTATTTCGAGTGTCTACCTTTTGCGGTCCTTTTGCGGCTTGTAATGGACGGATAGACAGCAAAGCCTTAGTAATAGGGCTTCGCTGTCTGTCCGTTGAACCAAAAATTAGGTGCATCGAACTCTCGTAGGTTCAACTAATCCTTTATATCCTAAGACAAATATTATATTTCCAAAATTAAATGTATTCCAAGCGAACTAGCAAGCGTACTACGGAAGAATCAAAGGCCACTAATTTGTATTTAATAGCATAACATAAAGCCTAAATCAAAAGACTTCCGTATTTTTTTATGTTTAATAACTGACTTTAACATAATGGACATATTAATATTTCGTGAATTAATAACCAAAAAAAGATAAACAGGGGTTTACTGTATGAGTTCGCATTATGTTAGTAATTTAGTCGAGATGTAATTTGGAAATGGTGTGACCTATGTTTAATGGTGGATGCGCCAAGGCAGCCCAAGAAAAAAGATTTTTGCTATTTAGAGGTCAGTGTCAGGGTCGCAAATAGCTTCCACTTTCCAACTGATCGACTTTTTGACAATTTAAAAGTGCCTGTAAATGGTTTTATAACACATTTGCTCGTAAAGGGTCTCTTATTACACCAATTTCAATATCGTAATGTATGTCATTACGCACTTGTGCGTTATTGTAATGTAAAACGCACGGTTTATCAAGATGCTCCGTCTAACACGAACGGTACTTTTTTAAATCTTAGCAAAGAGTTTTTATGTCAGAAAACTTTTTCTAAAAAAAACAACCGACTTCCGAAAAAACACTATAAAGTGAAAAATAACTTTAATTTCGGAAGGCGGTGACTTTGGATAATGTATTTGAATTTTTTGTCACCGCCTTCCGAAATTAAAGTTATTTTTCACTTTATAGTGTTTTTTCGGAATTCGGTTGTTTTTTTTTGGAAAAAGTTTTTATTTTTCAGTTTTTAGTTATAGTACCTACCCCACTAATTCGAAATTTCATCATCCTTGGGGTCAAAACAATGCATATTTATGTGATAGCAGCAATCGCGGTTGATTTGCTGTTATTTTTTGAAGAGTTCCGTTGTCTGTCGCCGAAACGCATCATCAGATCTATATGAAATTGAAATGAGACCACACGGGAAGCATCAACTTTTAAATAAAAGAAGAATGATCAAAATAGGTTCACCCAGTCGAAAGTTATGACATAAAATAAAAAAACATACGGTCGAATTGAGAACCTCCTCCTTCTTTTGAAGTCGGTTAAAAATCGGTCAATATTTTATGAATAAAATTAACTTTGAGAGATAAAATATAAAAAAATAAACATTTAATTAATAATTCTTTAATTTAATTAGTTTTGACAATAATCTGTAACAAAAACAAAAAAATATTAATTTACTTTATTAGTTATACTGGCTGTTATTGTGCCTTTGCCTTAAAAAAAAGCGCTGATGCGCGCGCATCGCTAATTTGTGAACAAGTAATAATCAATTTTACAAACTGTTCAATTTTTTCTAACTGCTTTGACAAGTGATTAAAGATTTACTCGTTTAAGTTTAAGAAAGTCCGACTTTTATTTATTTTCTCGCAAATATGTTATAAAACGTCGTATGACATACGTGCGCTTTGAAAATTACAGCCTCTGCTTTCTTGTAGCCCTCGCCTACGGCTTGGGCTAGCAATATTGCCTTGGCTGTAATTTTCAACTTACTGCACTTATATCATAATGTACTATAATTGAAATAAATGCTTTGAGTTTGAGTTTATGTCGATTAAAATATGTTTCGTGACCATAACAAATATGACTTTACAGAATTATAATCAAAACAACCCTATACAGGGTGTAACAGAAACCCTATTGCTATCCTTAAGCACTAAAGATAAGAAGCTGGTATAGAATCACTATACACAGTTTCAGCCCAAAATACAATACTCTAAAAATTTGTACGAAATTTTCGGTTTCATGTGTTTCTTAAATTCAAATCATAACAAACGTGTCACCGCACTACGTAGGTCAATAACTTTTCCCGTTACTTGCCAATATCACGATAAAACTCTTCCGAGTGATGTGTTTATTTGAATTTGAAAAGTTCGGTTTCTGGTTTTAATGTACTAAAAAATCTCATAACTTCCGAACATATAGAGATAGGATTAAAAACCCTTCCAATATCGTTTGATATCATCCAAAGAAGCCGTGCCCTTGGTATATATATACCCTTTCCATTACACTTTGTATAAGTTCAATTAATCCCATTAAAGGACTGTTTCATGAAATAGTCATTTAATTGAATTAAATGAAGCTAAAGGGTTGTATCGATGATTATAATTATTTAAATTAGTACGCGTTACGGTGGCGAATCATATATTTATCAAGACGCAACCTGACACTGACCTGCTAATGACAAAAAAACGTAAGAAAATTTAAATTTTGCAGGCTACCCTGGCACATCCTCCTTAAGTTAAAATCCCAATGAATCTTAACGCAATCAGTACACACAGTACAGTGTTCAAGAGCTGTCAGTGTCAATATTCCATATCTGACAATGACAACTCTTGAACGTGGTTTAGATGTACTGATCTCGTTCAGTTTCATTGGTGAAATTCGCCTTTAGTCGAATTAAGGTAACTAGCAATTAACCGTAGTTCGGTGGTAGGGTGTTTCCATTGCGAAGATCGCCCTGAGGACATGGTGGAGCAGACGGTGGAGGTCTGTCCGGCCATGGTACGGAGCAACAGTGCATGGATAGCTGTCGCTTTTCAGCGAAGCAGTGATGCTTGCAAAGAGAGAGGCGGCGCACGTGAGGGAGAGGCAGTACATGCGCCCTCACGGCGGTAGCCTTCGCAGGAGACGTCCTGGGCGTCGGGAACCCCAGGCTGATTCCCGGCCACCGTAGCCGCGGCCTTGCGGACGGTGAGTAATGGGTAGCTCGCTGTCCGGTAAGGACCAAGCCCGGGTCGACGGCGCGTTGTGTTCCCCGCTAGCCTCAAAGAGATGTCATCGCTATGAGCAAGTTTCATATAGGTAGATACGATGTGTTAGTTTTAGTTTTCCGTTAGATTTTTACATCAAAGTCGTTCATAGAATAAAATCTTTCTTGAAAACTCTTCCACGGACGAGTACAGATTATGATAAAGTACTAAATATTCACGTGTCAGTAGTTGCACGGCTTCGCGGGTATTAAGTGTCTTCACTATGCTAAACGATTTTCCTCTAAATTAACTTAGGCGATCATAGGCTGACATGCACGTTTCTTGGCGAAAGACTTTTGTTGGTCTTCATTGGACGATACAAGTCAATAACGACGAGATATATTATTGATAAAAAACAGGTTTTTCAACTATAACTAAAAGGGAGTACTTCAAACAGTATTCTCAAAGTAGTTGGATAGAAAACACCGACCAAATCTAGATTTTAAAATATGATTGACCTGTAATAATTTATACAGACTTAGTTCTGTCTGTACAATCAAATCATTTGACATGAAACTTGACCACAGATTAAATAAAAAGTCAGTAAGTTCTGAATTCAGCTGCATGATTACTTACAAATGCATGCACTGTCAATCCTCGTCATACCATTTCAGACAATCTATAAGATCCTCACATGATCTGACCAAGATTATGTTACTTTAAAATAAACTGTAACCACTGAATTTGTTTCGGCCATTATTTTCAGAGTAGTTGGATAAGAATCGCCAACCTCATCTAGTTATAAAAATATGCTGGGCATGTAAAAGGATTAGTACCGAAGCCTACCTACTCACAGAAATAAATCATTTATCATTTACTGTGTTATGAAAAATGAAACCTGAAGAGGCCAGTAATTAATGACTAGAAAAGAAATCCTACATGAAAATCGTGTGAACTGCCCATTTGTCACTGCTAAACAACATATTTGACTAATCCGATGGTCTACCACCAAATCACTAGAGAGTTTTCTTTAATTATCATGTTTTAATTAACAGATATTTACTAACCAGAAGTATAGCGTGCGTCCTAAACGATATTAACAAGGTATATAGAATATGCAAAACGTAGTCAGTACGTATGCGTAATAAACCGATCACGAAGGCCACTCAGTCTCTTATAGAAATCGGGAAGTGTTTTATGATGACGTAGTGGTTTACGACTGGCTCGCAACAGACGGCTTTAAAACTATTAATAAGGCTGATAAATATAGCTAATGAATGAATTAGTTTACATCCTTAACCACACATATCCTTAGTACGTAATTGTATGTGATAGTGTAAATATTTTCCTGCTGTTTTCTTTTATAGCATAATCAGCCTATAATGTTCGCACTGCTGGGACACAGGCCTCCTCTCTGTGAGAGGGAGCGGGCCATAATCCACCACGCAAGCCCAGTGCGGATTGGCCGATGTCATGTCTTCGAATTTTTGGTTCTAGGAAATGCCGGCTTCCTCGCGAGGTTCCTTCACCATTTTGAAAGCATTGGTGATGGAATTTACACATAGTAAGTGTCTGCTTGTGTTTGAACCCATGGACTACAACTCATAAGTCGCTTCAGTTACCATTGGGTTACTACTGCTCTTTTCCTTCATGCCTTGGCTGAATCTTATGGAAATTGTCATAAGATCGCCAAGTTGGTGAATCATAACTAAAAATATACCAGTTAGAAAACTTCAAAAAAGTATAGAGCAGGTTTTTCTCTTGCAAAACTACATAAGTATTACAGATCAGGCATTATCTTTGAATAAGTTATTTTATTAATTACTAGCTTCCGCCAGCGGCTTCGCCCGCGTGGAGATCGAAAACTATCCCACGGGAACGTAGTACCGGGATAAAAATTCTTTGTGTTATTCCAGGTTACACCCTACCTGTGTACCAAATTTCATTCAAATCCGTTCAGCCGTTTTTGCGTGAAAGAGTAACAAACATTCATCCATCCATCCATCCATCCATACTCACAAACATTCACATTTATAAAATTAGTAGGAGAATTTCTTCAAAATGGATCAAAATCGTAAAAAAATTAGCAGAGTACTATCTATCAAGTTTGAGTTTATAAGATTTTTCATGCTCGGAAAACAGGGAAAACATACAGAAGAACCGGATAAAATCCCTATGGATCTTTTTTAGTAAAATAATCGACTACGTTTAATTCAATCGAATTCTAATAAGGTATTCATGAACCTAGAACGCATTAGCATAGATAGGTGCAATATTGAATCTTCGCAGACTAGATCGTATGTTTTATTCACGTAAGTTATATGTATATCGGTCGAATGCCGTGAATAAAACCAGTTATGACTGTTATAAGTATAAAACTGTGTCTGCTATTGGAACAACACACCGTCCTACGCATTTATCTTAGCAGCAATCCAACATGCTTAACTAAAATAAAAAATGTCATTCGCCCTTCCAAGGTCACCGTAATTTATTAAAGTAACACTTTGCTCATAATTTGTAGGGTCTGTCATAATTGGAAGCCGTTGTTAAAAGGATTACTTCAATAAAGGTTGAAGTTAAAAATTATCGAACGAAAAAAAGGTTTTTCATTTTAAATGCAAGATACATTGAAATTCGTATCTTTATTTGGGTTCCAAGATCCTAAAAAGTCAAGGTACAATTAACGTAGGGCAAAAAAGTAGGTTTTTCTAATAAGAATAGGAAACGATTAAGAATTTTGAATATGAATCGTTATTAGCATTAATAAAGTATGTTAAAGAAGAAATTTCAAGAGCTCCGCGAGCACCTTGATCCGACTTGACGATAACCTCTCGTCACAGAGGTTCATTGTCGTCATGTTAAGTCATGTTTAATGTTGTGTACGACAATCGTACTCATATCTAGAAAGCCGGAGACAACTCCGGCTACAGAGATAAGCCCACTATATCGTGGAATGTGGGAAGAGACAATGCTTAATAGTTGACTTCAATCGATAGTTATTCTGAATTCTGTAGGTCATTAAATTTTATTGATTGTGTAGTCTCACATTTAATTTCTTAGGTTTTAAAGCTGTCCGTGTTAAATTCATAATATACAGGTCTAGCCTGTAGTTATAGTAGATATAAAATAGGTGAATGCATTAGAAAAACATTAAGTTTTACATTAATTATGGTCGTGGAATTTCGACCACTGGGCGAACACTAGTGAAACCTAAGACATGAGTTGTTATTTGTCGTTGCTGTCTTTTTGAAGTGAAAACTTCTTTAGGGGGGCGTTGGGCATTTTTTGAGATGGGAAAAATCAATAGAACTCGCGACGCCGTTACCGACACCTCTGTTTATGTTAGTTTTATAACTTAGTTTTAATTGAGAAAATTGTAATATAATTTTTGTAGTAGTAGTTTATAATCACTACATAGTATAAAACAAAGTCGCTTTCTCTGTCCCTATATCCCTATGTATGCTTAAATCTTTAAAACTACGCAACGGATTTTGATGCGGGTTTTTTAATAGATAGTGATTCAAGAGGAAGGTTTATACACCGACCTCCACGCGGGCAAAGCCGCTGGCAAAAGCTAGTAATTAATAAAAAAACACTTAATTTAAAAGTATTTCCTGCACAATAAAATATTTACTGACATTTCAAAAATACCCACGTAATTGTTCAAGTTTTCACTTCTGTCGGCACTCCCGGAGTGCCACTGTTTTTTTATTTGATTAACATAAATATTTACATGTTTAATGGTAAAATGTGTAGGGGCCATTATAGTTTTAAGATCGTACGTTGTAAACCTATATCTGGCAAATACCTAAATTAATTTGAATTTGAAAAGGCTTAAACGTAACGGCCCGGCCCAAGAATTAAACGTAGGGCGTCTAATCCTTAACCTAAATCCGTTCGAAAACTACTAACTAAAGACGATTGTGTTGGATGAGGAATAGAAATACATTATTTCGTTTAGTTAAATTACTTTTATAGATTATTTAACTTTGAATCAGTCTTCAAAAAAGCGGAACAGTGAACCCGTAGCAAGCAAGGGACTGTAGAGAGTGCAGTTGTTCTTAGCGTTAAATTAAGCTTTCTACCTCGACTTTGTATAAAGCCTCGTTTTCATTAACGCGAGAACAAGAACAACCCATACGCATGTCCAATCGTCGACTAAAGATGCTGAGTATTTTGGAATTTTAATCTATACACCTTCTATATACATACATACAAACATACCGACATACTAAATACATACAATAAATAAAATTGAAGGGATAATTTGTAATATCAAAATTACAGCTTTTTACTAAATGCATACGAAAGTACACATATACGGTAGGTAGTTGAAACGAAATACCATTTTTATTTTTTTTGTTTGTATGTCTGTCTGTTTGTTCCGGCTAATCTTGGAAGTAGCTGGACCGATTCTGATAGGACTTTCACTGGCAGATAGCCGATTTTATAAGGAGTAACATAGGTAGGGTCAAGAGGGGGACAGTGTAACAAAAAAGTCACTTTTATTTTTAGAAAAAAAAAGGTTATTATTTCGTATTCTCATTTATTACCATAGAATCAGCAGTATTTAACCTTTATTTATATTAGGCTTGAAATGATATCAAAATTATACTGAGAAACTACTTTTGTTTTTAGTTGTTTGAGATCACCGATTTGTTATAGTGTGCCCCGGGGGTGGGGTACAGTATAATAAAATGGGGTACTCATAAACTGTAGAATATACATACATCAAAAGAAATAAAACAAGAGGCAAATAAAGACCAAATCCGATGGTAAAGGAAAATAAAGGACATTATCACCTTCACCACTTCTGCGGAGATAATTGACGTCTTATTCATCTTCCTCATCTTTTGCCAATAATTTTCCAATATAATAATGCTATTCTGTTTTCCCGAAAATTTTATAACGACCAAATATCTTTTTTATGACGCCTCGTCTCGTTCTGATACCGAACCATTTTCTATGAAACACATCTAAAAAAAAAATATTATTGTACCCAGTATAACAGGTTATGGTGGACCATAACCTGTTATACTGGGTACAGTGTAACAGGTTATTGTGGGTTTTTTTAGATGCGTAGCGAACAGTAGCGTTTGGGGTACCACAAGCTATTGTTTAAAACAAAAAATCGTTAAAAGTTTAGGTTATAAATTACAATAAAATTTCTTTACTATTTACACACCAACTAATTGAAGATTAAAGGAAACATATATTGACTCACCAGAAATTAATAGTTTTCCAACAAAAACAAAAATTTACTAGGCAAATTCTTCACAATTTTTTGTCAAAAACATACCTAAATTCGCGACTTATTCCGTCCACCCAGCAATTTGACTTCTGATGACAGCTGTTTAAGATGGCGGCGAATAAGACAGACAAACACGTAAAGAGATGCTATAGGAAAATTTGAAAAGGACAGAGATAATCTTGATGTTATACTGTGCCCCCTGTTACACTGTCCCTCACTTGACCCTACTTTTTTTCACGCTGGCGCGTTAATTTCCAACATCCACACGGGCGCAGCCGCGTGCAGCAGCTAGTCGTTCATATTGTAGAACTCTCATTATGGAAAAATATAATCATCATGGTTTGTTACAAACAAGTTATAATAGGGAAGTTTTGTTTCATAAAGCATAAAGCCCTCTCTTCTGAACTGTTCGCGGCTCGTAGCCCTTCGATTCAGGGTGCCTACTCTCTAATTCCGTCAATGAAGAGACGCCCCCTCCGAAATTAGTTCGAAACTTAGAAATGAACTAACACACGATTAATTAAGTTTTGCAGATGGACAACAACACATCAGGAGACGGGACACCTGTCAAATCATTCAGTATATTCATTGTTAGATTGGGCCCCAAACTAATCTTATGTCCGTAGGGTAGATAGGCAGTAGGAATCGCCCGTAACTTCGGTGGAAACTACGGATTCGGCTGCTTTGGCAGTAGATCTCCCGGACCGATTACACGCGCGTAATCAAGAAGCTAGCTTTATAATTTACTCAAAAGAGTATCTGCGTATATAATTTTGAATTTTCAATGAAACCTACATTGTAAACAGGATATACATTTTATGGCAAGGAAAATAAATATCACGTTATTTAGTTATTTTAAGCGGACTTTGATGAAACATTTATTTAGCATCTTTGTTTTTGAAGCTGATTTATTTAACCTGTGATTTTGAATTTCGACATTCCAGCTTTTTTACACTGTTTAATTTACTTTTGATCTTTGCTATAAACATTGATTTATATGTTATTAGTGAATAATTAAATAACAAATATCCAGGATAGCTAAATACGTTATAAGGTTTATACTAAAAAATATGGAAAAATTAAATTAAATTAGCTGGCAATACCTACTTTACCCACGGTATCGATACCGAAAAGTTACGAACGAAAAAGAAGAAAATAAAATACTTTTTTATCATTCTATCCTTCGCCCATCGGGGCGGGGCATGGAACTTGGATATTTTTTACGAATTTCTAAAAACCATAACATGACGGTCTTTGGTTTGATTTAAAGTTTTGAACAAAGTTCGATTAGTTAAATTTTTTTGTTGTTTTGTTTTATTAGTTTTCAATATTGACACCCAATAGCTGGAAGAATCTAGCATATAAATTTAAGTACGTTTCTTTTCACTATATTTTAATGCACACGTTTAAATAAAATTATAAGATTGTTATGCCATATGTATGACCAAAGAACGAAATCAGCTTTATTGATAGCAGAGAAAAATATAGGAATAAAATATTATTTTCTGACTCCGACTGAAAATTATTTTAATTTTACTTAGATTCAGATTCAGATAAATTTATTTTGTTAAAAATATGTAGATAATATACATGGTATGATGCTTATTATAGGTGTTATAAGGTTTTTTGGCTCAACATGTTTGACCATGGCTGGTATACAAATTAGGTCAAAAGACAATAAGATATAAAAATACAAAAAATAATAATATAAATACATCAACAATTATCAATAACATTAAATTAAAAACTAAGTCAATAGTCATGCGATTCAAAATAAATAGAATAGATTCAGTCAGTAAGTGTTAAGTTTGTGTTTATTTTGTTTGTGGTGACTAAAGAAAAACTTAAGAATATAATTAATTTTAATATTTTGTTTTTCAAGAATACAATAAATATTCAAAAAACAAGAAACAAAAGACGAAGAAAACACAAAATTAATTGATTATGAACCAGTATTTGTCTACAAGAACTATATACTTCCTCCATTTGTCGTGTCTATATGTTCAGTAGGTTTACTTAAACAAGCCATATACTTATCAAATAAACACTAATACATACCTAACTACTTATAGCCAAATGACATCATAGATAATGGTCGGCTAATTGAGTTGCCTACCTGGGAAATATTGGTACAGAAAATTGATATGTAAGGCCGACTGTTTCGCATACATATGTAAGTAGTTTCAAAAGCCTCTAAATACTTTCCTAAGAGAATATTGCCAGAAGCAAGCATTTTGCACGGCTCAACAGGATGCTCAATGCTCATCAACTTACATTAGAAGCCAATAGTTTGTTCAGTGGGTGGTTCTATCTATGGGTATTTTACTTTTTTCGTTTTTTTATTGATAAAATAGACAGTTTGTGGAAACTGTTAAAAGTCAATGTTATTTATGTATGATCAATTATCGATAAGTTTATTAATCCCATGTTGCGAAACATACGTCTTTTTTGCATACAGGATTTTCAGCTCAAATCCAGCGCTCAGCAACCCGCTAGTGGGACCTAAAATAATTCTGACGCTTAAACCTTTTGCTTCCGATATTATAGTTTCGTGCATGATGTACTAACTGTAATACTGGAGGGAGACAATGCTTAAATGTTATTCTATGTATTTTATTGTCATCACGACATCGCTTGAAAGAGTCCTAGAAAGCAAGGGCGTCTTTAGGGAAAGTAAGACAAGAAGGATTTTAAATATTGCAATGATCGCCTTTAACCATTCTTTATTATCCGTTTGCCTAACCATCTTACGTCATAAATAAGCAATTTAAAGACATTATGAAAATGTTCCGTGTTGTGCCGGATGTAAAAGAAAAGCACCATCCCATTTCTTCCCATGGGTGTTGTAGAAGGCGACTAAGAGACTTACTAGAGAATGGCCAACAGCGTTCTCTATGCATTTGACCACCATACTGCGATCGCCAACCCGCCTGCCAAGCGTGGTGGTTATGGCAGATTCCCCCTTTTCGGGGGAGGCTTATGTCCAGCAGTGGTCTTTCGGCTGTTATGATGATGATGATCAAAATGCTGCAACTATTTCCCTGTCTTTGCTCAGGAAACAGTTTAAAAGAGGGATATTTTAGATGATTTAATTTAGGTGTTGAATTCCGCAAATAAAGTAAAATGATATCATCTTTCTCATGACGTATACATAATTAAGTTAGTTGTAAGTGGTTTTCCTTAGTATTGATTTTCTTGTATACATAGCTCGTTGATTGCGTTTCTCATTTTCCAGATATTTAAACCTCATTAATTCATAATCACGGAATCTGACGTTTTAACGTTTCTGTACGTCTGTTACGAGACTAAATTATTCAACCCGTGTGTCATTGTTTTTTTTAAATATTAGTCAGTCTTGTGTAAAATATATGACACTATAAGCACAAACACACAAACTAATTTACTCATAGCCATTTTAATTTCTACTTTCATTTTAATATTTCTACACCGGCAACTTTAGTTTAATTGAAACTATTTATTAATATTAAGATCATAATGAACCATATGTTCCGTGTGGTTCCGGAGATCCGTTTGGTGCCGGACGTAAAAAATAGCACCATCCCATTTCTTCCCATGGGTGTCGTAGAAGGCTACTAAGGGACTTACTAGAATCTTGAATCTTGAATGGGCAGCAGCATTCTCTATGCATTTGACGACCATACTGCGAACGCCAACCCGCCTGCCAAGCGTGGCGATTATGGCAAACCCCCCTTTTGGGGGAGGCTTATGTCCAGCAGTGGACGTCTTTCTGCTGATATGATGAATGAACCATATACTCAGAAATAAATTATAATATATTATCTTTTAGTACATATCGGCAAAGATTAGACCTTTCTATTTGTGAACGCTGTCAAAAGTTACGGTTTACGTTGAAATAATGAGTGTTATCATATGACCAACGCCTCCGAGAGTCACGAGTCACGAATTCACGATATGTACTACTTACTCACCACTAACTACTACCACATGAGCATGTGCTACTACTGCCGCTCTATTCTGTAAAAATCTTACCGTGAAACTTAAGGCGATATGAGCTGTCATTCCACTTGCTGCTGGTGACTGACATCATTTGACCATTTGACAGCTCACTTCAAGCTCACTCGCACTTCACTTAAGTTTTAACGTTGTGATTTTTACATAATAGATCTACAGCGTTACTATCCGACTGGCTAACATGAAACTAGGGTCTTTATCATCATCATCATCATTTCAGCCGAAAGACGTCCACTGCTGGACATAGGCCTCCCCAAGCTCCTCCACTTCGACCGGTTCTGTGGTGTGTCGCAGTTCTAGATTCTAGTACATACCTAGCTGGCAGACATGGAAGTGTGGCGTGGTAGCCATGGCTCCACCGCGGATACTCTCCACACTATCGGACTTGCGTCGCCAAATCTCATCACTTACCTGTAACAAGAGAATTAGAACATTAATAAACCAACTCTTTTAACAATGTTAGTGTAAATTACATGAACTGTAAGTGTAGCAACACGTTTATAATATGGCCGAAATTAACCGACAGAAAGCTCGGCGTGATTACTCCTGCAATGGTTTTTACATTAGGTATATTTATTTTCATAGAAGACAAAGTGTATGCCGAATTTCCGCCGCGTAATTTTCGGCAGATATTATGTCACTGTGCTACGTGACAATAAAATAAATGTGCAACAAGATTACGGTCGGTCGACGACATTACCAGTCAATGGATCCAGTATAGAACACGGCGGCTAGATTATGCTTGTCAATCGACCGTCGATTATGTTATATTTTGAGGTCGACGTCGATAGACAGAAATGGAGTTACATCGTTTGCACCGTGGACCGTTTGCAACTTGTATGCAACATGTTGTGTCTTCTTGTTTCGTATATCATTTACTTCTAAAACATATTCTAAAGACTAGATGTACTTATACAATATTTGTAAAAAGTTGTCAAAAAGGTCAACAAAATATGTAGTTTGAAAATTTCGCCGTAATACATGTATGTAAGTAATAAGCATGTGTTATACACAACATGTTTTTGATAAACACACTTTTTGTGGTTTTTTGGATGTAAACGCAGGAATAGAAATATAGACACATACTCACTTAGCATACCTATTTAATTTATATTTTTATAGCGCCGTACGTTCATGTAATGGTCGCGTGTCCGAGGTTCAGACGTGTTTGTGTTGGTTTTGAAACCACACTAAATTAAATTAAAGAGAACCAATGTTAAAAAATTTATTTATTATTAGTGTGATCGATCAGGCCGCCATCTTAAGTTGCTACACGAAGAAGCCTTCAAGAGGTCTTTGACTGTCTGATGGAGCGTACAGGGGTGAGAGATTTACTTGCTCAGCACTGAGACGAGCGATCGTCTACAAACAATAAGAAGGATTTTTAATCAATCTTTTACTACTCAACAGGTGGCTTATTTATTTGCTTCATTAAAATTCATAACAAGTTACATGCTGTTATTATAATGCATCATACACGCATTATCAATCAAGAACTCAACGTCAACGATTCGTCCCCTACTAAGATCTTTATTAATGTTATCCTACAAATCCTACTTCCTACTCATAAATGTGAAAAATTGGATGTTTGTATGTTTTTTAGTCAATCATGAAATATGGCTGAATGGATTTGGATGAAATTTGGCACACAGATAGTTTAGAACCGATTAACACATGCGTAGTATACTTTTTATCCCGGTAGTACGTTCCTGTGGGATAATTTTCGACCTCCACGCGGGCAAAGTCACTGGCTAAAGCTAGTTATAAACATATAGAACACGTTCTCGTCTATCTGGCCTTTGATAAAAGAAAAAAAAAACAATATTCAACAGTAACTACCTACTTACCTATTAAAGTATCCATTATGCTGTAGAAGAATCCGATTTTTCTCTAATAAATATTCCAAATAAGTATCCACGCGCTCACGAATATTACGGCTTGCAAATTGTACACTTCCACAACTATTAACTAAGTGCTAAATTATGTACTTAATTATATGAACCACTGATCTAACATGTTTGCGAACTAGTATAAATAAGAACCAGTTCCACATTTTGATTGTTTATTAATAACTATAATTTTGACCTTCCTCATTAAAGATCAAAACCGATACTATTTCTGTGTAGACTCGCTGTGCGAATTATGTAATAGGTAATAACGTCTAATCAAATATAAATTAGGTTTAGGTTGTTATTTATATTTTTCTAATAAAAATTCTTAAACAAATCGTTATTATTAAAAAGAACTAGAAAATATCCGTAGCTGGATAAGCTGTATCTATTTATATAAAAGGGTCTAATTAATACCAAAAAAATGCATGGGATAGGCAATATAACGACTAAAGAATTATAACACAGCAATAGTATCGCCCAGTATAAATTATGGGACAGAAATGGAGATGTACTATAGGTACACCTTTGCCTAACCCTTCAGGGATTACAAGCGTAATGTTATGTAATAACATCTAGCCTGTTATTCCCTGAAGAGTGAAGCAAATATGTTTAGGTAGGTATCTAGTGCGCTCAACTACACATAAAGCTATGCATTTCCAAAGTAAGGGCGAATTTCACCCATGAAACACATACACACATGTAAAGTCCGTTCAAGAGCTGTCAGTGTCAACTTTGTTTGGGAATATTGCCACTGACAGCTCTTGATCGCAGTTTAGATGTACTGATCGCGTTTAATTTCATTGGTAGAATCAATCCTAAATCGGACTCTTAGGCCTTAAGCTAGGCTTCCAATGCGAGGTCAACTTAAATTGGTTTTCTATAGCCTGATGTACCAAATAGCATCGTGTGTACACTGCTAAATACTGAGAGGTTCTTTTTAATGTTCGTGATATTTAAAAAAAAATGGTATTCCAAATAAAAAATTGGTAAAGTTGCTTGGAAAATTAGAAAAGAAGCGAAAGTGAAAAAAAAATTAAAGTATGTTTCTAAGGAAATTGAAATTTAGGCAAGACAACGTCTGTCACTAAAGTTATATTTATAAAGTAACCTATCGTTTATTAATCCCATCTCCCACACAAATACTAGGTTGACATGAATAGCAAGGAGTCTTATTAATAATATAACACCTGACCGATATTCTTGTGTTGGATAACAATAATAATTACTAGTAATGTGTAACGAGAGCATGGTCTCCAACATAAAATCGTGGCGTGGCGTAAATTACTTAACGTGTACCTTTTGTTGTTATACCATTCAATCATGTAAGAACTAAGCTGTTTTAACGCCTATGGAGGACGCAGTTTTCTTTGAACCATGATGTAATATGTTTTACAATGGTTTCTCGTGAGTCGTGACGTGTCAGTCGTAAAAAGTACCTCTGATTAGAACACGACGTCATACTTCATGGTGTGATTTCAAGATTTTTTATTGGTAATAAAGTAGATGGTTTTAAACGTCATGATTTGAACACGTTCTACTCTTTTTTTTAAAGAACTAAATTACTTACCTACTGATATCTAACTTCTCCGAAGAGAACCTTTTTTTTATTGATTGATTTAATTGACGCTATTCTAATAAACCCTGATTACAATTGCTTAAATTGTTCACCACACACAACACAACCATTTTCTAAATTAAATCAAAACAGTTCTGCGGGTGTATTTTTGTCTAAGAACTTATATTCAGTATTGCAGTAGACCTCGAAAACGAAGCCTACTCTAACTTTCAAGTGTCAGCTAGAGGTCGCTGCACAAAGCAGGCGTGGCGCGGCGGGACGGGACGGCGACGCGACGGCGACGCGACGCTGAGCAGTTGTAATGTACTAGATATAATGGTCGACGCCACACAGAGCCGTCCCGCTCGACGCGACGGCTCTGTGTGGCGTCGTCCGTGAAACGGATTGCTCTTTTCTAAAAGATTGGCATTTCCATAGATTTTCATGTGACCAGAGTTTAACTCTTCTGTAGTACTAGGTATAATTTAAATATAATTGGTTCAATCTCCTGACTAATTGCTTTTCTGTACACTCAAGTTAGGCTTCGAACTTTGCTTAGTCATAGAGACTTGTGGAACCGATAGCTACCTATAATGAGCAATAGTAATGGAAAATGACAAAAATTAATTGAAACCTGTTATTAACAAAACTTTTCCTGTACCTATTAAATTCTTAAAGACAGGAAAGTGACTAGTTCATTAATTGTACGTTTGAGTACCTATTTTATAATTAATAACAATCAGTCATACAAGGTTTTTCGACGTAATTATTAAGGATAAATAAATCTTTAACTAAATAAGTATGTAGCCATAGCATTGTTACATTGAATGCCCGTTTGTAAGTATCATGAAACACGAAGAGTTACCCCAAAAACAGTTTTGTGATTGAAGATAGGAAATTTGATATTTTGAAGACTTTATAGGCTACTTCAAACAGGCACGACGCGACACTTACCCCTTTATTCATAAACGATGATTAAAGTTAAATGATGATTAGCGTCTGTTTAACCATACATTTTTGACGTTTAAACACCATTTAACTTAAATCATCGTTTATGAATAAGGGGTTAAAGTTTTCATAGAAATTGTTTTAAGTGAGTCGCATCGCGCCTGTTTGCAGGAGCCTTAAAGAAAGGATTTTTCAACCACAAAGCGGTTAAAAAGGTAAACTAAGGCGAGATGAACACTAGATAGGCTACCTACCTACGATCGTCACTAACCGTATGTTAGTGGACCATTTTAAAAGGTGGATGCGCTAAAGTAACCCGCGTAATTCAATTTTTCTTATTCTTAGTGTCAGGTGATATGTTTATATAATCCCATTAAATTACTATTTCATGAAAAATCGTTCTTACATTTTTGTATTCAAGGTTATGATTCTGTGATTGAATTTGTTCGGTCTCGTATAATATTTTGTTCAACAAAATTTAACTTCTGGCGCTTTTCCCATAACTTCTAGACTCTGTTTTTGAAGTAGGCGGCAAAAAATTTGAAAGCAATTAGAGTTACGAGCTACGTATAGCTACAGGATATGCAAATAAAATAAATCCCTCTTTATGACGTAAAAAACGCTGTTCCAAGAAGTTCATAGAAGAAAATACCAGAATCAAGAAGGAAATACCAAAGCTATAAAGTATCCATTATAACGATGTAGTATCCACGAGTATCTCCACATGGTGTTTTCGCGTAGTTTCCTAGTAACAGCCGAAATACCAGCTAACAGGGAATGTTGTTTATTTATATAGTCGGGTTAGACCGATGCGTTCAACTGGCCGACTGCAGACGAAAACCTTGACTCACTCTCCAAATAGATAGTTTGTAGATAGTTTGAACTCATAAACATAAGGGAGTATCGTCTCTGGCTGATATTAGTGTCGAGTTCACTCATCTGCGTTTTAAATGCTTTGAAGTGAGTTAAATATTTTATGAAATAAAAAACGTAACAGCTATTTATCTTAATGGGTCCTTTTAAGTGCTTGTTGTGACTAGGTCAAGAATATTCCGATCTAGATTGATAAAATTAGTGCTAATAATAGAAATAGATTGCATTATCGTGTGTACAGAAATTACGTTTTCTCGGCGACTTCAATCAGAGAAAATGAAGAGTTTATGAAAAGTTACGACAAAAATGAGGTTTTCGAGACTTTGGAAAGCGCTCGTGAGTGCAAGGCCTAATTTGTATACTATAATAATAGATACCTACAATTATTTAGATTAATAGCTATTTCTCATAGGCAATCAAATAAAAATTAAAACGTAATCAAGTCCCATTAAGATAGTGTGGACATGATACGTCGGTGCTACGGTAATGATCGTAGTTTTATCTATGATATATCTAAGTACATAGATGTCCAGTTGTCCACTGATCAGATGCACTAATACCATTACATAATACTGATAACCCCTATGTATGTGCATAGCAGTTAAATATACAGAACATTTTCAATTGAAGTATTTACGCCTAACATAAATTGTATGTTATTTTGTGTTGTACCTTTATTAAAGTATTTAAAATTATTAAATTAATCTGAAGGAAATTTTCACCTCACTATTAGTAAGTAGGTACCTAAGTAACTACATGGCTGGTGGTTTTCTACATTTGAATATTTATTGTAACATTATTTCATTAAAAAAAACGAAATAACATTGCGAGTTGAAATCTCATTATTAGGAAAACCAGTTTTGAGAACTACCTACCAACTAGTATACGATAATTTCTGATAGGTATCTAAACAAGTATAAAGAATATGTATTTAGTAACGTTGCCAACCAACATATATTCAACGAAATGTGTTCATTCGTTTAGTCACTAAGTTTAGCTTGTCAAAAATTAGCAAAAACCATTGTCGGCTCATCACTATAGTTAGTTTTGAAAACCAGATAGTAAAACAAATATTAATAACTACGAGTAGCTACCTACCAGCCTACCCCTATCCTAGCCTAGCTACCTAGCTTAGTAACTAGTAAATATTGTAAAACTTATTCTACCTGAATAAGGGGCTTTTAGTTACTTTGTATGTGTCTATTTTAAGTATCTGTTTTATTTTAGTGTTAGTTACTTTTTATACGTCAATATATTAAATGTTTTTTCTTTCTTTTAGGAAATCAAATTTTATTAATATTTCAAATAGATTGCAAACTATAGTTTTGTATAATTTAGAAGCATTTTGTTTAAATTTTGTAAATGTGATTCCCATGCATCCGTTTATTGTGTTGTTATGATGTACGTTGACTTGAAAAAGCATGGCAGTTGAGAGTATGTCATGCTCACATAAATGTCTCACTGATGGTGGCGCGTGTGTTGGATCATTCGGTTCCCTACAAAATGGTTGAGCTGGATGGTGCTGATCCACGCGTCAAGTTCGTGAACGGGCGCTGTCGGTTGAGACTGGTCATCTCCTAACTTCCAGGGCTTATTTTTATCTTGTTTTTAGAATTGTTTATAATTTTTTTTTTTACTTTATTCTCACATACAGAAGCAACAAGAATAATGTTCCCAAGATTTTGTAATATTTCAACTTGATTTTAAAAGGGTGTCCGTGGAGTTTCTTGCCCGTTCTTCTCCATAGAGATCTACGTTTTGGAATGGGCAACTAGCTTCAACTTTCCAACTGATCGACTTTTCGACAATTCAAAAGTGCCTGTAAATGGTTTAATTGAAATAAATGCTTTGAGTTTGAGTTTGAGTTTGAGTTTATTTTTTGTAATGTGCGTTTTGTTTGTGCAGAATAAACATTTTTCTTTCTTTCTAAAATGAAAGGTGTATACTAAAGAGCAAACACACAAAGACTTGAAATGTCAGATTACTGGGATTAAAATACGAACTTTAGGTAGGTACTATTATTTTAGTACCTATGTTTCAAAAACAAATTTTCAAAATGTATTTGATAGTTTCGAAATACTAGAGTTTTTGGTGTCCACATTGTGTAAGTATACTGATGATGTACATATTCGCTAAGGAAACAACCGGAAAAATAAGTAAATAGTTTTACTTATTTTTGCCCGCTTTTTTTTGGGAGCCTGAAAAGTTCATACGATAACCATGGCCCAATCAGTAGTTCTTGTAGTAGACACTACTACGGGTTCAACCGCGTGAGCAACACTTGTTTTCCGAGATGAATGCCCTGCTTTTGGGAAAACCATCTTAATTCCATCAGCCATACATTGTGACCAGAACCAATTCCAATCAAACCTCCAGATTTATCTAAGTATATAAAAAAAAAAAACTCCTTTTTACGCAAATTACGCAGACTGAGGAGAATGTTTAGTCATTTCAAGTTTGTATGGAGAAGGAGTTCAGAAAGTTAATTCTTTTGTTATAGTAATGCATTAGAAATACATGAAGTTTATAATGAATTTCGACCACTGAGCGATCACTAGTACTAATAGTTAGATCAACCTAAATGTATTGTCACCTTCCATTTATTTAATTTCTGAGCACCCAAAATCTACCTTTTATTTATGAAAGCGAACTTTGTTGGCGAGTGAGATAGAAATTCAATCCGCTTTGTTTGAGCAGACATTTTTCAATTAAAAGCACTGAGCTACTGCGATGGATATTGCTTGACCCGACCACCCCGGCCGCCCCGGCCATCATCGGCATGGCTGGCATCGGCCGCCCCACAAAGGAATAAATTAAATCGTCTCGCTAGGGAACTGACAATAACTTATATTGAAATCTAACTACATAATACCTATCTCAATCGATACAGAAATTGATTATTTTAAAGAGAGAAAGATAATAGTTTTTGCTTGATATTTAATACATACAGCATGTTTCAGAAAAGTGACAAGACCAATAACGTAATCGCGAAAAAATTATCAGTGGTCCCTTACATATGGGTGGAGAAGGTATTAAGTTATTTATGGGACAGTTGATATTTTTTCGAGATTACGTTGCAGGTTCCATGCAGAAAGTTGTTCAGTTTGATGGTCTATACATCCTTAAATATGACCACACCTTTTTGATACCATATAAAATCAGACATATGCAACCACACAATACTCCCTATAACTAAATATAGATCGCCTACGGTAATGTACTGTATTAATGTGTCTACAAAATATGAGGTAAATTTTCTGAAAATTTTGTAAGTCAATGAACCGAAACTGTGACGTGCTTGTCGTTATAAATATCAAAAGAAAACGGACCGGTCTTTGTTCTTTAGCGTAGCCATACCAATTTAACGTCAATAAAGGAAATGATTGGTACAAATCCATAACTTGAATAATTGATACTAAATGTGCGACCAACGCCGGGTGTCGTTGGACCGGGTCTAATTGCAGCTAATTATTATCAGTGTTATTAATCAAAATAACTTTTATATTGTTTGTTGTGTTTATTAAGCGTGGTATTATTACAATTTGAAGCATATGAGTGAGTTAGGGGAATCGCATGTGGAGTAATATAATAAAACATTTTAAAATATATGAAATTCTCTAACAATAATACTTTTTGTAAGGCGTAAGTTAAATAAACTAACAACTACTCACACCACAAAATTTGCCCTACAATGCGAACATTATTAGATAGATAAAAAAATGTGCAAATAACTTTATTCGATTCCGGAAAATCCTCAACACTCGTATTTCTGCATAATGTTTACAAATGTCTGATTTTCCGGACCCTACAGAAATGGTTTTGATTTTACGATAAGATTTTTACGTAACCGAAAAAATTATGTTATGTGAAAACGTGTAGGCATTAGGTAGAAAACTCTATGAAGAATTCAAAAGAAATAAAAGGTAATTTCAGTACGATATATGAAGAAACTCGTTAGTCCGGGTGAGGATTGATTGGAGTCAACCCTCGCCACTCAACCCTACCGGCGTCGGGAGTAACGTACTGACCTGAATACATTTGCCTCAACTGTCAGAGGGTTCACTATAACCTTCAGTCCTTCAGTACCATAACGATAACGTTTGATATATGGGAAATTGATTAGGATCTTTAACGTCTGTTATTGTTTTTTTTTTTTATTAAATTTAAAGTAGAGATAGGGGAGAAACAAAAACTTATCTTCCAAGATATTACCTATATAAAAGAGCGAAGCAACTTAAAACTAGTCATGATAGACTTTATGAATAGCCTAGCGAGAGTGACCTCGTTACTTCGTTCTCGTGGTTGATTGCTGTAACAAAACAGCTCTAAATAAAACTCCAGAGGGTGGAATTTGAAAAAAGGTAGGGTTGACATACGATGTCTTTTATTTTTGTATGAACAGCACCGTATTAAAGCTCCCGCAGATAGGCGCGACGCAGCGGCTACGACTCTCGAGAAACAATTTCTATGAAAACCGTGTGTTCTACCGCAGTCGCATCGCGCCTGTCTGCGGGAGCCTTTAGGACAGTATCTAATTACAATGGATAAATTACATGCTGCAGCTCAATATTAATCTGCCAAAATAATCTATCGTACGCAATTTGTTGAAATACGACGGGCGGACGGCTCAACAGTTGTCTCTAGACAGCGCTCAGTAAGAAGGGGGGTTCCACAGTGCTCGATTCTTGGCCCAGTATTGTTTATTTTGTATTGCGCCGATGTCATAAAAAATATAAATAAATGCAAATAGTGCAATGGTCGAATGCCAACACGCTTGCCTTGAATCCTACAAAAACCAAGTATATGCTTTTTGGAATCGAGAACCAGTTAGGTAAAATTAAACCCTGTGTCGGCTGTGTCATTGTTATGGGGGAGCCTATTGAACGGGTCTACGAAGCACGTAATCTAGGTCATATCATGGACACGGAACTTCGTTTTGACAAACACGTGTCCGAGTCTATTCGTAATTGCTATTATAGACTTAAGATTAAGCCCGTCCCTATCTTAGTGAAGAATTGCGAGTCCTGCTGGTGGAGTCTTTGGTTTTATCAAAGTTAAATTAAGAGGACGCAGTGTATGGCCAACGAATGCTGTCAAAACCCGAAAACAATATCCAAAGACTTCAAAACGCCTGTGCACGGTTTTGTTTTAAAGTTCCCTTTAGAGGACATGTTACACCTTTCTTAAATGAGCACAACATTTTAAAAATGAAAGCTAGACGTAAACTCCACTTGGCGAGCCTACTCTTTGGTGTTATTAAGTCTCACTCCCCTTCTTATTTATATGAAAGACTATCGTGGACAAGAAGACACCAAATCGGTGAGGGAAGAAAATGTTCCCAACAACTTTCCATACCACAGCACAAGTCGGCGGCTTTTAGAGGTAGTTTCCGTTACGCAGCTACCAAATGCTGGAACAATATCCCTCCTCCCATAAAGTTTAGTAAAAGTTGCTCGACTTTCAAATTGAAATTAAAAATATTTCTTCTAAACCATCAAAAATATTACGAAAATGTTCGAGCTGACATTTTCTGCCATTTAAAATAATTTATTCCTTTTATTACTTTCCAATTTTATTATTTTTCAATTTCTTATTTAATTTTTATTCGTCAATTGTTATTAAACGAAAACCGTATGAAAATCTGTTTCGTAGTTAAGAAGAACAACGCAGTCTAACGATTTTGTCTTAAAGGTTTCTATTTATTATTTCATTGTAGATAATAAGCAAATATTGGGTATTTATCTAGTTTTTCAGTCATCACAACACAACGCCTACTCTAAAACACATGTATGCCACAACATTTTCTTTATTTTATTTTAATTTATTTTTAACTCTATTCATTTATTATTACGGACACACACTTCACTATGTACTTATTATTCGAGCGTAAGGTACACGTGGGTTGCAGCTGAAAATCAGCGTCAGGTGGTGCATACTGTGAGCCACTTGACATTATGCTGAGCTGAGGCCCTTTTGGCATTAATAACATTTTTGTGTTTTATTTCTAGTTTTAAGGTTTTATAAGCTGTAATGCCAATAAACGCATTTTTCTTTCTTTCTTTCTCATCTACTTGTGGGAAAACATTGTTTGTGCGCTGGGTCGCACAGTGCGCCGGATTTTAGGGTGCCTGCGCAGCCCACACCGGGCGACCCATCGCACAACATACTCGTGCTTGCGTACCGCACTCAATGCGACGCATCGCACAAATTGCCTGCGCAACCTGCGCCGAACCATGAGCCTGCGCAACCAGCGCCAAACCTCGAGCCTGCGCAACTAGCTCCATAAGTAGATCATTTTGGCAGATTAATATTGAGCTGCAGCATATTATTTATCTATTGTAATTAGATACTGTCCCAAAGGTTCTTGAATACAGGCGCGATACGACTTCGGTAGAAAAATTTGCACGCCGTTTTCATAGAAATTGTTTCGCCAGAGTCGAGTCCCGCCGCCACATCGCGCCTATATGCGGGAGCTTTAATACGGTGCTGTTCATACAAAAATAAAAGACATCATATTTCAACCCTACCTTTTTTAAAATTCCACCCTCTGGAGTTTCATCTGTCATCATGCCGACATCAACACGAAAGCTGGCATTCTTCAGCAACCAGTGGAAACCGTCGTGTTACCGGTCGCGAGCCGCTATCCTGCACCGTTAGTAGGTGCGACGCCCAGCATTACGAGATCCAATATTTTAAGTTTTAGAGTGATGATACTTTTAGGCAATTGTTATTTTTACTTTTCAGTATCATTTAAGTAACAAGCATTTTAGAAAGTGACCAGATGTTAGGGACCTCATAGCGACTCTGGAATTTTGGGTATTTGTTTAATGTTGTTTATTACCTAAATAATACCGAAAAGTAAAAATAACACATGCCTAAAAGTATCATCTCTCTAAAGTTTAAACTATTGGATCGGCCGTCCTGCACACATTGGGAAAAGCAATGAAAGCCAAAGAAAATTGTTAGGTTTAGAAACATTTTTGCTTTTAAAAATCATTATACTTTCTCAATATTTGGAAATTAATGCTTAAGTACGTACCCAAGGCGAGACACCAAGTACCCAATTCAGCACTTTATTATGTTTTTAAGTCAACATTCACAGATAACATCGACGAACCGACAGAATTTCATTACAAACAGATGAAAATGAAGATGGCGGAACGGAAATGAAAGATACCTACTCAAGACGTTTCACCAACTGACTTCACAAACAACTAATGACAAACTGATGTTCTGAAGTAGTTAATGACGACAGAGATAGAAACACACATGATTATCTACTTATGTGTCATCATTGCAACTTATTGTCTAGGTCTTTACGAGTCGTTTTGGAATTAGTAAGTACCTAGTCAATCATTGAGGGACTTTTGTCAGCTGACTGCCTTGTTGGTCTAGTGGTCGCAAACGATACTGCGGAGCATGAGGTTTTGATGGGTTCGATTCCCAGGTCAGGGTGTTATTGGGTTTTTCTATGTTGAATTTCTCAGTAGCAGCCCGGATTCTACATTTTCCCGGTTGATGGCAATAGGCTCTCCCTCTAATAACTGGCAAAATGTGAGTACACTATAGGTACACGTCTGCCCAACCAATAAGGCGTGATGTTATGTATGTATCGACAAATGGATTTAAGAGAAAGTCTAAGAAATGCTAAGTGCCTCATGGATTGCGAAGGCTCCCTGGTAGGTAATGTAGGCTTGTTTATTATGTTAGATTTTGTTTAGATTGCCAGCATACGTACATATATGTTCGTCACAAAGTAAGTTCCTTTCATTCAAAGCGCGAGTTCAACCATTTTTGCGGGTGTTTAACAGACCAAAACACTTAAGTAATTAACACAAAGTGTCCAATTTCAATTAAGAGCAGATAGATTTGTCTGATGCCATTCTTTATTTAAGGTTCTACAGGATAAAAGAAGCAGTAGACGGATTAATGTGAATCCGTGCACATGGCTGCGGCTTCCACTAAACCGCCCAAACAGAACCTTTTCTAAAATTATCCCGGCGTCCAATCGATACACTCTCAACTTCCCTGTGCCGTCTAGACAGCCATATGCATACCTATTCGCTAATACTATACTTTTACGCCATTTACAAGTAATTGTGTTAAATTAACGTAATGAATTGTTTACGCGTTCCGTGTTACGTACCCGAACAAAATTTTCTCGCACGATAGTGTTATATATAGCCTAATTGTGCTCCAATTTTGGAGAGATAAGAGACAGTACACAAAACACGGTCCAAATCCTAGTATTAACTACGGTTAAAAACTGAACTGTGTTGCGTTCAGTTTTATTATGTGTAAATAGCAGCTGTTTTTATACGAATAAGGTATTAAAACAGTTAGTGTGCGGGCGCTTACCGTTAATTCGTATGTCAGACAGTGTATCCTCCTCGTCCCACCAGGGCTGGTCGAGAATCCTGCGCGTCGGCGGACGGTCGAAGTTCCCGTAATATTGAAACTCCATTTTAATCACTTATCGTCTATGTAAACACAACTTTCTTTTGCAGAATTTTAATAACACAGATACTGTAGGCATACACAAACACCACGCCACTTTAAACGCTTATGCGATACTGATTTGTTATTAAGTCTTCGAGACCAGACACAAATGAGATAAACGATTGACGCTGAATAATAACACATAGGGTCATTATTATGGACAATAGTACGGAAAGTCGCTCGCTTGTCGCCGGCGCTGCGTGCGCGTGCGTCGTGATAACATTCGCTTCGCCGCCGTTGTTCTCGGCTCTCACCTCCTGTGTGGGATTGATGTGTGTTTGCTGTTGAAGTGTGAACAACCGTCAGCAAACACTACTGCCAGCCACTTGCACAAATATAAGGAAAGGAGATCTGAGATTGCCTCTATCGTCGCTGTGTCGTATGTTTTATTGAACGCGAATACTTATTACGTTTCTATTGGATTCTTGGAAACATTTATTAAATGTTTTTATTTTTTATAATAATACTTGTTTGAGATCTAAGATATTTAAGACCTGACTGTCAGTGTTACACTTTTTAATTAGGTGAGCACTTATCATTTGTTGGCTTAGTTTGTTCACTCGACCTTAATTGTCACATGGAAATCGGTCACGCCTCAAGAAAAATGATAAGGGAAAATTACTTCTTAAACTGCATTTAGAAGTTCCATACAATTGTGTCAATCTCGCCTAGCGCGTGGGACTTTCTATTAGATATATTTAAAGCATGTGAGGATATGTTACTCCGTAGACACATGACACAACGTCCAACTGTGCTTACCTACTGATTACGAATTGAAATTGGTTAAAAGTGATAAGTTCTTTGACCATTCGCGTTGGGTTGCCTAATCATTTTTAATTTACACAAAAAGTACTAGAATACGCGTGCTCCAATTCAATATTATAAGTCCTGAATTCAGAATCGACGAACGAAATAGAAACTCTAGCTGTCGAAATTAATAACAAATTTTGTTTTTTTTTTTTACTTAAGTAATTGATTAGGTACGTTTCATACAATTTGCAAAGAATATACCTATTTAAAAATGCATTTGTTTTACAAGTAAAACTCTAACTCGAAATTCTAATGAGGTGTTTTAAGGTTTTACGCTGACGCTATTCTATTATTCGTCGAAAAAACACCACTCAAAGCCTCCTAAGGGGATCATTATACCTGCTCATCGTCATGAAATACCTTTATTACACGTGTATAAAAGATCAAGAACCTTCCGAACTCAAATTAAAGTAGAACAAACGTCAGAACTAAGTACATTCTGAAATTGATTACTTACGGTTTACAGAAACGTTCGTTATTTTCATTCTATTTGTGGAGCTATTGTGACGGGACACGCCACTTAACACTTTAGGCGCATCAGTACCATTGGCAGCAATATGCTAATAATATAAACGTGTGCATGTACCAACAATATGTTGACATACTCAATTTTATACCTACACTAGATTTTACCCGCGATGTCGCCCGCGTTTTAGTCAACTATACTATAAAACATACTCTATGGCACTCGGTGATAGTGTAGCTTTCTGCCAGTGAATGAATTTTAGAAATCGGATTAGCACTTCCAGAGATTGCCTCCTACATCCAAACTTACAAACTTTACCTCTTTTATAATGTTAGTGATAGCGAAAAGCTGCTTAGCACGGGTGCCATGGTGACAATGGCACGGTAAAACATCGCGATTTTAGTACCAGAGTAGGTACTAAAATCGCGATGATTTCTATCTAATTTAAATATTAAGTACTAGACAGTGTTTATACAACCTATACCACTAATTCCCCACAATTACCTTCCCCTTGCAGTTTAAGCGCGTGTTGTTCCCTGTGACCGTATGCTTCGCGATGACTATCAACAAGTCGCAGGGGCAGACACTGAAGGCTGTCGACCTCAGGACAAGCTCCTTATCACACAGACTACTATAAGCTACGTATGGCTGTCAAGCATCACCACTTCACCAGTCTTGACTCTCAATATATTTTGCTGCTGAGTCCAAAACTACAAACGTAGTTTAATAATAATAATAATTTTAATAATAATAATTTATTAAAATCAACGATCAACATCTCTCGAGGCTCTCGTTAGGCAGTTGGATCAAAGGCCTGATTCAGAAGGCAGTACTCCTCGTATCGAGGAGTACTGCATCGTGAGGAGGTTCCTGTCTCTGGAGCCCTAACCACCGGTAGCTTGGACCCTGCTCCGGATACCGGCGGACCGCTATTTTTTTATATTTTTAAATGTTTTTTTTTAAGTTACTTTTGTAAAAATATTTAAAAATGTAATAGAATAAGATCTAAAATGAATAAACGAATAATTTATTTCTCACCACAATATAGGTACATTAGAGAGGTATCAATACACATACGTAACAGCAATAATTATACTGTGGGAGACTGGTGCCTAAACTAGACGTGAGGTCTGTATTTCAGGACACCAGGTCTCCTCCCCTTGGGTAGTGCTTACATTTTAATGTTATGTACTTACAATAATTAGGGCGGTAAGAATTTACAAAAGCATTAAATATTAAAAATAAAAACGAAAGTAGTTTTAGTTATTGGTGTTTGGTGTCAGTATGTTTAGTAGGTATTTGTATGATAGTGTATTTGTGAGTGAGTAAGGTGTACGTGTCGGTGTGTGTGTTGGGGGGGGGGGGAACAGAATATGTTCAAATCAAATTTTTTTTTTTTTGCTATTTTGGGACAACAAATAGTTTAAATAGTTTTTCTGTTTCTTCATAGTTTAACTCCCGAAGCCAACTGCTTAGTTTAGTTTTGAATTTGGTTTTGAGGAGGTTATAAATGGGGTGTATCCTGTTTATTTTGTTACAAAGAAAGCAACCAAGGTAGCAAAAGAATCGTTGTGAGGAAGCAGTAGAGAGCCGGATGTTATGGCGGACTATGGGGTCGAATTGTCTACTTCTGTGGGAGAGTGAGCGGTTGAATGTAGTGAAGCCATGCTGTTTTATAACCGTTTGCAATATGAACAGCTGACGAACAGTTAACACCTTTGCTTCCCCATATAACACAACTATTGTATATCGGAAAGGTCGGAACAAAGAAACTTTCAGAATGGCTCTCTGCGCTCGTTCAAGCTCTAACATACAATTTTTAGTAGCACCGCCCCAGGACGTTATGCAGTAGGTTAGTAAGGACTGGGCGAGAGCCAAGTAAACCGATTTCCTCCAGGTCTTGAAGACATATATAAGTTTACGTAACCTACTGCTAAGAGTATTGATATGCTTTTTGAAGCTTAGGGTGCTATCTATTATTACCCCTAAGTACTTTGCACTGTCTGTTCTCTGAATGCGGGTGGCGCAGGTGCAATTATTTATATTTTGTTTGGAGCATGTGTGGGCTACTATAGTTTATACAAAAGTTTTATAAAATGTGGCTATTATTGTAGTATATTGGAGTCTTACAACTTCTACGCGAACGAAGTCGTGGGCAGAAGCTAGTTTAAATATTATAGTATGTACCTACCTATCCTACACTAAACATATACTATGCAGAATAAATGTTCTAAATGATGGTGGAAACAGACACACAGACCGAAACGAAATGCGACTCTGTTTTATAATATATACTAAAAACATTTACAACAATTTTGCTTTAAAATCGAAAAAGGTTTTTCAGCACTAATTAGTTCGTGTTTGGGTTGTTACTACACTTATCTTAATTCTATTTATATGCATTGAATACAAGGCAAAACAAGAAAACTGTACTCCCCATTTGTTTATTTTAGTTGGTATCTAACTTAGATTAGTACTTTTACGTATCTAAGTAGTTTTTGTTAACATAGTAGTAAATAATATACACTTAATACTAGCGCAGACGTCGTTAGTTACACTATCTTTAAAATACCCAGGTCTTTGTAATTGTGTTTTTGTGTAGGATACGTATTGTACCCACAAGTTAATTAAAAAAAAATATGATTAGGATTATTATTATTAAATAGTACCTTATACCTAACCTAGGCAGATGATATGCCCTAACCTACCACTATGGTTGACTTGAAATCGTTTAGTTTAAAATCGGGTAACACTGTCCCACTGTTAGGACAATCGACAATCAATGTTGTCTCTCTCTTTTTCCCACTTCTCGGTTAAAGCTAACCGGACTGATAGGGTGTCTGACTCATTATTTTCACTCATCTCTGGGGTCACATTGTTGTGGGAGAATTTTCACGGAAAAAACAATGTTCTCGGATTACTAATATGGTTGTTGTTGATCACCATTATCAACCTTTCCTTGTTTACTAATGTGGTTCGTTCAACCGAGGAGGAAATCTTATAAATAACTAGCGACCCGCCCCTTCTTCGAACGGTTTTGACAAAACAGCGAGATTTTTTTATTTATATAAGTTTAATAGTAATGTTAAGTTAATAAGTTTAATAGTAATACAGATAAAAATTCCGGAATAAATTCTCTAAATAATGGCGAAAATCACATCAAAATCGTTGGCGTAGGCGATCACATATTCAGACACGAACGAAAGGCGACTTTAATTTGTATAATTTCGAATAAAAATGTACATTGACGATGAAAGTTTATCTAAATGCTGTTTTACAACTATTTACAATCTTAAGTACTCGATTCATTGTCTGTGTCTGTACGTATATGCACTACAATTGTTTAAAGTCATAATTAACCTACGTAGCAAGTATTTAAGTTACCGTTATCAATGATAAGAGTGACGTTTTTTGTGGTTGTGTTTAATCAATTAATTCCTCGATAGTAAATCATAGCAGGTTGGCACGTCATTGTCATCTGTTCTCGAAAGATCGTCGCTTATGTATCGATGTTTATAATTTGTAAATAACCTCTAAAGTCCTATCTATGAGTTTATCTTTTCTTTCTTACTATCTGAACTTTGGCAGCAAACGTTGTTAATACCCGATTAATAATGTAGCCGTGCACCTAATTAAATAAGTTAATGGCACATAAATTAAAAATGAAACAGTTTATTAATACTTTATTCATCTTAATTACTCTGATGACCGTATTATAAAGATTGTACCTTTTGTATTGTTTTGCGGCCGCTATCTATTAATCAGGTGAAGTTTGAATACTAGTAAAGTACTTAATGAAATTGTTATAAGCGCGATGGGATATCTCATCGACAAAAATGACGAACTGCCATACAAACTCTCATTCATTTTCAAAAATCCTTTTCAGTGCTCATTTTCGTTATATTTATAAGTAGGAACTCTTGTACAAAATAACAAGTTTTAGACCAGTAGCTTCAGCTGTACGTTGTCTTGCATTGAATGTAGGTAGACCTAAGTAATTGCATATAAAATTAGAGGGCTGTCAAGTGAGATTCTAAATTCCTTTTAAGACAAAAGGGCTTAAGTTATTACTTTTACGGATTCCCTAAAGTCCTGGCACAGCCTTGTGTGCTTAAAAGGAATTATGATAATGCCAATATTTTGACACGAATAATCGATAAACTCTAATCTCTAATTGTGTAGTTATCCGGCTAAAATGTATAGCAGCCCGGAGTATGGATTTATGCCCGGATGATGGCAAGAGGCATTACGTGGGACTTAAACATAACATAAATGTGGGTGTAAATAGGTACACCTACCCTACCTTTCGCGGAAACAAGACGTGTATGTTTATGATAACCTACTGCGTACGGCAATTAAACTTATGATTGAAATACAAAAGTTGTTCTACATTTAAACTAGGCTTCGGTATTATTTAATCAACGACTAGATACTTAACAAAGTTGATCTACCTTTAAGGTTAAACTCGGTTGGTTAAATTATACGTGGCTAAGGGCGACCGGTCCCAGAAACCTCAATAGCTTAGGTACTTAATGGTGTCAAACAATTTACAGCATATGTTAAAAACCAAGTAGGTATGTATTCGAGGTCTTTTCCTACGTATACGAGAATTATAGGGGCCACTATCGTTGTACTCATTTATTTTAGATGCATTTTTGTAATTAAACTATCTACTAATTGTCAAACTATTTACTCTTGTAGATAGTTTGGTAACAATATAACATGGTAGTCGATTTTGTAATCTAATTGGTTTAGTGAAAACGGAAGGTAATTATTTGTTACCAAGAAGAAAGGAAAATTCAACTACTAATTAATTTGAATTAATGATTGGATTTTGTCGACAATGATATTTCTTAGTAAATAAAAATGATTGACTGACTTGATTTATTAAATAATGAGTAAAAAAAAGGATAAAAAATAATTTTGAAATTTCGAAAATTATACTAAAAATATCAAATGTAGGAACATATATCGTCAGCTAGGCACTTCATAAAAGTAAGGAAATATTATGTTTCTTGTATTCGAAAAGAGCCGAAAGATAACAGCTTCGAGTATTTATTAAAGTTATTAAAAGTTTTATAAATTCTAAACCGTTTTTTATTATTAGAGACGGGTTTGATTTAAACTAGGAATATTGTTGATGACTTTACGAACAGAAAATTAGTAACACTGATTGCCATGCGCTCTAATCATGCATTATTTGAAGCATCATAAAACATAGTACTCACGATGACATTCCTACAACCTCCATACATATTATTGGAGACGCAGGTCACTATCACACCGTTTTATTGCGCGCCAGTATCAGCCTAGCGTTTGTTCGGCTCGTGTTTGACTACTATAGTGGAACTGCCATTATAAGTAACTTTGCAAAGTATCTCGAGACGGTCTTGCGACGGACTTGCGACCGTGTTTCGTTTCGCACAACTGACGAATTTTCGCGGACAGCGAACACGACACGTTAAGTGCCTAATTCCATATTGATAAGCAATATAAACTGAAATTTGTATAAGTGGCAAATGTTTTGTTTCGAATTAGATACCCACCTACCCACCGGTGTCTTTCGTTTTCTGAATGTTTAATTGCATTTTCTTTCTAGCGCAGTAATTCGCTTTTTTCATTTGTTTTACGATGCAATACGGTTTTCTTGAAGGAAAATCTGTGGGAAAATTATAATTTTCTGGCATGATGACGAGTTTGAAAACGTTTCTCTGCTCCATATGATAGCAACGAACCGACAACCAGGAATTTTCATAGAGAAGTAAAATAATGAGCTAAGATTGAGTGAAGTATTTTATTAAAATCTTTCAAAGGAGTTCTTAACCGACTTCTTACATTTTCGCTACCAACTGAAATAAAAAAAACTACTAGAAAGAAGATTTTCTATACTATACATTCACATTCCTGTAAAACCAATACAAACAATAACATTAAAAACGACGTACAATATAACCTAAAATATAACGTGCTACGCGGGCAGCTACGCCGCTACGCCATTATTTGATTGTAACGTTAATTGGACAAGTGACGCTAGTTTGCCGATATCATTACGAACGTGTGCACAAAATGTAATCAAACACCTAATATTTAATAAAAACACCCGTATTGACTCCTCGTGACAGGCGTCATAATGGTGTGAATAGAGTTCCGTATGCAATGTGCGAATTTTAACAAAATACAATCGCGATTGGTTGACGGAAATCTGACTAACTTGTCGTCATTATTATTATTCATAATGCAAATATTACTATGTAGTTATATCAGCATATTTGCTCAGTAATGGTATAATTTATGATTCTAAAACACGTTGATATTCAAATTACATTGATTACTCGGCAAAATAGCCGTAATTTGAAACTGTTGATTTATGCAATGCTGGTTTTGAAAAGTTGCTTTTAATGTATGTTGGGTGGAATGCGTTAGAATAGAATAGAATAGTTTTATTTGTAAAACATAGGTAATTTCATACAAAGATTTTAAAAATAAGGTAGTGCGCTATGTTTTGCCAATATTGGCATACAAATGATTAAAAACATTCAAGTGAGCACTATTCAATAACAATATGCTTTGTTAGAGGTGCCATGGTCTAGGAAAATTTATTAAAGTTTGCCCCTTTATCAAGGGCCGCTCGTATTATTAATAATATGCCGACGAAAGATGTTTTCGATGGCCTGCCGGAATTTGCATCAGGAGCACGAAGGTGCATTGAAGAAGGCGTAGGTACACATTTGAAATTGTAATTTTTATTTCATTTTTTGTTTTTGTTCATTGTTCATTTTTGTTATGTGTCTATCATGGTCTAAGGAAACTGTAAGATGTTGTACTGTGTGTTAATAAATAAATAAAATATTAAAATAAACATTATAATTTATAATTGTTTCAGTTGAAAGAGCGTTGAAAGAGTATACTATGATATGATACAATACTTTACTTCCGGTGCATGCCAACTAACAAAGCCTTTCCTACTTGTTTGTGTTAGCTCCTGTCTGAAGAAAAGAGTGACTTATATATTTAATAAAAATGAATGTTTTTATCGCAGTAAACAAGGTCATATGACTATCAACTTATGTGTGCCATGAGTCTACATTGTATAGATATGTAGGTATAATAAAAAATACACATATCTTCCTACATATTATAACTAAACTACATTTCAGCAACCTCATTAAATGTAAGACATGTAATTGTTTTACATATTTACTTATCATTTTATCAGGGTACGCAAAGCGCAGTGGAATTATTTTTGGCGTCACAATATACACTTAAGACTTAGCAAATTTATAGCGGAATCTCAGTGTATAAGTATTTGATCTTTAATTCAACACTGTACTTGATAAGTGAAACAATTACGTAGATAAGTTATCTAGTAACGTTTTATTGTTAATGAGGAAAATGGCTGAAGTACCTGTGCACTCATAGGTACTTTCGCTGCTATTTACATCGAGTTCAAGTTTGTTTAAATTGAATGACGATTACCTAGGTAGACATGCGTGTGCAAAATAGACCTACTTGCTTCATGAAACTTTCTTAGAAAATATTTTATAATTTACCTTGAAAGCAAATACAAATACACTATGGTTATTCAAAGTTAGAATATACTTAAATTTATAACTAAACTGTTCCAAACATTTAAAAAAAAATTACACAAACAACCACATCACGCGAACGTGATGGTGTACTTAGGTACTTAAAGGCACTTTCACCCAGGACACACGATCATATATAGACTCACGCCCTCTTCGCATGGGAGTAGGCAGACACTTGAGGCTCATACATCTGAGGCCCTAGTCTAGTGAGAGTTTAATTTCACCGTCTCGATCAAACTCATCGAGCGTCTTTGGCGCTCCGATTGGCCCTCGATTGGTGACGGACCAATCGGAGCGCCGAACGCGCTCGATGCGTTTGGTCGAAACGGTTAAATTAAACTCTCACTAGGGTCTCAGATGTATGAGCCTCTTTGAAACTCACACTTAGGCCTCTGGTCATACACGCATGCCAGTTGCGAGTACTACGCACCTGACCTTTCCGAACAACATCAACAATAAGGTAATTTTATGTCCTTCTAGGGCGTCCCCTCCCGGCATTTACACTCAACATCCTCCTTGTAAATACTTTTTTTTAACTGTCGCCTTTCATTGGTCCTCCAAAAATTACCAGAACATCAAAGCATACTCTTTAAAAAAATTGTTACTACTTACATGATCCATCTATTAAATTGCACCGTTTATCCAGGAAAGCTGAGGAATATCCCAATGGACCTATCCAGTTATACTTTGACTCTGGCATTTAATTATATAAGCACCCTAACATTAATACGTGCAACTAAAACTTTGTACCCCTTTTGACGAAAATTATGCGGACGGAGGAGCATAGTCCTCGGTCCGCGTAATTGGCAAATTTGGCAAAGTTAAAGCTTAAGTATATGGAAGAGTACCTGCCGAAAGCTAATATTTTTATATAATAAAAAGGGGCTCGTGGCTAAGTAAAGAGCCGCACGGGTCGATCCATCAGGTTAAGCTACGCTTGCTGGGGTTGGACTGTGGATGGGTCTTTACATACCGAGACTCCTTTGGTCGTTCGTGCCTCGGAAAGCACGTTAAGCCGTTGGTCCCGGCTATCATTCGTGGATTTCTGACAGTCGTTACCGGTCGTCAGAAGCCCAAAAACCTGACAACCAGTCTTGGTATCGTGTTACGCAGTAACTGGGTTGTGGAATTCAGATAGGCAGTCGCTCCATGTTAAATACTGGTATTCAGATGCTTCCCTAGACTGGAAGCCGACCTCAACATAGTTGGGAAGAGACTAGGCAGATTGATTTTTGAATGTATTAGAAATACATTAAGTTTTAAATGAATTATGGTCGAATTTCGACAACTGGGCGATCACTAGTATTGTTTAAGACACGACCTAAACGTGTTATAAAGGAAAAACACGTATGTTAACGTAGGAGTAAGGCCGAATACACATTATCATACTGGTCACGCAGGGCTGGGCCAATTCATGTTAAGGTTTTCTTTCCACTCACGCAAGATTGGCCCATTTACACCTGCACCCGTATGGACCCGAGAAAGTGACGTGAGACATACAGTCATGTGTGCAATAACCTATTTTTTTTTATGACGCAAGTTTCAGCGAAATGAATGCATCGTAGCTATTCGTAGCAGATGGCGTTCGGAGATTTGATAACCTCCATAGGAAATCAGAGTTTATGTATGATAGTGTGGTGTTCTTCGTACCCTCTCCAAGCTACTTTTCAAACCGACAGTAGCCCAATAGTTAAAGCGGGGGCAGGCAAGTGGGAGGTCGTGCGATAGATCCCTACCCGTTGCACTATCGGCGTGAAGATATTGACTTTAGAAGGAGGAGTTCTCTAGGACACTTTTAATATGTAAAGCACATTGCCTTGCTAATATGTGATTACGTATAAATATTAAAGACAGGAAGAAACCCTAGTGACTTTTAATTGATTATCTACTAAGTTCTTAGGTTGGACCTGACTCGTTGGTCTAGTCTAGTGGTTGCAAGCGCTACAGCTGAGCGTGAGGTCCTGGTTCGATTGCCAGCTCGGGCAAAGTGCTATTGTGTGGTTTCACCATGAGGGATTTTTTCAGTTGCAGCCCGATTAGAGCTCGGTCGAAGGCAATACGCTCGCCCCCTATTACATGAGACTTAAACATAACTGTGGGTGCACTATAGGTAGGCAGTTGCCTGTATGCACACCTATATGCTGCCTGCCAGGGGTGCGTGTTATTCGAAAGGGATTCCGCGGCCCCTGGCACACAGACAACTGAAGGCACACGGGTGGGTTTTAGTCAGTAAAAGTCTGACACGCCCTCCCGCTCGACCCAGAGCAGGAGAAGTTATTTCACGATTTCCAAAAAAAAAACCTTAAGGATTTTACCTGGCGAGACTTAATTGTAAACAATGGTTGTAGGTACTCAAGTAAATAAATAAAATACACATTTTATGATGAAAATTAAAAAGGATGGCCGATACCTAAAGTAGGTACAAATAAACGAGAGTCCACATTTCCACAGAGCCACAGTTCACCGACCTTTATGTTGGCATTCAGATTTGATCTTTGCTTTTTACCTGTCTGTATTGAAACAAAAATCTTATCATTCCGCTTTGTTAGTATATGTATCAGGGTAGAGATACCTATAGTTTATGTAGGTACAGTTACGTATCTATCTAAAATATTGGTTCGGAAATATTAGCTGGTTGGTTGGGTTGGTGGGTTGGTAAATATTGGTAGGCCTATTGGTACCTATTTAGACCCAAATCATCGACATCGCTCACAACTAAACAAAGAGAGACATGAGACTTTTTAATTCCCTATTTATCCATGAGGGATAGTCCAAACAGAAAGCAATAATTTTGATACTTATGGACTGTCGAAGGCAGTACAATGATAATTAGATACCTACACGGATGCTACTACTCAGTGTTTTGATATACCAGCTAAGACCAACAACATGAGGTAAGATAGTACGCAGAATTTTGTCAAGCAACAATCATCCTTATCGAAGGCAATACTGTCACGGTATCATCGAGTCTCCCCCCCCAGTGGGGTTCCCGCATTGTCGTTGCGGGGGGGCTCAGTAACCGTGGTCCCACCTCCCACGGTGAAGCGAAGAGGAACCCCAAGGTGGGGCCGCTCGTCAGGGCTTGTGCCTCCAAGCCGACGACGTAGTGGCCAAAAAGTAGGTTGCGGTGAGGTGCATCGCAACTGAGGCGGGCCGCGATGTCGAATGGGAGGCATCGCGGCTGAGGGTTACAGGCTGCGGCGGAGGAGGAGTGCCGGTACTTCTGAGTAGCGCTCTTCCCTTCCGTAGCCTGGACGGGGCCGCCACCGTTTGATGGCGGACGCGGTGGGGCCGCAGGGGAAGAGGAGTGTCGGTATAGCGTTGGCCGCTCTCCCTATCCCCTGCGGCCGAAAAGTGGTTGGCGGCGGGGCCACTGTACTGACCCGTCGCAGGAGGACGTCAGCAGCAGCTGGTGGGGCCCGCAAGGGCCGATGCCTGCTAGGGGTGCGGGTTGTTCGAAAGAGATACCGCGGCCCCTGGCATACGGGCAGCTGAAGGAACATGGGTGGGTTTTAGTCAGTAAAAGTCTGACACGCCCTCCTGCTCCAACCAGAGCGGGAGAAGTCATTTGATGATTTCCCACCCACAAAAAAAAAAAAAAAAAAATCATCGAGTCTCTCTCGACAAAACGTATGTCACGAGTTCATGACACATGCTTTCTTTGTCAGTGCAACCAAGGCCTTTAGATGTTTTCTTTGTCAGTGCATGCAAGGCCTGCAAAAGACCGTATTGTTAATCTTAATCTGATAAACGGTCACTGTCGTGGCCGTGAGAACGAAAGTGCTAAATTAGTGGCCATTAAATTCACCTGACCCTGACCTCGGTCTGTACCGAGATTGGCGTTTACGATACGAATAAAACTACTAACCAAGTCCAAGTGAATGTGGTCACGCGGGGACCACTGCTATTATTTACGTTTACTGTCAACCTAAGGTATATTTAGATACAACATCATAATGTTGTACAATCATAATTGTATCTATCCATCGTAGTACTCGTACTGCTAACACATAGTTGACACCAGTTTTACAGTAACTGGGTATTACGGTACCCCTTGGTAAGACTGGTTGTCAGACTTTCGAGCTTCTGACGACCCGGGACCAACTAGTTTTTTTTTTTGGTGGTGGGAAATCATCAAATAACTTCTCCCGCTCTGGGTGGAGCAGGAGGGCGTGTCAGACTTTTACTAACTAAAACCCATTCATGTTCCATCAGTTGCCTGTGTGCCAGGAGCCGCGGTATTTCTTTCGAATAACCCGCACTTGGACCAACTGGTTAACGTGCTTTCCACGGCACTTGTGGCACGGAGGGGGTCTGGGTATGTGAAGATGGTCACTCATCTAACCGCGGAAAGCGCAGCTGTTATTATCTATTCGATATTAGTTAGTATGGTTTCTATGATCTCGCTTGGTTTCTAAAAGGAAGTTGGTTTTGAATCTTGCGTAAATATAAGGTGCTTATGGTATACCAGTGGTGTAAATGCATTGTTGAGAAAACCTTCACAGAATACTCATGAAAACCATCAAAATTAAGGGAGTAGCACCAGGGTCGCTCGCGAAATTCTTTTCTTATTAATGAAAGACTATTTATGAAATCATCATTCAATTGGATTAAATTAACTAAAAGCATTTTATTGATGTTTTTAATGATTATAATTCTGTAGAGAAATATTTGTTACGGCCGCGAATCATATTTTAATCAGCATA
This sequence comes from Polymixis lichenea, assembly GCA_949091785.1. Lineage (NCBI taxonomy): Eukaryota > Metazoa > Arthropoda > Insecta > Lepidoptera > Noctuidae > Polymixis > Polymixis lichenea. The sequence continues at coordinate 10,521,577 of OX420945.1, read as the reverse complement.
CAACCTGACAGTGACCCGGAAATTGAATTTCGCGGGCTACCTTAGGGCATCCTTTTAAAGTGGTCATAGCAAGTGTTATTGCACTAATCAGTTAAATACAGAAATTCAATTAAACCTTCGAGCCAGATCCTCTAAGTATCAGTTACATTTTGTACATAATTGATTCATTGCATAACAGCTTTCCTTCGTCAAAGCAGTTCCTTTCAGGCGTTATGAGAATAACGTAACACCTAAAACCACGCCTGGTTTCCCGGAAGGGATGGGCAGAGGTGTACCTTATAGTACACACACGTCGCTATTTGGGGGCGAGCCTATTGCCATCAACTGGGTTCAAATCAAAATGCTACTGAGAAATTTCAAATAGAAAAACCCAAAAACATTTTGTCCGACCTAGGAATCGAACCCAGGACCTCATGCTCAGCAGTAGCGCTTGCGACCACTAGACCACCGAGGCATTTTGAGAATAACATATTTGGTGAAATGTGGATATTCTTACAATACTGACTATCCCGGCGGGGTACAGGCATGATGTTAGTAATGCATAATTTAATTCTACACAGTTCTGCACTCAACCGATGACATATTTAAAGGAGCCATGAGTGACGTGACATGATACGTCATCCGTCGGTAGAGCCAGCATGTGCCATTTCCGGAGATAACAGCTGGGATATTAGGATTGACAGACGGCTACCGAAACTGAAGCCTTTCCAAAACTATTCGTATACGCTTTTGTGTGATGGCATGGAATGACTACATATTGCACTCATAGTGCTACAGGTATTTACAGGTTTTTGTCGATAACATCTACATTCTCATCGACCTCATCATGACAGTTAACGTTAATAATAAATATTACATCCTATATTATGAAATTGGCGTTTTGTCGAACTGGCCACTTTGACCTCTGGCGTTTGGTTAGGAATTCCAAATTCAAATTTATTTCAAAAGGCCTGTGTATTTGCGTTTCTTGCATTACTTTGATTTCGCGCCTTTTGATTTTTCTTTGACATCGTTCTGTTCACATTATGAAATACTTAAAATATCACGTTATTTACGACTATGAGTTCCAACGTGGCACCAGCGCTGCAGAAACAGGTCGAACGAATTTTTTTTTAATAACTTGACATAAACTACCGAACCCATTGAATATAAAACGTTCACCTAACTATCGTTTCAATCGAGATCACCTACCATACGTCAACTAAACATACAAACACACAAGTTGAGGACCAATATGCACAGCTACGATAATTACTTAGGAACACAGTAACATAACGAACCGAGTATTTAAGTATATCTAACAAAAATCTTTAAAACAAGGTAAAATCCTTACCGTCGTCATCTTTCCCCATGCCAAGCACGTACGCACTTCTTAAGAGGTGGCCCATTCTTGAAGATAAGCTTACGATGCTGACTTTGTGCAAATTGTAGAGTGTGCAAAAATAAATGAATATTCACATCTAAGATACTAATAACACAATAAACACGATTATGAACTTTTAAAAGGATAATAAAAAAACAAATCTAGAATCTAGGCAAAAAAATACCGCGCGAGTCGGTGAAAACAATAAAGGGCTACATCTCTATAGATATAATAGATTAATTCGCTTTCGTAATAGAAGAAAGCCAATGAATGTAGTTAGTAGCGTCACCACTCTACAAATGATGTAAACTGAGCGCTAACCGAAATTATAGGTTGAGCTAAAGAAACGAACAGAGAACATAATGGAGTAGCAATGAGTTGTTTAAAAAAACTTATGTTGGAAAACGTCCTTGTTATGTTAAGTTACTTATTTCTTTTGAATTGCCTGAAATAAAAATCATCTGTTAAAATAAAAACTGTCAAAATGCATCTTATTTTATCTTTACTTAAGATAATCATGTTCATATTTCATGGATGAAACATGGAAGTAAAGGTACATAATGCATAAATGAGTTGACGCCTTTGCTTGACCCTTTTTATTTTATTTCCGGATAAATCAGCTGTCAACCCACATCCAAATGCGTCCCAACACTCTTAACTTTTTAAATGACCCAAAAGTTACATTAATCTTTGAAAAATATGCGACACTTTTATCATCATAAAATAAATGACAAGATAAAAACATTTATATTTTGAAAGAACCATCATAAAAAGAAAAAACAACATGGCCGATTCTACAGTAGCTGTCGTTCTGGCGTCAGATGTTGACATAAGCAAGGGAACAATGAAGCTATCTGACATGCGTGCGCGCAGCCGAGCCGCGCATGCAAACAGTGCTACTCCGAGATATCAGCGCGAGCTATAGCGGAAAATGCTGCTGAATATCACTGTAATTTTCCCATGAAAGAAATGAGCATGTTCTTGACTTATTTTAATAAAAGAAAGCAAACAGTTAAACGAAGCGCATATTACCTACAACCATAACGGGCCGCAACTAGAGATGGGCAAATACCCGGGTATTTTTGGCAAATTGGGAAAATTCCTAATAAGTGCCCGTAAATTTCTGTCCTTGGGCATTTATCTGGGCATATATTTTTTATTTCAAAATTAGCTTACGAAATTGATATTAGCTTTGGAAGGTGGCTTAATTTGTTGAGTTTAGTTATGGTTAATTCTTTAAAGCTGTATTTTTATGAATTTGCCCATTCTATTTAAATTTATGTTATATAAAACCAGGTTTACGAATATAAATTTTACGAATTACCGGCGGTGACGTAAAAATACTTGTATCGCGTGAAGGGTGCGGGGTAAGGGATGCGTGCACTGTAATGGTTAGTTGTTTTAACTACCGTCAACTGTGGCATCATTACTTTCCATCGGCAACTTTACCAATAAGAACTGCATCAGAATATCTCTTGATTACTAAAAATTTGTTACAAATTGTGGATTATTCTACTTCCATATCGCTTCGATATTAAATGGCGACAGTAGATTTTTAGTTATCGAGAGAAATTTAAGTACGGTACGCATGGGTAAAGATTCAATGAAAAGTAAAAATACCACAGTTGACCGTACCTATATTTACAATTTTCTGAATTAAATTGCATTTTATTTAAAATTTGTCTTAAAAATCATATTAATGGTATAAATGTAACAAATTACGCAGCGCCGGGTAAAAAACACCAAGTGCATGGAATTCATCTGTAATCTCTCAGAGCACTGTCACATTGACTGTATTGCTAATCTGGCCCAGTATAAAGCTAAAGAAGGATTTTGGAGTAAACCATTCACTTGGAAGGCCGCTGAGAAAGTAAGTCCTATTTTGTGATGAAAGGGGATTTGTGGCTCAAGTCAGTTAAGTAAAGTTGGACTAAAAATTTGACATCACCCTGCACATCTGCAGCCACCGAACAATCTTTTAGCATACAGGGATTTATACACAGTGCAAAAAGAAACCGTCTAACATTAGAATTTATTAAATAAAGGTGAAAGCGTACATCGTCTTTCGTCGAAGATACTGTTCCGGAAAGTTCTGACAAAGATGACAAAAATGACGATATTATATGCAATGATGTTGCCACGGAAGGTCACATGCGGGATGATATGCAATCTTCACTTTTCGAGGATAGATGGGAAGATATGGAACCAGTGGGTTCAACTTCACGACAAATAAACGATTTTCAATTCATAAATATAAGCGAACAGTTATACGATACCTACAGTGATTAGGGTAATTGGCCCTATAATACAAAAAAATAAAAATAGTTTGATTATTAGACCCTTGGCACACAGGCAACTGAGGGAACACGGGTGGGTTTTAGTCAGTAAAAGTCTGACACACCCTCCTGCTCACCCAGAGCGGGAGACGTTATTGGATGATTTACTACCCAAAAAAAAATCAAATTCTCTAGTGTAATTATAATTCAAATTATGATGATGTTGATTATTACAATTTTCAAAATTCTGTTCCTATTATGACCAAAATTTAAATTTTATTGTTTGTTTAGTCCTTATATTTCGTTTTTTTTTTTCATAAAAACATACACACACACACGCACATTACTTACTATTCCCGGTATAAAAATTATATTATTAATTTTCACATGAAAAAATAAATATGTTATTTATAACATTGATTTATTTATAAAAATAAATCAATGTTATAATTTTTAAATAAGAATGTATTTAATCATTGACCTTTCTTCTTTTATTTCTTTAATAATTACTAGTTTACATGAAAAACTATATTAAATCACGTTTAACGACCCCATATTTTTATGCCCTGCGATTGGGCATTTATTGGGCAGTTATAAATTTATGCCCAAAATGCCGGGTTTTTCCAAATTTTCCTGCCCGGCAGGTTTCTGATGGGCAATGTGTTTACATTGCCCATCTCTAGCTGCAACGCAACGCATTTTTAACACAAAAAACGGTAGCTTGTGTTGGTTCAAACAAAATTTGCGAAAGTTATTAAGGAGGATTTTTACAATCCGTTGCGTTACTGCGCAATGCAGTGCAAGGCTGTTTAGCCTTTACAGGTAATAGACAGCAGAATTTTACCGCATACCTAATCATTCATGAAAAATCTGAGTTTTCAGTTATCATATAATTCTTCTTTTGTGTTATAATTAGAGATCGGATATTCGGATGCTTATTCACCTAAAGTTGAGAGGTTGGCAAAAATGGAATGCGCTTTTGTACCAATTTTTTTTAAATATTAAACTTTTAAAAAAATCGGTACAAAAGCGCATGTAAATATGGGTAAATATCCATCCGATTATCCGATCCCTAGTTATAATATGTTACGTGTTTCTTCCTTTGTGAGTCTCAGAACTTGCGAATTAAATACGCAACCAAATCTTTCTAATTTAGCTCAATATCCCAAAATCACAGTGAGTTGGTTTTTGAATTAACCCGGCGATATAGTTCACTAACCGAATAGGTACCTAGGTATGTAGGTACGGCCCTAAGGCCGTTTGTCCACCGCCACGTCGAGTACTATTACCATACCAAGAAGTACAAGATAAGCATATGAGTAACCAAACGGCGCCTAAGTAGCGATACATACCTACATTCGCTATGGCCACGTGTCCACTGCACGTCCGTCACCGAGATGTCACACTCGGTTCAAATGATCTCGTTTCTCATTGACGTCCTGTTGACGGTGGCGCATGGCGGGTGGACAAACGGTGTCACTACTACTGCTAACGTTCCAACCGCTCAGCTCGTAACTTGAACCGGCAGCCTATGTACACACCGTTATTTATCTCTTACATTTTACAACCAGTAAGTAACATACCTACTTATATTTATTATCTTAGGACTCCCCCAAGGTCACCATCTTAAAGAAAAGGTTAGGTACCTGTTTTAAAACATTTGTGTCCTCTAGGTACTAAACACCTAGGTGTTATTCGAATGATATCTAACTTTTTTTATGATGCACTTAGGTATATGGTTAGCTACTGTCAACCGAAGCCAAAATGATTAATAATAACGACGAGAAGCGGTTTTCAATTAAGCATTGCAGGTACGCACGGCTACACATCAAGCTATAGATTCATTTCTAGTTTAGGCTCATCTCGCACTCTACGGAAGTCCTATACAATGCCAGATCAGATTATACTGGAATTGTATAGCTTGATGTGTAGCCGTGTATACGTTACAATTCCCAATAAACGCAAAATTCATTTTCTAAGGTGGACCACTGACTTTTATGGCAAAATATGCTTTTCCAGGGCAAGAAAAAAACTACGTAGGTCGTAGTCAAAATGTATGGAACAGCTGATTTTTTTTTGTATTATCGACGAAAAATCTGCGCTGGGGGGTCATTCTAGATCCTCCAGCTGTTCCATACATTTTGACCGCGTAAGTATTGCACTTTTCTATGAAACAGCTGATTTATTTTTTGTAAAACCGACGTAAAATTTCTACGCTAGGGGTCTAGAATGATGTGCTGAATTCATGGTTACAGTTTGCGCACTGAATAAAAACTTATCCTGTTGGTATAGAGTCGGTTTATTTGGTTAAGTATTTCGAACCGGTGAAACCTAGGGATCTGTTGACGAAGACTTAGAAAATAAAAATGTCACAATATACCTACAGTTATCATCAGTGATCATTCACCCGAATAATCTTGTAGTTGGTACTTACTTACGTACCTTACGAAAACTACAAAATAAATATTGAGATATCTACGCTGAACTTTGCAATTGTTTAGAATGTTTAAATAGACATTCGCATGGCCAATTTGATCAGGTAGATATACTCATTACCGAGGCAATAACCGTTCCCTCGTCAGGAAATGAACAGTTCTTACATTCACAGTGTAGTGTAGCTGTGTAGATGAACATAAAGCATATAGGTAAGTACCTAAACCTACCCTTTTTTTTTGGGTGGGAAATCATCAAATAACTTCTCCCGCTCTAGGTGGAGCGGGAGGGCGTGTCAGACTTTTACTGACTAAAACCCACCCGTGTTCCCTCAGTTGCCTGTGTGCCAGGGGCCGCGGTATCTCTTTCGAACAACCCGCACCCCTGGCAGGCATCGGCCCTGGCGGGCCCCACCAGTTGGTGCTGACATCTCTTTAAGGCGCGTGTGGAGCACAACGCGCCGTCGACTCGGGTTTGGTCCTGGGATTCCCGACGCCCAGGGCGTCTCCTGCGAAGGCTACCGCCGTGACATGTACTGCCTCTCCCTCACGTGCGCCGCCTCCCTCTTTGCGAGCATCACTGCTTCGCTGAAGGAGGTGACGGCTAACCATGCACTCTCGCTCCGTACCATGGCCTGGACCAGGGCCGGGCGCGAGAGATCGCCGCCGCCGATCGCCTCCACGAGGACACGGCGGTGCTCCGCCTATCTACCTTAAGTTTGGTACCTACGTACAAAGCATAAATTTTACATCCAGCTGAAACTGCAAACTATTGTTGCGGGAGTCTGCTTTGCTCTTTGCAAATCCTTGCTATGTGTAGAAGATCCTCTACTTACGTCTAATAAGGCAAAGCAGTTAAACGATACAAAATTCTTCATAAATACATATAGTTAAATGTGAAAATTTCGAATATATCGTTTCGGAAATGTGCTTAGCAGAAAGTAAATTGAGCGTGAAATGACAGCCGGGAGCTGGCAACGCCTTGCTACACGAATTTGGGTCAATTTTCGTCAGTAGCAGGGACACGGTACCCGGGCCCTTCCTTCCGTGTTCTATTTATATCTGTTAGCCGTAAACCGAAATAGGTGTTATAATAATAAATATTTACGTCTAAATAGCTTGCCAGGTTGTTGCGTAAAGTAACAACGTGCATATTTCAGGATGACATAATTTTATAGTGTGCTACACATATGATAGTCGTTTCCGCGGCATTCTTGGCTCCCGTAGTGAGGATTGAAAAATAAGTTGCATGTTTCACAAGACAGATTCCTCAACCGAAGCTCTCTTTTCATAGCAGCTTTAATATTGTCGAACACCACATTCTCGGTAATGGCCTAAAGTTTGTGGGGTGATGATTGAAAATGAATAATAACTAAGCGGTAAACAAGCCTAATTCCACATACCTACTTTGTACTTTTGTATGAATGGACAATCGATATCTAGCCTAAAAAACCGAGGCAAATTGCAAAAATAATCGAGCTGTTTCGTGGAGCTGATGATGCACTCGCCCGAACATGAATTTGCCCACGCCCATGGATTTGGTGAAGCGCTAAACGTTAAATCTTATTTTCAAATAAAAATTGGTTACCTACCTTCAGCCACATAAGTACCTAAGTAGCTATATATATACATCAACAACCCTAGGCAATGTACTAATGTGCATAAATTGTTGTCTAAGTAACAAAAAGATTGTCCATAACGGTAATTCTAATTCCTCCGCTGGCATTTTCTGAAGCTAATGATGCCATAAACATAATGGTTATGGAAATGCTGCAAACGTTGAATTTTCTCTCATAAACCGTTCGATTGGTTTGGTAAAAAGGTGTTAGATACTAGGCTCTAATCCAGGCTAAGCTACACTTATCAGGCTTCAAAGACTATTAACCATTTGTGAAGCCAAAATGTCTGTGACTCTTTTGTTTCATTCAATATAATGGGAATATGAGTAGTCTACATTGATTTGAGCCGATTTCGTAGTTTTCGCCAACGATCAATTTGTGTGGCTTTACCTACTTCTTTAAAAATTGGTTTAAGGCTAGGTTGTTCCGGCCTGTGGGCCTTTGAAACGCTACCTCCGCCTCCCCCAAATGCAGCGCGACGTATTTATTTACGATGAACTGTCAACCAATTAGCGGAAAATGCCATGCCATAGTATAACATATAGCAGTTGATCAATTTTGCTTAGGTTCGGTATTTTTCCCTTAGTTTTCGATGCATATTAAGCTAGAACTAAAATTATTACTCAATTTGCCCTGTGTAGGGTAAGTGTCCTGTAAGTTACCTATTGAGCGTTTTCATATTATTAGATACCGACGCCAACCCGATACCGACATGTTAGCAGCTATACACAAACCGAGATAATTATTATCGGCCCGATGAAATTGGTGAATATCGATGACCGTCGCGAGTCACCAAACGACTAAAATACAGTAAGTATCGACGTCTCGAAGTCGGCAGTGCGAATAAGCGTGTTCAAGTGAAAGAATGGTTGGTTCTCTTACGCGACACTGCGTCTTCACCTTTTTTTTTTTTTTTTTGATAAGGGCATCTCGTAGTTGACCTTGAGAGGCCGTAACTACTTAACCGGGCTTTCCTGCGGTGACTTTTAGTTTTTAGGCTAAGAGCCTCCAGCCAGGGCTTACAAACTAAAATTAAAACCTACAGCAACTGCGCACTGAGGGCACCCCCTGCGGGGTACGAGCCTCGGCTCAGGGAGTCACTTTTAGGGAGGGCAGCAAGTGGGGACAGGCTGGATCAATAATTTCTTTATTATTAATCATGGGGATTTTAACTCTACTTGCTCAGCTTCGGCGCGGGCTGGCACTTCTGCGGGCAAGGGACGGTTGGGGGAGGATTCGTTTACTCGGGGTCTTCGCGAGGCACGAGGACCTCGGCGGCGAGGTCGGAAACACGGTCTGTTTTTGTGTGCTGTGCTGGTGGCCCTACTGCTTTCTTGAAGAAGAGTGATGGGGTCATCAGGGTCGGAGCGTCTTCACCAATAGAAATTGTGCTAATATTGGTGTCAGTCACTGTCCGCGACGACATAGTTGACAATAACAACTATGTAAAAGCGTTTAGTAAGTACTAAACGTATGCGAAAATCTGACTGCCGATATTGTGGCGTTTTCGGAATCGGCTAATGTGCTGTGTTGTAATTTAATGTACTTGTTAATGTGATGTAATCGACTAATTTTATTGAAACAAAAGCAAAAATGTACTTTCATTCAAAACTAGCTTTGCCTGAGGCTGGTAGATACAGAGATAGCGATTTCAAACATACTTCATCTTTATTATTATTATGATTGCTACGGGTTTTGACGTCAAGACTAGCTGCTTCTCACACGGACAACTGTGCATCAATTGCTCTCGCGTCACCAGTCCTTTTCTCTTTGTTTAATAGGCTGTTGAGAGCAAAACTACAAATGTGATGTTGTTGTGTACAGGGAAGTTCTTTTTTTTTTAATAATGTGGCTGTCGTACAATATACTTTATTATATTGTGGTGTCTTATGACTTCCACGCGAACGAAACCGCGAGCAGAAGCTAGTGCGAGCACATGGTTTTTCGGTTGTAAGGCGAAAATAAAAAATTGCAATGGTAAAACCATTGCGATAGGAAGGAACCCTGTGCAATTTGTTCTTTGAGAAAATAAATGTCTTTACACCGAAATCATGCTTCCAGATCTTTTAACCAGGGACTTTCCAGACAAGAGTTAGTTGTCAGTGAATTTGAGAATTTGAATTTGAACTGAAGGAACACGGGTGGGTTTTAGTCAATAAAAGTCTGACACGCTCTCCAAAACGGGAGAAGTCATTTGATGATTTCCTATCCAAAACAAGAAAAAAACCTTGTGCAATTTGTTCTCTGAGAAAATAAATATCTTTAAACCGAATTCATGTTTCTCAGACCCAGAGGTTAAGGCTAAGCGTTAGTTATCAGTAACTTTAAGAATTTGATCAACTAGACAAGCCGTGTGCCCGACGGTATTTCTCTTTATATATTTTATTTATACATTTTCATCCCCTATTTATCTTTAATGGCAGAATTTTCACAGATCCTCAATTTAAGATTGTTATAAAGTAGACTGGGCTAAAAATGAACGTACTGTTTCGCTTATACTGTAACCAAATTCTTTTGTTTTTTATGTTTGCCACCGTCCACCGAGAACCGTAAATATTGTGAGCACATATCACATATGAAGGCAAAATTGCTGTACTTTATTGTCTAGTGACGTACCTACTGCTGCAGCTATAATTTATCGAATCTATTATTTTAGGACATCAAAATTAATTTTGTATAATATACTTTTTATCCGTCCCCGGTCTTGTTGGATTACCGACCCCTTGGACCATTTACCAAGACAAAAGTGGCATAGATGCAAGTATATGGCATAGATACGATACTATACGTCTTTGACGAACTTGATTGGGAACATGAACACCGTTAACAGTTATACTGTTTCCGCATAACCACTGCGTTCACACGGCGCTATTTTTCAAGCACGGTATGATATTTTATCGTATAGTGACAGTGACTTTTGGTATTCAAAACTGAAAGTTGTTCACTCAGAGCCAATATGATAAAATCACGGATCCGAAAAAATCTTGTGTTGCTACACACTGAGGATAAATTGTTTACCATGTGATATTAATGTCGGATAGGATAGTAGCGAAGACAGTTCGGTGGAGAGAAATATCTTAGTTAATATGGATGAATCTGATTTTTTTTTTTTTAAATGTCTTTTGTACCAACGTCTTCATAAACGACGATAAAAAGTCATATACATTCGACTCTCACTTGACTATTATTTTATCGATAATAATTTGTAATGTGTTTAACACTATTTTAAGATGACAATAAAACGTTATCAAACTGCCTACAAATAATCACATTTTCGAAAACAATTCTATGAATTAAAACTATAATGAAACTACAAGATAAGGCTGTCGGAATTTCATAATTTAATGTATTATTATCAGAGGCGGCCTTACCCATAGCGAGGCTCCGGGCGGCAGGTCTACGAGGCCCTTTGTCCTTCGTGAAAAGTATGTGATGTGAACCCACCCGTGTTCCATCAGTTGCCTGTGTGCCAGGGGCCGCGGTATCTCTTTCGAACAACCTCCACCCCTGGCAGGCATCGGCCCTTGCGGGCCACATCAGTTGTTGCTGACATCTCTTTGAGGCGCGCGTGGAATACAATACGTCGTCGACCCAGGCTTGGTGATTATCGGACAGCGAGATACCCTTTACTCGCCACCCGCAAGTCCGCGCCTACGGTGGCCGGGAATCAGCCTGGGATTCCCGACGTCCAGGGTCAGGTCTCCTGCGAAGGCTACGGCCGTGAGGGCGCATATACTGCCTTTCCCTCACGTGCGCCGCCTCCCTCTTTGCGAGCATCACTGCATCGCTGAAGGAAGCGACTGCTAGCCATGCACTCTCGCTCCGTACCATGGCCTGGACCAGGGCCGGACGCGAGAGATCGCCGCCGATCGCCTCCATGACGACTCAGCGGTGCTCCACCCAAGCCGGGCAGACCTCCACCGTATGGTCCACCGTATCCTCAGGGCGATCTTCGTAATGGAAACACCCGGGCGTTTCCTCCCGCCTCATCTGAAACAGGAAGCTCCCGAAACAGCCGTATCTGTTGAGGACCTGTGTCAGGCGGAAGGTGAGGACGCCATGCCGCCTCTCAAGCCACTCCTCAAAGAGGGGACTTACCGCCGCAATCGTGGCGTGCCCAAAGATACATACTACAGTAAGGATTTTGTAACTCATACCGCAAGCAAAATAATTCCAAGGTGACAAGAGTTGACGAACGAAATGAAACACGAGGATTCCCCGAGCGATAGAGGAGCAGAACATTATGTCCTGACTATGCGATTAAAGAACCGATCTTCGAGTGTTTCGAGGCGCGATATTCAAGTACTAAGTACTTAATGAATATTTCAATTATGTTTTGAATGAATTTCAATATTCACTTTTTGAACCTAATATTAAAACAAATAAACGAAAAGCCACACAATTTTTATTAAAAATGCCTGTTCCTAGAATCGAACTATTCCGACGCAGTTGCATATATATGGCGCCACTTATTTATAATTCAATTCCAAATTTCATAACTGATCTTCCTTACAGAAAATTTTGCATAGTTCTAAAAAAATAGCTTATTTCACATAGTTTTTATTCTACATCTGAATTCCTCAAAAAAACTCCTTGTCAGTCTTATCATTACAGAAACGCATTGTAAATAAACTTACCTATCAATAAGTGTTACGTACTGTACATACATAGGTACTGCATTTTATGTTGAATAGCAATTACCTATTTTATTTAATGTTGAATTTTCGAAGCTTAAAATTGACTTTAAATAATTTAATAAATTAATAATATTCCGTTCATTTGTGTAGAGATTTGCTTAACATGCTAGCACTAGGATTTTACTTTAATATTTGCATGCCAACTTACCTATGGCAAAATGTGTCATCGCACTAACAATTTATGTACCTACCATCTTTTGTACCGCATTTACAGCAAATAAATGACTTTGACTTTGACTTTGACTTTGAATGAATTAGTTAACTAACTTTATTTTAATTTACCGTTATGTTATAACCTTAATAAGTAATTAAGGACCAAAATCAAAAGTTTTATTTTAAAAAAATTGTTATAAAAATCTATATTTTTTTAAATTCGGTTGGGTAGTTGCGCGAGGCCCCTGCAAGAGCGAGGCCCCGGGCGATTGCCCTGTTCGCCACCCCCTAAGGCCGCCGCTGATTATTATTGTATTAGATATTTTTGTACAGGCGCAGGGTGAGCGTGTTTTTGAAAATTTTTGACACAAGTCCACCCTCAATGACGTACCGCAGGACTCCTGAGGGCGTGCCGTTTTGGTCCGATTTACTATTTTTGAATTTATTAAAAAAAAAAAACTATTAAACTAAAAAATCAAACCGTTAAATTCCCTCTTAAATACGATTTCCTCATCGTACATGCAATTTCCACATTATTTTGTGCTGCTATTAGAAAATAAGACGGAAAATTGTTTTGAAATCAACCCTGTTTTGGGTTTTTTTTTTCAGCGAGCAAATTGCAATTTATCGTGTTTTGAACCGTTAATTTCCCTCAAACAAGGATTTTTCTATGATTTTTTTTTTACGGCCTAAATACACTAATTTGATAATATCATCTTGATTCTGAAACAGGCAATTTCGGAAAACCCCCCGTTAAAATCATTAAAATTTAAGTGAATGTTGTGCAATATCATTGAATACTGTTTCATGTGGCTTGTGGGGCTTGTAGCTAAGTAGGTAATATTAGCCGCACGGGTCAATCGATTAGGTTAAGCTACGCTTGCCGCGGTTGGTCCGTGCATGGGTGACCATCTTTACATACCAAATACCAAGACCCCTCCATGCCTCGGAAAGCACGTTAAGCCGTTTGTCCCGGCTGTCGTTTGTGGATTGACAGTCGTTAGGGGGCCATTCAAGTATTACGTAAAAACTACAGGGGGGCGGGGCGTTTTTGCTTTGCTTATTTTTAATGATATGGGGGACGGAGAGTCTGGATGGTGATTACCAGAGGTTGGAGTAGGTAGATTGATTTTATGAACTTGCGTCAAGATATTATAATATGGACATGCCATTTTATCCATAATGTGCGGGAAGTACCGGAAAAGTTCCGGAATTGGAATTATGGAATAAAATAAAATAAAAAACATACAGATAGGCTAACAACATCGTTTACTATAAATGAATGATTGATTGAATTCAATGAACAATTATTTTTAATTAAACAAAAACATAAATAAATTATTTTTAATCCTCATCGGATACAATTTCCATATTTTGGCTTTCAACGTTAATACAATTAAAATAAATAATCATAATTTTTTCAATATTTTCTAATTTTAAAGTATTCCTTTTGACGTCTAATATCCATTTATACATATGTGGAAAATGATCGTTCAACATCTGTAGACGTCAATGGAGCAAATTTAAAATAAGTTATCATATTATTTGCTACGTTTTTTTCAATACTTTCGCTGTATTCTCTAATTGTGTCTAAATCCGGATTTCGTTCCTTAACATATTCTAATTTATTTTTAATATTGTCACTGTTGCACTCGTTAATGGTAGCTCTCAATTGGTCAAACATTAAAAGCGAATCAACTATGGATAATTTTTGATTTTGTAACTCTTTTAGAACTATTTGAATAATACGGTAATTTTCTTCGATATATCTTAAATCTTCCTGTAAATTTGGTTTTTCTAAAATATTTTTTGCATTGCGTATGGCTATTGAACCAGTACTGTTGAAGTTTTTTAGAACATCTTTTATTTTTTCGAAGTGTTGAGCGTAGTAAAATGCTGCTTCCAACCAAGTACCCCATCTTGTAATTACTGGTTGCGGAGGCAGTGGTAGGTCAGGATATTTTACTTTTAAACTCTTTACTCTGTTCGGGGCTTTTAGAAATATTTTTTTTACATTTGCTACTAAAATATCGACATCGTTATATTCTGATCTTATCTTCTCTGATATACGATGAAGAGCATGCGCCAAACATGTTACATGTTTCATTTCAGGTAAATATACTTTTAAATTTCGCCCTGCAGACAGCATGTACGCTATACTGTCAGTGCAGAGCAATAAGACATTGTAAACTTTTGATTCAAAAGAGTCTTGCCATAAATTTTCTAGACATTGCAATTACAAATTGCGCGATTGTTTGACCATTTACTACCGTTAACATTTTACAAGCAATCAAATAAGGCCGGCTTGAATTATTATTAGGATGCAGTGGCTTTATTAAGAAATGGACTATATATCTACCTAAAAAATCTATGGTCTCATCCAACGATATCCATAGTTTCTTATTTTTATTATTTTCATAAATAGTATTAATTTTGTTCTTATAAAACTTATCTAAATAAACTTTACGTAACTGTGATTCTTCGGGCACTTTTCTATCACTACAAACACAACAACAAGTACTGCACATATATTTTTGAAAAAACTCCTTGAACGCCGGGTTTTTCATTTGCATCCAGGGAATGTTGCACAGGATCAGGAACTTAATAAGGTCGAAGTAAAACTCCTCATTCGGACGCTTATATTTTCCTTGATGTACTGCGCCTTCGATGTGTCTTGTGATATTGCCTTTATTTATAATTTTCAAGTGGCTCTCACACTTCGAGCGATATAGGGATCGGCTAGCGTGATCGTAAATTAGCTCGGGATGACCGATTATCCACTTTTGTACTGTTTCAGCCTTGACGTTTGCGCCAGCCATGTTTGAGTGAAAGATTCTCCTAAAACAATTAAAATGTTGCTAAAGTGATATTTGTTGAAACTAGCAGTTAACTAACCTGAACAGTTTTCAGTTTATAATTTTATTTAGAAGAACAATTATGCGTATGCATAACCCGGGTTCCGAGTGAACGATACATAAACGTCTAGTAAATCAACTTTTACATATTACAAACAAATTATGATTTATCGCGAGAATAGGAAGATTATCAATCGGATATGAGACTAAAATAATAGTTTAAAAAAAACTAAAAAACACGCTTTAAAAACCAAACTAAAAAGTAGAAAATAATTTAATTCTATTAAAAAGCGTGGGGTGCTTTTTGAGGTATTTTTATAATCAATTAATATCAAGCACCCCACGCTTTTTAATAGAATTAAATTATTTTCTACTTTTTAGTTTGGTTTTTAAAGCGTGTTTTTTTAGGTTTTTTTTAAACTATTATTTATTTTCTATTTTTTTAGTTATTCCAACTACAAAAGCGTGTTTTTTTCTATTTTTTTTTAATTATTGAATTGTCATAGGTCCTCGATAAGTCTACAAAGTTTAAATGAAATCTGACCGTTTAAAGTGGGTCATAATAGCGTCCAAAGGAGTCGGTTACATACAAACATACAAACACACAAACAAACAAACATACAAGTGAAGTTAATATAAAGCGTGTAAAAATGTTAACATTCTTCTTTAAAAAAAGGCCTAAAACATACTTATATAAGAAAATTATTAAAGCTTACCTGAAGCGAAATAACTTGAAGTAGAGATACAATTTAAAAACAAATCGATGTCCGTAGATACAAGCCAAATTCGTCGTTTTAAGAAGGTACCAGAAATCAGTGAACAAGCCAGGGTGAGATTATTATTTACACAACACAGGAATTTCACAAATTAGGAGCGCACTCTACGAACCGAGGTAAGCGAGTGAGATACCTGGAACACAGCGCGCGCGCATTGTTCTAACAAACACCCAATGAGTCATACAGGATACTTGCTTCTGATTGGTCGTTGCGTGCGGTCAATGCGTTGTGAACATAGATAAACATGAGATAAAGAAACAAAAGGCCCTGTCTAAGTTTGGTCTCATACTGTCAAGCGTCATTTCTAATTCAACAGTAAGGGACAAAATACGGTGTAACTATTCCAAGGTATTTTTGTATAAAATAAAATACTGATTTCTTTCACCATTAGCTAACACTGGTAACGTAAGTAGATTGATATTATTAATACGTTTTTCACCTTAAACACAAATTCGTGATAATTTCAAAATTCCGGAACAAATATCACAATAAATATGAAGTTCCGGTATTTTGGAGGCATATAT
Organism: Polymixis lichenea; assembly: GCA_949091785.1. Taxonomy (NCBI): domain Eukaryota; kingdom Metazoa; phylum Arthropoda; class Insecta; order Lepidoptera; family Noctuidae; genus Polymixis; species Polymixis lichenea. The sequence continues at coordinate 10,504,882 of OX420945.1, read as the reverse complement.
CCATTTTATCCTCTACGTTTGACGTCAACGACCTTAAATCAATCTACCTTTTTTTTTTTTATTACGGGGCGAAATCCTCATGGATGTCCTCCGCCCCGGGGAGGGCGGAGGGGTCTGTCAGACTCTTACTAACTAAAACCACCCCGGTGTTCCGTCTCTCACTTGCACCGGGGATCACGGGAACTAGTGTGACTTCCGCGATCCCCGGCTAGTGCCGGCCCGCCTCTGCGGGCCACCTCGCGATAGGGGGGGAGTGAGGTGTTAAACTCCCCCCTTACGTCATAGAGAGGCGCGCGTGGAACACTACGCGCCGCCATCTCGGGTCCTAAGAAGTAGGGGGCAACGAATTTCCCCAGATCCGTTGCCCCTGGACCCATTTAGGGGGGCTGGAAGAGGGCGTTGTCCGCCCTCCGCCGACGCCCGGTGCGTCTGCTGCGGATCGGGTTAGCGGAAGCAATCTCCCGCTCCCTCTCCGCAGCCTCCTTCTGCGACATGACTGTTTTGCAGATGGATACCACCGCGTCCCAGGACACCTCGATGCCGACCATCGAGTCGACAACAGCCGGCAGCGACAGGTCACTGCCGACACCTGAGATGAGGGCACGGCGCGTCTCCTCGTCGTGTCCTCCCGACAGTCGACGCAGTGGTGACACCGAGCGTCCGGAAATCAATCTACCTACTCCGACCTCTGGTGATTACGACAGCAATATTTTTTTTTTACTTTTTGTATTTTCTACAAAATGTAGTCAATTTTGATTTGAACACATATGGCAATCCTACTTGTATATGAATGGCTCGAAGAAAACGATGTCGATATTCTAAAATCACACGAAAGTGAGCAGACACACAACTTTGAGCAGCAAACATCCAATGTCATCGAAGACTTAAGAGTAATGGATTCGTGTGTCATGGACTGAAGACTGTTAATTTGAATAAAATACTAAAATTTTAAAAGAAGTTTGTTTTGTTCATTAATGTATCAAGATTATAATAACTGAATATAATCTCAATAAAATTTGGTTAAATAAAAATTTATATGCGTTAAAGTCCTCTATTCCAAGCCTATTCTTTATTTCTAGACCTATAACTGTTGCTCATGAATTAATAAATTGATAAATGCATGTACCAATGTTTACGTGAGCATTTAAGAGCTTTGCTTAGTTTTGCTGACGAGGGGGAGGGGGTTGTTAAAAATTGCAAAAAATATTTTTTACGGGTCCCCGAAAGTCTGACAACCAGTCTTACCACGGGGTATCGTATTATCCAGTTACTGGGTTGTGGAGGTCAGATAGGCAGTCGCTCCATGTAAAATACTGGTATTCAGCTGCTTCCAGTTAGACTGGAAACCGACCCCAACATAGCTGGGAAAAGGCTAGGCAGATGATGATGATTAAGTAATGCTCTACTCTAACCATTTGGATAAATATACATTAATCGTTTGGATTCATATTTCTGTAACAACATGCCCATCATGTATAATCATTCACACCTTTCGGTATTTGAACGAAACAAATGATAGAGCTTTTCGATTTCGGTCGAAGAGAGCAGTTGATTGACACGACGAACAAAAAGTTATGTTTAAGCCTGGGTTCGAACAAACTACCCACTTGAGCGACTATTCGGTCACAATACAAAAGAAAAAGTTGGGAGTCTTGGGAGATCGTCATGGATATTGACGTATCGTCTTGTATCATACAAGTATCTCCCTGGACTGAGGGACTGCGCGCCGACGTACAAGTTGTACGTCCGCGCGCAGCCCCGACGGGTTGTGTAGTTGGGGTCAACACCTCAACATAGCTGGGAAAAGACTAGGCAGATCATGATGACTGTTTCATGTGGCTTACTGGATTTATCGGTACTTAGGTTCACATCTATAGATTTGCTTAATATAATAGGTATTGATTGATAAAGAATTGAAGAATAGAGTACCTAAACTACTATTTTCCTGGTAGGTATGTATAGGATGTACCTACCTCCTTCTTCCTGAAGCAATCGACGAAAGTTCAGTCTTATACACCAAATTCGGTCAAGAACTTGATTTGTTTGAGTAAACTTAGTAAACTACGTGATATGAAGGAAGGTGTAAGCTACTCCAATCTGTCAAATTTCTTTGATAGATTTTCAACTTTGTCCCAAAAATTTAAGATTCATGTTCAATTGGGAAAATTTGACAGTTTGGGATAGCTTGATGTGCTGGCGTCTGTAACTCTGTACGTAGGTAGCTACTAGTTGGTGAAGGAATCGACGAAAGTCATGGTTACAGTTTGCGCACTGGATAAAAACTTACCCTGTACAAAAATGAATCCTTACTTCCCCTGGTCACGGCATCACATGTGAACGGCGGGACAAATTTTGCTAATTCCTTTTTTGTTGTGTTTATTATCTGGAGAAGGTTAATTTTAAAAGGAATTTTGAAGGATAAGGAAAATTTATGAAAAGTTAACGACCATATTAACTTTTCTTACATTATACCAACGCGAATTCAATATTCATAGTTAAGAATTCATAGTTAGAATATTGAATTCGCGTTGGTATAATGTAAGAAAAGTTAATATGGTCCTTAACTTTTCATAAATTTTCCTTATCCTTCAAAATAAGTAAGTTAATATGTAAGTTAATATGGTGGACAGACGTTGTCCTGTCGGACAACGTCTGTCGGGCCAGCTAGTCATTAATACAACTCTCTAAGATCATCGACCTGCAACTTGCAATAAACGGAAGAAGTTGTTGTGTAAGTTTGAATTTCCCGGAATACCTTAGCGCATCCAATCATTCCAGCCGAAAGACGTCCACTGCTAGACATAAGTCTCCCCAAAAGGCGGGGATTTGTCATAATCGCCACGCTTGGCAGGCGGGTTGGCGATCGCAGTATGATGGTCAAATGCATAGAGAACGCTGCTGCCCATTCTCTAGTAAGTCCCTTAGTCGCCTTCTACGACACTCACGGGAAGAGATGGGATGGTGCTATTCTTTTACGTCCGGCACCACACGGAACACGGAGCGCATCTAAATATTAATTAATATTATGCTAACTAAACTAACTAACCTAAATATGTATTAGAAGGGTTAAAACTTTTTTCAAAAAAAAAAAACAACCGACTTCCAAAAAAACACTAAAAAGTGAAAAATAACTTTAATTTCAGAAGTCGGTGACTTTAGATATGTATTTTAATTTTTTGTCACCGCCTTCCGAAATGAAAGTTATTTTTCATTTTTTGGAAATCGGTTGTTTATTATACGTTTTTTTTTCACTTTTTAGTGGTTCACATGTGCTTACCCCTTCACAGCATCCCGGCGTGATGTTATGTTATGAACTGGTGTAAACAATAGACAGACATGAGATTTCAGCAATTCCAGTCCATTTGCTATCATTCATTGAGGAGTTCCGTTGCCTATCTCCGAAGTTCTTCATCAGATCTTCACCAAATTGAAATGGGACACTCCGAGAAAGTCCTCTTCCAAAAACTACCCAAATAGTTTCAAGTGTGCCTATAAAATTTGAAGAGTTCCCTCTATTTCTCCAGGATCCCATCATCAGACCCTGACTTGATCATGGGACCAACATGGGAAGTATACCCTTTCAAACAAAAAAAAAATCCGAATCGGTCCAGCCATCTTCGAGTAATCGGGGAACATACATATAAAAAAAAGGTTCCGACGAATTGAGAACCTCCTCCTTTTTGAAGTCGGTTAAAAAGAGAATCTCTCACCACTGACAACTACCACGCGCCACGCAACGGTCCGCGGGATACACGCATGATTTCACATAAATTATACTGTCAATTGTCAAGTAATGAACACAATTATACTTTTCTATTGTAAGCAGACTTGATGAGTCTGCCTAACAGACGAGGGGCATAATCAGCCTATATCTTTCTCACTGCTGGGACACAGGCCTCCTCTCGGTGAGAGGGAGAGGTCCGTAATCCACCACGCGCGCCCAATACTGGTTGGTAGATGTCACACGTCTTCGAAATTTTTGGTTCAAAGACATGCCGGTTTCCTCACGATGTTTTCCTTCACCGTTTTGAGAGTAGTGGTTATGAAATAGTTTACACAAAGTAAAGCGCCTGTCTGAGTTCGAATCTACGACTTACAAAACGGTAAGTTGCGGTCGTTACCACTGGGCCACCACTGCTCTACATAATATTAACAAATACTCACATACAAATTCAATAAAAACGCATTTCCGTGCGGGGCATTTGGGTGTGCGTAGTCCCAGCGGAAAAGTGTCGAATTTCTTCATTTCAGTTTAGCAGATATTTAGTGTATGACGTCGTGTAATTGTGTATGGTAAATGCAAATTTATGCATCTAACCATTGGGGAGCTATTCAACAGAAACTGTTTCCGCGGGGACTACGTCATCCTAGCGACACTTTTCCTATGGACGTATAAGAAAAAAATTGCATTCAATAATTAGTGAAGAGAGGTAAATGTGTATGTTGAAATTAAAGTGTGTCATTAAACTGCGGAGATAATCAAGTTGCCGCTATGCTGACGTTTGGTTATTTGATGAAAATCATATAAAACAGTTTAGTGCAGAGTTGTAATTTTTTACGCACGTTGCTTTGAATTTGTGTATAAAGTGTGTGAAAACAGAATTTGGAAAAAATATACCCTTCAGAAGATATTCACGTAAAAGTAAAATAAGGTTATTAGGTCAAGTACTTAAAATAGGAAGTCTAGAGCCTAACTTATACCGTTTATTTGTTTCTAGTAAGGGTCTACAATGTCTTGCCAAGTTTCATTTATGTGCTCTTTATAATGAATGCGCAGTGGCATAATTTACTACGACTGGACCATTATATTGTATGACATCCGATTGTAGGATTTTTTAAAGGAAAAGAAGGATAAAATCTATTCCAATATTTAGTGTATTAATGCAACAACATGTAAAATTTCAGCTCATAACACTAAATGATTAAAGAGATATAATAAAAATACCAGAACAACCGTAATACATGGATAAACCGACCAAGTTTGAGTGGCTACGAAAAAGCGGCTGTGTAGTATATAGAGATAACGTTCTAAACTTTCCAGTATTATACCATTATTGGATTGGTACAGGTGGGCACACAATTCAAACTCAAACTCAAACTCAAAGCATTTATTTCAATTAAACCATTTACAGGCACTTTTTAACTGTCAAAAAGTCGATCAGTTGGAAAGTTGAAGCTAGTTGCCCATTCCAAAACATAGATCTCTATGGTGAAGAACGGGCAAGAAACTCCACGGACACTCTTTTAAAATCAAGTTGAAATATTACAAAATCTTGGGAACATTCTTCTTGTTGCTTCTGTATGTGACAACAATGTAAAAAAAATTATTATAAACAATTCTAAATACAAGATAAAAATAAGCCCTGGAAGTTAGGAGATGACCAGTCTCAACCGACAGCGCCCGTTCACGAACTTGACGCGTGGATCAGCACCATCCAGGTCAACCATTTTGTAGGGAACCGAATGATCCAACACACGCGCCACCATCAGTGAGACATTTATGTGAGCATGACATACTCTCAACTGCCATGCTTTTTCAAGTCAACGTACATCATAACAACACAATAAACGGATGCATGGTACCTACTCACATTTACAAAATTTAAACAAAATGCTTCTAAATTAGACAAAACTATAGTTTGCAATCTATTTGGAATATTAATAAAATTTGATTTCCTAAAAGAAAGAAAAAACATTTAATATATATTGACGTATATAAAGTAACTAACACTTGGTTCAGCAAAAATAAAACATTCGTAATGTCACAAAAATTATCATATTAAGAACAAAAATGTTCGTAATGTCAGAAAAAATAAAAAAAGGAAGCTTCTCTTTCAAATATTAAAATTTTAACTAGTATGCCCAGGTGGCTGTGGAGCAGGACCAGCATTAGCCAAGCATTTTTATCGACGATATAATCATCTAACTTATAATTTGCTTGTCTACATAGTGTGCGTTTAATGCATGATTTAAATTTCTTTCCATTTAGTTCAAGAATATCGACTGGTATTTTATTATAACATTTTACACAGTACCCCATAAAAGAAGTGTGTACTTTAGACAATCTGAAACGTGAACTCTTGAACAAGTAACTAATATATTCGTGATAAAACTAGCAAGTCTAGTCAAGTCAATTTTTTTTCTTAAACTTACGAAATGATTACAATAATAATTGCATCTGTATTAGCAAATGCATTTATTTGTCAAAATATTACAAAAAGTTGTAACAGTAGGTAGTTAATATGTCCTTAATATTCTGGTACTTCCAGCGTACAAATATTTTGTTACAGGGTGCAATTTGATATGTAAATTTACATTGGGTCCATGTAAGGCCACGAAAAAGCGGACAATTTAATTTAAGCATACAAATCGACCAGTGTGTTTATTAAAAGTTGCCATGACAACGGGCCTGATCGCCCTATCGCATCTAAGACAAATAGCCTTATGTAAATTAATGGTAAAGCCGAGGTCATCTGCTATTAGAACCAAACTATTTTCAATATATAGGAAATTCGTTTTTGAAAGGGTAAATAAACTGTCCTAGGATTCGATTGACATCATTGGATTAGATTCGGATTTCTTCAGATCGATAGTCGCGATTTTGAAAGTAGAAAAGCCATAGTTTTCTTTAATTATTATTTACTAACACTGTTCTGCGCAATTTCCAAATCAATTCAATTCAATTCAAATGTATATTGCATAACTTATGTGTGTAAAAGATCTTAATAATAGTTACAAAATTCACATGGACCCTGTCGGGCACAATCATTTAGCACTATTAGGTATAGATAATAAAATATGAATAGTAACATGCTCATAATTTACAAATAGGAAAAGTATTTAGTTATCATTAAAAAATAATTAGGTGTTTAAAATAATTAATATAACATTTTCTACATTTTTAAGTAGGTAAATAAAATAAAAAGGTAAGTATTTGTTATTTTATAATTATATGGTGTTCATCATAGAAGAGTTATACCTATTCTTTGAATACGCTTACAGGCCATCAAGGATGTGGGCACGCCACAATTGCGGCGGTAAGTCCCCTCTTTGAGGAGTGGTTGCAGAGGCGCCACGGCGTCCTCACCTTCCGCCTTACGCAGGGCCTCACCGGACACGGCTGTTTCGAGTGGTTCCTGTTCCGGATAAGGCGGGAGGAAACGCCCGGGTGTCACCATTGTGTGGATCGCCTGGAGGACACGGTGGAGGTCTGCCCTGCCTGGGCGAACAGCGCCGTGTCCTCGTGGAGGCGAGCGGCGGCGGCGATATCTCGCAATCGGCCCTGCTCCAGGCCATGGTACGGAGCAAGAGTGCATGGGAAGCCAGCACTTCCTTCTGCGAAGCAGTAATGCTCGCGAAGGAGGGGGCGGAGAGCGTGAGGGAGAGGCAAGGATTGCGCCCTCGCGCCCCTAGCCGCCGCAGGAGACGCCTTGGGCGCCGGGAGTCCATAGCGGAAAAAATCATTCAATGGGAATAAATATAGATACTTAGAGGGCTATATGTAATTATTATAAATTTTGTAAAGTCATATTATTTGTTACGGTCCCTGTAAAAACTACATGTACTTATATCCCTATTCACGTTTAACTTAATAAGGTCAAGGTGTTGGAAGGCCACCCACAAGATGGATTGATAACCTGGTGAATGCCGTAGGGATCCGCTGGATGCAAGAAGCACAGAACCGGTCGAAGTGGCGGTGCTTGGGGGAGGCCTATGTCAAGCAGTGGACGTTTTTCGGCTGAAATGATTATGATACAGGGTCAAATTATATTAGCTGGCGAAACTGCAGACTTAATAGTGGGTATCGAACACGATAAATTAAAAAAAACATTTGTAGTTTTTTTAAGGGGTAACGAAAGCTGTTAGTGTTGTTACTTCAAGTATGAGTTGAGAAAATGTTTTATCGTGTTCAGATATCGATATTAATCACGTCGGAGAAGTTTACACTACAAAAATTGTTTATTTAAACTGATATTTGAAGTGACTAAACCGGACTAAACGAACTGCGGTCGATGACCCCTAAACGACATATTTTTAATTTATAATACCGATATCTATCACATCTGCGAAGTATCTCTAGCTAATTTAATTTGACCCTGTTAGCCCCTGTTTAATGTAACAGTGATACTGTTACATAGCTAAACAGGGGCTAAACCGGCTTCCAAAAATAGATATGCATACAGTTCAGGTGTAACGTAAGGGCCCGGCGTCCACGTAGCTATGTAAACACACAGAAGAAGTTCATCTCGGCAATGCGCCATGTTTTCTGAAAAAAAAAAAAGAACGATAATTAGATAATATATTAAGTAATGCTCTGTAGTCGTTACAGGTCGTCAGAAGCCCGAAAGTCTGACAACCAGTCTTACCAAGGTATATCGTAGTACCCAGTAACTGGGTTGTGGAGGTCAGATAGGCAGTCGCTCCATGTAAAATACTGGTATTCAGCTGCTTCCAGTTAGACTGGAAACCGACCCCAACATAGCTGGGAAAAGGCTAGGCAGATGATGATGATTAAGTAATGCTCTACTCTAACCATTTGGATAAATATACATTAATCGTTTGGATTCATATTTCTGTAACCACATGCCCATCATGTATAATTATAACCATTCACACCTTTCGGTATTTGAACGAAACAAACGATAGAGCTTTTCGATTTCGGTTGAAGAGAGCAGTTGATTGACACGACGAACAAAAAGTTATGTTTAAGCCTGGGTTCGAACAAACTACCCACTCGAGCGACTATTCGGCCACAATACAAAAGAAAAAGTTGGGAGTCTTGGGTGATCGTCATCGATACCCCCCTCCGTCCAGGGAGATACTTGTACGTCCGCGCGAACCCCGACTTGGCTCTTTGAACTGCAATCTATAAACACGTCATCAAACAGTAACTAAAATTCTAATTCCTACGTTACTTAGATTCGGGGTAATATTACGTACGTTATTTAGATTCGTCGAGTATACGTTACTTAGATTCGGGGTAATATTACGTACGTTATTTGGATTCGTCGAGTATACGTTACTTAAATTGGGCGTAAGGCACTAACAGGAATGGCTTTCGTTTTGATACTTCAACAAAATTCATTGCGTTATTTATGTTTTTGAGCAGACAAATTTTTCGAACATTATTTTATTTTTAATTGCGTAACACACTGCTCGAAAAAAAAAAAAATTGAAAGACTGACAATATGTTTCAATAAAAATTTAAAAGATTACGATGTTTCTAACTACATGCACAGCACAGCATCGGTTTATTAACCGCAAAAATAAGTTTGTAGGTATTATTTCATAATATTTCTCGAAACAACTATGAAAACCAAAGCAATCAGTGGGGTTGTAACCAAAAAGATCCCATATCTCAAAAATTATTATCTAAAATAAAAAGTTACTGGAATCCTTCGCTGTATGTGGTTAGACATGTATTACCTATGTGTGGTTTGGATTCACATACTCACCAAATCGTGAATGAGATGATTAATTGTCATTGTCATTGTTAAGGTTGTTTGTTGTCATTGTCTTCTCAATCATGCAACAAATGTTTGCTGACAAATTCAAATGCTTGACTTCACTCATTGCTGGGCATCTTTCTCTTTTGTTTTCTCTTTTTGTGCACATCCCCACACTCTTGTGCCAGCCTTATCCAGGTTTTGCCCATTTCAAGTAACAAATAATAAATACATACCTATTACTGTCTGCACTAATTCACATTCTTTTTTTGTTTCTTTGTACAATTTTGCTACATCTTCTGATATTCTGCTGACCGACCAGGTCATAAGTACTGGTTCATTAGTGGACTGCAATTTCGCTAGAGCTTGTAGTTGATTATTACACTTCTTAATTCCTGTAACAATTCATAATGTGTGTTTGGTCAAACAAAGTTGATAAAAAACAGATTCCAACAATTGAGAATCTCCTCCTCTTTTTCAGTTGTATTATAATAATAGTAAATACTATACCCACAATAGTAAATATGATTTCCACATTACACCACCAAGTACAACAGTCTGCTCAGGAGGAAATTTATAGCTTGGAAACCACATGTTGCGCAAACTATGCAACATTTGACATCTTTTCCTGAGCGTCCTGCACATTGGAAAGGAAATTAGGAAAGAATCTACTGATAATGCCAAACTCGTAGCTTAGCTACATTCTTTTCTGACATCATTTAAATTACCATTGAAATGCTAAGAGTTTAGTTAAGTTGAAAACACTTTTGTTAAAAAACAACAACATAATTTCAGCTTATATAATTCAAGATTTTTTAATGTTATTCTACACTGTCCCTCTGCTGAGCAAAAGGCACAGTGTAAGTTCCAAGCATCCTTTTCAATGCAACCTCGGTTCAACCCTTGCGGGGCTTGCGGTAAGCGTGTAGGTTGTCTCGCCACCTATTCTTGGCTGATGTCATTAAAAAAGATATGCAAGAACATTTACCCTCTAAAATATTATTCAAAGCATCCACAACCTCCCCCAAGCTGTCCATTAATGGTTTCAGCTCGCTTGGAAAGCGATGCTCAGGATACTCGGCTAAATTTAAGGCATCTATAGCTTTTGCCAGTCGAAAACCTTTGTCCCGGCTTTTTTTCCAGTCACGTATTAGAGTGTGCAGGGTTGAGATGTGGGAGTACACCGTCTTCGATAGTTCGTGTTGCTGGACTTTATTTGTTTCTGAAATGATAAGATAATTAGGAAGTTTTGTTTTTTTCCGATATTGTCTAAATTGAACTGTTTGATCTAGTACATTACATACCTCTAGGTGTGAATTTATAAGAAGAATCGGTTTTTGTTGGTGTCTCCAGCTTGACATCCAGGGCTTCGGATTTAAAAATCGTAGGCTCATTTGTAGACATTTTATTTTAATACTATTCTGTTAGAAAGTCCCAAAACTTGAGGTAAAACAACATACAAAACCCTGTTTTATTCATAAAACTCAGGGGAGAGAAGTTGTTTTGAATTTTTGAAGATCCTTTGGTTTGATTTTGGATATTGTTGGCACTATGTAAAATGTACTCCGTGGTTGGCACAGCTAACTATAAACCACAGAACATATCTATCACAGAACACTATTACTCCTAAGGATATCTATATATTCGTTGCTTTGTTTGTTTGTCAGTTTGACGTTTGTCGATCAGTGTTTTTTTTTTTGGTTTTGGCGTCGCACGGTTTGTGCATTTAGCCAATGTCAAGTTTGGGTCGATCACACAGATTATGCCGGGTATACAAGATCAAGTCAATGGCGGCGGCTATACACAATCAAGTTTACCGTTCGTCCAAGAATTTTGTCCATTTTATGTGAATGGTAGTGTCAATGTACTGCATTCACGGTCAGTCCCTCACGTAAGTTAGCGTCAAAACCAAAATTATAACGGGAGTATTCGTGAATGTCGAATGATCGAATCATAGTCTGTCATAGTGATATCATCAGATAACATCTGATGATTTCGTTGTTCTCTGCAATCTAAGGCCTCATGCTATTTCGCACCACAGCAGTAAGCAGATTGTTGCTTGCATTATAAACATAAAAATACGGAAATTGCCCCTCAAATGGCAATCGCTATGTTGTGTATATTGAATTGTCGAAATCTGTGCGTCAACATAAAATAATGGGTTTCGCAGACGCAAGAAATCGCCAGCAAGTTACCGGCGCGGCGCGGTGGCGACAAAACTCGCTGGGTGTGTGCGTAAATGTTTGGGGTGCAGCTTTAAAAAATATCAAAATTTGCGATTTCCAATGTCCGGTGTACCCTGCGTAGACCCCAGAGTAGACTATAGGCAGCAAAGAACTTCATACTAGAGATGAGATATACCTGTTTATCTCCATACCCGGCCTTCAAGGTATGGGTATCGCTAAATACCTGGTACAAAAACCGGGTTTCAAGAACTTGTGCAAATGAACTAATCATACAATCGAACGAAAAAACTGAACGCACCCCTAGGAACGGCTGTCAACGTCAAATTGCAGTGAACGGTCAACAAAATTTGTCAAAAACTTTCACGGCAAGCAAACTTAGAACAAAAAATGTATACCGTATACTCTATGGTTGGAAGAAACGAACTAGACAGGCCTCCTCACCCCCTTCTATCATTCTTCACCCCTTTTTCGCCAGGTGCCAAAACCATAGACCATTTACAAATGTCACTGTCAAATTTAGGCGGTTTTCGAATAATTTTTCAGTTTTCCGCTTGTGATGTTTATTTACCGCCATTACAGTTTTGTTGTTGATCGAGTGAAGTTTGCGTTGATTAATTTCCGTACTATCTTATCCTCTCAGTGAATAAGTCTAAGTACTCATTTGACTTCCTTTCTTGTGAAACACATAAAAAAGAAATTGAAAAGGCCTTCCTTGACCATGTGTTAAAATTTGTAATTTTCAACTGGTGTTGTATAATAAATAAAATAATAAAAGGCACAGATATATCCCCATTAAGGGTCAGCACTAGGAAATCGTGTTATGGGATTCCGATAAGTTTATATAGAAAACTTAAAGTAATTGCCACGAAAAAAATATATCTGGCTAGCTCAAGAGTTGTACTATACCGTGAAACAATCGGACTGGGGATAAACCTTGTAGATAATTGTTAAAAAAAAATTGAAAATCACTAAAAACGTGTAAAAAGCACTGCCGTATTTTGATAACTTAAGGCTTAAGTAAGAAGGCACCTATTTAATTTATACTTAAAAATAAAAACAACATAAAACAGTGAATCCAATACATCTTTCAGTTTTCCATAATATTACTTCTGTTTTGCGTAAAAAATTCGCAAACTTTCTCAATTTTGATGCCCGAAATCTCCATACAATTTACTATGGCGACGCGTATTACCCGCTATATGACAGAGTTCGAACCGCGGAGCTCAGTCAACCGCACGTCTTCAAGGTGGGAGCACGTCGCTCTTCAAGTAAAAAATACGCGGCAAATAGTGGCCTGTGCGTACACGAGATTCCCCGCACAGTGGTCAGAACTCCCGGAGTCAGAACAATAATTTATACAAGGTAAGTACTAAAATTTAAGATTTTTACGCTCGAATCTTTTTGCACGTATTTTTTATATTGTGTCATTTATTATTTGTTTGTTATTATTTTTACGTCTCTTATTATTACAAGCTTGCTTCGTTCGCAGGTAGGTATCTTTCCGGTTCATAATTGTAATCTTATTTTCAAGTACTTGGTGTGACATCATTTGTTCTAGGTGGTGAAAAAGACCTAGATGGTGTCCAGGGTCTGATGATGAAGCCATCCGGTGGCCATAGGATCTCTTTAACTACACAACATAGCCCAGTCGCGTTTGGGCTCGTAAGATTTGTCTCGACAAGTACTATATATCTGGAATAATATCCAGGGTCTGATGATGGAGCCAACCGGTAGCCATAGGAACTCTTTAAGCATACAACATAACCTCGTCGTGTCTGGGCTCGTTAGATTTGTCTTTACAAGTACTATAGATCTAGATGGTGTCCAGGGTCTGATGATGAAGTCGAAAGGTGGCCATAGAAACTCTTTAAGTATACAATACAACCTCGTCCTGTTTGGGCTCGTAAGATTTGTCTTGACAAGTACTACAGATCTAGACGGTGTCCAGGATCTGACGATGCAGCCTGAAGATAGCCATAGGCCACCCCGAACTCGAAACGCATGTTTAAAGATTTTAAAGTTTATTGGAACGGACTTCTGCGGCTTACGGTAGGAGTTGAATAGTAGAAATCGTCACGCGAAAAAGCGTTCATACTTGCATGCCCCGACCATGCGACTTTCTTCTTTACACTCTGAACCTCTGAAAGTGTGAATTTGGTCAAAATGTAAATCCAAATGGCGGCTGCGAAAATTTTCAAATTTTTCGCCATAGGTGTCGATTTCATAGTTTTCGAGGGTGCTAAAGCCGATAGTGGGGTCAAAATGAAAATCTAATATGTCGGCTGATAGAATTTTGTATATGGATTTTAAACCATACGATACGTGAGAAGGAATCTTGTTTCTGACGGGTCTCCCGACCGCACAGGTTTTTTTATTAGGTGCATGCATGTTGTGTGCTCGTAATCGTAAACAATTATATACCTTATAAAAATAATTATTGTTTCTGTAATAGTGAAGTAACATTGGATTTTTATAGAAAAATATGAGTACGCGTAGTAAATATGAAACGCGTGCATTGGAGTAAAAAACGAAAAAGGTGAGGAGTGTGAGAACCTACCTACATTTTTCCAAAAACAGTATCTTTGACTAACGAAGAGCGTTCCCACTAAATTTTCAGTAGCTGCCGGCCGGTTTTTTTTATAAATTGTTAGCTATTGTACTATATACCTACTTATGTTTTTTGTCAGTAACGGGTATAAAATTGTATCTTATTTGTTTCAGGGCTGCATTTGACCAAATCCAAAATGTTGATAATAATTGTAATACAGAAGTTAGCACCTATTTACGTTTAGTTTGAAACAGTGAGCGAATTGGAAGGCGAGTAAGTGGACGAATGCTTGAGCGAGTGATACAAGTGAGTGGAGAAATGAGAAAGAAATTAGTCTTGACTTTGTTTTTTAAAATCATAATATAACAGCTAATTGATACCTACATAGAAAACTGTGCAATAAACCAGCCCCTCTCCCATCCTTCCTTACTAAGTATAAATGCAATGAAAAGAACAAAATAGTATCCTCTTATATTTTAAATATTGTCTTCACGCTTCCCGCCGTTCGAACCACTATGTAAGCTTTTATGTGTGCGTAAGCGGGGCGCACGCGTCTATTGCTGTGTGAGTAGCGCTTCAATACCTAATTTTCTCTCGCGCTCGCGGTGTATACGGCCCTTAATAAGAAAATCTCTTCCGAGAATGCAACGTAAGGCATGTAATAAATATAAAACTAAATTAAAAAATAAAAATCTTAATAAGTATTTGTTGTATCATTTACATATTTCTCAGTAGTTCCCTGTAATTTATATGTTTTACATTATTGGGTTTGAGCTACGAACAAAAAAAAAAGATCTGGAAACTACCTACAAAAGGATAATTGAGGCTTTCTGTATGAGCCTTTGCCTAAAACTTAACAACTAAATTAAAAAAAAAACGAACTGTCATGTTTTAAACTTCCAACTTTTGACATCTCTACTGACCATTTTTTCTCTATGGGAGTGGGTCGTCTGATACGTAGTATCTCTATGTAGTCTGTGAAAACTTTCGAGGAAGCGAATCGAGCGAATGTCTCCGACTAGTTTATAGATATCTGTGAACGAATCACGAATGTACCGCAAGAGTTTTATCAGTGAATTTCACGAAGTCTCTTGAACATAAATAAAATACTAATATACGAAGTTTTCACTGGAGAAGTAATTTACGCAGATTTCTTTCCTCCAAAGTTGCATTGTTAGTTAGTTTGCTTCCAGGTTTTAAATTTACATGTGGTTAGAGTGTTTGTTCCAAAATATTACCTTTTCTTTTTCAGATCTATCTGATCAAGATAAATAGGTTCCCATAATATTCTTAAATGGCTGGACCTATTCAAGACGTTGTAGAGGAAGATGCAGCAGATTTACAGTTTCCCAAAGGTAAGACTTAATTATTCTCAACTAGCTGGTGCCCGCGACTTCGTCTGCGCAGGATCAGTACTTCGAGTAGCTTATTTTCTTCTCCAAGGTTCTATCCATCGTATATCTATCATTAGAAATAAATTATAAATTTTATTGTAAATTACCGGTTCACTATTTTGGCGATAATGGCTTACATATAAAAGATAGAAATATGCTATCGCGGGCTTTTTTGTAGGACTATTTAAGATAAACATTTCCATTATAATATATGTGTAACTGTAACGGTTGTTGCAGCGCACGCCAGATTAGCTCGCAGATGGCAGAATTTTGTCCTACTTACTTGACACTTATCATTATATTTTGGACAATTCACACAATATCTTTATAAATTATAGCCTATGTGTTAAGCGATATTATTGTAAAGTTTCATTTAAATCCATTCAGTAGTTTTTGTGTGAAAGAGTAACATTCATACATACATCCATACTCACAAACTTTCACATTTATAATATTAGTACGATTATAGTTACTACACATATATCGCTAATATATAATTAATAACAGTGGCATGTAAATATGGCTACTTACACCAAACCTTAAAAATTATACTTAGTATTGGAATGTAATGAAAAAAAAAGAAAATGTAAGTAACTATAATAAAATACTCATATGTGTTTTTCAGAGTTTGAAAATGCCGAAACTTTGTTGATATCTGAAGTTGACATGTTGTTGGAACATAGGAAGGCACAGAATGAGTCTGCGGAGGAGGAACAAGAATTCTCAGAGGTTTTTATGAAGACCCTCACTTATACCAACATGTTCAAAAAGTTTAAAAACAAAGAAACTATAGCTGCTGTTAGGAAGTAAGTATTTGGAAAACAAATTCAAGTTTTACTTTTGTTACTTACATTGCAATGGATACTAGAGAAGACTTATTGGGGTCATGATATCTTAAAAATAAGAGATATTATAACAACATCACACCTGTAGTCACTAAAGAGTTTGGCAGTGGTGTACCTTAGTACACACATTTTGCTAGTTCTGTATAAGTCCCAGTAATAGGCAGGCGCGGTCGCAGCCAAAGACTTTGGGGTGGGGGGGTCACAGACAAAGACTTACTAATAAGAAAAGAAAAAGAGTAAATTAGACTTTATTGCACAAAAAATACGTTTACGGTTTTTTCATGACCCCTCGGACCGCGCCTGGTAACAGGGGGCTAGCCTATTACCATCAATCATGATCAAATCCAGACTCTGGAGTTCTACTACTGAGAACTTCCTTATGGAAAAAGCCCAATAACACTGCCCAAACTGGGAATCAAACCCCTGACCTCATGGTCAGCGGTATGCTTTGACCAGACCAACAAGGCAGTACAAGACAACAAGGGAATTAATATAATATTTGTTTCAGTCTCCTTCAATCTAAAAAACTACATAAATTCGAAGTGGCCAGCTTAGCAAACCTTTGCCCAGAGACACCTGAAGAAGCTAAGGCTCTAATACCGTCATTAGAAGGAAGATTTGAAGATGAGGAACTAAGAATATTGTTGGATGATATACAAACTAAACGAAGTTTGCAGTACTAGTAAAATTGATGTAGAATTATTATTCCATTATGATTTTTTATTCTATTGCTAAGACTGAATTTAATACAATTTCAGATTTGGTATCCTTGCATTTTATTTTATTGTGTTTGGGTGGCTTACAGCTATCAATACAAGTACCTACTAGCAAACATATTTATTACTGTTTGTTTCAAAACTATGTTCATAATTTTGTTGGACCAGTGACTAGAAACATCAGTATGTGCAACTCTCATTGCTGACCATATTTGCATATGCTAGGAGCAGTGTTTTTGCGAAAAGTTGATAGCCGAGTAGATGCAGCACTTTTTTAACAAATCTTATGGGCTATCCAAGGAGCTATCCACATTTAAAAATATATTCAGAGGTGCTTACCGTTTAAAACTTGATATTCATATGAACCTCTGCACTCATTATTATCGTCCCTACTTCTTGGCGACTGTTAGTCCTATTTGGAGATCTGCACGTGGAACTCTGATCTTGGGGCATATCTAAGTTTCAGATATTTTTTCTGTTCTCTCATCACACCTCACCTACTTAGCTATCAACTTTTCTCCCTGCATATGCTTGCTCATGAGTGTGCGTAGTCGCAGCGGAAAAGTGTCGAATTTCTTCATTTCAGTTTTGAGTTTAGCAGATATTTAGTGTATGACGTCGTGTAATTGTGTATGGTAAATACAAATTTGTGCATCCAACCATTGGAGAGCTATTTACAAAAAAAACTGTTTCAGCTGGGACTACGGCACTTTTTTTTTCCTATGGACGTACTTACAAGAAAAAAATTGCATTCAATAATTAGTGTGTAACGAGAGGTAATTATGTATGTTGAAATGAAATTTGTGTGTCATTAAACTGCGGAGATAATCAAGTTTCCGCTGCGGTGATGTTTGGCTATTTGATGAAAATCATATAAAATAGTTTAGTGCAGAGTTGTAATTTTTTACGCACGTTGCTTTGAATTTGTGTATAAAGTGTGTGAAAACAGAATTTGGAAAAAATATACCCTTCAGAAGATATTCACGTAAAAGTAAAATAAGGTTATTAGGTCCAATACATGGATAAACCGACCAAGTTTGACTGGCTATGAAAAGGCGGCCTTGCAGTATAAAGAGCTACCGTAAAACGCTGCAACTTTGCCTGGATTTTGACGTTTTTTGTTCGTATCTCTGAACCTATTCATTATTATGACTTCAAGTGAGTTTTAGATGGAAAATAAACCTTATATCTTGCGTGGTAGAACCGAATTATTTTTAATTCATGCTGTTCTTAGGAATTACAGGTACTCAAATACGTAGGCAAAGTTGTATGTTAAAGACGCAACTTTGCCTAGAAGGTTAACTCAATACTTATTATGCTTATCGTTCCAAAAAAAAATTCCCGTGTGCATGAGACACCGTGCTTGTCCACGCCAGTTAAATTATTGCAATGTAGGGTTTATTTTTTTTATTACAGCTAATAGGCAAACTTGTAGCAGGTTCCACAAACTTTCCATACAAAAATGTCGTTGACTGTAGGGTTGAACCAAAAAATACAGATTATTTTTAAAACGTTTAATACTTTTAAAAAAATATAAAGAGATTCCTACTTCGGAGCAAAAATCACAACTGTAATGGTTTTTGGCAATAATGTCAATTATTAATTAACTATATAATATAGAACAATATAGAATATATTGAACAACGAATTTTTATACACAAACATATTTGAGTATGTTCGAGAAATTATTTGTGATTAAACATTATCACAAATAATTTAAAATTAAACATTTCTTAAAATTTTAAACTACAATGCATAAATGCGATGTGTGCTTCTTCCTCAGTGGATAACTCTGTGTCGACCAACTAGTTTTTCATATGAAGGATTTGTTGACGATGGTCCGATTAGGGATTCCAAACTGCTTTTCTGCTTCATAAGATGAAATAACTTTGTTTAAATCTGCTGCTATGTCTAACATTTCCACAGAGTAATCAGCATAATGACAAGCTCCTGGTTTTCTCCTGCTCCGTTGTTATTGTTTCCCACTTTTTATTTAACTGCAATAGAAATAAGACTTACTTGAAGACCTACGACACAAAACAACCCCCCCAAGGGTTTTGCACAAATGTAAAACTACTACTACTACTACTACACCAAATTTTGCCAGCTATGATTTTTTATTCATATACAACGTTACTTTAAAATTAGCTAAACTTACTGTACAGTGGCCAGCACATCAAGCTACCCACTTGTCAATGTTTTTTGAAGTTTTCGTATGTGGGGTATTGTAAATGTCCGCCACAACGTTAACTAATATGTAACAGTGTTATTAAGAATTTAATCTCACTAGGGAGAAATTTATTAAAAAAAAAACATTTTGGTTTTCTTTTCACATCACATATCCATACAGTGTGTGAAGTTTCCGAATTAATTTAACATTAAAACAATAAAGGGCGAGCCTTTTACAATCTTCAAAGTCGCTACACTTTTAACAGAGCGGCCGTGGTCGTAAGTTGGTACACTAAGTACCTACCTACCGTATTGTCATGTATCCTATGTAGGTATCTAAAATCGCTTTACCAAAGTCAACAACGTCATTCTGGAAACTACAAATAATTTGTATTATGTTTGAACGTCGGAGAACTCTGCGCATCAGTGGGCACATACAGACTGAATTAAATCATATTCAAATATATAAGTGATAAAATGTGACTTGTGCAAACCCTAGACCCAGGCAAAGTTGTGTCACTCAAATTTTCAAAACAGTGCGCAACATTGCCTACTAAGTTATTTTGATGAATTCTAGTCTTTTTCATTAAAATATCAAATAATACGAAAAAAAGACAGTATTTTCTTACCTTGGGATGTTATTCCTTCGCGAAGACACCTTTACTGTAGCTAGAATAGCAAAAGTTACAGAAGGCTGAAAAGTATATTCAATGTACTCTGTGGCTGAAAAAATCCACTCATTCGCGCCGGTCACAGAGTAGCGCCGGTTTTCGTTGCGCAACTGACGGAGTATCAATGGAGTTACCTTTATAAAAAATAAAAAATATGTTGCCCTAATAACAAATGGTTTCTACAAAATGGTGGAAAACGAGAAAAAAGTAAGCAAACGGGAGTTATTGTAATTGAAACGAAATAGGCAAATTTGGGCATAGTTGGCAAAGTTGCAGCGTTTTACGGTACCGTTCTAAAATTTCCAGTGTTATACCATCGTTGGATTGGTACAGGTGGGCATACAATTCTTGAACAAGTAACTAATATAGTTGACGAAACTAAACTAGCAAGTCACAAGTTTTTTCTTAAACTTACGAAATGATTACAATAATAATTGCATCTGTATTAGCAAATGCATTTATTTGTCAAAATATTACAAAAAGTTATAACAGTAGGTAATTATTATGTCCTTAATATTCTGGTACTTCCAGCGTACAAATATTTTGTTACAGGGTAAAATTTGATTAAATGATTACATTAACGTAGACCCAGCGGAAACAGTTTTTGTTGAATAGCTCCCCAATGGTTGGATGCATAAATTTATATCTACCATACACAATTACACGACGTCATACACTAAATATCTGCTAAACTGAAATTAAGAAATTCGACACTTTTCCGCTGGGACTATGCACACTGCTCCTGAGTGGTCAAGGCTAGGGCCATCTCTAGGGCTAGACATTTAACCTCAACTATGAAAAATCCTGGAACAGGTGCTAATGATCAAGGCTCAAACGGGATGACATTACCATCAAAAATATGTATGGTGCATTGACATTACATTGACCTAATAATGACATGTTGCTTCGATATCATTTCGCATTCTGAGAATAAAACATCAATTCATATTGAAGGAATAAAAATAAAAAACGAAAGTTTAAATCAGTCTGTATATTGGATATGTCTGCAATACAGCAAGATACATTACAGTGAAAACAGATAAAAGTGATAAAATATTGGAAACAAAAATAGTAATTAGAATTTCTTCTCTGAAACAAAACTATAATAAAACCATTCTTATTATTACTTAAAAGTACATATTATTAATATTGATGTTAATTAATGCCTCTAACTAAACAAGCCCTTTGTTGAACATTATTTGTAAAAAAACTAAAAGATTTTTTAATCAATAAACCTCAACAATTTTAGAGAACTTAAAACTCAACAATCCTTCGATAATTTTTCTTAATTTCTAATTTTGTTGCCTAAACATTATTTCTTAACAAAATGCCGAACAAAAGGCTTGCTTGAATTATAAACTTATCTCAATGGGCACTTTTGGTTTAGTTTAAATGTTAGTATTTAATCTAATATTGTATTAATAAAAATTACAAACTTATCATTTGTCTAAAAGCAAACTTTAAAATAATATTAACCATCTATAAAAGAACTATCAAATCTAAGGTCCTAGCCAAGTTACTTTTATGGTACAACCCACCCTTCTCCTACCCCGAACATATAAAAATATCTTTATGTACTTTAAAAACATTTCAAGTCCTTAAATAAAGATGTCCTTCGGAATACTGTATTCAAACCAGCAGTTTAAATAATAATGGTGGCAATACAAACATCTTTATTTAAGAACCTCTGTCCACATCCGTGGTTACTTTAAATTAAACAGTAAGGGGACCGTTTTATAGCACACATTTGTTAACAGCTAATAATTTTTCGTGTCCTTTACTAAAACTTACTAAACCTTAAATTAGGTAACGTCATTGGGAGAGGCTTATATAAATCCTAAATTACAACCTGGACCTGTGACATAAGTCTATTATTAGTGAAGCAAAATATTGTTTTGGATTTCAAGTGTGGGGGAGTCTAGAAGCGACATAGAAGCTGTTAGGAAGCAATGCGAACATAATCATAAAGCTTACTTTACAGAAAATCACCACAACAACAATCGAGCAACTGAAAATGTGGGTCAATGAAGGCATGAAGAGAAATTATAAGAAATAAAATAAACATATAAACCTCGAAATTTATATCGTTATTTGTTTGCTTGTATACATATTCGAATTATAGCTGTATACTGCACTTATTTCAGAAACATTTTACACAGAAATCCGGATTTTAAATATTGGCTCGGCTCTTCTTCCATGTTAATGTTTTTGCACAATATTTTTATTCACTATTAAAAATGTCAAAATCATTAACGACTGTAGTGGCATTTTATACAACATAATAATAAAATCCTTAAATGTACACACAATCGTAATGTGTTAAAAATGAATGATGATAATACTTTTTGTACATTTCTAAAACTTTTTTCTTCATCGCGTCAGATACTGGTTTTGTTTGTCACATTCGCAGTCAATTCGAAAATGATTTCTGCCGTCAAGTGCGATTGCTTACACAATATAATCGCATCCCAAACACCCTGCCCCTTTGTCACAAGTCGGTTAGTCTGTACACACTTATAGTCACTATGCAGCACCTTCGATAATTCTTCACAACTTATGGATACTGTTCATTTTGTGCAGCATGTTAAAACATGATTACAATAGCACTAGTACGCACCAGTATCGAAAGCTGTCAAGCCGATCAACATGTCATTCAGATTCGACCGTTTCTCTTACATTATCACATTTGTTTATTGAATAACCAATATAATCAATAGGTACTAATTTACATCAGCAACTGGAAATATTATAATCACTAAGTTACATTTTCAAATTCGGCGTGTGGCTCTTAATAAAAATGTTGTTTGAGCAATGATAAGATTTAAAATACTATATTATTTCCAAAGGTGAGCCATCCAAAATATATTATATGCCGTCGAATTTTAAAATAGGTTAAAAAATAATTGCGTATGTCCAAAAGCAGATCTAACTATGTTTATGTGTAAGTTGTCAACATACTACATTATCAGTCTCGATGATAAAAATGCATTTTGGCCAAAATGAGAAATCCAACGAGTGCTGTCCAAACTTTCCTAATCGAACGTTACACGAACAAATCCCTCATGTACCTGATACAGTTATTGACGAAACATATCAAAGATCAAATTTCAGAAACAAAATAAGGTACTACTGAGTTATAAATTTATTAATTGGAGAGTAAACAAACAAGTTAGCATGTCCATAATAGGCACTTTATAGTACACTACACTACATAACAAATAAAGTCAAGTTACCTGTATCAAAGTATGAGTAAAGTTTAAAAATTCAGTCTATTTTCTTACTTACATTTTCTTTTATCAAATCCCACAAGTTAAAGCTCTTTTGCATTAGAAAATCGTTCTAGCAACCGATATATCCATTACCACAAATAAGACGATCTGGCCCTATCAGAAATTTGGTCCGAAGTAATTTATCTTCAATTATTAAATTAACAAAAACTTATGTATGTTGAAAATAAAAAATGACTTATCATACTATAACGCTTTAAAATTCTATGCTTGCAACATGTAGTGTTATGTACATAATTTTAAAATAATACATAAAATGAGATCAAATATATATCCAGTCATGTAAACAAAATAAGCTGGAGCAGTGAGTGCTAAAATACCTAAACATTTTAGAAAAATAGCTCCCTCATTACCTAATGTATTCATTAAAATAATATCAGGGCAAACTAAAACACATAATATATAGGTACTCGTATTTACGAAATATTTTTGCCATCAGTTTGGCTTCGTTAGTGAATCTAATACTGCGATTAAATTGCTTTGGTTGCTCTGTTTGTCAAAGTACTAATTTGTGCAAAGTAATTGCAAGTCTAAAACGGATCAAATACATTGGGACATTCCTATTTCTTACTCTCACTCGAAATTTGATGTAAATCGACAAACATTCAATGCTTCGTGTATCAAAGGACATCGATATTTCGTCACAATAAATTTAAAGAATGCTTATTATTGTCACAGCAGATTAATTAAAAACGTGTATAGGTGATAAAACTTTGGATGCCACTAAAACACGTTTTATTTTCTGTAATAAAGTAAATGGTTATAGCATTTATGCAGTGCTATGGGAAACAATATTATTTTGTTATTGTACAAATAAACCACTAGCTCTACAACGTCAACGTATTGTGATATAATCATAACTGATTGATTTGTATGCTACAAAATACAATAGCTGGGTCAAACTAACGTGAAATTGAAAATAGTTCTTCTTAACTTTCAATTTCAACGAGCATAGAACGTTTAATAAGAGGGTTAGTTGAACGCAATGTTAATAAAATGTCGAGTTTGGTGGATGAAGAACCCTCTAGTCCGTGCAGTGGTGCGATCAGTGCGAGCTGGAGGCAGGTGGGGAGGGCGGCGGCGCGGGCTGCAGCGGCTGGAAGGCCGAGCCCAGCGACGGCCGCAGCGTGAAGCCCGGTATCGTCGGCTTCATTACACACACTGATTCTGAGAAGGCTCCTTCACCCGCTTTCAGGTTCACCTGTGACGTGAATGTTCGACTCCATGAGTACTAAGCCAAAGCGACCTTCAGAAAAAATTCTTTAAAGAAAATTAGCTCTGAACCAATAATACTTTACCGCAATATAAATAACGACAGTATATTGATGGTGTTTCTAATAATAATACAAATAATCATAATTACCTTTTCACAACCATCGGGAGGTTCACGAGCTAGGAAGCGATTTATTTGCGGCGATGTGCCCAGTTTAGACCCGTCGAGATCCGGAGACGAGCAGACACTACCGCCTGAAATACACAATAGTTATTTCAAACAGAGACCATTACACTATCAAAGTTACTGGAACTAATTATTCAACATTTTGAAAAGCAAATTCAAGAATATCGTAATTACTAACTACTTTCAGTTTTATTCTGTCTACTGCTATTGTATCTTCTACGAAACTGAGTAATTCATATGGAAGCAAATAAGCAAAGAAATGTATTTAAAGAAACATGCTTGAGGGCTATTAAACCATTCGGTTGTTTAGTGCAGATCAACTATTAATTGCGAGGGGTTGTCTAAAAGCTATAGTTAGGAATAGACCTGTGGCCAGTAGCTCTGCAGACCCACCACTTGAGAGAGATCCCCGGGACGGTGGATCTATGCCCAGAATGTATTGTTTAGATACATCCATATTTTACCAAGAACATATTATTTTAAACAGAATATTGAAGCAGTACAGTTGTTATTTATGTGCTAAAATTCGTAATCCCACATATGAATAAATACAGAATTTGTTATGACTTATGACTTCTTGCTAAGCCTTATTATGGTTATAAAAAAAGTATAAAGACAGTAAGTAAATACCTACATTAGTAAATAGGATAGTTAGAAAACAACAACATTTAGAATTATAACTATTTGGAGTATTTTTAAAAGATTGTTTAGTTAATGTTTTATTGTTATGACACTGAACTAAACTACTCAGTATTGACATGAGGATATTACCTGATGAATGAGCAGTGTAACACAGATCGTGTGGTGTCTGTGTGTTGACGGAACGCCGAAGAAGTTCCGCGAGGGGCGCGCGATGTCCTTCTGGAGTAACCTGTAAATTAGTGGTGAGCGTTGAATGAACGAACTGGTTTTTTAGACTGTTTATTCGACCTGAACTGTTCGACTAGTTTACTGTCCACAGATAAACCAGTTTATTCGTGAACGACATTTTACGCATGCGACCGGCGGCGGCGACAACATGATTTCGCCGTACACGTAGTCGACGACTCGACGCTCGACGGAACGGAACGAGTGAACACGAACACTGCCGAAGGCCGTTTGTTATTGATTCTCTCTCTCTTATGCAGAAACGAACGTTTATCTCACTGAGCGAACGCTGTTAAATGAAAATAGACTCTATAACAAAACGATAGATACCGATCTCTATTTATTTCGTTAAATTAGTTTATCATGCATACAAGTTTATTAGTCAGCCTACCAGCCTGGAAAAAGTATGAAGAGAAGTTCATTTCGATTCCCAAGTACAATTCATCTATCCGTCGATTAGTAAACTAGTTTCAACTAAACGACCTAATCTGATCGTACAATAAACGGTGGATAAACTCCGTGAACATAAATTCGTTTATATGCTGTTCAGTCTACTATGTAAACTAGTCGAAAATTAAACTGTTTTATCAACTAGTTTATTGTATGCGGTAAACCAGTTTCGTTTCGTCGACGGTAAATACGTGAACGACCCACTCCTACTGTAAATGGATGAAATAGAATAGGTTTAGCAGTCTTATCCCCTCCACTCTGCTTTCCATAACATGTCGCAGATGGATTTTAGAAACCGCTGTTTTACATCACCGCTAGCTGTTTTACAAAACAACTCCGTTATTTAAAACAGCTGAACGTCCGCGTCATTGCGTTACGTATAACAAAACGAGTCAACGTTTAGACGTTATGTAGAACGGCTATCTGCAGTCACAATAAGCGTTTGGTATGGCTACTAATGCCAAATTGGTCACAGTAACTAAGCAAGGGCACCCTAATCAATTAGTTTAGAACCAATTCGACTGGTCTGGTTTAGGTTGGTTTGGTTTGGTTGGAACTGTGACCATCCGCGCGCGTGCCGAGAGCGGTGCCGCGGCACCGGCCGGCGAGCACTACTTCCAAGTTCGTCGCAGTTACTTGGCTATTTAGTATTTTTATTTTAGGACTGACTTTCATAAACTCTTATAATTATATTCAAAATGTCCTTTAAATCATCACCCTTTTCACTTGGGTTAGGATCATTTTCACTCATATTACTCGTTTTATTTATTTCTGTTGATAAACTTATACTTAGTAAACAAAAGAGCCACGAGCAACAAAATTTAGAAGTAAATCTACAATCTGACGAAAGTAAAAAGCTGCTAATGCTGTTAATTTACGTCAACGGCTAAACGGATTATTTCACTATTATTTTATTAATTTCTGAGAATCAACTAGTATGCGAAACGAATACTTCCGAACGATAGCGAAGTTATTTGCAAAAAAATTGTTAATGATTGAAAACGTTAACATAAATTAACGCTAAACGCTACCGATTAACAGCCGCTAAATTAACAGACGTGGATACCGCGAGACTGGTCTATTTTAGTTACTTTCATAGCATCATGTCTTACGGTATTTTGCTATGGGGACGGGCTACGGATATTGAGTCGATCTTTATTCTGCAAAAGAAGGCTGTCAGAGCCATCTATAACCTCCGCAGACGCGAATCTCTAAGGGAATTGTTCAAAACAATTAACATCATGACGGTACCTTGTCAATATATTTATGAAAACATTATGTATGTTCGGAAAAATCTACATCTTTTTAGTAAGATAAGTGACAGGCACAATTTTAACACTAGAAATAGGAACAAATTAGATCAACCATGTTTCAGATTGTCTAAAGTACACACTTCTTTTATGGGGTACTGTCTAAAATGTTTTAATAAAATAACAGTCGATATTCTTGAACTAAATGAAAAGAAATTTAAATCATGCATTAAATGCACAATAAGTAGACATGCATATTATAAAAGTTAGATGATTATATCGTAGATAAAAATGCTTGGCTTAAAGCTGGTCCTGCTCCACAGCCACCTGGACATACCTACTGATTAAAATTTCAATTGAAAGAGAAGCTTCCCTTTTGATTTTTTTCTGACTTTACGAACATTTTTGTTAACAATATTATAATTTTTGTGACATTACGATATGTTTTATTTTTGCTGAACCAAGTGTTAGTTATTGAATACTTCCATATTTTTCTTTCTTTTAGGAAATCAAATTTTATTAATATCTCAAACAGATTGCAAACTATAGTTTTGTATAATTTAGAAGCATTTTGCTTAAATTTTGTAAATGTGAGTACCATGCATCCATTTATTGTGTTGTTATGATGTACGTTGACTTGAAAAAGCATGGCAGTTGAGAGTGTGTCATGCTCACTTAAATGTCTCGCTGATGGTGGCGGGTGTGTTGGATCATTCGGTTTCCTACAAAATGTTTGAGCTGGATGGTGCTGATCCACGCATCAAGTTCGTGAACGGGCGCTGTCGGTTGAGACTGGTCATCTCCTAACTTCCGAGGCTTATTTTTATCTTGTATTTAGAATTGTTTGTTTTTTTTACATTGTTGTCACATACAGAAGCAACAAGAATAATGTTCCCAAGATTTTATAATATTCAACTTGATTTTAAAAGAGTGTCCGTGGAGTTACTTGCCCGTTCTTCTCCATAGAGATCTACGTTTTGGAATGGGCAATTAGCCTCGGGGACGGCTGGGTTACCCCAACGCAGATATATATGTATACCCGCGGTGGGGTGACCCAGACTGCCAGGCACTTCTTCTCCTGCAACCGAGCGGGTGGGCAGGTTGCGGATAGCCTAACTCCGGGGGCGAGGTAAACCATAACGGCCGAACTTGCACCCGGAGCATCTCGTAAGGGATCCCGGACAAGAGAAGTTCCCGAAGGCCAGAATCCCGGGCTTAGGGTAACCTATGTACCTCTTCCTATGCACCAACCACCCAAATGCCTCCCTCCTATCCCCACATCCTGTCGGTCCCAGAGGAGGGGTAACCTCAATTCCAAAAAAGCCCACCCCCAACTACAATAAAATGCAGAAGGAAATAGTTACTACCCAGGTGGGTCCCGGCCAAGCCGGGGAATCCCACACCGCTACGGCGGTCAGCCCCCAACGTATTCTGGGGGGGGCAACCAACTGCACCTTATTGCCGCGCTCTTCAGCGCAGTCGGCTGCTGATACAGCGCCCAACCCACAGGCAGCGGCTAACGCGCCAACAAATAACCCCGAACTGGCTGCAACTCAAGCGCCACAACCCGAAACCCGGTGTATGCCACCCACGAGCCTCTGGCAACAGAGCATCGTGAGGAACAGCTTCACCAACCCCGACAATGACCAAAACCGACACAGACAAAGAGGGACGGGGAAGGAGGACGAGCCTGGCAGCTCAAACACTTTCCCGGTTGATGAAGTACGCCTGCTGAACAAGCGCGGAAAAATCCCTGCCCGGGAAAGAAGAGCAGGCGACCGAAAGCGTCACACCCGCAAAGGCAGTAGCCAGCGCGAGGCGCAATCGGCCGCCGAAAAGGCAGAGGCAGAGGCAGTACGCGACCAGCCGTCAGTCCGCACAGGGGTAACCCAGCGCGAAAAGCGGCCGGACGCGGAACCACGCAACCGCCCGTTAGTCCGCGAAGGGGAAACCCAGCGCGAAAAGCGGACGGATGCGGAGCCACGCGACCAGCCGTTAGTCCGCGAGGGGGCAACCCAGCGCGAAACGCGGCCAGACGCGGAGCCGCGCGAAGGGCCGTTAGTCCGCACAGGCGAAACGCGGCCGGACGCGACAAAGTCTGCCGGGACCGGCAGCCAACCCCAGACCTCCGACAACACCACCGACCGACCCCGACCTAAGCAGAACAGAGGTAGGCGGTATAGACCAACGCACGCACAGGCGCAGCCGGCAATTAACACCTTGCCGGGCACCTCCAAGCCGCAGCCTGGACCAAGTGGTACAGGACCGGCGAAGAGGGAGCGCCCTGACGACACGGCTTCGCCGAGTACGTTACAGGGCCACGCCAAACGGGTGAGGGTCCATTCTGCCCAGGGGGAGCAGAGAACCTACGCGCGGGCCACGAAGGATATTCCCGCGAGGCTGGCCGTAGCAATCTGCTTCTCTCCCCCCTCTAGAGACCTGAACAAGGAAGAGGCAGAATACATAAAGACTGACCTAGAAGCCCGATTAATGGACACAATCTCGACGGCACCACTCCCGGCCTTCCGCGGATACCCACGGGTAGCGGAAGGCACCGTGCAGATGTGGTGCGAGGACGACTATGCCCTGACTTGGCTGACCCAGACCGTACCCCAAATAAAACTCACTGACACCGACCTCACACTGACAGTACTAAAACAGTCCGACGTGCCCACCCGTGTCCGAGCCTCGCTTTTCGTCCCCCGTTACACGGGTGACGTGGCCCGGCTCCAAAGTATTCTGATCCGTCAGAATACTTGGTACGACATTGCTAGGTGGTCACTGTACAGGGCGACTACCGTCGGTGGCGACAACCACGGGACATATCTGACCCTAGGTGTTCCACCGGAGGAAGCCGACAGGGTCCTAGCCCGGGAGCGACGGATATCGTACCTCCTGGGGTCGATATACGTGCGCTTCTGGCCCACGACCCTACCCTGTGACACTAAGACCGACAGTACAGACGAGAAAACCGTACCGACAGTGACACAGACCAACGACACCGACATTACCCAGCTCGAGGAGGTTATGGCCCGAGCAGCAATGGATGACGTTGAAGACAACATACCCCCCTCATCGCCTGGTTGGAACGAGCAACTGCTTGCCTCGTCACCGGGCGAAGAACACGAAGACCAGCTCAGAGTGGAGTTAGCGGGGAGGCTATCCGATGGATCCCTCTCCGACTAACTCCACTCCGCCGCCATCACCGCCCATATACGTCATCCAGACCAACCTCCAACACAGCCAGACTGCCACGGCTAGCTTACGCAGGGCCTTGGAGGTTAAGCCCCGAACCATCGCACTGATCCAAGAGCCGTGGATCAGGAACAACAGAATCTGCGGCCTCAGCAACGTCGGAGGTAAGCTAATCCTCAATACACATGGGGCAGAAAAGCCACGAACCTGTGTATACATACCCAAAGAAATCCCTACCACACCACTCACCCAATTCTGTTCCAGAGACCTGACTGCTGTCAGGCTCCAGACCGCAAGTGACGTTCCAGATGTGGTACTAGCTTCGGTGTATATGCCAGGTGAAGACGCAAACTGCCCGCCAAAAGAGATGGCCGACCTGGTGCTACACTGTGAGCGTGCCAAACTGGAGCTGATCATCTGCACCGACTCTAACGCCCACCACCCGCTCTGGGGCAGTGACTCACCGAACTCCAGAGGAGAGGTACTATCCACCTATTTATTCTCTACTAACCTTAACATTGTCAACCGAGGCTCTGAACCCACTTGGGTCACAGTTCGCGGTCAAACAATCATTGACTTAACGCTTGCTACAGAAAACGCGACAAACCTCATTGATAACTGGCACGTATCGGACGAGCCTTCCAGCTCAGACCATAGAAGAATCCGATTTACGCTGGCTACCCGAATAAGTGAACCACCGCCGAGGCGAAACCCGCGTCGGACCAAGGTGCCCGAGTACAAACGCCTTCTGGCGTCCCTACTAGCACGGCACCTATCACAAGTAACGGTAACCAACACAGCACAATTGGAATACACCGTGACAAAACTATCAGAATACCTAATTGAAGCATACCACGCATGCTCCAAACTAAGGGCGCCACCAAACAACAGCGTGAGAAACCCCTGGTGGAACACCGAACTGGGTAAACTCAGAGACACACTAAGACAACAGTTCAACAGAGCCAAAAATACTAGGCTCCCAGACGATTGGGAGCAATACAAAGAAACCCAATACGTATACAAAAAGCAGATTAGAACCGCCAGAAGGGCAGCGTGGCGGAAATTCTGTGAATCCATCGAAACCAACAACGAAGCCGCAAGGGTAAGAAAAATCCTATCGACCGATCAGGATCGCAGCCTTGGCACGCTGAAAAAACCCGACAACTCATATACACTAACCGACCATGAAACCAGTAAGGTTCTCCTCGAGACCCACTTCCCAGACTGCAACCTCCTGGAGAACAGGACATGGGAGGCTGAGCCAGAATGGACACCTACGGATCGAGACTGGTCCAGAGCCCACAGCATAGTAACAGAAGACAGGATAAAATGGGCTATAAACACCTTTCAGCCCTACAAGTCCCCAGGACTAGACGGTATCTTCCCAGCCCTGCTGCAGTGGGGGGTTGACCACCTGACACCATGCTTGGTGGAGATCTACCGTACCTGCATAGCACTCAGATACACACCCCTGGCGTGGCGCGAAGTGAAAGTCATTTTCATACCCAAACCAGGAAAACCCGACTATACACAACCCAAGGCCTATAGGCCCATAAGCCTCACATCCTTCCTACTGAAAACCCTCGAGAGACTCTGTGACAGACACATCCGAGACGGACCTCTCCGGGCAAAACCACTCCATAAGCAACAACATGCGTATTCCACAGGCAGATCAACAGAATCTGCACTCCACAGTGTGGTATCCAAAATCGAATGTGCAGTGGACCACAAATGCTCAGCACTGGCTGCCTTTATCGACATCGAAGGCGCCTTTGATAAGACCATGTTCACTAGCATTAACGCGGCTCTTGACGAACACGGCATAGACACGACCCTGAGTGGGTGGATCACCAATATGCTCAAATTGAGAGCTGTACAAGTCACAGTAAATCACACGACGAGGGCAGTAGTGGCGAAGGGCTGTCCGCAAGGGGGCGTCCTCTCGCCACTGCTATGGAACCTTGTCGTAGACAGCCTCATAAAAACACGGAATGACAAGGGTTACTTCACCGTAGGCTACGCCGATGACTTAACCATAATAATAAATGGCACCCATGAAAATACCCTATGTAACCTCATGCGCCAAGCCTTGAAAATA
Organism: Polymixis lichenea; assembly: GCA_949091785.1. Lineage (NCBI taxonomy): Eukaryota > Metazoa > Arthropoda > Insecta > Lepidoptera > Noctuidae > Polymixis > Polymixis lichenea. Next base: position 10,472,361 of record OX420945.1, on the reverse strand, counting down.
GTCGAGGACTGGTGCAACAAACACCGACTAACAGTGAATCCCACGAAAACAGAACTGATCCTCTTCACAAAAAAGAGGAAACTCGCGGAACTACAACTTCCACGTCTGTTTGGCACTACCCTAAGCCTATCAACTGAAACCAAATACCTGGGCATATTTTTGGACAAACAGCTGAATTGGGCAAAACATACGAATTACATAACCACAAAAGCCAGCATATCCCTGTGGCAGTGCAAGCGAATGCTGGGCAGGAACTGGGGGATTAGCCCCAAAGTCATGTACTGGCTATACACCACAGTTATTCGGCCAATTATCACATACGGCTCAATAGTCTGGTGGCCCAGGACGGACTTGAGCACAGCCCAAAAAGACCTCGAGAAACTGCAGCGGTATGCCTGTGTAGCAATCACCAGCTGCATGAGAACTACACCCACCGCTGCCCTGCAGGCAATGCTGGGACTGCCCCCACTACACCTCATCGTACGAGAGGAGGCGGCCCTGGCCGCTTTCAGGCTCAACATAGCAGGAACCCTAGGCAGAGATTCTAGAGTCAAACACACACGCATTAAGGAAGATGCGATCAAACGACAACAAATGCTGGCATCACCTTGCGATAAAACCCCGAAACTGCACTTCTTCCAAAAGCACTACCACGTGGAACTCACCGAAGAACAGAATTATCACTCAGGCTCGGAAGAGCTAAGAGTCTACACAGATGGATCAAAGACTGACTCCGGAACCGGAGTCGGAGTTTTCTCACACGATCTTAACATAAACATATCCAGCCCGCTGGGAATGTTCAACACAGTCTACCAGGCGGAATGTGTGGGCATTATACAAGCTGCATACGCGATAGAAGCCAGGAGAGTCACAGACACCCACATACGTATACTCTCCGACAGTGCTTCAGTACTCCAATCCCTAGGAAAAAAATACATAACATCGAGCTTAATACTAGAATGTCACAATGCATTAGAACGAATAACAGTTTCTAACCGCAACACTGTGACACTGCAATGGATAAAAGGACACAGCGGATCACTAGGTAACGATGCTGCTGACGAACTGGCCAGAAGGGCATCCAGCGCGCCGGCCTATGGACCCGAGCCCATCATGCCCATCCCATTCAACCAGATACGCAGGTGGCTTCAGGACCACACCCACACACAAGCGGAGAGCTGGTGGACCTCGACACCAGGCTGCAGGCAGTCTAGGGAAGCAATGCCGTTTTTAAATGGCAGGCTAACCAGACGTCTGTTACGCCTGGACAGAAAGGATCTGCGTCTGGTGACGGGGACCATCACGGGACACTGCTCACTAAACAAACACTTCCACACAATAGGCATAACGGACAGCCCCCTGTGCAGGGCCTGCATGGAGGCTGAAGAAACCGTTGCGCATGTGCTTTTCGAATGCACAGGTGTAGCCCAGACGAGAACAGAAACCCTCGGAGCGCCCAAATTTTACACGGATGTTCTCAATAGACCAGGAGAAATAGCTAACTTCTGGAGGGAGGTGGGCTGGCTGGAATAACCACCAATGGCCGCCATGGCTCACGCACAATGGTCCACTTAAAGGACTAAGTGCGGAAACCAAACCCAATAACATAGAACATAGAACATGGGCAATTAGCTTCAACTTTCCAACTGATCGACTTTTTGACAATTCAAAAGTGGCTGTAAATGATTTAATTGAAATAAATGCTTTGAGTTTGATTGAACATTAAAAACCTGTTAAAAAAATTAACAGCTTTTTTAACCTGTTTTGAAAACGTTGACATTAATTAATGCTAAACGCTACCGATTGAATATTCAAGACCTGTTAATAATTTAACAGCTTTATAACCTGTTTAGAAAACGTTGACATAAATTAACGCTAAACGCTACCGAATGAACATTCAAAACGCTTTTTTTAACCTGTTGACCATTGATGATTGACAGTTAAATTACATTAACCAAAAAATCGTCAATGACCCACCTCTACAGTTAATCATTATCAATTTTTAAAAGGGTCCGCGGTCCCAGTTTCATAGTGGGCCGAATGACCCCTAACCCGGTTTTATGTTGTTCCTGCAAACAGGCTCAAGAAAGTAGGTGGTCGTTTAGATGTCAATGGATACGTTTTTGTAATAAACTTCCTAGCCACATTCAGGAACTAAGCCTGAATAAATTCAAATCTTTTATAAAGCGGGGACTATGCCAGAAAGCATATTATATTGTCAAAGACATAGTGAGGATAGTAAGGCTTGAGTTTGAGCTGCTCCAATAAATGTACACGGTTAATGTTGATTTTTTATGTTATTTTGCTAGTGTACTTTTTTACCAATGACTTGAATATTTACTTTATGAAGTATTATATATTAGTATTACTTTGATTATTGTGAATGCGAGGACGATGTGGGTCATTGTTTTTCTTTTGATCAAGGTCTGGCAGTTTCAAGTACTTTATTCGCATTCGTAGAATCGTTGAGCTCCTTAAATTCCGAATTGAGCTGCACGATAATTGACAAATGCGTGCACTGTCTGGGCAGGTCCACTCAAATCTGTGTAGTTCTGTCCTCAAAAGACCATTTCAGACACCAATTTACATGGTCTTCACATGATGTGACAAAGATTATGTTTGGACTTTAAAAGAGACCTCTGGAGTTTATTTCGGCCTTTTTTCTCAGAGTAGTCAGATAGGAAACGCCACAGAAAAAAAAAACAGTAGAAGTCGTATAACGCTTCATTAGTATCGGAACCAGTGTACCCAAACTCACACGAATAATAGTAGTAGTAATAGTAAATAATAGTATAGTAATAGTAGATAAAAGTTAATAAATTGTATTTCGTAACACTAAGAAAACTTTGGTTCGATTGGTAGTTTAATATTGAATGAAAGTAGGAAATATGTCATTCGTCACATAATCACTACAACATAGTATAAAAAGTAGCTTTCTCTGTCCCTATATCCCATGTATGCTTAAATCTTTAAAACTACGCAACGGATTTTGATGCGGGTTTTTTTTAATAGATAGAGTGATACAGAGGGAGGTTTATTTGTATAATACACCAACCTCCACGCGGGCGCAGCCGCTGGCAAAAGCTAGTTGATAATAAACCAAAAAAATTACTATAGAGTTGTTTTTTTTTTGTCTACTCTTTTTACATATTTATTACTTTTCCCGTTTAAAGCGCACACAGAATAGTTTAATGAGCAAGTTACGCTACTCGCCGCTAGATGTCACTATAATAAACGCAAAGTTGTATTTCGCTACAGATTAGATTTATATTTGCGTAACGAGGTCATTACTATTCGTACTCCTCTAGAGATGTACCACTGTCGTTGACGTATTTATCGACGTTATATTCCGTTATATTTTTCAAACAAATTATAGTCAACAGCTAGAGTCGTTAAATATTAGTATATTCAATCAAGTGTTTATACACCGTGACATTTTAGTCGTCTTACAAAGATGGTCCACTCAATGTATCCGTCATAACATACCTATAGGCGCGATCAAAACATTGTTACCATTAATTAAGATAATAGATACAAAGAAAAATAATGAATGCTTCAGAATTATGAAACACCCTCCCTGTTAATAATGTTTACGTATCAAACGGTAGAAGTATTCTACCTACCTACCATTACATTCCAGCATTAATTCCATCTCCATAACGGGGTGTTTCAAACTACGTCATTCGTCTTAGTGATATTTTCATGTTTTTGATTATGCAAATGTTCAAAAACATTTTTTTTTAATGAATGGTAGTAGATAGCAGTCATTGGGTACATGAAGTGGGCTGCCGTTGTAAGACGACTAAAATGTCACTGTGTATATATTTATTCTTATACATACTTACGATTTACAGAAAGTATAATTATGTAGTTTATATTTTTATTACATTATTTTATTTTTACAATACTTTTAATATTTTTATTTTAATTGCTACCAAAAGTTTTTACAGAAAATTTAAGTAAGTATGTATATGCTTTTCTTTCTCAAAATATCCACTTAACACTCCAAATAACACAAGAAAATTGTCATGTGTGGATATGTGAATGTAATCAACATCCACATATCCACACAATCATGACAATTTTTTTATGTAAAAAATAGAATTTTAGTCAGTACATACTTTATCCCTGAGCCGGTCTAGATGTGGAGTCTGCGTGCCACAGGCTGGATACAACACAAGTCTCTCTATCTCCTGATTGAGACCTTCCACAGATGACCGCGCTGCTCTCAGCGGGGCAGTGCCGCCTCCGAAACGGGACCCTGGAGTTTAATGAAATACTTTAGTTTAACTGTGACTAGCTTGTGAAAACTAAAATTCTGCATGATTTGCTAAATATTCGACCCATGAAATAAGGTTCATTGACCTGCTTTCTAGTATTTATACTACTTACAAAATGTATCAGCATAATCCGCATCATCAGATTCTAGTTGCCCCTCACAAAACTCCACAAGAAAGGGCAAGAAAGTCCACAGTTAGTTTTTTAAAAATCAATTGTTAAACCAATACTCACAAAGAGTATTAGTATTCATTGAATGGTTTGAGTAGTCCCCAGAAGCAGATGGTTTGTGTGTTCTTTGTAGGCGATTGCGCAGGTAACGGTCAAGCTTGTCTTCTTCAGAACTCCGGGAGGAGCGGCCCGATGTTCCACCTCCATCATCAGTCTGTGCAAAAAAGTTTTAGTATGGAGTGCTACTAAATAATATAAATGTTTTGCTAATCATTTAAACAAATGTAAAAAATACAAAATTTCATCATCATAAAACTATTGATAATTTCAATATAAAAATAGGAGCATACTTGTGTGGACTTATCAACTTGCAAATGGCCAGCGTGTAGATAATAGTCCCTGGACCACTGTCCTTTGTGATAAAGTGTGTCAAGCGATGCTGTGCGCCTGATGACACTGGCACCAAACCTGCCCTTGCCTAGAAAATACATACTCTTTTACATATTTTTTATTTTAACTTTAGTATGTTCTTAATACAAGGGTATAAATACAATAAGCAATGGATGAATTGTGTAAGACTATGTGATGTGGCTAATAGATGTATGGAAGATGTGCTGCGGCTATCCCAAAAACACTGGGAAAATATCAGGAGGATGTTGCTAAATAATTACAATTACTTACTTATTTTTATCTGGTGATTAGAATGGGGTAATTATAAGAAAGAAATGAAGGTGGTTATTGAGATAAATTCTAATACAGACATGTAAGCTGCAGTTATCCCAAAGAAATAAGGGATTGAGAAGTATGACTGTATTTGACAATATTTAAATTCCAAGTTTTTCATTTTAGACCAGTTTTAAATCAATGCATGGAAAACTATCCAAAGAAAATCGGATCCATTCCTACTGCCATAACATTTAATTATTGGTACACACTGCTACAGATCAAGCTATACATTTCTAGTTAATGCTGATCTCACACTGTATGGAAATTCTATTCAATGCGAGATCAGCTTATACTGCAAATGTATAACTTGTGGTGTAGCCATGTGGACAAGACCTGTTATTCTATATAATGAGATAATTATAAGTTAGTTTTAGAACTATCAGACTACCATTACAAGACCATTACCAATAGTCCTTGAATAAATAATATATAGATATACATATATATAATAAAAATATCTAGATTGCAACAAACTCTGATGTAATGTTACAGATTACTTGTTATGACAGGTATTAAAATCATATAAACATTGTATTCATGTGTTAAATTTACAACACTAGCATTAATTATGTTTTCGTTATTAACTTTTTTGTTAATTTGCCTGGTTTCTAGTGACAACTGCTCTTTTTTACATTAATCATTTTAGAACACACGGCTAAACATCAATCTATGCATTTCCAGTATAAGCTGATCTCGCATTGTATAGTATTTCCGTACAGTATGAGGTCAGCGTGAACTGAAAATGTACGGCTTGATTTGTAGCCGCATGTACATGACTTTTACATGGACAATAAATAGCTAGACAATCTGTAGATCTTACCTTTGTAGTTAACAGCTCCAGGGCTTCGCTGTCCAGACAGGGCGTGATCTGGTGATATCCGGCGCCACGCGTTCGTGGGTGAGAGCGTCGGGCTGTTGCTGGCGTTCTTCTTGAGCCCGCCGCTCTTCATGACGGACGACACCGGCAGCGTCGCCCGCATCGGGCCCTGCTTGCCCACAGGACAGTCCGACTGCTTCCTTACCCGGCCCGACATCCTTGCTTCCTTTCACACTTCACTACTTAATAAACACCCCTATTTCTTCATCAATCGACACACTCAACAACTCACTGCGCAAGAAAAATAAGTATTTCATTCGCCGACGCCGCACCAAGCTCTTTGTAGAAGGAATAATCTTGGGGCACAGTAAAGCAGGCTCTGTTGTTACTAGGACTGTTCTTATTATGCAATACGGTAATCAACACTTTCGGTAATGTAATGGGTTGTAATAACGGATGGATCTAATAATCAACTAGCACTTATTACATAAAAACAAAATTACAAAGCGAACAAGTCACATTTTTTCTGCACAATGGATGAATGAATGAAGCTGACAGATGACAAGGGACATCGCGCCATTCCTTTTTTCTTACAATAAATTTTAAATTACTGTAACAAAAATACATATGAGTTGCATCGTTGGAAATTAGAATGAGTTAAAACTTGAAAAAACACTAAACTAATTATTACCTACGAGAATTATTCCAGATATTCGTTAGCATTGCAATTATCAGCTGATTATTCCGCCATGTCAACTAAGTTGTCTATGCTCGTTGTGGAAGATTGTTATGGCCTCCTCCCCGTTTCACGAAATACATCTTTTAGAAAAGCTGTTTTTACATTTAGTCTAAAATTAAACTTTAATGAATGAAGCAGATCAAATATTTAATAGCAATGATAATGGTAAAATGCCTTTGCATAATATTAGTAACTATTATTGAAGTCAAGGTCAAGGATCCAAGCCTGGTGGCAGCCGGATGATGCTCTGTGGCCGCTAGACTGGCATGGCCCACCCATGGGCCCACCACAAAACAAAAGAAAACCTAAAAAGATTTATTTAAAAAAATATGGTCGTTCACCGAATCGCAAAAGTTCCGCCTTGGAGTTTGCCAAAGAGCGATGGAACGCAGCATTCTAGGTGTAACAAGACAGGACAAAATGCGGAACACCACGCTGCGTTCTAGAACATCTATTAAAGACGTAGACAAGAAGGCTGCGGGTCAAGTCAAATAAATGGGATTGGGCGGGTCACAGCCGCATGCAGGATGACCGCTGGGCAAAGGTCTCTAAACAATAGGTGCCTGAAGATGGTCGACCCAGAAAACGGTAGTGAGACGACCTGGATGCGTACCGCGAGGGCTGGTTCGAGGTGGCGCGGGAAAAGAGTTCCTGGAAGGACTTGGGGAGGCCTTTGCCCAGCAGTGGGACAGTATAGGCTAGACAAAAAGAAATGTATATTTAAGCGAGCCATTGAGAGGGCACCTTGTTGCTTTCCAAAAGCTATCTAAATATAAAATCAAATTAAGTTTCCGTAGAAGAGCTAGTCAGGCTGATGAAGAAAGGATTATTTTTAACGCGGTTCGCACTTTAATTAGGCCGCCCTGTCCTATAGTTTAGGAAAAAAATATTCCCTATTTCATTCTTACATCCTCCGTCTTCCCCGTGTCATCTTATTAAATGTCTCGGATAGCGATAGGGTAAAATCAGTCTTACCCAGGGGTATCGTGTTATCTAGCAGGTAACTGGATTGTACAGATTCAATAGCCAGTCGCTCTCTACTAAAATACTGGTAATCAGCTGCATCCCTTTATACTGGGAGCCGACCTCAATGTCAACAGCTTTCAATGGTATACGAGGTGATTTAGTATGCTGGTTTGCATCATACGTCACTAATAGAACTCAGAAAGTAGTCATCCAAGGCTTTGAATCCACATCCATACATGGCACATCCGGGGTAATCCAAGGTCCAATATTAGGCCTTCTCCTATTTGTTATTTTTATTAATCACTTGAATAAATGGTTCCGATACCAATTATAAAATTTCTACTCTATGCCGATGACCTTAAAATTTTTAGAAAAATTCATAATAAAACTGATTGTACTTTATTCCAAGACGATTTGTATACATTCTCGGCATATTGTTTCAAAAATAAGTTCAAATTAAATATCCTAAAGTGCTCTTCTTTAACATTTACTAAAAATAAAAATATTATAATTCACACATACAACCTAAATAACACCTCATTGCATAGATTTACTGTGATCCTGATCAGGGATCTTGGGGTACTTTTGGATAGTAAACTTCACCTGGATCAATACATTGATAACATTATTAGTAACGCGTTTCGCATGCATGGATTTGTTATACGTACTTGTACGTTTATTCATTTAAGTATATAAATCTTTGGTTAGACCAGAGTTAGAGTATGCTTTAATGGTATGGAACCCCTTGTACAAAAAATATATAGATAATCTGGAAATCGTTCGACATAAATTCCTTACAGCCACGTATCGTTGCTTCCGAAAAAAAACATCCTACGTTAATTTATTGAAATATTATTTATTAACTACTAATAGAATAGTAGAATAGACACATTTTTTTGGAAACCCAAATTTCTCTATGACCTGTGTAATAATAAATATGATTGCTCAGAGTTGACCAACAAATTGTGCTTTATAGTACGCACGGCTACACATCAAGCTATACATTTCCAGTATAAGCTGATTTCGCCTTGTATAGGATTTCCGTACAGTGCCAGATCAGCGTAAACTGGAAATGTGTAGCTTGATGTGTAGCCGTGTGTACCTAGAACTGTTATGCGGCGTGGGGTGCGAGGATCCGCTATTTGCAGTTTCCGCTTGTCGCACCAATGCGAGAGTCCGAGCACCTCTACGACGCTTAGCAAAAATTTATAATACCCTTTTTTCAGAATTAGATTTATTTTCTTTGTCAGCTAACAAAATTCGCATTGATCTACATAAAATGATCGAAAAAACAGATGATTAACCATATTATCAATTATGTGCATAAATTTTAAGAATAAGATTTATAAATTTGTATGATTAATTAGTAGTGTTGTACTAGTGCTCTTCCTTTCAATTCGAATATGTAACATGTGGATAAGGTAGTTAGTTACGCACTGATAAACCTAGATTATAAGCTATTGTTAACCATGTATAGTGTAATTGTTGGTTTTCCCTATTAAATAAAATAAAAATAATATAAAAGCTAGGCAGATTCATTTAAAGCGATAGGGTAAAATACGGTTTAAGGGCCGGGCCCGCCGTACAAGCAGAAGACTCACAGAAGCGGCCAAGGATTTAGATCAAGGCTGCCCAACCAAATTTGAAGGTGGATCATTATTTTGATTCCGTGTCAGCTGGCGTGTCATCTAGTAAGTAAATAAAACTTGCCTACAGTTATAGTAGATTCCTAGCTAGTAAAATTAATCAGAACTTAAAAGTTACTTAAAGTTTTTTTTTTTTTTTTAAAAAGCTTATACCTTCCAACTTCCAGGGGTTTATAAAGCTAACAACGGATCAATATTTGGCGACAACTCCGAGCACGATAATAAAATCAATCTAATGATAAAAAGAAGAGAAATGAAAGACGATAATAAATTCAAGTTAGCGGGCCACCTGTTCCCGCGAGCCGCATCGCCGCATCTCAAATTCAAATATTTTAGGGTCAGTACACACTGAATGGAAAAATCCTTACGCTGGCTCGAGCCCTCTCTGGCCGCCATTCAAACATAGAGCAACTGAGTCGCGAGGATGAGTGAGCCGACTGTATCGTTATTCATACAGCCTTCTACTTTAGGCTATGATTATACAGTCCTGTTTTCAATGGAGAAATAATGAGAAATAGGGTATTTTTTCGCAAAATATGGTTTTATGTTATGGGGACAATTGTTTTGCCCAACCGGTTGGATAAGAAAAAGAAAAAAAGAGATGCGAGCTCAAGAAATATATTAATACTAAATAGTTACATCTAATTATTTTTTATTAAACTAAATTAAAGGCTGAAAATAGTAATTTATCACAATTTATAGGATGGTACAAACTTTATTTGCAAATTAGTACCTTCCCGGTAAATAAAATGCAAACAATTAAATCATTCGAATTAACATCGATAAAATTAAATTGAACATTTTAACTGAAATAAATAATAGAATATATCACTGCAACTGATATGTACTGTAACTTGGATAACTAACAAAAATTTACATTAATTGAAAAATAACTAAGGAAAATATTATACAAATACATAACACTGTATACATGTGACACAAATCACACAAACATCCCATCTATCAAGCGCCCTAACTTATTATTATGTATATAGTATTGCCTTCAATACGAAATCTACTTTCTAAACTAACCTACAATATTACTACTAGCTTGCCTAGTAAAATTTACAAAAACTTATTTATATAAATCGCACCTTTAGAATTATAGAGACCTAATGCGAAATTACCCGCAAGCAAAATTGAGCTGTATAATTCAGAACTATGGAGACCTAATTCGAAATTAGGCGCAAGCAAAATAGGCCTCTCTATAATTCTAAAGGTGCGAAATGTTCTTCTATTCGTTACTGGTCGGGTTTTGAGCAATGTATTTCTGCTGAGCAATCCACGCTTGGATCCTCTCTTTGAGTTCCGTGTTGGACTTTACTAGGTCCATGGACAGCGGCGAGCGGTTGAACGGATCCGATTGATCACTCAACAGATGTCTGAAACGAAAACAATAATTAGACAAGATGCACTTATTCATATCACTAACTCAGTAATTCTGCCTTTTATTATTCCTCTATAGGGAATCATAAGAGAGGGATAGAATTAAATTTTAATAGCTCATAAGATTCGCATGTTAATTATATCGTCATTCTGACGCGCAACCTGGATCTATTATGCTGTTAAGCCGGGGCTAGTCGTAATTAATAGTAAATAGTAACAGTACGACGATATGTGATTTCTTTAGAATAAGCATCACTTTTGTAATGTGTTTTTCTGTACTTTTCTTCTTGTCTGTTTAAATAAAATTAAAGTAAACCAATCGTACCGTGCGATAGTAGTTCTGTCCACCGTGGTGCGCGAGCTGGGCAGGATAACGGGGTCCATCATCAGTGTGCTCATGATGGGGTCGAGGAACTCCTCGGGCGCGTTGGCGAGGATCTCTTCGTCTCGTTGTCGCTGCACGGCGAACTTTTCCACGCAAGTTGCTACTTCCCGTAACGAGCCTATTAGGCCTCCGCCTCCGATGCGCGCTGAGAAATAATATTTTGTCATTAGAATATTTATAAAGCCGTGTGCCCAAACATGATGAACTTCCATACAAACTTTAATACTATTCCCTAAACCCCTTATGAGATGAATTTTTCACCTTTGTGAAACACTTGTGCAAAATTTCATGTTTAGACTCAGCGGTTTAGGTTGTTTGTTTATTGACAGTGAAATAAATTAAAATTCACAGTTATTCCTAAATGATTATTATAATTACAATATCGGTACCAAGCTCAAGTAAGTAGGTTGCATTGGTGCATTAAAAGAGCCACAGGCACTTACAATCTTGGCTTGGTTAATCATTTTGATTTGTGTTTCTGTCTACCATAGGAATGCACAAAGGTAGCATAAATATTATAAGCAGGTAGTATTAAAGCTTTCTTATGTTTTTTTTTAAATTTGCAGGTTAGTGTCATGTTGGTTGATTATTATGAACTGAATATTATTCGCGACCACAACACAACAGGGCAGGGATGGCGAACCTCTGTATATCGACGTGCCATTTTTTCCATATAATTATTTAATGTGGCTATGATGTGCTAAAATTTAATTTTGACTTAGCAACGCGCAAGAAAAAAAAAGTTTTGCAATAATACTCACGCTTTATATATCTTAATTGAGGTAGGTACCAGCGGCGAGGTGTCAATTTTTCTAAGAGAGAAGCCGGCGCAAATCCGGCTTTAACTTACAGACTTATCAAGAAATAATTTAGAATTTATTTAAAAAAATACTATCATTCTTAAATTAATATAAAGAATTAAAAAAAGAAAAGAACAGCTCAAACCAAATAAAATGTGCAATATTCCTCCATTTTTTCTTTATCCGTTTCTATCGTAACCCGTTGTACAGCGGCTTGCTGTCGTCCATATCAAGCGTTACCACGTTACCTACTGACATAACTACGGGATCGCTGTTGTATGAATTTTTAGTTCCCGATTATGAAGTTTTCGCGCCGGGTTAATTTAGAACATTTTTTTTTGTTGTTGTAGTAAACATTATTTCAGCCGAAAGACGTCCACTGCTAGACTTAGGCCTCCCCCAAAAGGAGGGTTTTGCCATAATCGCCACGCTTGGCAGGCGGGTCGGCGATCGCAGTATGTTGGTAAAATGCATAGAGAACGCTGCTGCCCATGCTCTAGTAAGTCCCTTAGTCGCCTTCTACGACACCCACGGGAAGAAATGGGAGTTGTAGTTATACAAAGCTAAAAATAAGCGTTTTTGTTGTTTGAATGTTATGGCGAATTAAATACCCGTACTGTTACTATATTGTTTGGGAATAGTAGACACTATTGACGTGTTATTTTTCAAAATTGGTAGAGATGCGAATCACCGAAGGGAAGCCGGTAGGAATCGTGTAATGTGGTACTTTCGTTACTGGTAGGTACTTATTTATTAAAAAAAACAAATAAGTATAACCCCTACTGAAGCGGATGCTAAATAATTTATATCAGGTTCATATTTTGTTACTTTTAACCATCGGTTTCTAAGCGAGTCTATAATGTTTTTACTGAAAATTATGACTTGCAGGCACAGGTAGATAGGATAAGTACATAAAGCATTCAGATTTCTATGTTTGCCATTGTGATCTATGTACCTAAATTCCTCAATTGATGACGTGCTAAACCTATTTTGTCACGTGCCACCAAAGGCACGCGTGTCATCGGTTCGCCATCCCTACAATAGGGTATTACACCCATTTTTGAAAGGTGTCTCAATTAGATTCTAAAATACAAATAAACCAAAAAAAAAAAACAACATGTTCATTGAATCGATTAGTGCCATAAAAATGCATTTAAGTTTAGATTTTCATATTTCGTGCGTAATTTGACGAAAACGCTGGACGCAGTGGACGCCATATTGCTCTGTGGGTATGACGTCAGTTTGCTGTGCAAACAAATGCGCTGATATTTTGAATGATAATTGTTTATAATTAAAAAAATGAGTTATTATTCTACTTATCATTGGTTTGCTATTCCTGAATGTAAGATATTATTTCATAAAAAAATACTTTGGTTACGAAAATAATAAAAGTATAAAGTTGTTCAGTTGATTAGTTTAAACAGCGGTATGACGTAAAAACATGGCGGATACTATTAAATGGTGATCAAAAACAGATAAAAAAACTGATATCTTTGAATTGATTTTTTTTTTATTATTTCATGAACTAATAAGTACCTACATTTTCCGACTGCTTTTTGCCTAATCTATCTCAATAATATATTTTTCGATTTTTTCTCATATAGAGTAAAATACCCTATTAGCTAAGAATGGCTTTACAAAGTTATAATGAGTAAAATCATTCATCTAAGTTCATTTTATCCCATTGAATGACTTTCATGAAATAGTCTTTCAGACTAGGAACTTAAGTTTCGCGGCCTACCCTGGCTTCCCCCTTAATATCATAAATCAGTCAATATCTCTCAGGCTAGGTGGCGCGACGATCTTCGCACGGTGGCTAGTAGCAACTGTATACAAGTGGCTGAAGATCGAAGTAAATGGCGTACGATTGATAAAGCCCATGTCTAGGAACGCCTGTTATGCTCTGATGCTTCTTCTTGTTTTCGTTTCGACGGCACATCTATGTTATTTATACTGGTTTCAGGCCTAGATAATCAGCCTATAATGCTCCCTTCTGCTGGGACACAGGTCTTTTCTCTTCGAAAGGGAGTGGGCTGTAATCTACCACGCGGGCCCAGTGTGGGTTGGTAGATGTCACATGTCTTCGATTTTTTGGTTCTAGGTCATACCAGTTTCCTCATGATGTTTTTCTTAACCATTTTGAGACCACTGATGATGACGAAATCATTAAAGTGACGTACCTAACACAGCTTCAGCCAAGGTGAACAGTTGCGCGGAGTACGACCGCCCGTCGTCGGACACGGCGGCACAGAAGCGCTCGTTGTTGCCCAGTTCCACGTACATACGGCATATGTCCAACACTGTGTTGGCTGGCTCGAATTCGTATTCTTTCATGTCCTTTACCTGGGGAATAAAAAAGTTTGTAAGCATAGACAAGTCCAATTCATTCTATAACTAACTTTTGGGTGAAAGAGTACCCTGTTCCACAGCTCATTTTAGAAGAGATGTTTTTGGTAATTTTCAGGGGTTACATACTATGAATATTTATCACTATTTAGTTCATTTTGCGAAATTGCTTTGTGAAAAGCAAGCCTCGCTAATGAGGGCTCTGGTTGAGTTTGAAAACAGTCTGACAAACGCAAAATACTCTGGGCATAGTTGCCGGTATACACCTGAGCGTCTGAGTTCTTGAAATCAATCAGAATATACGAAAAAAATATTGAAATAGTAATAGAAATAAGTTATCACAACACATGCTCATAAGATGCCTTCCTGATGACGTGTGTTCACGGCAGCACTGACAATATACTAAGTGTGTGCGCAGTTCGGTGAAGTTCTGTTAAGATGTGAATTTTAGACTGTATCTGTATCTACGTTACTAAGTTTGAGGTCTATGTTACTAACTTTATGGACTTTGTCTGATTTTATTTGTTAAATTATTATAAGTCAAAATGGTAGACTCACCTTAAAATTCTTCTTATTAGGCCCAACGAGATGCAGTAGGAAGTAGTTGAGCATGGACGCGATGCGCTCCACGAGGGTAGGGTGACAGAACACGTACGGCGCGTGCGCAGTGAGGCGGACCAGCGTGCGGATGGTGTCGCGACCTAGGATGTTGTCGAACCGAGCCAGCATCCCGATGTGGGAGAGGTTCGACAAGTTTTGAGATCGTTCCTGTGAGGATAGGTTTCCCCAGGTGCCTGATTCTCTGTGGAATTTTTAAAGGTTTTATTCAGGAAACTAGCTCCGTTGAATTTCTTGCTAGCCCAACCCACCTCGTCGCGTATAGCCTTCCAGCGCTATTATTTCATTTTCGCTTAGCGTTGTACCTGATTTTTGTTGGTCGGCTTCTAAGCGTTTGAGGAAGGCTATAGGCAATTTAAAATCGCGCTACGACCCTTAGGAACCGACCGAAAATAAAAAATAGTCATAAAGAACGCGGGCGCGAAATGTGGCTGCTATTTTAGTCAGTTCTGGTAGCTTAAGACTTCTACGCGAACGAATTCGCGGGCTGAAGCTAGTTTATGTGTATAGATTACATAGATATATAAATTCACGCTTTCTTCCCATGGGGGTAGGCAGAAACTGCGGAACACCACCTGCTACGATCATACTCCTTTTGCCAATCGGAGCGCCGAACGCAGTCGATGCGTAAAGTCGATATAGTTAAAAGAAACTCACACTAGGGCTTCAGAGGGACAATTCTCGAATTTTAAGAACGTTCACAGTCTGATCTCAGTCAAAATCTGATAAAAATACCTCGAGTTTCCCTACATTATTGACATTTGATTGTCGCCGAGCAGAGACTTCCGACTAGATCGTGAACGTTTATAATTCCGAGAATTGGCCTAATACAGGATACAATTTTAACCAGTGCGCAAACTGTAACCATGAATTCAGCATATCATTCTAGACCCGCTAGCATATAAATTTTTCGTCGGTTATACAAAAAAAAAAATCAGCTGTTCCATACATTTTGACCCCGTAAGTATTGCTTTTCTATGAAATAGCGCACTGATTAAAATTGTATCCTAGATTGTTCGATAGTAATGAATGCTACATACTGCGCAGCCTGCATGGTGCGTATCTGCGCCATGTTCCCGAGCGCCTCGTCCAGTAAGAAGATGGCATCGTTCATGAGAAGGTTCACGAATCGCAGGAATAACGGTGGGTGTACCGCCTCCATGTTGGATTCTGCTTCTTTTGCAAGGCGCCTGTAAATTGCAATGTGGAATTTAATAATAAACAATGACTTAATATTTCATTAGGCGTAGCAATGCTGCCAGTCTTCTGGGCACGTTTCCGAATGAGAGCGATGCGGGCGAGTAATTCGACGCCATAGTGTCTTCTTGTTTTTGTATTTATTTGTGAAGTAATTTAATTTAGTACCTTGTGTAAAAAAAGTTAGTTGTGTAAAATATTAGTGATGGGCCGAATACGAGTTTTACCGAATACGAATAATCGGCCGAATGGTCGTTTGAGAATTAACCGAACCGAGTATTCGGCCAAACATTCTGCAGTATTTGGTGCGCTTTATCTTGCATCTCAAAAATTCAAGTATGTAGTTGTCGAGCGCGTGAAAGCGCACTTCCCTTTCGCCTGCTGACGCCGCCGGACGCCGACGGCCCCTACTATTTTTGCATCATCTAGTCTACTTACCTATGCATCTTGTCAATCTTCTTACCAATAATTAATTCTTGGTTTTGTTAAAAGGGCACACTTGTTCTTGCTACTTCATATATGCTTATAGACTTTTTGACGTGACAACTTCTTATAAATCGATGAACACCAGCTGCACGCAAAAGTATGACTCACTGTCACGTTCCGCCTGAGCCGAGCGTGCAAGCGAGAGCGCGGAAGAAGCGATAGAGAGGGACGATCGGCCTGTTTTTTTATGATGTTATCACGTAAAATTATCGTCCGTAAACCGACTTTACAGACAACCATTTTTTTTTAAATACCATATTATTCAGTAGAATTCGACATTTTTGCCGTATTATCTGCCGAATAAGAATGTTCGGTAATCCTGCCGAAAATGCCGAATACTGTGTTCAGTAAAACGGATATTCGATCCATCCTTATTAAATATTCACTTAGTTTGAAGACATAGAATTTATTTTAAACATTTAATTTATTAATTGTACAATCAGTTCTTCTTGGTTCATCATCACGGTCACGAGGATCGATTGGATAGGGAGACCTTCTACTGCGGTTACTCAAACGCTTGCTTAGAGTGATTTGTCCTATCCTTATACTATTCATACTAACTTACTATAGTTCGACTTTTAATTTTATTCAGTAACTTTAATTTATGTACCTAATAATTTGCACGCTGTAAGGTAGACTGTAGCCGATCTCATAAATTTATGTACATCTTATACCTGTATCTACATTGATAGCAAATAAAATTCTGATTCTGATTGGCAGTTGAAGGGTTACCAGATTTTGACAAAAAAAAAAGATAGTGAGGTGGTGTAAGAATGAACGAAATTGAATGAACTTGAAATAATGTACTTACAAGCAATTTTTTTTATTTCATTTAATAACTTGTCTTAAAACATGATATGCACTACTAAAAATTGTAAAATTTGTTATATATTTTATTTTCCAGTAGGTAGTTAATTTATTTATACTTTGTTTCTATTAGAAGAAAATTAAAAGAAAACATTACTTTTATTAATAAACTAGCTTTTGCCAGCGGCTTCGCCCGCGTGGAGGTCGGTGTATTATACATATAAACCTTCCTCTTGAATCACTCTATCTATTAAAAAAACCCGCATCAAAATCCGTTGCGTAGTTTTAAAGATTTAAGCATACATAGGGATATAGGGACAGAGAAAGCGACTTTGTTTTATACTATGTAGTGATTATTAATTATTACTATTTGAAAACATTATAAAATCCAATTATTTTTAAAAGAGTAACCGTGGAGTTTCTTGCCGGCTCTTCTCCATACGAAGCGACAAATTGGAACCGTGCACCTAGCTTCTGACGTTTCATAAGTGCCCTTGCAGGTTTATGTGAAATAAAAATATATTGATTTCATTTGATTGACTACAAAAATCCCTACAATAGACACTAATCTAATCTATCTATTTATAAAATTACTTACGTAAATGCGTCTCTATGTTCCTCCATTTCCCACAGGAAGTCCATGACGAGGTACATAGGGCGTCTGTAGTTGAACTTCTGTTCAAACTGCACACTCTGACCAGTCATCTCGATGCCGACGAACACGTCCAGGAGACAAGGAACTAGCTGTAAATTAAAAGATAAAATGTGAGTTTATTAACGTTTTAGTGTATTATTACGATCATGCATGGTTGGTCTCTTCCGATTTTTAGGGAAACGCAAAATGAAAAAAAAAAAAAAAAACGGTACCCTTAAAGGATCACTTCGTGGTCCGTCAATCAAGACCCTTTTTAGGTATCATGTTTAAATTAATATCAAATACGTAGTCTTGGAGCTCTAAAAATCAAACTTCCAAATGAATGCAATAAAAAAACGGCCATTAATATCGATGTATTCGAGTAAAATTTATTGAAGTGAAAACTTCTGCGTTGGCGTTGGGCATTTTTTGCGATGGGAAAAAAACAATTGAACTCGCGACACCGTTACCGACACCACTGTTTTTTAGTAGACGTATTTCAATAATCTCAAAAATAGTCTCAAAAGATAGGTTTAGGTCTAGAACTAATATTCCAATTGGAATTATGAAAAATCGGATAACAAGTTTAGAAGATATGACCAAAATTATGATTATGAATAATGTGAAATCCTGTATTGACGATTCAACAAATACACACGTAATTGTTCAAGTAATCACTTCTATCGGCACTGGCGGAGTGCAATGTTTTTTTTTAGTTTGTGTTTTGGATAAATTCATCCCAACTACGGAAACCTTTATTATGCATGGGCCGACATGCACTAAGCCTATAATTATTATATTATATTATATTATGTTATATTATATATTATATTATATTATATAAGTATATTCAGTAAAAGTCTTTCATGTCAAAAAATACAAACGTGTTCTGGTCTGGATCATTGACATTAGATAAAATTTTCATTTTTGCCTCGTAAATTGATTTAAGTACTAACAATTAATTATCCATTATCCACTAACAAGTAAGTATCCAGCACAATATACCTGCAATCGATGTGGATGCTCTTTGAACAATTGTTCTCTGTAGAAGGACGCTAAGCTGCTCAATGGCTGCTGATCATCCGGGTGATTCGGTAACATCGCCTCGAGACATTCTGCCAGTCGAGCTCTGAAACATTTGTCATTATTATTAATTAACTAGCTTTTGCCCGCGGCTTCGCCCGCGTCGATGTCGGAAATTATCCAACGGGAACGTACTATCGGGATAAATAGTATCCTGTGTTAATCCAGGTTACATACTACTGTGTCAAATTTCATTCAAATCCGTTCAGCCGTTTTTGCGTGAAAGCAAGCATCCATACATCCACACTCACAAACTTGCACATTTATAATATTAGTAGGATATAATTTATGGGATAGTAGGATTAGCTGACCCGACAGGCATCCTGTCAAAAAGTTCATACAAAAAAGGCCGTTCAGTAAAGCTTTTCAGATTTTTCATTCCCTAAAACTGAATTCAGACAAATGTTCATAATAATAACATTTAAAATAATCAAAATATTTTATATCACATAAACCTACATGAACACTTATGAAATGTCAGAAGCTGGAAAGCAAGAACGGCAAGAAACTCCATGGTTACTCAAAATTATGAAATTAGAGAGAATAAAGAAACTAACATGTCGAGATTGAGCATTTAAATTACAATGGTATAAACAGGTTAAAAAACAAAAATATGGAAATTACATTATTAAATTTGTCGCAGTTACCTGAGATGTGGATTATAAGTCCGTGTAGAATCTCCCATGAACGTCAGTACAAGCGTCAGAGCAGGTCGCAGCACGCTGACGATGTCGGCTTCCTCTGTGATGGCGCCCACTGTGCGACGCGACATCGTCACCAGCACCACTACGTTCTCTAGGACGAACTCGGGGACACATCTGTGGATGATGATTACAGTGGTCTATCAAATTCAAAACCAAACGTAATTCATTCAAATTAGGCTGAGAATCAGCACTTATCGAACATCAAAATTATATGAGACAGCCCCCAAAACGCCTTGCACCACTTCTTAGCGTTTTCGCTGGGAAGAAGTGGTGCAACAAACAGCAGCACAGGTGTCTGTTTAGATAACCTTGCAATATAATAATTCAATAATGTAATCGAGGGGTGAAAGGCTATTTGTTTGAAGCGACCTTTTGGACGATATTGAGTTATATACAGTATTCAGTTAGTTATTGGGTATATAACTCAATATCGTCCAAAATGTCGCTTCAAACAAATAGCCTTTCACCCCTCGTAATAATTCTATACAATAATAGGTAGCCATTACGAGACACAGAACATTAAATTAAATCATTTGTTATATTATGTCATCTAGCCATGCCAATATGCAACACATACAATAACAGCTATAACCAAGCAAAAAAAAATGTAAACAAAGTAGAACTCCAAAATAAAAACCTACTGGCATAAAGGGTGTGTCACCTTACATCTGTAGTGCTGGATTAGGCTCACATAACTGTTACGAATAAATGTTGAGAACAAGAGTTATAGAAATAAAAAGAAAATGTGAGAGATGAGTTGGGTTTGCCTATCTGGAATTTCAGAAGCATCCAGCCTGGATTTGTGCCCGGTTGCTGGCAATAGGCTAGCCCTTTATTACATAGGACTTAACCAAGTGATCAGGACAGCCATGGATACTTTTTATTAACGGGACAGTTGTGTTATGCCAACTGTTAGAACTAGAAAGACTCAATGCTAGAAATATGTGTTTATAGTGATTTTCATACTTTACAAAGGATTTTTAAAATATTTGTATGCTTAAAAAATATTACCGTCTGTGTTTTGTAAAAGGTCCCAAATAGTCTAATGGACAAAATTGGTTCCACAAACCTCAAAGTATCCGGCGGCGGCGTAGTAACAGGCATCTGTAAGGGCACCATGTTGATAGGGGCATAGCAAGCCTGTGGTGTTTCGGGGTCCGGTCTGATTGCCACCTGCACTAACCACGTACAAGTGGTCGCTTGCAGACGATTCAGGTTCGTGAGCATTTCCTTTTCCAGTAACGCGCACCGGAGACTCACGAATCTGAAAAGTGGGTGAAAGAGCTACGGTAAAAATGTAGAAGGTGCTAAGACATCTGGAATATTGTTTGATATAGATTATGGGCATTCTTATTCTAGAATCTCTGCTGTCACCATTGCATTGACATTAGAGGTTTGTTAAGCTTTATGGACGCTCAACACACCTCCATATAATATATCAAATCGTAAATCAAATAGCAGACTAACAGTATTTTAAATAGAGCGACTGCCTATCTGACCTCCACAACCCAGT
The DNA here is from genome assembly GCA_949091785.1 of Polymixis lichenea. NCBI lineage: Eukaryota > Metazoa > Arthropoda > Insecta > Lepidoptera > Noctuidae > Polymixis > Polymixis lichenea. The sequence continues at coordinate 10,451,059 of OX420945.1, read as the reverse complement.
TACTGGATAATACGATACCCCTTAATAAGGCTGGTTGTCAGACTTTCGGGATTCTGACAACCCGTGACGACTGTCAAAGATCCAATAATGATAGCCCGGACCAATGGCTTAACATGATTTCCGAGGCACGGAAGGGTCTTGGTTTGTAAAGATAGTCACTCATCCCAAGACCAACCGCGGCAAGCGTACATTAACCTGATTGATCCAACCGTGCGGCTGTTATTACATAGCCACAAGCCCCTCAAGCCCCCAAATGTTATCAAGTATACAGCAGAAAGGTAACCAACATAAAACCTCCTTATTAAGTTGTAACTACTTACTTAGACATAAGATGATGTGCCCGCTGTCTCATGGGATCGACGAGGTGGAGTGCCCCGCCCACATCAGCGAGTGCGCGCTGGGCCTGCCCTAACTCCTGGCCGCACCGCCATAGCTTCTCAGCGCATACGCGGACACCTGAGGATATCAAATTAGGAGTTTAGCTAAACATACGAAGATGTATAATTCTCTACCTCTCTCCTGCTCCGTGGGCAGATAGAAACAATATTTGCCACCTGCTCCATTGCCGGAATGGGGACATGCTATCGGGTCAAAAAGCCTTGCCAAGCCTATGTTAATCCTTATAACATCAGCTATCTGCCAGCGAAAGTCCCGTCAAAATCGGTACAACCGTTTCGGAGATTAGCTAGGTACCATTTATACTTTCATATAGCTTTTGGAAAAAGCTATTATTTTGAACATACAGACACTTCAATTTTATTTACTTATTTAGTTTGACTGTATTACGGAAGAATGACACATACTGAATGCCAGGAGTTGTAACAATTTTTTAACATTTTTACAGCAATGTAATACTTAATAATTATATTACGTAATAACGAGGCCTATGAATAGTTTATGATGAGCATTGGTAGCTAAATCAATTCTATTAAAGGAAGAACACAACATATCATGACGCCTGTAGGTATTCCTTAAAGGGTTAGGTTTATAACTGGCGAAATGAGGATGTATTATAGGTCCACCTCTGCCCAATATCAATGAGTTCACTGAAATGTGCAGGCTTAAACACAAAGCTTCTATTAGAACCACAAAGACAGTCTCTCCTATTTATGCATGTAAGAGTTATTATTCACTCACCCAAATCAATACACTTCTGTGTCATGTAGAAGCACTCTGTAACAAAGTTGTAAGTGTCTGCTGTAGGCCGCTTGACTGACTGGTCATCCTCCGTCACTCTTGGTGGCAGTAAACAAGTCTCACTGTGCAGGCAGTCCAAATGCACTGATTTGCCTGCGCACTCTTGTGGCTAGGAATAAATATAATGGTTTTCTAATATTTATAGCAACAAAAAACCTAACTTGCGAATTGGCATGTTACGCTATATTTTGGAATAATGTGGGGCTGGTGCAATTGTATTTTTGTTTATTGTATCAACAAGTTTCTAGAACAGTCATTAATAAATAAATGTGAATCACACTATGTCACTATGTCTTACAATACTTAAACCAATCAAGAGAGCAACGGGCTAAATGTAGAACATGCCACATTCATTTTACTAAGTACACTGCAGAACATTAAATTACTTCAACCAATTAAACACTGCTTACCAATACAGCCCCATATGTAGGATCAATTTTGAGTGCCTTTATATCATCAGCTGAGTTACAAAATGGTTGACACAGCTGTAGCAACACTGCACCTAAGTTTAGCATAAAGCCATCCGACACAGTACTTAAGGTTGCCGCACTGACCTCGCCATGCTGAAATTTAAACAAAGGAATTTTGTTAATTTTTGCAAGTAATGTAAGAATGAGTATGCTGGACAAATGCCAAAAATTAAGAGGAAGGTACAATGTGAATGGCTCAACTGAAACAACACCAAGAATGGCTAAAGTGGAACTACACGGAAACATAATAAAGCCATTTTAGTTATTTCTACTTTTGTCTTTGACATCAATTAAGATTAGCATATTTTATCACTAACAAGTTTGAGAAATATGCCAGCAACCGTAAAACAAACCATACACCTGTCCTTTAACAAAGGTAACCAATAAATAGTTGCAACAAATATTCACCTGCACATTCCAGAGTTTTCCTCTGCCGACATTTGATTTCAAACACTTTCCAATCCATGATAGTAACCTGTTCCTCAAATGCGGTCCACCCTTCAGAATAGTTAGGAACATTCTGTGCAAGTGGTTTGTTAGGTGAGACGATGCATTCCAAACTGACGTCTCTATCATTGAAACTGCTCCCTGTAATAGTCAATGTTTGCTTATGTTTATTTCTATGTTATTGCGTATTTACAAAAGCTTACTATGAAAATCTACTCATTTTTACTAATATTTTTGTAAATAATGGCCTAATACCATACCTCAAGTCTAAATTTATTAAAAATATTTCATATAATGGTTTTACCTGATCCTGAGGGTTGTCAAAAAAGTCATGTGGTAATGATACATTTCTGGGAAGAACTGACAGACTCAGTAGCGCACCAATGACTGAATCCTGGTAAAATCTTCCATTGGTCTCATTCTTAGGTTCACATGCCTCCAATAAAATTGGGGCTAACCATTGATTGGCTAAAATTAAATTAAAATGAAGTGTATAATAATCATCAAACATCTTTGAGTGTCTAGCTGGGGCTATCATTGCATGTGTGTCCGGTACAACAATTTTCTGTTCCAAAGAGGCTAATAATGCAAAAACTATACATTCATAACAAATTCAAACATTCATCTGTCACTTACCAGCAAAAAGTTGTAAACATGGCAGCACATAAATAGGTAAATTAATTAGATTTGCTTTGTTGACATCAGTGTGGATTCTCTTCAAAACAGGAAGCATTGTGTCGCGTAACTGTTCACGGGAACTGGGGTCCCCTAAGAAAGCAAAAATAATATATTTTATAAAATAAATGCATTATTCTTGAGATTAGATAGATATGAATTAACGATATAGAAGAGTGGTGATAAATTTAATGTTAAATTATTAAAGTAAAAACAAGAACAGAAAAGTAGTTAGGTAAAAATAATTTACCATCGGACATGAATGCTTTCACTATATCAATGAAAAATGTATGACATTGTGGATCTACATGTTGTAAAAGTTCCATGAGTTGTACAGAAAAGTCTTGTCCATCAAACAATGCTGGCTGTTTCAGAGCAGTCACTGAATTTCGGAATATAAGCTCCTTTATCCTTTGTACTGCAGCCTTCACGACAGGGGATGTCACTTGCTCATAACTTTGTAGATTCTGTATAGAACTGAACAAGTATGGGAAGACTTGCTTTTGAACAACATGTTCCATGTAAACTCTACTTGTTTTCGGTATAACACATTTTTCAATGTCTGTAAGAAGTAACCGTTCAAACAATGCCTGCTCTAACGCTTCTAAATCTAAGAACACTTGAGGCTTTGTGGCTTCAGCCAATTCCTCTAAAAATATCAATTGTCTGTCTCCAGCTGGGTAGCCTTCTCCAGCGTTAGGATTAATTGTAAAGTGGAAAACATTTTCCACTATGTTATTTATTGTTTCGGTGTCTTCGTCGCCCGGCGATATCTTGGAGGCAGTTTGAAACGCTGCATTGTCGTCAACACGAGGTGATTCAACTGGAGATGATACTTCAGATGCTCCAACCAGTCCAGCAAATGGATTATTTGGTTCGGACATCATAAAAATTTCTTCGAATCTTGGCGAGCACTAACAATATCAAGTTATTTATTAAAATTTGCTTATTACACAGTCGCATTCAGCGTCTAATAACATTTTGTTCGTAAAGAACCTGGTATGTACTATTGAAATAATTCGAGAGGATAGCAACTGTACGAAAATTAAAATTTTGTATTTTCGTGAAACGCTGACTTATCACAAAATTGATAGTAAAATGACATTACGATTTCGATGATCATGATGACATTTACATTCGGTTTTGAAATAAACTCTATAACATTTTGGATGTTTTACAAAAATGTTTATTTTATTTTATTTCGAATGGCTTAAGTGTAATATTAGTATTATTAAATAGATGTTTGTTTCTGGGTTTTATTACTGTTTTATATTTTTATAAAATTGGAACACAATTATATTTTTTTTTAGCTTGTAAGACATATTTAATAATATTTTTATTATTGCAACATTGACATGATGAATTTAGTTACTCTTAATTTGTATTCGAAAGGAAAATAAAAACTGAGGACGAAATTTACATCAATCTAATGTTAAATCTAAATATTAATTTTACATCAAATAAAAAAGAAGGATAATGCCAGTATTTCGTAATTAAAGTTTAGTAGCACTCTTACTGACCGGAAATGTCGTACTTATTCTACACAGAGGGCGTGTTGCTGTCGCAACACAACACTAGCGCTTCCATATCCAGCGTGTTAAAATTCGAAACTAAATAATTTTTGGTCGCCGCTTTGTTCTGCTACAGTCGACGTTCGATATCATTAAAACGTACTCGAATTGTTACGTCTTTATGCAGGACATGACCGAGAAATTTACATTTTATATGGCGTTTAGTAGTCGCTTATAGTGATTCGTTCATTAATGTAAGATTGGTAACAATTAATATTATTTACTCGATAGGCCATTTTATGAATGCGTGTCCCCTTTTACTAAGTGCTTGGTCAGCTAAAGGATTTACCATACACGTGCAACATCGCATCTTCGTTACACATTTTTGTTTAAGACGCGTTTGAAGGAAATATGCATAGTATTTTGCAAATCGGTAATCGTATCATTCGTTATTGATCAATCTAATAATATTGCTACCTGGGCCAAAATGGCGGCTGTAACAAAGCGATACAAACTGTCTCTGCTTAGCAGCCATGGCCGTACACAATTGTACAGAAATAAGACTTAAATTTCACATTCCTGATACTCTAATTTTGTGCATGATATTCTTTATTTATTACGTTCGGTCCTTCTGTACCGTATTTATTTTTCTTTATTTTATCAATGTTTATTGTGTACTTGTAAATTATTATTTATGCCATTATGGGGTTATTTGGTGTCGGTAATATGATTATTCTCATTTCTTGCGCAGAACATGTTATTTTGTAATTTCTATGATGTATTTCTGCATTCTACGTTCAAATTTTTCATTATTATAATCCTACTAAATTAAGTTGATGGTTTAGGTAGTGTATGTAGGTGACTCGCCATATTTATACGTAGGTATCGACCACAACGAAATTGTGCTAGTGTGTGTGAGCAGTATACGCCTCGTGACCTCGATGAAAGGAAGGACAGATATCTTGCCGTTCTAGAAGGCTGACGTCATTCAAATCGTAGCGACTAGCGAGAGCGCAGCGCGCAGCTAGATATTGTGAAATGTGAACGGCCACCCACTGCTTGCTTGGCTTGGCTGTATCTACCTAAATTACTCTTGAAAGTAGTGGCTGAGAACAGTTATTGTACTGACTTCTGCCATACATGTTGAATTTCGAACTACGCAACACCTAAGTAATTTTGTGATTCCTGGAGTTACATTTCCAATGCTAATTGTTCCGACGAATATTAGGTATAGTATTTGAAAGAATATCGAGATTTATTCTCTTCGACTAGGAGATTATTACTTACACTAATATTGGCCAGCAAGCTATTACTCAACATTTTTTAATATTTATATTTTTGCTCAGTCACAAAGGGCGTGTTATGCATTTATACGTAAAATGTGAATGTTTTAGTGTGAGTTTTCCTGTTAGTTTTTTTTTTGCTTCCAATCCCTATTTTTTCTGGGAGCGTAGGTGTAATTTTATTCACTCTAATTAAATCCCTGTGACGTGTTTTATCCCCCTAAATTGCTAACGTGTTCTAGCTGAATATCTCCCTCATTTGGTCGCGTAATACCTACGGTAAAAATGGCGAGTATGACATAGATTTTCCCCGCATGACGTATTTGCCGTTTCACTCACAGACTTGTTAGTATTTTTAACACTGTTGCTGTCTCTTTCTCTCGTTCTATAGAAGTCGGTAAGCTATCACGCAACATGCTAAGAATACAACGTAGTTGAGGTAGGAACGCGGGTAATACAGATTTGACCATGACTCTTAATTCACAGAGAAATCAAGATTCTTTGGCCATTACTCATTACCATTTTGCTAATATGAATGGTTAAAAAACTTGTTGGTTAAACACATGGTACATGAATGTCATATAAATTGATTCCCTGTAATTGCTTAACAATGCCTATCTTGTAAATAACATTTTAGAATACTTCATTCGGCCCCTGCCATTAACTGAAATAGGCATCTTGAGACCCGCAATACTCAGCTAAAAGCTTTCGTTAGGGTTTTACTACTTTTTCTGAACCTAACATTCCATTTTTCGTTAAGGTGATATTGGACCAATTTTATAATGTCACTTTTCTTTTTTGTATTTTTGTACTATGTTATTATTATTATTTGTATGCCTATCATGGTAGAAATTCCTTTGATGGAATATCGGAAAAATGGATGTGCGATAGTAGACACCTGCTTAACCATTTTGATATTAGCGCGGCGGAGATGTAAGTCATTTGAAATGTGTACTAACGCCATCTATTTTTCCTCAAGGCAACTATCGAGTATTGAGAACCCTACACTACGGGATACGGTACACTAAGGGATGGTTTTTCGAGACGCAAAAAGACGATAATTAAAACAATGATACTAAATCAAAATACTAATCATCGTCATCATTTCAGCCGAGAGACGTCCACTGCTGGACATAGGCCTCCCCAAAGCATCGCTAGTTCTACCGGTTCTGTGATAAATAGTAATACATACGTACGGAATACTAAGAATTCTAATAACCACTTCAAAATTGTTTTATTATGTTATTGTTATCTTTTTTACCATATCACTCTAAGTATCATGTTAAACAGTAATAATCGATGTTATTATTGTAGAAATATTTTAAGTAGGTACCTACTTTTAAGGTTTTACAATGGACTATCACTTGAACTATTATACGTAATACGAAGGAGATGTAACAAAGCAATACAATAGACATTGACGTAGTTTCTTGCAAATCAATTGAAAACCAAATTCTCTCCGAATATATAAACTAGTAAATCACAACTATTAATATGGCAAATTTATCTAATTTCAGTGACACTTTTAAGATGACTGAAGCAGTGATGGCCGCAGAGGTAGAAGACTTGGAGGATGGGGAGATCGAGAGTGAAGGTGAAGAAACAACTGATGTAAGAACTGAAGAGAAAGGTATAGAAACTGTACCAACTATCGACGACAAAGTACCGCTAGAAAAACCAGAATCCCAAGATTTTTATTATTCAAAATCAGGTAAGAAAAAGAAATCTAAGTCCAATAAAGAACAAAAATTCAAGGAAAAGAGTAAAAAGAATCGCAAATATTCTAGTCCTACCGAAGACGATTTTGCTGGTAACATCGAAAAAGCCATCAGAAAGGCTATGAGCAAAAATGAAGGTGTAGATGGCCATAATGAAGGTGACGTTGATGAACGTCGTAAACCTAAAAAACGGAAGAAATACGACAATAAAGATGGTCTTAGTAAAAAACGTAAAAAGCAAGAATTTTCAGACGATATGGATGAAAGCGAAATGATGTGTGTAAGGGGCGCTTCTCCAGTTCATAGGCAGTCGCCGGTTGATGGATATGCTGATGATGATAGAGATTCATATGCGTCTGACAGTAGCCAGGAGTCTCGGGGGCAGCAGCAGCACCATCGGCAGCTGAGAAATAACAGACAGCGTGACCGTAACAAACACAATAAGAACGATAGGAGAAGAAGTAATCATCCAATGCAAGATGCTGACGGTGTTTGTTTATATTTTATGCAAGGTAAATGCCATAAAGGCGATGACTGCATTTATTCACATGATGCACAACCTCCAAGAAAAATGGAACTGTGTAAGTTTTATTTAATGGATTGTTGTGCAAAGAGAGATAAATGTTTGTACATGCATGCTGATTTTCCATGTAAATATTATCATACTGGTCTTCCGTGCATATACAAAGACGAATGTAAATTCGCGCATGGTAAACCGTTATCTGATGCATTAAAGAACATACTTTTAAAACACATAGAATCGGCTCCTAAAGAAATTTTAGGTGATTTCCCAAGACTTAACAGAGAAGGGGCATTAAAAATGTTACAAACGACCCAAGGAAAATTAATACAACAATATTCCGACACTTCAGAAGGTAATGAGAAAAACATTCCATCTCTTTTTGAATTAAATATACCAAACCCTCAAAACACAACAGACTCATTACAAGGAAATCAATATAATATGAGTGAGAGGCAAAATAAAATATCACCAAAAGTGAGACAATCGAGGTGGCAAAACGATTTGTCGAATAATCAGAACTTTAGTTTATCACCAAATAATAATACAAATTCAAGTAATGTACTTAGCATCAAGAATCTAACTGGAGTTCTGACACCACGGCAAATTGTAGACCTTACGAAAATGGGTATAGATAATTTAGATCAACTTGGTCAACTGACGGTATTGCAATTAAATAGCATTGGATTATCCTTAAAACAAATAACTGAAATCCAGTTAAATACAATGAACATACAAAAGCTAGGTCTCATAAACTCGAACAATGAACCGCAACAGTTTATGGGTCAAACGTCTGGAAGTAAAGATTTAGATTTGAGGGTGCCACCTGTACCCGTACCTGTACCTAGCAATGCTACGGCACCGTCTGATTTACCGGGTAAAGACATTGACATGCGTTTTCAGCCGTCTGTAATGCTTCCGGCACTTGAAGATACCTCGTCAAGTAAGGGTGGTCAAAAAGAACCACAGATGAGTAAGGATATGATAGATATAGATCAGTATACAAAAGATGCTTTAAAATTCGTATCAAAAGATAAAGAAAATATTGATATTTCTAACGAGTCGTATGAAACTGAGAAACCTGTCATTGCTAGCGAGTCGAAAGACGTAGATCACAGAGTTCTTCCTTTTTCAGACGAGGGTCCCAGAATTTTACATTCAACTGTTGATGACAATCATGTGAAGAAAGAATGTGATACAGATATAAGATTTCTTCAGCCAGAACCAATGTTTAAAAGCTCTGAAAAGAGACGTCGTCGATCGACAACAGATGACGAAGACAACAATTTATTAATAGATGAGAAATGGTATTCAAGTGACGAAGAAAAAGGAGCGAAGAAGAGGTCTCCAGTTTCATCACCAATACATAAGTCGCCTCCACAGTCTTCCACACCACAGATTATAGAACCTTCCGCTGTTTTAAGTAGGCTTGGTGATCTTTCTAAAATTGATATCAGCGAAGAGGTAACAAAATTGTTGAACACAATGAAAAATAATCTACAAGAAAGTAAAGTTGAAAACAGCACCGAGGGTGCGGCATCACCACACAATCGATCAAGGGATCCCCGAGCTAGACGATCTCCAGAAAAAGTAACAGATTCCAATAAGACTACTACTAAAAAACCCCCTAGAGTATCGATTTATGAGTGTATAGATGGTGAGCCCACGGACGGCAGACGAAGAACTGATGTCGATTTGCGGAAATCGGATTTCAACCTCCCTACTTTTGGGGATACCGATTTGCGTCAAACTAGTGGAGATATTGATTTTCGTCTAGGTTTGCCTTTTAAACCTCTACCTAATTATACACCTGCATCGGAGATAAACGGGTCAATCAATAGCCATCCCCCTATGCCATTTAAAGTAGTACTAATTGACATACCCCGGCCAGATTACACAGATATTAGAAATAGTACTGCTAAGTCACAGGCATTGGTGGATCCTAGACTAAGAAAAGTTTTTAGACTATCTGTTGACGAGTCTAATAGCGATAGTGAAAAATCCATTAAGGCATCGACAACCACGACTCCTGCTGGCCCTAGAATTGATCCTCGAAGAAAACCCAAAGACGTTGAACCCATTATTCAAGATCAAAAGTCCAGTTCATTGGATTTGCAAACTTTACTTCAAAACTCTAATTGGTACAAGGAAATGAGTTCGACGCAAAAAATATTTGTGAACCAAAATTTAGCACCAGTGACTCAAATGATTAAACAGTATCAACAAGAAAGGATACCAGGGAAAAAAATCGATCTAGCTCCTATTCAAGGTAATAGTGTGTTGTGCAATATATTTAACAATTTGGGGATCTCCTTAGGTGACAATGGTGAGTATTCCTATTTACCAAAACCCAAAGAAGCCTTACTCAAAACACCAGTTAATTTTAATCAAAATGCATTTGGTATGAACAGCAATATCGGTGGGCCTCCGGGCGCAATGGATGGCGGTAACATGAATATGATGAATATGCCGCCAATGGGTATGGCAGGTATGAATAATATGAATTTAGGTAACATGCATGGATATAATCAATCGATGCCAGACCCACGGGGTGGACCGACGCCTGGACTACTAGGAATAGCTCCAAATATGCCGCACAACTTTAATAAGTTTGGTGGACCTAATAACTTTGGAAATATGCCGTTTAATGGTCCTGGTCCCGGTAACGATTTTAACTTTATGGATGGTGATCAAAATTACCCACGGTTCCCAAATCGAGGAGGTCACCGAGGTCGCGGCAACGACCGGTGGAATCGTGGAGGTTCTGGTAGAGGGCATAGAGATCGAAAAAACTATAATGATCGTGGAAATTGGAAGAATGATAGAAATTAGGTTTTGTATTATATCTTAAATGCTTTATTATATTATCAAGTTAACGTAATAAATTATTTTAGCTAATTTAGAGGAACTCCTTCCACATACAGCAAAATGTGATCAAGGTGATAATATTATTAATGACAGACTTCTTTTGTAGGTACGTTGTATTTTAATAGTATAGGTATGGTTACGTGTATAGTTTTATGTCTAAGGTCCCTTTGAAAATTGTAAATACGTTTTAAGTAGCAGGTAATTGATCAATTTCAGTATCATTATGCATGTAAAATAATTATTTTAAATACTGAATTAAGTTTATTAATAACTCATTATAAGAGCCAAATGTTTTAAGACTGAGTGCGTGCGTCGAGATTTATATATGTTGTTTTTCATTAATTTGTTTCGATCCATAAATAATAATGAACACAAACTTAAGTTTTGTATTAAGCAAGTGTGGGGGAAGAAACTATGCTCGGTCATAGTGAGAAAGCAATACGAATAATATACCTAGATTGTTGAACTGTTATGTGGTGTGTTAGGTAAATATTGTAATAATAAACAGACGGGCCTACTCAACTTTAAAAATAAATTCATGTTTATATTTTATCAATCTCTTGATTTACATACCTTTTCTTTCAATATGTTATTTATTTGGGTGTTATACTTTCGCACACAATTTCTTTTTTGTATTAGTCGACTTGCGGCTAACTATTTGAAAGGGCGAAAACATGATTTCGCTGACTAATTTTGAAAATATGATAGGTATACTTAAATATACCAACATCCTAGATTACCTACTTAATGAAATTATTTTTTTATTATCTTTAATGTTATATTCTTAACAAAAGTTAGGAAAGTCGTATTTTATGTGCAAATTATTATGTAGTTTTGCATGAGGAAATAAATAGTACCTATTATCTAAAAATAGCAAAAAGTTATTATTCTTATTCGTTACACACGAAAACTTACAAGACTATTGTAATAAATAGCAACACCTGCTTAGTGAAAATTATCTTTGATAAAGTAATCTTGTAACTTAAACAGATATTAAAACGAAGATAAATAGTAGTTACCTACAATATTATTCATATCGGTTAAACTGAAGTGCTATCAACAGTGAATAACTCTTTGCTTACCATTTACCTATCTAGGTAGATACCTACCTAAATGCGTATGAAAACACCTAGGGATAAAAAGCTCGGTATCCTTTCTGTTTTTGACACATGTAACGCTGTTACTTGAAAGCCTGATCAAACTCCTGATCAGTAGGTTAACTGTTGTCAAATCATACGTAAACTGTTGTTGTTATCCAAACATCAACCTGACATCAGCCATAAACATAGGTGCCTCGCAACGCAACAAAGTGCGGACTTCTGAGCGAGCGGTCATGAGTTGGATCCCCACCCGTTGCACAAGCTTAGTTAGGTACGCAATATGTATAAGTTTTGCGAAACATGTCAATAATTTTAAAATAAATACAATCACTAATAAATTGTTACTTGATATTATAGTACCTTAATTAAAATAAATCCCATTATCAGAAATCAGGGGTTTGCTTGTGTTATCTTAATTAGGTACCTATGCATTTTTTAGAGCAGCGGGAATGAGGTCGTCCATCAATGATGAATTTAATGTATTCTAGTTCTGTCATCATCGGCGAGTGTTGGGATGACGTAAGTATGCATGCAGTGGAGAGAAATCAAAGTCATCGAGAACATAAGATTATGAGCTGTCTTTATTTATTGATTGTAGCACTGAAGTTATATAGCTGGCAAAGTCTATTTTTAAACGGCTGCCATCAGTTTTTAAATTGATTGCTACTTGAGACACCTTCGAAAATGTAGGAGCTGAAATAAAGTACGTTAGGTTACATCAAACAAAGAAGAGGTATCCAAAAACTGACGGATAATCTTAACTTACAAAGGTTCAAAGAATCCATTTCTTCTTGATCATCAGTGCAGTTGTAAAACAATACACACTGTTTTGCGGACAACTTGGGCTGCGAGACGAAGTAGTTGTAAAGAAGTTCCATTTCTCTTGCTGCTGTTTGAGCAGTGTTAGGAGAACAAACCAATACGACTCCTTGAACTCCGAGTCTTAGGGCTGGCCAACAGGATTCAAATCTGAAAATAATGTGGCCAATCACGTGTCTACACACACACCTTTATACATGTAAACACCTAGTCATTTGCCTTTTCCTAACATCTGTAAGTAGTAAGAAGATAGTCACTTTACAGTACAGCTACCTACCTATTTATCATGATAAGCCAGGAAAATCTGGCTACCTACATTGGCCTTTAAGTAGGTTATCGAAACGAATATAAAGTGAAAGGAAACGATTTCCGGCAGTCTGCCATCTTATGTATAACTTACTAGTCATTTAAGCAACGTAGTAGGTAGGTAAATGAATTACCAACTTGTTGATTCAAAGAACAGTTGAAGCTTTCTTTCGATGGATGGCGCTTCTTTAAAGTTATTGATCAGCTGGATACTCGATTGACAACCCTTACAATAATACTGGTTTAGATTGAATGATTCATGATTAACCTCACCTATGGTCACCGCTGCAGTCCCAAAGTTCAATGTCGATGCTTGTTGATTTCCCATTAACATTCAGATTGGGAAGTTCAAACTCCACTATTCTGACGCCTTGTGTGGACCGAGGTGCTTCTGCTTCTTCGACATTTATTGAATCTGATATGAAGTTGGCTATTCTCGTTTTGCCGCTCTAAAATAAAAATCATTACCTAACACGTTTAGAAACACTAAACGCCCACAGACGAAATAACAATAAATCTTCTATTGTTAACTGTTTTACTTAAATAACAAACATTACTTAGAATTATGTAGGATCCTATTCATTGGGTAGTTAGTTATTGATAAATTGGCATAGGTATGAAGTGATAGCAATTGAAGACAAAATTATTGATTACCTCTGAAGGTCCAATCATTAAAATCTTCAATTTGTTTGGCTGCATTGCACTAAGAGACACGGTCTTTATTTCCTTTTATCTATATTTACTTTACAATCAAACAGATGAATACACATGCAGTAAATAAACACGATACGCACGTGCGAATCTTTGCACTGACATTGTTGTGTTGATCATTACCTAGGCAACTCGTTACGTAGCTCCCATTATTATTATTATAGGTACCCTTTTTACGTAGCGAGCGGAGTGTAGACGACTTACTCTATGATTTTCTTTTCGTTAAGTAAAACCTTTATTCTGCTGTTTTTTCTGGTAAAATGTGATTTAAACTCAATTTAAATAATAACATGGATTGCCTGCAAAATAGTGTCAACGTAGGATACTCTCCTGGTCTTAACTAAACTTTAATAGTAAAGATGATGATTGACCTCTATTTCATTTAAAAGGGCTATGATGTGTGGAATTATTGTCAGCTTAATTACTTACTCATCTAATTATATCTACATAGGTAGGTAGGTACCTAGGTCTTGGAAACGCCGATCACACCTATTTATTAAGAGTTTTCTTAATAGAAATTGTTCAAAAGATAAGTAGGCCTACTCAGTGGCGTACCAGGTACCTACATAAATACCTAGCTATATGTAGGTACCTATCTTACAATTAAAAACATATTTTGGAGATATTCACATTGGGGAACTAAAGAACCAAGAAAACAAGAAACAAGTTAATACCAATACGCATCCACTAAGAGAAAATACTGCATACCTACGTATAATTATGAATTTAGGTGCGGCAGTAAAAATGCAGGTCCCACCGAGATTTGAACTCGGATCGCTGGATTCAGAGTCCAGAGTGCTAACCATTACACCATGGGACCACTAGGAACCGCGACGAAATTAGGGCGTGATATCTTCTAAATCGATTTTTGCAGAATAGGTACACAGGGCTACACATCAAGCTATACATTGCCAGTTTACGCTGATCGCGCACTGTACGGAAAATCCTATACAATGCGATATCAGCTTATACTGGAAATGTATAGCTTGATGTGTAGCCGGGTGTAGGTACCTACCTAATAATTCAAACTGCAGCTGCCAAGGTGGCTTAACTAGGTCCAATAAGCATTCATTTTTACCCGACTACGGCGAAGCTAAAAGGAGGCTTATGATTTTGTCCGGTATGTATGTGGGTATGTATATATGTATGTTCATCTGTTCCCTCAGAACTTCTAAATTTCTTATCATAATTTGACAAATGAAGTATCGTTGGAAGCGTCTTGATCATCGGCTGGTCATAGGCTACGTGACGCCGTATGGCGCCCTCTAGAGGAAATATAGTAGTGACCTAAAAAATAAAAATTGCCACCTCTCCTAACAAAACAATACATTCGAATAGTAAGCGATCATAAGCTTTGAGGCAAAGTCAAAATCAAAATCAAAATATTTTATTTCACATAAACCTGCAAGGGCACTTATGAAACGTCAGAAGCTAGGTCCACGGTTCCAATTTGTCGCTTCCTATGGAGAAGAGCTCGCAAGAAACTCCATGGTTACTCTTATAAAAACAATTGGCTTTTACAATGTTTTCAAATAACAGTGATAATAGTGGGAGGACAGAGCAAACCTGTCAATAAGTACCAGGGACTTAGAGGAATGAAAATAAAGAATAGAAAATCGTCGTCTGTAAGGCCTACAACATTCTCTCATTCACAATATGTAAAAGAATCTACATAAGTAAAATCAACCTATTTAAACCAAGTGACATGATTTCCATGAGAATCATTAATAAATAGTCGATATTAGAAGTTATGTATAATGTCAAATAATGTCGAGAATATGTCAGAAATTGTAAAATCGAAAAAAAAGACTAGACTCTCACATAGTTATGCTGGTAATGAGTGGCATACGACCACGGCTTTTAGATGAGAATAATTTCTTGTTTCCTTAGTTTTGCAGCGTGATTTTTCAGTAGTCGAATTTTTCGTTTTTGAACTTGCTGTTTAGCATATAACATCACGCGTTGATTCCACGAAGGATTGGGCAGAGATGTACCTATAATCAAAAATCAAAATCAAAAGTCATTTATTCAAATTAGGCTGAGGGTCAGCACTTTTCGAACGTCAAAATACATAAGACAGTCCCCCAAAACGGCCACCCTTCACCACTTCCTGGTGATTTAGCTGGGAAGGAGAAATATAGTATATACGTATAGTACCTATAGTAGGTACATCCACATTTCGCACGCCCTATTCGCATATTTTCAATTTTATTAGGTCCTATTTTAATCTCAATCATGTGGAGGTCTGCTAACGCTCGTCGCGTCGTTTATTTTGATTAACTCTAGAACAGAGAATTCTTTATAGCTGAGTAGGTACCTATAATAAAATAATAGACATAGTCTATTTGCGTGTGACCGACTCTAAATAGAAGATCGTCATCATCATTTCAGCCGAAAGACGTCCACTGCGGGGCATAACCCTCCCCCAAGCACCACCACTTCGACCAGAAGGCGTTCCACACTGCGGACCGGTGACGTCGTGAAAGTCGCTAGAATCCGCTGGATGCGAGAACACAAGTTCACTAATAAAAAAAAAACAAAATCAAAATCGGTCCTTCCTTCGGGAGCCTCAGACAGAAACACACACACACACACAGACACGTCAAACTTATAACACCCCGTCGTTTTTGCGTCGGGGGTTAAAAATGTAAGTAGAGGTTAGTTATTTCTTTCTTCAAGTTTAGTTAAATTCCTGCCTAACAAGCTCTTTGACAAGTTGTTAATTATTTTATTACTAGCTGCTTTTGTCAGCGGATTCGCTCGCGCGGTGGAAGTCGGACATTATACCACGGGAAGGTACTACCGGGATAAAAAGTATCCTATGTGTTAATCCAAGTTATAAACCTTCCCCCTTAGTTATAAACGTGAAAATGCTTAAAGCTAAGTCATGATTAACCACTGTCTACCCATACGTTTTGACGTTTAAAGTTAAACATCTCTTAACTTTAAGACGCGCTTATAAATAAGATATCTGTCTGCCAAATTTCATCCAAATCCGTTCAGCCATTTTTGCGTCATTGAATAACAAACATCCAAACATCTAAACATACAAACTGTCTCATTTATAATCTAAACTAGCTGTGCCCGCGACGTCGTCTGCGCGGAATAGTTATGTTTATTTATTTATTTGTTATATTATATATATTAAAAAAAAAAAAAATTATAAAATAAAAGTAGCCTAAGTTACTCCTTATTACATCAGCTATCTGCCAGTGAAAGTCCCGTCAAAATCGGCCCAGCCGTTTCAGAGATTAGCCAGAACAAGCATTCAGACAAAAGTTGAAAGAAAAATTTTTTTTTGGTGTATGTACCGGGTGTACATCCATAGGCATTTGGTAAAAAGCGGTTATTTTAATATTACAAGCAGACACTCAAATTTTATTTATCTGTATGTATAGAGTATAGTTAAAGATGTATGTAGATAATAAGTATTAAGTGGGATTATCGCAATCTTCTTATACTTATTTTCAATTTCCAAAGTATGTAATGTTTTCATTATATTTGGACCTACCTACTCGTAGAGGATTTTTGATACATCGTTTTATTTTTTAGGTAATGTTTATTAGAGCTCTGATGATCCCACACGTGGTACCAGCAATTTGAAGCTCTATTTTAGTTACTTGCACCAATAAGTACCTACTTCAGCTGCAAATGTAAAAGTAACTTTTTATAGCCATCGTATCTGCAGGAAATCTATAAGTAAGGACGAATGATAGCATAAACAAAAACCTGTGGGGTGGGATGTCTAACGGTAGACCTAGAGAGGTTCTCGACTGATACTTAGTAACTGTTCCTAACAATCCTAGCCACCGTCCAGGCAGTGAAATAAAAAGTGCTATATAATCCAGCGAAGGCATTCGTTCATTATGTAGTAGTAGCCGTTACTTAGGATTACATACGGAGTATTCCTTATGGCATGCGCCACCATAACTGACCACCACGTGCTAATTGACCTTTATTTTTTATCTCCTCTTGAATGTAATGGCTTGGCGTGCTTCTTTAAAAAAAAAAATGGTTTACGGTTTGCTTATTTGTTATATGAGTTCGTTTGTTACATTTTTTAACACGCTTTTATTAGCTTCACCTGTTTAATTGTAAGCATGTTTGTTTGTAACCGAGTACTTAGGACTTGATTTTGACCCACTTTAAACGGTCAGATTTCATTTAAACTTTGTAGACTTATCATAAGTACTATACTTATCTTATATTATGACCGATGACAATTCAATAATTTTCTAAATTTGTTCCATAATGTTAAAAAAAAAAACTGAAATATCACGCTTTTGTAGTTAGTAGAACTAAAAATTAGAAAATAAATAATAGATTAAAAAATCTAAAACACGCTTTAAAAACCAAAATAAAACAACAAAAAATAATTTCAAAACAGCTTGGGGCCTTTTTGAGGTATTTTTATAATCAATTAATATCGAGCACCCCACGCTTTTTTGAAATTATTTTCTGCTTTTTTAGTTTGGTTTTTAGAGCGTATTTTTTTAGATTTCATCTATTATTTATTATGAGGGTTTTTGTGGCAGTGCATTATATATCTACTTAGGTAGGTATAATAGAGGGGCTTGTGGTTAAGTAATAACAGCCAGGTCAAGCTCCGCTTGCCGCGGTTGTTCTGTGGATGGGTCTTTAAATACCAAGACCTGTTTCACATAGGTACCGAATATTATTTTTATTAAAAAAAAAACGGAAAACCCCGTTTTTTTCTATTTAAATTTTTAGTGATATAATTAGGTATGGTGGGGCTTGTGGTTAAAGGTGCATCCACACCAAAGTTACTTTTTGTGAAGCAACGTTTACAAGTGTTACTGGACAACAACGGATAACAAAAATAAAAGCCGCAAAAGTTATAGAAAGTTATTACATGTTATAATGTTGCATAATGTTGTTTTACAAAAAGTTACTTCGGTGTGGATGCACCTTAAGTAATAACCACCGCACGGGTCCATCGATCAGGTTAAGCTACGTTTGCCGCGGTTGGCCCGTAGATGGGTGACCATCTTTGTATACCGAGACCCCTCCGTGCCTCGGAGTTGGTCCTGGTTGTCATTTGTGGATCTTTGACAGTCGTTACTGGTCGTCAGTAGACCGTAATCTGACAACCAGTCAGAGGTATCGTATTACTCAGTAGCTGGGTTGTAGAAATCAGACAGGCAGCCGCTCCATGTAAAATATTGATGTTCAGCTGCATCCGGTAAGACTGGAAGCCGACCCCCACCCCAACATAGTTGGAAAAGGCAGATATTGAGGTAGGCAGGCATATCATTATTGATGAGGTTGTTTAAGAAGTTAGATATCTTATCGTAATAGATTATCTACATTATGTGAATACATTTGTAGGTTTAATTCGTTATTCGTTCTTATTTCATGTGCCTATCAGGTGAATAGGTAGTTTTACCTTTAGCCTTGACTGTATATGAAGTAAGTACTTCGTGGAAAACTGCGACGTCTGTCAAAATATGAAAAGGTACCTACACAATATGTCTTGTTGGAATTACAGTTGGACATCTATATTAACATGCATTACTGTAGGCGTATCGAGTGCTCGGCTTGGTCCGATGTACGGCGTGTAGGGTTTAGAATACTGCCACCTTAAGGAAAAAGGACGTTTCTACAGAAATATTGAAATGGAGAAAAAAAATGTTTTGTACTTTAACAAAAAAAAAATCGCTTTTTAAAATTATATCAACAATAACTTTGTAGCTTGAAAGTGTGGATTACAGTTTGATCTATCGAAATACAGATACAAATATTAATTAAATATGCTATCTAATTAAATAAATAACATTTGATTTCTTCTTAAAAAAAATACAATAAAATACGTGATACTGAAATGAAAAGGCGTATCTGGCTAGATGCGTCCTTTCAACTTAGTAATTAACAAGTCATCTTTCTTGCTTAGTGATAAGGTCTTAGCTTTCATAATTAGAAAAGACGTTTCTAGCCATTTGCTGTTAGTAATTTATACCTACGTATTCAGTGAACTTAAAATATTACTTGCAGGAAATGCCTTCTTGCTTAGGTAGATATATGAATTGTTAGAACCTTTATTACTCATATTTAATAAGTTGTTAGCAAGAAAACCTGTTTGGACACAAGATGTTTGTTACAATCTTAGGTCCGAAAGTAGTCGGACCTATGATTTTAACCAACACTCAACGAGCAGTAACTGCGAAAACAGTATCAGTAGGAATCACTTTCATTTTGACAGTCCCCCTACATTCATGGAGTTGTTTACTTTGAAGGTACTTTACTACTTACTTTGAAGGTACTTTTTGAAGGTAATCCCTTCGGATTACCTTCAAAAAGATTCAGATTCTAAGGTGCTGGTTAGTTAGGTACTGTACCTAGTCTATACATCTATACATATAAATAAAATTGGAGTGTCTGTTTGTAATATTAAAATAACCGCTTTTTGCTACATGCATATGAATATATATACGGTACATATACCAAATTATTTTTTTTTTCAATTTTTGTCTATCTGTCTGTTTCATCCCGCTAATCTCTTGAAATGGTTGGACCGTTTTTGACAGGACTTTTCACTGGCAGGTGTGATTCCAAAATTTAGATTAACTAAAACTAGCAAGTCATTTCTAATAAACAGTATCCGCTTCTATAAC
The DNA here is from genome assembly GCA_949091785.1 of Polymixis lichenea. Lineage (NCBI taxonomy): Eukaryota > Metazoa > Arthropoda > Insecta > Lepidoptera > Noctuidae > Polymixis > Polymixis lichenea. Next base: position 10,430,802 of record OX420945.1, on the reverse strand, counting down.
AAGTTGCCAAAATCGGTTACAGAACTTAGCGATGGAAAGTTTAAAACTCACATCAAACGTGTCCTTATCAAAAAAGCATATTATAAGATAAAAGACTACGTTGAAGACAAGGAAGTTTGGCATTAATTCCTTCTGCACATGTGGCTTCCCTGGTAACTCATTAGCACCATAACTTTGTGAGCGTCTATTAACTGCTTCCAAATTACAATGTTAATTTTAATTATTTTATTTTTTACACTTTCTGACATATTCTCGTCATTATTTGACATTATACAACCCTTGTAATATCGAGTATTTATTAGTGATTCTCATGGAAATCATATCACTTGGTTTAAATAGGTTGATTTTACTTATGTAGATTCTTTTACATATTGTGAATGAGAGAACGTTGTAGGCCTACAGTTTCTGTTCTTTATTTTCATTCCTCTAAGTACCTGGTACTTATTGACAGGCCTGCACTGTCCTCCCATACCTAATATCACTGTAATTTGAAAACATTATAAAATCCAATTATTTTTAAAAGAGTAACCGTGGAGTTTCTTGCCGGCTCTTCTCCATAGGAAGCGACAAATTGGAACCGTGCACCTAGCTTCTGACGTTTCATAAGTGCCCTTGCAGGTTTATGTGAAATAAAAATATTTTGATTTGATTTGAGGTAGCTGATGTAATAAGGAGTAACTTAGGCTACTTTTATTTTAGAATTTTTATTTGTTTTTATTGATATATAAATCGAGGGGTGAAAGGCTATTTGTTTGAAGCGACATTTTGGACGATATTGAGTTATATACAGTATTCAGTTAGTTATTGGGTATATAACTCAATATCGTCCAAAATGTCGCTTCAAACAAATAGCCTTTCACCCCTCGAAATAATAGTAAAAAAACTATTCCGCGCGGACGAAGTCGCGGGCACAGCTAGTATACTTATATAATATTATAAAGAGGAAACCTGCGTATTATTGTATTTTTGTATGTTTGTTACGAATAAACTCAAAAACTACTAGGCCGATTTCAAAAATTCTTTCACCATTAGAAAGCTACATCTTTACTGAGTGACATAGGCTATATAAAATCACGCTGCAACTAATAGGAGCTGAGCAGCAATGAAATAAAATAAAAAAAATCCACGCGGGCGAAGTCGCGGCACAACTAATAGTAAATGAACAACCATGTTTAAAAACAGCGGATAAATCCATGATTAAAACAGGCAATGTACAAAATATACTCCCTGTATCTACTCAGAGGAAACCAACGTCCTCAAACTGTATATTTAGTAACATTAGATAACAGGCAGCTACCTTGCGGTCTGCTGTCCCTCCCCACAGCCTCCAGTGCCTTGCATAGGTAATCCTGGTGCATAGAAAGCATAGAGCGGCTGTCATTACCAACCCGTTATAATGTCTACTATGTAACTTCTTGCTGTCATATTTAGTAACGGAATTCTTGAGATGTGGTGTGTTATCGTTAAAGTTGATCGTAATGTAAATGCGCTTGCGTCGTTGACATGCAGGTTACGTGTTCTGAGTTTGGTTATTTAGAAGTTATTTGGAAAAAGTTTAAAAGGGCTTGTGGCTAAGTAGTAATAGCCGCACTGGTCGTTCGATCAGTTTCAGTTACGCTTGCCGCGGTTGGCCTGTGGATTGGTGACTGTCTTTACATACCAAGATACCTCCATGCCTCGGAAAGCACCTTAAGCCGTTGGTCCCGGCTATCATTCAAAGGTCTTTCACAGACGTTACGGGTCGTCAGAAGCCCGAAAGTCTCACAAACAAGTCTTACCAAAGGGTATCGTATTACCCAGTAACTGGGTTGTGGAGGTCAGATAGGCTTTCGCTGAATGTATAATACTAGTATTCAGCTGCATCCGATTAGACTGGAAGCCAACCCCAACATAGTTGGGTAGGGCTTGCGGACGGCGAGTAATGGGTAGCTCGCAGTCCGGTAAGGACCAAGCCCGGGTCGACGGCGCGTTGTGTTCCACGAGCGCCTCAAAGAGATGTCAGCAGCAACTGGTGGGGCCCGCAAGGGCCGATGCCTGCCAGGGGTGCGGGTTGTTCGAAAGAGATACCGCGGCCCCTGGCACAGAGGCAACTGAGGGAACACGGGTGGGTTTTAGTCAGTAAAAGGCTGACACGCCCTCCTGCTCCACCCAGAGCGGGAAGTTATTTGATGATTTCGCACTCACAAAAAAAAAAAAACATAGTTGGGTAACGGCTACGCAGATTGATTTTGTTTGGAAAAAGTTAAGAGGTTCTTTGCAACTCGATTGTTGTATTTCACTTACTTGTAATAAAAAAAATGTGGCTCACATACTCACATAACAAGGTTACGTTTACCAAGATTTTGTACCTGTATAAATTCCTCAGCGAAGGTGTTGTAATCCATCCACAACATGAGATGGATAGCTTGCGAGCTAATCTTAATTAATCGATCAACCGCACAATCTCTGGATGTAGCGAAATTGAAATGTTGTAAGTGTTGTAACTTGGTATCAAGAAGCGGTTGCCCACTTACAGTAACTCTGCTGACGTACCTAACCAAGTAGAGATACGACATTGTAACAACATAAACAAGTCTTATTCACTGACTGAAGGAATAGACATTTACCTTAACTGGGATAGTTGAATGTTTCCGGCAACACACACATGGTGTGGGTAGTATTAACTTCTATTGTAAGTAACTAAACTGTGTCCACACTGGCCGACGTCGCCGCTGGTTCGAACTGCATGTTGACGGCGTTGTTGTCGTCGATGTTGTGTGTCTCAGTCTTAGATAAATCCATTATCATGCGTGAGTTGGTGGTTGGTTTGGTGGTAAAGTTACTATAATTTTCTGCACTAATGAGTGACACTTTTAATAATGCACACTAAACTGGCTTTTTTCCTAATTCAAAACAAAGTAAAGTTTCAACATAACAGAGAGGTAGTCGAAATTAGGTTGTTATACAAGGTAATTAAAGGCTTCCGCACATAGGCACGACGACACTTTAGTAGAACAATTTCTATGAAACTTCATGGTATTTGTTCTACCCATCTAATCGCGTCGCACCGTCCCGTCGCGCTAGTCTGTGGGAGCCTTAATGCTTTTAGTGTAGGTAGTTATTGTCACTGTTTCTTCAAAGGTTCAAGTCTTCACGCAGCAATGTCCCCAGTTATTTGAGTATTAATATAAAATAATAATAATAATCTTTATTTATGCAAAAACCTTCAACAATGCTTAAAAAGGTCACATGAACTACAGTGACTGCAGGTTACACAGATAGAGTAAACCCTGACTCCCAAACCAGGAGATCCTGTGACTTAGGAGTCAGTGTTCTGCTGTCATTGTGATACCAAAAACCTTTACTAAAAAAGTTAATTTTAATATTACCGGTGTTTTAATTCCGCTCGTTCAAACAAACACAACAACATACAAGAAGAGCCCCTAAGGCTCTTACAGTACCTACTGAGGCTTATCAAAAAATTTTGAGGTCCACGATTCTGTGTTTCCGATCTAGGAAAAGCAGAACAATTAACATGTTAATTATTACTCTTTATCGTATCTATATATAAATTACAAGAAACAATGTTTTAGTTATAATAATCAAAGGCAAGTTTAACCCAGATTTGGTTTCTTGAACAGCAAACCTCTGGCCAGATAAGTAATGTATGTAATGTAATGCACCGATCCCAGCGTGGCTTGACCAGACTCGATTAATCGAATGAACCCCAATTAAAATACAGCATGAGTTTTTTTTGCAACATTTTTTACATTTCTACCAATGTTATATTTCACTGCCAGCAGTGCTAGCTTAGATAGTCTCACCAACAACGAGATGCAACGTGGCCTGGAATACAAACGGCATTAATTAAAGTAATAATAGTCTTATGTGATGCCACAGCGGTGAGCACTGGTCAGCGACAACAGTTTGCACTTCCGAACCACAAACTTGTATGAATGCCTAAATAATTTGTCAGACGCAGACTCTAAGTTTGGAAATTAACAAGCATCAAAGATAGAAATAACGATGACGATTTCTATTTGAATCTTGGCTTTAAAGACTGTGGTGCCGATTCTCTTGTCACAAAAGTCTCTAAAAAATCACCAAAATTTAGTTTATTCCTGTCAAACGACGATTTCCCATTCTGTAAATGACTAAAGTGGCACAACTTAACTATATTTTAGTTTGGCTAGCATTATGACTGTACTGAGTTTTTAATTTAGTTAAACTGGTAATTTTGCTATTCTGTTGTTGTCAATTTCATTATTCTATTCAGCACAAAATTTTGATTGTCTAACTAAATCTGATCTATTTTTAATCGCGATTAAAAAGGTGTCGAACAAAATTAGTTGTCAAGAACTAAAATTCACACCAACACCTCGACTTCGGGCGCAAATACAGATCATTTTTTTCTTTTCTTTCTCGAAAATAGTGTGTCCTATCGTAAAAATTATGAAAATTTCGATCCCCTTTATAAAACCCATATACCTCTAAAACTCAACATGTAGGTAATAATTTTTCATATTTTCCATACAAAAAGTAAAAATATCCATTTAAAACACGTCGAGGCTGCCCCCCCTGCGCTACTACGGCTCTAAAAAAATCACGGGGTTGGGCAAACAAGTACAACGTTGCGAAGCCAAAATATACCACGTGGAGTTACGATTGTCAAATTCGATTTTAGTTGTGTCAAAATTATTTTTAAATTTAGAGATCTTTTTTGCAGAATAGCTTTAAGATTCTAATAGCCAAAAGGAAGAAATTTTAGTGATAGTTTAGTTAGTTTAGTTCGGTGTACAAGAGAATCGGCACCAGTGTTGATACCATAATTCTTTTAGTTGCACCTTTTCGCATTCTTAAATAATGTACTGTTTTTAAATACAATAAATCTGTCTGTCCATCGTTTGGCTAAGCCTTTAGTGTGTAGGAAGGGTCTGTGCATAAACATGGAGGCTAATGAAATAAAATACGAACGCCCGACGCTCGGAGGCGTCAACTACTATTTCACTTAGTGCAGTCCGCCCACTCGCTTGGGAGATACATTGTGCAGTTGGGCTCACACCACGCCAAATATACGTGGATATAATGCCTTGATGTATTGTGTGTAGGGCTTGCATTAGAATAATATTTTTTTATCGAATATTTGAATGCAAAAATTGTGTTATTCGAATATTCGACCAATTTCCATAACACCGGACTGCGAGCCCTGCGAGACTCAGTTCAAGCGTGATGTGTGGTATGTGGTATGTGTGGTCGACAAGTATCTTCGTACCATCAACTATGTGGAGATTGTGTAGCACATAGAAATGCTAATTTGAGTGTTGGATATATACTTACAAAAAGTTTTATTAAAAATATTATAAGAATACTTATTAATCGAGATGTGAGGTCTCGATTAATAAGACTTGTATTGTGTTTGGTTGTCTGTGTATCGATCGCTTTGGCATCTAGAGTCCTTTAAGTTCGTGTAGTACTTTTAAATAAAACTGTAAAATATAAATTTATTCCTTGATATTACTCAGACTCCTACTGTATATAAGATATTGCCAAATAAAGACATGATTATTAAAACAGCTTATTTTTTTTAAGTATTCGAATAATATTCGAATAATTCGAATATTACCCGAAAAAAAATCGAAAGACTGTAGACAATACAAGTTTAATTAAATACTGCGGGTTTGACTCATTTTTATGAGTCAAACCCGTAAGCATCTTTTGATGCTTCTCTTACTCTCGTATTATACCTCTACATATTGTTAGACCGAAGCTTTTAAGCCGTTTAGTGTTATCTGTGGAACATGGACCTCCTAAGCCGATCATGTTATCTATAGTAGGCCGAGGCACAAGCCTGATGAACGGACAGGTACACCTATGGCAACGTGTTCGTGATAGATCGAAAATTGTATTTTATTGAGCAACAGTCCCAAAGATGTTTTTTACGAAACCCAGGAGCATAACAAAGAAAGAAAAACTCACAAGGTTTAAGTAAAACTGTATCAACTAACCGACAGTTTTCTTACTCATTGCTCACAAGCACGTAGGTAGGTACATCTTACTAGTTAGTAATACAATGGCATTGTAACGAATACATACAAACAAATACTTGGATTGAATTGATGAGAAGCAGCTCAAACACTTCTTGTGTAATATAATCGGTTTCATTCCCAGATCAAGTAATCAATCACGCTTCAATAATGAAACCATAGTTAGCACTTCAATGGACGTAGAACAAGAACTGCCTTTAGATGGTGGGACGAAGCCAAGCAATGAATCGAATACAATCATGATCAAGTTTTAATGTAATTTTATTACTTTTCTCATACATCTGGCTAAAGAATGGACGTTATACTTATTTACTTTTTCCCTTTGCTCGTCTACTGATTTCCAATTGTAATTTAGTCTGGCATTATAATACGTATTTACGTACATTCAATTCGCAAATAGCTATGGCACGCTATTAGGGCCATAGCGATTTGCGAATTGAATGTATTATAAGAACTAGACAATTTTCTTATTCTTCTTGGCAAGTTACAAAAGACGTGACATGTTGTGATGTCTGTTTTCATACGAGCATAGTTTGATAGATTATCGTGTTTATGATAATAGTGTTTAGTATTCACTAAGCATTAAAGTCTCGCAGACGTTTAATGGCTATAAATAAAATACATTACCATGACTTGTTATGGTAAGTCTAAGTTTTAAGTTATATCGGACTTACTTCGCGATATTATGTAAAAGAGAGGCATTACTTTCTCGTATACTTTTAGCACAAACTTAAATGTTTAATGTCTGTTATGAACTTCTGATGTATCCACTGTACAGTGTAATAAAACAATTTTCAGTTATTATCAAGTGAGAGCCAAATGGATACCATTACTATGTGAAACGAGAGCTTGTTCCTAAATGCAGCGTTTATGGAAATGTTCTGTATAAGAACATTAACCATTGATGCTTTAAGGTGGGCTTCGTCCATTACAGAGATATATTATAGAAACAGATTATTTACAAAGTATAATGAGAAGTGGAATAAAATCTTATAATGTCTTTGTTTTCAAATGAGCCATTGGAATTGCGTTGCTTTTGTTAAATGTTTTATTTAACAGCGACCTTGATTTGGGTCAAATACATATTTATATTCTGGAAAATTTATGAGATAAGTAGATATGTTTTTACGGGATGCTAATACTGCGAGTAGGAAACAATATACGCTCTGTAATAATTGCAAATGTTAGTTTAAACAGGTTAGCTCATACAAAAGATAATTCAGGAGCTATATAAGTAAAAGAAAAGTATAATATTGGTAAAAATCAATAAATTAAATTACTAATGAACTATACAAATAAAAACAAAAACAAAAGGACACGATCGCAGTAAAAGAAATATGTTAAGGCACACACATTAGATGATATGATTAACAATAAGTAGCAACATATTAGCAAACGTGGCTTTCACGTGCTATTAACATTATATTGAGATACAGGATACCCTAGTTCAAGAGACAGATTTTAATCTATTGTTTACAGATTTCTGCAGCATCCAACTGTTTTATGTAATTAATCTCTACCATAAATTCAAAAATTGTAAACTTAACGTTCAATTATCTGTATTTTTGGGTAATAAAGATATTATATTATATTATATTACATATATATTGCTTATTTCAATTAATTTACTTAAATATTGGAGCCAATCGGAGCCTCATTTTTATTTTAAGAATGAGAACAAAACATCTAGGATATCTTATTATTTGTCAGACCAAAATCTCGTGCACATAAAATACTATCATAATTATCGAATATCATATCACATAAAATAGAGTATCTATGTATATTTATTTTAGTCGTTAGATTTTCTTCTCTTTTCTTGCACGTGCACAGCCTTCACGTGCTGCCTTGCATTCTTGCACAGTTAGGTTTCGGGAGACCCCTTCAGTATTCCCGGGGATATGTCCCTAACAAGCGGGTAGCACCCCAGAAAGGGTAGCCCCTTCTATGTGCAGATGGTGACCAGTGGGGCAGTTTTAGAGAAGAAAATCTAACACTCCCCAGGTCTTATCCCCAAAGCCCGGGAACCTATTGAAGGTTTCCCGCCGAAACAAAAAAGAAAAAACGTACCTGTTCACCTACGGTTCCTTGTGGACACAGCTTACATGTAAAAATTGTTACATTGAATTTCTTTGGACGTAGCAGGCTATTTTATGGTCTAACGCGGAATTACCATCATTACATTAATGCTCCATGCTCCGTGATATATTGTTATGGCATATTGACTTTCAAGAACTTTAATTTACTTCCTATTGAATAGTGCATTAGCCCGTGTAGAACGACATTATAGGATGACGAGATAATAATAAGGAAACTATACAGGGTGTAACAGAAACCCTATTGCTATCCTTAACCACTAAAGATAACAGCTGGTATAGTATCGGTTTCATCCGAAAATTTGGTATCAATTCTTAGAGTATTTTATTTTAAGCTGAAACTATGTATAGTGATTCTATACCAGCTGTTATCTTTAGTGCTTAAGGATAGCAATAGGGTTTCTGTTACATCCTGTATACTTATACCAAATGACTCAATCATGAAAACTCGGTCAGTCAGGATCTCGTGCTAGCCAACTCCAAAAAAAAAGTAACGTGTTCGAAAAGTTTGCTTCCGTACTTAATGTATATACCTACATTACATTTCGTAGGACCTAGACCTCTACGGTACCTCAACGGTAAGAAGCTTATCGCTCAGCGTAAACCCAGAAATTTGCAACAGAGGAAGCAACTCAAAGGAACTTGGCTGAGTTAGTCGTGCTCTTCCTAATGAATACATTCGTACGTGTAGCGTATATTTAGCACATAATTATATCCCGGTTGTACGACTGAGAGGAAATCAATTGTAATGATGCTCAGCTGTCTGTGTTAGACTACGTGTTTCTACACTAATATGTCATCCTAGTGGAACAAAATATAGAGGTTTAGTTTTCAAAGACTTGCCAGATTTAAGGGACCATGAAACTGAACTACTTTCTCCCTGGGACCAATATCGTAATTGCGAAATTATCAACTGCCCCATACAAATCTTTAATACTTATTCGACCTGAATGTATAGGATGACTGTATGTTTTTTCGCTATGACAATGTTGGTCCCATTAAGAAAATTGTTCAGTCGGATGGTTTGTACCAGCCCCTTAAATTTGCCAGGTCTTTGAAAACTAACTCTATTTAACATGAAGACTGACAACAAAATAAATTAGTTTAGTTTGTTTACCATATGCCATTAAACGTTATCTTAGTTTGCTCTCTTAAAAAAAGATTAGACTATCACCAGTTGTGACAAACAGAATTATCAGCCTCTCACTTTGTTTACGAACTACACTAATGTGGCTCGTTCTATTCAGTAGTTAATGTTGTAGTATAATAAATGCAAGGCATCCGGGTTCGTCGTGCTATCCAGCCCGCGCACCTAAACTGTACCTACCGACCTAGGTATCCTAACGCCGTTCCTAGGTCGACGACCCTTCCTAGCCTCGGAGGCGGTAGATTCGCAGGATACGATAAATTTCAATAGTGCATTGACTGCATGTACCCGGTCCAGTCTGGATAGACAGCCACTGCAATGCAAAATCATATTCATTAATGTCTAATCTGAATGTCCAAGAACTTTGTTGTTGAGCAAGTGAATTTTTATGTACGAAATGGTTTTGAATCTTGAATTAATCATAAGTAAGGAAAAGTTTCATTCTGTAAAATTACAAACTTACTTACTTTTTATTACAGTCTTTCTCAAACGTTGAAACAATCAGTGGTACATAAAACCTTTTCCTTTTACTTCGACCGGGAGGTCTGGAGATGTCGTTGTAAATACGGGCAGTCTAAAGCAAGATCGCAATTCTCAGCCTGTGGAACGCAATCAACCATGACTTGACGATTAGCGCCGTGTCATTGGAACTTTGATGTGTTTATTCAGCCGCTGTAAATGTCCTCTTAGACTGTACAGGTACTGTACACCTATGAGACAAGCAAATATTGTGCAAAGTTACAAAATTATACTTAAGTACATATACACAAAACGGGTATTGTTTACTGAGACGCTAGAGATAATTGTTTAACAAGCCTTAACTTGCATTTAGAAGGTGCTAGTTGAATTATACGATCCTGTAAGACTTGTCAAACAAACTACTCTGGTTTTATGGTGACCAATAGAGCCATGTGCCATGTGTTGTAAACTGGCTGTTTCGTAATTTTAACGTGTTATGGCTACGGCTACGCTTGGAAGTGAGGGCATCTCTCCCGGGTGTCTGCCACTTATGTGCTCACATACCTCCTGCATCATTACAGTGATTGTTAGTGCACTATTGTAAACTGGGCTGGTTTTTGTGGCATGTAGTTAAAAGCGTTGTCTAACAACGACATTTACGGCGGTTGTACACTATAATAAAATTAAGTTTAATGCCGTCTCTAAATGCGAGGGCTAATATAACTCGACGCCAATTCGTTGTTATTATAATAAGGGAACATGTCCTTTATTTCTGTTTCTTTTTCAAGTTTTTATGATCTTTTATAGTATGACAAATTGGAAATGTCTGTACCTAAGGATGTTCATGTTCATGCAGTTTTTTTTTTTTTTTTAATTAATGATAAAACCGATGATGGATTTCAACCAACTCTGTGTTGCACTTTGGTTGGCAGTTCTTATTATTCTTTTTTGTTTATGCAAATTGCTATAAGTAAAGTATAAAGCTGCAAAATACGCACATTGAACATGTTTTTTAAGGGCCCTCGGTAATTATGCCGAATTTAATTTGCATTTTACACAAAACTTGTTAAATGTTCAAGGAACTGCCGACAACAATGTAATTATGTTATTATGTGGAATTACGGAGCTGTGAGGGTGAACTTCTGAGTAATATCTCGAGGAGACAATTGTCGGGAGCGGCGTGCGACGCTGGCGCACGTCTTGTCGCCGCCTGCGCAGGACTCGGGACGTGCCACATCACTCATTAGCGTTTTTGCCTTAATTAACTACATGACGTGTTCTGTACTTTATCCAAATTAAATATGAATTATGCAAATAATATGTGCTCGTTCTTGTTAAAACATAAAACAAACGTATTTTAAAATTGTCTTCAACGACAGGGCTAATATTTTACATTCACAAGACTTTCATATGATTACCATAATTCAGTTAAAAGCCACATTCTTACTTGAGATGAAACAATTCCACTATATCAACTTGAATAATCCTGCTAATATTATAAATGTGAAAGTTTGTGAGTATGGATTGATGGATGGATGGATGGATGTTTGTTACTCTATCACGCAAAAACGGCTGAACGGATTTGAGTGAAATTTGGTACACAGGTAGTTTGTAACCTGCAATAACACATAGGATACTTTTTATCCCGGTACTACGTTCCCGTGGGATAGTTTTCGACATCCACGCGGGCGAAGCCGCTGGCAAAAGCTAGTGCTGAATATAAATATAACTATCGTACCATTACATTGATTGTCCCATTGTGACATTGCAGACACAAACCCATTCGTTCTTCCTCCGCCGTTCTATGATGCATAAGCTTAATAGCTTCGGTTTGAGCTCAGTTCAATATGGAATATTCGTTCTATCATGGATTTAATCTACGTAAGAGCTGAGATTGCATCTACTCAGCCAGACGTTGTCTCGTACGTCTTTTACTTATAATTTACCACTCTGCTACTTGAACGATGTAAAGTGTGACTTCGAAGTTTGTCATGCTCAGATTCCATCACTGAAGACTCAACTTTATCCCATCAAAGGTAGGCTCAAATTAGCATGAATGGCTCCTTCTCAAAATATCGTACTAAGATATATTAATACAGATCTGTCAGTGTAGGTAAGAAAGATAATTTAGTACTTGTAGCGGGAGATACTTGGTATTCAGTGCGAAAGCCTGACTCATGTCGGCGTTATAAATCAATCATTGATTGGATATGAATGATGCGATAGGTCCTACTAACTCTTGTACTGTTATTTGCATACATAAAACAGGATATATGCACGTGACGTATGATAGAGAAAGCGTCCTATTATCATTTTTCTATCATTTGTCTCGTTTTAAGCGACCATTAATAATTTTCTAGATACACATACGCGTTTTCCAAATGAACGCCTACCTATATATAGAAAATTGTGCTGTGAACTTCGTGATGGTCTTCTGTGATTGTTGTTGGTCCTTTTAGGATTTTCAGATCATTTTGAGATTATTCTTAACTTTTTTCGTATACTTAATTTAATACCAATTTTATTGAACCTTTATTTTCAGATATTACATCGAGTCACGTCATTGAAGACTAGGATATCCCCCATGTTTTTTATCCAAAAGTGTTCTTTAGTTATAAGTTTATAACACAGTCTTTCACAAACATGCGTCGGCCTGTATGAATCTATACTTACTTATAAAGAGGTAAAATATACTTGAATGTAGGGATAATCTCTAGATTGGATCGATTTTGATGAAATTTGGTATGGAGATAAACCTGGGAAAATAGGCCACAAACCACGCGAACGAATCTGCGGGTGGAGGCTAGAACGAAATAATCGCGATCAAAATACACATTTTAATTAACTTTTAGTAGTATATAATAAATCTAATACAAATATAGCTCGTGGCAATAGATAGGCCACCTATCTCGCAGCACGTCGATACATGGATTACGAAGCATTCATCAATAGTGACTGACACGACATTAACGTACTAACCCCAGACTTTCCCGACATAGGTACAACTATTTTAATGATGCCCGGATGAAACCCCATGAATGATTAGCTTGTTAATAATCCTGGAACGGGGGACCATTAATTTTCTAATACCATTTCAGATGTAATAGCTTTCGGGATGCCTGTGGATTGCTTGTTATCATCAAATAAGGCAGAAAATGACTCTACGTCTTGATAGTCAACATTAATTCCCTCTTTAATGTTTTATTAAAAGCAAGGTTCGTTTTTTGTGCTTATATCTCGAGTGTTTATTCGTCAAAGTGTTCTTGTTAACTCCAAGTAAATCTGTGACTGCGACGTGAAACGGTGCTTATTGCCATTGCGGGAGTGAGGCGATTGCATTTGTAACTTGATGGTGAATCACTGCTACTTGCATCCTGGCCCTAAATGGGTGCATGCGCCGGCGCACAAAAGGCCTTGCTCATGCTAATGCACCGAAATGACATCACTAAAATGCGAAGCATCGTAATTGTAATGGCCACCACTGACACTGCATTATCTACCATCGCGCTCAGTAAGTGGACTGATCCTATCGCCTGCTGGACAATGAGCGACATCACTACCGGCTCTTTCATTATCGATATATTGCTAGTATTGTTTCACATATCGATCGTATCATTTATTTATATGTGTTTCTGACCATCGACAGGTTCACATTCTTATTCATCATTAACTTGCTCGATCGTTACAAAGAAAATTAATAGTCCATCGAATGATTGCCTCAGTTAAAGTACTTGAATGCTATTTTCGTAATTCCAAATGATAGTCTATTGAGTACGTTCGTCTCTGACATCTAATTTATGTAAGATCTCAGCGTCTAACCAACCATTTGAGTCGCATGATTGACGGGTGTCGAACGAACACGTTTCAATTCCATAAATACCGTTCGGATGTAGTTTGATGATGGCTGTGATGCTGATTACACCCAGTTGTACCTCTATGATTGATAACTTCCAAGAGAACGACACCTAAGCTAGCCCATCGACTGTTATTTACTCTCCTGTACACTTATTTTGTGCAGTCAAGAATCAAGACGTACCTATTTAAGGCTGCAATACAAAAGGGTATAAATTAACTCCCAGTTCAGTCCTAAATAAACAAAGTAAATTGAATATAATATTTTAAATTCAATCGTACTTTTATCGTGCATCTGCAAAAGTAACGACTGTTTAATTTTCGCGGCGTCAGATGCGGCAATAAAAACGTTTCGCTATTGAATGGGAGCGCGTAGGTACGCGGTAGTAATTGATTACCGTAGCGAACACGATATCAGCTTATCTTCCCATCGGAACGCACGTACAATGTCCAATAAACTAGGTGATGTTATCTGTCGTTGTAAATGAATCAGTTCAGCTCAGCTCGAAACCCTAAACGAGGGATGAGGTGACGGCTTTACTCGCTAAAATACTACAGACAGCCAGTTCATCTTGTTGTTATGTTATCCCTGACCTTTGGTTGAATATATTTCGTATCCAGTTGCATGAGCGGTCGTTACGAATCACTGAGTTGCTGAATAATGTGTACTTAGTAACTCTGCTCTTTCTTTTGTATTACTTTGAAGGGATTGAGATTTATTCATCTCCCTGTATGTAATTTTATGAATTCTGTACTGTTGCATAATGCTCGCTCCAGTTTATCAGACAAGTTTATAAAATGTTAATGTATTCCTAAATGCTTTTGACGCATTAATTCAATAAAATAACTTAATGCACGAACAACTTTTTTAACCCGTATGTAAAAATAAAGTGATCGTTAAACTTCAATAAATTCCCGGAGCCTTAGCGGTATTTAAATCGCACTTCGACTGAAACGCTTTTTATGTTGATTATTGTGATTTTTAGCGTTATTTTACATTCTGGAGGCAAACTTGGTAATAATAACATGGAGATGGTGTAAAGGTATTTGTTCAGCGGGTGTCCAGTACGACCGAGGTGCGTAAAGTGTAATCCTTGGGACAGATACGAGGGCATTACGCGAGGCTGGCAGGCTGGCCGACGTGTAGTGCCCGGCACAACGACGTAGGATTCACGATTAGATATGGAAAAATAAAAGCACGAAGAACTTTTTATTCAACTTTTGCTCTCTATTAAATCGAGGTTTTGTATACATAAAAAGATTAATTCTTTAAACTAAAAATAAAAGCATTTTAAAATTCTCTTAACGGTAAAGTCTTAATAAAGATTTGCATTTTGGGTAAGACCTTTTGTGGCCTGAAGCTGACTTTGATTAAGATACAAATGATTTCGGCAATTTGCATAAAGATATTTCAGAGAATTTCTTCTTAACATATGCCCATTTACCGTTTAGTCCTGGAGATGTGACAGACCGTCACATTCCATCTAGATAATGCGGCAGTGTGTGAGGACACGTTATTACAACCACATTACGGATTTATTTCGTCACACACGACTACTCTTCGATGTAATTTTTTTGCCTGACTGAACACAGCTACGCAATATGGTCGATTATCAACATTTACGCAAAATTATTGTGATTTAAATTTGTTGTATAGTTAGGAATCTATAGATGGAGAGTTTAGTTGATTTCATCTTTCTGTCTGTATTTAATTTAGTGTGCTTTTATAACAACACGTAAATTTATAGCATGCTCTCTTACTCTGGTCAGTCTTAGCACGTCGAAGCGATCGAAGCCCGGCACAGTGAGTCATATAAGTTTAAATTTTTCTTCCCTTCTTGCCTTCTAGCTCTGCAATATCCGGGCAATATACTCGTAACATCTACTGCATGCGTGTGCAGTCAAAAGTGACCAAGGTTTATTGCTCGAAGGCAGCATCCTCTTATTGTGTGCTAATAAAAATTTAAATTGTTCTATAGTCTGTGCCTACTCTCATGGGAAGAACGTGTTAGTTTATGTGTGTAAATATGTATTACATATTGTGAAACAATTGATAGACGGATTATGGAATCCATCTATCAATTTATTTCTCAATAGGCATTGTCTAAGTTCCCTACCTTCTGACTTTCGAAAATAACTCAAGGATCACCTTGAGTTATTTTACATATTCAGAACGTAGTACCCCGTTTCTTAAACAACACCCTATTTAGAAAGATTACGGCAAACAGCACCCTATTCAGAAGACATTATAGATCTCAGTAGGTACCGAATTACTGATTCATACCACAGACACGGTGAAATGTAAAGTATAGTGGCAACTTCATGTACCGGACATTAACTAAAATCTTTGTTCAGGAAAGATTATATTTTGTGCTTTGACGGGTGCATATTTGACATCCACATCCAACATTCCATGTTTATCTAAATCAAAAACCACGAGTCCGTTTATGGTCAATCCGTGGGACAGCGCCATCAGTCGTGTTCTACATCTGATGGATGCCTTTATAGTCCTCTTTATAAATATTTACGAAATACTTTTTGCATGTACTCTGAACCACGTGCCAGTAGGCGTACAACTCTATATTTTAACTATCTCTTACCCTGCCATATTGGGAATGTCCAGCGATTTGCATAATACACGCATTTGATCGTGTGGAGTTTAGTGCCTGTGCTTATTTATGTACACATCTATGTTATGGTATAGTGATTTTATATTTTTGCTTATAAATGTAGTTTTAAGGATATTGCATTGAATTTGTACATTGGTATTAGGATAAAACATTCAATATGGAGCTGCTTACTACATTAATTTTGCAACAGGTTTCATTCAAGTGATTTTGTAGGAATGTGTAGTAAGAAATCTATTAGGAAAGCTTGAAGGGCAACTTAATCTGTATCATTCATCATGTAGTATACTAACATTATTTTTAAGAAAGAAGACATGATTTTGTTTGAAAGCTTTAACTAGACCTTTAAATATTAACTATCAAGATTGATTAGGTGATGCTGCCGTGACAGAACCTCCTCCAAAGCTCACTATAAGATGAAAGTGGTTCCACTTTTTAACAATGAATGAATAGAGACAACAAAAAAAAATGAATAGAGATTAAATATGAAAATGAAACGAATATTCTCAGATAACATTTATTCCGGTGCAGATGGCGTCAGCGAGGGCGCGCGTGAGTCGGCGGCGCAGGCGCAGCGCGGTGCGGTCGAAGCGCGCGCGCCGGCCGTACCTCGCGCACTCGACCACCACCGTCGTGTTGCACGACTCCTGCAAACGTGATTATAACTTCACAACATGGCCCTTATTTATTAGAGAAATATTTGAAAACGTGAGCTAAATATCCGTCAGCATTACCGGTACAGTTATTTGTGGACACGGTGGAATTCACTGGTGAAGACAAAATTGAGACTTTTTCGGCTGAGCGGGTTTGAATTGATACAAAGGAAAAAAAAACGAATATAAAAGATACTACTTTAAAAAGATGTTCTGATTGGCTTGCAATTAACATATGGCCCAAACCACTAAATCTGGAAAAATATTTTTGAACAGTAGCCCGTTCCTTTTGGAACGTGGATTAAGCATGCCACAAAGAAAACATTTTAGAACATTCTATTCCAAACGGGACAAACAAAGAATGTCAGCTTGTCTGAAAATCAGTAATGTTTCAAGTAAAATCAACGAATATTGAGCTTTCGGACAAATAACACGTGTTTCAGGCTTCTCGATTAATCTACCCAGAAAGGAGTAAAATATAACAGTGTATATGGAAAAGTTTCAAATCTACGCGGATGAAGTCGCTGGCAAAGTGTTGGTTTATATACATTTGTGGATGGATAAAAACAGGGTGGCAAGAAAATCGACGCGCAAGCTGTTACGATGGCATCAGCACATGATTTTGAAACCCCCTGCGTTGAAATTACAGCTGTTCTATACATTCTAACCGAGTAGGTTGCACTTTTTTAGGAAACAGCTGAGCGATTTGTTTTTTGCGTCGACGTCCCTGCCTCCCTGTATAGATCGTGGGACTTGTATCTTGAAAAACAGGCTTTCCTGATGTGTGGCGCAATTAGCTCAGTTATTACCCGCTAGTCGGCGAAAGGCGAGAGTAATAAAATAGTAGGTACCTACTTAATTTTAGTTCTCACCTTATAATGATTGAGTTGCACTTCACTAAAGGGCGCTGACCACCCAACGGAGCCTGACGCCCCGAGGCTCTTCAAAGGGTAATGGTTAAATGCTGTTAAAACCTTTCTAGTCAACATCCAACTCTTACTGTAGTAGCCTATAGGACTAATCACCGCCGAACTTACTATGTGTTTTGCTAATTTAGGAGTAGGCAATTCACTACCACATCTAGATTTGTACTTCTTATATAGCACTTCATCTTCTTCATTATCATCTATGACTTCGTTGCTTAAATTATTTGAATCTATTATTAACTCTATTTCATCTATTTCTAAATTAACATTTTTTTTAATCCGTACATCGTCTCTTTTAACGTAAATTTCGCTCTTTAGTCCTCTACCATCCATGTTATATTTATCAATTTCTTGCATGAAATCAAAGAAAAATACATTTTGTATCATAATCGAGGAACGTTGTGAAGACTTCCAACCGTATTTATTTAGACGATTAAGTAACTCTGGCCACGTATCTGCAATTTTTGGTAAAACTACTTCGTCAATGTCTAGTGGAACAATATACTCAGATTCTTTTATATTTCTATATAAACAATCATTATAAGTTATAATATGATCTCTTCTTCGTTGCCAAAGAGACCTTTCTGTCTTATGCTTAATAGGAACATGGAATAATCTTACAAGACCCTTATCTTGATAGTGCAGTAGAACTCTCTTTGTCTTCTCTGTGACTTCATCTACATACATATCTATCAAATCTACACCAAGTATTTTATTGATTTCAATCCATTCAACTAAGTTTTGTGATATATCTTTATCAAAGTTCATGTCTTTGACACAAATTGTGAATATTCTTGTTCTTTTATTCTTTTCTTTATCGGGTTCCAATCGGAAAGCATTTGTGGGGTTATCACAGGGTTCTGTTACAACTGACACCACTGAAGTGCCATACAGAGGTTCTGTTAGGGGGCAAGACAGTAGTAACGGGGTATCAACTTCTGATAACGTAATGTCCCACTTATGCCACCATATTTCCAAAGGCTTCGCTGCGACCACTTCGACTGTATCTTCAATTAAATCTCCGTTTATCGAACGCGTTTGACAGAACAGTGTATCTTCCGTTGAATAATTACGTCCTGTGAAAGAGAAACATACAAATATTAATCAAATATAAGGCACTCGAAATCATGCCGTCTATTGATTCTAAAGATACAGCAAACAGAGATAAATATAATGATTATTATGAGAAAATAAAATGATTCCTACAGTTAAGTGACATGTGAGTGAACGGAAAGTGCTCGCCGGCACCGTTTCAACGATCTTCCCGACACTCATAATTTATATGGAGAAACTCCATTACTTGGACTTATATAATAGTAATTTGTTGAAATTATTTCCTCGGGTACACTTGCGGTGCTTTGCGAGGAACTGTCATTAAAACGGTGCTTCAATTACAGGCTTGCCTGATCAGGATGGTACGCCTTCGTAGTGGAGACGGCTATGAAAGCAATTCCCTTTTAGTTGTGCTAACGTTTTTATATGTATATGGGTTTTACAGTTGTTTGACTTCGAGGTAGTCTTACAGTTTAGAAGTTTTCAGATGAATCGTAGATAATAATGATGATTCATAAAGGTAACGGAGCAGACATCAAACGCAGGAACATGTTCTAAATCACATCATGCACCTTAGATAACAGGGACTGCGTAATAAGATTAAATAAATATTAACTGAACTTTATAAAAGTTTATTACTGCAAAGTAATTTAAAATAAAACGGTTCAATCAGTTGAAACCCATGCAACCACTGAATTCAATAAGTACGTTTATTTTTAACCGCAAAAGGGAGCTATAAAATCGACAAACAATCTTTCCAAACCAAATACAAAACGTAAAAGCGAAAGGCAGCGGGAAGGGCCAGTGTTTAATCCGTCTCTCATTCCTCACCACAACATAGGAGTTGGGTGGGTTTATCTCGGCCGGGAAGGAATTTACACGACGCGTACGCTCGCCTCCAGTGACAAATGAGTGTGAGCTTATCGGGCCGCGCACTGTCGCCGGCCGTGCACTTTCCATCCAAGCTTTTGTTACTTTAAATCCTTTAACGTGTTACAAAAATACTTCTACAAACTCTAATTAATACTAGCACAATTTTAATGAGACATCCTACGTGACTTATTGGTAGTACACACATCTTACAACAAAAAATCTGGTCCCTTGATTAAGTTGCGAACGTTGCGGCTTTTTGTTTTGTATGCAGAGAAAATAAGGACTGGCGATCGGCTATCACAGACTCCGGTAATTATGGCGTTGGTTTATCAGTACTTGAGATTTCCCTGATGTCTTTATTGACCGAGATTATTTTGTTTACCTCGCTTTTATTTTATTTATTCTATAAAAGTGGGCGAGACAGTAAAATCTTTAGTAAGCTGTCAGTTCGATCTACTCTTGAGAATAACTGGGAGGATTTTGATAGTTTTCCCATAAATGTTGATTATACGGGACAGTTTAAGCTTGTAAAATGTTGTTTGTAAAAGAGAATAAGAATTTATGAAGTTAAAACGCCCAGGGTGTGAAATTATGGGGCGTGTTAAATAAATTCTGCATTGTCCGATACATTGAACATTCGCGCATGCATGTTTATGTCATAAAATTTTATGTGGATATTTTTATTTTTAAATTGATTCCCAAGAAACTAGAGTTGTTTGCATATTTCAATATGTGTTTAGGGTAAATTTATATAATCGTCTTAAATCGTTAGGGAGGAACGTATGAGTAGGAAGAATATAATTACACGCGTCCGCGAAGGCTGGGCCGGACTGGACGACAGGAGCGCTCGCGGCGACGCGCGTGCGTTCCGCACAAACAAATATAACTTAATTGCTGATTAAGTTTCTGTACAAAATTAAAACTTTGAAAAGATGAAGTTCACGATGCCTTTGCGTGGGGCGAAACCAGATAGCATCTTGTAAACGAGAAGGAATGCAAAATCTGATGGAAAAGCAAAATCTTAACAAATATGGTTAGACCAGATTTAATATCTTAAAGTGGTTTTGTGCTCTTTTAGATTTCTTTTGAGTTAATTTGCATATGTATGCATTTACGTATTATAAACGAGTTATACTAAACCAGTTTTGTTACTACGATTAGAGAGACTAATTGCGAAAAAATGGCGACGTGTGGAACCTGAATAATTCATGTATCGTATGTAACTCTTAATTAAGTGGCACTAACCTTTTGCTTGTCAATTATGAAGGCGCTAATGTTTTGCTGCGGTCATACTATGTTGCAGGAAGACTAGCACAAATTAGACGGACCATATAAGTAAAACATGTATGTATTTCGCAACTTAGTATTTAAGTGGTAGTTGCGGTTATTATGTAGCTTGCTGCGTTAGTCGTTAAGTATAGGGGTAGTTTAGTTTTTATGTTTTAATGTTCCATAGGAGACCATGGAAACGTGAAAAGTGGTTTCGTCATATCGTATTAAATGTTTCAATTTTGTACTGTAAATGAGATTGGAAAATTGTTTGGAAAATGTAATCAACGAAAATTTTAGTTCAACATTGAGCTCGATAGATGGCGTTATATGTCAAGTCTGCCTATTAGTTTCCTTTTCTACATTATGTATGATGTGTACCGAATTATTTTATCAATTATTACTACCTTTGGATAGGAATGCTTTTAAAGTTTCTTAGGACCTATTGTCATGATTTTTATTTTGTTAGTCGAGTTAAGTTATATTTTGTACTTTGTATTTTCGTTACAAATGCCTACTAATATTATAAATGTGAAAGTAACTCTGTCTGTCTGTCTGTTATGCTTTCAAGCTTAAACCGCTGAACCACTCGTCATGATATTTGGTAGAGATATAGACTGGGATATGCAGAACGACATAGGCTACTTTTTACGAGATAACCGACATCTGCGCGGGCGGAGCCGCGGGCAACACCTAGTAAACCTATATTTCTTTCTTTACTATTTCATACTCTTTCCATTAAAGTAATTAAGCATAGTTTTGTACCGTGAAAGGTGGCGAGAATTCGCACGTAGCGCTGCGGAGCCCGCTCGTCGTAGTACGCAGCATACAGTGATACACGCGTACCAGCTACGTGCTGCCACTCCTGCGCACTACGGTCTTTACCAGGCCAGCTGCGGTCCTGAAACAATGCCACATATCTTGTTTGTATGAAGAAATGAAACACGAAGTATATCGTCAAGTTTTAATTGTGAAATCAAAATTTTTATAAGCGTGCAACACGCCTGTAAATTCTGAAAGGTTAAAACAATAAAATCATTGTTTTTCTGCATATGGTTAAGTCCAATATTTATGAAAAATGTGTATTAAAGACTCGTCCAACCGCTGTCTTTACCTTGTGCGCTTACCCCGCGGTCAAATATTTCAATCGTTTTTATTTAAATTGTGTTTTTGATGAATTTGCATGAGTTGTGTATGCAATTGCACATTACTAGGTATTATAAAGCACTCTTTTAATACTATTATAAACCTCGACAGCGACTCGGTTTATGAACTCACACTCGTGTTTTAATAACCCCTGATTTGTAACTTTAACAATCTATTATTATTATTTCATTGGATAACATGGGATCTTCTCGACGACGAATTAATAAAAAAAATATGAAGAATTTAGTAATGAACGTTTTGGATTATAAGGACGAATCATCTCTACGAGCGCGCAGATGAATACTTGAACTTCAGTGAACTTGAGTACATCGTGTGCTGGTGGGATTTTAATAGCCACCTTGGAAGATGGCAGCAGAAGCAGGCACAGCACATCTCGGTAAGCGACTGCAATTCGTTAATAGCTCTGCTGTTCTAGGGCTTTTTAGATTGTGGTGACATGCATTCACGTGCTCAGCCATATATTTTTCTCGCCCAGCGATGAGAAGCCTAGGCCCATACATGCATTTTCAGTTATGTTTAAAATCCATGTAACAGGGGGCGAGCCAATTGACATCAACCGGGGACAAACCCAGACTACCGGCTGCTACTGACATATTCCCCAAAACCCAACGACGCATTGCCCGACCCGGAAATTTAACCTCATGTTCAACAGTAGCGCTTACGACCATTAGCCCAAGAAGGCAGTAAATTTTGATTGTAGTGATGTGTTTGGAATATAATGGTGCTTGCTGCTTTTGTTGTTTCTCTTTGAACTGTGTGCTTTGGCGATCACAATTTGCCGTAAATCTCCATCTGCCCGCAACCCACACTGGGCCCGCGTGGTGGATTGTGGCCCACTCTCTTTCACAGAGAGGAGGCCTGTGTCCCAGCAGTGGGAACGTTATAGGCTGATTATGCTATGATGCACCATCTGCCTGCCTTTTCAGATGGTATGTTGGGGTCGGCTTCTAGTCTTACCGGATGCAGCTGATTACCAGCATTTTACATGGAGCGACTGCGCGTTAGTGAGTCGTCTTAGGGGGGGCCTATCTGACCTCCACAACCCAGTTCTTAGGTAATACGATACCCCTTGGTATGACTCGTTGTCAGATTTTGGGCTTCTGACGACAACTTAACGGTAGTCAACGATTGTCGAGGCACGGGCGGGTCTCGGGTTTGTAAAGATGGTCACCCCCCCACCCACCCACGAACCAACCGAGGCAAGCGTAGCTTAAACGTGCAGTTGTTACCTATTAATTAGCTACAAGCCCCTCGATGATGATGGAACTCCCTTTTCCGAACGTAGACTCCCATTCGGTCCGTTGTGCGTGGGGATTCTGGCTAGCAAAGCCAGCCTAGTTTCGCCCTTGGAGCTTCACAGGCTTCGCGGCGCGACGTCTCTGTTCCGAGGATTTCTTCACGTTGAGAACCTACGGTCTCACATTTTAGGATGACGTGTGCGGGCTGTAAGCCCCTCTAGTAGGTAGACAGTTTATTCTCAACGACCTAGTTTGTCAGACCTCTAAATGGATGACGTCAAAATTATTTTAATTACACATTAAGTATTCACCGGCCGTTAGTTCATGTGACATTGTCACCCATTTGTGACTCACGCGCACATTGTTAATATTAATGATTTAAGTGCACGTAAGTGTGGTAATTGTACATATGGCCTATATGCAGTTCAATCAACTCAGCCTATCGAAGTCCACTGCTGGATATAGGCCTCTCCCAAGTTGCGCCACAACACCTTGTCCTATGCCTTCCACAGCCAGTCTGTCCTAGGTACCTTTTTGAGGTCGTCGGTCCATTTAGCTGGGGGGCGTCCTACACTACGCTTTCCGATACGCAGTCTCCATTCCTGCAGGCTCAGCATGACGCTTTCTATTTCTACTCTACCGTAGAATAGTAATCGCTTTTCTACATTTCTTGGTACAAAACTGGCAATTGTCTACACGGAAACGTCATTTTTGTCAACTTTTCCGTCGATAAAACACTTCTCTACGGTTCTCGTGCTAAGCCTGCAGGACTAGTCTGCTCCGACGGCTATCAGACCGGCTGGCCCGGCCCACTGCCATTTAAGTTTGCTTAGCCTGCAAACTATGTCAGTAACTCCAGTTCTTTTCCGGATAACTTTGTTTCTGATTTTATCTTTTAAAGATATTGCGAGCATCCATAGCGCACGTATGCTGTTCATTGTAATGTTAAATGTCATTGTGTAGATGGAAGTGTTATCTTTGAGCGTTCCCAATAACCTAGTTAGCATTTACATTTATGGGTCTAATATAAATGGCAGGGCTATAAAATTATACTGTTAGGGAAGGCTTCAAGTTACGACCGAGCGGTTTTACTGGTATTATAATTATATAAGTGCAGGACGTTTAACTGATTAACGTAATGATAAAAAAATATTAGATTTTCTTAACAAGATATTTATAGATCGATTTGTTGTAGTTAGGGAATTAAAAATGTGTTTTTTTTTAACACATAAGTAGATACTACAACTTGTTATGTGGAGAATATAGAACAAAGTTTAAAAAAAAAAAATAGTTTATTTATGGTAGTGGTGCTACTAATGTAGGTACAAAGTACGAAACAATAATTAAATACGGTTAATATTCACTTCTACGAACGGTTATCCAATTACTTTTTTATTCAGTATGTTATTACATATTTTGCGCCGTACTTTCTTGGCATATTTTAAATGAGATAATTAGATGTTCGATATTGTCGATGGAGTGTCTTATTAGTGTGTGGGTGACCGGATATTTAGAATTCTTCACGGTGTACCTCGAAGCAGCGTTGCTAATCGTAATTAGTCTGCTAGGACGCTTTTGATTGGCCAGATTAGATTTCAGTAGGCGTTTTATTGGCCGGCCGCTTTGAGCCGTTTGAAAAAACTATACGATTGGTCGCTGGAGCGCGTTGATGTCTAATACAGGCTAGATAAAAGGTGCAGAGTGTCGCGAATTAGATGCTTAGTTGGGATGCAAGGATAATTATTTATCTGCGGTAGTTATTAGTTATTCGTTTCAACTACTAGATTTAAAAAGGGGAAGAAAAAGCAACTACACACATACAGAACTTTGGCTCCTAAAACACAGGATTTTGGCCTAGTTTAGAAGGCATCAGTTCGCCCTTTTTGTACAGTATTTCCCTAATCTTTGTGTACTTTTTTTTTTTCTGGGTGGGAAATCATCAAATAATTTCTCCCGCTCTGGGTGGACCGGGAGGGCGTGTCAGACTTTTACTGACTAAAACCCACCCGTGTTCCCTCACTTGCCTGTGTGCCAGGGGCCGCGGTATCTCTTTCGAACAACCCGCACCCCTGGCAGGCATCGGCCCTTGTGGGCCCCATCAGTTGGTGCTGACATCTCTTTGAGGCGTGCGTGGAACACAACGCGCCGTCGACCCGGGCTTGGTCCTTACCGGACAGCGAGCTACCCTTTACTCGCCGTCCGCAAGCCCGTGCCTACGGTGGCCGGGAATCAGCCTGGGATTCCCGATGCCCAGGGCGTCTCCTGCGAAGGCCACGGCTGTGAGGGCGCATGTATTACATCTCCCTCACGTGCGCCGCCTCCCTCTTTGCGTGCATAACTGCTTCGCTGAAGGAGGCGACTGCTAGCCATGCACTCTCACTCCGTACCATGGCCTGGACCAGGGTCGGACGCGAGAGATCGCCGCCGCCGATCACCTCCACGAGGACACGGCGGTGTTCCGCCCAAGCCGGGCATACCTCCACCGTATGCTCCACGGTGTCCTCAGGGCGATCTTCGCAATGGAAACACCCGGCCGTTTCCTCCCGCTCTATCCGAAACAAGAACCTCCCAAAACAGCCATGTCCGGTGAGGACCTGTGTCAGGCGGAAGGTGAGGACGCCATGCCGCCTCTCAAGCCACTCCTCAAAGAGGGGACTTACCGCCGCAATCGTGGCGTGCCCAATCTTTGTGTACTTACGTATGTTTTTCTGTGTGTACAAATAAACATTTTCTTATATTTATTATTATATTTTCCCGATTGTCAACAGTTGCTCATGTAAGTTGGAAAAAATTATAACTTTAAAAGTCCAGGTTTTAGGTATTTTGCCTTCTGATGGTCTTATATGACCACCCAAGAAGTAGATTCTATCAACCAAATGGTTGTTTTGATAAGATGATCGTCACATTTTATTTTATTACACTGTTTATGTGTAAGTTAAAGTGCCCATGCTTATCACTAGATCTTGGCAAACTAAAGTAAAACAAATCGGTGTTGAATTAAATTCTCACAACACTACTATTATTTGTGAATTGTAACGAAGTCGGTGTGAACAAGGCAATAAAATCGGCCCGTATGCCCAAGTGCAGGCTCATTGACTACAATTTATTTTATAAAAGCGTTTGAATCCGACACATAAAAGTTAATAGTACCACTTTTTAGAACATTGAAATTATTATAAAATTATTACACTAAAGGTTTAATATCCATATTTTAATCAATTAAAATTGTTTAGACCGATATTTCATGTTTTATACTTCCCATTGCATTTAATAACAGGGCTTTTTAATGGAACTACCAAATAATCTCCTTGATTATAAGTTTTATCGGAATGTAAGATAGCGTTAGAAGTTGAATTAAAAAAATCAAAGATTTCAATAATGCATTGTTTTGGATAAATGAACACAAGAAAAAAAAAAGATCAATGGATAAGTGTGAAATATTTCAGAAAAGAACAATTATAAGTAAATTATCAAAAAAAATGTTTTTTTAACATTGACGTAGGTAGGTAAGTACTGGATAAGTTAAAATTAATTAGGCGCATATCGCACCTTTAGAATTATAGAGACCTAATGCAAAATTAGCAGCAAGCAAAATTGGTCTGTATAATACAGAATTATTGAGGCCTATTTCGAAATTAGCTTCAAGCAAAATAGGTCTCTATAATTCTAAAGGTGCGATATATATTTTTCTACAACTGATAATGGAAGAAGTAATAGTCGACAGATCGAGCTTCCTACGTGCCAGCATGCCAGCATCTTAATTAGAAATGTGAAATTAAGAGATCGTGGTGGAACATCAAAACAATAGCACACACACGCACTGTTCTAAGATTAAGACTTCGTTTATTATGATTGAAACTATATTATAATCTGATAAATGAGATATTAATCCGAGAACATAAAACAAAACGTTGATAGGTATACATTCCTTTTGTTCTATAATTAAAAGCTTTCCCACCATCTTTGATGTGTTTTTCGAAAACTGATAGACGCGATTATTGGCAATTACACGGTCATTGCTATAAACTTCGCGGTTCGGTAGTGCACTACCGCCAGATGTCTATCTCGAGATTACTCACAAGACAATCTGCAATAAAATATATGTTACAGAAAATATCTTGAATGACTTGAACATAGATTTAGCATAATCAGCCTATATTGATCCCACGGCTGGGACACAGGCCTCCTCTCGTTAAGAGGGATCCACCGCGAGGGCCCAGTGCGGGTTGGTAGATGTCACATGTCTTTTTAAAATTTTCGGTTCTAGGACATGCTAGTTTCCTCATTATTTTTTCCTTCACCGTTTTGAGAGCATTGGTAAAGAAATAATTTGCACAAAGTAAGTGCCTGTCACGGCCTGTTCCATGTGGTGTCGGACGTAAAAGAATAGCATCATCCCATTTCTTCCCGTGGGTGTCGTAGAAGGCGACTAAGGGACTTACTAGAGAATGGGCAGTAGCGTTCTCTATGCATTTGACCACCGTACTGCGATAGCCAACCCGCCTGCCAAGCGTGGCGACTATGACAAATCCCCCCCCTATAGGGAAGGCTTATGTCCAGCAGAGGACATCTTTCGGCTGATATGATGAAGTGCCTGTCTGGGTTAGGACCTACGATCTAAAACTCGTTACCACTGGACCACCACTGCAAGCTTAGCGACGCTTTCTATTTCTAAGAAGAATTGACAGTGCTTTCTCTATACAAACTCACATTTGAGTCGATTGGTATCAAAATTGGTCAAATCCATTTATTTTACATACATTTGACCAATTTTGATACCAATCGACTCATTTCATTTCTTCATTTTTGACATTGCAACGTAGATATCCTACTACAATCTGTCATTTTGTCTTTCGTTTCTAACGATCTTTGTCTAGGTCTTTTAATGTGTAGACTATTTCAGAAGAATATTTCTTCCCAAACTGTCAAAATCACACTGATAACAAACTTTCTACACGACGGCCACAAAGTGTATACGATTATCTACAAAATCATGATTCCTTTAGAACGCATAACTGCATAGCTATCTTCTTCTATTGTACATCATTTAGTTAATAGTCATGTCTATTCTTCCGTCGACAAATCGGTGCTCGTGCTAAGCCTGCTGTTCTAGATATAGATTAGCAATAGTTAATATACAAATAGAAACATGAAAATACAGTAAAGTCATAACAATTTACGACACAAATAACTGTATGCAAATGTTTAACGCCGTCTATGAGGTAAACCTCACTGAACGAAATGTAAAGAGCGGCACTAAACGCGAGTGAACTATTCATAGACACGTGCAGCGGCAGGGGCCGACATGCGACAGGGACCGGCAGGGTTCGGTACAATTGTGCATAAATACTCGTCGGACGGCACCATAGTGAATAAACTATCTCGAAGAAGTAAGAGCTAAATTATAATAAGCTATAAAGCTGATTTAAGCGTTTGCTTCAATTCGACGCTGAGTATTCGTCGGTTTAATTTGCATAAGTCTAAGCTAGCCCTGGTCCGTCCCACGGCCAACGCGTGGTTTTACTGCGCCGCACCGCGCTGATTTATAAGGCGAATGCAACGCAGACCAGATAGGAACTCTCTCGTACTTTCGACGCTCAAAAAAGAGAAATATTACTATTTCGACGAACGATGCGAGGTGTTGGTCCGCTTTAGAAGCACCTAGTTAAACGTATAGATGAAAACATTTTTTATGGTAATTTTAGATCGCCTTTTTAGCTCGCAAGGTGAACTATAAAAGATTTAATGGATTTACAGCAAAAAATACTGGAACGAATAATAGTATTGAAACGTAATAAAAATAGCGAGTTAAATAAAAATGAGAATTTCAATTATTTCGTACATTTTTATGAGAAAGAAGATCATTTTTATTATGACTCCTGATTGTTTGAAACAGATAAAAAACATAATGATACCGTATCTATTCTCAGGCAAATTGAAATCGTATCTATGGTACCTTGACTCTGCATGCTCTATTAAACTACTGAACAAATAAAATCGTGTTCAAATATAGGCCGATCTTTTCACCTTTGTAAATAATCCATCAGAGAAAGTGTTACTTAATAAAAAGTTCCTTTGTGATCCCTAACGGTATTTCAAGTCATGAATGTCTGTTTTCTGTCACGTACATGAGATTCTATTGGATACTTCCATGCCTACGTGACCAGATAGTTCTGGAATCAACAATGGATTGTTTTTACGTGTAATGGTTTGTATTAAAAGGTATTTGTATAATAATTACGGCTTTTCGCGATTTTTGCTTCGGTCGCTGCACCGTCGATCTACACATACGAAAACATTATATTCAATCAATCTAAATCGATATTTTTATTTAATTTCAATAGGGTAATATTTTTTTAAATAAGTACCTTGATCCCTAGACACTTTCGATGTGAGTATCTCATGCTCTGATGGTTCCATGGTTATAATAATCATTGGTTTATGGTAGGAAATGGGAATTTACGTTTGGTATTAGAAAAGGTTTGCATATTGCTGGGTATTTGCGTAATTATATAGACATGTTACTCGTCACGCTATTGGGTCTGGAAGGTGTAGGTTTCTATGAACGTAATTGTATGGTTTGCTCATAAAGTCCTGTATGATAAGGAGTAGCTTTCTGCCAGGGGTGCGGGTTGTTCGAAAGAGATACCGTAGCTCCTGGCACACAGGCAACTAAAGGAACACAGGTGGATTTTAGTCAGTCTGTGTGCCTCCTGAAACCTCCATCGTATGCTCCACCGTGTCCTCAGAGCGATCTACGCAGTGACTTATCCGGAACAGGAACCTCCCGAAACAACCGTGTCCGGTAAAGACTTGCATCAGGCGGAAGATGAGGACGCCGTGGAGCCTCTCAATCCACTCCTCAAAGAAGGGACATACTACCCCAATCGTGGCATGCCCATTACCTAACCCTTCAATGATTACTGGCGCGACATTCTTTAATATTTATGTAATTGATAGTCTCGAAGTTAACCCTTAACAATATTAATTAGCGGCAATATTGAGTAGTCAATACGATAGACGAAATTCATTCAGCTTTTGTAAGCATTCATTATAATAGTATGTAAAGCACTTTGAATAGATATTATTATCAATTGATGTACATTTTGTCAGTAGGTACTTTTATCGTTGTAACTTGTCACATACATTAGTGTGACTATTAAACAACATTGGTGTTACAAAGATAAATGAAACAAAGGGAGGTAATAAAAAGATAATGACGGCAATAAAATGTAATAATACACCGAACGCGAAATACGTGGCCTTATTTCACACGAACCAAATATCGATCACATCTGTACAATCTTATTGTAACTTGAACACTAATAATATGTAATCAATTCAGCTCTTCGCCTACACAATATACCAAGAAATAAGTCTGAGGTGCGATGTGTAAATCACATATTATAACGAACCAAAATCGTGAGCTATTAGGTTTTTTGCGGAATTAAATATCAATTTTGCTCTAGACAGACATTTTCGTGACAGTAATGCTTAGCAAGATAATGATAATCTTTATTTGTGATCGTCTGCTACAGTACAGTTTGTGCAGACATTATTCTTTAGTCTAGTTCGAGGGAGATACGTCGTGATGATATTCGAGTACCGTCCTAAGTTTTAAAAGAAAATAAGATTAGATTGGTCAAGAAAAGACGTCTAAAAAGGCCGCTTTGGCAGAATCATAATAGGAAAACGTTATTAATCATATTTTAAATCGTGAAATGGTCACAAACTGACAAATCATAATCATATCATCATATTATCTGCGTAGACAGCACGCAATTCATCTGTTTGACAGTTTTGAATGGAAATTCGTAAAATGGTCACCAAATTATGAATTAGTAAAATGTCAAATAGTAGAATCATAGGGGAATTCACGAAGTGAATTGCTTTTAAAAGAATCGCTTATTGTGTCGTTTTAGGCCCCCTGAGCATGCACTGGCATATAGGAATTTATTGGTTTCATCTGCCACTATTGGTTTCATCTGCCACACATGACAGACACTAAAAAATCGAACGTAAACAAAACTTAAATTTTAAAGCAAACGTATTTTGTGTATTCGTCCTATTAACACGCATTGGAAGAATGTGACATCCCTACGAAATCTTTCCGATTTTCGTCCGCAAAGTTTACTTAGGTTATAAACACCAAATTGGTTGAAAGAAATGGACTACGAAAACTAAAAATAAAGCGATTTTATGAATAGTACGGTCATGTTTGCTAGTGCTTACTCGTAAAATTGCTTTTACCAACTTTAAATAAAACCTTAGTAGTTGTATCAGTTTTCTTGCACAAAACTTGTAAACGACACCATCCCGGTTAATTATGGAACACGTTTAGTAATTGCAATAACGTTGCTTATCATTCGATTAGATTAATCTGATCATTTGGCTCTGGATGCGGCGGCATTTATTAATGGCCGATGTTTAATGCCGGACCAACGAAAGCGCCAAATGGATTACATAAACATTAATCGGCTGGTGACTGCTCCATCGTGTACTTTTTAATCCAAAATATGCCAACTGTTTTCTTAGCAGCCAGTGCGTACCGCGAATAGATTATTGTGTTTATTTTTATGTGATTGGCGAAAGAATGAAATGAATGGTTTATAGATGGTATTCATCCTATTGTGCACACGAATAACATTTCATCTATAGCGAATAAAACGTTCTGCTAAATTATTGCAACATTCGTAAGCTTTTGCAAGTTACAATTTTAACTTTGTTTTGTAACTGCTATAGGTAAGCTGCTGTTAGGTATAGATAGGTAATAAACCTTATAAAAAGCTACAGAACAATCTTTTTACCGAAAACTGTGCTCTAGTACCGCACGTTTTGTACATCCTTTCTACACGCCTGTAATTACATTTTCACGTTCCACCGTCACGTTCGTAATTTTTGCCTCCATATCATATTTCTTGATATGCAGATTTATGAATTGTTAAATATTCTCAGTATGAAATGATGCATGCACGAGCACGACGGAGATCCTGCCTATAAGGCAAGTGGAGAGTTACCGACCTCGGGCGATTTACCGGAAATGGGTATCTATTTCTATGTATGCCTGCAAATAATATGTCTGGTTACCGTATCGGAACTATGCAAGTATGCGCCGATATCTGGCCAGCTATCTGCTTATAATATCTGGCTATAGTATATGGAGCAGAAGGCAGCGTGCCAGTGGCGGCATACTATTAGAAATGCCCGAAGAGGATATTGATTTCGATTTATTTTCCATTCGTGACCGGCATCGGAATAGATTATCGCTACACAAAACGAGTTGAAATAAAACCATGCCGTGCTCGCTGCGCGGAGGCTATCGGCGTTTGTGCGATACCACTCGATTCTTATCGTCGACAATTTGTTTATAGCAATCATTTTGTTTAGATGACGTGAGAAATAAGAAACGATATGTTTTTATGTCTATCTGTCTGTAGGTGGACGCGGGCTTTTTGTATCTTTCACTTTTGTTCCACTGTATTAATAAATAAGAAAAGCTGTGCAGTTGTTGTGTGACAAGGGTAAGCACAACGTTTACTAACTCGACGTTCGAGTTGACGTTTCGAAAGATCTTTGTTGGTTTTGTAAACTTTTTACATTATTAGCGGAGGTGAGTATTTCTTTTGAAGTTGAGCGAGGGTTTTAAAATACCTTTTAAGGCATAAAGATATCAGATTGCTCATTAAATATAATATAAACTTGAGTGCTGTACAGTTTACGGTAAATTCTAAAAATAGTTGGGTGAAGTGAATTGGCGGGAACAGGAAGTTTGCTGCATACAAAGTATGCGACAATAGATCGTATTTTCTTGGAAATTTGTTTTCTCATCCATTATTGTCTGATATATTTGCATACGCGATGTGAGGTGTGCGTTGTGATGGTGTTTACGTAAGCCATAAGGGCTTCTAAATTATATCACATTTGATGGAATTCACACTTGAGTTTATTTATATTTGAATATTTGAAATAGATCGATTTCAATTTCGCCTTCTTGGGTTTTCCAGGGAAATAAAGAAAGATAGAATTATCTAATGTTCATCGAAATCTGTACTCGCGATAGATAACATTGCAGTATTGGATTGATAAAATTGGATGTTACACAAATTGCCAATAAACCCACAAATCGCTTTATTTGTGGGTTTATTGGCATCATAGGATATTTTTTGTGATCTTATTTTTTCCGGCAGTTTCTTAATTTACATATAGTCTAGAACCGGATGCCATAATTTATTTGTAGTTACTTTATTTTATCAAGCAAAATAATAAAAAAAAACTTTCAAAAATTTCGCTACTGCACATACCTACTTATTTCACAAAAATTATGGTCATATAAAACATAGTTAAAATGTCGTTTATCTCCAACTCTGGCTCATAAAATGTAAAATATATGTTAATCTATATATTTTGCTCCGGTTTTTTGCAAGGACTATTATACCTACTTAAGGATTTTTTTTGCACTCAAAACGAATAATCTAGCATTTTACGAGTAGTCGTTTTATATTCTTAATGTCTTGATCCAGTAATATTGGAATTAATAAAAATTAAGTGTGCACTAGCATTAAGATCGTAAGAAGATTAAAACTTGGAAAAGTACTGAATGAGAACTAACAATATGAGATAGCTTCGGGAAAACTGGTAAGCTGTCACAGGTGAGTGGCGTGGGGCGGTCCATCTCTGCCTGCTTGCCCTCCGAGTAGGCCACAATGGTCCTCATGGTGGACATGGCGCGGCCCAGCTCCCCGTGGCCGCTGGGCCACTCGTTCACACACGCCAGCCAGCTCACGCAGAACACCGTCACACCCGCCAGCAGGTACTTCACAACACGCACGAACTTCCGACCGTTCACCGGCATCGTATTAATTATGCCATTACGATAATTGATAAAAAAGTCATTCATGAAGTGTCAGAAGCTTTACGAGGTCCGCGTGCGTGGTCGCGTGGTGGCGGGGTCGCGCGCGCGCATGCGCTCTGGCCGCACTACCATGGCGGACTGCGCGCAATCAGCTGATAGCGTATCAACAATGAGTCCCTGGCGGCTAATCGTTCTAAACGCCAAGACGTGGAAATCTAGTTTTCTATACCAGTTTTTACTTGCGATTTTTCTTTTGCGACTACGCAACGTGAACGCACTTCTAAACGCGACTAGTTTCGCTATAAAAAGATGAGATTGTGGCAATATCACGCGGAACAAGAAATTTTATGGCAACTCAAGGGACAAGACTCGTTCCATCTAGCCATTTGTTCAATTATTTTAGATCGATTATACACGGCTGGCACTGTAATTATGGATTTACTTATGTGTTCGTGGAACTGCAGTTTACACGGATGTCGCATCGCGGGGCTCGTCCAAGTTCACTCAACTTTACTCCTCGGCATCATTTGAATAATAACACTAATGGAAACC
Source organism: Polymixis lichenea (assembly GCA_949091785.1). Classification (NCBI taxonomy): domain Eukaryota; kingdom Metazoa; phylum Arthropoda; class Insecta; order Lepidoptera; family Noctuidae; genus Polymixis; species Polymixis lichenea. The sequence continues at coordinate 10,396,015 of OX420945.1, read as the reverse complement.
AGAGCTTGAATAAATATTACAATATTATTCTATTTATACCCAGTGTAAGAATAACCCGTAATATCACGAAGTCGTAGAACTCGTGTATTCTTTTATTGCCCTTACCCGAAGTTAATTGCGTATACAGACAACAGCGGAGACATTATTAGACAACATTAGTTTGCTTGTTAAACATAAAATAAAACAAATGACATATTTGTAACTTACCTTTTTTCTCATTGGTAGATTGGTAGTCACGAATAAAAGTAAACTTAAGTTACAGTAAGAATAGGCGTGTTCTCAATAATTATACGCGACGCGACTATTGCACGCTCGTAAAAGTCGTAAATAACTTACCTACGACAATTTAATAAACACATCAAGTTTTAAACGCTTTTTCAATAGCTTCTGATTGCATCTGTAGTATTAATTTGACAAGTGGCACAGCTTCTGTTGCTCATTGTAATTGCTGATCGTATTTATACCCCGATCCGTCGCTAAGCCTGCAATTAACTAGTATTATGAAATCATTTATTGTCATCCGATGTTCTGTTTGACATTAAAGAAAACTATTATGTCGTTAACTTGAACAAATAGAGATGCCATTCTTTGTTTTATTTAATAACATGTTTGGGACCAGTGTAGTCTTCCCTATAATCATGGAATTCTTCGTATAACAAGGGATTCAACTTCACTTGTTATTAGTTTATTACTATTATTCTAATACATATTAATGCATCCGTTTGCATTTAGATTACTGCGGAACAACACGCTATCCCCGGCTGCTTTTATTGCACTTATGTAATGTTTATTTTATGACTGTAAGTGCGTTTGAAGGATGCTTCTGCTGTTAGTTACCCTTTGAGCGTAATCAAGCGGAGCATAAAACGATTTCCTGTGCAATGGCTATGAACAACTTATATTCCCACAACGAGCGGTCTATTGTGCTTTACAAAAAGGTTAATTTAACATTTTGCGGTTTCAATCCAGGTGTAAAATATACCAATATACTTAAGTTCGAAGAAATAATAAATGTTTTAGTAAAGTAAGTAGGCTGTTCGATAAAGGTAAATAAAGGCAATATCCTTAGCGTCGTTGGGTCGTTTGTTTTTTATCTTTATAAAGACAAGTAATTTCTCAAGCTTCGCATAGTGATTGATGCTGCATCTTGACATCGGTTGAACTCTTGTAATGAACATATAAGAAGAACTTTTAAGCACTCTTTGCAATGTTGAGTGCAAATAATACAGATTTAAGCGAGCAATCGTGTCACTCTCTTGCCATTATGCCAATTTATTTGTGGTCGGCGCAACATGTTTTCTTCTTCAATTCTTCTCTGCCTATTACTTAGTCGTAATCTCGGAGGTTGCTCTCTTTCTCGCCCTATTATCTTTCATCAGTTCTTTGGTCTTCCCCTACTCTTACATCTCTTCATCCACATTCATACTCAAAACTTTCTTCACAATAGGGTAAATGTGGAAAACTCAAGCAATCTATTGTGTAACAGTAAAGTATAAGTATACCGTCGATACGAAAAGAAGATGAAAGGACATTTGCAGAAAAATAAAGGAAGAAGAATGATAAATAAAAACAACGAAACAGCACTAAGGTCCTCATTTTCTAACACAACACAATATCTTACACAATCGCAATAAATATGAAGCCTGCGCACGCTGCTGAGTGCGACTGTCGCAGCACAACGCATGCACTATTGAAATGCAGGCTTTATCGGCGTGCGCGCATCTCGTTCGTTAGTCGTATGCGCGGACGCCGTCTATTGAACCCACTATCGGCGTTAGAGAGGCAATAACCAGCCGAGCTGTGCTGTTCCCACTTTTATTTCACTTGCAAATGCTCGACGAACTTTAACATGCGTCTTATAATGAAAGTTTCTCATTAGCGTTCCAGTCTTTAGCGCAACGTGTGAAAATACCGAGATGTTGGTATGCTAAATATTTTACGTGTTGGTACTAAGCATTCAACTTGTCTTTTTACATTTATTCCTGTGTTAGCTTATGTGGCCAAGAATAAGGTTTTTAAATTATAATTTTGAGCTGACTCGGTAGCGACTAAATTGGAACTTTTAAAATCCCAAAATGTTTCATGATCTACAGAAATCGTACACCTACATATTTACGTGCTAATTTAACAACGAATTGCTTAACATAGCGTTAGTTAAGGCAAGAAGCACCCTAAATGCGTGACACATCATCATCACTTAAGCCGGAAGACGTCCACTGCTGGACATAGGCCTCTCCTAAAAGGGGGTTTTGCCGTAATCGCCACGCTTGGCAGGTGAGTTGGCGATCGCAGTATGGTGGTAAAATGCATAGAGAACGCTGCTGCCCATTCTCTAGTAAGTCTCTTAGTTGCCATCTACGACAACCATGGGAAGAAATGGGATGGTGCTATTCTTTTACGTCCGGCAGACGCTATGAGATTTTTTTATGGATATTGCTATGCTAATCCGTTGCATCATATTTTCGGAAAATTTTCTCAGTAACGTCAATAATTCAATGAATGCTGTTCAACTGTCAAAATCAAAGCCATTTCTATTGTTACTGTATTATTCCATTCTAAACTTCTAAAGCATGCCTAACTAAGCAACATAATTTTAAAGAAAGCTAAAAGCCTCTCCCAAGGCGTATTAACTCTATTAGATGTTAACTAGTCCATAAAATATAAATAGGCGAATAAAACTTTGTACAAAGTTTCTCTAAGCATTACCTATCTATTGCGGATTTTACGAGTGGATCCTTTTAGATCGAGGCTTTATTTAAAGGCTGAAGTACACTAGAGTTAATGTTGATAGGTATTCTTTATGCACATGCCCTAGTGTTGTTAGGGTGTTCGCAGATCTAGTAAACACGAATATAAGCACATCGAGCATAAATACTTACTATAAATATGATTATGGCGATATATATTATAGTTGGTAAGTATAGTGAGTGTTTTTTTATAACCATTACATACAACTGTGAAAGAATGACTGTTTCGATTTGAATACACGGACAGTTTTAGTTGGTAGTCAATATTATTTCTCCGACTTTACACAAAATGTCGCCAATTTAATTTTTAATTCATGGTTGAGCTTATTGCAATTATCCGGACTTACATTTAGACCCCGGGCATCTTCTGGAAAATTCCTAATGGAAATTATCCGAATTCAACCGAATCCTAAATATCGTTTAAATGCTAATACTATTTAGCAATCAAGATAGTTTTGTTGTGATGTGCGCACCAGCATTATTTACCTAACTTAGTCTGACTTCAGATAATCTTGACTAAGTCTGGACTCAGCCTTAGAGGCGTAGGTCAGAGTCGTGGCTCTTCGTTTCATTGTTAAAAATGTATTTAATTGGCGTCGTGTGTTGCAAATTGTGCGCGCGTGGTGGGAATGTTGCCATCCTCACGTTCTAACACTGGGCCCGACAGGTCGACACCCCGGCGACACCAGGTATCATCCTGACACGTTAATTGGAAGGTTTAGGCTCAGAAAAAATATATGAATACGTAGTTTTTTTGCAAATTTTTTGTTTAGGTTCCCACGGTGTGTGGAGAGTGGTGTTTAATTGGCAGTACACAATTTTGCGGGTTAGCTAGTGTGAAGCACTAGCTAACCCGCAAAGAAGATGACATTGAAGATGTTTAATGTTAGATATAGAAAGAGTATGAAAGCCTCTCTATTGGTGTTTGTTTGTATTACGATCAACAATTAATTAATGAATCCTAAACCTATGTACGTTTGCATTATTTACTAGCCCACTTTCCACCCTTGGGTCACTAGTCACGGCATAAAAGTTCAAAAGTTATGTTTTTTTATAGTTCTAAATCCTAATAAAAATGGGTATTTATTTAAATATCTTAGAAGATCGTGCATGCATTTTAAGATGAAAATAGATACTATAATACTAGAGACCTCATAGTTAAGTAGTGCCTACTTAATTATACAATTGCTAAACTCATTACATACGGTTTTAGATTACAATAGTGCATGCATAACTAATGACATTTGCCTAACGTGGCTTCCTTATAACAAAAAAAACTAGGTTTGTGCACGTTTAATGTTCCCGTTTATTCAAATTTGCTGCTGCTGTGCATTTGTGCAATACAATCACTTGCACAATCGTGTAATCACTTGCACAAGCCATGTTATGATTCTTTCAATGATTCTGTACAGCAAATATACTTAGGTAACTGAAACCGGATAACATTTAATTCTGAAAGTGTTTATTTTTTAACCCACTTCAAAAAGGAGGAGGTTTTCAATTCGTCGGAATTTTTTTTTAATGTATCTTCCCTGATTACTCGAAGATGTCTGGACCGATTTCGATTTGTTTTTGTTTGAAAAGTTACACTTCCCAGGTACCATGATCATCAAGTCAGGATCTGATGATAGGATCCTGGAGAAATGGAGAGAACTCTTAATTATAGGCACACCTGAAGCGATTTGGGTAGTTTTTGGAAGAGTACTTTCTCGGAGTGGTCCCATTTCAATTTGGTGAAGATCTGATGAAGAAATTCGGAGACAGGCAACGGACCTCCTTAATAAATGATAGCAAATGGACTGGGATTGCTGAAATCTCATGTCTGTCTATTGTTTACACCAGTTTATAACATGACATCACGCCGGTACGCTGTGAAGGGGTAAGCACATGTGAATCACTAAAAAGTGAAAAATAAAAACTTAAAAAAAAAACAACCGACTTCCAAAAAAACACTACTAAGTGAAAAATAACTTTAATTTCGGAAGGCGCTGACAAAAAATTAAAATACATATCCAAAGTCACCGACTTCCGAAATTAAAGTGATTTTTCACTTTGTAGTGTTTTTTTGGAAGCCGGTTGTTTTTTTTTGTAAAACGTTTTTTGTGAAAAGCTTTTTACCGGAAAATATTTAAGTTTCGAGGTAAATCGAAAATGAATTTATACTGTTTCAAAGCTGGATAGCGTAGCAAACGCTGTTGTTTTGTTAGTGTTGACTTCGTGGAATAATAACTTAATTATTCATTCTCGAACACAGAATTTTAATTTGAATAAAGGTCTGACAGCTGTTACACAGAAGAAACAAGGCATGGCGTATTATTGCACACCGCAGATTACCGATGACATTCATACAGAAGACGAGACAATCAACAAGAGCTTATTTCTCCTTTTTTAATTCTCTATGCATTTGACCACCCTACTGCGATTGTCAACCCGCTCGCCAAGCGTGGCGATTATGGCAAATCCCTGACTTTTACTCCCTTTTGGGGAGGCTTATGTCCAGCAGTGGACGTCTTTCGGCTGATATGAAGATGATGATGAAATACCATTGCAATTTGTACAGACACAAATATATAATAATAGTATTTTTCTATTTGCTATCAACATAATCATTAGTAAGAGTGTCGACTTTCAATTTACCGAACAAAAATAAAAGTTGTGTTAAAACACAGGGTACCAAAACACAGCGTGGTTATTTGCACGCAATTCAGAAATAAATAGCTTCGTAAATAGTGTGCAGGCCAACATTATGTCGGAGTTACCGGCGTTAAGAGAGAAAATGCCCTGTGGTCAATATAAATTGAATCTACAATGCGGTATTGAGTGGTCGTTACGGTGATATGTAGGGGCACATTCACTTGGAAACGTTTTTAACAATACTCCGCACGGTACTCACAAATTACAACCTGAAATTAAAAGGAAATTCACCAGGTTTCCCGGAATTTATGACACTTTTAATGCCTTTACAATCTAGATAAAATGTTATTAAATTCCAATGTTACAGTTTCCATTATAATATTTTATTATCTTTACAATGTTGCACTACAAACCGGAGTGTGAAGTTTTAACAAAAACTGCATAAATATTGAACAAGAATCAGAAATCTGTTTTGTTATTAAGTTGTTAGGTGTACATCAACATCAAAGGGAAACTTTTTGCTCATCACGGTGATTGGCTTACATTGCTCGTAGAAACAAGCGAACTATGTTGCTAACCCATAAAAATGCCCATGGAACGAATGTTTCCGAAGCGTTTTTCTATTTAACGATTACGACTTGAGTATAGAACATATAATTCGGAGTAGAAAAAAGGATGCAAGGTGAGGTTCAAAGCGGGGTGTAGCTTTTTGCGCGCATCGTAGTTGCAATCTCAATAAACCAATTTGCGACGGGTCCTGGCACTGTGACGTTACTTATAGGCTTTTGTTTCGGCTGTCCCCGACTTGCTACAGGTCTGCAGGACCATGTCCCGACCATCTAAGGACTTAACTTGTTATTTACTTCATTTGAGAGCACTCCCGCTTTTCCTTTTTGAGACTTTCAGGGTATATCTATATCTAGTGTAATCTGTTCATGTTTTGCAATTGTTTAAAAATTTTTTACTTGATTTTATTTCTTGAATATGAGTGCTCAAATCTCAAAAATACGACCACGTCCAGATTTCTTTATGTCATCTACCATTGAATTGAAGTACAATAGTAAAAATATATTGAGTAAGTACTAAATGGTTATTACGCTTCGTGAGCTCGTGACGATATCCACAAAGATACAACTTTATACGATACGGTGTGTCTAAATGATCATATATGACTTTTTACTCAATAAAGATAAATATCCAAGTGTATCACTTTTGAGGACATGATTGTACGGGCATCAAAATGTAGTAAACGTTTCAAAGTGGATAATGGTACGTTTTGGATTAAATGCAATGGGAAATGAGGCTTAATGAATGGTTTGGTTGAGCGAGGAAGTAATTTTCTTCGAGTATCATGGTACGAAGGAAGAATGCGGTTTAAGTAAATATTAGGAGCGTGTGGACAGACGCGTGGGATCATAACTGTCGCCATTCTTACATTGTGGGTTACTCGCACAGTTAGTGCTTCACGCCGCACGCCATTTTACTAAACTATGTGTGAACATTTAACTGTTTGAAGAGAAGCAATTGTGCTACATGTGCGAAGTACAAATTTTATGGTGTTTTGTTAGAGCAGGTGAGATTGGATGGCTCTATTTATCATTTCTAAGATGTTATATAACGGTAATGATTGTCTTTACACAATACAATCATTGTTTTAATTAGCTGTGTAATGTAGGTAGTTCGGAAAGACAGTAATGGCTATAGTCTATATACTTACTGTAACCACTGTATTGTTATCAATACTGTATGTTAAATCAATAATGTTTTTTTTATTACGTAAATATTTCTCATGTAGGTAAGTGAAATTTCTTATGGGTAATAAACATATCTCTAACCCGATCCACAATAGACACTATCCATACCGACAGGAGTTGATGGACGCTGCTGAAAGTGCCAAGCTCATAGCCAAATTCTGGGCTGACTGTATTTAGATTGTTATCGATAGGCTAAAAATAGACACTGTAATCTTTGTAATAAAATTAAATGCTGTTCGTTGGCACACGCATCACTGGAGAACGGCTAAACCGATCTGGCAATTTTTTATTTAAAATGTTCGTAAAGGTGCTCTAACACGGGCATTTTTTTGAGCAATTATTGCTCGGCAACACTAATGGATGAATCTGAATCAATTAAGTGGAGCAATCTGGAGCAACAATAATAAATTGCGGATATGTTTCGGGAATATTGCTTCTTGATTGATTGATGATGACCTGATTGCTCCATATATTTCATGAGTTGTCTAATATCCAATCGGTTTGGAAATGTTTTCTTTCTATTTCGTTTGTACGTATAACAACGTCTCGTTTTTGCAGAAGGAACCGGCCGGCGGTGGAGGCAGCGGGGGGGGGGGGGGGGTCGTATTGCCTAGTTTTTTAAGTTGCTCCATATTACATGATATTGTGTGGCCGTATCTCTGGCAACAGGTCGCTACATGTTGCCATTGCCCTAAATTGCTGGATGTAGTCGTGACGTCATAGTTGACGAGAATTGACCAGCACCCTAATTGCGTAACTCATGATTAATCATAATCTGATTCATTTTGACAGTTCAACAATATTCATTGCGTTATTTACGTTGTTGAGCAGATACATTTTTCGAACATATGAAGCAATGGTTTAGCCATCTATTTCAAAACGAAACAAATTATGATTAATCGTGAGTTACGCAATTAGGGTGCAGGATGGAGCAATTTTAGTTGCTCCATCCTGCACCCTGCATAAAGGTGCGCTTACACAAGCGCACCTTTATAGTCCAAATCAGGTTCTAATGGAAAAGAAAACTGGAAAAGTTTCCCGGAAAATCTGTAATTTCGATAAAAACTAAACGTCTTTTTTTGTATAATGTTGAGGACAGGACAACTTCTGTCCGCTAGTTAGGTATGAAATAAATGTAGGTCAAAAAGCCGTATGTATTGCCACAGTAAATAGGTCCCATAAAATAGCTGGTGGTGCCCTCAGGTCACTATTTTGACTGCTTCTTTTGTAGTAATCTTTCAATGAGCTTTCATCAGCAAACATCAAGGTATATAATAATTTGTATGTGGTTTCACCAGCTATCTAAGATAAACAAACAACTTAAACACTGTAACCGTTATTGGGCATACTTTAACTAACATTGATTAATTACTAATTACTTTGATCGAGCATTGAATGTTAAGATAGTGAGTGAGACTCTTACTCAGTTCTACCGGTAGGCACTTTGTGAATATGGGATCTCATGATACAAAGACTTTGTAGTAGTTTTTATATAAACTTGATGTCAGTAAAAAGCTGGGAATAGATTATTATTTTGGTAACAATTTTGGCATGCAATGGTAACCTACCTACTTGTTTTTACAGTAGGTACCATGTGTGTTAAAGGGCCTGAAGCATCAACCAGCGAAACACCTTACTTATTTGTGTTCGCATGAACGATTCAGTATTTTCCTACATACAAAACAATAATTTATCATCTGCCTAGCCGTTTCCCGACCATGGTGGTGTCGGCTTCCAGTGTAAAGGGATGCAACTGAATACCATCATTTTACATGGGGCGACTGCATATCTAACAACCCAGTTATTGGGGAATACGACAGCCCCTGGTAACACTGGCTGTCAGACTTCCGAGCTTCTGACGACCAGTAACGACTCAAAGATCTATGAATGACAACCAGCACGGAGGGGTCTTACTATGTAAAGATGGCCACTCATCCATCAACCAACCTCAGCAAGCGTAGCTTAACTTGAACAATCGAACCGTGTGGCTATTATTGCTTTAGCCACAAGCCTCTCCTACAAACACTTCATATACAATGTGTTTTTTTGAAATATCCTATAACTTTAGGGTTATATTCTATAAGTAATAATTATACAAATAGTCCTACAATGCACAGGTTCGAAGATATCAGCCATCACAATTAATTTAGGTCAACAGTTGTCACCCGTATGACGGATCTTTACTTTTGTGACGTTGCCAAATTACCGTACAAAATACTAACTCTAGACTCTCCATGTGTGTAGGTATCTAAGTTTCATTGATAAATGCGTGTAATTCATCTTCATTCAAACCAATAATTCATATTTAAAGCTAAAAAATGCGACGTTGACATATTTCACGTAAGGGTGTTTTACATTAATAATCGTGACTTTGTCGAATTATTTTGTACGAAAAATGAAAACAAAAACAATAAAAAAAATGATAAATCATTCATATACCAGCTGTTGGTTGTTTGATGTGGTCTCATTTATACCCTAGAGTTATGGGATATAAAAAACACCTTGTATAAATTAATAATTACCTAAGTAATTCAAAATGTTCACATGTACGCATTAACACTACACAGTTTCACGACATTTTAATACAGCGTGCAAAAACAAAAGGTAATTTGAAATACGTTAACGTAATTAGATATGATCTTGATGGATGCTGTGAGAACATAACGTATTACAGACCACACAAAAAAGGTTCGCATTGGTAAATAATTTTGGAGGTTATTGATCCAACACCAAATTGGTTCGTCGGTTTGTAATTGACTATTGGCTTCGGTGATCTAAATAATTTTGGTGAGGTAAATCCACGGTTTTCTCAGACTCTGGTGGCCGCCATATAGTGTCCGCAATTTATCTTCGAATGACTCGACAGTCTGTGTGTGTGTGTAAAGAGTCGACACCGTAAAGGCAAACCCCGGTGCCAACGTTTTCATGACGGCTGCCAAGCTGTTTTGTAAGTAGCAGCCAACCATCTTTTTAAAAGCGTAGCTTTACAGGGTTTTCTACGAGGCTGATGATGATTTTGGCTAAAAAAACGAATCGATGGGTATACCTGTGTGTATTTATCGTACTTGTTGAGTATTACAAAGATGATATTTAAGCATCGAAGTTTTGACTACGAAATTATTCCTTTATCTTTGACTAGCTTCTGCCCGCGACTTCGTTCGCGTCAAATTCCTTGCTCCCCGAACCACCACCCCAAAGCTTCGAATCGCCTGCCCGTGCGAGTTCTTTGTATTCGTGACTGTTTTCTCTTTGCTCGACTCCTAAGAGTCTTAGCGTGATGTTATATACTCTATAGCCTTCCTCGATAAATGGACTATCCAACACTAAAATCATATTTCAATTCGAACCAGTAGTTCCTGAGATTAGCGCGTTCAAGCAAACAAACAAACAAACTCTTCAGCTTTATAATAGCTCTACATTACATGTAATGTATTAACAGTTCGGCAATTATTCATTCTAAGCATAGTACTTCACCAGCACACTGCACTTCCTTTTAACCCAGTACCTTCCGACAAGAGAAGGAAGGATTTAGTTTGCATAAAGCCTCAAACTAGACATGCGTTTGCTAATCGATTTTATGTGTTTTTAGGTCCTTTTCTGTATAATAGACTTAACAAATTAATGAGCATCTATAGTTTAAGTTATAAAAAATGTAGTACTACATTATCAGAATACCTAGCGTTACTCAATTACACAGACACAGAAAAACTTCTAGAAATTATGTCATGACGATAATTTATTCCATAGTAAATATTTACTTTTGTAGTATTTACATTTGCTTAGTTGTAGGTATTAATGTTTAATTACAATATGCTTTATCTCACACTTGTTAATAGATTATTTTTATATCAATTTAGTTTTAAATGCTAATCCCCCAATTTAATTAAAATGTAAAGTGATGGCCCGAAACACAGGTTTGAATAAACCTAGATCGGGCGGGTCGCTACCTAACATTCTAATGCCCAAAACATTATCAATTGCACTTGTAATAAAAAAATATTTTAGAAATACTTTATTTTTAGGCACTATAATTGTATGTGAAATTAGTAGTAAAGTTGACTAAATGTACTCTATTTGTATACGTTTTTATATTAAATAAACTATTATTATTATTATTATATTATATATATATATATAGTAAGTAGGTATAGATTATTCAAATGACATAAAGAGTTTTCAGACAAATGACAGGATTTATAAAGTATCTCGATCAATGACTCGCATTACTGGAAGTGAAAAATTTATAAAAACACGTTCCAAAAACGACAAAAAGCATCAATTTTATAATGCTCATATTATTTTTAATTAACGTCCAAAAGACGTGGACTTATTACTAAGCCAATGTGCAAATGTGAGCTCGTTACACCGATAAAGTAGTCGCAATCAATCGTGTACGTATTAATTCAATATCTCGTTCACACGTCTATTAATAACTAACATGTAGGTACCTACTACTGTTAAGTACATGTCAAAACAAATTGCCCAGTCTAATCAGAGCCTTCGATCGCAAGTTGCGATGCCCAATAAGAAGCCGAGTGGTTTTAGATTACGGATATTATCATTTTTTATTTCAAGTGGTTTTTTAGTCACCATTTTATATCTACTACTATGTGTAGCTCGCGGCTTCGCTCGCGTAACACAATCAGCCTATAATGTACGGACGGATACAAGCCTTCTCTCTGTGAAAAGGAAGTAGGCCATAATCCACCACGCGAGCCCAGGGCCCCAATTCTGTATCGTTATAATGATTCCCCGCGGAATCTTATTACGTACCCCAATATAAACTATAGCACATTTTTTTCTACAGTATGCCAAGAATTCAATAAAGCATGTCCTGTAAAAAAAGTTACAATCACTCCTAAACCAAAATTTAGCGAATGGGCCACAGCTGGCATTAGAAAAAGCAGAGATGTCTTATATAATTTGTACCACGAAAAATCACTGACTTCTGATCAGGCCCTTCATAATTATGTAAGAAACTATTCTAAGATATTCAAAAGAGTCTGCGCTCAAGCTAAATCTAAATTAATAAGTAACAAAATTAATATTTCTAAAAATAAAATAAAAGCTGTGTGGCAGGTAATTAACAAAGAAACTGGAAACACACAACAGCGAGATCAGAATGAGTTAGCTCTAAAAATTGATAATGAAACCATTTCAGATAAGTTAAAAGTTGCTGAGACTCTAGAAAATTTCTTTACCAACATCCCAATAGAGGTTACGAAGTCTCTACCCTCATCATCTGTATTAGCTGAATCTCTTCTTAAAGAAAACATCAGTAAGGACATTCCAAATTTTGAATTCAAACCCATTTCTATTGCCACAATTAAAACAGCATTCAATAGTCTTAATTTAAAAAACACTGAAGACTTATGGGGGATTTCCGTTAAGGTTCTTGAAGGTATCATTGACACAATTGCCCCTGTCCTAACAGGCATATTTAATCAATGTTTAGACAGCGGTACGTTTCCTGACTTAATGAAACATAGTAAAGTAGTACCAGTTTTTAAATCGGGTAGTAAGAGTGATCCCTCAAATTATAGACCTATATCTGTGCTTCCAGCAATGAGCAAAATTTATGAAAAAGTCATGCTAGACCAGATGTTGTCACATTTTAACTCAAATGGGATTTTACATAGTCGACAGTTTGGTTTCACGAAAGGTAGGTCGACGACTGACGCGGGAGTAAAACTCGTCAGTCACATTTTGGAATCCTGGGAGAAGTCCCAGGATGCAATTGGCATTTTCTGTGACCTCTCCAAAGCGTTTGACTGCGTTGACCACAACACACTCATCTGTAAATTACACCACTACGGAATTCGTGGACGAGCTGCTGATCTTGTACTTTCCTATTTATCAAACAGGCAGCAAAAAGTAAATGTTAACGGGGCAACGTCCTCGGGGTCTCTAGTTAAGATGGGCGTGCCTCAAGGTTCAATTCTTGGCCCTTTTTTATTTCTAGTTTATATTAATGACCTTCCTTACCTAATGGAAAACTTCTCGGATATAATTTTATTCGCTGATGACACCTCTCTTATTTTTAGAATAGATAGAAAAGATACGGATGTCTTACATGTCAACGATGTCTTTTCAAAAAAAGATGCGACTTCCATAATCTAAATACACGTAGTAAAGATGAAATCGTGATTCCAAAATTTAGATTAACTAAAACTAGCAAGTCATTTCTAATAAACAGTATCCGCTTCTATAACAAGTTGCCAAAGTCGGTTACAGAACTTAGCGATGGAAAGTTTAAAACTCACATCAAACGTGTCCTTATCAAAAAAGCATATTATAAGATAAAAGACTACGTTGAAGACAGGGAAGTTTGGCATTAATTCCTTCTGCACATGTGGCTTCCCTGGTACCTCATTAACAGCATAACTTTGTGAGAGTCTATTAACTGCTTCCAAATTACAATGTTAATTTTTAATATTTTTATTTTTTACACTTTCTGACATATTCTCGTCATTTTTGACATTATACATCGCTTCAAATAGCACCTATTTATTAGTGATTCTCATGGAAATCATGTCACTTTGTTTAAATAGGTTGATCTTACTAATGTAGATTCTTTTACATATTGTGAATGGGAAAACATTGTAGGCCTTACAGATTAGATTTATAGACGATTTTCTATTCTTTATTTTCATTCCTCTAAGTACTTGGTACTTATTGACAGGCCTGCACTGTCCTCCCATACCTATTATCACAGTAATTTGAAAACATTGTAAAACCCAATTATTTTTAAAAGAGTAACCGTGGAGTTTCTTGCCGGCTCTTCTCCATAGGAAGCGACAAATTGGAACCGTGCACCTAGCTTCTGACGTTTCATAAGTGCCCTTGCAGGTTTATGTGAAATAAAATATTTTGATTTTGATTTTTGACGTTCAAACTACGTCAATATCGTTTTGTTTGGAAACCAATGTAAGGAATCGAAATGTCATATTCTGTGTGTTCCAAGACAATTTGTCGATATTATTAATACGATCTTAGCAGAATTCGTGTGTGACTGACGTGGTTACGAGCAAGGAATCGTTAAGTAGTCATAGTAAATTCAGGCCCAGGGCGGGTTGGTGGATGTCACATATTTTCTAAGACATGCCGCCGGTTCTGTCACGATGTTTTCCTTAACCGGTTTGAGAGCAGTAGTGATGAAATGTATTACACAAAGTGAAGTGCCTACCTGTGTTCGAACTCACGACCACACGTAAAGTACGTATAAAATTATCCCACAAATTAAGGGGCAGGCAATCGTAGGTACTGTATGCCAAATTTCATACAAATCTGTTCAGCAGATTTTGCGTGATTGACTAACAAATATCCAAACTTTCACATCATCAACATCATCATCATTTCAGCCGAAAGACGTCCACTGCTGGACATTGGCCTCCCCAAAAGGGGGGTTTGCCATAATCATCACGCTTGGCAGGCGGGTTGGCGATCGCAGTATGGTGGTAAAATGTATAGAGAACGCTGCTGCCCATTCTCTAGTAAGTCCCTTAGTCGCCTTCTACGAAACCCACGGGAAGAAATGGGATGGTGCTATTCTTTTACGTCCGGCACCACACGGAACAGCTTCCACATAACTTTTTAATATTATAACTTTTGTTGTTGTGTACAGATTCTATTCGAAAATATTTTATCTATTGGTATGTATTTAAAAGTCTTTTATGGAATTATGATGTCTATTAAAGTTTTACATGATTTGAAAGCGGATTTTATGTTCATCAGTGGATACTGAAAGGTTTGTTTGATTAGGTATGCTGTGGTAAGACCAATAATTATAGTTGTCTTCCTTTTCTTATTCTGAATAAGGTAGCTTTTACACTTGATTGCTTACTTCTCGTATTATTGTAGAAGCGTCATCAAAAGTTATATTACTTTATTAAGAGATGAAAGAATTAACTGCTACTAGGTAATCGAGAACGGCGGACTTTGTCTACAGTTAGTTAGAAAATCTTTTTTCTTTGAAGTTCGGACGATTCTTGTGATTTGACATGAGGAATCATTGGGACATTCCCTGTTAGATGACAACTGTTGAATAAAGAAACCAGACGTAGTACAGTACAGTACGTCAGTGGTGCCACACCAGCCACCCGTGCCAACCAGCACCCTAATTGTGAAACACATTGTCATTCAGAATCTAAATTATTTTGAAGGATATTGCTAATCCATTGCTTTGTATGTTCGAAAAATATGTCTGTAATATAAATGACGCAATGGATGTTGTTGAACTGCCAAAATGAAAAAAAATATCATTTCTACAGTTCGTGTGTTATGCAGTTACTACTCTGTATATATGACCTGGTTTATTTGATTGAAACTTTGTACCACGATACCAGCTTAAGGTTTATAACGTATTCACTGACTTGCCTTCGACTGTATCTACATAAGTAGTGATCGCTAATGGAGGGTTGGATGTATTTACCAGAACTAATTAGTAGAACTAATTAGTTGAGTTCCGTGTGGTGCCGGACGTAAAAGAATAGCACCATCCCATTTCTTCCCGTGGGTGTCGTAGAAGGCGACTAAGGGACTTACTAGAGAATGGGCAGCAGCGTTCTCTATGCATTTTACCACCATACTGCGGTCGCCGTCCCGCTTATGACCAAACGATTATGGCCAAATCCCCCTTTTGGGGGAGGCCTATCTCCAGCAGTGGACGTCTTTCGGCTGGGAGTGGTGATGAATTAGTAAGGGAGAACCAAGGTAACCAACATAGCCCGAAGAATTGCCAAAATTAAGTGGCAGTGGGCAGGGGCACATTGCTTGCAGAACAGATGGCCGATGGGGCCGAAAAGTTCTGGAGTGGCGACGACGGCGTACCGGAAGACGTAAAGTTGGAAGGCCTCCCACAAGGTGGACAACAGTTGTCACCCGTATGACGAATCTTTAATTTTGCGACGTTGCCAAATTACCGTACAAAATACTAACACTTGAAACCTTGTGAGAACCGCAGGAGCCCGCTGGATGCGAGAAGGACAGAACCGGTTGAAGTGGAGGAGTTTAGACGACGCCTATTTATATATTTATTTATTTATATATACTTTATTGTACACCACAAAAAATACACAACAAAAAACAAAGTACACTACAAAATATACAATGGGCGGCCTTATCGCTTTCCGCGATCTCTTCCAGGCAACCTTGGCATGGACAGTGATTGGTCTGCACATAAAATGCAGCCTATGTTCAGCAGTGGACGTCCTTCGGCTGAAATGATGATGATGATGATGAATTAGTAAGGATATTGATTTTACGCTGAAAACGCGGACGGGCTAAGTAATAACAGCCGAAGAGTCGATCGATGAGATTAAGCTACGCTTGCCGCGGTCGGTACATGGGTGGGTGACTATCTTCACATACTAAGACCTCTCCGTGCCTCGGAAGCACGCTAAGCTGTTGGTCCCAGCTGTCCTTCATGGTTCTTTGACACTCGTTACGGGTCGTCAGAAACCCGAAAGTCTGCCAACCAGTCTTACCAAGGTGTTTCGTAATATCCAGTAACTGGGTTTTGGAGATCAGATAGGCAGTCGCTCCATGTAAAATAATGGTATTCTGCTGTATGTGGTTTGATTGGAAGCCGACCCCAACACGGTTGAGAAAAGGTTAAGCAGATGATGCATATTATAGAGGGATGTATGTATTTCCCAGAACTAATTAGTACGCATATTGATTTCACGCTGCAGGCTCAGTAATAAAGCGTAGAACGTTGCTTTGGATATGTCATGCAAATCATCATAAAAAAGTACCGAATAAAATGCATTTTGAAGCTGCATTTTCGTGCTTACACTTACTTAAAAAGGGTAAATTATGCGTACACGCATTATCGAGATAAGAATCTCTTCCCACGCCGCAATCGAGGTACTTCACAGACTCGTATGTAATATTTCATTCATTTTGGAGCTTAACATTTTATTTTCGAGTTTTTTGTCCGATTTAATTTAACTTTATCTCCTGACATTTGCAATGGTATTGTGTCGCCCACGCGTGGGTTAAAAAGCAAATGTTTATTGGAGCGTTGAACTGCTGACACGGATAAATATTTTGCGCGAAGGTTTGGCTTTCCTTGCTGACCGTAGGCGTTAGTGTATGTGAAGAACTTCAATCAAAATGCGTCAGAAATGGGTGATCTGAACCCATCATACCCCCCCCCCCCTATCATTGCCAAGGTATTTTAAGGTTAGCTTCCGGCCTTAACCATTTTCTTTTTTATTTGACTGATTTTTCAAGGAGCGCGTTGAAATTTTATTGGAAGTCTTCAATTAACCAACTTCAAAAAGGTGGAGGTTCTCAATTCGTCTGTTTTTATTTGTAATATGTATGTTCCGTGATATCTCCAGCAATTGTGGATCGATTTCGAAAATTCTTTTTTCATTGATAGGGTATGTCGGAGGTGGTCCCATATATAAATTGAATCAACTTTGCTAGGATAGTTTTTGCGTTAGCTTTTATAATACGTTTTTAATCTACTTTGTGTATCTTGATGACATTCTTCTACTTTCTGCTACTGTGGTTTACATATCAAATATAGGAATTCATGAAGGGTTTTTAATTATCAGGTACCATAACTTAAATGTGAAACATCAACTTTTTCGGAAGTTAGTTTTTTTTTCCAAAATTTTCACTTTTTTATTGAACATTGACTGCATCGTCGGTCTAGTCATCACGAGCGTTACTTCAGAATATGAGGGTCTTCGTTCGATTCCCAGGTCGGGAAAAGTTGTTTTAGGTTTTCCATCGGGAGTTTTTCAGTAGCAGCTCGGAGACCGGTTGTTGGCTCGTCCCCTATTACAAGGTGTAACAGAATAAACGCAAGACCTGAAATTAGTTTGTTCCTAATTGAGTACTGAATTGATTTATGTAACTTTTAGCATAGGTACCTTTTACAAAAATAATGTATTTTGCCATACCTAGCGCCGATTGAGCCAAACAAAATTCAATCTTATATGGAGGCAATAATGCTTAATTTTAAATACATAAAGTATTGCTAGGCTCAATACGTTTTTCTTAATAATAACAGTAAGCTTTAAAAAAAAAGTTTTGATAGTTGTTTTATGCTTTTAACTCGATACTCTAATTGGGGTGTATGAGGACTTGCGTTAATTATGTTACATGTTGTATCGACTCAACGACTCGACTTGTGTTGTTGTTGTATTGTTGTTGTGTTGTGTTGCTGTTGTTGTGTTGACTCGAAACATAATTGGCGTAATGTGGGTGAACTATAGGTAAACCTCTGTCAAACTCTTCAGGAATTACAAACATGATGATATGATGAGGTTAGATATGTTTTATTGATATTTAGAGCCTTAACTCTTCATATTTTGATACGCTAATTCCAGGGTAACTTATCAAAATATGAAGAGTCCACTACTTGTTTGCAGGGGCGTACCAATAGAAAATGGCGCCTGGAGCACGCATCACATTTGCGCCCCTTCGTAAATTATCTTCACGGTCTACACTGAGCAAAGCTAGGTCGCATAACCTTTCTTGACCAATTATAGCCTTTAATAAAGAAGGTATTAATTTTAACTTGCTAAAATCGCTTGCAAGAGAATTTGAATAGAAATAGGCAGATTTTGAAATACGCTTTCATGCTCGTACTACACAATATATTCAAGTAGCTCTTCACTTAGATATATGGTAACAGTATGAAATGGTTTATTCATGTTTTTTTTTATTTATTTAATAATTGGCGACATTTTGCGCCCTCCTTCGATAGGCGCCCAGGGCTCTTGCCCTGCCTGGCCCATTCCAGTTACGCCACTGCTTGTTTGACCTTGATTTGGTTTTCAGGTGCCTTTCTTTGGTTTCAAAACAGATTTGGTGATTTCTAAAGTACCTATACAGGGTGGCAGGCACATCGACGCGCAACCCTTGACCATGGATCCAGTACATGATTTTAAATCGCCCTGTGTTAACATTTTTTTCTTTAATATTTCATAAACCTAATTAAAACTTTACTTACTATAAAACGTAACGTATTAAAAAAAAAACATCTCGAGTACTTCAATTACAAGCAGATTATTTGGTTTCAGCACATATTTTAATACTAAACTTTAAGCTTAAGGAGAACGAAACCCAAGAAAACATGTTAAATGCATTTCAATATTTCATAAATATAGTTCACACGGCTTCACATCAAGCTATATATTTCCAGTATAAGTTGATCTCGCAATGTATAGGATTTCCGTACAGTGCGAGATCAGCGTAAACTGGAAATGTATATAGCTTGATGTTTAGCCGTGTGTACGTAAATAATGCAATGGTTATGCCGCCAGTCTTTTGGGAATATTACCCAGTCGACAGTTATGTAGATGAATTTTTCGACGCTAAATTTTAATTTGTAAATAGTTTTAGTGAAGTTAGGATATACCTAATTTTGTTATTTCTTAGTAATTAATTAGTGTATATTTTGAATAATTAAGTTGCAAATACAATAAGGCACTGACTCCAAAGTTAATAATGCTAAATAGGGAACAAATGTAGCACTGCAAAATACTGTTT
Organism: Polymixis lichenea; assembly: GCA_949091785.1. Taxonomy (NCBI): domain Eukaryota; kingdom Metazoa; phylum Arthropoda; class Insecta; order Lepidoptera; family Noctuidae; genus Polymixis; species Polymixis lichenea. The sequence goes on along the minus strand of OX420945.1, from coordinate 10,376,370 downwards.
TCTATGGACATTCACATTGTCAATGCATTTAATATTTTTCTATAATCATAAATATTTCAAATGACAAGGTGGCATAGGCCGCACATGATTCGAGACCCCCTAGCGTAGAAATATATCGTCGGTGCGTTAAAAAAAGTCTGCTATTCAATAGAAAAAATTAATACCAACACGGTCAAAATATATGGAACAACTTTTTTTTATAATACCGGATATATATTTATATATCCGGTATGTTCCGGTATAGATCCACCCGGTATAGATACCTACAGTTGTAGCGCTCTAACATGGCAAAAGCGGTGATTGCGTTTTCTCTCATTTTCCCTAATAGTTTTTCATTATTGGACATTTTGAAGATCACGATAGATATTGATTTAAGACGTAAACAGACTTTATTTTTAAATGAATAATGTAAGAAAAGATCAGTGAGTCAATTGTTAGCAATAGCCATGCTAAAAAACAACAACTAAAGCTAGAATACTGTCGTAAAATTATACTCAGATGAGCATCCTTGTTAGTCACCACTGGACGGTCTCTAATAACCTGCCGTTGACGGTAAAAGGGTCCATCAAGTCCCTAGTTTATCGTCTGTTATCCTAACATTCTGTTAGGCACTGATTTTTCCATTTCATAGCCGATTGGCGTTACTTAAAATAGAATACAGATAGTTCAATCCACGATGTCGCTGCCCCTTTCCTTTGTTTTTGACCGTTCTCAGTGCAAGTGTCAAAAAGTGGGGGCGCGTCTTCATGGATTGAACTATCTATAAGTAGATAAATAATGTGTAAGGCAAGCAGTCTTACCAATGCGTATCGTATTACCCAATAACTGGGTTGTTGCGGTCAGATAGGCAGTTGCTCCATGTAATATACTGGTATTCAGCTGCATTCGGTTAGACTGGAAGCCGACTTCAACATAGTTGGGAAAAGGCTAGGCAGATGATGAAGTAGGGGAATAAAATAGGTAAATAATGAATTATTTATTATACAAGATAAGTTTTTATCCTATGCGCAAACTATAACCATGAATTCAACTTATGGACCGGGGGTCCAGAATGCTATATAGCGTAGAAATTTTTCGTCAGGTATAAAATCACCTGTTCCATACATTTTGTTTGTTCCAAATGTCTACTATATGCCGACGACCTCAAGCTGGTCGCAGAAATCCGAACGGACGAGGATTGCAAACTCCTACAAAGGGATATTGACGCCATCTATGAATGAAGCATTGTGAACAAATTGTTTTTCAATACAAGCAAATGCTATGTCATGACATACGGTAGAGGGTTGCGACCAATTCAATGCAACTATAGTTTGGGCAATAATACTTCACCAATATAATAATATAATATAAATAATACTTCACTTATTTATATTATATTATTATATTGGTGAAGTATTATTACTCGGGCCAACATCATAAAAGATCTGGGAGTGACTTTCGATCGTGGTCTGACATTTAGAGACCACGTTTCTATCCTTGCGAAGGACTCTTTCAGGCGCTTGGGATTTGTTTTAAGGAATGCTCGTGACTTGCACAATCCAAATATTATTAGGCTGTTGTACACTGCTTTGGTTCGCAGCAAACTGGAGTCCGGTGCCTGTGTTTGGCATCCCTATGCCGCGACTCAAACACTGATGCTGGAAAAGGTACAGAAAACTTTCCTAAGATGCCTGTCCCAAAGGTTATATCATTTCTTTCCTTACATGTACCCTACCAACTATCTTTTAGGGACGTTGGGTTTTAACTCACTAGAGGTGAGAAGAGGTCTTGATCAGCTCACGGTAGCCTGTAAGACATTACGGGGACGTATTGACTGCCCAGAGCTCCTTGGCCTTTTCTGCCGATTATTTGTGCCCGACAAATACATCGGACACCGTCAGAGCCGCACAGTCTGTTTGCGCAACTGCCATGTAAAACTGTAGCCAGACCCGAATCCCCACTCTGTCGTACCTTAAAGATGCTAAATGCCCTTCTGATTGCCCACCCTGAATGTGATATGTTTGCGGATGAATGGAATAAAATTATGCGTATATGTCTGGTGTTCTGCGAGGGAAAGTATGCAAGGAAGTCCACTGTTCCATGTTAGTTTTTAATTTAATCGTAATCAAAAATCAAAATCAAAATCGTTATAATATTGTTTCTACGTTAATTAATGTAATTGGTGTTACCGTTTTAATTAACTATAAATAAATAAATAAATAAATAAATTTTGACCGCGTTGGTATTGCACTTTGTATAAGCGACGAAAAATTTCTACGCTGGGGGGATCTAGAATGATATGTTGAATTCATGGTTACAGTTTGCGCACTGGATAAAAACTTATCCTGTATAACGCACCCTTAGTAATGTAAGGGCACAACTCGAAATATTGACTTTTTGACTTTTAGTGTTAGATGGACTCAATATCAACGTACGAAAAAAAATAAGCCTATAGCACTTTAAATTATGATGTCATTAATAATATTAATATATTATGTAAAATCTTTCACTCGTTTACTTTATTAAGGGTGCGATATATATTAGGTAGGTATAGAAAGCCCAATGTTGGTTGAATTTATTCAACGGGTTCACTGGGTTCACCCTTAGCATAATCTGCAAATTCAGCTTCTAAATAACACCCACGCTTAAAGTAGCAACATAAAATTAAATCCAACAAAAAATAATAAAATATCCAGTCACAAATTCACTCAATGGACGTCATAAGTATTCTTTATAGTGTTTATGTCGTAAGAGAGCAATAATATTGTAAAATAATAGTGACCATTGCCATCGGTCGTCCATTCATACCGTTTAGACTGTATTTCTCGATGTGGAATCACATTGCAAATTGAAAGAGTCGTGATTGTCCGCGGGTGGTGTGGCCGGAGCCCTAGGTACTGCGACCTATCGCGCCTACTGCCATCGCCACACAAACCCTGCTATAATAAATTAAGAAACTCCAGAGCACCCAGCGTCCATACATGATTTAGTTGACATCGAAATTACTTATTCAGTTGATTCTATTCATACCGTCGTGTCGGCTCCGGCGGTTATATTAAAATCTTAATTGTTTCCAACGCTCATATTTTTGCGGCGCCTTTAAAAGCTACGTTTAATGAAATGCATTGTTTTTTTAATTGTAAATTGCGTTTGCGGATCATAAAGTTTTGAATCTGAGCGCTACTTTGATATGCGATATATTCGAGCAATTAACAAGAGATAAAAGATAAGAAGCCGTGGGTGTAAGCTGCCTTATAAATCTTCATTTGGTCTGAGTACCGATTTGTTTTTTAAATAAATGGTTTAATTACGTCGGATAACTTTCAGCTCTCGCAGACATTTTCGTGTGTAGAATTCACAACGGTTCAATAAAAGTCAGAACTCATTAGGGACTCGAACCAGTCTCGCATAGAAAGTTGGGAGTCGCCCACCGGCACGTGCCGAACAGTCTTTTTTTAAACTTATCTCCCTGCCTCACATGGCTTAAGGATTTGTTTGTTTTTCATTGAAAGTTATGAGAGTGGGCCGCGGGGCGACAGAGACAACCTTTTACTGTAAAAGGTTATACGGGAATTATAATAAGGACAATTCGTATCGGAATCCGCTGGAAATCTTTAGTGTATCTTGTCACTTTACAATCACATGCATCAGCGAGCATCAATTGGAGTGATCGCCGCGCACGCGCATCGACGACGCTGCTCAGACAGCTACCATTTATTTACCAAGTGGTATGGAGACTCGGCTATTCAAATGTCGCACACTGATAAATTGCTCCCGATTTGCATATAAAAGGCCGGGAAAAAGAAATTAAAGTTCAGATCCTAACTTTGTCTTTATTGAACCCGTTTATGGTACATCGATTTCTTCTATTGGCATAAAAACTAAGAGACGTGTCCATTCGAGATATCGCCATGTAGAGCGCGGAATAAATTATTTCTGTAAAGATATCTTCACTTGATTGTTTTACTCAGATTGTATTGTGTTAACATTTGTTTTACTTGTAGGTAATTAAACGTTAATTGGTCACGAAATGTTGGTAAGAGATTTGCTAGCAGTTAAAGCAGCTTGATGAATGTACGATAATATTGTGTGTTTTTAAAATAAAAATCTTAGTTCTTGACGAATAGTTGCCAGTACTATACGTTTTGCTGTACAGATCTATGGATTACTAAACAAGCAAGAAAATACTAAGTACCTACCAAAAAAGCTCCCCGCAAACTTTTGGTCCATTTAACACTTTGCGAAGTTCTATGGCTTAGTAACAAAAAGACTGATTAAAATAAACTGCTTTTTCATATCAATGTACAATTTACTTATAAAATACAAAACCCTGTTATAAATAAAGGCATATTCCTATTTCTCACGATTCTTAACACCTTATTCACGCAGCCGTTACTTCTCTCGCATTGCGATAGACTGAATTAATTTAAAATTAAATTATGATTCCTGTTAAGGCTTTATTCAGGTAACATCTGCTGCATCGTGATGCACTGCCTTCCGTTTTATAGACCGAGTATTGAACCATCTAACCCTTGAAAGGGTGACCAGTTTTTATCTAGTCCCAGTCTTGCGTAACTCGCTGTACAACGATCAACTTTTTGATCCAATACATACCTAAACGGGTTTCTAGTCACATATTCTTGTGGTACAGACAATATTGACCTCTATGGGTTTTATCTATGTATTACATATTATGTTTTTTCCTTGACAGTGTTTGCTTTTATATTTAGTTCTTGTATTAATATGCAGTCGTCACGCCGACCCTGGGAGAGATTGAAAAAAGCTTGGCTAGCGAAGATCGACCGTCCAGGAGGTGAAATTTCAATAATATAATTAATTTTCGCAATATTGAGCGCGTATGGTTTATCCTCCTATAAATGACTACAATAAGTTGCACAGATTCAAATTCAAATTAGAAATGATGCGAGATAGGTAGCTTGTTTGTGTGTGCCTATGTAGGTTTAAACAAAAAAACTTGTAATAGGGCTTGATCACAGGCTTGATGGTTTTTATTCTTCGATAGATAATGATTTTCATAGGTCTTAATATTATTAATAAAAAAGGATTTGTTTTTCGTATTTTATATATTCATGAACCTTTTTTCTATACAACCAAGTAGGTAAGTGAAGTCTCGTACACCTTTGTAACAAAACATAAATTAACACTATTTGTTTTGTCGATACACTTATAAAGGGATTCGGTTTAATAATTAAAACGCCATAACCAATAAATTGACACATAAATCAAACTGAAATAAAAACGAGAAAAACTTCAAAAAATAAAAGCATAATTATTTCAACACGAACATTTACCATATTTTCGTAAGGAGGAGGCGAGGGCGTGCGCAACGCTTTAGGCTAGGAGGCTGCGCGGGCGCCGACGTCCGTCATTGAAATACGTTGCCATTGTGAGGCGCTGGTTGAATAAATATTTTAGTTACCGTACCACCCAAGACGGCGGCCACAAAGACCACGTCCAAGATTGATCCTTGAAGGGCAGAATTAAATTTATCGATACAAAGTCACAGACTGCTTCGGACCCTACGTAAGCTGATTTGTTTTTATTGGGACAAGCACGAAATAATCATTTATTGATTGCCCGTGATTGGCTCGCTCTAGGCGGTTTTGCGAATCTATTTTTATTTCTTGGACTTTAGTTCTATTTGAATCAAATTGAAGATTTTTTTCGTTTTTGTACAAACTCGATAAATCTAATTTGTGTCTGGATATTCATTTCATTTTTCTTTTTCAGGTGAGCGAATTTCCATCATTGCAGATTTAGCTCTGAAGTAGGTACTTATACTAACTCCTTCCAAGTTCATAATATAATAGCGTGTTTACATTACCTACTCGAAAACAAAGGAAGAAAGCTTTTCTTTTTCTTTTGCCTCAGAGAGGTTTTCTTTTTAGGTCGTTTGTTTGTGTACTGTGCAAATGTTTTCTCTTCAGTTGTTGACTGAGCAATTAGCTCTTTCAATACTTCACAAATATTCTTTCTTTTCTTTTCTATTTTGTAGACGTCATGAGTAAGCTGTGTTTTGATGTTGGTTAAAATATGTAGTTTTCAGAGATGACCAAACTTGAAAACAAAATTTACTTCTAAGAGCTCCTTCACACTAGCGTTTGTCCAGTATAGGCGTTCGATTAACGTATGCGCAGCGTTTCTTCTGCAGTTAATTGAACCACAGTGACGCGGCGCTTGCGTCGCGCACCAGCGACGCTAGCGCAGCGTACTCATGTGCCCCAGCAAAACTGCAACGGCAACGCGACGCACGCTTTGCGTTGTCGCGGCGTCTGCGCTGGGCATACGTTAATCGAACGCCTAAGCTGGACAAACGCCACTAGCGTTTCTTTGGAGGGGTCGTTTGAAGGGGCTCTAAGAATTGACGTAAAACGGGACAATCAATTGGCCTAAGAATCAGCATTGCCATACAACGTGGTAATGCTGCCAGCCTTTTGGGCACTTTTCCTTTTGACAGCGATTCGGACGAATTTTTCGATGCCTTGTGATTTTGTGTCATTCATTATGATCACTTTGATTTTACTTTATATCATGTAAATATTAACAAAATAATAACATTTAAAAATGAGACTAAACTAGTGTAATTCTGGAAATGTATACGAAAAAAAAACATTCTCTCACATCTACCATGTTTATTTAATTAAGTACCTACAACCTACAATTTGTTCATTTAATTTGTTTGTTTAATTGACCTAAAATGTTACAGCACACAAACGACAAGGTTGACTGGAAGAGAATTCCGTCTATATACAACTACGGTACAGTCATGAAGTTTAAATAAGTAAAAGATATTTCGTATAATAAAATGCCAAAGTTACCAAGAAACTGTTACAAAACTTAACCCACGTAACACCAGCACGTTCACTTTGTTACTGTATCCCATACAGTCGTAGGTAATCTTTGAACCCTGTACGTTACAGTACGTGACTCCGAGCAGTTACACACATAATGCTCGACTGCGTATTATTTAGAGAACAATGATAGTAAATAGAAGGCAAATAAGGCTGCACTAGTGGGCTGACCCTAGGTACAGATCGCCTTATTGTTCCAGGGTAACAACTAAGTACTGTTAGTTTGGTCCTTTATTTGTATGTGTTTGGAGTAAGACAATAGACGATTCAGCTATCCATGAGGGCATCGAATTACAGAGGTTTGGATTGGAAAGGAATCAACAACATGATCTACTATTATATTTTACCGCAGCCAGGTATGGGTTTACTATAAAAGTATGATGGTAATTTTTTACCGAATTAAAAAAGAAGAAGATTCTCATTTCGTCTGTTTTTTTTAATGTATATTCCGCGCTATGTCCGGCAACGGTGGATCGATTAAAAAAAAGTTGGTAACAAAAACCTAAACGTTAAAATTTAGTTAAATTGAATCCACTTTGTGTATCTTGATGATGTTCGAATACTTCCTGCCACTGTTTTTTACATAGCAAGTAGTGATATATGCATCGGTGTGAGCTAGGGACCTACCATAACTAAAAAGTAAAAAAAAAACTACACAGTTTAAAAATTACTTTAATTTTGGAAGCCAGTGCCTTTGGATCTGTATCATAGTAATCTTTTTTTTGTAAATAGAACGTCGGGCGTGAAGCCGATAAAACTATAATATTACTTTCAACAGTGTAATATGCCCATATAAGTCCAGTAAATAACTCAAATATTTGCTCCAGAATCTTTCATACCACACAACAAAACAGGTATCGGCACATCCTTTGTCCGATACTATTTCGTTTTATGCATAAAGTTAATGGAACTTTACATATCTTATGTCTCCGTCCACTTCATTAATAATGCACCAGATTTCTTAAACATTGTTGATTCTTGGTTGTCGGGAGGGCTCGGCTGAGGTCGGCTTCGATCGGGGCCGTCAATCACCCTGTTTTTGCCCGGCTGCGGCAATAATTGCACGTCATAAATCCTCATTGTTGACACGACATGATAAATGTAAATATGGATGGAGTGGCTAATGAACCGCCGTATGCATGTGTAACTATGTACGGAGGAACCTGTATTCTGATTAGAATCCGCTGGGAAATAGATGGTGTATGATAATGGGAGTTAATTACGAGTCTAATGTGCGCATAACTTAGTGCTCTAGGGTGTTTTGTTGTGGAGGAGGCGTGATTTTTGTAAAGGAACATCTATTTGTATTGAATGCCTGGGCAAGTCATTCCAGGTCATAATAAAGTAAGCACACAGTGTATTTGTAGATCTGACTGACGAAGCATTAGTGGGATAAAGGGGAATCACTTGTAGTTTACACGACGAACTGAGTGGGTCAGTCAAAATAGAGAAAGAAAACATCTAGTAGCTAGTCTATGACTCTTTAATTACTAGAAGCGATTTTTTCCAAAGTTAGCTTGTCAGGTTGGAAATAAGTCAAAATCCTTTCATAGTGATAAACATGACATTATCAATTGTACATAATAAACTGGTAACAAAGATTTTTTGTCCGTTTGTCTGAAAAACGACTTAACGGATTTGGATGAAATTACTTTTTATCTCGGTAATATGTGCCCGTAGGATATTTTCCGAGAACCACGCGGGAGAAGCCGCGGGTTAAAACCTAAATAAAATAAAATAAAATTATTTATTTCACCGAAAAAACATACAACGGATTACATATATGTATGGGCTAGTACTTGGGAGAATATAACATATTAGCATCTGTAGCCGAACTAGGACGAGTCCTGTATGTCAGAATACAGTGCCAGACCTCTCACAATAAAAAATAACTTAATTATAGTAGCCCAATAGACATGCAATTGGATGCATAAATGAAGGAACCTAAATAAAAGAGTTAAAACTAACAACAAAAAAACTACAAAAACGAAAGTGTGTATGACAGTGTATGTGTGTGAGATTTTGTGTAGTGTAGTGTGTTTGTGTGTATATATAGTAGTGAAAGATGTCGGGGTGGTGGGTAGTGTAAATACGTCTTACCGAAGAAATAATAAATACAAAAAAATGTGTTAATTGACCAAAGCATGTGTTATTGCTGAACCATCAATAGGTTCTCTGTGTCCCTATAGGAATGGGCAATTAGTTACTTATGTACCTTTTTCCTGCATAAGGATTTCTTGAGCGGATATGTCTCGAGTACTTTATTTATTTTATTGTAAAGAAAAGGAGCAATAACAGAGTAAAATCTCCTTATGAAAGATGTTTTGGGGTTCATGCGCTCGTGTGCATACCTCGTGCTTGCGACGCTGGTTGGTCAGGATTGGGTCAAAAACGAGTTCACAGTGTTTCTTCAAAACAATTCTTTCTATAAAATAAACAATTGCCTAACAGTAGAGACTTGGCAGTACTGATAAAGTAGTCTTTTTGGGAACAATATTGGTTTACTGCTCACTTTCAGTATCGCCCGTTGAGCAATTTCTAAGCTCTTGATGGTGGTTTTAAGAGCTCCATCCCAGGATAATATGCAGTAGGAAATGATTGACTGGTACAAAGAAAAGTAGATTTTATTAGAATTTTAGTAGAGTCGCATCTGTGACGTGCCTAAGTTTTTTGAACACATATATAAGTTTACGTACCCTAGAACATAACAGCTTCATATCGACGGTTCCCCGGCTATTTGATCTAAGCGACATTTTTTTGTGAAATTCAGTTATATACACATTTGGAATCCGCGAATTTTTCTGATTCCAAATATGTATATAACTCAATTTCGCTAAAAATGTCGCTTAGATCAAATAGCCGGGGAACCGTCGATATGTTCTTTAAAGTTGAAATGGCAGTCAATTGTAATACCCAGGTATTTTATTTTACTAACGCACTCTAACGGTTTACAGCTGCAGTTTGCTTTGGAAACACATCTGTGTGGAATAATTTGATGCTTTTTATTAGAACCACTTTTTTAGCGGATAGAAAATGTTACAAATTTTGATTTTTCATAGCTAAGGGTTAGGATATTGCTCTGCAACCTCTCCTGAATCATATCGAATCCAACCTGGGCAGCATCGAAGACCTCATTCCAATTATTGGCAGAGAAGAGAAGACCTAGTTCATTTTAAAAGACACTGACTGAAAGCTCTTCATTTTGAGAATGAGCTTACCATGTTATTTTATTTGAATTGGTGTAATTAAACTTCTTATACCCTTTTTTCGAATCTATCCAATCTCCTTACACATTTACATCCATGTGTGTAATTTAGATCTAAAACTCAATAGCTAATTAAACCTATTCGGTTAAAGTACATGTGATTACGAGAATGATTGAAAATTCGCATCATAAACACTTTTATTAGACCGAACTATTTTTTGTACACTTGGGAGCTTAAAAATGGGAGCAATTTAAGTATTTAAACGCTATTAATTCTATTGCAGATAATGACTACGTACACTGGAGTGAATGATTACCGTGAAAATGTAAACACTGACCGTTTTAATGCGTTTATTTATTTAGTGCGAAAGGAAGCGGTAGAATTAACTCAGACATGTTCTAAGCTGCCTCATTCGTTTCTTTCTTAGTATTTAAAAAAATGAAGATGTAGTTATAAACCGAATGCATTGCTACAGGCTATGGAAGTAATTATTATAGGAGTGATTTTTTTTATTTTTATTTTAAAAGTCTTTATAATAAACATAACATTACAGAGTGGTGCATACAGTAAGATCTTATTCTAGTTGAATACAACCATATAATTGGAAAATTCTTAGGCTAACTTTCCTGTTACACTAACTTTACTATTCTTATTCATAAAATGTGGGAGGGATTGGCTACAGTTGTTGTGAGAAGTATAAAGATAAACTTAAAAAAAAATTGCTTCGACGTTCAGAAAATAAGTACATATTATCACATTATATTGAACGCTTCCAATCGTCCAAATAACACGTATCGAACACGATCTTACCTGTTTATATTTTAATTGTTTCATTTAATCACTTTTAATCAGTTTTTACATTACGAAACCACTTAACAACAACGTGTGAATCTGTTCTCATTAAAAATAATGTTTAAAAAAGCTGTTTTTTTGCGTAAAACGTTTAGTTTCATGATAAAATGAACAAGCGAGACGGAGCTTACTTTTTAACAAAAAAGTTGCGCGTAGTGTGCGGAGCGGGAGAAATAATGGGTTAATTTGATGCATTTTGCCGTGAAATAACTATAACGAGTGACTATAATTTGACCACAGTATGTAGCTAATGGTTATACATGGTATTCTAATGATGGTTCTCGGGGTAAGACTGTAAGACCCAATGGTACAGTTTTCGAAGACCTATATATTACGCGGCCACAAAAACGGAGGCGATCCTGTCAGTAATTGCGCCGGCGGCGCAGCTTTCACGAGCGACGTTTTTGCGCACCGTACCGCATCGTTGGTGTCACGCACATAGCTCGAATTGCTTGTAACACACTAAACCAATTAGGTGCTGTGTTTTTTTAACAAAGAAATTCGCTTTTGTTTGTTTTTGATGCCATCTGCCTTGTTAAGAGCAAGGAATGTATTTTTAACATTTAATGCAAAATTAAAATAACCTTTATATCTACTGGAACCTGTATACCTATTTGGAAGGACCAGGTCTGTATTTATGTCTGTTTGAGCATGAAACTTGCAGCTTTTTCTAAGATACCTACATAAATTGTACCAATGATGGGAAGTGTGATTAGTTTGACAAAACAAACCATACTTGACAGACCAGGAGAACCCTCATAACGAATGCTGCTCGTATTTTTTGTAGAACACGTCCAATAGCCATAGATATTTGATCTAGAGATAGTAATTATCATACCAGGCGCTCGATGGAGCCATATTGCACATGCTAGTGGTAGCAATGCTACCAGTTTAGAATTAATTAACGAATGGGTGAGTTTTTATGAGGATTTCCTTCGCCGGTTAGAGCTGCGTATTGAATATCGAAAAAGGAGCTGGAAAAAACATGGAACCATTAGCTATTGGAATGTTTTTATCTAGGTATAGGTACGATATGATTATGTATGGTATGAAAGGGTGCCATTGCTGGAGCCTGAGAGCTAGAAATAACTGAAAAAGGAAAGACACAGTGAGTAGATAATCTACCTTTTGTAAGAAAACTAAAGTCAGCATGTATAAGAAAGAATACTCTAACATTATTTAAACTTAACCACATATGACATACGGTAGGCTAAAAGGCAAAAAGATTTCGCAGGCTATCGTAAAAACATCCTTTCCCTTTTTAATCATACAAAATCTTCGATAAGTACCATAAACTATGACTACTTATCTGATATTCTCTAAAGATATCTTGCTAAAAAAGAAACGACAGAATAACCCAATACTACAACGCTCTCCAGAAGGATTTAGTTCACGGAGAGCTAAGGCTGTGAGTAGACCGGCACCCTAATTACGGAACACACTATTAATCAGAACCTGTTTAATTTTGAAAGTTATTTGTAATCCTTTATTTATTTAACCGTTTATGTAACACACATATAAACAGACAATAATTAGCACCGAAAACTAGGTACAGAGGTGATGCTTATTTCTAAGGAATCTCTTCCAGCATACCTTTTTTTTTGTTTTTTGGGTGGGAAATCATCAAATAACTTCTCCCGCTCTGGGCGGAGCAGGAGGGCGAGTCAGACTTTTACTGACTAAAACCCACCCGTGTTCCATCAGTTGCCTGTGTGCCAGGGGCCGCGGTATCTCTTTAGAACAACCCACACCCCTGGCAGGGATCAGCCCTTGCAGACCCCACCAGTAGGTGCTAACATCTCTTTGAGGCACGCGTGGAACACAACGCGCCATCAATCCAGGCTTGGTCCTTACCGGACAGCGAGCTACCCATTACTCGCCGTCCGCAAGCCCGCGCCTACGGTGGCCGGGAATCAGCTTGGGAAACAGTCACCGTAGCCGAAATCGGCACGGGACACATTTTCTTTTTAAGTTGCTTGAAAATGTGCATGCCATGAGTGATATATCTAAAGACTTAAAGTTTAAAGTACCATAGTTTGATGACACACATTATTTTCTTTCACGTCTTTGTTCTGTTTCTCATACTTATTATCTTCGTTGTTTACTGTTAATTCACCAGTGTAATCATTTAGAATCATTCTGCATTATTCACTTTGTTTCGTCAAATCTATTACATAGCTACTTTCTTCTCTCTCTACTTTACAATTTCATCCATGCGTAGATTTTGATTCCAATCTAGTATATTAATTTTGTCATTACTAGTGTGTACTTGTTTCTGAACTCTTTATATTTCTGCCAAAGTTTATAAATTGCTGTAAAGTTGTCATCAAATTCTAGTAGCGTTAATGGCGTCACCGTCTGACATTTATGAATTATTGATTCACCTACAATCCCACAAAAATCGGAGTGAGTCAGTACACATGCAGCATCTGTTGTGGTCATAACTGCTGCAGGTGTATCATTTTCAGGTTGATTTTTTGGTATGCACTTGTTGTCATCTACATTGTTGGCGTCAAATGGAAACAGGCCAGACACCCTAAATCCATTTATTAAAGTTTCTTTTTTTGCGCATGAATCTACGACTTTTTTAATAAAGGAGCAAAAGAATCTTTAGTGAAGATTTCTTGGTAATTACATGCAGCGTACCAATCCCGCAACATCTTTCTCCAACTTTGATCGGACGAAAAGCTGCAACATCTGCTGGTTGTAAGATGCGCGTTGAATTCGGGTAGAGTGCAATTAAATGGATTTGTAAGGTTCGATAGAGTTCAGATACTTCTAATGTTATATGCGTTTCTTGGCCATCCACAAATAAAATTACTGGAAGAGTAATATTGTTTCTCGTTAGGTCTTGGTGGAAGCAGTTAGCTATATAGCCATAAAAGACCGCAGCCGTCATCCAGTCCGAGTCGCTGCAGCCAATTCCCTATCCAGATGGCACACTCGACGTGACTCGGTCGGGAATTATTTTGTAAGGATAGATGATCATAGAATTGCACACTTGACGCCGCAACAGAAAATGTAAATAGCAGTTATGTTTCCTTAGCTGATGCTTTTTCAATTTCGTAAACATTTCTGTATCCTTTTTCTGATAAAACTTTGCCAGTTTTTGGATAAATATTAAAGCCAGTTTCATCAGCATTAAACACTCGTGCAGGGTCTTCAATGACAGAGGTTAAACCTTCATCGTCAATTTATTGTTTTATTTCTTGAAACCGCTTCCTAATGTCTGATTCCGAAACACAGACACTTGCGTTACTAACTCCCTCTGATGTCCGAATCGAGATGATGGGATGACGTTTCAAGAATGCTTTGAACCATACATCTCCAGGTTTATCATTGCGGAATGGATTAGATCTTGGATTTTTCTTCAAAAATTCTTGGACACAAACCTGTATATCCTCCTTTTTTCTGGGAAATCCTCGTTTAGCTTGTTGTATATGAAATTACACAACTCATTTTCTTCAGCTTCGGTAAGCACTGGATCAGGTCCAGACTTAAACTTTGTGTTAGGATTTCGTATTTTGAATTGGATACTACTTCTGGGCACTCCAAATTTTTTAGCCGCTTGAAGAATCGATCCTTCATCGTTTTCAATAAATTTAATAGCCTTTTTTATTGCCTCTTTGGAGTATTGGCGTTTTTTTAACGACATTATGGAATATCTGTGCTTTAAAAAATATTCCGTCAGTAACTGGCCATACAATTATAATACAATTGGCCACCCATGCCAGTTACTGATAAATGTTTATATTTTTATTTGTAATTTTTTTAAGGGATAGTAAACCTTATGCGCCTGCTGTATACGTTTAATATTTTATAAAATTCGAATATTAGGTTATAGCCCAGTAACTGGCATGGGTGGCCAATAATTGAAAATATGCAAAAATGTCGATCAATTACAAGCCACCCGCCTAATCTGGTTTACAATAGATGCTGATAGAATAGAACTTATAAAATTGGATCACTTACCATCTGTACAACACACCAAATTCAATCGACTCACTTTTAGTACACAAAATACCTCAAAATTCAATTTTTACATCAAGCGTTACGTTAAGGTTTTTGTAAAGATTTACCGTTCATGCCTAAACGTGCACGCCAACTGTCAAAAAATGGTCGATATTTTTGGCGCTAGTGTTCATAGCGGAAAAAAGTAACTATACTGAAAGCTGCATGAGTAGGTAACACCGAAAATAAATAATAGGTGGCGTACTGTAAGCATAACTCTTAATTTATGCAGTTGAAGTGGCCAATTATTGAAAGCGGTCAGTTATACCTCGTTTTGCCCTTGTATGTAGGAGGGTGGTTTACTCGTGAGGTAACATGCAAAAATGCAAAACAAAATAATCTCACAGTCAAAACGTAATTAAGACACTGTTTTGGCACTAGAAGAAACTGTGCTGTCTGCAGCAGACAGAACAACTGTTCCTCTGGTGTGCACACAGTCTAAGATAAGATTTACATCGACTAAAGGTCAAGTGCGATATCATAACGCTTTGAAGAAGAAATATGAATACAGGCAGACAGTAATAAAATATATTTCTGACACTCGCCTGATGTAGGGGCAGGAGATCGCATTGTAGACTTAATCTCTCGATTTCTGAGCTGGGAATAAATCAGGGACCCCGTGTATTGTCATTCTGGGATCCGGTACTTATTCTCAATGAACCGAGAGGATATTTAAGATTTATAGGCTGAGCATGATATATGATAGCCAAGCCTTTTATTACGGCGTTGGCTGTACGCTACTTAGATGATTAATGAAGTAAGAATCAGAGTTATTGTTTTAATTCTACTGTGCTTTGAGACCCGTGTTTGTTTTGAGTATTGAGGACTTGGGATAATATTCGTGGGTAACAGAATATAACTGGTACGTTGCCTTAGCTTTGAAAAATTGACCTTCCCGACCTTTACTCTAGTCTTTCTTTATGGGAAGTATGTGCATGACAATTGTATTGCTTGACCTAAGTGACTCGCGACAAAACGATGCGAGAAGTCATACTTATGATGTAATTAGATTATTTGTATGGCTGACTGTGCATCTACGGAGAAAGGACAGAGTATACAGTATAATGTTACGACGAAATAATAAAAAACCCTCCAGATCTGTTCTATTCAATTCTTACAAATTGCACAAGATGACAAGACGATACGCTTCGTATATTTTATGTTAGGGTCAACGGGATCCCCGAGTCAGCATGAAAGTGAATACTCAGAATAGATGCAAAGGTAACCTTATTCAGTTCGTAATTTATTGATTCGTCTTGCATGCGATACCTTAGAAACAAAAGCCCTTTGAAATAAGCCTTTAAAGAGATGCTATGCTCTTTTATTATCAGGAATATCAGATGATCCTACAATCAGATAATGAGCGAAATTGAACATTTCACTGTTCTTTTTTCATCTTATTAGGTAGTTAAGTGCCAGCGTACTAAAGAACTAGTAAATGATAAATTTCGTTTGATTGAACCTGCAAGCCGAATAATAATGGTATTATATCAAAGAAGATTTGCGGCCCTCCTAATGATGGTCATTATTGTCTAGCGAGCCATAAGTATCCATTCCTCTCTTAGCCTCACTGCCCTCTGATTGTGAGGGCCATACATCCGTCGTCCTATTAGATATAATCTGCGCAGTGACTGATAGTCGCCAGGATTTAAAGGTTGGCCACACAGCACACTTTATGATGCATGCTTAAGACGCAGGAAGTGAAATGACTTACGAGTATTAGCTAATAACGTGTAAGTATTTATTTCACAAGACCACTGTGAAATTTATCTTTTATTTGTTCTGTGAGAACTTTCCAGTGATTGTTTGACACAGCTGTGAAGCTGTAACCACTAGCTATTACAGATGCATTGTTAACATCTGTGAAGTAGTAATCTCTAAGTAGCAGCAATGTTACACGGGGCACCCAAATTACTTCTCCCTCAGCCCCATACCTCTGAAACTGGAAATATCTTCTTTATAGCATTGCTTACCTTTACCAGGCTCCTAGTATATTTTCCACACACGAACTTTTACAAGCAACTCTGTGGTCACGTGAAGTGTCAACCAGTCGGCGAGAAACACGTGGCCAAAGAATGAGCATTGCCATTCAACGTGGCAACGCCGCCAGTTTTCTAGGTATGTTTACGGATGATAGCGATTCCAACGGGTACTTTGACCCGTAAGTGTCTTTTTGTTTTGTATTTATTTGTATTGTTAATTAGGTAGTCTTCTTCTTCTTTTTACTTTTTAGAAATCTTGGAGTTTACGCGCTGCATCAGCATTTGATGTGACCTAAGCCCATAAGATCAAAAGCTTCGATAGCTTAGCACCAGTCTCCATAAAAGAAGAACTGATACTTATGATGACATAACATAAAAATATGGGCTATTAGCAAATACTGTCTATGTTGGGACGTAGCCGTAATTAAGAATCCCTCAGGCAGTTCATTTGCGAGGGTAATTAGAAATAAATAACATGTGTAGAGCCACCTGTTATTTGTTTTGCAATAGTAAGTAGATAAGTGACTATTATTAGCATATTTGATATGTGTAATTATTAATAAACATATTTATTAATAGGTATGAAGTAGTGTTATAAATGTTGTTATTTGCCTGTTAAATGCGATAATAACTATTACTATATCATTGTCCTATTACCATATTTAGCATCAACATTATGAGTCATAACTATTATTTATATTTTAAATTAACTAATAGCCATTACACATAATTCATGATTTTCGATGCACCTATTGTTAATGGATGGTGTACCTAATTACACTTAAAACTACGAAATAAGTAGCATGCTAATTGCGTAATATTAATCACTATCTGAATCATTTTTAAGGATTGTTTATCCATTGCTCCAAATGTTTGAAAAATTCGTCTGCTCAACAGCGTAAACAACGCAATGAATGTTGTTGATCTGTCAAAATGAAAGCCAGTCATACTGTTTGTGTGTTACGCAATTGCTTTACACACACTAATAATAGGTACGGCTAAATAAACTATTTATTTACATTTTTTTTATTTATTCATATATCAATTCGCATTGTGTCTGAAATATTTTGTACATTAATTAACATAATAGATATAGCTAAAAATAATAAATTATGAATTTCAAACAGTAGTTTCACCAATAAATCTATTGTCTATAATGTATAAAATCGAATAGTATTGCATATATTTAATGTCATAAATTAATAAATATTAAAACTATCTACTATAATTCGTCACCAATTCAGATACAGAGTATAAACATTTATTTAAGAGGAATGCTTTAAGTTTAGCTTTGAATAGAGTACCTTTGTAACTGCCTGGTATTACGGTTCAAAAGTCTAAAAATCAAAAGCATCTGGAGATTTTACGCCTCATGTAAGGAGTACCTTTGTGTTCTATGCGTAGTCTATGAATGATAAGGAGAAGCTCAAAGGTCACCTTCACCCCGGCCAATAGAAAAAAAAGAAAAAACAAAAGACCATCAATGCGTGGGCGCGAAGTTTCGCGCGTATAACGAGGGCACACCTCAACAAGCACGAACACTTGAGGCGCACACGAGCCCTTATTTTTCAACCAGTCCACCAAGCAATAGCATTAATTTCAACTGACAGCTCAATTACCTTCGGACCCTCCATCTCATACAGCACCCACTTTGATTTGTGCATTACAGATCGCATTACAATAATTTTAACCTGTCTTCTTTACGTCACACGCCTATCATAAAGGTGAGCTTGGCAACCATTTTGTCTCTTTATTGTGTTTGTAATTGCGTTTCTTTGTGAGCTTTCGGTTTTAATGGTTTATTTTTTAGAAGGGTTGATGTTTAACTATGTCTGCGATGGGTTCATCTGCACGTGTTGATTCCTTTTTCTTATTCTTATTTTTAAATTAAACGGTTTGGATTGCTCTGCCAAGAGATGTGCAATGCAGTGTTATGTAGTTTCTCAAATTTTTATAGAGGATGTAGTCATAGTTGATGCTAAAAACTTATTGAGAATATCCATTAGTAATTTTAGGACAACAAAGTGGGAATTATTTCAGGTTCAATCTAAAACATGCCTATTTTTATTCGAGCATTCAGCTTCGCCCGAGTAAAGGTCGCAAATCATCTCACGGGAACGTGAGGTCCTGTGTTAATCCAGGTTATAATCTATCTGTGTGCCAAATTTCACCCAAATCCATTTTGGCGGTTTTGCGTGATTGAGTAACAATAAAACAAACTTTCACATTTATAATATTAGTACGATAGTAGGATATTTTTAGAAAAATAGGAACTGTTCATCTAAATGTCTAAGTGTGTGTTCGGATTAAAAATGTTGTAAAGCTAGTATGTAGGTAGGAAGGTTAACAATAGGAAGGGATGTCTGAATAGAGTTGTTACTACACAATGGGCAATTAACTATCCAATGGAGCGATAGTTGGATACTATTGCCGTAATTATAATCAAATTGAACCTGAGCGCACCTGTAGTTTAGTGGGTCATTTATGCACATAGATAATCAATACATACCTACCAGTTATTTGAAAACTGCAGAGTAGGTACGTCATCTTTACATTATTGAGAGTGTATAGGAACTCAATCATTTTGTTATTATGATAAAATTAATGTAATGGAAAATGAAGATAAGTAGAATTTTTGTTAATAAAGCTTATCATCTTAGATTAAACTCAGGGGCAAGTACAGGGAAATGCAAATAGAGTAAACATGAAAAAGCCAGTCCAGTAGTATTGGATTACACGCTGAAATAGAAAAATAAATGAATAGTTCAACAAAAGCGTCATCTATCGGAAATGTGCAGAACTAAAGCCGAACCAAGTTACCAACCCTTACAAAGCCGCGTCGTGTCCATGCTCACAGTTTGTGCTCCTTTCCAAGCTTGATGGTTCAAAAGATGTTCGGTAGAGGGCGCTATAAGGTCTTGTGGTCACAAAGAAAAATGTTTAGGCAATGCAAGTTAAGCTTCTTCAAAATCCCAGTTCCATTCATACTCAGAACAAAATAAAAACAACCAGCACCTTAATTGACATAACACAATATCAACCACAATCTGAATTATTTTGAAGAATATTGCTAATCCATTGCTTCAGATGTTCGAAGAAATTGTGTGTTCAACTACGTAAATAACGCAATGAATGTTGTTGAACTGTCAAAATATAAGCCATTCCTACTGTTAGTGTGTTACTTAATTAGGTACCCCGCAGATTAAACATGATGGAAGTAAAATAAACCGGTGAAAATTTATAGGATAAAATTTATCTATACTCTACTGACTTTTTGATTTTTTACTAAACACAGATAGAACCGTCGAAAAATTATTCAACAGGATTTCCCGCTTTTCCTCTCAACATAGCCGTCCGGTACGGGTTTTTTACCCTTTGTTTTACCGGTTTTACCCTTAATAGACAACTAGCCGTTACCGTATTTTTGGTTTATTTTCTCAAAGCCAGGTTTATGGAGGTTTATATTTCGTATTTTGGCTTTGAAACTTTTTGTGACGTGAAAAGCCTAAACCATCAAAAACAAAGTTTGTTATACACTTATTAAAACAAATGAGGTGTAAAGTCTGACACGTGTTTTCAATTATAATCTATGTTGGGAGTTGCTAACTGAAAATTGAAACAACAAGAGTTTTCACTAAGAGATTTAGAGGCTCTTAAAATGATGATTATCTAAATAACCTAAGCCGTTACGTCGCATAATGGTGACTTAAAACAAGATGAGCTGACTGATTTATGATACACTTAGAAATGTTTCAAAAGTTCTATAGGAAATAACGATAAATGATATATGATTTTATTTCTGTAGGTAAGTAGGTTTGTACAAACACTTATACAAGTCAATCATATTGAAAAAAAAACTAGATGAGGTCGGTGTTTGACTACAATGAAAAGAAAGGCCGAAATAAACTCAGAGTTCACAGTCTCTTTTAAACTCCAGGCTCTTGGTCTGATCATGTGAAGACAATGTACATTGGGGTCTGAAATCTTAACTTACTACATCCAGCAGTGAGATGGCGTGACAATAAGTTATATATATACTGTATATACCTACAGAGTCAAATTAAATTAGTTAGCAAAAGTCCGTAGACAATATGGGTATCGATTTGGTCCAAACACAATAAAACATGTAAAAAATATTATGAAGATGTTTTTTTAGCAATGGCGTACAGCATTGCATCTGTGAAGTTTACACAAGAAATACAGATTTTTAAAAACTTTTGTTGTTTTGTCTGTGGCGTTTTGCTAGCTAATTAACTTTGACCTTGTATTGTAAACGTTACTACCAAATACCACTTTAATATTACAATAGTAATTACAAACTGTGGCAAACCAAACTAATTGTCGATGGTTCCCACTGGAAATATAAAAATACGACACTACTCTGGTCTAGAGCGGTAGGTCTATAGTTGACGGGAAGAAACTATTTGAACTGATGATTTTGAATCTCACTCAATGTTAACCTTATTATTATACTAACTTTAGCCAGTAGCTTCGCCCGCGGAAATTAACCCACAGGAACGTACTACCGAGACAAAAAGCATCCTATGTGGTACTCCAGGATATAAGCTATCTGTGTGGCAAACATCTCAATTATCAAAAGGATACTTAGTAGAAAGTAGGGTAGGATTAATATGCGCCAAACTAACACATTTATTACAACTACCGAGTTTCATTCAAGTAAAATGCACCTGGACTACAGCCCGACTTAACGCGACTAAAAATCTTAAAACAAAACAAACGATACAAGCACATTTCGCTCATACCGTTGCGCAATTCATAATAAGACTTAATTAAAACAGCGGTGTTGGCTTGTACGCCGCGCTACCGGCGCTACCGTGATCTTTTTAAAATGAAATAACTACCCCTTGCACCCCCGAGCGGGGGGCGCAAGAAATTTCTTGCTTTATTTATTCATAACCCTCACCAAGAACCAGTGTAAGTAAAGTACGGGCAGAATTTAAAAGCTCTTTCTTAAGAACATGAGGAGCATATACGGTTATACCGTGTTCTTGTACTTGAATATTCAAGTAATTCTTTAATGTTTGTAAACATGATCTGAGGTAATGGTATCTCTGACTTATGTATGTTGAGTCTTCTTTTACTTACCTATTGTTTTATTGTGGGGAACGATTGTGAGGTGCCTGGATTTAGGGGTATTTTGTTGCCATGTATATTGAAGATATCAGAACATTAGCAGGATTAATACGACGGTTTCTATTTCTACTCTACCGTAGAATTGAAATCGCTTGTCTTTTCTCGGTTCATAACTGTCAACAGTCTACACGGAAACGTAATTTTTGTCTACTCTTCCATCGACAAAACGCTTCTCTACGGTTGTCGTGCTTAATGGAAAACAGAATCCAACAACGAGCAGTGGTCTGATAATATAATTCGTATATTTCGTGGTCAATATTTTTACACAAGTCACAAGGCTCATAAAAAACATATGCCGTAACAATATTAATTTGAATCGGTGACAGGCATGTGTAACAGGCCAGTGCATACATATATGCGACCTCTTCCAATACGCCCCCTTAATATAGTTACGCTGCGTATGATCACTTCTGTACTTGTCAGAACTCGGTACATAAAATTAAATAAATCACCAACACTTCTGTGTCCGACTGTACTACACTGTACCCAAAAGTAGAATACAAAAACAGAAGAAATCTAACAAAATAAAGTATGCATAACGAAACTAAATTATCTATTACACAAAGCACAAAAAAGAACATAAAACGTCAAAACGTCTAACTACTCATCGCCCCCTTAATAGAATAATTTGACAGGGATAAATCCTTTAAAAATTCTCTAAGCTTCGGGCTGTGAACACTTTTAGTTAAGATGTCCGCTATCATCATATCAGTTGACATGTACCTTATTTCAACTTTGTTAGCTAGTACACATTCACGAATAAAATGATACTTGATATCTATATGCTTTGTCCTATTATGCATCATTTTGTTAGCTGCAATTTTATGCGCCGACTGATTGTCATTATAAATTACTACTGCTTTACTATCCACAGCTGTCAAACTGTTAAGTAAACTACGTAAATAAAGAGCTTCCTTCGAAGCTAGACTCAATCCTACGTACTCTGCCTCTGTGGAGGACAAGGATACTGTCGCTTGCTTCCTACTCTCCCATGACACTATATTTTTACCTATCTTGAAAATTAATCCTGTGAAAGATTTTCTATCAAGTGCCCCTCCCCAATCTGCATCAACATAGCCTCGTAAGTCCAAATCTCCCGACTTCCTAAAAGTAAGACAAAGGTTAGACGTACCCTTCAAATACCTTAAGACCCGTTTTGCACATTTAAAGTGTATTTCGTCATAACACGAATTAAATTGTGAAAGTACACTCACCGCATGTGCTATGTCTGGTCGCGTATTACAGGCTAAATAGTTTAGACACCCTATTATGCTTTGATATGGCAGATTACTATGGGAATTTGTCGATCTTTCTAATTTCATGCCGACTTCCATTGGGGTTGAAACTGGCTTAGCGTCTGTCATGTTAAAGTCATTCAAAATTTCCGAAATGAACTGTTGCTGATCTAGACAAATAACATCTTTATCTCTCCTCAGCCTCATGCCTAAAACATGCCTAGCCGCGCCTAAATCTTTCACTTTAAACTTATCAAGCAAATCGGTTTTTAATTTTTGCTTTTCTTGTTCACAATTTCCAAAGATAAAAAGGTCATCTACATAAATAACAACAATTAACTTGTTATTGTTTTTAAGCTGCTTTTGATACAAACACGGTTCTATTTTTGATTGTACAAAGCCTGAGTTCAACATCTCTTTGTCCAATTCCTTGAACCAAGCATTCGAAGCTTGTTTCAATCCATACAAAGAACGCTGCAGCTTACATACTTTGGTTTCTTGACCTTTGACTACTGCTCCTTTCGGTTGGAGCATGTAAATGTCCTCTTTAATCTTGCCATATAAAAAGGCAGTCGTGACATCCCATTGGTCAATAAACCAACCGTATTCAACAGCTAGCGAGAACAACGTTCGCAGAGTAGAACTTCTAACTACTGGAGAATACGTCTCAGTATAGTCTACACCACGTACCTGTGTGAAACCTTTTGCTACTAATCTAGCCTTATACTTTGTTACCTTGCCGTCACTATCTCTCTTGATTTTGAACACCCATTTGCACTGGATAGGCTTCTTATCGATCGGACGATCCACCAACGTCCAAGTCTGGTTCTCCTTTAGTGACATAAGTTCATCATCGATCGCTTTTTGCCATAAGTCACCATCGGGTCTCGCCAACGCTTCATTAATAGTCAATGGATCATCATCAAGATTGCTCTTGGCATACATAACATTGCATCCATACCGATCGACTTGTCTGCGTTCTCTTACAGGATACCTTCTTTCCGATTCAGGTATTGTGACTTCCTCTTCAGTCAATACGTCAATCTCTTGCTCTGGTACTACAGGCTCAGGTTGTATCTCCTCCGATACTTGTACGTTCTCGTCTATAGCATTACGGTACACATCATCGTGAGCCTCCAAGGGTTCCGATCTGCTTGTAGATCTGTTGGGTAAATTGGCATGAACAGAATCTGTATTTAGGTTTATGATAACTTCCGACTTTTCCACGTTTTCTTTTTGGAAAAAGACGTTTTCGAGAAATTTTACATCTCTTGCAATTTTCACTTCACCTGTCTTAGGATTCATCAGACGATAACCTTTCTGATTATCTGGATATCCAATAAAAATCATCGGTTCCGTCTTCATGTCTAGTTTCCGTCTCTTTTGTTTTGATATCAATCTGTACGCCAAACAACCAAAGATTTTCAGATGACTGACATCCACATCTTTTCCAGTCCAAAGCTTCTCTGGTACCGCATTATTCAATGCTTTCGTGGGGCTTCTGTTCTTTAGGTAAACAACAGTATTAACAGCCTCGGCCCAATACTTCTTGCTTAAGTTCGATTCTGAGAGTAATGTTCTTGCCTTTTCTATTATAGTCCGATTCGCTCTCTCTGCGACAGAATTTTGTTCCGGCGTGTACGGTACAGTCGTCTGGTGTTTTATACCTGCAGACTTCAAAAATGATTTAAATTTACTATTACAGTACTCTGCGCCGTTGTCAGTTCTCAGACATTTAATGAATTTACTGGTCTCATTCTCAACTTCCGCCTTGTATTCACGGAACTTATCGAAAGTTTCACTTTTGTTCTTCAAAAAGTAAACATGAGTCTTCCGAGTAAAATCGTCGATAAATAGAAGAATATACCTCGAACCTCCGAACGACGGCTCCTCGATTGGTCCGCAAACGTCGCTAAAAACCAGCTGTAAGACCTCGTTCGCTCTCGTACCTTGGTGTTTAAAGGGACTTTTGCAGGTCTTTCCTTCGATACATGGAATACACGGCTCGCATAAATCGGTACTCTTAAATTCCATACCGGTTACTAAAACTTTCATTTTATTCATATAATTACGCGATAAATGAGCTAATCTTTTATGCCAAATGTTCGAAATATTTTCATTTTGTTTTGACAGTGTCACATTCACGACGTTATTTTTATTTTCTGTCAACTCATAAATTCCGTCAACCTCTTGACATCTTGCAATAATTCGATTCTTATTTTGAATTATGCAACCTCCATTGTCAAAATTCATGCAATAATTCTTCTTGGTCAAATCGCTCACCGAAATAAGGTTCATGGATAAATCAGGAACATGTAAAACGTTTTCTAAAATTAATTTTTCGTTTTCGCTGACTCGTGGCTCAGCATTTCCTCGTCCTTTCACCAACAATTTCTCGCCGTTTGCTACTGCGATCTTCATGTTGCCCTTTTCAGGTTTATAAGACAACAATTTGTTTTTATCGTGGGTCATATGATTTGAGCACCCACTGTCCAAATACCACTTATCTTTGTGTATCACCTTCTTCGTATTCAGGCAGATATTCGCGGTTTTGATCCGCTCCTTGCATTCGGACGCCTTGTGTCCTTGCTTGTGGCACTTAAAACACTTGTAGACGAATTTCTGCTTGCGATCGTTAGTTTTTGTGTTAGATCTTGCATCGTTCTGTACTTTACGTGTAACTAAGGCTTGTTCGTACTCTGTATTTAACTTACTCTGTCTACTTCCTTCTTGTAACAATTTCGTTTTGATTTGCTCCAACGTGATCTGTTGTCCACTATTATCTACAGCCATGATGAGAGGGCTGTACTCAGCGGTTAGTCCACCCAGCAAAATCGATATGATCCAATCATCAGGAATATCAGCATCAATATCGGACAATTGTTGTGTCAGGAATGTAGTTTTGCTTATGTAGCTTTCCATAGAATCGAAATTCTCTAACTTACAGCTGAAGAGCTCTCGCTGAATATGTATACGTCTTCCCCAACCTTTGTCTTCATATGCTTTTTGTAAGCTGTTCCAGGCTTCTTTCGCAGTCTTCGCATTGTAGACGTGGGTAAAGCACTCTGGTTCTAACAACAAACATATTGTCGTTCGTGCCTGCCGGTCTACGTCAGCGTTTGCTACATCTGTAGAAATTACTCCCCACCAGTTTTTATTCTCCAAGTAATTTCGCACCAAGAACTTCCAATTTGGGTAGTCGGACGATCCTTTCAGCTTCTTGATACCACTTATACCAACTTCAGCTGACATAATTAAAATTTCGTAAGTTTTACAGCAAACCACTCATATAAATTATACGCACTATCAGAAAAAAAAAAAAAAAAAACTCCAGCACACTCCTGGGCCCATAACCTAATGGAAAACAGAATCCAACAACGAGCAGTGGTCTGATAATATAATTCGTATATTTCGTGGTCAATATTTTTACACAAGTCACAAGGCTCATAAAAAACATATGCCGTAACAATATTAATTTGAATCGGTGACAGGCATGTGTAACAGGCCAGTGCATACATATATGCGACCTCTTCCAATAGTGCTAAGCCTGCTGCTGCGCTCCTCGGTGTCACTCGCATAAGTCTCGAACCCGTGGGAAGGTCGAGATACAAAATTGTCCCAAGGACATGGTTGTAGTGATATTAGCCCCCGACCCGCCGCATCCTTTTTCCACTTAGAGTTTTTTCCGAGCTTTTTCTTTCTGCTCGACTCTTAACGGTCGTAGCGTGATGTGACATAGTCAACCTACCTCAAGAATTGAGCTTTCAAATGCAAAAAGGCTTTTTGAAATCCAACTGGTGGTTCCAGACATCCCCTACATAAAAATTTACAAACAAATTAAAACTTTATAAATATATGTCAAACTAGTTTGTCCTAGGCCAAACAGACTTATCCTACGCGTGATATGTCGCAGCTAACTAGTTAAGTTAGTTGTGTGCAACTTTATTAGCTGTTTCGTTAACAGCCTTTGGAAGTAGCGCTCGCTGGCCGCTCCCGCGGCACCGCTCGCTTCGCTTGCTCGGCTCGCGCGCTTTTAGTCACAGTTCTAACCGGGTTCGGTTATTTTTTTATGTTGTTATTTAATCCAATAACCAGTTAGCCCTAACACAAACTAGTTTAGCCTCAAAACCTCAAACTCGGGTTTGGCCGGTAACGTATATATTGGTATGATAACATAACATCACAACAGTAATCTGCGAAACGTTAGGCTAAGCTGTAACTACCAGTAACTACATCGACATTTCGCCAGTTATGTCTAAGTCCCATGTAATTTGGGTCGATCCTATTACAATCAACCGGACACGACTCCAGACTCCGGGCTCCCACTGAGAAATTCCTAATGGAAAATCCCAATAACAATTCACCGACCTGGGAATCAAACCTAGGACCTCATGCGCTTACGAACACTAGAAAAACGAAACAGTCCAAATGTATTATATCGATTCAGTCAAATCTTCCTTCTTAATCATTTGTGCCATAGATATCACCAATCCAGTGTAATGACAAAATCGGCTAAAACGATTCAGCTAAGCTTGTGGCTAAAATATCTGCAAAGATCGCATCTATACAAAACAGCATAGAATAATCTATGATTCCACAATATATTCCTGAAGCAGGAACTGCAAATCAATCGAAGCAGTTCTCCTGACACAAGACGTATTAGAATCGTCTGCAGAACTCATTGCTTGCTTGGCTTAGTCGATAAGTGGGTCACCGTATATACTGGGACCAGGATTCTGGGAAGCCGGTCGTGGAAACTGCTGATTGTTTTGATTCTAGCTATTTTGAATATATTATGCTGCATGTACGATGCAGCTTTTGTTTTAGTTAAGCTGACTAAACTTGAGGGTATTTGCTTTCGTACCTAATGTTTTGCATTGAGGTGGATATTGACATGAGATGGGAAAATTGGAAATCTGGTTGCTATTTTTGTCCAGATTTTAAAAGTGTGGGAAGAGTTCGATTTTACGCGTAAGAAAAATCGTCTGGTCATTTCTAACTCTTGGCCTTGTATGGTACCCCTACCTAGAACTCTGACGCATCCTGCAGGCCATTACTCCAAAAGAAAAATACCCCTGAACAATATACCTACTGGATCTACTATCTACCAACTTTATTGGCGTTTTCCAGGAAGAATCGTTCTCAATTTATTTCAACATTCTCTCAAATAAGTATTTAGAAATTGTTTGTATTCCGAGAATAGCTTGAGTAATTATTACTTTGTTGAATACTTTGACGACTTTGTAATACCAAAATTAGGCGATAATGTCTAATAATGAAAATACTTTACTTCAGCAGAGCACGAGCTTTAAACAAACAAAGGGGACATAAACAGGTGAAACATATACTTTTTTTCACAGACGTGGAACCCGGCAATATTATGAAGAATAGCAAAAACTGCTATAACAGTTCCCAACTGCAAATGAAAACAAGCGGAAATAAAAAAGAAAACCTGTAACGAATATTCCGGCGCAAAATTCATTTCAATTAAATAGTGTGGTAGTTGTATGTTAGTTGTTCCTGAAATTTTGGCTAACAGAAATACCCCGAGGCGGTGATGTCGGCGCGGTGTTCAGACGCGGTCTGTAATCGCTCCCGCTCCCGCCTCCGCTATCGCTCGAGTCTGTCTGAATGGAGGAAACAAATCGATATGCATCGTTTCCAGGGTTCGTTTTTAATTTCGTCGTTCGTCATGTCCAACCGACCGATGCAGCGCTCTACAAACGATAGATTAGATTTTTTTTTACATAGATATATACACTGGTTTTCATTTATGTTACCAGTCAGTCTTATCTATGTTCGTTTGGTTTGACAACTTTTATGCAGCGTGACCTTTTAAATAAACATTGGAATATTGGGCGGAATTGGATACAGATGCAACTTATTTTCAGTAACAAAAAAAAAATGAATTAAAAAGCAGGTTTCAACAATGGATGCTATTTACTCTTATTAGCATTAAAAGCTTACTTTGATTTTCGTTTTCTTTGGTTAAAGGCTAAGTTTTTACACAGACGAGTCGTGATGTTCTGTCATACCACAAGCAGATATTACAATCTTTTACCGGCAAGCTATGCAAATATGGGAACGTATTTTGCGTATCGGCCATATTGGATCACCACCAATAGCCTATCACTTGTCACTGCTTACAATAAAAGTCAACCCGTTCAAATATGTTTTATTTGGCATATTTTTCAGGCGTTTCAGCCGCGAGTGAGCTTATCTCAATTTTTATTGGCATTATTTAAAAAACACCGACTTTGTGGCCAGTGACAATTTTATAGATGTTTTATTTACGTTTACTAAAATGCAACAGCTGATTTTTATTATTATAAAAACATTGTGAACATTGTTAATTGTTATCAATGTAATGAACACATAAAAGCACCAAAAAATTGCAATAAATAACGTACTTTGTTACATAAAATTGAACATCTTTTACTTACCCAAGACTGTTTTACTCAAGAACCGGATAATAGCCGATAATCGTCTTACGTTCATATCGTATTCCTCCATCAATACTACTTCGAGGTGAATTATGATAAAACCCAGTACAATTATGCTGAGGTTAATTTCCCTAGCGAGGTGGCTTGATTGAGACAAAGGAATGATCCCTTCCCTCCTCGGAAATAGTGGAATAAATGTATTGCGTGCAATTCATCTTAACTCGGTCAAAGTAGTACGGTTTAAAGCTCTCAGGTCAAACTTAAGGAGATTTACGAGTTTATTTAAAGTTTTAACTTGAGAAATCCTTATGTATGTAAGCGACCACTTTAGATTTAGTATGCGGATATGGAGGACAGATGTCATAAGAAATGGAGAGAACGTAAGCATGGAGTATTCGTTCAAGACGTCAGAGGTAGCACTGAGAAGTAGAAGTTTGACAAATGACATCGAAAGTGCGTGATTTGCGATCCAATATAGATGTATGTGTGTGTGAGAGAAAGCTTACACAATGGCTGGATCACGAACAGTAGCAATGTATGTATATTTTACTAAAAACTTATCAATAACATCAAGAGGGAATGCACGACCTACATATAGGTACATATACGGATAAACATTTTTCAACTGAATACAAAATTGCAAACCGTTTTATATAATTAAAAACTTCTCATCTTTTCTCTACAGCATAAGTTAATTTCAACTGTTTGTATTTTCACGTCAGCTTCAGATATTACGAGTTGTGAAAGAACCAAGTTCCTGAAACAACTTTAAAATTTTCTAACTTCCATCATTTTCTGTATCAAGCACACGGCGTTTTGAAGAGTAACTTTATTACAACAATTCCCTACGTTGTTCATATTATGCTTATTACCGTATGTAGGTCAGCTTCCGGACAAATTTAACGTAACAAGTTTGAACTAGGCCGACGAACAAGTTCACAAATAAATTAGCGAACACCCAATTGCTCCCGCGGCCCACGTGTGAAAGAGTTTCAGGAACAGCCACGACACTTCGTTATGCACAAGCAAGGCCATCAAAATAATTCAAATGGCTGCCGGAGGACGATTCCCCTCTAAATAATTCATAAGGCTTTGGGTTATGTCACAGCTGCCACTACAACCTTCCGATAGAAACTTTAAGTGGAAGAAACGGAGATAGTCTTTGATTTCATTTAGTCCACTTCACCGGACATGACCCTCCATCTGATATAATTTATGTCAAAGGATTTGTTGCATCAAAGAGTTTCTTTAAAGCTCACTCGAGATATATCTTGTTTCAGCCATAAGCTTAAAATAAAGTGACAACTTCGCGGTGCTAAACGCTGGAAAGATTTTGTTTGTTCGCCTGAGCCTTAATTAAGTTTAAGTAGTGGAGCTATAACAGCGCACATAAACTGTATAGTGTCGGTAGTTTGCTTCTATGTAGCGACTGGCGTATGTTAGAAAACACATAAAACGCGGTGAATCACCTGCTCAGCTTTAACTAAATCTGTCTGGTTGCTATACATAGACATTTTGTAGAAAACCCCAAGTTTAAGTGGAAGCCTTTTCGCAGAAGTTTTTAGTAGCGAAGGAGGTGAAGTTCATAGAATAGCTGTAACAAAGATTAAGATAGGTAAAAGTGAGGTAGACGTTTTACGAGTCGACGAGTGCGTAGATATATCCTCCTTGGGAGTACATTCGCACATGGGCGGGTGATAAAATCAGCATAAATTGTGTCGCGCTCCCGGGCTGCGGCGGCGGCGCCCGACGGAGCGACTATTACATATAGGTAATGCGTGTGGAAGTAATGGCTCCTAGTTATGCTAATACGCATTTATGTCAGCCAGACTATTCATCATTGTGTTCATAAGATTTATAGGGTTTCGTTTAAATGATGCTATTATAATTAAGATAATTTTTAACCGACTCCAAAAAACGTACGAGTTTTTTATTCGTTACCTCAGAACTCCTTTATTTGTTAAAAAAAACACAAACAACTTAAAAAAAAGAACTTTTAAAAACTCTCATTTCGGAAGTTCGTTTAAAAAAAAAGCCAAAATACAAAATCTAAGACACCGACTTCCGAAATTAAAGTTATACTTCACTTTGTAGTGTTTTTTTTGGAAGTAGGTAGTTGTAGATATTTATTATTTTCTCTAAATTAAAAACGAGTACCAGGAATTAGTTAGTTAGAAAATATTACAGGAAAATATATTCATTTGAGTCCGTCTATTGTTTGAAAACTTGGATGTGAAAAAAGGATCAAGAAAATATTATTCAAAGAAACAACCTCCTGTTACAAATCAAAAGATGTGGATTTTATTTAAAAATGAGCCGTATGATATAGTAACAGTTTTCAGTAAACCCTACACAACAAATAATACTGATGACGTCTCACTCACACGTCCAGTTACGACGCTATAATGCTATTCAACAGCGAGATTGGAATCCCGAATCCGGGCCATGTCCACCGCTTGATTGTGCGTTTGTCGGCCATTGAATGTCAGGGGTCCGGGCCAGCAGGGCAGCGACATAGCAATTTACTGGTAGACAACCATAACGCGATTTGCGTTTGGGCTATTTGTTTTTGGAAGTGCGGTGTGAATGACTAAGCGGATGCACGGTTTTTAGCGAAAATTCTGTTTTTTTTGTCTAGTCTTGTTTGATCTACGAATGGCGCAAGGGCGTGGGTTGGTCAGCTTATCACTAAAGAAAGCTATTATTTTAGTATATTATTGAAAATTAAGTTCCAATCGGACCAACCTCTCAGTCGTTAGATTCAAAACTTTTTGAAATCATTGTCCTCCATAACATTTTAACAAACTGACTTGACTGATTGGTTTATGCTGTAAATTAAAATGCTTAATTAAAATGGATGCTGGTGCTGTTTCTTTTGTTCACCGCCGCAACTAAAATAAAGGTATTACTATCACTTAATGATAGACCGCGAAATACGGTCAAACTAAATAATTGAATTTGGCGTGATTTTAAGCATGATGAATTTAGTTCGTCCTAGTTGCGTCGAAAAAAATCTGCAACTTCATTCGACAGTTATATTAGAAAAAGATAGCAATAGCCTAAATTAAGTTTAGTTGGTGCACAACAGAATCATCACCAGTGTCAAGCAGAAATCGAACATCAAGTTCAATGCCACATAGTAAGTTTAATTAAGTTGAGAAACTTTTATAAGCACCTAACGGTTTTGTTGTGTGTGTATTTGTATCGAACTGAGATAAGAAAACTTGTTCAAACGTTACAAAGAACATTTTATTTTGTCTCCTGTGTAGTGGAGTCAATAGATTACTTTTACTTTCGCTTTGAACTGCTATCGGATCCAGTAGAACTTATCTATAAGTTCGAGTACAAAGGACATAAAAGCTGAGCTGAAATTAAAATGGAAAGTAAAGAGAACACTGCAATACTTTGATTAAAGAAAGTTTCATTTATTTTGACATGTTGTTTTTCTTTTAAAACTTTAAGAGGAATATTTAATAACATCATAATATCACGTTTTCGTCCCCGAAGGGTTGGGCAATATTGTAGGTGCACCTACGAGAGCTTATGTTTAAGTTCGATGTAATAGAGGACGAGCCTAATGCCATCAACCGGGTGCAAATCCAGACTCCGGGAAGCTACTGACAAATTCCAGATAGAAACAAAAAATCCAATAAGACTTTGCCCTACCTGGGAATCGAACCCAGGTTCTCATGCTTAGCAGTAGCGCTTACGACCACTAGATCAACGAAGCAGTAAAATCAAAATAATGTTATAAATGTTTAGTGTTAGTTTGTATTTATTGATGTTTGTCACTAAATCAGGCAAAAACGGCTGAATGTATTTGGATGAAATTTAGCACACAGATAGTTTATAACCTGGATAACACATAGAATTTCTTTAATCCCGGTAGTACGTTGCCCTTAGGATAA
This sequence comes from Polymixis lichenea, assembly GCA_949091785.1. NCBI lineage: Eukaryota > Metazoa > Arthropoda > Insecta > Lepidoptera > Noctuidae > Polymixis > Polymixis lichenea. The sequence goes on along the minus strand of OX420945.1, from coordinate 10,342,728 downwards.
TTTCTGACGTCCACGCGAGCGAAACCGCTGGCAAAAGCTAGTATTTTATATATTTTTGGGGAATATCTAATAGTTTGTAGAACATTTTGTAAAATTAAATTACAGTTTTTTGAGATAAATTTAGCCATGGATTTTCAATAAGACCGTCACAGACCTAGATAACAAAAGTATCTAAATATTATTAATCACAATGCTTGCTGGTTGGTGCGCTGCGATAAGTCTAGTATTCTAGTTTTTACGATTTTTGTCTTACTACCGTAAATGTTACCCCAGACAGACGACCATTAAATCAAACGATGCAAAAAAGACGAATCTCGCTTCGGAACGTACCTGAAATGGCATTTCTTTAGCAGGTATACCAGTATAGCTACACCAGACTGCAAGTTGCGTGGTAGCTATAGCCATGATAGGTATCCAAGTATAATTAAATAGAGTTCTCTAGTGGTCAGCAGTAAAATAGTGCGCTAAATTTGATTGGTTCTTAGAGAAATGACGTCCAATCTTGTTTAATTTTTTCTGTATCTTGTCCAGATCAGACCGTAATAAAAATGTATTAGAGATATGAAATGTTATTGAGTGAGTAATGTTCAAAGGATCTTGGAATGCTGGTTATACGTTTACTTACCAAAATGTAAACTACTAGCTGTGTCTGCGACTTCGTTCGCGTGGATGTCGGAAGTCAAGGAAAAATGTCTTTTTACTAATTATTTATCTTCAATCTATATGTCACCGTGAAATTGTAAATACCGTTAGATTATAATCTATGTCGCGAGATTGTGAACTGTCGAAAGATTGTGAACCTATGATATGTTACAGTTGTAAGCAGTATGGCTTACAATTTAACGCATTGCTTTTCTATAGATTATAATCTATTGAAGTGAAACCGTCTGAAACTCTGAAACTGTGAACTGGTATCAAGACGGATAGTACCTTGCGCTATTATTAAATAGTCAAGTAACTGCCACTAACTTGGAAGTAGCGCTCGCCGGCCGCTGCCACGGTACCGCTCGCTTCGCTCGCTCGGCTCGCGCGCAGTTGGTCGCAATTCTAACCTAACCTATTCGGCCAGTAAGCAGTATGTGCAGTTCACAATTTATAATCTTGCGAGATAGATCATAAACTAACGGTGTTCACAATCATACGGTGACATATACAAAAATGAATCCCTATTTCCATTGGTCACGGCATTATACGTGAAGGGCTGGACCAATTTTGTTAATTCTTTTTTTTGTGTTTTTTATTGTCAGAAGGAGTTTCTTAAGAAAGAACAAATTTAGAAAGTTGCGCGTAACATTTTCACAAATTTAGAAAATTTAAGAAAACTTAACGACCATAATATTAACTTTTCTAATACCAATACCAATGCAAATTCAATATTCATAGCTAAGACAGACAACGTATGTCGCGTCAGCTAGTCTAAAATAAAGTTGCCGTAGTTACGGCGTATAACGTTAGCTATCTGCTAGAAAGTCTCGTCAAAATCAGTCCAGCCGTTTCGGAGATTAGCCGGGACAAACACACAGGTAGTGTGTTAATATTACCGTATAGTAGATACCTACTTTCATATACATTTAGTAAAAAGCTGTTATTTTGACATTACAAACAGATACTTCAATTTTATTTATTTGTATACTTATGTAGAATATCTTTGGACTGTTCTTATTTTTTGTCTAGAATAATATATATCAGAAAAACTAATGAAAAGTAGCATTCATTCCAAGATTTATCTAATAATTTTGATTTGTTCGTTTTAGGATATTACATTGTATTATTTCAATAGGTAAATAAGTTACTTTGTATAGCCTTTTATATGCCTATATGTACAAAGCTTGGATATTTAAAGTAATGTAACTCTAAGATCATACTGAAAGAAATATACTTCGTTTGTACATTATGTAATTCAATGGTTTATAGAACAACTTATTATTTTTGTATGTTTAGGGATCGTACTCATTGAAGCGGGAACCACTGTGATCAATATAACCCAGTTCCTAGAAAATTACTTTAATACCGTTATAACATTTTCTAGAAAACGTTAATTAAATTTAACTGTTTGTTACATTAGGATTTCACGAAAGTACATAAAAGCTTATGTTACCAGCTAGCCTTATGTGCCCAGATTATATACAATTCTAGTTAACTTGCATATTGTATCGCAGAGTGATTAATCCCAACACTTCCTGGAATGTAGCTCGGCCAGAGTACATGAGGGCAGAGTGGAACACAATGTCAGGGATGACAAGCATGTTGCAGTTTGCGGGTGAATCGGGTCGCTTCTCCCCGCACGTTCGCTGCTCCAGATTGCAAGGCATTCGTCGTCATTGTCTACGCTCTTGGACTATAAATATTTTGATACTTTCCTTCCTTTTTGTTTCTAGATTTCTGTCCCTTTTTAAATTGGCTCTATAACGAGGAAAATGGCGGGATTTCATAAAAAGGAGGCGTGACTGGTGCTTAATTTTCATCGTGTACTTAGATGAAAATATAATGGGGTGACTTTAAAATTTGTAATACATTTTCTGGCTTATTGTTAAGGCTTTTACAACATTAATTGCATTATTTTCTTTGCGTATCTTTTTAATTTTTTTAAATGAATATAAAGTATATTATTCTCCTCTACAGAATTTTAATCAAGCGCTGTAAAGGCGTCCATATATCAAAGTCATTGTACCCGCCAGCAATGCATAAACGAAGCTCAAGAAGTTTGGCAAATGATTAATTAAACTTTTTTGTATAATCCTCTTTGGTCCCGATTTCCTTTAAATTTTCTCAGCCTGTTCGGGCATAAGCTCCTCAATAAGTGGTGACCCGGACTGGGTTGTGGCGGTAGGGTCGTTTTCGCCTAATTCTAATTAGTTCCAGGTCGGCTGTACATCAAAGTTGGGATAAGTTCTTTCGTTTAATTGACCGTAAACTTGAGGCGACGTGGATACGTTTACCTGGAAGGGCTCAGTGCTTGTCCCAAAGTGATTAATGTACTTCTTGTTTCAATTATGCCCCATTTTTCCTTTCTGTTTCAGTTTTATTTAATAGACAAGTAAATTTAAAAAAAAAGCTTAAAAAGGTTTTATATAATTTGATTAATGGTTCTGAAGACAAATTATTACTTAACCAATTAATAAATGCAAATAAAACTGAAGTTCTAGCATCTGCATAATATTATGTGAAATGTGCTCTGAAGCGCAAATAACATGCAGATAATTGCAAGAAAAAGCCGAGGGCTGCAATTATTAACTTGTCATGTTCAGTTATCGGCCATCGACGTTGGAATAAAGTTGGTTAGAACTTATTGTTCTTCATGTGGGTTGTGAACTTAGTAAACATCGGGTCTATTGTTATAACGGCCAATGGTTTTATTCAAGTAGTATTCAAGAGCCTTTCTTATTATTGAAAAAAAAAACGAACATAACATCACGCTTGTATTCCCCGAATGGCACGGCAGAGGTACCTAAAGTACACTCACATTTCGCAAGTTATGATATAAGTCCTATGTAACAGGGATCGACCGTCCCTATTGCCATCAACCGGGCGACAAATCCAGACTCCGGTCTGCTACTGAAAAGTTCTAGACGGAAAATCTCAAGTATGGTTTGCTCGACCCGGGAATCAAACCCGGGACTTTATGCTCAGCATTAGCTCTTGCGACTACGGCGAGGCAGTCAGACTTTCTTTTAGTGAAAAACTTTAAAAAAAAATAAAACTTTCTCGGTATTTCATCTAGCAAGAACGTCATAGTTCCCGTTCAGTTTTCCGCCATCTTCGTCGGCATCAGCGGAATTGTTCCTCGGAAGCTGGTGAACCCTTAGCGAATAGTTAAACTTAATGAGGCCGACCCAATGTTGCCTACTCCTCTACTCAGATTGTTTCCGACACTAGAGATTTTTTTGTCGGATAAATGACTATGAGTGGTAGGTACTGATTTTGTTACGATTTTGATGTTAGATAGATTGGTAATGATGTGCATAATAAGGACTTCAAATCTGTGGAAAATTTGTTTTGTTTTTGTTAATCAGCGATTATTTTGATTTTGCAGTGTTTTTTTTTTCTGTTAGTTGAAAGACATGTTCACATTTTCACTAACACTATCTAAACAAAACCTAAATTAAAGCGCGTTGTTGGAATGTTATCTTTAGCCGGTAAGCCAAGTAAAAAATCCAACAGCACGCCTTTATTTACGTTGTCACCCTGTTTTGGAAAAGGAGCATTAATTTCTGATACATACAATTTCTACTATGAGCCGAGAATAGCCATTCAACCTGATCTACGTGTACTCATGTGGCACCGTGTCACCAACACACACTGGGCCCGCGTGGTGGATTATGGCCCACTCCCTGTCACAGAGAGGAGGCCTTTGTCGAGCAGTGGGAAAATTAAAGGCTGATTGTGCTATTTTGCATTGAGATTTAGCCTATGAATGTATTTTTTTTTGCTTGTGGTGACATGAAAAAAATAAACATTTTCAACGTTACTTGTGGTGTTTCCGTCTATTCTAAGCAAAGAATAAACCGATAACAGTAAGCTGCTTTGCTATAACATATTATGAAACACCTCTACAGCTACGGCAGCTACCGTTTGAGCACAGATTGTAATGGCTACATGTACAGATCTTACAAAGGTAGGTGCTTAACGTGTATACCGCTTGTGTTTTATTTTTATGAAGTCCGTTGGATTTAACTTTAGTCGTTACCAGGAGTGCAAGGCGTAATTCAGTTTAAAAGAGAGCATTTTTTTGTTTTATATTGAGATGTGGAAGTAAGTAGGTGGGTACTTAGGTTGTGGTTGGAATAGGTATTTTGATAAAAGAACACTGGTAAAACTCTCGCGATAAATCAATACTATGTGGCGGATAATTTGTAACCCCCGAGAATCAGGCTGGTAGATCTACCGTCATCCCTAGTTTCTTTACAAAACACACCCATTAATGCAACGGGTTTTCGTAATTGATTTCGAAAGTTAATGATTCGATTTTTATTGTATCGAAAACGGTGTGTCGATAATTCAGTTGTACGATGTTTGATTCCATCGATGCTTTATTGGTGCGATGTAACGTTTGTGCGAAAAATCCTGTTGCGAAAAACCCTACAGCGATTGCTCAATAGTTCGGTAATTTATTAGTTCGATAGAATGTCGATAGTATGTTCCGTGTGGTGCCGGACGTAAAAAAATAGCACCACTCCATTTCTTCCCGTGGGTGTCGTAGAAGGCGACTAAGGGACTTACTAGAGAATGGGCAGCAGCGTTCTCTATGCATTTTACCACCATACTGCGATCGCCAACCCGCCTGCCAAGCTTGGTGATTATGGCAAATCCCCCCTTTTGGGGGAGGCTTATGTCCAGCATTGGACGTTTTTCGGCTGATATGATGATGATGAGTATGTCGGTTCGCAACGCCTACTATTGTCCGTGACATATATTTTTTTTTATTTATAATAATCATCTTTTTCATTATAGACGCTAGGGAAAAACATTCCTTTTTTTATTTAAAAATAATGTGTAATTCCATGTTTATTATTTACATCAAGATACTTTAATGAATTATATTTAAATATATTAAACTAATCCTAATCTACCTATACCTAAATAATTTAACTAAAATATAAATATGCATACAATATTTTTAAATCTATGTTACCTACTGTAAATTTTATTCTAAAAAACAAAATCATAAAATAAATTGGCATAGCTACCTATTATTTGATTGTAAAAAAATAGTTTTGCATCTTTTTGAACATTTCCCTAATTTTTGCGGCAGGCGTGTCGGCTATAAAAATTACGATATTAAATTAAATTTTTGTTTCATGTTGTGTTGTACTGGGCGAGGACTTAAAAAATACTTAGAGTGCCCCAGTTGCTTTCTTTTCCGTGCAAATTGAAATAGATGATTGAGGTATGACAGTTTTGCCTTTTGAGGATATCAGGCGATTGGCTAGCAACCGGTCCCTGATATTGTCTACGTTATCTTTGGCCCATGCCACAGCCACCGTGGTGAATTTGTTACCTGTCTTCCTTATTTTAGGAAAATATACGCGAAGATATGTATGGTATTTAATGTATTACCTTAACGTCTATAATGCAAAATAAGATTATTAATTAAATGTCACGGACAACAGTAGGCGTTTCGAACCGACATACTATCGAACTAATAAATTACCGAACTATTGAACAATCACTAGTGTTTTTCGCAACAGGATTTTTCGCACAAACGTTCGTACATCGTACATCGCATCAATAAAGCATGATGGATTAAAACATCGTACAACTGAATTATCGACACACTGTGTTCGATATAATAAAAATCTAATCATCAACTTTAGAAATCAAGTAGGGAAACCTTATGAATGATATAATAAAAAAAAGGCATGAACAAAAATACGTTAATCATATTTGTGATACAAAATCAGATCATCCATTAGCAAACACAACTAGGACAGCCATTTAATAGGACAGCCATTTAATGATTGACGAAACCTAATCATGCTTCCTGTGAGAGTAAAACAACTAAACAATAACAAATACCACCGTGTACTAGCCCAAGGGAAATAAAATTATAAAGTAAACAGACACACCGGCAGGCAGGACGAAATGAAACGTCTAACACCTGGTTTTGAGCTAACTTTATTACGCGAACGTCTGGGAACGTAACGCGGACGGCGCGTAAAATATTTTTCCCTCGGAATGACGCGCTCCCTCGGTAGCTAGTCGTAAACTGCGACATTTATTACGTTTGATATCGTCAGACGACGTCTTTACTGCGCTGCGTAACGTGTTCCGCGAACGTTGCACGTGGCAACAAGTTGCTGTAGTGAGGTATTGAGGTATGTGTGCAGGTGTGACATTGTAGATGTTGTCATAGATGTAGTTCCTAGTTGAAATGTTTCTATGATCTAGCACTTTTTATTCTTTTGGTATGTCCTAAGCATCTTCAGAAGCATTTATAGGCTGTAACAGCGCTAACTTAAGGTGCACTATTTCATGAAAAGTTATTCAATGAGAGTAAATGAACTTAGTGGATGGTATCAATGATTTTAATTATTATAATTCTTTAAATACATACGTGTTACTGTTGCGAATCATATTTTAATCAAGGTACAACCTGACAGTTTCCTGGAAGTTGCAAAAAAACGAAAGAAAATTTGAATTTTGGGGGCTACCCTGGCGCTTTCTCCTTAAGCTCGGTATACAGGGTTATTTGTAAAACACCGGTAACCTCTCAGGACTACGTTACTAACATCATAATCAACAACTTTTGTTCTATGACTTTTAAAAATTCATCATATTTTAATTCATCAGATTTACATACAAAAATAAAAATATTTAAATTCAACGCTCTAAATGTTACGAAGTCTATGCGAAGCAAAAGAAAGCGATAGGTAGTACCGACAATAGCGAGGGGAGCGGGGTAGGGGGCGGCGGGGGCGCTTGAACTTGACCTATTTACGGGCGGCCTTCAGTCATTCGTTTGCTTTGATGCGCTTGCGTCGCGTCATTACGGGTCCTTGTAGTGAAATTCGGCAGTGCAGACGTATACGTAATTATCTTTACATGATGGCGTATCAATATTCCAATGTCGAGTACACGAAAATGGTGCGAATGCTAGCTAGGTGTGATGACAATGTTTCGGAAGCGTGTCGCCAATACGCCATACGATTCCCAAACGTACGTATCCAAAATACTTTTATCAAGTGCGTTGTAACTTTACAGAAAATGTGAGATGTCATTGTTAGTTTGTTTTCATTACGGTGTTTAGTGCATAGGTACCGTGAAATATCAAGGTTATTTCCATGTCAAATGTTCGATTGTAGGTATAATTTGGCTTTTGCGTAAAAAGGCGGGAACCGTAGCGTAGCGAGTTACTAACCCAAAAGTATGTACGTACGAGGACAGTGCGCGGCAAAGAATGTAGGTACAGCAAAATACAGAGTTGAAATGTGTTACATAGGACAACGAAATATTTAAGGTTTGTTTTTGGTAAATGTATTATGTTTTGTAAAAAGTCGTAGAACAAAAGTTGTTGTTTATGATGTTAGTAATATAGTCCTGAGAGGTTACCGGTGTTTTACAAATAACCCTGTATAAGCCATTTTTCTTGACACAAAAGATGATTAGTCATTTACAAAGTCACTGTTTTTAATCATTTTTTTTTGTTCATTTTCAATTTAAGTACATATTAACGAAAACTGCTCTACAATAATATAACATACCTAATAATATCATTGGTGATTCAAGCGCGATCGAACAAAGACGTCACAGCATTCAGCATTGAAAAGGGACCGTCAAAGTGAGAGGCGCCCTTTCAAATGCGGCTACACAAAGAAAACAAAATTTCCACCATCGGATTTTCATGTCAGTCACGTCGGAGATTTTTTTTCGAGCCAAAATGAATTCCATTTCGACAAACAAATCACCACAGATCCAATCAAAGGCGACGACAACGGCCAGTATTTTATAAAAAAAGAACTTGTTGATCATATTTAGTCCGTGTATTCCCTTCTTGTTACTTAATTATCTTTTCTTTTCGCTAAAGTTGCGGCTTCTTTTTGTTTAGTCTTAAAGTTTTGCTTACGAAATTAGAGTACAGCTTTGTTTTGGTAGGACCTCGTTTTCCTTCTTTCTTTCTTTATAATTCATAAGTAAGTTTACGACATTATATATCTCGACTAGCAAACTGTATAATATTAAAGTGTTTTGATATGCTTAAGATTTCAAGTTTGTAGGTATCAAGAAAATTTTGTCAAAGTTATTTAGTAATTTCTCAAATGATTCTGCAAAGCCTTGAGCACTTAAGTATGATTGGAATCTTATTGGAGAGCTTCAGGGCGGATCATCTCATCAATACTTTGATTGAGGCTCCGAACCACGACGGATTAAGACTCGAATTCATTTTTAAGTGGAAGATGGAAGGATTTCAAGTGACTTTCAAATGAACTTGATGAGTATTTTAAACTAAGTATTTATCGCAATTTCTAAATATTCTTTCAATAGTATATTTCATTACAAGTGCGGAAAGGCTGTCATTGCAAAGAGTTCCGACAAATGTCTACCCGAGCCGAGGCGCAGCCGAAGGCGAGGGTTGACAGTCGGAACAAGTTGCAATGACGGTTCCGCAGGTGTACTGAACGACTATTTTTAATACAGTTGCGAAAAAATGAAGCAATTTAATAAAATAATAAAAACACAATAAACTCAACTAACTAATCATTTATTTCTTATAAAAGTTATAGTACACATGTACATTGAAATTGGTACAGTTTTTTAAAGTAACTGGGGAAGTTTTAGGTTGCATATTTACTGTTTGAGACAAACTATTATTAATTTCGTATGATTGTTCATGTATATTTGTCATACAATGGCGTTTGCTAGTTGATGGAATTGGATCTGATGAATTATCATTATCAACGAAGGTAGATGGACGAACGTTCTCTTCAACATGTGATGAAGACGGACTGGACCTTAAATTAATGGATTGTGTGATTTTTTTCCCAGTTTCTAGTTTGTTGTTTAATGAATCACCAATATAGCTTTCTGCAACTTTGTCTGATTTCCAACCTCCTAGTCGCTTTAAGGACGTCAAATTGGCTCCTGAATCTGCCAATAATGTAGCAGAGGTCCTCCTGAAGCTGTGCCCAGTATAATACTCAGCATCCGGCAGACCAAGAAACGTTGCTATTTCTTTTGGCATATTACCAAATTTGTTTATCCCGATTGCTTGAGCTGTACACTTCCCTTTTTGGTAATTTTGAAAAAAACGGTCGGTTTTTCCTTTTTGGGACCGCTGATTCATATATTTTTGCACTATTCTAAGAAAATCTCCTTCAACAACAAAGCTTCTCGGTATCTTATTTTTTGTGTTCGGAATCTTGATTAGTAGCATTTTTCCATGGGCTTCAATATCTTTTAAAGTAATATTGGCTAATTCCTCTCTGCGGCAAGCTCCAACAACGCCAAAAATCAGAGCAACCTACAAAAAAAGGGATTTGATTAATATTTTTTTAAATAATGTTTTGACTGTATTTTGCGATTTCGTAAACTGAATACTAAAGAAAAATATAAGTACTTATTAATAAATTACCTTTGTGGCTAAATAACGATCATCGGGAGCTTCGTTCAAAAACCTTTCCACTTCATTGGATGTTAATATTTTCGACTTTTTACTTGTAAAACCGTCTGATTGTCGTTTTAAGAAAGCATTTAATTTTGGGTATTCACTTATATCCACGTTGTTCCTTATTTTCAGCATACTTTTTATCATCGAAAATCTCGACCATAACGTAGACGGTTTTAATTTTGCTGAGAGTTCGGAGAAGTATGCCAACATAACATTTTCTGAAAAACTATTTGCTTTTTTCTCTTCTCTCCACGCAATAAATTCGTCGTATGTAGATATGTAACGACTTTTTGACTTTTCCGGTAAAATGTTCTCCGAAGCATTTTGTGCAATTATACTGAGTTCCGGTGGTGTTAATTCAAAAAAAATAGGGTCGAAATTACTCATTTTGTGCAACAAACAACTAAACTCGCAAAGAAAATTTCTGGAAAATGGCGCCAACCGTATAATATAAGCAGAGTTTTTTTTTTCACCCATTTTGGTAGGCAAAGGGAACTATCCATACAGCTTAGTCTTCAGTAGATTTTTTTTATTGATATGAAATGAAAATGAAATTTAATGAGATGAAATGAAATGAAACCTAACCTAACTCATTCAATTAAATCATTAAATCTGATATTGAAATAAATTAGTAGCTTCCTTTTAGAAATATACGTATTTGTATGAATCACAAAAACTCTTTAGTAAAAACTTCATGGTTGGTTTTTCTTTTTAATAGACATTATTTTGACAGTTGGGAAAGAGAACGCACGAGTTCGGGAAAGGTAAAAAAAAAGCACTAGTATGTAATAGCCCACATCCCGAACGCTATACGTCCCTGCAATACACCACTTTTTGAGCAACTGTAATAAAATAGTATATTTCATTACAAGTGCGGAAAGGCTGTCATTGCAAAGAGTTCCGACAAATGTCTACCCGAGCCGAGGCGCAGCCGAAGGCGAGGGTTGACAGTCGGAACAAGTTGCAATGACGGTTCCGCAGGTGTACTGAACGACTATTTTTAATACAGTTGCGAAAAAATGAAGCAATTTAATAAAATAATAAAAACACAATAAACTCAACTAACTAATCATTTATTTCTTATAAAAGTTATAGTACACATGTACATTGAAATTGGTACAGTTTTTTAAAGTAACTGGGGAAGTTTTAGGTTGCATATTTACTGTTTGAGACAAACTATTATTAATTTCGTATGATTGTTCATGTATATTTGTCATACAATGGCGTTTGCTAGTTGATGGAATTGGATCTGATGAATTATCATTATCAACGAAGGTAGATGGACGAACGTTCTCTTCAACATGTGAAGAAGACGGACTGGACCTTAAATTAATGGATTGTGTGATTTTTTTCCCAGTTTCTAGTTTGTTGTTTAATGAATCACCAATATAGCTTTCTGCAACTTTGTCTGATTTCCAACCTCCTAGTCGCTTTAAGGACGTCAAATTGGCTCCTGAATCTGCCAATAATGTAGCAGAGGTCCTCCTGAAGCTGTGCCCAGTATAATACTCAGCATCCGGCAGACCAAGAAACGTTGCTATTTCTTTTGGCATATTACCAAATTTGTTTATCCCGATTGCTTGAGCTGTACACTTCCCTTTTTGGTAATTTTGAAAAAAACGGTCGGTTTTTCCTTTTTGGGACCGCTGATTCATATATTTTTGCACTATTCTAAGAAAATCTCCTTCAACAACAAAGCTTCTCGGTATCTTATTTTTTGTGTTCGGAATCTTGATTAGTAGCATTTTTCCATGGGCTTCAATATCTTTTAAAGTAATATTGGCTAATTCCTCTCTGCGGCAAGCTCCAACAACGCCAAAAATCAGAGCAACCTACAAAAAAAGGGATTTGATTAATATTTTTTTAAATAATGTTTTGACTGTATTTTGCGATTTCGTAAACTGAATACTAAAGAAAAATATAAGTACTTATTAATAAATTACCTTTGTGGCTAAATAACGATCATCGGGAGCTTCGTTCAAAAACCTTTCCACTTCATTGGATGTTAATATTTTCGACTTTTTACTTGTAAAACCGTCTGATTGTCGTTTTAAGAAAGCATTTAATTTTGGGTATTCACTTATATCCACGTTGTTCCTTATTTTCAGCATACTTTTTATCATCGAAAATCTCGACCATAACGTAGACGGTTTTAATTTTGCTGAGAGTTCGGAGAAGTATGCCAACATAACATTTTCTGAAAAACTATTTGCTTTTTTCTCTTCTCTCCACGCAATAAATTCGTCGTATGTAGATATGTAACGACTTTTTGACTTTTCCGGTAAAATGTTCTCCGAAGCATTTTGTGCAATTATACTGAGTTCCGGTGGTGTTAATTCAAAAAAAATAGGGTCGAAATTACTCATTTTGTGCAACAAACAACTAAACTCGCAAAGAAAATTTCTGGAAAATGGCGCCAACCGTATAATATAAGCAGAGTTTTTTTTTTCACCCATTTTGGTAGGCAAAGGGAACTATCCATACAGCTTAGTCTTCAGTAGATTTTTTTTATTGATATGAAATGAAAATGAAATTTAATGAGATGAAATGAAATGAAACCTAACCTAACTCATTCAATTAAATCGTTAAATCTGATATTGAAATAAATTAGTAGCTTCCTTTTAGAAATATACGTATTTGTATGAATCACAAAAACTCTTTAGTAAAAACTTCATGGTTGGTTTTTCTTTTTAATAGACATTATTTTGACAGTTGGGAAAGAGAACGCACGAGTTCGGGAAAGGTAAAAAAAAAGCACTAGTATGTAATAGCCCACATCCCGAACGCTATACGTCCCTGCAATACACCACTTTTTGAGCAACTGTATTAAAAAGTACCTTTTCGAACTTAAATCAATTAAAAGTTGTCACGTTTCATATGCTGCTAGTTAGAATAAGTAAGTGATGTATCAAACATATGATGATACACTTACTGTCTCTTTAAATTGCCATAAATGTCATAACACAGTTGGCGGTAGTTCCCCTGCCGTTACTAAAATAAAAGCACAGGTGCTTACGTTGGCACGTTTATAGAATAAAAAAATTCCGCGAACGCATTTCATGAATTTTATAACAATTTGACGTTTAGGGACTATGCAGACGAACGACATTTTATAGATCCAATCGTATCTCGAATTTCCATTTTGTTGGTCGCCGAAAAGTGTTTCTTTTCAAACGGTTGAAAAGTGAACGATTTTTATTGAACTCACTTTTGGTTGTCGTTTTTTTCATACGATGTTCCCGCAAAAAACTGTCTAACAAATGTCGGGCGTCTACGTCCGACTCAAAGCGTGCGTAACTGAAATTCTTGTAAACAATATCGTACCGAACTATTCCTTCACTTAACTCTTGCTGTAGTTACAGGAAGTCCAAGATCTGACGATACAGCACGTCTGTGGTCCACCGTTGGTCGCTGTTCACACTTAATCAATGTTTATAACACTCCACAACTTTTCCTATCATTGCTGTTAGAGCTTATGAATATTTAACGATGTACTGCTAGTAATAGGAAGCTAATTTGAAACTTTGCACGAGTTGGGAACTCGAGTTCTGTTGCTCGGAGCTGTAATTACAGATTCAATCTTATAACGTAATGAATCTAGAATTATGAGGTTCACAAATAGATTCTTAGAACTTGATAGTCTGAGTGAGAAACACGTCGTCCCTACTCATCCGTTGCTGAACCCTGATCAAGGGATCTGTGTAAACGATTACCTGTCGAATATAGACTGTAATAATGATTAAACTTTTACCACGTTCAATAACTTTTGGCTTCCGAATGAAAGAAAGTTTAGCTGAAGATTGAGGGAAGGTATAGAATTTTTGGTATTGGCTTGACTATTGTTCGAGACGTACCGTGGTCGAGAGAATTTTCAGGGAGACAGCGGAGTGGGCAGTCGGCCGGAATCTGGAGAGTCTGCAATCCGCTCCGGTTGGCCGGAGCTCCGGATATTGAAATAAATAAACATGCGGCTGATTCATTTAACTGCCGTGCGATCGTGTCCGCCTTGCAGGTAACATTATATTTTTCTACAGTATTTACGGGCTTTTACGCCAAAATAACATTACAGACCGCTTTTAATAATAAATTTACTCGTCATTGCAGTTTGAATGATTTTAATGAAACATGTTTCTTTGAGTGTTTTTTAATGTAAAAGTAAAGATGAGGATCAGCGTGGTGTGCTTAGTGATATATGCACCATGGTTACCAGTAATAATGGCGGTAAACTTGCAATATTCTGCAGTGAAGCCCGTTATAGCCCCGGAGGGCTACAGAATGGCGGCATTCGTGGACATAGACCGTCAATACCTTTGACAATAGTAATGCCTTCGATAAGACAAATATATAACATTTTAAATTGGCTAGCTAAATTGCGCAGACGTGATGGGTAAACACGATTTGGTTAGGTCAACGACCGCTGTTAGTGTTGTTACTTAGGGTATGAGTTGTTTATCGTATTATGATATCGATATCCATAACGTCTGTGAAGTTTACAAAAAAAAACTAACTACAATAATTTAATCTAAGGTCGGTGATTCGATTAGGGTAATCTGATTTTTTTTTACTGGACTTGTCAAGGCTCGGCCCCTGCAAAAATAATCATAGAATTACCAAACGCGTCTGTGGAGTTTAAAATAACCCTGTAGTGTTACATTAAATTATTTATCAATAGAACAGTAAGTATTTAGGTGGACTCGTCTTTGAACTAGAATAAATATCTAATAAGAGGTTTAAAGTGTCGTACTCGGTTATAGGAACATATTTCTCCTAGAATGAGAGCCTCCCCAGAGACACAAGTACTTGATGCTAGGAAAGGCTCCAGTTTATTGCATGTATGCCTTTAGTGGTGGTGGCTTGCTATTACATCTCTTTATATACTTCCCTCAGCGACTCTCACTTCCGGGAAAACATTTGTGCATATGTGTTAGGTGTTTTGTTTTAGTTTTTTTTTAATGGAAACTGTACTTGGCTTGCTTTCTTGGGAAGAAAATACGATGCGAAATGTTTGACGTATGAAATAGGCTTTTTATTGACATTATTTGGTTAGTTAAATAGTGACGTGCAATTAGAGAGGTAGCTACATGTCCAGTAGTGGTTGTAGACTACTGAAAAAGATAATTACTTAAACTTAATTTTATTTTTTATTTGTATTTAATAATAGTGTTTATTTATTTTAGTAGAATTGAATGAGTTTAATGTATTTGTGACTTGTTGCTAAGGCACTATTACTATTTACCAAGGTAAATAAGTAATCTAAATTAATACAAATCAATTGTCGCATGGAAAGATCATCAGTTGAGAACGCCTCGACCCATTTGGTAATATTTTTTTGTTGTGTTCCTAATTATCAGTAGGTATAATAAGATTTGTACGTGAAATATTTTATTAAATCCTCTGGAAATACCGGAAATTGACCCGGGCAACGTCAAGCACTATAGTAAATAACTATGTCTGTCTGTAACGCTTTTTTATAACAGGTAATAGATAAAACAATGTTAGATGGCTATCCGGAATATGTTAAAGCGAAAATCTATCCTTGAGCTAAATCAACGACTCAGTGAAATTTAATCACCACATACTGGGTCATGTACAATTTCCAAGTGATCAGTCCACCAATCAAAGCCTCGCACTAAATATTCGGGCTCCGAGCGTATCTGGTGTGCTCCACAAATACCTAACCGGTCTATTTGACGGCCGCCTCCTCTGTAAACACGCCGAAATTGATTTTGAAGCTTATCGTACGCGAACCGCAACTCCCGCGTGGTTCCATGATGGAATTTTGTAATTCAAACGTTCTATGTGTGTCTATGGTATTTATGTCATTAACTGTTTGATGTTGTTGTGAACTAGGATTTAGACGCATTATTAAACGGACGCTGTGGTGCTGGCTGTGTAGAAATTAAATTTGAAATTAGAATAGCGTTCTCCTGCGTATGAAAACAAAAGAGTATAATTACATAGAAGAAGTCTTTATTGGTAGGTAGTTAATTGTATGAATGAACGATAATTATTTGCATCATCGCATCGTCGAATTCCGGTAACCTGTTATCGACATGAACGAACTAACGAACGAACGAACGAACTACTTAATGCATTGACCGCGACATGTGACAATAACTAACAATAATAACAAAAAGCATGAGCGGTGTTAGCCGTCGTCTGCGTGTGTGCCCACGGCGGCCCGTACTGTAAGCATGGTATTCTTGCCGCGCGTCCTTTTAAATTAGCTGTAACACTGTAACGACCAACTTAGATGTGTAATTTAATTGTTGATACCAAATTTTTAAAACGAGCGCTAATCCTGCCGACAAACTGTCACGCAGTTTGGCAGGTTTATAAAATTTGTACACGTTTTGGTCCAAATAAATTATTTATTTATTTATTAATTTTTATTTTATTAAATAATACTTCACAGGAAACATAATTGATTTCAGTTGTTTAGAGTTGTATGTTTTTCTATCTTGTGTTTTTACATTATACCTTCCATATTATTTCTGAAATGAACTACTTACCAAAGTAAAAGTACCTAGTTCACACTTGAACCACAGTACGAGAGACAAGAGCGAACATACTGAACATCTAAATTATACCCCGGATGAAGTTGCGAAACTTCCTGGTTTCTTCAAAGGCGTACGCCTGTTAACTCCATAATTACACCTTAGACAGTTACTGAACTCAAAATTCGTTTTGAATCGGAATCAAGAGTTTATACTAGGCGACTTTCTCGAGTCTGGACAATCGAGAGACGTGAATTTCCATGCGAAAATCTTAGAAAAGACTCGACAGATGATAAACGCTGTCTTGTGGAGTTCCATATCAGACATAGCTACGAGTATCGTACAAACTGTCCACACGCGTCAACTCTTTCCCCCTTATTACAAAACAAGGGTTTTATTTAGAAAAGGTTTAAACCACCAAGCCAGTTTTTTAATTAAGAACCCAGTACCTATGTCTAGAAATGCAGTTCTTTTTACGTAACTGACAATTTAGTCCGGTGTTAAGTTGTCATTTTTGTAAAGATTTACCGAAATCGAAATGTAGTTGGGTTGGTTGTTGTTTTTTATATGCACGTGTTCCTGTGACAAATAAATCCATTTTTCTTTCTTTCTTTCTTTCTAAATGTAAAAACTGGCTCAGAGCTTTAGGCTAGAACAATTAGGATCAATTATTATTATTTTTAGGTTCAATCGTGTTTTATACTAAATGATGTTTTACATCCTTTCAATAATCTTCTATTCAAAGCGAGAAACTTTCATCCTGTAATTACCCATGAGAGTCAGTAATTCTTCGGAAGTTTTAGACAGGTTGTTCGTCAAGTTGCTCAAACGCCCCTCTTAAATAAGCTGTGGGCGTCACGGGCTATTAAGCAAAGGATTAGTTTCAACCTGGGGTGAAGAAAAAGGTGTAAGGGACTTTTCACACTAATTCAGCTGTGTTCAGCTTTACTCCATAGAAAACAACGATTTTGTATGAGATGCATAGGTACGCATCCGTTCAGCCGCGGAAAGTTGAACGGACTCTATACAAAATTGTTGTTTTCCATGGACAAAAGCTGACCAGAGCTGAATAAATGTTAGTAGTTCCTTATGGTTGCTAGATTGCGATGGCTGCTGAGTATAGCTGTGTTAAATGTAAGCTACTTCAGGTGTTAAGCTATTAAGAATTGAGGTGCTTTTGGTTAATTGAAGGAGGGATTTGAGGGAAAATGTGCTGGAAATTGGAAAATTAAGAGAAAACTTGCGTTGCGTTTTCAGAATGTTTGCTTTACGTATCCAGTGTCTACATATAGTCCTGTGAAAGCGTCTGCAACAACATTTTAAGCAGGTATGGTACCTAATAAATATTTTTAAATTTTTTAGATCTAAAGAGAGATTAATATCTCTCTCTTTTAATAGGGTTATACAAAGGGTTAGGGGCGCAGCCTATACTTTCGGGGAAAACAGGTGTGATGTTATATTATCAAGCAAAGCTTTCCATTTTTTCCATATTTTATTTATGAAAAACTAGCTTTTGCCAGCGGCTTCGCCCGCGTGGAGGTCGAAAATTATCCAACGGGAACGTAGTAGGTACCGGGATAAAAAGTATCTTATGTGTTATTCCAGGTTGCAAACTATCTGTGTGTCAAATTTCATCCAAATCCGTTCAGCCGTTTTTGCGTGATTTGGTAGCAAACATCCAAACATCTTCACAAACTTTCATATTTATAATATTAGTAGGATTATAGTAGGATACAACAAAAGTAACAATCAGAATTAATTAATTTTACAAACCTTTAAACAGAAAAACGTTGCATATCACCAAATCTACTACTCATACATAACTGGCGAAACGTGGGTGTACTATAGCTATTGCTACACCTCTGCCTAACCTATTTGGGGAAAACAGGCGTTATGTCATCACGTCACGCCTATTTTCCCCAAATTCTATTAATCAAATTTTTCCATTTTATTCCCATTGCATGAATGCTTTATCAATTCGAATTAATTCACCCGACATTCATTAACTTGCCAATAAACAGAAAAGTTACATAGCCATTAACTATTCACAAACCACCACCAAATCATATAGATTTGGTGGTGAAAAGTCTTAATTGGTGGACAATGTGTTTTTGTCAGTTATTTCTGAGCAATCCCAAGCGGAGTTAATTAAGCATGGTGTTCGCCCGGGGAAAGATTTCATGCTCATATTTACCCCGGCCGCGCATTTACAAAAGCTAATGCATTTCGGTCGAGCGTCGAAATCATGGCAAATGAGGGTTGGTTCTCAGAACTGAAGTAAATTTGAATCACTTGACTGAGTCTTGGTTAGTCATTTTCAAAGGGCTGACTTTCAATACGCCAAGTTGTTAAACGTTGAATGAATCTAGTACAATTAACTATTGACCTAGTCATCCAATTGGATGCCGACGTTTAATGAACCGCCTAGGCGTCCAATTAGCTGGCTAATGTAACCAGATGGCTGCGACATACATACCACATTATAAATGACAGATAAAAATGAAGAAACTTTACATATATGTATTGTCTGTGGTTTACAATTTACATAATCAACAAATAAATAAGAGAACAAATTAAAATCGATGTCTGAATAGAAATCTGTTCAAATATATTCTTATGTTAAATATGTCTGGGTGGTTGTTACAGCAATTCGAAATGAATTCTAGGTTGGATAACATTAGGCTTTGTAAATGTGCAACCCGTTAGCTGCAGAGGCCGCCGCACTTTATAGCCAGCCCTGCGATTATTCTACAACGATTTATGCAAAAGGACCAAGGAACTAAATATGGAGTTTCAGTTTGTTTCCAAATATTTATGGATAAACCCTACTAATATTAGAAATGCGAAAGTAACTCGTGTCTGTCTGTTACGCTTTCACGCCTAAACCGCTGAACCGATCGTCATGAAATTTGGTAGAGTTATAGCCTGGGATATGGAGAAGGACATACGCTACTTTTTTACGCGGTAAATGATATCCACGTGGGCGGAGCCGCGAGTAAAAGCTGGTTTATAATAATGTGACTGGTTGTGGTCGCCGCCGTAGCAGTTTATCGGAGGCAGCTAAATACCAGTATATACATGGAGTAACCGCCCGTAAATTCGGCTGAAACAATGGATTTCGAGTTCAAGCGACAATTAAAAATGATTCTTTCACAAAAGGCATATTATAGTGTCTCTGAATTTCTATCCAAAAAGTTTTCTTTGGATTGACTAATTGTATCTTTTTCCTGACACTAATATTACATTTATATGAATATGGAATTGATATTATAACATAAAAATAATTTCTAATTTATAAGTTTCTAAATTATAAACTTTGTAAGTGTCTATTCTAGGTAATTTATCTTTTTTCATATTGTTAATAATTTTATATTGTTACTTATTTTCAATGTTATCGAAATATTTGATACGCCAGTACTTACGGCTAAATATGATTGGACTCAAATAATGTAATATCTAGCATCCTCTTTTATGTATACAATGTTTAAACAAATAAAGAAATCTTATCTTATCTTAACCTCTTGGAGTGTACATGTGGTGCTGCCCTACAAGCAATGGGGCATTGATTATCGTGTCCAGCTGTTCTCTGCACGCTATAGGAGTTGATGGACGCTACTGAAAGTACCAAGATCGTAGCCAAATTCCGGCCTGACTGTGTATAGTTTGCTATCGACACGCTAAGACGATTGTGGAAGTGGCAATAGGATCGCGGGGTATTACATTAGAACTTTGAGATAAGCTGGCGAAATGAGGGAGTAGTTTGTATTTGCATACCCCTTCTGAGAAACACAGGCGTGATGTTATTGTTATGTTAATTGTTTCTGACACCTGGCTTACTTTATTGTTTATGAAGTCGACTTATTTAAGGCTGTTCCCTGTTTAGTATCTATATCTATTTCGGTACGGATATATCTGTCACCGTAAAATTGTAAATACCGGAACATTATAATCAATCTCGCGAGATTGTAAACTGTCGATAAATCGTGAACTGCTTACCAACCGAATAGGTTAGGTTAGGTTAGATTTGCGACCAACCGCGTGTGAGCCGAGCGAGTGGAGCGAGCGGTGCCGCGGCAGCGGTCGGCGAGCACTACTTCCAAGTTAGTAGCAGTTACTTGACTATTTAGTAATAGCGCAAGGTACTATCCGTCTTGGTATTAGTTCACAATTTGACGGTTTCACTTCGATAGATTATAATCTACCGAAAAATAATGCGTTAAATTATAAGCAGTATGTTATGGTTCAAAGTCTTTCGACAGTTTACAATCTCGCGAGATAGATTATAATCTAACGGTAGTTACAATTTACCGGTGACATATCTACTGTCCTTTGTGCATAAAGCTGTGGTTGCATTGAGCTTGGGGCTAATTTTGAATGATCAATATTGTTCATGCAAATGTCATGTTTCAGTTATTGGCTACGAAATACCACACGACATACAACTGCCTACCGCTGAGCAAGAGGTGGGTTTGATTTGATGGGCTTTTCTGGAATTTCTCAGTAGCAGTCTGGAGTCTGGATTTGTGCCCGGTTGATGGCAATTTGCTCGCCCTCTATTTCATATACATAACTGGCGAAATATGGGTGTACATCTGTGCCCAACCCTTTTGGCAAAAAGGCATGATGTTATGTTATATTGTGAGAATCAGGTAGCTATTCTACACTTTTTTTTTATGGGTTTTGGCTTCGCACGGTTTGTGCATTTAGCCAGTGTCAAGTAATTTTTCTTTTCTATCAAGTTAATGGCCCGATATCGGGCACGAAGTTACAAAACAGCCATAGTCGTCTTTAGTCAGTCAAGTCTTTTGGGGGGAATACGAAAAGTCCACGTTAGTCGCTTATTTTCACCTTCATTACATTTGTGCACTCACACGTAATTAAATTGCATAATTCACTACCAAAATTAAACAATTTTATTCGCTATTTCACTAAATTTCATGAAAATAAAAAGTCGTGCGACATGTTCCAACGCGATCCCGCCAAAAACTCTATTCTATTCTTAGCAGTAGCGTTCTTTTGTTTTCGTCAATATTGGTACAGATAGGTAATCCTATAGACGGATATAATTCCATTCTCTCCATAGATTATATCAATCAAAGTTACAAGTATTAGCAATTTTATGAGAATCCTCAGTTCGTGTGTAAAGTGCTTACCTATCCTACAGTATTGGAAGTTTTATACCGTATAATTTGAATTTATTACAGACACGCGATTGTCAGAATCTGACGGTTTTACAAATAAATATTTCAACAAAACACAACTTTGGTTTCGTTGGATTATACGTACGCCTTTTATACAAATGAGTTAAATCGGTATAAATATTACAGATATAGGTATATGATCTATAAAATTTATACTGAGTTTCCTTCACAATAATAGTATTGTAAAGGATTAAGCGTGACGTTTCAAAAACTCATTTGGAAATGACCCCTCTACATGTTGAGATATAGGTAAACCGTTGAGCGCGGTACGTTTAAGCTGATTGCGAGCCCATAAATCCGGGCTATGACAGGGGACAGGCATGGCCGCCCCGACTTTTGACGCGTCAACTTAGCCGGAATGGACCTGCCTGATTATTCCAACGAGGGATGTTAGATGTTACTGTAAACTAGGGATGGGACACGTTTGACATCTCAATATTCGATAATTTCCGGATTATTTTTCCGATTTTGATAGCCCCGTTGGGCTCGTGGTCGCAAGCGTGACTGCTGAGCGTAGGGTCCTGGGTTCAATTCTCAGGTCGGATAAAGTGTTATTGGGTTTGTCCATTTGGAGTTTCTTAGTAACAGCCCGGAGTTTGGAAGTTAGCGGTGCGATACTGCCGTGCCTCGGAATGCACGATAAGCCCGTCTTGCCCCTGATCTTTCTTCAGTCGTGTAAGACTGCCGTCCCATCGGACTTAGAGAGTGATGGAAGAGGGAGTGTATCTGTGCAGTGTGCACAGATACGTGCAGTATAACATCTTCCGCACCGAAAGCTAGTCTAGTCTCCGTTGAAATAGGCCGCCATGGCCGAAATACGGTCTGGAGGACTATATATTCGATAATTTCCGGAAAATCGGTCTTGGAAGTACAAAAACCGTTTTATAAATCCAAAATTTCTTCCAATTTTCATCATTAACATTTCACGGCTCATTGAGTGTTGTTTTCAATGTTTATATAAGCTCGATTAAAGCTTCGCTCCATTCAGGTATTTATTTATCGGAACCTTTCAAAAAACCTTAAAGTAACTCTTTAAGGTTTTCTTTAGTCACTAAAGGGGAAGCTTTCAAGTTTTTTACTGAAAGTGTGTAGCGAAGCGAAGATCCGTGTTCTTACTAACCTTTGTATACTAAGATACTTTATGAACCTCCAAAGGAATAAAATACTTTTGGGAGGTATTTCAAGAGAGGCAAGTTGCGCCTTTCTTTATGACTGATATGTTCTCTTGGAGCTTTTTCGAGCTGCCGTTAATTTGTGTTTACGTATATTTTCACAGCCATTGTTTCAGGGAGATAATCTTTCCTTTATGACCTGTGATTCATCATCAACTCAAAGTGTAACTCTTCAAAAAAGGTCTTCGCTATATAAGGCAAAACAATCGTAGTCCAGGGGGAAGTGCCAGCGTGCTTTTTCTTGAAATGGTCATTTAATGAGATTAAAGGGATGATTTTGCAAATCACTTATCTTTTATTTGAGGAATAAATATGTCGGTTTGAGAGCTTTTGTATAGAACTGGAACTGTCAGATGGCGGCGGCCACGTGGGTGGGATGGTGACTGGCGGTTTATTCTTCAGATATAAGCTAGCTGACTATTAAAAAATCAGCCATAAATGAAATTAGAGGGATGTATTGATGATTTTAAGTCTGTAAATTCATACGTGTTACGCGAATCATATTTTGTTTAATTTACAGCCTTTTTTGTTTTTTTTTTTGGATGGGAAATCATCAAATAACTTCTCCCGCTCTGTGTTGAGCAGGAGGGCGTGTCAGACTTACTGACTAAAACCCACCCGTATACCCTCAGCTGCCTGTGTGCCAGGGGCAACGGTTTCTCTTTCGAACAACCCGCATCCCTGGCAGGCATCGGCCCTTGCGGACTCCACCAGTTGGTGTTGACATCTCTTTGAGGCACGCGTGAAGCACAACGCGCCGTTGACCCGGGTTTGGTCCTTACCGGACAGCGAGCTACCCATTACTCGCCGTCCACAAGCCCGCGCCTACGGTGGCCGAGAATCAGCCTGGGATTCCCGACGCTCAGGGCGTCTCCTGCGGCGACTAAGGCCGTGAGGGTGCATATACTGCCCTCCCTCACGTGCGCCGCCTCCCTCTTCGCGAGCATTACCGCTTCGCAGAAGGAGGTGACGGCTACCCATGCACTTTCGCCCCGTACCATGGACTGGACCAGGGCCGGACGCGAGAGATCGCTGCCGCCGTTCGCCTCCATGAGGACACGGCGGTGCCCCGCCCAAGACGGGCAGACGTCCACCGTATGCCCCGTGCACCGTGTCCTCAAGGCGATCTTTGCAGTGGAAACACGCGGGCGTTTCCTCCCGCCTTATCCGAAACAGGAACCTCCCGAAGCATCAGTGTCCGGTGAGGACCTGCGTCATGCGGAAGGTGAGGACGCCGTACCACCTCTCAAGCCACTCCTCAAAGAGGGGACTTACCGCCGCAATCGTGGCGTGCCCAAACTTAAAGCTTGACAGTGACCCGCAAATTCCAAAAAAATGTAAGAAAATTTGAATTTCGCGGGTTACTTTAACGCATCCTTCTTAAGGTGAATCTAGTCCACATTTTTCCCATACAAACTTCGGGAGTGTATTACTCCACTGTCCGACAATGTACATAAAAAATTAAACATGTTTTGTCTCATTATTAATATTGTCTGTACGAAAACAGAATACTAAAATAAAAAGTCATTAATAAGTTAGGAGCCAGCAAAGATTCGTTTTTCTTGCCAATTTAACCTAACTTCGGGCGTATTTAAGTAATAAAAGAAGTGTGAAATCTGAAAACCAAGTCGGTACCGACAAAGCTCAAATATCGAGAAGTTCAATAAACTTTATTGGTCATTGATTTATGCAGTGGTTTTTTCATAAAACCCGATGTTCCGAAAGACTGTTCTTAATTTTTTACGCGCCTGCTGTACTATAAATTATCCTGCATCTCACTCAATAATATTGTGCGTGTAAACTAGCTTTTAACTGCTTATTACTGATACTACTTCTGTTGGACACGATGCCTGGTGAGACAGCGTGCTAAAAAAGCCAGGCCATCAGTGAGTTCAAACCCGCGACTAGGTTCCCCTTAAGGCGCATTATATCGTAGTATTGATTGAGGCTAGCAACATTATGGCTATTCATGTGGAAAACAATGTAACCCGCAAATTCAGCTGTAATGACGGCAGACGGTTTAACCTGAACCAGCCATACGCGTGGTCATTATAGTGGACACTTAGCTTAAACTATAGGCCGTATGTAGGGACACGTTAGGTCTACCATGTGAAACGTACAGTTACAGTAATTTACTATAAATTACCATAGTAATCGATCCGTGGGTTCCAAATAATCTGGAAATAATTCCATGTTTCTCATAGGTCATGAATATTGTAATGAAAGAACCCACGAGGGTGTTTGTTCGTCACGATGACCGCAACGAAACTGTGCTTTTACCAGAATCTTATGAATATATTATTTAAAATATGGCCCGGCCTGAATTATGTGACCACGTGTGTTTTACATATAGATAGGTTTCGTATTAAAATGATAAATTCACCTGAGCGGCCGAAATTTGATTCATCCCTTGTTTCTTGTAACAGTCGTTTTTTTCTCCATGTTTGGCTTTGAAGAACATGAGACGTATAAATAAGATATTTACTCACATTTTGGTAACAAGGTACCTTAAATCTAATGTTTTTAGATCATACATAAACTCACGCCTTCTTTCCACGAGGTAAGCAGACACTACAGAACGCCACCTGGAACAATGGTAACATACTCCTTTTGCTTCGTGTACGTTCACACATAAGCGGCCTTAGTGTGAGTTTCATTTCACCATCTCGATCAAACGCATTGAGCGCGTTTTGCGCTCCGATTGGCCCTGGATTGGTGATGGACCAATCGGAGCGCCGAACGAGCTCGATGCGTTTGATCTACATAGTTAAATGAAACTCACACTAGGGCATACACGCACGTCACTTGCAAGTGCTACTCACCTCACTTTTCTGAAGAACATCACCAATAAGGCGTCCCTCCCAGCGATTCCACGTCCACACATCCACATCCACATCTGCTTTGCCCTTCATTCATTCTCTCAACATGACCAAAACATCTAAGCAAAAGTACTTTTTACATTTTTATCATTGCGTCTTCTTTTAAACCGCACCATTGCCTTATGTGCCAATGTTAACCAATTGCAAAATGAAATAGTAATCGCGGCCCATGCTCAGTGGACTTACAGTCTGGAATATTTGATGGTACCTAATAACACCTAACCTAGTTTACAGCACAATGGCTGAAATGTAGTAGTTTGCCGTACAACAAAGTGCGGGTAGATATGTGAAACAGGTAGATAATCGGATTATACCACGTCCGCTGTTTGCAGTTCTCAGCGGCCACAGCGGCAGCACGTAAAATCGTTACGTTTCGATCCGGACCGAATCCTCCATCGACAAACATTTGTGCATATTCTGCTGTAACTGGGTTTCATCCATTTTTGTGGACGTAATTATACACTTACCTATCAAGACTTTTACAGTTTTTTCCACATATGTTTCAGTGCATATCAGACATTTTCAGTCTCGATTTTAATTAAAAAGACGCTTTGCTATCATTTTTAAGCAACTATAGTTTAAGCCTTAAACTATACTTACAAAAACGATAGCACAGCGCTAAGACAAAATGGCGATAAACAAACCTGACGAAAGCAACATTAAAGAAAAAGGTAGAAACCAAAGTAAAATTAGGTCGCTACGTCAAACAAAGAAGGTAGCTCAATAGAAATCGATTCATCGGTTTTCGAACAAAGGCACGAAATTAGGTGCAGAGGCTTCCAGAGCCTCAAAGAACCGGCCTATAAAATTCTACCGCGTTTGCTAAATATACATACGAATTTCCAAAATTTCATAAACGAATGTAGACTACTGACTTAGTAATCACGTCATTATCATGTCAGCTACCTCTCATCAACTCTTGGACGCCCCTAAATGAGAGATATTTCAGTAATGAGCTAGCGCGGCAGGGGAGTCCCAATCGCGGTAGGATGTTATTAGCTCACAGGTGGATCCTGCCCACTCCCCTGGCGTAATCTCTTACGACGCCCCGGGGAATCCAAGGGGTCTTGTTCCCGGAACCTTTGGGTACTTGCGAACTTCCTAGTTACAACATGTAACTAAGTCTGATACAATTACATTGAGTTGAGTGATCGATTTTGTCAATTAAGTTGTTATTGTGATTCGGAATTTCAACTAGAAACTTATATTCATTCCGATAAGTTGTATTCCACGTAAGCAAACTATTTCCGTCCCACTATTAAGTATCAAGCTGGAGCTTTGACTATAACTGGAAAAAGGCCAAGCAAATTGAACTTACATGTAGCTTTCAGGATAATGGACATAACTTGGAAAATTAAAGGGAATTCCATTGACCTCGTAAACATAAAACGTGTTTCATCAAACTTAGTTCAAGTTAAATTCAGAAGTGAAATATGATAATCCATCGTTTCGTGATGCACAGGTGCTGCTAACAAAGTTCCGGACAGGATAATGTTCATTGTTCGTTCACAATAAGAACAAATAAAGTAGCGAGTGAAGGAGCTAATTCGCGTCGGCTTACAAACCAGCTCTTTGAGCCCCGACTGCCACGGAAAGCTTAAAAATCAACCAACCGATTCCATTCACTCAGAGGTGTTACTTGAATGCAGCGTTCGTTCCGCAGTTCGTTCATTCTCCACAATTGAAATGGTAATGTGGCTCCGCTCCAGTTCTAATTGCCATGCAAATGTTGGAGCCCCGTACACACTGATATGTTTATAGCTCGGCAAGGAAGTCGAATCCTCTCAAAGAGGTGATCACACTCCAAATGGTTCTTTCACTTGTCACTAGTGAGAGCGGAATGCAATCTAGTACAAGTTTAGTCTCAAGAACTATGTTACATATGAGGTGCTGGTTCTTTAATAAATTAGTGCAGTTTGAAAGTCTCGTAGCTATGCTGCAAATATTTCTTGTTGCTGTGTAGAAGAGTAGAAGTTATGTTGCTCGAAGGAACTGAGAAAATTAACTGTGATTAAATGTTATCAGTTTCTTAGTAGGATTACTATGTTTATTATTTAGTTATTTGATGCTTTCAAAACGGTTATTAAACATTGATAAAAGACCTCGCTTTATCTATTCAACGATCAATATTAGCGACCCACTAAAACTAACTAATCCATTCGATTTGTTTGGCTTCCATTGTAAACATTTAGTAAAATTTTCGTAAATTAAACCGATTTTAGTAGCAATCACAGCCATCCAATTATTGTAACACGCTAAACCGACACGATGATCTAATCAGGGAGGTTTGTAAAACTGTGGCGTTCAAACCGGCTCGTAATGAGTGAACATTGTAAATGCGGCGTATTGTTTGTGATAACTATGAACAAACCGCTGCTACGATCAACAAAAGGGATTTCAACAAATAAACTATTCCATGCGTTCAACAAAGTTAGGTTAAACGCGGCAAAACTCAACTTTGTGTAGTCCGCAGTCGTTGGACTTGTCGCAACTGCTTTTACGCAAATAATAAGCTGTTTCTACGAGCGCTCTCATACAATATGGTGCAAATAGAATTTTCAATATTTACTCTCGCATTCTATCCCTACGTTCGGTTTTTCAGTTGCTTCAAAGTGCTACTTGGCATTTCATTACTTATTCAAGTGTTTTTATAAGAGACTATGAAAGTAGATGTCTAGTTTTAATATCGCAACAGTCGACAGCTTAAATACTAATGTAATGGATATTATGTCGAGACGATTCCATTTTGGGGAATGTTTAATTTTAATTTATAAAATCGTAATCATATTTCTGTTTTCTTTTCTTATTTTTGGCTTTCATCTACATTTCGAAATAAAATAAAATTGGAGAGTCTTGTCTGCTGCATTTTAACCGACTTCGAAAAAAGGGGGAGGTTCTCAATTTGTTTATTTTTTGTTTTAAAGTACGTTTGCTCAGAACTCCGTCATTTATAAGCCGATTTGAGAAACTCTTCTTTTGTTTTTAAGGTATAATTATAGAATAGTAACATGTACATTTGGTCAAGTTCTGATTAGTGGTTTTTGAGTTAGATTCAATAAAACATAATTTTCAGTGTTCCTAGTGTAGGTATGTTGATAATGTTACAATAACTTTCTGTAAAAATAAACACTAGAAAGTGAAAAGTAACTTTAATTTCGGAAATCGGTGGCAAAAAAACGAAAATACAAACCCAAAGACATGGACTTTCGAAATTAAAGTTATTTTTCAGTTTATAGGGTTTTTTTGGAAGTCTGTAGCTTTTGAGTTCCATAAACTGTTACACCACTGCGTTTAATTGAAAAAGCAGGAAGCACTAAGTCCCTATATGAATTACCTAATTCATGTTAATAAATGGATAATATACATATGTAGTTTTAGGTAATAGTGAAATGTCAGGAAGTTACTCAGGTAGTGCTAAAGTTAGGTCCCACCAGCGGGTATGCTAAACGCGGCGATACGCCGGATGCACCGCTATCCTCCGATACACTATATATTATTCCTACGTGTGCATTCAATATGCACGTGATCCTGGAATTTCTAGTCCCTCGATATGAGTTATGCGTAATAACTTTTAGTTTGCGGTGTATATGTCACGGGCTGTGGAATACCTGAGGGAAATGTAGAAAAATAGACAGCGTTTCAATATTTGGTAAGTGGCTATGGCAGTCGCGCTTTGTATTTTTAAGCGTAAGAACAATACGATCTTTTTTTTCATGACTACGGCAAAGCAAGAAGGAGAGTTATGATTTTGATCGGTATGTATGTATGTATGTATGTATGTATGTATGTTCATCTGTTCCCTCATAAATTCTAAACTTCATATCATAATTTGACAAATGAGGTACTTATCGTTGGAAGTCGCGTCTTGAATGTACGCTGGTTATAAGTTATATGACGTCACATTAAATTTAATATGGCGCCCTCTAGAGGACACAGTCATGAAAATTAAAATAATAATGAATGAACCTACCCTAACAAAACAATACATTCTAACTGTAGTAAGCGATTACAAGCTTTAGGGTGTTTAGATGAAAATGTTTTCGTCAGGTTTTAAATAGTTTTTGAACAATTTTATTTTGCATGTAGGAAAATAGTGCCTATTTATGAATTAATTCTAAAAATTTGAATAGCACGTGCGGTCTATGTTCAGGGCCTAGTGGTCAAAACAAAAAAAGTACTTAACAATAAAATTGATTACGATCTTACTTTTAATAAAATAATTTAACAGAATTGATTTGTTAATTCTAGTCGGTTTTTTTTTAGATTTTTAGCTAAATCAAAAACCAAAGATCTGGGAATAGTCATCATAATCGAGGATGTAAGATTTTGGTATTTTTTTACATTCTCCATGTAATTTGATAGTGTCTGAAGGGCAAGTCAGCGAAGTGAACAAAGCTTTCGTCCTCACTGCGTGATCATCATTATCGCTTGACGCGTCACCTTTTAATTTTCTGCGGCCAATTTTAGTACCGCCATTTCGCCTTCTGCCGATGATTGTGGCCATAATTGGGACGCTCTTGGTCTCCCCTGGAACTTTACGTAACGTGGTGAATTGAGGATATTGGCTAATTATTCGGTACAATCCCCTCCGAAGGTCTACAGGAATTTCCTTCCTCGGAAGAGGTATTAATCCGGCGCTTCCCCACCAGTCTTTCTTCTGGACTTTCTTCAGGAGACTGGAGTTCTGTCGTTGTCTACAGCAACTACTATGATGATCATCAGTAGTGGTAGCGGTCGCATTGTTGCGGTAACTGCTGGAATGTAATATGAGGTTAGGAATGTTCTTTTTACAAGCTTTTATTTAACTTGCAATGTATGTATAGTTACATAAATACATTGCAAGTTAAATAAAAGCTTGTTTGTTCGGATGGAATTTTGCAACTCAATTTTGAAGCAGATATCTATAACCGATTGAGCTGAAATTTTGCATGCATATGTATATCGCGTGACAATGCAATATTATGCATGCATATATTATGTATAAAAAAAATGATATCCATAGTATATATACCTACTAGGAATAAACAAAAATTTGTTGTACCATTATTAACAAGGCTCAAGAAAATAGCTGGGTCATTCCGATGTCAATGTATACGCTGTTTAATGTTCAAGATCTAAATCTCAATAAATTTAAATCATTCATTAAACGTTAGTTGTGCCTGAAAGCCTTTTATACCGTTAAAGATTATATTGAGGACAAAAAAGCTTGGGATTGACCTGCTCCAAGTTTTATAGTCTTTGACATTTGATGGTTATTATATACAATTTGACATGAATATTTACTTAGAGAAGTATAATGTAATTATTGTTTTAATTATTGTGACTGGGAGGACTATGTGGGTCATGATACTTTTTTGTTTTTGTTTACTTTTCGTTTTTACACTCTCTCTCTCTCTCAGTTAGTTCTTAATGATAATCTGGCAGTTTGAGTACTTTATGCGGTAGGCCGCATAAAGTACTCAAACTGCATGCAAGATGTCCTTTCTTTGGTATTGTTCGTCGAATCGTTGTGCTCCTTATGTTCTAAGTTGACCTGCATGATTACTGACAAATGCGTGCACTGACAGGACAGGTTCACTCAATCTGTGTGGTTCTTTCCTCTAAAGACCTTATCAGACACCAATCTACATGGTCCTCAAATGATCTCACCACGATTATTTTCGTATTTTTTTATTTAGACTTCGACATTAAGAACTTTATTTAAACAATAACATGAATATTTACTTTGTACAGTATTATATTGCTTTAATTATTGTGAATGTGATGACTGTGTGGGTGTTTTTTTTTTCTTCATTTAGTCATGGTCTGGCAGTTTGAGTAATTTATGCGGCCTACCCAAATGTCCATTCTTTAGTATTGTTCGTCAAATCGTTGAGCTCCTCAAGTTCTGAGTTCAGCTGCATGATTACTGATAAATGCGTGCACTGAATGGACAGGTCCACTCAAACTGTGTGGTTCTTTTCTCAAAAGACCATTTCAGACACCAATCCACATGGTCTTCACATGATCTGACCAAGATTATGTCTGGACTTTAAAAGAGACTGTGACCTCTGAGTTTGTGTCGGCCTTTCTTCTCAGAGTAGTCAGATAGGAAACGCCGACCTCATCTAGTTTAAAAAATATGATTGACGTGTAAAAGTGTTTGTACAAACCTACTTACAGTAATAAATAATTTATCATTTATGATGACATGGAGCTGATCTGAAGCTGGGGCTGGAAGGTGGCCATAGGAACTCCACAATAAAACGACACAACCCCATCGAGTTTGGGCTTGTTTGATTCGTATTGACGAGTACTTTAATCCTATATGGTAACCAGGTTTTGATGCTGAAGCTGGCAGGTGGCAATACATACATAACACTTTAAGTGCTCAAACCAAAACATATGTGTGGGTGCTATGAATTATTATTAAGAGCTACATAACGGAAAAACGCTGCTGTTCGTATCAGCAGTACGACGTAGTAAATCCCGCCACATAAATACTAAAAAGTTAAAAATTAAATTAACAGGCCTTTATTATTACTTGTTATAATTACTTGTTCTCCTGCCATCAAAATGTAACACGCTTTTATTTAAATAATTGAGATTAAATTATTTGTAACTTTTTAGTTCGTTTTATTGACAAGTAATACTAAATGCTTGTTTTTAAAAACAGGTTTAAAAAAAATTGTTTTGAGAGAAAATGGTCATTCTGTACCATATTTGACACACGGTATCCGATTCAGGTAGGTACTAGAGACCCACACTTATTTAGCAGGGTTGCAATATTAAAATGTAGTGACATATCAAAACATCGTGATGTTTGTGCTGTATTTAAGTTTAATATAAATGTATTTTAAACATAAACCTTTCGTAATTGATTCTCTAAATGATGGTGAAAACCGCAACAATATTCGTTGTATAGTTTAGGAGAACTAATCGGTCACACTGCCTGATACAAAAGGCGATTTTATTTTGTAATATTTATTTATATTTATAGTTATGGTAGGCTGGCAGTAGAACATTTAAATGACTTCAGGTATTCTATAAAAAAAGGCGTGGCGTGCGGCGTTCTAGCACCGCACATAAAACAAATACGAAAAGTTTATTCAACATTTTAGTCAGTTGTAAGAACAGTTTCACGCTTAGCTCGCAGTGGGCTGATACTAGAGATTGTTTTTAAACTTCGTGTCAAAGATACAGTTGCCCAAGTGTACAGACTGAGGCTCCGTATTCTACATAGAACAACAAGTAGTCATAAATCGGATTAATAGATTTCTTTGCACATATAATGTCCGTTGTTGATAAATTTTTTATATTGTATTATTTAAGAAAATAGGCCTCTTCATTTGAGTCGAGATAATCACGATAAAAAAAAAACAAATTTAATTATAAATAAACACCGCTCTAGACTATAAATAAATACCAGATGTAATGTAAGTACTTATTAAAATTAATAGATAAATTAATTTACTATTTACCTGTCTAAATACACGTGCTGCGTTCAGCGGCAACACTAATATACAGGTTAGATAGTGGAGACTATAGTCACCATTGTTTTAATAATCACATAAAATATTTATTTTTCCCCATTTGCGTGTTCTACTCTTATTAGTTCTAAAACGGTACGGATTATATCGGTATGAGATGCGGCTCTATAAATATCTAGATGAATTGAACTGAATGTGGCTAAAGAATGGTGGTGTAAACATAAAATTAGAATATTAAAGTCTAATATAAAAAAAGGGTTGTATATTTAATATGTATTTATTAAGACAACTTTAGGTTAGCTTATTAGTCGACCCGCACGAATTCACTCGACTGAAACGAGCGATTCGACACTTATTATTTTCTGTAGGCGATTCGCACGTAGTTAATCTATTTATGGGCGTATCGAGTACTCCGGAAGTACATATTAGGCAATTGGCACGTTTTGGATTTTAGGCAATATAGTTAAAAACAACAATAGTTCACAAATACCCTAAATTACATCAATGCTACCTATAACGAAATAAATCAATTCCAATATTTTTGACATTTTTGCGAAGAATACAAAATATCAAAGTGTTCGCTTTATTGAATTTATGACTTGAGACGTAGTTTACACCGCTGTCCATTGTAATCGAATATCGGGAAAATTGGACTACGAAAAAGTAGATTTACTACGGCAAGTATTTTGCTAGTAAATGATAGATTGGCATTTCAAATTGATTGTGTTACTTTACCGAGAGCTTTGTATTTTTTAAAACTAGATTTTGTCGAAACATTTTGTGCATTAATAAAGCAATGTGACACGTAAACCTATCTATCTGTTTCGATTATGTGATGCAAAACAAACTACTTCCAAAAAAACACTACAAAGGGAAAAATTACTTTAATTTCGGAAGCCTGTGACTTTGGATATGTATTTTAATTTTTTGTCACCGCCTTCCGAAATTAAAGTTATTTTTCACTTTGTAGCGTTTTTTTTGGAAGTCAGTTGATATTTTTTAAACTGTTTTTATTTTTCACTTTTTAGTGGTTCATGTGCTTTTAACATCACGCTGATACGCTGTGAGGGGATCACAGCGTACCGGCGTGGTGTTATGTTATGAACTGGTGTAAACAATAGACAGACATGAGATTTCAGCAATCCGAGTCCATTGGCCATCATTTATTCAGGAGTTCCGTTGCCTATCTACGAAGTTCTTCATCAGATCTTCAACAAATTGAAATGGAATCTTTCCGAGAAATTACTCTTTCAAAAACTACCCAAATCGCTTCATGTGTGCCTATAAAATTTTAAGAGTTCTCTCTATTTCTCCAGGATCCCAACATCAGATCCTAACTTGATGATCATGGAACCACCTGGGAAGTATACCCTTTCAAACAAAAAAAAATCCAAATCGGTCCAGCCATCTTCGAGTAATCGGGGCACATACATAAAAAATAATGTTCCGACAAATTGAGAACCTCCTCCTTTTTGGAGTCGGTTAAAAAGACAGAATGGTAGGTAGGTACTGCTTGCAAAATAAAGATTAGCTTCGTGCAGAATTTAATACGGTGTGCGTGAGTGATAAAAATGGAAACTAAACCTACCCATCTAAACTAACAAAATGAAGAGAAAAGATTTGATTTTTTGTATGAAGGTGGATGGGAGTAGTAGGATGTATGTTGTCTCTTTCACGCTAAATCAGCTGAACGGTTTTGGATGAAATTTGACACATGAGTAGACCATGACCTGGATTAGGATGATACGTTTTATTCCGATATTTCCACGGGATCGAGTACAAGAAAATGCGGAGCACAGCTTAAGAAGATTTTTTCTTAAATTCGGGCTTTACAACTGTCCATTTAATTTTAAATTTACGTGTAATTTTATCAATCAGGCGATTCGATTGTTTTCATTGTAGTAAGCGAGATTGTGTTTCCACCAACCGAGGTAAGTAGGTATACAAAGTCAGTTGTAAGTAGGTATTTTCGGTGCGTACGATTTTCATTGCAAATTGGACAAGTAGATTTTTATTCGTTGCGTGAAAATAACCGTGCCTCAACTTCATTTCCGAGCTTCATAGGAATATTTTTGCATATTTCCTGCTATCATGAAGTGTCGATTTACTCCAGTTCCTAGATTGAATTTTCGCTGACAGTATAAAATGCGTGGATTCCATGTCTCGCCCACGCGAGTGTGGCAGGCGAGCTTCCTCAGCGATATTGAAACTTAATGATGCGTTTCCCAATAGTTACGTGACACAAGAAAATATTATTTCGTCTTTATTCTTCCTAGAAATGGGTAAAGGTTATCATTATTGAGTCGTTACCAGATTCCAAGTGGGCCTTTATAAATAAGTACGCTGTTTGATGTTACTGATCGATTTTATCAACTTACTTTTCATAACACAACTGTTACGTACCGATTTCTTTAGGATAGGTATTATCTACCGCATTTAATCTTAGGAATTTTGGATAGTTTTCACCCCTACAACTAGTACTCAAGCTTTTGTATATAATAGATAGGGTTTGATTTGATTAAGTTGCCGGCTTGCTTCTCGCTCATCCGCCGCGCTTCCGTGTGTTTTTTCACTTCAACCAATCGTACACGAACTAAACAATGTGCTCCGCGTGCTAAAACCTTTTTTCTAACACGAAATGGTCCGTCTGTGATTTTGTACTTGAACCCCATCAAGACACGGACAATAACATTAACCAGCACCTATGGAAATAAATGTGCAGTGAAATTGAGCTGGATTTATGACGACTGTTCACGATTGCAGACCCATAGGAGCGCAAGCAAAAATGACAGGAATTCGCAGGTAAGTTAATTCAAATCCACAACTCTCTCTATTTCCTAACCAACAACAGAAGACCACGCTTTGTTTCGCCGAAGAGTTAGGTGTACTAATAGTACCACATACATTTCGCCAGTTATGTAAATAACCTATTGCCATCAACCGGGCACAAATCCAGGGACTCCGGGCTGCTACTGAGAAATTCCAGATAGAAAAACCCAATAACAATTTACCCGACCTGGGAATCGAACCCAGGACCTCATGTTCAGGTTTAGCGCTTGCGATAACTAAAAAAACGAGAGAGTCATTACTTTTCGTTATCTAAGGTACTTATGCCTACGCTAGCAACACCAAAACTGCTGCTCTCAAAACGGTGAAGGGAAATATCGTGACGAAACATGTGACATCTACCAACCCGCACTGGGCCCGCGTGGTGAATTTAGAGATGGGTAGTAGGTTAAAACTCATTCTTCCCATTAGAGTTATAACCCGGTGATTTGGGTTTTAACCCAGTTTTAACCCATTATCACCTATTTTAGTGAGTGAAAATTAGTATTGTTAATTATACATTAGTGGGAAGTACAGTCCACTATTATCTTGTTAATAATAACAGCCTGAACACAAAATCATATTTATTTATTATTTATTAGAAAAATTACAACAAATTAGTAACCGAACCTAATCATCATCGTCACTTGCATCGGAAATACGGTCACAATCTAAAATTTAGAAATTGTTAAAGCTGGACGTTGATGGTTCTGGGCTATTTATACGTGGCGAAGTAGTTTGGTTATTATATCTCCGGGATTCTATTTGTATTGGTGGTGAAACAAGCACGCAGTCCTCAGAGTTATCACTTAAAACATACACGTGCTTGTGCAACAAATTCCAATTGTATGTTTATGTCAGTTTTGCTGCCCTTTCCGTCGTGAGTCTATTTCTTTTTTTACTATGTACACACGGCTACACATCAAGCTATACATTTCCAGTTTACTCTGATCTGTCATTGGACGGAAATCCTGTACAATGCGAGATCATCAGGTTCATCAAGCTACCCCAATTTGTTAATTTTTTTTGATAGTTTTCAACTTTATTGCAAAGCAGTAAGGTTCATGTTCAATTGGAAAATTTGACAGTATGGTATCCCATACTGATGTACCGGCGTCTGTACATACACTAGTTTGGACCAAAATTAGTGATTTATTTATTTTTATAATCGTCGTAAATGTGTCCAAGCCAAGGTAATTCAGGTAAAAGCAGGAATAGATCGTAATACTTTTAACAGTTCTGGGTCGTAAGTTAAAACAAAGTTCAATCAGAACTGATGTAAACTAAAGTGAGAGTTTGAGTAGGGAACGACCGTACCCCCCGACCCCCTCCCTCACAATCTTGCCGCCCCGCATACTGGTCGTAGCGCTACATGTTTTAATATAACAAATCTGAAATATTTGGTTTTCACCCGGCCAAACCATCCAGTAGGTGGAATGAAACGGGTGATAACTGGGTTTGTAACCCACTAATAAGTTTTAATCCGCGTCATTACCCATCTCTAGCCATCCGCACACCGGCCGTATCGCGCTACATGTTTATTTGAAAAATCAGAAATATTTTGTTTTGACGGGTGATAACTGGGTTTTAACCCACTAGTGGGTTTTAGCCCGGGTGATTACCCATCTCTACGTGGATTACGGCCCACTCTCTCTCACAGAGAGGAGACCTGTGTCCCAGCAGTACGATTATTATAGGCTGATTATGCTAGCAACACCATATTATAAATCTACACGAAAGTCAACTCAATTTAATTTGAATCTCCAAAGCAGTCGCGGTTCTTACAGTCGTTTTATGAAATTGAAAAGAAAAGTACAGTTTGCTAACTGAGCGTGGCTAGTTCACGAGAGTTGCAGAGTTTAGCGGGCTGCTCGGGTCCGTCCGGCGCCTGCGCCGCCGGTAACGACACCTTGTTGCTGCAAACCTCATTCGAGACTTTCGAGAAGGAAGGCTCCGTACAAGTTTACTCAGTTCATAAACGGAAAGTTTGCACCAA
This sequence comes from Polymixis lichenea, assembly GCA_949091785.1. Taxonomy (NCBI): domain Eukaryota; kingdom Metazoa; phylum Arthropoda; class Insecta; order Lepidoptera; family Noctuidae; genus Polymixis; species Polymixis lichenea. The sequence continues at coordinate 10,304,583 of OX420945.1, read as the reverse complement.
TCTGTATAGAGCCCGCCATTCTGAAATGACTTCGTCTTATAAGATTATTTTTAGAAAAGAGTCTGCGTTAACGATGTTGCCTTAGTTTCTGAACTGAAATTAGCTTTAAAGTTGAGTGCTCAGCGGGAAAATAAGATGTAGTTTATGCTTTTGTTTGGTATTTAGCACGTGTGATAAACTAATAGGGCGCGCTATTTATGAGATGATTGTAAAATTTACCGCAATGCAAAAACCAATAATCATACGACGTGTCATATCGATATATAGATTTTAAATCTGAATGTGACAATAAGGATACAATAACATTAGTCGGCGTTCCCACGGACATAATAAAGTTGCGGTGGGATTTTTTCGTGCACTGAGTTGAGGTGAGTGCGTTAAGGCGCTGCGAGTTGAAAATCGAACAATAAAACGCACTATTCGTTGAAAATCTAGTGCGCGTAAATATCCCACCGCGATTTTATTACGTCCGTGTGAACGTCGACTTAGATATAAGGCGGATACATATAGCTATTAGGTTACTGCTTGTAAACAAAAATGTACTGTAGGTATTTAAATATACATTCAAATAGCTAAAATATGAAGTGTCATAGTTTAAATTATAGGATAAAATAAACCTATTACAACTTTAAAGTTAGACTAAGAGCTTGCTAATCGAAATTTTTGTGGTTTTTCAGTTTACACCTGATGCTCAGAATATTGGTAAACTATCAGGATGTTTGACCTCCGCAACCTAAATAATGGGGAGGACACTGTCATTCCGGAATCGTAATAGAGGGGCTGCTGGCTATGTATTATATATTGCAAGTGTACACAACACCGCAATACCGCGGTGTCCACAGCGTAATGATAGAATGTCCCCGGGCGCTGCACGTGACGCGACTGCCAAGCTCACCAAAACCCTGCTTACATCGCCATCCACTGCTTTATTTCGCCTCTCTGTATTGCCACAGATATTGATAGGTACTTTTATCTTGATATTGGTAGGAAAATACTCAGTTGAACGCGAATGCGGTGACCTATATATAATTTTTTTTTCAATAATTTTTGTCCCTCGCTTCCAAATATTTTGGAAACTTAGTTAACTGCAGCAAAAACATATTTGTATTTTAAGACATGAACCGAAACCGAACGGATCAATGCAGTGATAACGTTAACAATGAAGCAGGCTACCGTCACTAAGTAGGTAGAATAATAGCAGCAATCCAACAGCAACTTTATAATAACGAGAATAAAGATGATTATGATTAAGATAAACGTGGCAGTGGGTACAACCTAACAGTACCTAACCGATAAGGTTGCTGTTAGGTTGAACAAGGACAAGGAGTATTAAGATCACTGTGATTTGGACAGTGATGGAAAATTAGAGGTAAAATAACTGTGAATGGATTGTACCTAGAGCGATTATGTTATCAGTCCAACCTTTCGTAACAAGCCGGAACAGGTCTGTTTAAATTGTTGAATAATGTAAATGTAAAATGGTGTTCGAGGTATTTTTATCCCCCACGTTTCTTACTAACAACAACTTATCAAACTCATTGGCTCTAACAGGACCTCTTCACAGCCATTTATGGACATCGTATGAACCGAGCACTTCACATCACGTCACGGCCGAAGCCATAACGAACTTTTCCCGGCCGAAAGCCGACAACTTCTATAAATAATTGAACAGCTAACTTCGCTGGCGACTTCAGATGATAGCTCCTGCACTATATTATCGGGAGAGGAATCGTTTAAGTGTTCCTGAATATTTGCCGGCGCTCTAGAAGTTTCGTCTGTAATTTGCATTTATATATTTTATGAGCGAATAAATTAAGTATACGAATGAGTATCTACGTAGGCGTAGACTATTGGTCGTACTTAGATCATGTGTGTTACGGCGTAGAGTATTAGGTATACAATATATTGCAGATTTCTAGTGTTAGCTTAGGTCGCAATGATTAGTTGTTGACCTAGAATTAGTAGAATTACATCAAAATCATATTTGATTTATCTCTATATTAATACGTGAAGCAAAAACTTTGTACCTACCCCTTTATAAGAAAATTGCGCAGACGGAGGAGTATGAGTATGAAACCTAAGTTTAAATAAATTATGGTTCAATTTCGGCCACTGAGCGATCACTAGTTTGATTAAATTGACATTCTTTTACGAATGTCGTAAGAATCTTATATTTTCACATCTAACGAGGTTCTGTGAAACAAAAATATTTACTTACTTTCGAAAACCTTCAAAAGAAAAAACCCGCTTGTTTCCGCCATTGGTATTCCAAAAAGTGGAGCAGTTTCTTTTATCAGACTCTTTTGAAGATCCTTCGGAATGAGCTATTAAATAAATAGCTAGTGGCCCTTACCGCACCGAATAAAAGAACACGACCTTCCCCTATCGCCAACAATGTTCGCAATTGAAAAATAAATCGGGTTCCCTTCGAATATATTTGTTCAGATATTTTGACTGAGACCCTCATCACTTCCTTTGTACTCTATAAATAGATTCACTATCCAATTTACCCAACTAAACTACGATAGGTGAAAATGAAACTCGCCGTGTTAATTTCACATATTCTTTATTTTAAAAGTTCTTACGAATTATATCTAATTGGTAACTCAAATATCACAAAATGAAAATCACATATATAAGTAAAAAATAAATATTTAAAAAACAATAAAAAATAACAAAATTGAATACACATCAATATCAAAAGTATAGGATTCAAGCTCGATGGGAATGTATTACGTAATTCCTATGTATTTATTTACTTGTATAATCGTCTAATATGTACTTTGGTATAAAATACTGGAGTTAAAAGCTCTGGGTTTATAAAATGCGTGAGAGTATTGCGTTATCACAGTGTTCGGCAAGTAAATACAGCGTGGTTAGTGATCTGTTACAATATTACCCATTTTACTTATCAAAGTCTCTATTATCTACCCTAAAATTTGGTATAAGAACGATGCTAGACCGTTTAATACATTGTCTACATTGACTACTGAAACTTTCATAAGTAAAATGGTCGGTGTGAAAACTTATTTGAAAACATTTAAAAGTTACACATAATAAACTACAATCCTGTATATTGTTATACTGAATATCATAAGACAATCAAATGATTAACTATTATTATTAAAACTCAGTCTATTTGCTTCCACAAATTCATTTTAATGTTTTTGATATGCGACTTTGTACAAAATGATATTTGCGTCCGCACAAACTTTGGGTTCAATATTGACGTAGGCTATTTCTCTTTATGTAAACGTTGTTGTGGTTAAAGCCAACAAAACACGGGTCTATAGCGAGTTTCAATTATTGATTGACATAATCAAAATGCCGGTTAGGTCCTCACCATTTGTTGTGATCGAAACTGGATTTTTTCATTCGAGCCTCAAATTATTTTACGTTGACTATACCTATTATTAGAGGCCTGCTTTCTATGTTTCCTACACAAAGATTGTCTCCACTTACTTCACATATCACCTCTATAAGATCTAGTGATATTATACAATGACTAGGTAAATTGTTTTTACTATAGAGTCAATACGACAGTTCCTATACTGGATCTAGTGATACGATGCTCCATTATAATTTTCTAAAACATTTATTTCATATAGCGTTCTGTTCAACTATCGAAAGGGTCATGACATTTAAACAAATTTTCTATTTGAATAGATTGTAGTACCTATAATTGATTATACAAAAGGAGGATTCAAGATGAGGACAAAGGGATTTACATCTCACGAAAGGAACATGCTTTAACCAAAATAACATTTTGGGTAAAGGACACATTTAGAGCCTTGTCATACAAGCGTAGTCTGAAGACTGGCGATGCGACATTTTGAGCTACATTTCAGATTCGACCTTCATGATTCTAACCAGATGTATCTGCATTATGTCTGGAAAAATAGGTTTTAGAACTAAAGACTTCAATTTATGACTAGGGACAGGTCGCAAATGTCCTTAACAGTTTCGATTTCGTCGCCTAGTTCTTTGTCGATGACCTTCATCGTTCACAAATCGCTACGATGACGATGATAAAGCCCTGAAAATAATTGACGTAAGCGTGTGTTTACACCGGTGCCTTGGTGCAGGCGTTGATGTCTCCGATGCTCTTGACGCGCCGGTGTCTCTTCTGCTTTAACAGGGCGTCGTCTGCCGACTTGGCCGGCAGGGGCGAGCTCACTCGGTGAGCATGGTCCGCTTTATGTCCGTACCTTTGGAAAAAATTGGAAACTCAAAACCTTATCGAGCAAGGAAGATATCCCTTACGGCTTTTTTACACGAGGACAATTTCTCATATGCTTTCAATAATCGAGTAAACGACGTATTAAGTACAAGAGTGCGATAATATGTACAAAAAGAATGCAAATTCAAAGGCAGGTGACGAGGCTGGCTAACCATATAATTTTATGAGCACTAAGTGTCGCCTCAGTGCTCTTAAAATGATATGGTTACTTCGGTAGAAAGACTGTCATATATGAGGGGCTCTACCCTATCTCTATACCTAAAGTAATTAAGGAATCGAAATTATTTTCAACTTTTTAAAGGCTATTAAAGCACCATGTACTAAATAACGTTTATATTGTACGTTTTAATTTTATTTATAGAGCTTAATTTTAGGTTTTAACTGAGAAACCGAACTAAATTATAATGTTTTTCCTTATATGTGAATAGTTGTATTCTTTTTGAGTGAAATAAACTGTCTTAAACCGTATACATCGTCTCTTTCGACGATCAAAAAACTGTCCTTTTGTAAACAAGACTTCATGGGAAAAACCTTAGGAATATTATTACTTTTGGTATAAGATTTTTAGGGTTTTTTAGATAAATAAACGAAAAATCCATTAAAACAAGACAAAACAAAATGTCAAACTTATTTTATAAGCCTCACCCAAAATGCAAATTTCGTGAGCCTAACAAGGTTATCCCTACAAATTGAAGTAGGCGTTAGTCAAACACCCACGCGAGCATAGTGTGCCACATTTGAAGTTAGATTACGTCGGGAAACAGCGATCCTTTGTCTCTCACTCTTGTGAACGTAATTAGGTCATGCAATTCTGTTGGCATTAAAACACAACCTGTATCTAAAGAAATAAAACCGAAGGAAACCGTCTATTGAATTTCCGCAATTTCTTTCGCGTACAGTTTAATGCAATCTATAAAAATGTGGACTGTTGAACAACTTCGTTTGAATAGCGTGTAAACAAGTGAAACTTTTTTCTTTGTGGTAATAACTACAGTAACTCTGGAAACTCTGGAAACTATTTGAAAAATAATGGTATAGTGGACCACATTGCGGACATTATCAATTTCATTAAGAGAAAACTAACATTTATTTTCTGCTATGTAGATACTTTCTCCTTCTTTCAGTTCTTTCCAGTTCGACAATGCGTTACTATTTGAGGATGTATTAGAGGCACACGAGACACTATATTTATGCCTATGGGAACTCAAAGCAACTGCGATGTCTCTGACACTTATTGCAGATTTGCATAGTCGTTGGTGATCATTTTCCTTGCAAACTGAAATACATAATACGGCATCACTTACCTATGATTAATACTAGAATTCTCCTTGATATCGTTCAGTCTCGTCAAACTATCCCTCGTCGACACACTGGACTGCGAGTACAAGCTGAGCGGCGTGTAGATGGGCTCATACTCCTGCAGCGTCGGCGGCGGCGCGTACGTCATGCTCAGCTGCGACAGCGTGCGCACGGCTATCGGCGGCGAGTACGACATCTGGTACGGCTGCGTCAGGCTCAGCACGCTCGAGCTCTCGCTTGAACTAGACGGTGACGTCCGCTCGTGCTTCGGTTTTAGTACGCCTAGAGCTCGGGTTATTGAGCCCTGGAAATAACTTGCGGTTAGTTCTGGGGGTCATCATTTTTAATCATTTTGAATAGGTTGTTACCAGTCTTACCCTCAAACTATGCCTCCTGGAGTCTCCACTAAGATCGATGCCTGGTAATCCAGTAGCAACCGACCTTGAGAACGGTCTACCCAACATCCTGATTTGGTGACCAAACAAGTTTCTGAAAACCAATTACAATTTGATTTCACTACACAACGGAAGCAGTACAAATTTGAGATCACATATAGAAGCCAGGCAGAGCGTAGTTTGCGTTAGTTATGGTCGCTTTAATCTCTCAAATTTGCACTCATTTGTGTTTAATATCTGCTAACACAAAAAGCTCACATGCAAATTCTCGTTAAGTTATATTTTACAGTCGCAATGTTGGACCTGAATACTGCATTTTTTTATTCCTAGCAAAAAATAACGCAAACATATTCATATTCACAGATTTATGTCCACTGGAAGCTACAAGAGACAGTTAATAAAAAGTGAATGGTAATTCAATAATATTTTGCATAGACATCAAAAGCATGATGCACTTTGCTTGAAATGATACGGATCATGCTGATTGTGTACGAATATATGGATATAAATAAAAATAAATAACACGAGTAGGTAAATATTGATGGATTGGATGACAATGAAAAGTACTGGATCCATTATTGGAATTGGTAGCAAATGTTTTGATATATATGTATATGTTTGAAACAAACAGTACTCTTCCTTGTACGCTTGAATGAAAATAACAACAACAATATAATCCAAATGTCATAACAAAATCCATCAAGCACGAAATGTTAACGTGTTGGAAATCTGTACAAAATAAAATGGAACGTTACATGGAAGGAGAAAAAGTGGACAGAGTCTGATTATTATGTAGTGCGGTCTAGTGATGATGACAGAGAGGCATTCATGATGTATCGATAAAATGATCGTTACCGTTCTGTCTCGATGCAAGGATCGCCAAGTTTAGGGTGATGGATAATAAAAAGAAACTGACTCGATGTCCCTTAGGTTTATCTTTTACATCAGGATTTATTCACATTTATAGGTCAATCGATATCGTTACAGGTGATCCTAATATACAATGTTGTCAACTTTACAGTATGAATGTATACAAGTCAAAAACATAGTTATCTTACAGTATTAGTAAATGCTATTATTGTTATAATCCTAAAGCTAAGTGATGGTTCTGTCTTTACACCTATGAATATTCAATTGTAAAGATTTTAAAACCTTCGATTATTATTACAATTATTCCAAACTGTCATTAAATTGAAATTAATCCTTTTTAATAACGTTAGTGAATGCAAGTAATGGGATATGAGTTACCCCCTATGAATAATACGAAGCATTTCATGCTTATATCTTTATAATATCAACTAAGTTGTATACATTTACTAGTTTACCAAATTGATCAATCTCGAATTAACATTAACGTGACGAATCTAATCTACGGCAAGATCGGGACTCTAGGGGGTCACAATGTCCAACATTGAATCTAACACTGACGAAGGCGAAATACAAAACAAAATGACTGTGAACGTGTCCGATCGCTCCAACTTTTTGATATCCTTTACTTACAAACCACGATCCCTACGATAACTTATCAGTCTTCACCGCTCGTAAAGTTTTCCATCAAAAAAGTTTCAAAAAACGAGCAAGTTTTGACGGTGTAGGTATTCAACATTTTCTTTCGCAAAGAAAATGTTTTGTGTAAAAATATCGAATTTACAAACATTTTGATACAGGAAATTTTACATAGATACAGGTTTGGGCACCGAAGCGATAATTTATTTTTTAAACGAGAGTTTTTTGATTTTCGTTGGTTTATCTTTGTTTGGTGGACAACATGGATGCTCGGGCAGCCTCCACTTGCAGTTCTTCCACCTGGCAAAATATCGTATACCTGCAGGATTGCACCTCACATTATAATCAACTACAGATGCGCACGTACGGGAGGGGACTCTGCGCAGTGCCACTGTGCACTGGCCACTACTGAGTACTCAAACAACTGGTAGCATGCACTGTGCGTCTCACCACAACATCGTTGCACTCGGTCGCCACTCACATACGTCGTTGACTCATTTTAACAATGCACTTATGGGACAAACAATCTAAGAACTTGGTTATGATATATAATAACATACTGTGCTCATTGTCACCAAACAAACTGCTAGATATATTCATGTAAATAATATTGTAAATACATAATTCATTCATATCATATTTAACATAATAAGAAAATATAACATTTACATAGATACAATATACAAGTGGTGCGAAATATTATTGACTCGTAAGTTGATTGATGCGATGGAACATAATAATAGTAACGGAATTGGTGTCTGAAGCAAATATTATATTTTCTGTGTTGGTATTTATAGGAGTGTGTGGTTGACTCACCTCGCTGGTATGACGAGAGCATCGAATTCGGCGACCAAGTGTCTTCTGATAATACTCTTGGAAGGAGGAATGCCGAGCGCGGTCGCCATAGTCTCGCCGGTGAACGACGGCTCTAGTACGACGAGCCCGCCGTGCACTCCACTGTCTGCCGTAACAAGATTACAAACTACGTGACCGACTGTTCTGGCGCGGATATCATTAGCAAATAGATAGTATCAAGCCGAGAACAAACATACCTTTCAGATTATCCGCAAATTCACCTAAATCAATATTATGAGCCCATCGCATAAACCTCTGATTGGTCCAGACTAAGGGATCGGCGTCGACGTTCTCGCACTGGTGCCGCCTGACAGCCAACGCCTAGAACAAACAAAGCTGCTTTAAAAACTTAACGATGATTGATCAGCTCGGGTAATTTATAACGTTGGAAATAAGAAGAGAAATAATAAACGTGATGTAACAGGTTTTTAGCTAACTGTCGAGCAAGCAAGAGCGGAGTGCACGATGATTAATGGGTGTACATTACGGGGCACGGCAATGCGAGACGGAACATTTTGTTCCAGCTCATTGGATAATCGCTCATTTGCTTTTCGTTATCTCGCCCCACTTATCGGAAGGGACGTGGAAAGGTTTTCTCATTTCGAGCCACGCAATTTGTAAATGAGATGAAGAGTGTAATTTATGTCATTGTCATCTTTAATCTATCTCTCTTTCCTTTTATTTATCTTTTCTTTGGGAATACTTTTGTCGTGTCCAAAATTTATTAAAATTAAATTAACTCCTATTTTATCACTATTGCTATCTTCCACCTCATCTCTATCTAAATCTGATTGCATTGTCCACTAACCTGTCGATCGTACTTCATTATTCTAAGCAGATGTATGCCGTGCACGATGGAGGCCTGGTGGAACTTCCTCGTCACTCCGAGGTACTTCTCCAATTCCTTCTTGCTGATGGTGTCCAGCATGCGAGCGTCCACCAAGTTCGCCAAAAATGACTCCGCATACTGTTGTACGAAACGAACTTAAATTAGAATTCCTGCATGGTCTCTTCTGTATATCCCACATAGTATCAAAACTATTAAAGTATTTAACTAATTGGCATGTAAAGGTATTGCTCCATACCTGTGACAATCCTAAATCTGGCAGCCATTCAGCAGCGACCCAAGCGTGCGTCAACTGTCCTATACTGGGGTTCCTGACGAGGTCTGGTCTCCTCCGCTCCTCTATTGCGAGCCTCAGCTTCTTGCGATGCATCGGCTGCGAGATGCCCAGTCCCACCTCCAGGTCCGCGTCAGACAACTCGAGCAGAACCTGCCCATTCAAAGCACGGATCTAGAACCAACCAGAACACAATATTTGACGCTTAATGCGCGTCTCTCGTTCTACTACATACATCCCTACAAAAAAATGTTTCTTATGAATTTATGAACCGATCACGACATGAATAACGTCGACGTTCGTGATTTCCTTTTCATATTACAAGACTGAAACGCCTACTGAAAAGTCTAATATTCAACATGTAAATAAGCAAATTCTGCGATGAATTTATCTGGGGGTGGTGTATCGGTCCCCGATTTCCATACAAATCTAATAAAATGAGCGCATTCCGAATAATGAATGGATTTGTGGGTAATGAAAATGGTTTTTTTATTCCATTCGTTACATACGAAAATATAATCCGCGTCGTTTTCAACGAGAGTTATGACCGACAGAAATGTAAACATTGATTTTAGCTCTCACGTAATTCGTGCTGAAAATAACAATTTCATTTTAACAATTTCAACAATGCATTTTGTTAAATAAGTTATTTTATATTAAATATATATGTATGTATTATATTATTGAAGCTTTTCTAACTTGTTAAATAAATGGAGTAATAAGTGGGTAATACGATTTGTGTTAACACTATTTGAAGCCTCATATATAATTGAACACAACAGAGCATAAGTCACCTCGTTTTTCTGAAATCTACGGAAACTAGGTTTATAATAGTTAGAAAGTAAGTTACTATGACATGTCTTTACAATGTTCTACTGTAATATTGTGCTTACCTGCCAGAAAATCGTCTTTTCAAAATTTATTTCAAGTATCGTTGTGTTTGTCTGGATACAATCATAGCAGAAGCATAATACCATAAAACAACGTATATATGTGACTACAATGGTGTGCAAGGCGTGATACATTTTTCTTTCGCTAGTACATACTTTAGTCGTCATAACCTTATTTTCAGTTGGCGGTTAGTTTCTAGTGGTACTAGACAAGTGCCAGGCGATGATAAGACGTGTTATAATTGGTTATTGAAAGCATACACTCAATTAGACCAACTCCTGGGTCGCTTTGATATTTTCGACTATAGCAGCGAATTGCGACACACTGTGCTAGCTCAAAAGCCATTCAGTGACCACGGGGCACTATGAATCCTGCTATAATCCTACTAATATTATAAATGTGAAAGTTTATGAAGATGTTTCGATGTTTGCATGCTAAAACCGCTGAACGAATTTGGATGAAATTTAGCACAAAAATAGTTTATAACCTGGATACTAAACGACTGGACGTTCCTGTGGGATAATTTTCGGCCACCACGCGGGCGAAGCCGCTGGCAAAAGCTAGTACCAAATAATATCATATCAGCTTCACCATACCTTGCCACTCTTGACGTTATCAGCGACAGCAGCGGCGTACTGCGGCATGCCCAGCGCCAGCTCAAGCCACGCGATGATAGCTGGCGCCCGCCAGCGCGACAGTGGCAGAGATGCCGCCTCCCGCAAGGCCGCCTCACTGCCCAAGGGCGACCAAGCGCGAGTGCTACCAGTACCCGAGTAGATCGGCTCTGAACAACAAGCTATATTGAAAAACATTGAAACATATTCATTTGTGACCTGAGCAGGGCGCCCGAAGGTTCCCAATGTTGTTGGTATCTATAAACGCAAGGAGGTTAGAAATAAACAGCAGGACAAATTTATATGTAAGAGTCAGAATTTTGCCAATTCAGATCTGTGGTTGGATCGGTAAAGAAAACCAAAGACAAGTTATTGGGAACGCTAAAACATTCTCAACGAAACAAAAAAAAAAAAAATTGACAAGTTTATTTCGAAGAAAGCCACTGTATATTTTCCCCGCTATGGGTTTGCAAACTCACCACTCTCGTGGCCGCTGATGGCCGCGCTGCCCGACTTGGTGCGGTGCCGCGAGCGCGCGAACACGCGGGAGATGGAGCCCCAGGCCGAGCCGCGTCCGCGCGCCCCCTTGCAGCCGGCGCCGGCGCGGCCGCGCGCGCCGCCCAGCAGCGCCGCCTCGCACTCGCCTGGGCTGGATAGCTGCTCCACTGACCTGACGGGGGCATACGAGAGGAGGTATTGAAATGGAAATTCAAGTTTCAGAAATATCTATTTATATATGCTTTATTGTACACCAGAAAATACATGACAAAAATAAAACATTTAACATTAAAAACATACAATGGGTGGCTTTATCGCTTTCGGCGATCTCTTCCAGGCAACCTTGGAATGGACAGTGATTGCGTGGACATAAAAATGGGGTTGTCATTGGTGTCATCTAAATAAAATTTACTATTTCTGTATGTCTCTAAACATAGATATATTCATATTATATGCTGTTTAATATATACTTATATACATACATACAAACTATACAGGGTGTAACAGAAACCCTATTGCTATCTTTAAGCACTAAAGATAACAGCTGGTATAGAATCACTAAACATAGTTTCAGCTCAAAATAAAATACTCTAAGAATTGATACCAAATTTTGATACTAAAAACATGACCGCACTACGTAACTCAAAAACTTTCCACGTTACTTGCAAATATCAGGATAAAATTCTTCCGAGTTATGTATTTGTTTCAATTTGTTCTGGTATCAATGTATTAAAAATTCTCATAACTTCCGAAGGTGTAGAGATAGGTTTAAAAAACCCTTCCAATATCGTTTAATATCATCCAAAGAAGCCGTGCCCTTGGTATGTATATACCCTTTCCGTTACACGTTGTATAAGCAAAGAAAATAAATGACCACTACATATTATAACAGCTACAACAAAATCATAACAACAAGTAATTCTCCTTCACGAGTCTCTTGAACATAGGTAAAGATTGCGCGCGTTTTATTTGAACTGGCAATACATTCCACAAACGAGCGGCCTGAACAGAAAAGGATTTGTAAATATTTGCTTTTATTTCCACTTAGTGCGTTGCAAGCATAAGTATAATCAGCATTTAATGTTCCCACTGCTGGGGCACAGGCCTCCTCGTCCAACAGTGCGTTGGGAGTTTGGAAACTTTGAAAATTATTCTCTAGCCAAACAAAACTACCAGACGCCCTGTAGTAGAACGTCTTCCACTGTTGTCAAAAGTTTGCAACTTTACTATTTACAAAGCATGTAAATAAAACAGTTGACTCTGACAAAATGCTTTTCAAAGGACCTAGAAATCGCGCTACAAATTGAATGCATTATGTAAACATTCACTGTGGATGTTCTATGTTCTCTTCAAATATTGAACAGCATACCTAAGGACTATAAAAAAACAAAATTCATTTATTCAAACTAGGGTGAGATTCAGTACATGGTCTAAATTACTTAAGGCAGCCCTCCAAACGCCCGCCCTTCATCAGTTCCTAGTGCTTTAAAGGAGTCATTAGTTTGCATCAGGTGTGCAATCTATATAATCACTCAAATACGGAATTCCGAATTGACACTCAATCTGTACGCCGCTTTTTAGGCAGCAGCCGTCGTTCCCGCTCTTAAAATATTGCAACATGGAAGATTATATAAAAGGTAGCCTGAACGAACAGTTGCGGAAAATGAAAAAGAATTAAGCCGGAAGAAAATGTAATTTCGAGCAACTATTGCTGAATCGTGGACCGAATCGCGTAATGCTCGATAAATTTTACTGTCAAAATTCGATAATATCCCCAGTAGAAATAAAGTAGCCCGTAAAAGTAATAGAATGCTGAATGTTATCGCTCCATTTCCTATTAACTTTTAGAGGGCTGTAATATGCATCAGGTGAACGATCTATGATTATTCCAACTTGTCAGAATTAGATTTCACATCTAAATTGCAGACAACCTTTTTAAACAGTATTCCTTGATGCGGCCGGTGGTGGTCCTTTAAATATTGCAGACTAGACGAAAGATATTAAAAAGGAGCCCGCGAGGAAATGAAAAAGAATAAAGCCGGAAGAAAATGAAACTTCGAGCAACTATTACTGAATTGTGACCCGGATCGTGTAATACTCGATTAATTTTACCATCAAAATTCGATATTATCGCGTTTCGTAATAAAGTAGGAAGTAAATATAATCCATCAACCCGCACTGGGCCGCGTGGTGGATTATGGCCCTCTCCCTCTCAGTGAGCGAACCTGTGTCCTAACAGTGGGAACATGCTGCTTATGCTAAATGTAATAGGATGTTATCGTCCAGTTTCTTTTGGCTTTTACTTCTCAACTCTAATAGACCGTTAAGCTATTCATAAGATTGTGCTAATGTCAGCAAATAAAGATTTTACCTAATTTGCAAGGCAATACGTTTTTGTAGGGATTATTCGAATTAATATAATTAGGTCGCTTAGAAATAGACCCTTGAACTCCAAGAAACCAGAAAGTTTGTTTGAAGAAACTTTTCGTGGCTATTAACAGGATTACTGCTATTTTTCCGCTGAAATTAACACCTAAAGGGACGTCTTCAAAGTATGGCTCGAGGGTGAATTGAAGAATTAGATCATGGTAATGAACATCTGCTCAGCTGAATACTAATATTGTCTGGTTCCCCTTGTAATGGCTCTGTCGCTTCCTACGGCAGACTATAACCCACGGGGAGCAATCAAATACATTACAGGAAAAGATACTCATGTAAAAATATAATCATGTTAGTAATAATATTAATATTTAAGCACATAATATGTATTGAAAATAAATGTGTGTAAATAATGGAGATATAACGATAGAAAAGTAATTACTACAACAGTTTTTTTTAAATATTTTCTGTGCAGTAGAATTTGTTCCTAATTCATGCGAGCAAAAGTTTAAAAAAAAGTAAAAAAAAATCTAACTGTTTCCGTCAAAACAGTTTTTGGTTTGTTTAATTCGATGGTGTACTAAGAATTTATTTTTAAAATGTTATACCTAAGTATTTTATGCTTCTTCATTTTTGTTTTGGTCTTTATCAGCGGGATTTTGTAAATGGCCTTTTATTTAATTTTGTTAAACATTTTAAATAAGTTACCTGTAAGTTTCCCGAATAGAAGATAATAGAAATAAAAGATAGGTACAAACCTTGATAGTGATCCCGCGTCTATGGAGCGTGTGAAGGGCGAAGCACTGTTGTGTGGCGATAGAGTTGGACTACAGTCGCGAGGGGTGCTCACTAAGAAAACAGAAGGATTTTTTAATTTTCGTGTATTTACAGTTATTTTTATTTATTCGGAGTCCTTTACCACTCTCTGACAAACATTCTTGACAAGTCTCTATGTCACAAAAGGTCCTGAGACTAACGAGGGAAACATAATACCCACCTATTCATTAAAATGATCTTTAAATAGAAATCCGTAATTTTATTAAACACAAACCAAACAGTTTTATACAAGAGCACTTATAAATCCCATTTCCAAACTCTGTGAGGGAAAATGGGAACAGAAAATGCGGTTCACGATCCTCTTCGTATAGAACCACGCAGTATATTGTCGCCATCGAATACTTAGCCCTAATGTTATATGTATATGTAGAATAGGAGAGGCTTACAAACTACTTTATATTACTCAAGCTTTTATCCCCGGGCGGGATAGAATGTCCCGATGCATCTATCGAAGGCTCGTGTAAGAAATATGCGTTCGGCGCAAAGTACTCAGGCGTGGAACCAGTTTTTTTGTATCTTTTTTCCGTACACCGATCTCACAGTCCTGTAATTTGGACGCGTTTGAATGGAAACTCGACTTCCGTTCCGATTTTTCGAAGCGACAACAGAAAAATATTTTATTATTTCCTCCAAGATAAAGCTTTGAAGTATGCCAATATTATACAAGGGCATCGTTTGATATGACATAAAGGTATGTATAATATAAATAACGGGCTTAAAGATTGTAAAATAACAAGCGGCGGACTCGGACGTCTTTTACGAGCAATATCCATTTCCTACGGTTGGATTTTGACGGTTTACGCAAGAATAAAGGCAATGGATATTATTTGTATTAAAATATGTTAACATTTTACTTTGACATTTTGAAAATACACATACAATATGTGTTTTAGCTTAAGTAATAAACCTAAGAATGTACGGTCACCAAAAGAGATAAGTAATCCGGGTCCTATGAAATAGTTGAAGTTTAGTAAGAAAGGGATGGATTTGTTTCGAACAAAATTTTATTTAATTCATAGAAAACAAACAGTTAATTTATAAAATTAATTTAATCGGTTTCTTAGTAAACTTCAAATAATCCAACGACCCTCGTTACGTATCTCTTTTCTCCTACCTAACAGTAATATTAGTTTAGCAATTGAAAACTGCGTTAATTTATCAAATTTATCCTCCACAGACGCTATCGATTTTCAGAAATCCATAACCTCCCACAGAGACAGTTGACAAAATTGCCAAATGCTTTTTCCATTTGCAGATATACAAAGGAAAATCACTTCAGTTATTACGAAAGCATATTGTGTAAAAGCGAACTCCAACATTTGCGAAATAAAAACTCAATGAATTTGTTCCGGTTTTATGAAAATAATGAAACAAAAACATGGTAAATTCAAATGGAATGAAGTTCTGAATATCCGAACAGTCGTTTTGCAATACTAACGTAGTTGTCAGGAATTTTATTGTTTGATGTACGCTGAGCATGTTTCGTAAAACATTACAATATTGACTGCTGCCTCCAGCGATTTTAGTTGTTAAACTGTGCACAATTTAGAATGCAGAATGCGTTTGTAGCATATTGTGGAGTTCCATCATTTGCATTTAACAATGTTTCAATTCACAGCCATTTTTTGTTGAACAATTACTGGTTTAATTTTATGCTGCTCACAGTAAATAAAACCTGGTGGAAATTGTTCAGTTTTCATGAATTTAAAAAGCTACAACAAAAACGATCCTATATTGAGAAGTACCTAAGTTTAAAATATAACTCTGCAGATCTGAACATTTCGAGTCGTGATACCTACTGAACTGTTTGTAACTCCGAATAACAATATCTAAATAACAACAGAAACCGTAGTGAGCTTGTGAAATAAAATATGTTCTCGATCGTCATTTTTAAAGCTCGTTGTCGCTCAACCGTACGAAACAATTTGATTTCATCGTTATGAAAGTTTACTCTGTAATAAAAAACTCGTTTCACCCGCGGACATTTTTGCTGTTTCAATTTTTCCCGGCCAATGCTCTTTGATAAGAATGAGATGGCAAACTTCGTAATGTTTAAAAAGATGAGATTTTTTAATATTTACTGCAAGAAACCCAATCTAAATGAGTAATTTCGTCGTAAAATATTGTTCTGAAAGTAAAAGTTGAACGTTTCTCACACCGCGACAGATATCATTATACTTGTTTTCAACATGAGCGAGTTGCAATCCGCTTTATTTTCCAGCTGAATCATGGAAATCATATTTCATTTCATAACAACAATGCCGCGGATGTAACAACATTAAAAAGGATTCGTTTAAGTTAAATTCATCAAAAATTAACGACGAAAATTCGACATTCGGATTTTAATGATCGTGATTTTGTGTTTAACTTGTAATTATTAAGTAAATTACCGACCGAACTGTAGCCTCAAATAGTCGAAATACAAAAAGGAAATGATATGTTGTGGTGGAGTAAGTATGGGATTAAAATAAAGAATATTATTATCCTGAATAATATTTTCGGCCCTTGTGGAGTATTGGACAGATTGACACAGCAGGAGTCGAGCATAGAGACACACTTCGTAATAAATGTACTTGCATTGATAGATATGATGTGCGGATGAGACAAGGGACGCGGCGTCCGTGTCATAAGCGTCCAGCGCGGGCGGCGCGCCCTCCGCCGTGGAGTCCGACAGGTTGCCGCCGCACACCGACGTGGCGCCACCGTCGCTGCTACCTGTCATCGAGGCCATAGGGAGAAGGTTACCTATTTTGGCTCGAATGAATGCTAGATTGTGTAGAATACTTGAAAGATTAGAGGCCTGTTTCAAAGCATCCGGATTGGAAAAAAAATGATTAAATTTTCCTGAAATTATCTGTCAGAAAAGTTAACCAGAACTGATCCAGGAGGTGAAACAGGCTATAAGTATACAGGGTCAAATGAAATTAGCAAAAAATAAACAAAAAAATTAATTATATCATTCAATGGGCGAAGGCCAGTGACCGTAATCGGTCAGCTGTTTTTGTAATTTTTCGTGGAACTTAGATATATTTTACGAATTTCCAAAAACTATGAAAAAACAGTCGTTTGATGGCCTTAATGTATTTGTCAGTATTATCAAAAGTTTTGAACAAATTTTGCATGATGATTTTTTTTTTGTTGCATTAGTTTTGATATCGATACTTAACACGTGGACAAAGTATTGCCATCTGATTTAAATTGACCCTGTATAGTTTCACGTATTTATTTGGCTACTAAAGTAATATGTAGGTACGACAAAACCTCTTCTACCTCTAACACCAGAGTCGGCACTGCAGCTTCCCCGGTCGCCGATCAAGCCGGACGGTCCCCCCAGCATCATCGGCGGCCCCATGCCCAGTGAGGCCACACTCTCGCCTTCTGACAGACATCCTGCTGCTTGCAGCTGTCTTCGAGCCTGTGTTTGATAGAAAAATATCGGTTATGCTAACGTTACGTGTTATCGGTCATCATGAGTGATAAGACCGAAATAGAAAACAGCTTGCAACTAAATGGAGGACCAGCAGGCTTAGCACGAGCACCGATTTTTCGACGGAAGAATAGACATGAGTATTAACTAAATGACGTACAATAGGAGTAGATAGCTATGTTATTCTATTAATTATCACAGTTATGCGTTCTATATACTTTGTGGCCGTCGAGTAAAAAGTTTGTGGTCAGTGTGATTTTGACAGTTGGGGAGGAAATATTCTTCTGAAATAGTCTACATATAAAAGGCCCTAGACAAAGATCGTTAGAAACGAAAGACAAAATGGCAGATTGTAGTAGGATATCTACGGTGCGATGTCAAAAATGGAGAAATGAAATGTGACTTTGTATAGAAAAAGCACTGTCAATTCTCCGCAGAAATAAAAAGCGTCACGCTAAGCTTGCAGTGGTAGCCCAGTAGTAACGGCCCCGACTTACAAGTTGATAGATTGTGGGTTCCAATCCAGAAAGGCACTTAACTTTGTGTCAATTATTCCATCACCGCTGCTCTCAAAACGGTGAAGGAAACCGGCATGTCCTAGAACCAACAATTCCTAAAAGACACGTGACATCAGCGTGACATCTACCAACCCGCACTGGGCTTGCGTGGTGGATTACCACCCACTACTTCTCACATAGACGAGGCCTATGTCCCAGCAGTGGGAACATTTTATGTTGACTATGCTTAGGTATGCTTGCAACTAGATTGTCATGATGTCATTGATCGACGTCGAACGGCCGCAGTCCGGTTGCACCCTTATGCATTAATTAGTAGCAAACACGAAGATTGAATAGTTTAGGTATATTTTACTAGCTTATATCTACAACATTGCGCCAGGTGAAAACAAAGGCATAAAATTTTCGCTCGATTATCAACATGGTAGCACAGGTATCAACATCATTTTATGAGCCCGTAAATATTCACTGCTGAACATTCTGGCTGTTTATGGCTTCTTCCAATATTTCACCATTATTCCGTAACTATAAAGGTTAGCAAGCCTAAAGCATATTGTTACCACACAGGTGGATGCTATCGGCCATCCTCATGTAATACCTCAATCATCTTTTACAACACTCGCAGGTAACAACACGATACGATCCAACATCACATCCCAAACACGATTATAGTTATACCTCCATCGAAACACCCTTTTAATGCTTCAATTAATTTCGATTGGGGCTTTAATTTGGACAGGATTTGTCCGCTCGAATGGGATGTCCCGTTGCGAGCCCGCATCAACGTAATGGTATCGAATGTTCCGCGGTCGCAGGTTAATATCCGGATTATGCGTAACGGAAAATCATGTAATAACAAGCAGTAAGACGAGTAAACAGTTGCGTTTAATTTTCCCTGCAATTTAGATCAGACGGAGCAATTTGAAATGGTAATTAACACAAGCGAGTGATGGATGGTCTTGGTTCGAGCGTACATCGCGCCACCTATTCATCATAGTACTGCGCTGTCGATAAAAGTTTATTTATTATTGGTTTGAAGCACTTCATCACTGAAGTTGTTCATCAAAAACAATTTTGTATAATATCGATGTAGTTTCACGGTAGAATGGACAGCTTTTGAATGAATTATCTCGGAAATTGTTTCGGTGATTTCGGAGTAGATAAAAGAGAATGTTATTGAATTTGAGCATTGTATTTATTATCATTTCATTAACATAGTTTATTTGAATACATTTTATACTATCACGATGTAAATTCGACGAAAATACGTTGGTTTCATGTAGCATGTGTGGGTAGATAGAATAGTTTCAAAAACACCATTTCATTAGTTCAGACAACACGGACATAGTGCTTAGGCTAAAGAGAACTAAACCATTTGAATAAGTGTAGTGTATAAATAGTGAATACTAGTAACAGTGATCTGCTATATATACATGATACACATGAACAGTGTTTTTATTCATTATCAGACTCTAAGAAAGTGCTACGGAATTGTGTAAAATGACACTAAACTATTAAGTAAGAGTTAAATTGCTTATTATTCTATTAGGCTGAATTGTAATAAATTACTAAGAACTTTAGTTCTTATTATTAAAGAAAACAAAAAAAAAAATGAGTAAGCCTACCTCAAACAACTGTTCCCGTGCGTGTCTGAGCTGCGTGTCCCGGGCACTGAGCGCGGCGGCCAGCTGCAGCGAGCGCTCGGCCTCGTCGCGCGCGTGGCGCAGCAGCGCGGCGCGCTCGCGCTCCCGCTCCGCTCGCTCCGCTCCTAAAGCTGACGACGCACCACCTCGAGAACGCATCTGTACAAATGTGGTACTATACTATAACAAAAACAGTAAACAAAGATGCAACATCAATTTTCTCGCAAACATTATTTAAAAAGGAATGAGGTGGAAAGGGTGAAAATTCATAAATAAATGCACATTAAATTGTAAGTAATTTACATTCAAGCAAAAATGTTGGGAAAGAATATTAAGAACGTAGTTGGACTTGATGCGTTTCTGAAGACTTTATTAAAGTCAAGACTCCATGAATAATTATTAAAAGTTAGAACTTGATAAAAAGAAAAAGGCTACCAGACTCTCAGTAGCTCAGAACAATGTGGAAGAATAAGTTTTAATATGAGAGCATTCGCCGAGAAGTTCCTGTATGTGTAAAATTCTATAAGCTGGAAAACAACTGGGCAAGTTCTGTGTGACCTAGATCCTATCCGACCATAATGAGCCTTGCAAACGTTGCTAGATCAAAAGATATGACATAATAAATTGAGTGACCAAAATGTTGGCATCACACAGTAATGACTACGTTAATGATACTGGAATATTTCTGTACAAAATGCCTACCCATCTATTTTTTTAATTTTGTAACCCTACATTCAAAGTATCAAACCCTTTTACGTGACAAAGCATTTCCCTCGCACCATCTGACAACATTATTGGATTACTTGTCATACTAATATTCGCCCTCATAATACAAAATTATTAAATTTAACCTGTTCATAGTTTCTTATGAAGTCTCGTAGCTCTTTCTCTTTGTCTTCAAGCGTGGCGTAGAGTTGTTTCATTTGGTTTAGTAAATCAAATTTCTCTGCTTTCAACCGCTTCTTGTCTGCCTTCAAAGCTGAAACAAATGTTTATAGTTAATACGAAGTAATTATTTTTCTCTCTCTCTTCTCTTCATCTGTAGTCAGCGTTCTTATCAGTAATCAGATTATTTGGTCAAATTAAATAATTTTATGAGAGGAATGAATTCTCTCTCTATCTAGAAATGAGTAGTTTCCAATCTCTCTAATATAGTTTTCGTATCACAAAGTCAATCATGAAGCAATTTTGTATGTACTTAAATCTTAAAGAGAAAACGATCAGAGCAAGGATTTCATGAAAATATTTGCCGTGAGGGAAGTTGTCGTTTAGAATAAAACATAGGTTTTGTTTTGCAATACAGGGTATGAATGGAAAGGTCCAGTAAGCAACAAACAAGCTTATATGTGGAGATACACTAGCGAGAGCCATGCCTCAATTCCGAGTGATTCAAACTCTTTGAGCGAAGCTGCTCGCTTTGGGAACCTGTGTCCTTTGTCGCTCTGCTCTCTGTGCAGATCCCCTCAACTCGGACATTTGTACGTTCCCAACGTTTGATAGGAAGATAAAACGCAACCGAGATCGATCTACATTTTACTGTTTTGCAAACGATTTTAGAGACTGTCGATCGTTTTGACGATTGCCATCACTTTAGAAGTTTCGAAATTGGATTTCGGTTCCGGACTCAGATTTTATTGGCAATCATAAAGTTCATGAATTTTTGAATTTTTGCACTTCCGGGAATTAGTCGAAGGTTCACCTTAAAATACTTGACTTTCGATTGACGAGTAACGTAATAACAACTCAGTAAGTGTGTTACTAAGATTACTTAGTTTGTGGATTAGTGTGGTTTGTGTGAAGGTAAGCAACAGTCCTTTGATTCTCGTTTCATCGATAACGTGTAACAGTTACATAAGCTAAACATATTATGTATACCTTTGTATGTAGCGCCAACTCAAATATGCGGCTGTTTGTTCTCGTTGTGTTTGTTTGCTTATGTATGGCCACTTCATATGTACCGAGTATCTTTGCGTGGATATTTAATTTAAATCCTTACTTAATAAATGGCCTTTCCCCTACCTACATACATAATATGTACCAAGCAAATATGTTATGAGCTAAAGTTATTAAAGATTGTGGCTGTGAATATTCAAAATTAGCCAGGGAAGGTACCTGCGTGGAGAAATAACATCTCAACTTGTTTTCACCCTGAACCCCCACTGGGCAGAGGTGTTCACACGGCTACACATCAAGCTATACATTTCCAGTTTACGCTCATCTCACACTGTACGGAAATCTTATACAATGCGAGATCAGCTTATACTGGAAATGTATAGCTTGATGTGTAGCCGTGTGTGGTGTACACACCACATTTTGTTATGTTAGAAATTACATTTTGGTAAATGTGGTCTAAATAAATATTCTAATATTTCGTACCGAGAAAACTATGCCTACTAGCGATATAAATATAACCACTTAGGTACTTAAAAAATAGAAAAACTGCCACCAGAGCAAATTGCTTCGTCCAAATAAAAGTTGACTCCAGTACTTATACGATAATGAAACAAGTTTGCGACTAGACCGACAGTACACCGAAGTGTTCTGCTTATTTACTTGATACAACCGGTGAACGTGACTTCATTATTTTGCTTGCCTTCCATCGATCGACCACGAATGGAGACGAGGCAGGCCCAACTATAGCCGACGTAAACGATACTGTCTAACTTGGCATAACATTTCAAATTATGATTGAACTATTCATAATTATATCTAGCTCACTGAAATTATTCCGATGAAGTTACTTGATCTGATTTGTCGCAATTTTTATTCGATATTGTTTGCGGCAACCGCGAACTTTTAATAACATTTTTTACTTCATCGGTTTCACTGTTATTGCAACCAACGTAGGGCTAAAGATGATTGTATAGTGACCTACTTATCCGATAATGGCGTACGTGAAATGAGGCCAATGGAAATTCAATATGCAGAGTGTAATAAAACGAATAAAATTCAAAACTGTGCTCTAACTTAGATAAATTGAAGAAGTTGCTGTCTAGATCGTTAAAGACTTTTGAAATGGCTTATTTAAAGTTATATTCGGTAAAATAGTTTAAAACTTCAGACTTTGACTTTCAAAATGTTTTTTAACTTACGATGCAAATAAACACATTGTTATTTTAAGTTCTATTCATTACATACTATTGGTGAATTTATATTACACCGCTATATTAAACATGATTGATGAGACAACATAAAATTATTAATCACTGAAATTATTTTTACCTAAACATCATCACGTACATAATCAGCTGTAAAAATCATTGCTGGGAGACAGGCCTCCTCCGTGTGAGGAAGTGGGCCGTAAGCCACCACGCTGGCCCTGTGCATGTTGGTGGATGTCACATATCTTTAAATTTTTGGATTCAAGACATGCCGGTTTCCTCACGATGTTTCCCTTCACCGCTTTGAGAGCAGTGGTGATGAAATCAAATACAGAAAGTAAAATGCCTGCCTGGGTTCGAATTCACGACCTTCTTCTCGTAAGTTTTTTTTTTTTGGTTGGGAAATCATCTAATAACTTCTCCCGCTCTGGGTGGAGCAGGAGGGCGTGTCAGACTTTTACTGACTAAAACCCACCCGTGTTCCCTCAGTTACCTGTGTGCCAGGGGCCGCGGTATCTCTTTCGAACAACCCGCACCCCTGGCAGGCATCGGCCCTTCCGGGCCCCATCAGTTGGTGCTGACATCTCTTTGAGGCGCGCGTGGAACACAACGCGCCGTCGACCCGGGCTTGGTCCTTACCGGACAGCGAGCTATTCATTACTCACTGTCCGCAAGCCCGCGCCTACGGTGGCCGGGAATCAACCTGGGATTCCCGACGCCCAAGGTGTCTCCTGCGGAGGCTACGGCGGTAAGGGGGCATGTAGGTACTGCCTCTCCCTTACGTGCGCCGCCTCCCTTTTTGCGAGCATCACTGCTGCTGGAAGCGACGGCTACCCATGCACTCTCGCTCCGTACCATGGCCTGGACCAGGGCCGGACGCGAGAAATCGCCGCCACCGATCGCCTCCACCAGGACACTGACACACACTGACAGGTGGTGCTCCGCCCAAGCCGGGCAGACCTCCACCGTATGCTCCACACTTCTCGTAAGTTGAGGTCGATATCCCTGGGCCACCACTGCTTTCAAAATTATCACATAGAACATAGGTATACGATATACCTATGTTGGGCCTACATAGAATGGTACGATACGAATTATAGTCAGTGGGTCGTCTTAGGAGTGGATTTATTTATCCTCATCTGACACTTGATAAACAACATATTCATGTAATTCACACTTGTTTACCCACGGGCCACTTAATCCTAATGAATAACGAATCCAACACATGGTACCATCTGCCAAAACATATACGGCCGACGTATTTCTGACAACTTTCGTCAGCATAATAACATTAGTGAAAATGTCAGTCCAAGTAACAGGAGCACACCCTTAAAAGGACGTGACCCGTTTACTGATTTGGGTCTGTAAGGCAGTGTACCTTGCGAGATATTATGAGCATAGTTTATCAAAATGTCGGCTTACTCACGCTTCTCCGGCATCGGGCGGCACTCAACAAATTGCCCACTTTTGTGGGATCGAATCGGATTATTGAGATAAAGCCACTGTAGGTGTAAGTTCTCTATTTATTAGGATGTTCCATTCAAAGGTATTCTGAATAAAACTTCTAGCGTTGTTTCTATCTATGCTTGGATAAATTTTGTGAAAGACAACCTAAGTTATGTTTATTTCGTACCTATTTACGGTCATACTATTTCAAAGGATTTCTAGTAAAATTTTGCTGTATTAACTCGCTCGTAAAGCAACTTTAGCAAATATTATGTCAGTTTTATTCACGTATTATGCAGACTTATCGGTTTAACGTGAATACCCCGTACGCTTTCATGACTCAACATTTTCCACGAATAGATTTAAAAATTCAGCCAGTAAAATTCAATAGACATACACACACAAACATGGGACTTAAACATACATACATTTAATTTAGAAGTATGTATGTGTATATTTAAATTGGAGTATAATTTTTGTCCTATCGCAGGTGTGCTGGAAGAGATTTGTGTAGAATATAAAAGAATAAGCAAGCTTTACTACCTTGTACGTATTTTTCTGTTCCTTTCTTGTCAGTTTATAAGTGTGTGCATAAATGGTTAAATAAATAACTAGTGAAATGTGGGTGTACTATAAGTACACTTCTGCACAACCCTTTAGGGAAATAAAGCGTGATGTTATGTTCAAATTGAATAGATTTATCACTGTTATAACTTCCTATTACTTTACACTTTCAATATTCGTAATGAGTTTTTAATATGGGTAATAACTAATGTATAATATATTATTCGATATCAAACTTCACTTTTGACTGTAATAGCTAAGTTTAATACTCGTATTAATGTCTTTACCAAACTAATGCCATAAAAATATAATGGGTAGTGTAATGTCGCCATTAATTTCTTTAGCAAAGTAATACCCGACATAAACCCGACCATTATGTTTTTGGGTAAGATCTAGTTTGATATATGTTTAGAAATGTTTTCTGTGGGATACTGGCTGAATGTAGCAGGACACTGTGTGTGTATAATCTTAATAGTTTGTTTGTTAACTGCCAGAAAGGAATTTCGCCATTTGTGGTGATAGCAGGTTTTCGTGTCGGACATTAAAGTTTTCTTCATTTGCCCTAAGAAGTTTGACTTTGAAGACAATCTTCTTAGGGCAAATGAAGAAAACTTAAGAGGAAGAAAGATATAACTTTCTCTTTCTCTGACTCTCACACTAAATCTCTCTTATTCTTTATTTGACCGTACACTTGTACGGTGCTGCAAACGCATTTTTTAAACGTAAACTTCCCGTTGTCAAAAGAAACTGATCTGCCATGAGTACGGCAGTCATGGCAGATCAGTTTCTTTTATCAAAAATAGATCGCATGATAATCTGTTATGGGTAAATATTCATTTCGTAATATGGGCAAAGCATCTGCTATGCTTTACCCATATTACGAAAACATGTTGTTTTCTTCACACTTAACTTTGCGAAAATGCAAGCTCATTCTACCAAAATTGGCCTAATTTTGTAGGGAGGAAAACGCTGTCATAAAAAAAACACTGTAATGAAAACCTGCCGATAAAATAAAGTATCACTTACAGTTAACCGCTTCTCTAGCTAGCAGGAGTTCCTTCTCCAGCTGTTGAGGATCTAGCTGTGGTCCATCCTGTGTGTCAGACTTGGCTCGTTCCAGTAATGCGCTGCCGGCTTCACCTCTTTCTGCAGCTGCCACCAGAAGGCGACGCACTCGAGTTAGCTCAGCCTGGAGAAAAAAAGTGAACTGTAGATTCCAAGGCGCAAGTAGTTCCCACTGCTGGGATATAAACCTCATCTCTGTCAGAAGGAGTGGGCCATAATCCACCACGCGGGCGCAGTGCGGGTTGGTAGATGCCACATGTCTTCGAACTTTTGCTTCTAGGACATGCCGGTTTCCTCACGATGTTTTCCATCACCGCTTGGAGAGCGGTGATGGAAACGGACGGAGTGATGTTGAAATAATTTACACGAAATAAAGTGACTGCTTGGGATCGAACCCACGACCAACCGACTCGTAAGTCGCGGCCCTTAGCATAAGGCCACCATTGTGTGAACGGCAATATGGTTTAATAGGGGTGAAAACTGGGGCCCAAGTCTGCTATTTTTATAAATTCGTTATTCCAACACGATCCCATTGTCATTTTGCTAAAAGTTCGTAATCTGCTAAATTTATAATGGTCGATCATTGGTCGGTCAATGGTCTCGTAATAGAATTGTGTTATAATGGCATTGTCGTATTGCCATTATTATAAAACCCGTTAGTAGAAATGATTTTCCAAAAACTACTACTAAATTTGAACATTTATTCATGCCCGATTTCATTTATATGTATTCACATATTATCTATTAGTTTATTAGTGTTAAATTTTAGCAGATTAGGTACCGCCTAAGTCAGTCATTCATTTGTCATTATGTATAAGATTACCAATAAATGCCATTTCTTTCAATGGAGTGTCAGTGGCTGACCATTGGAAAGTCAAAATGACGCCATTAATCAGTAGATTACCAAACTTGTCAAAATCAACAATTATGAAATCAATGATAGACCATTCTGACACTATTGTAACAGCAGACTTGAGGCCCTGGGTGGATACCGGATAAAATTTCCATTATGGGCCATTGATGTCGAAGTTCATATTTTTTGTGTAGATAGTACTCATAAATAGAAGGCTTTTTACAGATTTTCAAGTTTCGGTCGTTCACCGTTTACGAGATAAAAGATATTAAAGTTTCCATACAAATTGGAAAAAAGCACGCCATTTGCAAATTTTTAGGTTGGTTAAATTGTCATGGTAGACGTCAAAGTTGACATTTCACGTTCCGTTGACGGTAGAGGTGTATTTTATGTCAGATTTAAAAAAGAATATAATTTTACTTTCACATCCTCGTGTTTTATTCTCACAATTATGAATATCCGAAAAATACCCAAAACCGAATTAGAGCACCCCACTATCCACGTGGTCTTGTCTGCCCTACCCCTAGAGTGTATATAAAAAACCGGAGGCGCGGAGCTTCCATACATTTTGACTGCGTAGGTATTGCACTTTTCTATGAAACAGCTGTTTTTTTTTGTATTACCGACATAAAATGTCTGTGCTAAGGGTCTAGAATGATATGCTGAACTCATGGTTACAGTTTGCGCACTGGATAAAAACTTATCCTGTATAGTTTTCTTAATTTTCTTAAAGGAGTTTAAAGGGAAGTAAGTACAACAAGATGCTGATTAAACGCTATAAAGTTTTGATGGTATTTTTTATGCGTGTCAGTAAACCTTATGTTATTTTTCTTCATTTTCATTTAAGGTTAAATTGTGTGAAATATGTGTGCAAGAATTGTAAACAAAGATAGAACTATAAAGCTGAAGCGCTGAAGCTTTTTTGAGATTAGATAAAACCATGAATAAATTAGTAGATATCAATAATCCTTTGAATTGAAAAGTCCATGAAACTGAAACCAAGTGGCTCATTAGAATGTAATATCTTATCGCACGAGATAACGACCAAAATCGAGTTTTAGAAACCAATAAAGGTAAAAACAAAAATATTCTCTTCTCACGTATTCTATATGGACAGTCGAATATCATGAAATAGTTATGTATTAACGTAATCGACTTCCCAAAGGTCCATCCAGAGAGTAATAAACCCCTGGTATCTTATTTAAGATCGGCCTAAGTCCGCCCGAGTGGAAAAAGGTTAAGTAAAAAATTGATCCTTGAACGCTGGCAGAATCACTAATGACAGTTTATTGGAGAAGTATACCTTTATGGAACTACCTACCTTTTTCGCCAGTTTTGTAATTTGGAATCTTAGGAATATAACGCATCTAGCTTCGGGAGGAATCTTTATAGAGGAAAGTAAAAATGGGTATGGCGTAAGCAAAATAACGATCGATTAAAAGTCAGCCGATGATAACCAATCCGCTTTTATCGGCCTATGTTAGCATCATTACACAAAATTCATAAAGCTGATAATTGAACTATTGAACCTAGAAACCCAAAAGCGATAAGCTCAAAAGCCGTTCTTATAGCAAATCCAATCAAACGGCTAAATAGTGGTCCGGTAACCCAAAATTGGTTTGTGTATAAGCTTATTATACCTCTACCTGTAATCTTTCATTTTCCATCCGGAGTCTCCTGGCGACTTGTGCGGCGGTGAGCATCCCAGGGGACGCGGGGACCTCCTCGTGCCGCGACCGGTCCGAGCGGCCGCCGGGGGACGGCGCGTCTGTGCCACAAATTATACCATTTGAACGAGTGTCTCCATATCTGCACTAGGCAGGATCATCCAAGACAACTTTAAGAATAAGGAAACACAAAAAGAAAAAAAAAACATTGCGCAACCTAATCGGTACACCTTATTTTTACTCTAACTTCATGTTAGATGCTACTTTATTACGTAGTAATAATTATTTCTCCAATTAATTACTGTAGAAGTGTTCATTTTTACCGTCACACAATGTCAAACTTAATTACCGAAGTGACATCCCCATTTCAAAATCAAAATCAAAATCAAAATATTTTATTTCACATAAACCTGCAAGGGCACTTATGAAAAGTCAGAAGCTAGGTGCACGGTTCCAATTTGTCGCTTCCTATGGAGAAGAGCCGGCAAGAAACTCCACGGTTACTCTTTTAAAAATAATTGGGTTTTACAATGTTTTCAAATTACAGTGATAATAGGTATGGGAGGACAGTGCAGGCCTGTCAATAAGTACCAAGTACTTAGAGGAATGAAAATAAAGAATAGAAAATCGTCTATAAATCTAATCTGTAAGGCCTACAATGTTTTCCCATTCACAATATGTAAAAGAATCTACATTAGTAAGATCAACCTATTTAAACAAAGTGACATGATTTCCATGAGAATCACTAATAAATAGGTGCTATTTGAAGCGATGTATAATGTCAAAAATGACGAGAATATGTCAGAAAGTGTAAAAAATAAAAATATTAAAAATTAACATTGTAATTTGGAAGCAGTTAATAGACTCTCACAAAGTTATGCTGTTAATGAGGTACCAACCAGGGAAGCCACATGTGCAGAAGGAATTAATGCCAAACTTCCCTGTCTTCAACGTAGTCTTTTATCTTATAATATGCTTTTTTGATAAGGACACGTTTGATGTGAGTTTTAAACTTTCCATCGCTAAGTTCTGTAACCGACTTTGGCAACTTGTTATAGAAGCGGATACTGTTTATTAGAAATGACTTGCTAGTTTTAGTTAATCTAAATTTTGGAATCACGATTTCATCTTTACTACGTGTATTTAGATTATGGAAGTCGCATCTTTTTTTGAAAAGACCTAAGTTTTTGCGAACATACAAGATATTTTCTAGGATATAAAGAGAAGGCAGAGTTAGTATATCAATTTCATTGAATTTGTTTCTAAGAGACTCGCGAGGCCCCATTTTATAGATAGCGCGGATTGCCCTCTTTTGTAAAATGAAAACTGAATCTACGTCAGCTGCCGATCCCCACAGCAGAACGCCATAAGACATAATACTGTGAAAATAAGCAAAGTATACTAACCTAGCTGTGGCTACATCAGTCAACTGCCTTATTTTTCTTACTGCGTAAGCAGCTGAACTTAATCTACTTGAGAGAGCTCTAATGTGGGCACCCCATTGCAATTTTGAATCTAAAGTAATTCCTAGAAATACAGTTTCCGAAATAGCATCTAGTTTCTTGCCATCAAGTTTTAAATTTAGCCCTACTTGGGGTACATTTGGTAATGAGAACTTAAGACATTTAGTTTTGTTCGCATTGAGTAAAAGATTATTAGCCGCAAACCATTTCGAGAGAACAGCTAGACTATCGTTGACATGTAAGACATCCGTATCTTTTCTATCTATTCTAAAAATAAGAGAGGTGTCATCAGCGAATAAAATTATATCCGAGAAGTTTGCCATTAGGTAAGGAAGGTCATTAATATAAACTAGAAATAAAAAAGGGCCAAGAATTGAACCTTGAGGCACGCCCATCTTAACTAGAGACCCCGAGGACGTTGCCCCGTTAACATTTACTTTTTGCTGCCTGTTTGATAAATAGGAAAGTACAAGATCAGCAGCTCGTCCACGAATTCCGTAGTGGTGTAATTTACAGATGAGTGTGTTGTGGTCAACGCAGTCAAACGCTTTTGAGAGGTCACAGAAAATGCCAATTGCATCCTGGGACTTCTCCCAGGATTCCAAAATGTGACTGACGAGTTTTACTCCCGCGTCAGTCGTCGACCTACCTTTCGTGAAACCAAACTGTCGACTATGTAAAATCCCATTTGAGTTAAAATGTGACAACATCTGGTCTAGCATGACTTTTTCATAAATTTTGCTCATTGCTGGAAGCACAGATATAGGTCTATAATTTGAGGGATCACTCTTACTACCCGATTTAAAAACTGGTACTACTTTACTATGTTTCATTAAGTCAGGAAACGTACCGCTGTCTAAACATTGATTAAATATGCCTGTTAGGACAGGGGCAATTGTGTCAATGATACCTTCAAGAACCTTAACGGAAATCCCCCATAAGTCTTCAGTGTTTTTTAAATTAAGACTTTTGAATGCTGTTTTAATTGTGGCAATAGAAATGGGTTTGAATTCAAAATTTGGAATGTCCTTACTGATGTTTTCTTTAAGAAGAGATTCAGCTAATACAGATGATGAGGGTAGAGACTTCGTAACCTCTATTGGGATGTTGGTAAAGAAATTTTCTAGAGTCTCAGCAACTTTTAACTTATCTGAAATGGTTTCATTATCAATTTTTAGAGCTAACTCATTCTGATCTCGCTGTTGTGTGTTTCCAGTTTCTTTGTTAATTACCTGCCACACAGCTTTTATTTTATTTTTAGAAATATTAATTTTGTTACTTATTAATTTAGATTTAGCTTGAGCGCAGACTCTTTTGAATATCTTAGAATAGTTTCTCACATAATTTAAAATGATTTCGTGCCTTTTATGAAAAATATATTGCTTTACATGGATTTATCGCCGGAAGCCAGTTAATTAACGCCCGATTGTTTGTAACCTGACTTATTAATTTACGTAGAAACTTTTTTATTCCCTGCATGCCTACCTACTTATGGGTAACTTAAGGGTCGTAAGAAGTTTGGGTACGCATATCAAAGCAAAGACGTTTTGACATTGAAATGTTTATATTTCTGTTGCTTCATGTGGCACTCGGAGTCCTAATTCGAATCCCGTCTTCTCGGTATCATCGTTATGTTTATAGCTCTACTTCCACAAAGTTGAATCCTTGTTTAGCGTTCAAGGGCTCACGTTGTAACCCTCATTATTGGCTGTCGTACTATAATATGAAAAGTTTTGTAAAGTACGGTGCCACCGCAGTCATATAAATGGAATTGGTTATGGTGACGTAAACGTTGTAATAACGCAAAGTTTCCCGAGTCACGGAAGCCGCGACTCTGGCCGGTCCAGACAAATCGATTGCTCGCATGTAACACGCGTCACGGCCTCACGGCACGGCGGCAGGTGTGCGCGACGCTTGCTTTATTGTGCCATCGCTCTCAAAGTGACGTATTGACTTCGGGAAAATAACGCCTTCCCGACACCATGTAATTATTCTACTCCAGACAACCTCTAATTCCACGGAACAAATAGAGTGAGAAAGCGCCCGAGATCTACTGCCTCATATTAATAAACGTACGAGCTCCGCACTCGGATGCGACGAAAGATAAATAATAAGCTGAAGGATTAGTAACAAATGGAGCAGTAGCAAATTGGTCGCTGAGCGCCGCCGGCTCTATCGTGAACAAATACAGACAGATTGCAGATAAATTATGCTTGGGCGCACATTGTTCCAATGATCCAATTATCCTGCTTGCTCTGATAAGTCAATACGGTGAGGCATTGCACAATTGTCTCCGGGACCAATTGTTACAGATGAATGCGCAAGTTAGGCAGTATAACCGATTGTATAACAGGCTATGTTATGGCGTAAGGTAGGTGACATAACTTAGACATTAATAAGTGTAAAATAAAAATTACTCAGATGGTTACTTAAATAACAGCTTACTAATTAAAGCACTGAGAAAGGAATTAAATGACAAATTGCAACATCAGGTGGAAAGTTTCTTTCTGGTGGAGTTGGCTGGCTGTGCAGTGTGCAGTTAGTCGGCAAATGAGCTTATTCCCCAAGGCTGCGCGCTCATTAGCAACGAGGATATTCTGCAGAGAACAGCCCGCACAATATATGGATGTTTTCCCAACACATAGTTCGTGTCACCTCCTCACTCGTGATGAGGAAAATATTAATTTAGTTGCACTTGCGCTTAGTAGCTTTTAATAAATTGACTCAAACGAAAATTCATGGAAAAGCTTTTAAAGTTCAGCACAAAGAGAACGTACACAGTTGTTGTTTTCTGTTTATTAAAACTAGGAGCGTGGCGTCCAATAAATTTTGTTTGTAAATTCATTTTTAAGGGAATTTTCCGACCAAATTCAAACGGAAGAGAACTATAACTTTTTCGTAAGCGCCATTTATTTATTCAACTGCTTTATTTGTAACATTTCCCTAAAGTACAACGTCAACGTGAACGTGTTTCTCCCTCCCTGGGTTCCCGCATTGTCGTTGCGAGGGAGCTCAGTAGCCGTGGTCACCCTCCCACGGTGAAGCGAAGAGGAACTCCAAGGCGGGGCCGCTCGTCAGGGCTTTTGCCTCCAAGCCGACGACGTAGCGGCCAAAAAGTAGGTTGCGGTGAGGTGCATCGCAATTGAGGCGGGCCGCGATGTCGAATGGGAGGCATTGCGGCTGAGGGTTACAGGCTGCGACGGAGGAGGAGTGCCGGTACTTCTGAGTAGCGCTTTTCCCTTCCGTGTTCTGGACGGGGCCGCCACCGTCTGATGACAAACGCGGTGGGGCCGCAGGGGAGGAGGAGTGTTGGTATAGCGTTGGCTGCTCTTCCTATCTCCTGCCGCCGAAAAGTGGTAGGCGGCGGGGCCACTGTGCTGACCCGTCGCAGGGGACCAAGTGTCAGACACGCGGTCGTCTGGGGCCCTTATGCTATTTGGTTCCTGGGGTGGTCACGGCGTGCCATGTGTCCTGGTACGCCGGTGATAGGGATTATTCCCCTCCGAGGACGGTCCGGTGACGGACAGTCGCGGCAGGTTCGCGGATGGCACGCGCGTTTCCGTGTTTCCACCTCAAGTGGCAATGGGCTGGGAGATAACTGCACTATCACCCCGTGGTAGCGCAGTAGGCATTCCTCCACGTTAAACAAAAAAAAAAAATGCCCGGTTCGACGGCGCGTTGTATTTCACGCGCGCCGTCAGAGATGTCAGTAACAACTGGTGGGGCCCGCAAGGGTCGATGCCTGCCAGGGGTGCGAGTTGTTCGAAAGAGATACCGTGGCCCCTGGCACACGGGCAGCTGAGGGAACATGGGTGGGTTTTAGTCAGTAAAGGTCTGACACGCCCACGCGCACAAAACACATTCACGTTTTTTTTTGAGGGTGGGAAATCATCAAATAACTTCTCCCGCTCTGGGTGGAGCACTTCTGTTCCACCCAGAGCGGGAGAAGTTATCAAAAAAAAAACGTGAACGTGTTTTGTGTCGTCTATGTCGTCTATTATAAAGTAAGGAGCCCCTAATTGTATTCAGCATGTGTAGTCTCAGCCAGAGTTGAACGACGCTCATAACATTCTCAGCTTGTAGCAGCACCTATGAAGAATTTCAAACTAACTCTAACTTACTTCATCAACAAAACAAACATGCCGTCTCGACTAGTTACGAACTATTATCTCTTGGATTACAGACTGTTAAGACAAACTCTAGCTGCCAAGTTTACCTTTTCCTCAGCCAGCTTTGTTTTATTTCATAAATAATTGAGACGAATGTAGATAGACGGAAATTCGTTGTCGCTTTTATTTATACGAATTTCGGTGGACCGAGCCAACCAGGCTTACAACGTTTGGACATCGACTGTCAATATGACAAATATCACTCCGGAAATGTTTAACAATAAACTGCGTGTTCTGGCTATAAAAACAAAACTTTAAAAAAGGAAAATAAAAAATAAATAATTGCATTGAAACCAAAATAAATGTTTTTCATACCTCCTTCCAGTGTGGCGGTGATATCAGCTCTGGGTTCTGGTCCATCGCTACTCCTTCCCGGTGACGTAGCATCTGGTAAAGGCACCTCCTCCTCTGAACTGTCTGCTGGATCCAGAATGTTCCTTTCACTGGTGTGACTGTTTCCTCCGTTGCCGATTTCAGCGTATGTTCCACTATCGCTACCGTTTTGTGTTGACCATTTCACCGGCGACTCGAGCTTCCCGTTTGCTTGGTTTTCTTTATTGTCATCGTCTAGGGAAGATATAAAATATATGAGGATTTTTTAAAGTTATTATCGGATCATATTGAAAATACTTCTTGGCTGAATAAAATAAGCGATAAGTAGAGCTTTCTTAGGGTGAAGTTAGCCTGAGATCATTGGATTCTTTATAAGGAGCCCGTGAGTTTCATTCACCAGTTCCGAAAAGAAGGTAGTCGCGAAGGAGGTCACGGACACGAAATTCACAATAGTAAAATATATGGAATTGTCCGGTTGGGTTGACTACCTGATAATAATAAATTGTCTGTGAAACAGTGGCTGTTATACTTTTGGAATACGAGTTTGAATACAAGGGGTATTTTTCGTCAAATAATACTCTTGTATATTTCTTACATAAATTTTCGAATTTTATGGGATTTCCGAATGATTTGGTCTGATGTTTCTTTATTGCTGTTTGATATGAGGCTTTTTGGAAACTTTATATGAAACAGACGTGTCATAAATACTGAGACCTAGAGTGCTCTTTCCGTACCCAGCTGGAAAGTTTCTCAAAATACTTTGTAAACTTTTTTGAGTAGTCTGCTTATGAAAATACCTATTTTTGATCATAAAGTGGCTATCCTTATCTAAGCTGCTTAATGTGTTTGGCCTTGCATGAGTTGTCAAGATTTCGGACAGGATCTTTTGCGGGTGATGAGAGCTGGATGAGCATAGCTAGTTGAGGAGCCAAACTAAGAGTAGTCAACAAAATAATGTTTTAATGCCAATAAAAAGCAAGCAGAAAAAAGACCCAAAAAAAGTCGACGGATTGTGTGACGAATGTTTTGTTTTGAAAGAAAGGAACCGAATGATAAAAGGAACGGTTGAAAGAGAAGAATGGAAGATGAAAACATGTTGCACTGACCCCAAGTAACATGAACTAGGACAGAAAGATGATGCTTACCTATAAAAGGATTATCCTTTCCATTTCTTATAGACAGTCTAGTGGTTCTGTTTAGCGTGCCCTCACCGACGCTGAGTCCCCCATTGCGTTTATCCAGCGTGCCGATGAGTAGGCGTCGCTCAGGCGGCACCGGTCGGTCAAGTTCGGGCCGCTCGAGTGCAGAACTGGCTGGCGTGATCAGTGGGTCCGCCGGCTCAGGCTCGGCGTCCGCGTCAACTCGAGAGCTGACTGATACTTGCTCGTCAACCATCTTGCGGAGTTTCGCCTGGATGAATTTGGTCAAGGTACATTTTATCGCCTGCGCAGAAGACCACGAATTATGATCTTATGAATGTTGTCATTTCCATTACCAAAGAGGTTAATGAGTTGCTGCACAAGTGTCATTCATTTGAAAATGTAATTTTAAGTTATACATACATTGAAATTACGGTGTTTGTTTGAGTACAAAACGAATAAAAGGTTCTCTAGCAACGTCCTTTACAAACAAAGTAGTACGAAGGTTCAGTTATCTGTGAACTTTCCACCACCCACGTCCACATTATTGGAAAGTCCCACGTGTAGCACTCAAACACTAGTTGAAATACGTACTACATAATAATATACGTGCCCATCAATTGTGTTGCTAATTGATTTAATTAGTTAATTGATGTGTGCTGCAATCATTCGACACTTACATCCCCACCGCAAATTATGTACTACCATGTCATTATGCAGGTGTAGTGGTTTTCAACTTCATATTAAATTGTATTGGTTGTATAGTACCAGTAATCCAGTTTATATATCAACATGCTTTGAGAACAACAGCGATATATTTTGGGCATCCGACGACGCCATATCTGTAGCTATTAATCTGAACAGACCCCTCTC
Source organism: Polymixis lichenea (assembly GCA_949091785.1). Classification (NCBI taxonomy): domain Eukaryota; kingdom Metazoa; phylum Arthropoda; class Insecta; order Lepidoptera; family Noctuidae; genus Polymixis; species Polymixis lichenea. The sequence goes on along the minus strand of OX420945.1, from coordinate 10,267,690 downwards.
GCTTAGTTAATTCACCTGCTACCGTTTGATGTTATAGTCGTTTAAGTCTGCTCGTCGTGGCGTGCGGATGGGGGAAACCGAATCATAGCAACGTCGCCATTAGTGATAATACTTTCATTTTAATGATACCGAAAACATTCTAGCTACAACTTCAAAGGACACGATCTAGTTAAGTGAAATGTATTAGTAATTTAGGTTAACGGCAAGTAGGTATAGTAGCAAAATCACAAATATCCCCATTTGTAACTATAAACTTATTTGCCAACATGCCATAATTGTACCTACTTATTCCCATTCAATTTACGACACAAATTGGCAGTCGCGTGTGTAGCTAGGTAGTGTTGTGCGCACGCTACCCGCATGTCATGTAGCAGGATGTTGTCAAGAGTTCCCCGTTAAACGTTCTAACAATGGCTTGTCGAAGTGTGGCGTGTGCTAATCGTGCATGCGGTCCTCACCTGGGCGTCGCCTAGTATGCGGCGCACTAGCGCCATCAGGCCGCCGTGGCAGGCGCTGGCATGCTACCCCTCCCCGTCCCGCCTCCTCATTGTCTCCCGCGTGACACCTGCCACACGCTCGTTACACTTCCTATTCACCACTAAACTTTCAATACAAATTGAAACTATTCCACTTTGCCGAGCGCCGCCCTTTGTCTCAGCACTCCGATGACAGCCCGGAATGAGGACGCTCCCCGGAATTATCTGAAACAAACATATTTCATTGTTAACTTCATGATAGAGCAGGCACACTTGTAACAGTTTGAATTAACTTCCTCGTGTTCATAATTGTGTCGTAGTTATGTTAGGTCAGCATATTGTAAACCGTATTCAGTTAGTTAGGTACGTAATTATTTACAGTTACTGCAATATTCAGTTTCATTTAACTTATTCTCTGTTCTTTTCAGTATTTCTATTAGCAAGTTTCCTCAGAGTCTGAGTTAAAGTTTGTGTAAAATGAAAAACATTTTTCTGCTACGGAAGCCTTTTGAATCATCGTGCGAACTAATTACAACGTCCACGAAGAAAAATACCAAAGGGCTCTTAATTGCCTGCTAAGTACGAACCGTAATAAAGTTCCGTCAAAATACTTGTGAAACTCATTATTCAGGTCGACGCCGGCGTCTCCTGCGGTACTAACGGCCCTCGTCTTTGACGTCAGCATCTGATTCTTTTTGTCAATGCCTCACGACGCCCGCGCCGCCGGCACAAAAAGGAAAGGGTTTCTGCTCACTGAAATATAGTCAGGAGCGAGAAAATACTCGATGCCACAATAAAAAGCTGTTGTTTATTGAACACCGGAACAGCTGCTGTCGTTGTTGCTGGCGACTGACGCAATTACACAAAATGGAACGCTATTGCAAACGTGAAACATTTTTTTTTATGTATTCGAGCCTGTTATGCAAATTTGTTGGACGAAATCTGTTTTATTTTTTTAATTTAGGAGCTTTAGCCTGATGAATATAGTCCAAGCAAACGTTTTAAGGCGGTAATTTGCGAAGTGCGGCTCGTTGAGCACGCCCGCTCCAGTTATTGGCCGCAAAATTGATTAAAATTCCGGCTGCGTAAGGGAGTCTCATCTACTTTTTTATTAGATTGCGCTCACTGAAGACTGTTTTAGTAAGTTTCTATTCGTGTTTGACCATTTGATTCTGCCGAGTAATCAGATCGTGCTGCCGTAACCCGTAAGTCGTGGGTTCAAGGAGCGAAATTGAGCTGCTCTGTGATGGAAATAAACATCGTAAAGTACCGCCAGCCGCTTGTATTTTTTATGTTTTAATTTAGTACGAATAAAAGCGTACCTGAGTGCTTCCTTTAATGAACATTTTAGATTTAACGTGGGCTGTGAGTACTTGTATATTTCATAACTATTTTAAGGCAGCTATAACATTATTTATGTTATTAATATGTTGAGATTTCATTGAATAAATTGGTTACGTCATCTCAATCTAAATAATCTGTATTTTTTCAACCTGATTAGTAAATTGAAACTTTGTTTAATCAACAACAGAAAACACTAAAACGAACCGTAACCCAGCTCGCAGCAGCATTTGTTTAAACGATTCGATGTTTCTCTAATTTAAATCAATATAGATACCTGGCATTTAATTTAGATTTACCTTTCCCCCATTCTCACAAGGGTCGTCACGCCACGAGTGCAGTATTCATCAAAGTAATTGCGCCGTTTCATTAAAAGTCCCGGCACATCCTTCAAGATTTGCATAAAAAGGTCTACAGGCCCTCCCAGGCCTCCCAGGGAGGCCTCCCTTCGACTTTACATTAAACCAATTTTTTAATGTCACTTACTATTAAAAAATGTCACGTTTGAAGAGCAGCATCCGTAAACGGAGAGATGGACAAAGAATTTGTAGTGACATTTCAGAATAACTTGAAAGCTTGACATATCTCACAGTAAATTCCGTTGGTCATTGAGAATGTTTCAAATGATCCGCTTTCAATAAATAAATTGAAATTACATTTTCAGTGAAATTCATTCCATTTGAACAAGTTTCAATAAACTTTTACTCTTTCATCGGAAACCTTTTTTCAGTGCTTATTTTCCTACCCCGTACATTATTTTACTGAAAATAAATGTGTGCAATACATCAAATTAATTAGTAACGTTAACATTCGATAAATCAACTCAGGTTATGTTTAATTCGATAAACAACCACTCGTCGAAAACAATCCGCGAGAGGATGCGGGTGGGCTCAAAGAACTCAAGTTATACAAAAGTTGTACGTGCTGCTATGAAAACACGTAATCCTATGTTCTAAACTTTTGTTTTGCGGTGCGTTTTTCGTTTGTAATGGTTTTAGGAATACGTTAATTAAAATATTTCAGAAAGGCGGTTTGAAGTTTCTATTTCACGGTGTTTTTCGCAACTCAATTCGGGGAAAATTTTCCAGTACTTCGTTACACCCCAACTCAGAGTGTGACCAACCCATTCATAATAGGTACATACATTTCATTCATCACATCATCTTTCGAACTTTATAAGTCATTGATTCATAATATAGAATCTATATTTTATATCTTCAGTTTGTGGTAGCTAGCCCATATATTTGTTTCATGGTTTGCGCGTTATCTATCAGTTAATCAGCCAGTCTGTGACGGAACTTTATAGTTTTAAAAATTACTGTTTAAAAATTAACATTGAGATCTGGTTTATGTAACATAAATATTGATGTACTATTAAGCATAGTTAATTATAACTTTTGTAATGAATGATCTGATTAATGTTTAAAACCGAATTAAAATCTATTGTATAATTTAGTAGAACTAAGCAATACATACATGAAAAGCGACTTTCTTTGGTACTACATGCGGCTAAACTGTCGCATTTTTCACTTTTCCGCCCTTAAGACGACCCACTGACCAAGAAAACTTCAAAATGTGTCGCGTTTTTCGTTAGATTCGCTCACTTTGGCTGACAGAAAAACGATTGAAAAATGGCGGGAAGACTTTTTTTTAATGTTATCTATTTATTAGCATCAAAAGCAGCCAGATACAAACAATACAGCCAAAGAGTTTTACTACGACTTTATACTTACCTAAAAATACGAAATATCTTTTTCCGACCTATTATTTTTACATGGGAAGATGTTGTACAAATAAGGTTATAGCTTGTAAAGCCAAATATAAAAATAGTTTCCCAGGCCTCCGAGCTCAAGCCACGAAACTGACGTAGTCTGAACCGCTAGCTAGGCGCCGCATATCCAGCCTAACCGTTATTCAACCTAAACTACAGCCTAGCTATATCCCTAGCCATAATTCAACAGACTGGAGCACTGGGCTTCGTTATTACAGCCTTTGAGTACTTTATAATTTAATTAAAACGTAGTAAGAGGGATGTTGTTTTTATACACATATGCAAACAACAATTTTGAGACCATTAGTCTCAAAATTGTTGTTTGCATATGGTTACCTAAAGTCTTTTGATTGTATTTCAAGATTCTAAGATAACCATGTTTGTTGTAGAATTATGTTATTCAGTGATTCTGTTAACATTATATTTGAGCCCACCTTTTTATATCTATTTATATATTTATACCTACTTCTCGCACACAAATAAGGTACTAAGGCGGACTTAATGCCTTAGGCATTCTCTACCAATCAACCAAGGGTGGTGATGAGATTAGATGGCAGGTGCCTTGGATGTTAGGAACAAAAATATAAAAATACCAAATATTGAATTTATAATCCAGATCTATAGTTGTTGTATCTTACAAAACCATATTTATAACGTTAACAAAGTTTAGTAACTTTATCTTAATTTACTTACATGAGTTTTTTCCATTGCTTGTGATAAAAACACAATAAAGAAATGAAACAATTTAACTTTTCACTCATTTTTTTCCCCGCCCATTCACAGCGTACCACAGACATGCAATTTAAAAAAAAATGTTGGATAAAGGTGATCTTCGTACAGCCTACTGATCAGGTTTTTACTAAGAAAGTTAAATTGTCATGGAGCATTATTTAGTAGGTAGGTACCTAATCAAGTTTGTGGATAATATTAAACGCAATTATGGTTTCTAATAAACTTGCTGTTGTTTCTTTAATCTAAATAATATTTAAGAAAAAACAATTGAATTTATGAACATTTCTTTTTTAAGCAGACTGCCTGGGCACAGGTGACGGGAATCATCCAAAATGGCGGAGACCGCGCCGAGACTATATTTACGACGAAACTTACACGACGTGCCTACAACTGTTTCATTATAGACCCATAAATAGCTGAAGTTTAAATCTCAACACTAAACTATTTCACTATAATCTCACTTTATTGCGTGATCGTCCCTTTGGTACCAATTAATGTTTTCAGTTTAGAAGACTTTGATACTCAAGTATAAATCCTTTCCAAACTGATTGACTGGTGGTATATAGCCCACACAAATAACAAAAATGCTGGCTGATTCACGTGAAAAATCTTAGATGCCATTTAATTTTTTTTTTCAATAATGGCATCACAGTTTTTTTTTTCGCATAAATGTGCCAGTGCTTGTTAAGACAATTTAGTTCAATACTTTTTATGCATTTTGATGTAGGATTTTGGTATTCCACTTTGCTCGACAAGATTTTGACATACCTATGACTTATCAGAGGGCAATTCTCGTAATTTTATGAATGTTCAGTCTGATGTCAGTCTCAATCTGTCAAAAATACCTCGAGTTTCATGAAATTTTAGGCAAGTTTTTGAAATTTGATTATGGTCGAGATGAAACTGCGACTAGATTTTGAACGTTTTAATTACGAGAATTGGCCTTAAGCTCTTTTAAAACTGCCTCATTGCAGCATTGAAACAAACCAACTATTGTTGTTCACCCTAATGCTGTTAGTATTATAGAACATTACCGGTTAATCTACAGGTGTTTACCAAGAATAGGACAACATTATGTACAGATAGCCCATTCAATTCAAAATTTTGGAAGCTCCATAAAGCTTTAAAGGCCCCGCCCAATTACGCGCGAACCGCCCTAAGGCTTCGTCCAACAAAGCGAACAGCATTAAACAAGCCATTAATAATACAATCTAGTTATGTATTAAATAAAATTGACGACACGGTTGGCGCAGCGGTTAAGCGATTGACTGCTGCGCTGCGTGTCGCGGGTTCGATTCCCGCACGGAACAAATATTGGTATGACCTACAAGTAGTTGTTCCGGGTCTGGCTGTTTGTGTATGTGAGTTTAAATGTTTGTGAACGCGCCCACAATACAGGAGAAATTCCTAGTGTGGGGCAACGTTTTTTTAAAAAAAAAAAAAAAAAAAAAAAAAAAAAAAAACTCTTTAGTGCGAATAATATGGCCTGTTATATATTCATTTTGTGGAAATAACGCGGCATGAGCCAACCTTCTCCATTGTTTCTGTAATGAAGATATGTACGTATTGCGTGCGACGTCGGAATACTAATAAATGTTAGCAAATAAACATAAGAGACAAGCTGGTCACATAAACAATAAAAGAAAATAATTATAATTTGCGCTGCGGTATGCGCGTCCTTGTGTCCGAGGTCGGCACAAATGGAGCAGCAGCTTTATTTACACTTTTCTCCTCTCTCGACACTCGACGTTTATTTGAACCGAAAATATTCTTATAAAGACAGTCTATTCTGAGGAAAACTATTTCGACATCAAAGGAAAAGGAAGTAATGAAATGTGCTGAAAGGCAGCGTTACTTACCTCACACCAAACATTATAGCAGTATTTGTTTTGTGAAAAGAATATAGCTGCACTTTTTAAACATTCGATACCAAATTCGAAATTCGGAATTCGGATGAAATTAGAATTCAGTTAACTAACCTACATAAAGTAGCCGCCAAATATCTCAACTGAGGCTCATCACTTAAAACGTTCCAAGAGACATTTGCGAGACACTACGAGCATGTAGTGCTAAGCTAGTGAAAGCCAAAGTCGCCAACTTAATCCGTTTGGCGGTCGCCAACCAGGCGTATCTCGCATACGGATGGCCTGACGGGCGGTAAGACTAAGCGTTGACCGCGAGCGACGTACTCTGCGAATACATTTACTTATACCTCCTGAATCTCCTAAATGCCTGGTATATTTGCATCCTCGTCTGAGTTATGGTTGAATCATACAAGCAGTTTGCAGTTTAGTTTAGCAGACAAGCTGCAGCAATTTCAATTTGCTACCTCAAATCCCAGTGTCATGGACATTTTTGAAAAGAAATTGGAAGTTTCTCATAAACTCTAGTAATAGAAGGAACCTAAAATATAATTAGTTTATGACGTATATCGTATAGTAGGTACGCAAAACACATAAACTGCCAAATGGTTTCAACATTGAATAAACTATCCACCCTTGGGAGTCGCAAAATGCGACTAAGGAGGCAGTGGCTCCCCCGTGCGTTATAAACTACGATTCTAGAATACATAGCAGTATCCACCAGTTGGTTATTAATATAAATCTACAACCATGGAACAGCCTGCGTAATAGAGAGTACAGGCGTGCTTATTGTTCCTTTGTCTCAATTATATGTACATCCTACAACTTGTATACGTAACTAATGCCAATTATAAGTTTAAAAAAATGTAAGTAGGTACCTTATTTTACAAAATTATTCACGAAACGAAGTAGCTTGGATCCCACAACACAGAGAATCTTAGTGTGAGGTCTAGAAATTGAATCCACTCACATGTAAACTTAGCAAAATAAAATTATTTATTCTTTGTATCATAAATGACACAGTGTCTTTGAAAATTTACTTGTGACTGATAGTGCCACTGACCCACCTCTATGAATAAATGAATAACTCTGTAACTGAACAGGTAATAAACCTGTTCAGTACATTACACATTGAAAAGTGAAACTGATTTTTTTTTTAACCACCCCTCTATTTCAATATTTTGAAATCGATATTTCATTGACATCACAGATAGTGTTAGGATATCGACTGGATATCAATATAAAAAATGCTGCCAACTTAAAAAAGAAAAAATGCTACCCGTTCCCGACGAATATTCCATTCGACTAGTGTAACCAACTTCATCTCTGAATGTCGCATGGAGTGGTTAGCACACGCCTACGTAAAATGTTTTCGTTTTAACCGGCGAGCACGTTCGACGCACATCGCTGGGTCTTCCGTTGCCGATTCGACTTTTCTTGTTACTTTTAAATTGGAGAACTGTATAAACCAAGCCACAATTCTGCGTAGTTTACGGTAAATGTAACTTTTATCTTGTTATGTATTTTTTCAGTTTAAAAAGCAGGGAAATCTACCGATGTACTCTTTTTGTGTTGTGATTGCCAAACTGGCATGATGTGACTGACATGTGTCTAAAATTCTAAACAAATGCCTATCTTCAGCAAATTACCAATATACATACATAAAATAGAGCATAAATACTTTTATAACTCGCAGCCTTCATGGAAACGAAGTGCAGAAACTACCTTTTCTTTCCAATAACGGACACTTTATATTATAAACACAGTTGAAGCCTGAATTATAAATACCTTTGCCTTGCCTCGGCCTACGAAAAATAACTTTTTTGACAGTTTGACGCAAGAATTTATAAAGTATGCCAGCCAGCGTGGTTGTGCCTGTAATATTGCGCGGTTCTGTCACGTCAGCGGGAAAAGTTGGTGCAAGTTCCCTTAGGAGCCGACGTCAACAGACCTGCAAGTTCCACTCCACACAAACTCACTAACTAGATAGGGGCTTGTCTCGAAGTCCTTCCTAGTTAATTATAAATAAATATGACGCATTTCGTGGATCCCGCTTGATTTGTTGAACAAACGGTCTATGTCAACTATCGGAATTGGGGATAACTTAACTAAACTTCGCCCGGACAAGTATCGGAGGGCTGTTACAAGTTACGACGTAATCCATTGTAATAAATATGCCTATTAGTGTAGCCCCATATTACAGGCATTATAACGGATTGCTGTAATGGAAGTACCTACTTGTAATTTAGACAAACATTAGGAAATTGTAATTTGTCTGGATGGGCCACGTGGAGTGCGCTTACCGCGCTCATACATGCCTGAGTTAACTGACTATCATTAACACACTAAGATCACAAGTTAAATAGGTCATCATCTGCCCAGCCTTTTCCCAACTATGTTGGGGTTGGCTTCCAGTCCAAACAGATGCAGCTGAATACCAGTATGTTACACAGAGCGACTGTATATCTGACCTCCACAACCCAGTTACTGGGTAATACGATACCCCTTGGTATGACTGGTTGTCAGACTTTCGGGCTTCTGACGTAACGATTCTCAAAGATCCATGAATGACAACCAGGACCGACGGCCTAACGTGCTTTCCGAGGCACGGAGGGGTCTTGGTATGTAAAGATGTGCACCCATCAACGGAACAACCGCGGCAAGCGTAGCTTGCCTGATCTATCGACCCGTTGGGTTCTTATTACTTAGCCACAAGCCCCTCTTACACGTTAAACAGGTGTGCATTTTAAAATACTGGTATTTAGTCAGTCATAGTATATCGTAGAGAAGAAGGGAGAAGGGAGTGAATGATAGCGTGGTGGTTAACAGGAGAGAATGGAAGACGAAAATTTGTTGCGCCGACCCCAGGTAAAATGCAACAAGGACAGGAATGTGATGAGTATAGGGTAGAGAAAAGGCTTTAGAAGGCTGATAAAACAGACTTTTGTAAAGAATACTGTTGGTAGCATTGGTATACAATAAACCCAGTACACAACCGGTGTCTCAAAAACGTCCGCATAAATAGGCGCCATATGCGCTGGTGTCAATAGTATCGTCAGTCATCTATCAATCACTCTTTTTCGACATGCTTTTTAAAAACCAGTTTAAGTCATGCGTGTAAGGTTGAATTTGCAAAAAAATGTGTTTTATCATAACTATAACCACTGACGTACAGTATTGGGGACAGTTTTTGAGCGTTACTTTTGTTCGGGACTGTGCTGATTGACTTTTTTGTAGATCAATGATTGGTAGGTACATATTTACCATTCATAAATAATTCAATTCGAATGTTTTACCGTTGCATTAACTTTCAGCATACAAAAACAACTGACAGTAACGTAAAACAATACAGTATTTCATGAAACATTGTCAATTCTCGTAGTGTGGCGCGACAGAAAATAATATTTATGTAACAAAATTATCGTCAGTTGTAATACATGACTGCCTCGTTAGTGTCGTGGTCGTAAGCGCTACTGCTCAGTATTATCCTGGGTGCGAAGCCCGGGTCTCGCAATAATGTGAATGAACGACGATCCTAGAATTTTAAGCACTTTATGTATTTATGGTATTCTCATGTAAGTGACTGTAGTCTGTTGTGAGAATAAATTTCTTAAAACTGAGAGTTGAATCTACCTTCATAACATACATGCATAACATGCCTATAAATGATCCTACTGCTGGGGTATAGACCTCTCGGTGAGAGGGAGTGAGAATGGAAGGAGTCGAATTTTTGGTTCAATGACATGCCGGTTTGTTCACGATGTGTTCCTTCACTGTTTTGGGAGCAGCGGTGATGAAATAATTTACACAAAGTAAAGCGAATGTCTGGGTTCTACGATTTACAACTCGTAAGTCGCGGCTGTTACCACGTGGCTACCACTGCTCCTCTACTTCTGATTACTGTAGGAAATTTCACACCTATTTTGCAAATATACAGTGTAAGGAGTTGTTCTTACAGTGTTTATTTGCAAAATAGGCGATGCGTGTTCGTTTCTGAGTGCCAGAAGAAATGCGATGGCACGTTAACCATAGACAATGAACTAAAAAAAAAGTTGTTTTAATTGTTCGGTATTTGAAATCGGAATTGCCGTTCCGCAACAAAAACGAATTAATTCAATATTAAATGGATCCTCATATAACAATGAACATTAAGTACAATTCAAAGCTACATCACATTCTAAACTTCCGCAATAAAAATAACAAGTCAACAAACTCCGGTACGCAACAAATCCTTTCACATTTCACTGAACCGCCATCATTATAGGCATCTAATAAGGCCCGCCGCTCACAAGCATGTAAATAAGCCGTCTTACACGCGGATAAATGTAATTTAATCGTTCATATACAGTCACAAGCATAAATACGTTACACTTATGCAAGATTCAAAAGCAATTTTCTTCTTAAGTATTGATAGAAGTTTTATAGAGATACATACACCGTAAAATTGAAATGGTTGTTTTCCCGCGGTTCTTGCCATAAGGAGTACTTTCGAAGCATAGAGTAAAAGTTAAAAAAATAAGATTTTTTTGTTTTAAAATAATTAAAAAAAAATCATCAACTCGATAAAACACTACTCAATAGTATCACTAGAGGTAACTGGTAGATACTACTCGAATCGCACGCACCCCTGACAAAGGGAACAGCGATGCATAAATGATTAAAGCAAAATAAACTCTCGCACGTGGTGATTTTTCACAATGGTTAATCTGCCGTTTTTTGTTTCTAATATTTTATTTGTTTATAAAACTATTGTATGACCAAGACAAAACCATTTCGCTGCGGGAAAACAACCATTAAAATTTCACGGTGTATGTAACTTGGCAGGGACATCGACGCGCAAATCGTAAACATGATTCCAGACGTAGATTTTTTTGTTGATAGTCATAAAATGTCAGCTATTTCATAGAATAATACAATACCTACGAGGTCAAAATGGATGGAACAGCGTTTTTTTTTTAATAACCGCCGAAGTATTTCAACGCAGCGGGGTTAAAATTATGCACAGAATGGTAGCAGGTTGCGCGTCGATATCCATGCCAGCCTGTTGACAGACTGGACTACCGATATGACGACTATAGAGTAGTATGGAAGACGAAACTAATTGTGCATACCCCAAATGAAATAATCGAGAAAAGGGCAAGAGAGAGGAGAGAAGATAACATCATTGTTAACGAATACAGTATTTGGGAAACTTTATGTATCACGCTTTTCTCAAAGATGTGATGGTTATTTCAAGAAATTTCTTGAGTGTAAGGCATTTATGCCTGTGACTGTACAGTACATCCCAGTGGCTCGTGTCTGTATAATTGAAATGTCAGGTGGATCTCGCAGTAATCCAATAAAGTCGCGCGCGTGATCATATCATCCGTACTACTCCGACGTACATATATATTTTTATTTAGACGAGATTTTTAGTTAAATCCCCGTGTTGACATTTAATTCAGTTTATGGAAAAACATTTTCGTAAAATGTTGTGAAAGTTTTTTTTTGCCACTCCAAATTATTGCTGTACCAGAATAAAATACATTCCACCTACGTATGAAACTTCACACATGATGAACAGTTTAATTTCCTCCAGTAATACGAGGACTCTCAACTTAATCCATTAGTTTTACTTAATCACAACGATAACTTAAAGTAGCCATTTCCCTAAACTAATACTTTGTAGCTTGCAATATGAAACAGATTGAAATTAATATCCGCAGAGGCTTACTAACTTGTGACAGGAGTAACCTTTGATATATTAATCCACTTAAGTTTGAGAATTCCCTCAAAACGATATTAAATACGCCATAGTCGGGTGACGTAATGCCAGTTTATATAAAACCGCGCTTAGTTTAGCTGTATAAAGCAAGGGTACTGGAGTAGATGAAGATGTTAATTTCCTATGCAAACCTCGCTGAAAGCGCTTTGAGCTCAGGTACTCGACGCAGATATTGCACTGGACGCCGCTCCGTAGCAACACAATAATGGTACGAAGGTATAGACAATCACAACAATGTTGCTTTTCATTACTGAGTATTTGAGGAATAAGCTTAGTTTTTTAAATTTAGTTATGGTTTGGTACAGTTCGTTATCTACTCCTATACAAATAAATGAAATTGAAGTGCCTGTGTGTAATTTAAAAATAACAGTTTCTTACTAAATGCGTAAGAAAGTAAATACGGTATTTTTAACCATAAAACGATTTTAATTTTTTTTGTCTGTATCTTTGTTCCGGTTAATCTCTGAAACTGCTGGGCTGATTTTGACTGGACTTACACTGATAGATAGCTCATGTTATAGGGGCTACTTTTTGTCAGTAGCAAATACCTGATAGGTAATTTATAAATCATCCAAGCGGGCGAAGCCGCGGGCACAGCTAGTCTTACAAATAAACCTGTAAAATAATGCTTTAGTACTATTCAACTTTACAATTCCGTAATTACTCTGAAAAAGTATAAAAACCCCGTTTATAACAACGATGGGAAAGTATATTGAAACATGAAAAATTATAATGGAAAGAAATACGAAAATGGAGTTTTAAGGTTTCCAATTAATAACTCCATTTTTATGTTTATTTAATGAAACGTTATTAATGAAAGAGTATTATTTATAAGGAAAGTTTGAGCTATGTAATGAATTCTGTTAATGGTTCTTGTTTTAATGTTATCGACAAAATATTTACAGTGAATATTTGATTAAGTATTAATTTCATTATTGAAAGGTATTGTTGCTGGAACATTTTGTAATTAATTAAATAGTTACTGTGAATTCTATTACATTTTGTGATCAGTTTTACTTAGGTATCTACTTACGTTCAGACGTAAGTAGATACCTAATACGACGAACGGATGGATACGACGATTTAGAAGTTGAATTAAAGTAAAGTAAAAGTTTTTATTTTGGAACAAAAACAAATTGACATACATTACAGTACTACTACAAAAGTTAAAAACCTATGTCGGAAACTATCAACGCCCGTCTAAACATTAGAAACACATTGTTTCAGACTTATTTATCATATGGGTTCAATTTAGCTAAAATAAAAATAGAAAACGTGCAAATATTGTGAACGTCAGATCGCGGGTGTACTTTTCAGATTTGCCTAAATTTATTGCAGTTATTTGGTACCTTCTGTTTACCTTTACGTACCTCTCTTGAAAATCTGTGTACCTCCACCTGTACAGTAATAATTTAAAAATTAGGTACACCCGCCTTCCTGATGTCAGAACCGCGGGTGTACTGCTAACCAATATATGTAACTAAGTGCACTGTATAATTAGATTTGGTACCTCTTGTGTACCTGTAGAAACACATATTTGAAAAACAAAATATTGTATTGTTTCTCCGAAAATTAGTAACAACGTCAAAGAAGAAAAATCGTTTTTTTTTACTTTTTGCAGCAACCTCACGGTATTTTGTTTATTAAATACGTGTTTCTGCAGGTACACAAGAGGTACCAAATCTACTTATACAGTGCACTTAGTTATACTTATATATCAGTAAGCATTACATCCGCGGTCCTGACATCAGGATGGCGGGTGTACCGAATTTTTAAAATATCATTGTACGTACACCCGTACAATGATTCTGTACACAGATTTTCAAGAGAGGTACGTAAAGGTACCAAATAACTGCAATAAATTTAGGCAAATCTGAAAAGTACACCCGCGATTCTGACGTTCACCAAATATTGCTAGCTAGCTTTAAAGGAAATGCGGCTTGTTTTAAAAGAATGAGACGTGTTTCTTATTACGTAATTTTATTTATTTCTAACTATTCGTATAAAGAGAACAATACATTTTAACAATATCATCGGCCTGCTGATTACCCGATATACGGTAACATACTATCAGAACATGGCTTTCATTTTGATAGGTCAATAACATACATTGCATTATTTACGTTGTTGGGCAGACAATTTTTTTGGAACATATGCAACAATGGACTACCAATATCCAAAATAGGTGCAGGTCAAAGTAACAATAAGAAAGTATATAATCCAATATATTAAACAAAAGCCTACTCCATAATAATAAATTTATTTATAAATAAATAAATAAATAAATTATACTCACAAAAGGTTTATCATCTATGGGCAAGGTACATCAATATCCAAGCGGCTCGAGACGGCATCGTGTTTGGTTTGGTGATGCTCGATGGCGTGATGGGCGATGCGTCGTCGGTTGCGTCGCGGTGAAAGCGACGTATAGCCACTTACATCGTGGTCTATGATCGAAGTACATACACTAAACACCTGTTTCTATTAAGCGTCGACTGAGACGCACGTACTAGCCACGCATCTACACTGCACTAGTCACACGTGATCACGCAGGTCTTGTGCGCCGCGCCGATGAGCCGGCGGCGGCGGCGCCGCGGCGCGCGAGCCGTGAGCCCGATGACTCGATAACTCATAGACTCACAGTACGTCATCACGCTCATAGGCGCAGTAAGGAAATGCACCTAATTGAGAGTGGGAACGAGACAAAACGCGGTACATTTTTGTGTAGGTACTTGTATGTTTTTGTGTAACTAGGTATGCATTTCATTGCTTTATTCTATAGCATTTTTATACCTTGTGTTGTAGGGTAATGTAAAATGTTATGTACTCATTATTATAATTATTTTACTTTGTTACTTTGTTTTGTCTAATTTGTAAAAAACCTGGCTTGATTTTCGTACGTCGGTTTCGGGTAACCACTGAAAATCAGCGCTGTGCTGTGGGTCCCATAGCACAGCATCATGCTGAGTGGAAGCCTTCTTGTCACAGTCACGGCGTGCAGTTGCCGACTATTTATGTTCTCTAAGCCGATGTATAAATATCTATGTTGTATTCATGTTTCTTTTTTAATGTTATGTAATTGTTTTTTGTATGCACGTGTTTCTGTGACAAATAAATCCATTTTTCTTTCTTTCTTTCTTTCTTTCTAATAACAAAGTTGCTGAAATAAAAAGCGTTCGCCATTTTTAATCTACAACAAAATTAACGTTCACCTGAAAAACACGCTTATTTTGTAACTTTTAACATTATTGTAAAAGCTTAAAATAATCCTGGATCCTTTTTTAAGTGGCAACACTGTGTGGACCTCTTTACAAAGTAATAGCTTGCCAACCGCCCGACAAATGACCACTAATATGGCGGAGTGGCGAGGTAATTAAAATGTTGCATGCTGTTTAGTAATATCTACAATTGAAACGGGTGATTGTTTTATAGTGAGGTGCTTTATTGGAATAATAAAATTATTTGAATTGTGTATAAAGTTGCTTGTTAGATGTAGTTTAATGGTAGATTTTTTATTTGTAGCTATGCAAGTATGCATTGAGGTCGAGATTTTCTTGGATCGTGGGTGTGTTAATAAGTATAAATCTCGTTATGTTATCAACTAAATAAATTATAAGTGATTTTATTTCCGTAGGTGGGTTCTTATAAAACTAAATGAGGTCGGCGTTTCCTATCTGTGTACTCTGAGAAGAAAGGCTGAAACAATTTCAGAGGTCACAGTCTCTTTTAAAGTCCAGACATAATCTTGGTCCGAACATGTGAAGACCATGTAGATTGGTGTATAAAATGGTCTTTTTGGTTAAAAAACACACAGATTAACTGGGCCTGTCCAGTCAGTAGACGCATTTGCCAGTAATCGTACAGCTAGAATGGCCAAGGTCTGAACCGAAGTTAGCCAAACTTTCATTAATAAACAATCGAATTAGTCGTTTAGCTGTAAATATTGACAGCATATATAATTCAGTTTTAGCGCACTTTATTTCTTAATAACCTTTTGCATATGCAAAATATTTTAAAGTTAAGTTCATGATCTTTTTACGTCTTTCTATGAATGTGACCATTTATACGATACATTGAATTATACAATCAACAGTCAATGATGATCAGTTACTTTTGATACTGAAGGCATGTACCTCCCTATAGTCTGTGTTGATGTTGCCAACTTAAAAATATAAAACTAACAGCAAAAAATATAACCCTTTAAAACTCACCCCAAAATTATGTAACACAAAGTTAAGACGGCGTATGACTTGTTAAAATTTAAAGAAATCCTGAGTGTATGCTTAGCGGGGCGATAACCCTAGAATGATGATGTCAAAATGTTAATTGCATATGTAAAACGGTCCCGGTGCGCTAAAGGTTCACGACCTGGGGTAGTCGACCTGGGGTAGTACCCTACAATATTGGGAGATGTTGCACAGATAAGATGGTGGAAACATGACGTTGGTAATGAGCTGAATGGAGGAATTTTATGTTATGCGCAACGGACGTAAGTTGTGGATCTTTTAACTTTTGTTTATCCACTGTTTAGTTTATGTAAGTGTTCATTTGTTTTACTAACCGACTTCAAAAAGAGAAAGTTATCAATTCGACATATTTATATTTTTTTTTACTCCATCTTGTATAGACAGACGGATTTGCAAAATTCTTTTTTGTTTGAAAAATAAACCCTATTTCAAAATGGTCCTACTGGAGACAGACAACGGAACTCTTAAAAAAATGACAGCTAATCAACCGCGATTGCTGCTATCGCATAAATATGCATTGTTTTGACCCCAAGAATAAAGACATTTCGAATTGATGTGGGGTAGGTACTATAACTAAATAATAAAAAGTAGATAACAATTTCCAAAAAAAAAACAACCGACTTCCGGAAAAAACACTACAAAGTGAAAAATATTTTTAATTTCGAAAGGTGGTGACAACAAATTAAAATACATATCCAAAGTAACCGACTTCCGAAATTAAAGTGTTTTTCCGGAAGTCGGTTGTTTTGGGAAAAGGTTTTATTTACTCAACTTTTTACTGGTAGAAGCAGTGGAGGCTCACTGTTATTGGCCCCTTCTTAAGAGTTTTAGGTCAAGGGTTTGGACCCAGGTTAAACTTTATGTAAATAATTTCATCACTACTGTTCTCGAAACGATGAAGAAAAATATCGTAACGTAACCAGCATGTCCGGTTGGTTCTACCAAAAATTGAAGACATGTGACATATACCAACCCCGCATCTAGCAGCCCGGGCTAGCGTGGTAGATTACAGCTCAATCTCTAAGAGAGGAGGCTTGTGTCCCAGCAGTGGGAATATTATAAGCTGAAGGATGCCCAACTAAGACACTTTCAGTATTTTGCACTTTCTTAGTAGTTTTTTTTAATGATTTTGTACTTTTACACAAATCATAATCAGCCTGTAACGTTCCCACAGCTGGGACACAGGCCTCCTCTCCGTGAGAGGGAGTGGGCCATAATCCAACACGCGGGCCAAATGCGGCTTCGTAGATGTCACATATCTTCGAATTTTTGGTTCTAGGACATGCTGGTTTCCTCACGATGTTTATCTTCACCGTTTTGAGAGTAGTGGTGATGAAATAATTTACTCAAAGGAAAGCGCTAGTCTGGGTTTGAATCTACGATTTACAACTCGTAAGACGCTTCAGTTACCACTGGGCCAACACTGCTCCCACAAATAATACACCGTGACATTTTAGTGGTCTTACAACGGCAGCCCACTTCCTGTATCCAATGAATTACTACATTTAAATAAAAAAATAAAAACAATTTTGAACTTAATAATAATAAAAATATGATTCACTAAGACGCATGACGTAGTTTGAAACACCGTACTAAGGAGATGGAATGAATGATGGAATGTAATGGTATAGGTACCTTCTACCCTTTGTTACGTAAACATTATCAACAGGGTGTTTCCTACTTCTAAAGCATTATTTATTATTCTTTGTACCTATTATTTTAGTTAATGGTAACGATTTTTTAATCGAGCTTAGAGGTATTTTATGTCGGATACATTGAGTGGACCATCTTTATAAGATGACTAAAATGTGACGGTGTATAACTAAAAATATTTAACCTTTCATTAAAAAGCCGTTAAACAAAATCACGTTAATTTTTAACTAATATGTGTTAAAAAGAGTTCTTAATCAAATGTGGAATATACAGAACACAATTAAGTACTAGGTATGTAACTACATTAAAAACTCATTTACCTTATAATAAAATACAGTAACAAAGAAAGCCCGCAATAAAGACAACAGGTAGATCACAATATTACTGTAAGCCCAGGTGATAAAGTTTATTTTAACGAGCGCTACACCCTTTCTGCCCGATGTTAGTAACGTTTTAATGTACCACAATGTATGTTTCATTTCACACAAACATAAATAATTTCGTGCTTTTAGCTTAAACAAAGCAGATAATTGCATATCATCACGCCTGTTTTTCCCGAAGGGTTATGCAGAGGTGTACCTACACAGTTAAGTCCCATGGAATAAGGAGAGAACCTATTACCATCAAATGGGCACAGACTCCAGGCTGCTACTGAGAAATCCTAAATGAAAAACCCAATAACACTTTGCACAAGCCGGGAATCAAACCCAGGATCCCATGATCAGTACGAGCGCTTCGTACGCGCGCTTCGGTCGCGCGCGCGACCACTAGACCAACCAGGCAGTCGAGGGAGAGCTATAGAAATTATGTTTCTGAAAAACCGTTTTATTTCATTTTACAACATCGTTTAAAAAAGGCTGACCTTTATGAAGTACCTGAGGATTAAAACAAATCTTCAGTCGGTGTCGTGAAGTGGGTACAAAAAGGAGATTTAGCATACTCCCTAATGCTATATACACCGCGATAAAAATAGCCTCCTTACTTCTCGAGAATTCATCAAAATACTTCTGTGTAACTAATGTAGCTGACCTTGGTTTTCCGTCATAAATTGTGTATTTTTGAAACAACATATTTGAATTTGATAAGCAAGGGCAGGGCAACATTGCTCGCAGAACAGATGGCCGCTGAGGCGTTGGAAGGCGGAGCAATGACTTGGTGAAGGTCGCAGGAATCCACTAGATGCGAGGAGCAAAGTACTGGTCGAAGTGGCGGTGTTCCCTATCACCGCCACTTCGACCGGTTGGTGTCCTTTTTCCAGCAATGGACGTCTTTCGGCTGATATGACGATGATGATGAGCAATGGTCGTCCATTTTACACCCTGGCTTCTGAAAACTTGATCAATAAAACGGCTTTCAAATCATTTCAAGTTGTGATTGACTATTGTCAATTGTATTCAATGAGTGTTTGACTAAAATGATAACAACCACTCATGTATGTTGACAGTACAAAAAATAAATCAATTGTAGGTCTAACAGACAATCGCTCAAAGTAAAATACGAAGAAGTTGACCCTAACATAGATGGGACACGGCTTCTCAGATGATGACCAACAGAATACATTGAATATGTTTTCAGAACTCGATGGAAAGAATCTATATTCTTTTAGAATAGAATAGAATTTATTTGCAAATATGGGTAATACATGTAGATGTAGGTATCACAATACAGAGTTCTGCCACATTTCACCATTCGGCATGCAAACATTTTCATTCCATAAAATTACAAAAAATTATAATAAAAAATAATTCTCATTAAAACATTAACTTAATTATTACATTATACCTACATTAAATAAAATTGTTATTAAAAAATAAAAATAGTGGTCAAACTTATATAAACAAACAAACATTAAAATTACAGGTCATAGATAATGCATAGATAGAACAATAATTAATATGTCAATAATTAATTAATTAAAAATTATGCAGAAAAACAAAAAAAAATTGTCCTTGAAAAACTCAGTTACACTGTAGTACGTTTTATCTATTAATAATTTACGAAGTCCACTTTTGAATTGCACCATTTTAACGTATTTGTAGTAAACCCACTAATTAATCCCACAGACACTTTAGAAGTAGATTGGCGAAGAGCTTACAAAATAAACTGTAGAAATACAGTGTTGTGATTCAACAAAGTAAATAATCTCTTAGTAATGGAGTTGTTACCTTCTTAGAGAACAGTGTTAGTGCGGCTTTGCCGTTCGTTACTCCCCTACATTCTACAGCTAAGCATTTATGTACTGAGTTAAGTTGGTATAAAAATCCAATACATTTCTTTTAAAGGTAGAGGTTTAAAGGATGATTGATTTTCTTTATCCGCTTACAACAGCTTATTTACAGTATATTCAAATTAATTAGGTATATACACGGCGGCAGGGATTTCGACGCACAACCACTGTTACCACACTGCGTAGATCGCCCTGAGGACACGGTAGAGCATACGGTGGATGTCTACCCGGCTTGGGCAGAGCACCGCCGTGTCCTCGTGGAGGCGATCGGCGGCGGCGATTTCTCGCGTCACGCCCTGGTCCAGGCCATTGTACGGAGCGAGAGTACATGGGCAGCTGTCACCTCCTTCTGCGAAGCAGTAATGCTCGCGAAAAGGGAGGCGGCGCACGTGATGGAAAGGCAGTATATGCGCCCTGGGCGTCGAGAATCCCAGGTTAATTCCCAGCCACCGCAGGCGTGGGCTTCCGGACGGCGAGTAATAGGTAGCTCGCTGTCCGGTAAGGACCAAGCCCGGGTCGACGGCGTGTTGTGTTCCACGCGCGCCTCAAAGAGTTGTCAGCATCAACTGGTGGGGTGCGCAAGGGCCGATGCCTGCCAGGGGTGCGGGTTGTTCGAAAGAGATACCGTGGCCCCTGGCACGCAGGCAACTGAAGGAACACGCGTAGGTTCTAGTCAGTAAAAATCTAACACAGTCTCCCGCCCCACCCAGAGCGGGAGAAGTTATTTGATGATTTCCAACCCTCAAAAAAAAACCACTGTTACCATGGATTCATTACAAGATTCTAAACCCCCCTGCGTAAGTATTATTAGTCGGTTATTTAGAAAAATGCTGTTCCATACATTTTTCCACGTAGGTAGAAAAAAGGCTAGACCTTTTTAATCATGTGCTGGATCCATGGTTACCTGGCATCATTTCCAGTTCTTAATAGGTATCTTTTTACCGAAACCAAAAATATTCGTTATTGCACCTACCCCTGTTTGTGTGTGTATCACCAAAAGGTTGTGTGGTAGAAAATACCTATGGCTTTAAGTCCGCCGTTGTAATTTTGTGTGGTTTAAGGTATTAAATAAATAAATAAAAAGCACCTTTCGTTTTATAACATTCATGAGTATGTAATATACTGCTTTCAAAGGTCTCGAATCTAAGAAAGTACATGTTTGATTTCATTACTTAGAAAATTTCTCAGCAAAAGAACTATCAACTTATCAGCGAAAGAGCATTATCTTGACTTAAATAAATTATATGAAAAACAATACGCAAAAAGTCTCTATCTCATTTTCATACTTATTTTCTAAGAAAAGGTTTCTATACTTACCACTTTTATAAGAACTGTTTCTTTAAATAGAAAGCTCTTTCCGAGACAGAATAAGTTGTCGTAGCAAAGAGCTACGCCACTCGTAGCGGTAGCTACGAATGTGGGTGAACTTGGCAGATCATTTCTCAGCAGAGCAAAATATAATGTGAGTTCTATTCGCATGCGGATGAGTTCTGGAGTTCCTTATACTTAAAAAATATAGTTCAGGCGTTTTTGCCTGAAAAAAGGTCGAATGAAAATATGCTCTGCTAACTTCCGGTAGCAGATCATTTTTTCCAAAATTACAATTTTAAAACTGATTTAGGCACACAGTGGTGGGTTCTATAGTTCCTAATACTTTTCCGGAACAGTTCTGCCGAACTAAGTCATGAAATAAATAAAAAAGAAAATGTTACCCGCTACAAGGAAAATAAAATCATTTTGTTAAAAGAGGCGCCTGGTAAATGTGTAGCTTTTCGTAGATTCTATGGACTAAGTATAGTAGCCGTCAAGACCCCCAGGAACAGAAAAAAATAAAATAAACGCAGTTGTCTCTAAAAGATATCAGCAGAGCCTTATGAAAAAGTTAGATAGCAAGAAATCTCGATTTCATTGAGTGATTAAGTTGGTATGATAAAAAAAATTGACTACAACTGAGGATGTAACCCCCCACATTTCATATTGCAACTATAAATGAACTATACTAAAACGGCATAAGTAACCCAGAACTCTGACTCAGATATCAGCGGAGCATGGGTAAAGATTTAAGACGGAAAACCTCAGGATTTTAATCAGTGGAATAAAAAGACGGAACAAAATAAATTTAAGTAACACTCAGGAGCCGGAACTCAACGATTTCTTATGAAACATTAAAATACCTATCCAAAAACACGCAAACGAATCCCAGAACTCCGACTAAGGTATCAGCAGAGCATGGGTAAAGATTTAAGACAGAAAACCTCAGGAATTTAATCAGTGGTATAGAAAGATGTATCAAAAAAAAAATTGAGTAGCACTCAGGAACAAGAACTCAACGATTTCTTATGCAACATTAAAATATCTATCCAAAAACATGCAAACGAATCCCAGAACTCCAACTCAGGTATCAGCAGAGCATGGGTAAAGGTTTAAGACAGAAAAACGCACGATTTCAATCAGTGGTGCTGAAAGATGGATCAAAAAAAATTTGAGCAGCACTCAGGATCGGGAACTTCACAGTTTCTCATGCACCACTAAAATGACTATCCAAAAACATGCACAGAAATCACAGAACTCCGACTCAGGTATCAGCAGAGCATGGGTAAACATTTAAGACAGAAAACCTCAGGAATTTATTCAGTGGTATAGAAAGATGTATCAAAAAAAAATTGCGTAGCACTCAAGAGGAAGAACTCAACGGTTTCTTATGCAACATTAAAATATCTATCAAAAAACATGCAAACGAATCCCAGAACTCCGACTCAGGTATCAGCAGAGCATGGGTAAAAGTTGAAGACAGAAAAACGCACGATTTCAATCAGTGGTTCTGAAAGATGGTTCAAAGAAAATTTGAGTAGCACTCAGGATCGGGAACTCAACAGTTTCTTATGCACCACTAAAATAACTATCCAAAAACGTGCACACAAATCCCAGAACTCCGACTCAGGTATCAGCAGAGCATGGGTAAACATTTAAGACAGAAAACCTCAGGAATTTATTCAGTGGTATAGAAAGATGTATCAAAAAAAAATTGCGTAGCACACAGGAGCAAGAACTCAACGGTTTCTTATGCAACATTAAAATAAATATCAAAAAACACGCAAACGAATCCCAGAACTCCGACTAAGGTATCAGCAGAGCATGGGTTAAGATTTGAGACAGAAAACCTTAGGAATTTATTCAGTGGTATAGAAAGATGTATAAAAAAAAAAATTGAGTAGCACTCAGGAACAAGAACTCAACGATTTCTTATGCAACATTAAAATATCTATCCAAAAACATGCAAACGAATCCCAGAACTCCAACTCAGGTATCAGCAGAGCATGGGTAAAGGTTTAAGACAGAGAAACGCACGATTTCAATCAGTGGTTCTGAAAGATGGATCAAAAAAAATTTGAGCAGCACTCAGGATCGGGGACTCCACAGTTTCTTATGCACCACTAAAATGACTATCCAAAAACATGCACGGAAATCACAGAACTCCGACTCAGGTATCAGCAGAGCATGGGTAAACATTTAAGACAGAAAACCTCAGGAATTTAATCAGTGGTATAGAAAGATGTATCAAAAAAAAATTGAGTAGCACTCAGGAGCAAGAACTCAACGGTTTCTTATACAACATTAAAATAACTATCCAAAAACATGC
Source organism: Polymixis lichenea (assembly GCA_949091785.1). Taxonomy (NCBI): domain Eukaryota; kingdom Metazoa; phylum Arthropoda; class Insecta; order Lepidoptera; family Noctuidae; genus Polymixis; species Polymixis lichenea. Next base: position 10,243,977 of record OX420945.1, on the reverse strand, counting down.
ACAGGAATCCCAGAACTTTGACTCAGGTATCAGCAGAGCATGGGTAAAGATTTAAGACAGAAAACCTCTGGAATTTAATCAGTGGTATAGAAAGATGTATCAAAAAAAAATTGCGTAGCACACAGGAGCAAGAACTCAACGGTTTCTTATGCAATATTAAAATATCTATCAAAAAACCTGCAAACAAATCCCAGAACTCCGACTCAGGTATCAGCAGAGCATGGGTAAAAGTTGAAGACAGAAAAACGCACGATTTCAATCAGTGGTTCTGAAAGATGGATCAAAAAAATTTTGAGTAGCACTCAGGATCGGGAACTCCACAGTTTCTTATGCAGCACTAAAATGACTATCCATAAACATGCACAGAAATCCCAGAACTCTGACTCAGGTATCAGCAGAGCATGGGTAAACATTTAAGACAGAAAACCTCAGGAATTTATTCAGTGGTATAGAAAGATGTATCAAAAAAAAATTGAGTAGCACTCAGGAGCAAGAACTCAACGGTTTCTTATACAACATTAAAATAACTATCCAAAAACATGCACAAGAGTCCCAGAACTTTGACTCAGGTATCAGCAGAGCATGGGTAAAGATTTAAGACAGAAAACCTCTGGAATTTAATCAGTGGTATAGAAAGATGTATCAAAAACAAATTGCGTAGCACACAGGAGCAAGAACTCAACGGTTTCTTATGCAATATTAAAATATCTATCAAAAAACATGCAAACGAATCCCAGAACTCCGACTCAGGTATCAGCAGAGCATGGGTAAAAGTTGAAGACAGAAAAACGCACGATTTCAATCAGTGGTTCTGAAAGATGGATCAAAAAAAATTTGAGTAGCACTCAGGATCGGGAACTCCACAGTTTCTTATGCACCACTAAAATGACTATCCATAAACATGCACGGAAATCCCAGAACTCCGACTCAGGTATCAGCAGAGCATGAGTAAAGATTTAAAACAGAAAAACGCACGATTTCAATCAGCGGTTATGAAAGAAAAAAAAATTGAGTAGCACTCAGGAGCGGGAACTCCACAGTTTCTTATGAAACAGTAAAATAACTATCCAAAAACGTGCACACAAATCCCAGAACTCCGACTCAGGTATCAGCAGAGCATGGGTAAACATTTAAGACAGAAAACCTCAGGAATTTATTCAGTGGTATAGAAATATGTATCAAAAAAAAATTGAGTAGCACTCAGGAGCAAGAACTCAATGGTTTCTTATACAAAATTAAAATAACTATCCAAAAACATGCACAAGAGTCCCAGAACATTGACTCAGGTATCAGCAGAGCATGGGTAAAGATTTAAGACAGAAAACCTCAGGAATTAAATCAGTGGTATAGAAAGATGTATCAAAAAAAAATTGCGTAGCACTCAGGAGCAAGAACTCAACGGTTTCTTATGCAAAATTAAAATATCTATCAAAAAACATGCAAACGAATCCCAGAACTCCGACTCAGGTATCAGCAGAGCATGGGTAAAGATTTAAGACAGAAAACCTCAGGAATTAAATCAGTGGTATAGAAAGATGTATCAAAAAAAAATTGCGTAGCACTCAGGAGCAAGAACTCAACGGTTTCTTATGCAACATTATAATATCTATCAAAAAACATGCAAACGAATCCCAGAACTCTGACTCAGGTATCAGCAGAGCATGGGTATAAGTTGAAGACAGAAAAACGCACGATTTCAATCAGTGGTTCTGAAAGATGGATCAAAAAAAATTTGAGTAGCACTCAGGATCGGGAACTCCACAGTTTCTTATGCACCACTAAAATGACTATCCAAAATCATGCACAGAAATCCCAGAACTCCGACTCAGGTATCAGCAGAGCATGGGTAAACATTTAAGACAGAAAACCTCAGGAATTTATTCAGTGGTATAGAAAGATGTATCAAAAAAAATTTGAGTAACACTCAGGAGCGGGAACTCCATAGTTTCTTATGCAACACTAAAATACCTATCCAAAAAAATGCACACGAATCCCAGAACTCTGACTCAGGTATCAGCAGAGCATGGGTAAAGATTTAAAACTGAAAAACGCACGATTTCAATCATCGGTTATGAAAGAAAAAAAAATTGAGTAGCACTCAGGAACGGGAACTCCACAGTTTCTTATGAAACATTAAAATAACTATCCAAAAACATGCACACAAATCCCAGAACTCCGCCTCAGGTATCAGCAGAGCATCGGTTTTTTTTTTGGTGGGAAATCATCAATTAACTTTTCCCGCTGTGGGTGGAGCGGGAGGGCGAAACAGCCGTGTCCGGTGAGGACCTGTGTCGGGCGGAAAGTGTGACCGTGTCTTTTTTTTTTTTTGTTTGGCCTCCTCGCGCCACTCCCAAGTGAGCGCGAGGACGTTCGCCTCCAGATTCCATGACGGTAATCCGGCAAGGAGGCCCGCCGCCTCACCGGAGATCGTGTGGTATCCCCGGATCATCCGGATGGCCATGACCCTATGGGCCGCCTTCAACCGGCGTGCTGGTTGGCGCCTCAATGTAGGCGCCCACACCGGCGCCCAGTATAGGGCCATGGCCCGCACGACCCCCGCGTAGAGCCTCCGGCAGGAGGCGTTTGGCCCCCCTAGATTGGGCAGGAGCCGCTTCAAGGCAGCCCCGGCCCGCTCCAGTCTGGGAGCCAAGCGTCGGAAGTGCTCCGCGAAGTTCCACCGGCTGTCGAGGACGAGTCCTAGGTACTTCATCGTCGACTCGACGCCAATGTGAACCCCTCCCACCGTTATCCGGGAACCCGTCAGTGGTGCATTCCGAGGACCATGAAACCACATGGCCTCGGACTTGTGCAAGGCCACCTCGAGTCCCAGTTGCCGGATCCTATCTACGATTGTTGCAACGCCGTGTGTCCCTAAGTCGGCCGCCGCCTGGTACGACCTCCTTTGCGCCAGGACCAGCGTGTCGTCAGCGTAGCAAACTACGCTGACGCCACTAGGGAGGTCGGCGCGCAGCACCCAGTCGTATCCGATGTCCCACAGATGCGGCCCCAGGACCGATCCCTGTGGGACACCGCACGACATCTCTCACTGGTTCCACTCTCCTAGGTGACCGGGTTAGATGACGGCCCTGTCCGTCAAGTAGGCCTCGACCACACGACAGAGGTAGGTCGGCATCCAGTGATACCAGAGTGCCTCACTTATGCAACTCCAGGGCAGGGTGTTGAAGGCATTGGCGATGTCCAGAGACACCGCCAAGACGACCCCACCCCGGGCCACAGCATCCCCCGTCGTGAGGGCTCGCACGCGCATGATGGCGTCCACCGTGGAGCGCCCCCTGCGGAAACCGAACTGGCTCTCCGCCAAATCCGCCCCCACCCGCACCAGCCGCCCGACGAGGTGGTCTGCAATGACTCTTTCAAAGAGCTTGCCCACCTCGTCGAGCAGCACGATGGGCCGGTAAGCGGACGGAGAGTCCGCGGGGCGCCCCGGCTTCTTGATGAGGACTAGTTTCCCCGTCTTCCAGTGACGTGGGAACTGGCCCTCCTTCAAGCATGCGCTTAGGAGCCCTCTTAGTCGAGGCCCGAGAGCCTCCAAGCCCAGGGCCCAGGCTTTTCCAGGCAAGCCGTCGGGTCCTGGGGCGGTATTCTTGGCATTCAGCCTACGTACCGCCACTCTCAATTCTACCTCGGAGGTGTGACCGTGTCTTCAGGGCGTAAAAACGGGTACTCTCTTTTATTGGAATATCCGCAGAAACAATGAACTTGACTCGAATAAGTGGGTTCTTTCACTATAAGATACTGCGCTAAATGTGCAACATTGCACTCTGCATCTAAACGTTTTATCTTCGTGGAGAAGGTCTTGATAGTGTTTTTAAATTAGCTTAACTGGATTAAGCTGACCATGTTATCGCTTGAAAATCGTTTTTGATGCATTGATATAAATACATTGACTTTATACAGTGATTATTAATAATATATGCAAATAATTATTTGGAACAAAGTACTTGACATTTGAATGGAAACCACATCAAAATCCGTTGCGCTCCTGAGTGTTACGCAAATTTTTTTGATCCATCTTTCTATACCACTGATTGAAATCGGGCGTTTTTCTGTCTTAAATCTTTACCCATGCTCTGCTGATACCTGAGTCGGAGTTCTGGGTTTTGTGTGCATGTTTTTGGATAGTTATTTTAATGTTGCATAAGAAACTGTGGAGTTCCCGCTCTTGAGTGCTACTCAAAATTTTTTTTTTCATAACCGCTGATTGAAATCGTGCGTTTTTCTGTTTTAAAAATTTACCCATGCTCTGCTGATACCTGAGTCGGAGTTCTGGGATTCCTTTGCATGTTTTTTGATAGATATTTTAATGTTGCATTAGAAACCGTTGAGTACTTGCTCCTGAGTGCTACACAATTTTTTTTTTGATACATCTTTCTATACCACTGATTAAATTCCTGAGGTTTTCTGTCTTAAATCTTTACCCATGCTCTGCTGATACTTGAGTCAAAGTTCTGGGACTCTTGTGCATGTTTTTGGATAGTTATTTTAATGTTGCATAAGAAACCGTTGAGTTCTTGCTCCTGAGTGCTACTCAATTTTTTTTTGATACATCTTTCTATACCACTGATTAAATTCCTGAGGTTTTCTGTCTTAAATGTTTACCCATGCTCTGCTGATACCTGAGTCGGAGTTCTGGGATTTCTGTGCATGTTTTTGGGTAGTTATTTTACTGTTTCATAAGAAACTGTGGAGTTCCCGCTCCTGAGTGCTACTTAATTTTTTTTCTTTCATAACCGCTGATTGAAATCGTGCGTTTTTCTGTTTTAAATCTTTACCCATGCTCTGCTGATACCTGAGTCAGAGTTCTGGGATTCGTGTGCATTTTTTTGGATAGGTATTTTAGTGTTGCATGAGAAACTATGGAGTTTCCGCTCCTGAGTGTTACTCAAATTTTTTTTGAGCCCTCTTTCAAAACCACTGATTGAAATCGTGCGTTTTTTTGTCTTCAACTTTTACCCATGCCCTGCTGATACCTGAGTCGGAGTTCTGGGATTTCTGTGCATGTTTTTGGATGGTCATTTTAGTGGTGCATAAGAAACTGTGGAGTTCCCGGTCCTGAGTGCTATTCAAATTTTTTTTGATCCATCTTTCATAACCACTGATTGAAATCGTTCGTTTTTCTGTCTGAAATATTTACCCATGCTCTGCTGATACCTGAGTCGGAGTTCTGGGATTCGTGTGCATATTTTTGGATAGTTATTTTATTACTGCATAAGAAACTGTGGAGTTCCCGCTCTTGAGTGCTACTTAATTTTTTTTCTTTCATAACCGCTGATTGAAATCGTGCGTTTTTCTGTTTTAAAAATTTACCCATGCTCTGCTGATACCTGAGTCGGAGTTCTGGGATTCCTTTGCATGTTTTTTGATAGATATTTTAATGTTGCATTAGAAACCGTTGAGTACTTGCTCCTGAGTGCTACACAATTTTTTTTTTGATACATCTTTCTATACCACTGATTAAATTCCTGAGGTTTTCTGTCTTAAATCTTTACCCATGCCCTGCTGATACCTGAGTCAAAGTTCTGGGACTCTTGTGCATGTTTTTGGATAGTTATTTTAATGTTGTATAAGAAACCGTTGAGTTCTTGCTCTTGAGTGCTACTCAATTTTTTTTTTGATACATCTTTCTATACCACTGAATAAATTCCTGAGGTTTTCTGTCTTAAATCTTTACCCATGCTCTGCTGATACCTGAGTCGGAGTTCTGGGATTTCTGTGCATGTTTATGGATAGTCATTTTAGTGGTGCATAAGAAACTGTGGAGTTCCCGATCCTGAGTGCTACTCAAATTTTTTTTGATCCATCTTGCAGAACCACTGATTGAAATCGTGCGTTTTTCTGTCTTCAACTTTTACCCATGCTCTGCTGATACCTGAGTCGGAGTTCTGGGATTCGTTTGCATGTTTTTTGATAGATATTTTAATATTGCATAAGAAACCGTTGAGTTCTTGCTCCCGTGTGCTACGCAATTTTTTTTTGATACATCTTTCTATACCACTGAATAAATTCCTGAGGTTTTCTGTCTTAAATCTTTACCCATGCTCTGCTGATACCTGAGTCAAAGTTCTGGGACTCTTGTGCATGTTTTTGGATAGTTATTTTAATGTTGTATAAGAAACCGTTGAGTTCTTGCTCCTGAGTGCTACTCAATTTTTTTTTTTAAACATCTTTCTATACCACTGAATAAATTCCTGAGGTTTTCTGTCTTAAATGTTTACCCATGCTCTGCTGATACCTGAGTCGGAGTTCTGGGATTTCTGTGCATGTTTATGGATAGTCATTTTAGTGCTGCATAAGAAACTGTGGAGTTCCCGATCCTGAGTGCTACTCAAATTTTTTTTGATCCATCTTCCAGAACCACTGATTGAAATCGTGCGTTTTTCTGTCTTCAACTTTTACCCATGCTCTGCTGATACCTGAGTCGGAGTTCTGGGATTCGTTTGCATGTTTTTTGATAGATATTTTAATATTGCATAAGAAACCGTTGAGTTCTTGCTCCTGTGTGCTACGCAATTTTTTTTTGATACATCTTTCTATACCACTGATTTAATTCCTGAGGTTTTCTGTCTTAAATCTTTACCCATGCTCTGCTGATACCTGAGTCAAAGTTCTGGGATTCCTGTGCATGTTTTTGGATAGTTATTTTAATGTTGTATAAGAAACCGTTGAGTTCTTGCTCCTGAGTGCTACTCAATTGTTTTTTTATACATCTTTCTATACCACTGATTAAATTCCTGAGTTTTTCTGTCTTAAATGTTTACCCATGCTCTGCTGATACCTGAGTCGGAGTTCTGTGATTTCTGTGCATGTTTTTGGATAGTCATTTTAGTGGTGCATAAGAAACTGTGGAGTTCCCGATCCTGAGTGCTGCTCAAATTTTTTTTGATCCATCTTTCAGAACCACTGATTGAAATCGTGTGTTTTTCTGTCTTAAACCTTTACCCATGCTCTGCTGATACCTGAGTCAGAGTTCTGGGATTCGTTTGCATGTTTTTGGATAGATATTTTAATGTTGCATAAGAAATCGTTGAGTTCTTGTTCCTGAGTGCTACTCATTTTTTTTTTTATACATCTTTCTATACCACTGAATAAATTCCTGAGGTTTTCTGTCTTAAATCTTAACCCATGCTCTGCTGATACCTTAGTCGGAGTTCTGGGATTCGTTTGCGTGTTTTTTGATAGATATTTTAATGTTGCATAAGAAACCGTTGAGTTCTTGCTCCTGAGTGCTACGCAATTTTTTTTTGATACATCTTTCTATACCACTGATTAAATTCCTGAGGTTTTCTGTCTTAAATGTTTACCCATGCTCTGCTGATACCTGAGTCAAAGGTCTGGGACTTTTGTGCATGTTTTTGGATAGTTATTTTAATGTTGTATAAGAAACCGTTGAGTTCTTGCTCCTGAGTACTACTCAATTTTTTTTTTGATACATCTTTCTATACCACTGAATAAATTCCTGAGGTTTTCTGTCTTAAATCTTTACCCATGCTCTGCTGATACCTGAGTCAAAGTTCTGGGACTCTTGTGCATGTTTTTGGATAGTTATTTTAATGTTGTATAAGAAACCGTTGAGTTCTTGCTCTTGAGTGCTACTCAATTTTTTTTTGATACATCTTTCTATACCACTGAATAAATTCCTGAGGTTTTCTGTCTTAAATGTTTACCCATGCTCTGCTGATACCTGAGTCGGAGTTCTGGGATTTGTGTGCACGTTTTTGGATAGTTATTTTAGTGGTGCATAAGAAACTGTGGAGTTCCCGATCCTGAGTGCTACTAAAATTTTTTTTGAACTATCTTTCAGAACCACTGATTGAAATCGTGCGTTTTTCTGTCTTCAACTTTTACCCATGCTTTGCTGATACCTGAGTCGGAGTTCTGGGATTCGTTTGCATGTTTTTTGATAGATATTTTAATGTTGCATAAGAAACCGTTGAGTTCTTCCTCCTGAGTGCTACGCAATTTTTTTTTGATACATCTTTCTATACCACTGATTTAATTCCTGAGGTTTTCTGTCTTAAATCTTTACCCATGCTCTGCTGATACCTGAGTCTAAGTTCTGGGATTTCTGTTCATGTTTTTGGATAGTTATTTTAATGTTGCATAAGAAACCGTTGAGTTCTTGCTCCTGAGTGCTACTCAATTTTTTTTTGATACATCTTTCTATACCACTGAATAAATTCCTGAGGTTTTCTGTCTTAAATGTTTACCCATGCTCTGCTGATACCTGAGTCGGAGTTCTGGGATTTGTGTGCACGTTTTTGGATAGTTATTTTACTGTTTCATAAGAAACTGTGGAGTTCCCGCTCCTGAGTGCTACTCAATTTTTTTTTTCTTTCATAACCGCTGATTGAAATCATGTGTTTTTCTGTTTTAAATCTTTACCCATGCTCTGCTGATACCTGAGTCGGAGTTCTGGGATTTGTGTGCACGTTTTTGGATAGTTATTTTACTGTTTCATAAGAAACTGTGGAGTTCCCGCTCCTGAGTGCTACTCAATTTTTTTTTCTTTCATAACCGCTGATTGAAATCATGTGTTTTTCTGTTTTAAATCTTTACCCATGCTCTGCTGATACCTGAGTCGGAGTTCTGTGATTTCCGTGCATGTTTTTGGATAGTCATTTTAGTGGTGCATAAGAAACTGTGGAGTCCCCGATCCTGAGTGCTGCTCAAATTTTTTTTGATCCATCTTTCAGCACCACTGATTGAAATCGTGCGTTTTTCTGTCTTCAACTTTTACCCATGCTCTGCTGATACCTGAGTCAAAGTTCTGGGATTTCTGTGCATGTTTTTGGATAGTTATTTTAATGTTGTATAAGAAACCGTTGAGTTCTTGTTCCTGAGTGCTACTCAATTTTTTTTTTGATACATCTTTCTATACCACTGATTAAATTCCTGAGGTTTTTTGTCTTAAATCTTTACCCATGCTCTGCTGATACCTGAGTCGGAGTTCTGGGATTCGTTTGCGTGTTTTTGGATAGGTATTTTAATGTTGCATAAGAAACCGTTGAGTTCCGGCTCCTGAGTGTTACTTAAATTTATTTTGTTCCGTCTTTTTATTCCACTGATTAAAATCCTGAGGTTTTCCGTCTTAAATCTTTACCCATGCTCCGCTGATATCTGAGTCAGAGTTCTGGGTTACTTATGCCGTTTTAGAATAGTTCATTTATAGTTGCAATATGAAATGTGGGGGGTTACATCCTCAGTTGTAGTCAATTTTTTTTATCATACCAACTTAATCACTCAATGAAATCGAGATTTCTTGCTATCTAACTTTTTCATAAGGCTCTGCTGATATCTTTTAGAGACAACTGCGTTTATTTTGTTTTTTTCTGTTCCTGGGGGTCTTGACGGCTACTATACTTAGTCCATAGAATCTACGAAAATCTACACATTTACCAGGCGCCTCTTTTAACAAAATGATTTTATTTTCCTTGTAGCGGGTAACATTTTCTTTTTTATTTATTTCATGACTTAGTTCGGCAGAACTATTCCGGAAAAGTATTAGGAACTATAGAACCCACCACTGTGTGCCTAAATCAGTTTTAAAATTGTAATTTTGGAAAAAATGATCTGCTACCGGAAGTTAGCAGAGCATATTTTCATTCGACCTTTTTTCAGGCAAAAACGCCTGAACTATATTTTTTAAGTATAAGGAACTCCAGAACTCATCCGCATGCGAATAGAACTCACATTATATTTTGCTCTGCTGAGAAATGATCTGCCAAGTTCACCCACATTAGCTACGATTACTACGAGAATTTACTCGGGTAAAGTTCTATTGATAACTAATTTCCCTGAAATTATTGTATAGTATGACTATATCTATCTGTCATGTTACAATAGAATAGTATATTTTGTATTGTTCCAGCAGGAAAATAAAAGTTAGTATTTTTTTCGCGTGTACGACTAACTAAAAATAGTCTAGTCTAGTCTATAAAATAGTTACAAGAAATACGTTAGTAGAACCTTTCTAACGTTTTTCTTGTAACTATTTTATACTGCGCTCGTGTGCCTGAATTAAAAATAAATTTATATTTAAAACAGTACTTTTATAATAAACCTTTGGGTGTACATGGATAGGATAAACATAATACTAAACTAGATATGTACAATAGCCATGTTATTTAAGGAAAGATAGAAATATGAGATATGAAAAGGTACACAGAGATTTAGTAAAAAAGAATGTGGGTAAAAGTCTATTGTATTCTGTTGTAGCCACTGTGTTAAATAATTTCCGAGCTCGTGTCTAATACTAATTAATCCCTTTATTTATAAACGCTGCTTAAAGTTAAGTAATTATTAGCGACTGCAGAACCATACATTTTTGACGTTTATAAATCTCAAACAATTTAATCAACGTTTATAAATAAACCCCTAAATGATAACAGCCACCGTCGTCGGTTCGTGGATCAGTGATCATCCATAACATCCGTGCTCGAAAAACACGTTAACCCGTTGGTCCCGGCTTTCATTCGTAGACTTTCACAGTCATTACAAGTAAGAAACCCAAAAGTCTGGCAACCATTTTTGCCAAGGCGTGTTTAATTACGGCGCAACATAAGAAAAGGCTAGGTAGATTGGTTAGGTAATTCCCTACCCATCGTTTACCTAAATGCGACAATGCTAACATAAACTTATAACCCAAAGTACTGCGGATAGGCGTATAGTTCAATTAAAACTTTAATTACATGTATAAAGTAAGCCCTTTATGACGTCACACCACATCCGTAATAATATTTTAACAGTCGAAGTTTAGAATTGTTACAATTACTTGGGCTATAAACATTTACGGCCTGTCTTGGCTGCCTGGTGGGACACAAATGCGGCTGCCAAATGATAAGTGCAAGTTTCAATTCCCAGCTCGGGTTAAGCGATAATGAGCTTTCCTATTAGGAAACTTTTTAATAGTGTTTTTATATCATGTCGTGGAATGATGGCGCCAAGGTACAATAAGCAGAGCCATTTAACAATTAATTTTGTGGACTAATAATATCGTTACCGGAAACGCAAGCGCACCCTGCGCTTGCGTTTCCGGTAACGATATTACCGCTTGGACACGATCGTCGGTGGAGGGGATGTAGTGAGAACTGGCGGAGGGACGGACCGAGTATTGCGACAGTCTACAGTCGACGTTCGAGCTCCTACGGTCTTGGCAGACGCTCACTACGTACGCACGTGTTTGTTTCTTGTTGCAAAACCGTTAGTTTAAATAAAGTTATTTTGATTTAAATTATCTTTCGTTCGAGTGCCCACGACAGAGCTCATATTTACGTAAAACTATGTCATGACCCGATAATTCGAATCTTGGCCACCCATGATGCGACATATACGTGTTCCGGTATTGACAAAATGTGAAGGTGATTCTTGGGTACAAAATTCAATTTGAAATAAATAGTTTCAGTTTATTATAAACACTATTTGGTCTGGACTGCCTCGTTGCAAAAAAGCATATTATAAGATAAAAAACTACGTTGAAGACAAGGAAGTTTGGCATTAATTCCTTCGGCTTCCCTGGTAACTCATTAGCACCATAACTATGTGAGCGTCTATTAACTTCTTCCAAATTACAATGTCAATTTTATTAATTTTATTTTTTTCACTTTCTGACATATTCTCGTCATTATTTGACATTCAACACGAGTATTTATTAGTGATTCTCATGGAAATCATATCACTTGGTTTAAATAGGTTGATTTTACTTATATAGATTCTTTTACATATTGTGAATGAGAGAACGTTGTAGGCCTACAGTTTCTATTCTTTATTTTCATTCCTCTAAGTACCTGGTACTTATTGACACGCCTGCACTGTCCTCCCATACCTAATATCACTGTAATTTGAAAACATTATAAAAGCCAATTATTTTTGAAAGAGTAACCGTGGAGTTTCTTGCCGGCTCTTCTCCATAGGAAGCGACAAATTGGAACCGTGCACCTAGCTTCTGACGTTTCATAAGTGCCCTTGCAGGTTTATGTGAAATAAAATATTTTGATTTGATTTGATTTGAATACAAACTACTCAAAGTCAAAATTCAAAACATTTATTTCAAATATGCGCTATAAAAAGCACGTTTGAACGTCAAAATTAACGTTAAAATAGAATCGATTCTAGTCGCCTCTTCCAAAAGGTCGTTTCGTATGGAAAAGAATGGACACAAAACTCCACCGTTATTCTTATGTGAAATAAAATATTTTGATTTTGATTTTGTTGGTCTAGAGGTCGCAAGCGCTTCCGCTGAGGTATTGGGTTCCATTCCTAGTGCGGGCAAAGTGTTGTTTGGTTTTTCTATTTGGAATTTCTCAGTAGTAGCCCGGAGTCTGGATTCGTGCCCGGTTGATGGCAATAGGCCCCCATGGGACTTAAACATAACTATACACGTGTGTCCAACACTTTGGGGAAACAAGGCGTGATTTTATGTTACTGTTTCGATCCAGATAACCTTTTAATACTTACTCACAACTTATTTATATCTTAGATAATATTACACATACAGGGTGTAAGGGAAACGCTTCCGAAAACGAAGACAGGTGGTTGGGCTAGTGATTCTCGATAAAGTACTATAAATTTTTACCTATTTTTCACTATTCTGTGAGAACAGTTAAATGAACCATTATTTGAGATTGAACACATTTAATAACGACCCCTAGTCCAGGCGGCGACATTAGGTTTTTTTTTTTGGGTGGGAAATCATCAAATAACTTCTCCCGCACGGAGTGCAGCGAAAGGGCGTTGTCAGACGTTTACTGACCAAGATCCACCCGTGTTTCCTGTATGTCAGGAGCCGCGGTATCTCTTTCGAACAACCCGCACCCCTGGCAGGCATCGGCCTTTGCGGGCCCCATCAGTTGGTGCTGACATCTCTTTGAGGCGCGCGTGGAACACAACGCGCCGTCGACCCGGGCTTGGTCCTTACCGGACAGCGAGCTACCCATTACTCGCCGTCCGCAAGCCCGCGCCAATGGTGGCCGGGAATCAGCCTGGGATTCCCGACGCCCAGGGCGTCTCCTGCGAAGGCTACGGCCGTGAGGGCGCATGTACTGCCTCTCCCACACGTGCGCCGCCTCCTTCTTTGCGAGCATCACTGCTTCGCTGAAGGAGGTGACGGTTAACCATGCACTCTCGCTCCGTACCATGGCCTGGACCAGGGCCGGACGCGAGAGATCGCCGCCGCCGATCGCCTCCACGAGGACACGGCGGTGCTGCGCCCAACCCGGCAGGCCTCCACCGTATGCTCTACCGTGTTCTCAGAGCGATTTTCGCAATGGAAACACCCGGGCGTTTCCTTCCGCCTAATGCGAAACAGGAACCTCCCGAAACAGCCGTGTCCGGTGAGGACCTGTGTCAGGCGAGGATGCCATGCCGCCTCTCAAGCCACTCCTCAAAGAGGGGACTTACCGCCGCAATCGTGGCGTGCCCAGGCGACTTTACGTTTAGGCATACTTTGCAAAGCGCCGCCAAAATAAAATAAGTAGAAACATTACAGAAGCGTCAAATGTTTTAAATTGATGCAAAATAACCAATTTAAGGCGAAAGGTTATTGGTATCAGTTTGCATTTAGGTTGTATATAACCTACGTTCTGGCTTCGGAAGCGTTCGTCTTACGCCCTGTATACATATATATTATCATAAATTACAGTCGATTTTTATGTCAGACTGTGTGACTGCGTTCTTCTTCTAAACTACGCAACGGATTATGATGTGGTTATCACTATCATTTAGAGAATTTATTCCAGGAGGTTTTTAGGTATAAAACGTTATTATAATTAAACTTACATTTAATAAAGACATCTTGATATTTTCGGAAGTCGAAAGAACCGAGCGAAGCAGGGGCGAGTTGCTAGATGTTTATACGACAATAACGAAACACACCTACTGTACAAAATCACAAACGAGCAATAAAGGTGACATATCAAAAAAAGGTTGTCACACATTTTAAATACATTGTCGCGTTCGCAATCAAGTTTTATTGTGATACAAAACATTAATTTCCTTGGGGACGACACCCAGGTGACTGTAATTTACGTACACACACATACACACATACACAACACATGCACACGCGTGTAGCACGTGCGCTTCAAACCCACATCAATATTGAATTAAGCTTCTGGCATTTCAGGCGTAACTGACGTATTTACACATGGTTTTAGAATTTCGGTCGGAAATGTGTGAATTTATCTATAATGCGGTTTTAGCAGAAATACCTTTTCATCTATTTTGGAGCGTTAAACATCAAAGAGAAGGCAGCATAGGCTTAACTACCTTTCTCCGGACATTAACATGAGAATGATTGAAATTCGCTTTCAAATTGATATTACCTATTTGCTTCGCCTCGCAAAAGGGCTCTAGGAAGCTACATTTTATAAGATCTTGATCAATTTGATATGTGAAAACTAACTATCAAGAAATAATCTAAAAGAAAAACCGGTCAAGTTTAGACCCGAAAAAACGCGAAACGAAAAAAACACGTTTCTTGTATGCAAACCCTCTTTAAGGTTTTTAAATTTATTACAAATACAAACTCTCCGAGAACGTAAATTTCAACTATCTATTTAATACGGTTCATGAGAAACAACTCGCTGACAGACAGATGGAAAGCCGTGGCTTAGAACATAATAGGGTTCCTTTAGCCCCCATTGGCTAAGGAATCCTAAAAACGTGTTATGAAAGGTATTACCCACATCAATTAATTTTAGTTACTTAATGATTGCGTCACAATTAACACAAAACTACTATTAAATGATACAAATTAAACAATTAAAACACCTCGACCCACTAAAAAGAAACTTCCACGAACACAAATTTTCCTTGTAAGAATATAAACTTAACGGAACTACCGATAAACACCGAATATCACTCGAATAGCGACTCCGGTATCTTTCGTATCGTGCATCGAGCTCGTTAAAGAGTGGGGGCCGGAATAAACACACTGCTCGTGATAGTGAACCCACGGGTGGGGGCAATGGGGTAAACGGGGGAAAATCATCTCTCTAACAAGCGCCATCGGAAAACAATTGGAATGAGAGACATGGTTCTTTGCACGTAAAAAGTAGATTTACGATTTGTAACATGATGTATACTAATGTACTGTTTGCAAAAGTGGGTGGTAATTGTATATCGTTTTTTAACCGACTTCCAAAAGGAGGAGGTTCTCAAATTACTCGAAGATGGCTGGACCGATTTGGATAAAAAATTTTTTGTTCGAAAGGGTATACTTCCCAGGTGGTCCCATGATCATCAAGTCAGGATCTGATGATGGGATCTTGGAGAAATAGAGTGAACTCTTCAAATTTTATGGGCACACTTGAAGCAATTTGTGTAGTTTTTGGAAGAGTACTTTCTCGGAGCGGTTCCATTTCAATTTGGTGAAGATCTGATGAAGAACTTCGGAGATAAGCAACGGAACTCCTCAATAAATGATAGCAAATGGACAGGGATTGCTGAAATCTCATGTCTGTCAATTGTTTACACCAGTTAATAACATAACATCACGCCGGTACGCTGTGAAGGGACAGCACATGTGAACCACTAAAAAGTGAAAAATAACTTTAATTTCGGAAGGCGGTGACAAAAAATTAAAATACATATCCAAAGTCTCGACTTCCGAAATTAAAGTTATTTTTCACTTTTTAGTGTTTTTTTGGAAGTCGGTTGTTTATTTTTTCTGAAAAAAGATTTTTATTTAATACATTGTAAATCAGAAGTGTGGGTGTATTATATGTACACCTCTACCCGACCCTTCGCGGAAACACGGGGTGATGATTTGTTATCACTACATCATATAAAACAAAGTCCCCTGGCTCGTCTATCTGTCTGTTCGCGATAAACTCGAAAACTACTGAACGAATTTTCATACAGTTTTCACCAATAGACAGAGTGATTCATTAAGTTTATAATTTATTAAGGTTTGGGTGAAGCCGCTTGCAAAAGCTAGTTATAAAATCAGAAATTGCGCTTTCTATTGTGTTGTGACTGAATTTGTCTTACCTGCAAATGATTGCGCTCACAAGAATGCAATTTTTAGCTTATATATAGGTAGGCGTCTAATAACAATTTCAAAAACATCAGTATTTCAATTTCATAAGTTGGTCAGTAAATTACTCAGTAACTATGGTGTAAAGTTCAGATAGGCAGTTACATATTCAGCTTTATCTGGTTAGGCTTACTGAAGATGTCTTCAACATAATTGATAAAAGGCTAGGATGATGTTAGAGTTGCGAAGTATTTCTCAATTTTCGGTACTGCTGTTGTCTGTACACAATATGTATTATGCTATGAAAAACTCATAAGAATTTATCGTAAGTTATATGATAGGCTACAAAAATCTTTCCGATTTGATATAAAAAAACTAGTATCAACTGATACGTTATTATGACGAACAATGCTATAATCCTAAGTTTTAGTTGTATTTGTTTTTCCTATTGGCATATCGAATTGGCCGTTCATAAAGATATTTCGGAAATAAAAGTCATATAGTGTATTATTATTTTTATTATTTAATATATAAAAATGAATTGACGTTTGTTTGTCACACAAATACTCGAGAGTGGCTAGACTGATTTGGCGAATTTTGGTTTTGAAATATTTGTAGAAATCCCAGAAATGTTTAAAAGGTGAGGAAATATAAATTTATTCGCGGTACGAAGTTAGGTCAGCTAGTTGTCACTAAAATTATTTTTGAATTGCTACTATACTTAATATAGGGTGATATCAACGGACAAACAGTTACCATGGTCTCAGTATATGAGTTTGAACCCTTCAAAGTTTTCGGGTGTTATTGAAAAAAAAATCTGTTCCATTCGTTCACATTTTGACCGCGGGGGTTTTGAACATTTCTATGAAACAGCAGCTTTTTTTTTGACAACTGGCGAATGATTTCTGCGCCAGGCGGTCAAAACCATGTTAAGCACATGGTTTTGACCGCCATGCATGATTACAGTTTGCGCGTCGATGACCCTACCAACCTGTATTTGGATATTATTTCCATACACTAAAAAAGGCTTCAATTATCATTTATTCAAAGGGACTAAATATACGACTGCCACATACGGAAAAGTCATCCATTTGATCTTTTTTACGAGGGATCATTTTAGTACGCGATATTTTGTTTATTTTTGTAATAATAAAAAACAAACCATTTGTAGTAGTAGGTAATAAAATAAATTTTTTAAGGCTTCTTTATTTATATTTGGTAGTTTGGCGATATGAGTATAATAGGACAATATATTGTAGGTAATTATTAGACTACAAAAAAAACTACATACTGAAAGTAAGTTTAATTTCGGAAGAAGGCGACTATGGTTTTGTGTTTTCGGTTTTTGGCCACCAACTGAAATAAAACTAATTGAAAAAAAGTTAATTTTCACTAAGTATGTATCAAGTGTTTTTATGGAAGTCGGTTGTGGTACCTGTCTCACAAAAAATCGTATCGTATACCTTCACTTGATAAGTAAATAATAGAGATACGAAATTATTATAACATCAACATACACTAACCGGAAAAATTGCCTATTTATTGAAGCTAACTAGAACTTGACTAGCATGGAACATCTTTATAAGTAAGTATATACTTTAAGAATGATTCAAATCGTTTTACAAATGCCGGAGTTCTGAGATCCCAAACATTAAAAATATATAACCAAATTGAGAACCTCCTCCTTTTTTTCAAAGTAGGTTAAAAATAACAATGAATTCAGTATCGAAAATTCTTGCGCCAATTAAAGTCTTAAATATAGAGAGCCACTTCTAATGTTTCCATTCAATTTGAATAACAAAATCTGTATCAATAGACCTTAATTGTTCTGAAAAACAATGCTTCTAAAGTCTATTTATAGAATAAACTGTGAAAACTGAACTTTAACTCCTCGAAACAAGACCCACAGTCGTTAACGCCAACGCGAGCACCCACATTATATAACCTTTCCGTTTTTTATATCAATTTTGCGGCGCAAAATATTAAATAAACATTTTATTTAAAAGGCCGTTACTGACGTTATATAAACAGCGAATTGATTACATCATAACATCACGCCTTGTTTCACCGAAAGTTTAGGCAGAGGCGTACCTATAGTAGACCCACATTAGTTCTATTTAAGTCCCGTGTTATAGGAGGCGAGCATATTGCTACACGCTGGGCACAAATTCCAATGGAAAAACCCAATATTATTTGCCCAAAAATCGAGCTCAGGACCTCATGTCCATCAGTAGCGCTTGTGACCAGTAGACAAACGAGGCGAATTAATTAATATGATTTAAAATGGTACTACTATTTGGTACATGGTTCTTAGAAGATAAGTGGGGAAAGACGAGTAATTGTACGAAACTCCTAGGGGGATATACCCCGAAGAGTATAGGTATAGTATAGTTTATGTGTATATAACTGCGACTGTCTGTCCCATATGACTTAGCGTTTTGCTCAAAGAACAGATTTACCAACTACTATCCAAACTGAGTTGCATCTTGGGCACGCCGCGATTGCGGCGGTAAGTCCCCTCTTTGAGGAGTGGCTTGAGAGGCGGCATGGCGTCCTCACCTTCCGCCTGACACAGGTCCTCACCAGACATGGCTGTTTCGGGAGGTTCCTGTTTCGGATAGGGCGGGAGGAAACGCCCGGGTGTTTCCATTGCGAAGATCGCCCAGAGGACATACGGTGGAGCATACAGTGGAGGTCTGCCCAGCTTGGGCGGAGCAACGCCGTGTCCTCGTGGAGGTGATCGGCGGCGGCGATCTCTCGCGTCCGACCCTGGTCCAGGCCATGGTACGGAGCGAGAGGGCATGGCTGGCAGTCGCCTCCTTCAGCGAAGCAGTTATGCTCGCAAAGAGGGAGGCGGCGCACGTGAGGGAGATGCAGTACATGCGCCCTCACAGCCGTGGCCTTCGCAGGAGACGCCCTGGGCGTCGGGAATCCCAGGCTGATTCCCGGCCACCGTAGGCACGGGCTTGCGGACGGCGAGTAATGGGTACCTCACTGTCCGGTAAGGACCAAGCCCGGGTCGACGGTGCGTTGTGTTCCACGCGCGCCTCAAAGACATGTCAGCAGCAACAGATGGGGCCCGCAAGGGCCGATGCCTGCCGGGGGTGCGGGTTGTTCGAAAGAGATACCGCCGCCCCTGGCACACAGGCAACTGAGGGAACACGGGTGGGTTTTAGTCAGTAAAAGTCTGACACGCCCTCCCGCTCCACCCAGAGCGGGAGAAGTTATTTGATGATTTCCCACCCAGAAAAAAAAAAAAACTGAGTTGCATCTAATGCTGCGCCGAAAATAGAATAAGCTTGAGTCTAGGTAAAAGAAAGAAAAAAAAAAGAGAAATATCTTTCATTTGGGATACGGACAGGAAATACCAACAATAAAAAAGGAGCATTTAAACTAACAAAATGAATATTACTAAGACAACCAAGACCATGACAACCACCAAGACAGCTCAGCTCTTCGGACTGGCTTTCATTATGGGCACGGGAGTGAGAAAAAATACAATGCTTTAAATAAAATTGGACTATTAAACTGGCTGAAAAGAAACAATTTAACCGCCAAATCAGTAGCCTTTTTGGCGGTTTATTTAAAAGCTAGCGATACGCTCCTGAATCATACGGATTTTACGCTTTGACAAAACATCGAGGGTTGAGCTGAGTTGTAATAATAGTACACTCACATTTCGCCAGTTACATTTAAGTCCTTTGTAAGGCGAGCCTATTGCCATCGGCCATACATCCAAACTCCGGGCTGCTACTGAGAAATTCCAAATGATAATATGTATAATTGTATATTATATAACGGGAAATCGGGAGGCCGGGCTGTTGCATCTGATTGCTGATTCGTGACTTCGTCAGCACGGGAATCCATAGTGGGTGTTAAACTTCAGGAAACGTTGAAATAAATACGCTGTAGCGTTGACTGTTCACTATTTTAATTTTACAGACACCTAAATGACTTAAAAAATTAAGGATTGCAGTAATAATTAACGATTTAGAGCCAATGGGTTTGCGAGTGACCACCACTTGCAACGGCTGTCAACAACTGAATGAATTGACACGACCACGACGTCGCCTGCCATGACAGACGCAACTCCATTCGGTATTACCCGCTCTTAATTAAAATTACCATTTAGTCGAATTTAAATCCATTAATCGTTAAAATAACAGAATAATGACCAATGATTTAAAAAATAACAAAATAAATTACAACTCTCGAAATTAACTGATTTTCATTATTTAATAAAGTCACGCGCCGTTATATAGATAAGTGTATACTGTCAGTATACCAGAAATGGTACAAACATAAAGGTAACTGTTACCTAATATGTTGGGTGGGGTCAGTCGTAAAGATATATGGAAAAGTTGAGCAGAATCGTTCAAGATGAAAGAGAAGCCGGTCATGTGTGAGATACGTTTTGGTTCATCCGAGGATTATGCGTAAGTATGTTTTCTGAAAAGGTTGACTTTGACCTGTGTGACATAGAAATAGAATCTAAAGGAACATTTTGCTTTACTTAGGTCTGTGTCAAAAACAAATCGTTTTCTTTATCAAAGGTACCATTTTTTCTTGGCACCGAAAAATATTCTTATGTTATTTTTGCCTGTCTACAACCACCACGTTTATAGAAGACTTGCTTTTGTCCGTGGCTCCGCCCGCTTAGATGTCGTTTATCGTGAAAGTAGCTTATATCCTTCTCAATATCCCAGGCTATATCTCTGCCAAATTTCATGACGATCGGTTTAGCGGTTTAGGCGTGAAAGCGTAACAGACAGAGTTACTTTCACATTTATAATATTAGTAGGGATTCAGAAACTTTACAAAACTAGATTCTACACAATTAGTAGAAAAAACATAAGAGCTGAAATCAAACAAGCATTTAGTCTTCTTTATAATTAGAAATTGCCTAAGATATTTCACGCCTTACAATTTCCAGTACATTTGCCAGCATCAATTGTAAGTTTAGACCAAAGAACCCTTCAGGGAGATATAAGAAAAGATTTATTTTGATAAAAGCAAGTAGGTAGGTACTAATTAACATAATTTTTAATAATTGCTTCATTGTCCGATGCGTAGACCGGTTCGTAGCACTTTCGTAGCATTTCCGTAGCACTTTTGTATCAACGCGCTACGCAGTGTTACAGTAGTTTCGTAGTAATGAAAGTTTACTTACTATTTACCTAGTTCCTTGAACTACATGTTTAAAAAAAAATATTATCTTACTTCCTAATATATAATCTTATAAATGTGAAAGTTTGCATGTTTCGATGTTTGTTACTCAATCACGAAAAAACGGCTGAACGGATTTGGATGAAATTTGGCTTACAGATAGTTTGTAACCTGGACTAACGCTTAGTATACTAATTTTATACCGATAGGACGATTATTCAAACTCTACGCGGGCGAAGCCGCTGGCAAAAGCTGGTTCAAAGTAAAACTTTCCTAAAATCTTGACAAGTTAGAAATCAGCAGCTTTTATTTGCTGTGTTTTTTATTGTATGATCTTGGTTTAGTAACGAAAAAATACGTAATCAGAAACCAATTGACAATAATAAGGCTTCAGGTACAGACGCAACTTCAGCATAGTTTTTTCATAGGATTGCTAGAATACTGAAACTAGCCTTATTTTTCAAAGTATGTACCTACTTTTTTTTTTTTTTTTGGGTGGGAAATCATCAAATAACTTCTCCCGCTCTTCGTGTCAGACTTTTACTGACTAAAACCCACCCGTGTTCCCTCAGGTGCCTGTGTGCCAGGGGCCGCGGTATCTCTTTCGAACAACCCGCACCCCTGGTAAGCTATGTACCTACTTAAGATATCATTGTGCGGCTCCTCTCCTACTTCGACTTATATACATATATTCACATTTTTAGTGCAATCACTAAGTTGATTTAACGTAAGATAACATAGCATCACGTCTTGTTTCCTGTTAGGGTTGGGCAGAGACGCTAGTTATGATTAAGTCCCATGTAATAGGGGCGAGCCTATTACCATCAAGTGGGCACAAATCCAGACTCCGGGCTGCTACTGAGACGTTCCAGATTCAAAAACCTAGTAACACTGCCCGACCTGGGAATTGAACCCATGACCGGTATGCAGCAGTAGCGCTTGACCACTACACCGTTGAAAAAAGAAATGATATATCTCTATCAATATTCAAATTGTTGTTCATGACATATTCGATATTTCTAATGCTGGAATACAATTAATTGCAGCAAACAGACTCGATAGATTAATAATGCCTATTCGATATTGCAGCCCCCGCTATGACAACAAACCTATCCCGTCTGCAATAGAGTATCTAGACTCTAGATTCTAGAGCAATAGCGTTTAGCATAGTTACTGGAATATTTCGCTATGCCTTTGAATAACTAAATATTGAGAGGTTGGGCGATTGAGCACTTAGATAATGTTTTTTTTTTCTTCGGCTAATACTTTCTTAGCGTATATTCTCTGCAACATTGAATAAACATATCCAGTTTAATGTGGACCTATTGTGGTGTGGTAATTTAATTCTAGATGCACAATTTTCACATATAATTATTTAATTAATGTATAAAAAATACTACATAACGTAACGTAACTTTAATACAGAACACACACATACACCCTCACACACACACGCACACACACACAGTATTGAACAGAGCAGAACACCACAGAATGCTACCTGCACTGATCTTTAGTTACTCATGGCTGGTGGCGTTCTGCAGTTTCTGCCAGCCCCCTATGAAAGAAGGCGTAAGTTTATGTATTTATATACAATTGTACAGTAATTGAAGAAATAGTTAAGTATCAAGGCTTCGATCCCGAAGAGGAAGCGTTGTCGCTTCTAAGCTAAATTATATAAAACCAAGTCTTTATGTTACAATATGATATTGCTAACCAACATTAATTCTCACTAAAACCGTAACTCCCGCACACGTCAGAAGATAAGAATTAATTGCAGAACGCACAAACAATCATGTTTCCCGCTTTAACCATAGAGATTAATTAAAAAGCTCAACGTTCAAGTGGCTGGTAATAGGGCATCACAACACCGCCCCCCACGTACTGGCAGCCAGTACTCGAATCGAGTACTCGCTTACTTGCCTACGGTACTGTTTTGTTAAGGGGAGTAATTTGTATCTGAAGCATGACTTGCAAGCAATGTAGAAGCAAACTGCAATATAATAAATTGCAAAGTGCAGACTGTGAGCGACGAAAATAAAGGTACAAATACATATGTGTATTTTTAATGGGTGTAGGTATGTCGTTCTGTAGTTATGAACGTGACTACAAACGTTCTTCATTAAGATAAATGACGTACTTGTAAGTGAGGCTAGACAAACAAAAAATCGCTTCTAAACTGACTACAGTTGGAGAGGACTTTTTGTCTTAATTTTCAGATCAATCTGCCTATTCCCAAATTTAATGGTGTCGGCTCCCAGTCCAACCAGATATGCAGCCGAATATCAGTATTTTACATGGAGCGACGTCCTTATCTGACTTCCACGACCTAGTTACAAGCAACACGATGCCATTTCGTAAGACTGGTTGTCAGACGATTGCCGAAGATCTACAAATGATTTGATTTTTTAAGTTGTTATGAGAAGAGAGCCCTTTTGATGATAAAAACTTTTACATTGAAACCATCATCAGCTAATAATGTAGTCTTTGTTAAAACGGGGTCGAATTTCGCAAAAATAAAACTCAAACAAAACTCTTTAATGTTTCAGAATAACGGCTCGTAAATTCAATTTATTTCCCGATTGAATAGAGGCACAGTGATGCGAGGTTTCCACACAAAAACGCTTTTAGCACCGGCCCCGCGCCGCCACAGTAACACTCTCTTCTAACATTCTTTGTGACCATAAAAGGAGAAAGGAGCAACGTGTGAATACCTCTAATATCGCGGAAGTTATGTTCAAGTAAAATTATTTGCTCCAGAATTTATGTAATCGCACCTCGGAATGTGGAGGCTTCTTACGAAATTAGTAATTTTCGAGAGATGTGTAAAATTATGTTACAGGATTCCGGCTTTATAGATTGCTTCGGTTATGTGGAGAATGAAAACAATACTATTTCTTTGACCCACTTTGACTTGACGTTAAGTGAAAATAATCTAACCCCGACGGAATGACAAAGTGACAAATTGAATTTTTAATGCCCAGTTCCTTCCAAGGAAGGGAAATAAAAAAGAAAGCTATACTTTAATTAGCTCGACGTTAATTGGTCACAAAAACAGAGGCGTGACGTAATTTCTTTAATACCTTGCAAAGGCAACGGGAACATTTCCTTTTTAATCAGTGGGTCCTTCGCCGCGCAGGATTTAATTAACGCTCCTAAACATTTTACATTGGTAATAATTGTGCCCGAGGAAATTACAAATCTGTTTGTATCAATTAACATGGAGTGCTACTTGTTATAAGCATCTGGTGACATTCACATCTGAACGCAGATTTTGTATTTATTTGAAACATAATTGTTGAAGGTCTGCAAATATTTTCGGGTACCTACTAAATTATACCAATTCACGAAGCCAATCAAAATGGATAACAAATAAAATACATGCTCGAAAATTATGCTGCATGTTATAAATTGTTTGTTTATGAAATTTTCATGTTACACTATTATGTTTGGTATGAGTTAAATATGAACAATTTATGCAACCAAAACTGAAATTCGCAAACAATGTTTCGTTCATCAATTAAAAGGTATTTTGTTCAAACCACAAACTGTTATTTTGATGATTTCCATTAAAACCGTTTTAGTTAAACAAATAGATGGAATGTTTCCACAAACAAGAGACATTCGCCGAATTAATGAGATCAAAGAAGGTCGAAAAAACAAGCTACAATTACTCTGAGGATGTCTTATTTTTTGTTGAAAGAAAATTATGATCATAAAAAGAATGGTCTCTGTACTAAAATCCTAAAGTGCTTGGTGGTGAGAGTGGAACATAAATTAAACAAAATGCCGTTAGTGGCACGCACGCGCGGGCGCGTTTGACAAGGTTCTGTCAAAGTTTTAATGACAGCTAGCTAATAAACGCGAAGCCGAGGGGGATTAAAGAACAAGTGAACTGTAAGGCATTGAGAGTTACAAATTGTTGCCAGTGAACACTTGAGATATTAATATAAGGGTGCTTGCACAGAGAGCAAGGCCTTTCTATTTCAACCAAAATTCATTAAATTTTGGTTGAAAATTGTATAAAAGCCGATTAGATTGAAGGTTTTAATAAAAAAGAGGCCTCTGTTAGCACTATTTCGCAACATGAAATAAAACTTCCGAATTACTTTTTCAACTAATTTTTGCCAGCGATTTAACCACTTAAACCAAAGCGCTTTAACCAATTTAAACAATACCTTAACAAATTATACACCTAAACCTTCTTCATGAATCATTTTGTGTATTGGTAAAACTACATGAAAATTCGTTCAGTACTTCTTGAGTTTATCGCGAACAGATAGACAGACAGACGCGATGGGGCCTTTGTTTAACAATATGTAGTGATAAACAATAGGTACCGCTTTAATAAGTTATCGCTAAGTAACGTTCTTTCTATATCAAAGCACCCTATACCTTTGAAATAGCACCGTCCGTTTATCTGGAAATGTAGGTATGCACCCTAATTCAATTGTTTCAGCTACGATAACTTCGTTTCAACCCGCTTAAGCTTTGTCACTACTGGAATTAGAGAGATTAATTATCATTTCGCTCTTTCTCGTTCTTATTTGAACATAACTCTCAGCTAATATCCATTAAATTCATTTCTACATTTAAGTTGCAGTATCAAGAAGTTATTCATTCGTTATGGTAGTTACTGGTAGTCAGAAGTCCAGCCTTACCAAGGGTATCGGAAAACACGTTAGGCCATTGGTCTCGGTTGTCATCTGTGGATCTTTGACAGTCGTTACGGGTCATGAGAAGCCCGAAAGTCTGACCAGTCATACCAAGGGGTATTGTATTACCCAGTAACTGAATGTGGAGATCAGATAGGAAGTTGCTCCATGTTATAAATACAGATGCATTCTGTGGCATGAGACATCGACGTGCAAACGGAAACCATGAATTCAGCTCATGATTCTAGACCCCTTATTAAAATAAATACCTAATAGTTTAAAAACTAAAAAAACACGCTTTAAAAACCAAACTAAAAACTAGAAAATAATTTAATTCTATTAAAAAGCGTGGTGTGCTTTTTGAGGTATTTTTATAATCAATTAATACTACTACTGTTGTTGTTGTTGTTGTTGTTGTTGTTGTACTGTTGTTTTTACTACTTAATCAACGGAAACCGGTTGCTAGTCGATGTTCCTTCCACCCTGTATAGCAATGAGTTCCCTCCCGCTTACGTTCGACTTCTTTCAATACAATTTTTCTTTCATAAACAATGTAACAAAAGACCCCTATGCATATTGCACATATTTTTCATAGTACCTTTGTTCACTTTCTATACAATGTTCCAGCCGTCTCACAAAACGTCTTGTAGCACTCTAACTCTAAAAAAACCGGTCACTTTTGAGCGCAGCATTAAAGTGGTTAGCCCTGGCCCCGGTTAACCCGTGTGTTCCACAACAAACACTCGACTATTCACTGCGAGGCCTTCAAGAGATAAATTAAGATGGAAGCGGCACCCGGGTGCAGTCGGCGTCGCCTGCCGCACAGATTTATCACTTTACCTCCTGACCTTTTGAATAAGGACGGTCTTTGTTTTATGATGATGTAGGCGAGAAATATATTGGTATTGGAGATTTTGTTTGCATAGTGATGTGATTTTGTTTTAGTGTTGTCACGTCTGGTGGCTGATAAAGTATCCGGTTCATGTAGGCGTCGTAAATGGTGAATGTGCTTATTGCCATAAGGTCAAAGAGTTATATTCCCACTGCTGGGACTCAGACCTCCTCTCTTTGAGAGAGAGTGGGCCAAAGTCCACCACGTGAGTTTTTTTTTTGGTTTTGGGACATGCCGGTTTCTGCACGATATTTTGTCTCACCGTTTTGAGGGCCTGCATCAAATTCTTTCATGCCACATTTATTGTTTGCTTGGCACGGTTTTTAAGACGACAAAACATCGCAATGTCTATATTTTATGCAAGTTTGATATAAAAGTAATACAGTCAAAACTTTCAAAATAAATTCTATAAATGATGGTGAAAACTGCCTCTAAATCCGCTGTTGACTTTAAAAGAACTGCACGGTAACACAGACAGACCAGAACAGAGATTAAGGATTAAAGCTGCTTTTCCACCAGAAATGTACTATGGATGCGTTTGAAATCCTTGGTCCACATAGCATAGCACTGGTGGAAAAGGGTTCAATAAACCTATGTTTTTTATCTGGAAGAATGCGTGCTATGGATGGAAGCTATGCATAGATGCGCGAGTGGTACTGTCGATGCATCGCATAGGCAAACTGCGCATAGCTGCATAGCACATCTCTGATCTGGAAAAGCCGCCTAAGAGTCTGTTCGCGTCTGCCTGTGTGACCACGCAAATTATAATTACGTATGTATGTGTGTAATTACGTATTTGCCCTGCTATATGAATCCATAGCACTCCAGTTCTATTTTCAGCCGTTCTTCATAAAATATCCCTCTCATTAACATTATCATGGAAACGGTAACTGATTTCAAAATGTAATAACCTGTAACTAATTACATAACGAAGGTTATCCATATATACTTGACGTTTTAAACGATCTAATTTAATAAAGTCGTCAGGAGTGCTGAGCCCATCGAATATTTCAAATGATTAACGTTTTTCGATTAACTTCAAAACGAACCGAGCGGATCTGTCGGACAAATTATATTTATATTGCAATAACATTCGAAGGGGCGCTTTAAGAGCACCTAAGGGGAAAACACGCGAAACGCACCTTTTTTATGCTGATAATTTTCGCTGATGTTGTTTTCGTTTGTAAATCTATATTAACTGGGTTTTTATATACGTTTTATGATTTTAATGAGGGAGTTGGCTGCTGAATGGATATGAATCTCTGAAAAAAGCAACAGAAATTCAATAATCTTTTTTACCGTAAGTAATTTACTCTAAGTGTACCTACGTATTCCAGTTTATTTTTAAAACAAACGTATCTTTACTTAAAAATATACATTTCGAGACTTCAGAGTATATTTGCATAAAAGATGGTTGGCTATGTTTGTGTCTTTCTTCTAATGTAGAAACGTTATTTTATTTTACTACGAGCAACGTTTCAGTGTGCTGCATGAAGTATTTTTCTAGAAAATCTCTTTAGTTTTAATTTTACGCGTCAAGCTACCGACCGACGCTGTGTGTTCTGATAACTGCTGGCAGACTGCCAGGCTTCTATAGCTTGCCATGATTGAATAAAATCCTATGGTAAAGCTAGAGGTAATCGCTATAAACAAAAGAAAGCCTACATAGGTACCATGTTTTGTTTGTATTCTGTTGTTTACTCAACTTATTTTTTTAATAAAGATAAATCTCTGTCCAAACACACTGGTGATCAGTGAGTGATCATACTCAGTATCAGTGCATTGTATTAAAAACTACCTTTTTATCACTAAAGATCGGTTAACATCAGCACAGAAAATATAATAAACACATACATACTCACGTATTCTTCACATGGGAGGAAGCAAAAATTACGGAACGCCACTTGCGATTAACGATTCTAACATACTCCTTTTGCTTTCTTTACATTCATACATCTGGTCATCATACACTCACGCTGGTTGCAGGTACTACGCACCTGATCTTACTGAAGAACATCACCAATAAGGCACTAAATACTACACCAACAAGGTAATAATAATAACAAAACGCCGTGAGGTGACGCCCTTGGAGGACTCCAAGGGGATCACTTCACGGCGTTTCCACTCACATCAGCCTTATTTTTTTTGCGGGTGGGAAATCATTAAATAACTTCCCGCGCTCTGGGTGGAGCAGGAGGGCGTGTCAGACTTCTACTGACTAAATCCTCCCGTGTTCCCTCACTTCCCTGTGTGCCAGGGGCCCCGGCATCTTTTTCCAACAACTCGGACCCCTGGCAGTCCTCGGCCCTTGCGGGCCCCTTCAGTTGGTGCTGACATCTCTTTATAGCGCGCGTGGAACACAACGCGCCGTCGGGCTTAGTCCTTACTGGACAGCGAGCTATTCATTACTCGCCGTCCGCAAGCACGCGCCTACGGTGGCTGTCACTACATCTTCTGTTAATGTGTATGTACATGCAAACTAATGGAATATAATATACCTACATATATATTATATCTTCTATCTACTGATGTTGACCAAAAGAACTGTGAGTACTTAGTAAATACAAAACATAATAAAGCTTTACATGACATTCTGTGTCACAGATGTCCCAAAAATCAAATCCAATTGAATCCCAACTGAAATCAAAATTAAGACTACTGAAGAAATCTCCCCAATAGGTTTTTCTAAAAGCACATAAACATCAATATTTTTAGTTGTCATTCGTTTCTTTGTGCTGACAACTAGAAAATGTAGTAGCTCAGCCATAGTTCATAAGTTCTAGGCAACATCTGCGATTTATGGGTTAAAAGCGGTTCTGTAAGCGATCTTAACTATAAAAAAAGGTTTATGAGACTGCGTTGGTACTGAAATCTGTGTAGAAAACATTTTTTGTTCCGAATTTATAAACTTTTATATACCAGTTACGTACGTTTTTGGGCAACAAATTACAAACATAAGTACATTTTCGAACATACTTATAGAATCGTTCGTAATTGTTCCGGACTCCCAAAAATATCACATTGGTGCATCTGAGCTATTGGAATATGCATAATATTGTAAGTACCTATGCGAACAAGGAGGTCAAAATATCATAATGACACAATTTCTTGGTGTCTTCGCAGTCAAAATGATATCTACAAACACTTTCGGGTCACAACTACATTTAGTACATTTTATAGCTTTATTTATTTTCACCCACAAGTATTTAAATGTATATAGTTTATATTTCAATATGTTAGAAGATGGGACAGGAGCCCAGACTAAGTAAAACCGGTGCAACGGGTGTCTTGGTCCCCTTATCTTGAATACAATATTATTAAGAGCTATGCTAAGTGCATATGAACAAGAAGTGGAGTTTTGGTAAAATTTAAACGAATTATAATTTTTCTTTAATTCCAACTACAAAACAACATAGCATTTCTGCTCATTCCATTTTGCGCTCATTGCAGCACCTACAAACATATACATTACATATTCAAGATAATAGAATATTCATGTTTGATTCTTGTTTGATTTCAAGTTCAGCCCATTAGTGTACTCACGAGTTGACAAAGTTGTTTCAGAAAACCTTTTACTATAAATTATAACTTCGCTTTAGATACATACATATATATGCATTTCGTGGTTACAGAAAAAGCTTTTCGGCTTTCTTGGTTTCGTTTCTCAATGTACATATTTAAATGGATAAATATACCGTCTAAAGTATTTTCCAAATCAACTACTTACTACCTTTGCATTTTTCTTATAAACTCGAGTAGTTTCAGAACTTCCGTTAGTATTTTCATATTTTGCTCTCGATAAATTTCAAGCGTATAAACCTGAAGTACGTTTACGATAAGCTAAAAAAAGATTGTCACACGTTTCCTAGCGTAATTAATTATCATCGGACGAGTAAGCATCCACCTCTCCCAACGATTATACTTAAGTAGGTAATTAGTGTCGGTATCCAACAGGATAAAAAAAAATAGGGAAAAGCTAGTAGATACATACACCTATAGGTAACAACCTATAGGTGTAAGTATTTACTAGTTTTTATTTAAGGCGGGCAATTCCATACTTGTCCCACCGACAAAACGTCGCACGTCCATTTGTAAGGATTGTATGATTTATTTCTGTTCGTTAAATCTTCAGAAAAAAAGGACGACATTGTTTCCTTTAAAAGTTAAACCCTTTTCAGCTATCACCTTGCTTTACACCACCTACTGTTACTTGAAAAGATTTTTCCAAAACGTACCATAACTTTTCACGCCCCAAAATTACATGAACACTTACAATATTGTAATAACTTAAATTTCGAAATTTCCGTTACATGAAGCAATATTAACATAAAATCACGGCTATATTCCTCGAAGGGCTAGCGAGTTGTGCACCATAGTACACCTGCATTTCGCCAGTTAAGTCCCATGTAACAGAGACGAGCCTTTTGCCATCAACCGGGTAGAAATCCAGACTCCGGGCCTTTAATAACTAAAGACGCCCTTAGAAAACACGAACACATACAATATTGCTGTAACTGCAAAAGGTTGTAATTGCCGTAAAATATCAGGTCTTAAGTGGAGAATCCCACTATACTACGGATTCATTACTATAATCCGAGCTACAATAAACCTGTCGGTCGCTAAGACAATGGAACCGAATCCAAGCGAACGTCCCACTTCACCGCCTTTTAAACGAATTTTCCTGCAATTGGATTAGCAAGGTTTTATTGGCAATGTTGTGGTACTGTTGCTCCGAGGTTGGTGGAATTAAATATACTTAGTAGATAAGAAACACTATGTTTTAAGTATATTTTATTGTTCTTATGTGAAAGTTTTAGAACATATTAAGCCGTTGGTCCTGGTTATCATTTGTAGATCTTTAGCAGTCGTTAAATGGGGTATTCAGAAGCCCGAAAGTTTGACAAGCAGGCTTACCAAAGGGTATCGTGCTATCCAGTCACTGGGTTGTGAAGGTCAAACAGGCAGTCTCTCAATGTAAAAATACAGGTTATATTTAGCTGCATCCAGTTAAACTACAAAGCCGACCGAAACAAGGTTAGAAAAACACTAGATGATGAAGACATGGTGGAAGTTTAAGATGGAGTAGTTAGGACGACTACCTAAAGGTTCTCAGGATTTTCCACTGGAGGTTTGAGATTTTTCCTCAAATATTGTGATAATGTGTTTAAGACTTTAGTAAGATATAGACGGTAATCCGCTAGACAATTCATTTAAGGTAAGTAGGTGACGCCTACGCTAGGTGTGAAATTAAACGAAAAAGCGAATAAAACCTTCTTTGTGACAAGGTCAAGAGACTCGACTGAAATGTCCTTTTCATGCCGGTTTTTGTCCGAAATTAAATTCTTATACTATGCTTGCAGACTTATTTTTTAATACTTTGTTATGAAATGTTAGCGACCCATCCCTGTTCCGCACAATTTTGACGACTTGACAAAACATCGAGATTTTTACCATAGGTAAGTTTATTATCTATGTACTATATATGTTACCGGAAATGTACGAAATCTAGGAATTGAACACAATTCCTAGGAAATATATGCACTTCCGAGCCTACTTAGGAAATGTGTAAAATAATGTTTGAAAGATTCTTTAATGCTGAGTTTCCTGTGAAATGTATGTATATCCTAGACATTCTATACAGTACCGAATGCGCAGCCGGCTAGCTAATTAGCCGTTTCGCTTACAGTATTTGGAATTAGCGCTCGCCGGCCGCTGCCACGGCCCGCTCGCTTCGCTCGCTCGGCTCGCGCGCTTTTGGTCACAATTCTAATCTAACCTAACCTAACCCATTTAACCAGGGTGCCCCGGTTTAATAAACCAATTTGGCCTAGGACAAACTCAATCAATTTTATGCATTTTTGCTTTTGTTGATGTGGTTCACAAGGTTGAAGATAGGTTTCTATATCCTTACGTGTTATGTTTTTGTAGGGCAAAAATTCCCTGATCGGATGACGCAACACCCTCCCCTCGCTGCACTATCCCCGCTGTACTTACAAACATCAAGAATGTAATACATTTCCGATTGCTATTTAGGAAATGTATAGATTTCCTAGGAAAAGTGCATATTAAATACTAGGTATATCATAGATTTCCTATCTATTTTAGGAATTGTACACATTTCCTAGGAATTGTATAAATTACGGATAACACTCTTTTCCGATAACATATACATAAACATTCCAGAATACATTTTCTAAATCTATTTATTTAATACATCATGCACAGAAATCAACAAAAACGAAACCTCATCAAAATGCGGAACACATACAGACACAAAAAGCGACTTTATAATTTACAATATTTATAGATATAATTGAGCACTATGATTAAACAAACACATTTTGTTTATATTTTAATTATGCTCATTTTAAATTATTCACAAAATCTGAAATCCAATCTTCAAAACCTATACCACAAAATAAATAAAAAGTTTTAATTTAAACAATAAGTCCACATTAACAAGCTTCTTAAGGTAGCAAAACCACGCTACATTTAGTTGATTTACTAAATATTCACATTGAAATAGCAAAAATATTTCAATAAAAGCGCCTACAATGAAGCTTGTGACGCACGATGGCAGTAATTACAGGGATAAATTAACGTTAACAGTATTTACCGTCGAATATTTGCTACATCAATGGACGTGTCTGAAAGTTAAAGCACCTGAATTAATCAATCGTAATATTTAAATGAGTGCAATTCGATTTTACGCATTGAAAATATGGATGTGAATCCTTATCACTAAATATGTAGGTACTACATCACACATATTTAGATGGCAAGACCTATATATTCTGGCGTCGCTAAGACTAATAATCATAATTATTATACAAAAACTACCTTCTGAGTCATCATAATCAGCCTATCATGTTCCCACTGCTGGGACACAGGCCTCTCTGTGAGAGGGAGTGGGCCATAATGCATCATGCAGGCCCAGTGCGGGTTTGTGAATGTCACGTGTGTTTGATTTTGTGGGTTTCCTGCCGATATTTTCCTTTGCCGTTTTGTGACTAGTGGGGAAGAAATCAAATACACAAAGTGAAGCGGCTTCCTGGGTTCGAACTCACGACCTACTTCTCGGAAGTCGGGGCCGTTACCACTGGGCCACCGCTGATCTCTTCTGAGTATATGTTAAGACATATACTGATAATTTATTAAAAAATAAATATAATATATATGATTATAATATATAATAATATATGAATAAAGAAATTAATAGAAAATAAGTAATAATAATAATAGAAGTACTAATAATAATAATAGTAGTAGTAATAATAATTAATAGTAATATCTATACAACAATTATAATATTTAAATTTAATATATTGCATATATATATTGTTAAGACAATTATTTATTTAACACAACATCATTTGCCGCTAATGATCCTTTTACTGGAACTAAAGCCTTTTAGTGACGAGGATTCGTTTTAAAAGTTTTATCGAAAGTTTCCCTAAAATTGAAAATGCGTATACGTTTCCAGAAAACTCTGCGGCGATTTTATCTCCAGAATTTCATCTAAGTTCTAAACCATTTCACCTTGTAACAAGTAGGTACCTACGTTCAGTACCCGTACTATGGTACCCGGTCGTTTCGACGACACATTGAACTTAAGGTGAATGCTCGAGAGTATTTCGTTAAATTCAAATTTTCATACGTTTTTTGCAATTTGCAGGTCAGTTCCAGGTTGTATGTTGATTAACACGTATGTATTAGCAGATTTTTTTTTTTTTGTTGGGAAATCTTCAAAATCAAAATCAAAATCAAAATCAAAATATTTTATTTCACATAAACCTGCAAGGGCACTTATGAAACGTCAGAAGCTAGGTGCACGGTTCCAATTTGTCGCTTCCTATGGAGAAGTGCCGGCAAGAAACTCCACGGTTAATTTTTAAAAATAATTGGATTTTATAATGTTTTCAAATTACAGTGATATTAGGTATGGGAGGACAGTGCAGGCCTGTCAATAAGTACCAGGTACTTAGAGGAATGAAAATAAAGAATAGAAACTGTAGGCCTACAACGTTCTCTCATTCACAATATGTAAAAGAATCTACATAAGTAAAATCAACCTATTTAAACCAAGTGATATGATTTCCATGAGAATCACTAATAAATACTCGATATTACAAGGGTTGTATAATGTCAAATAATGACGAGAATATGTCAGAAAGTGTAAAAAATAAAAATATTAAAAATTAACATTGTAATTTGGAAGCAGTTAATAGACGCTCACAAAGTTATGGTGCTAATGAGTTACCAGGGAAGCCACAGGTGCAGAAGGAATTAATGCCAAACTTCCTTGTTTTCAACGTAGTCTTTTATCTTATAATATGCTTTTTTGATAAGGACACGTTTGATGTAAGTTTTAAACTTTCCATCGCTAAGTTCTGTAACCGATTTTGGCAACTTGTTATAGAAGCGGATACTGTTTATTAGAAATGACTTGCTAGTTTTAGTTAATCTAAATTTTGGAATCACAATTTCATCTTTACTACGTGTATTTAGATTATGGAAGTCGCATCTTTTTTTGAAAAGACCTAAATTTTTGCGAACATACAAGATATTTTCTAGGATATAAAGAGAAGGCAGAGTTAGTATGTCAACTTCGTTGAATTTGTTTCTAAGAGACTCGCGAGGCCCCATTTTATAGATTGCGCGGATTGCCCTCTTTTGTAGAATGAAAACTGAATCTACGTCAGCTGCCGACCCCCACAGCAGAACGCCATAAGACATAATACTGTGAAAATAAGCAAAGTATACTAACCTAGCTGTGGCTACATCAGTCAACTGCCTTATTTTTCTTACTGCGTAAGCAGCTGAGCTTAATCTACTTGAAAGAGTTCTAATGTGGGCACCCCATTGCAATTTTGAATCTAAAGTAATTCCTAGAAATACAGTTTCCGAAATAGCATCTAGTTTCTTGCCATCAAGTTTTAAATTTAGCCCTACTTGGGGTACATTTGGGAATGAGAACTTAAGACATTTAGTTTTGTTCGCATTGAGTAAAAGATTATTAGCCGCAAACCATTTCGAGAGAACAGCTAGACTATCGTTGACATGTAAGACATCCGTATCTTTTCTATCTATTCTAAAAATAAAAGAAGTGTCATCAGCGAATAAAATTATATCCGAGAAGTTAGCCATCAGGTAAGGAAGGTCATTAATATAAACTAGAAATAAAAAAGGGCCAAGAATTGAACCTTCAAATAACTTCTCCCGCTGTTCGTGTCAGACTTTTACTGACTAAAACCCACCCATGTTCCTTCAGCTGCCTGTGTGCCAGCTTGGTCCTTACCGGACAGTGAGCTACCCATTACTCACCATCCGTAAGCCCTGAGCCTACGGTGGCCGAGAATCACCTTCCTTTTCCTGGGCGTCTCCTGCGGCGGCTAGGGCCTTGATGGCGCATATACCGCCTCCCCCTTAAGTGCGCCACCTCCCTCTTCGCGAGCATCACTGCTTCGTAGGAGGTGTCGGCTACCCATGCACTCACGCTCCATACCATGGACAGGACCTTTCATTTTATGGTGTTTTTTTTCAAGTCGGTTGTTTTTTCTACACTTCGATATACCAAATACTGTAACAGTGAGTGTCCGTGTGCTGTAACTCGAACAAATTGGCGCCTCGTACTTCTTAACACCTCTAATGTAATTCGAACACGAAAAAGTAGATACTTATGAGAAGTTTTGTACGAGTTCCAGCGCCATCTGGTGCGAATTGGGAGAACTGCCAAAACAAACTAACTGTTAAGTTGCGAGAAAATCGGATAGCAACTTGAGGAACGTACTTAAAGGAAGCCAGCTTAGTAGGTATATCTACATTCATGAAATTGTAGCCAGGACTAGGAGCGCACTACATAATTTCAAGCTTAATTTGTGCGCTGCAGGGAAAAGCCGCTTGCTTGCTCAATTGGTGATTTCAAGCCATTAAGCCCAGAATTGGGTTGCCTATGCTACTTATGAGCATGAGATCGTGGGTTTCATTGGCATGGAGGGCGACGTGTTACTGGTTTTTTCTATCAGAGGTTTCTCAGTAGCAGCCCGGAGTCTGAATTTGTGGTCGTATTATGGCAATATTTATCACATGGAACTTAAACGTAACTGGCGAAATATGACTATTCTATAGGTACACTTCCGCCTAACCGTTCAGAGATTACAAGAGTAACGTTATGTTAAGTGTTAAGACCAGGTTCCTTCATAATCTCCAACAATCCAACTAAGAAAGGAGGTAGGTACTGAAATTGTAAAAGTTACATTGATAGCCTGGCAGGGTTTGCACCGCATAAGATATAAAACGAAACTGTAATCTATAAAGCTCTTGTCAAACAAGAACGAAGTTTTTGTATCCAATGTCTGTAAAACACTTCAGGGAGGAACTAGCAAAGATAAAAACTGATATGGTTCTACGGAAAACTTGTATTATAAATCTTAGATTTCTACCATCTACCTGTCAACTTGAACATTTTTCAGGTGACCTTTATAGACCTCTGTTTTTTTACTCATGGTATCAACGGGCATAGAAAACATCGGACTCCATTAAATGTAATGTTTGTATCCGAACATAAATTTTAAGTTTATTTTGTTTTATTATGCTGGCTATATTTTAAGTTGTTTTTTTTTTTGCTGGCAACATTATGGATGTTGATTTTTGTCTCAATAAGACTGATCGTCGAAAAGTCTTATCTGTCATAAAATAATGTGTATTGCGATCATGTCTAATAAAGTGATTTTATTTATGTTTTCACAGCTAACATATAAAACAAGTTTTACAACAATTATGGTGACACAGGATTCCTTGAAAATAATCTTACATAACTACATAAAACCTAGCCTCTTAAGAACTAAACGTACCTCTGCAGCCATACTCCTACACAAAAAAAGGTTTATTTATGTTTCAAAAGGCACGTATAACGCTTCTTTATTAAATAAAATGTCAGGTGAAGCTACGTGCTCGTATTTTTCCAACTTCTAACGCCTACACACAACTTTTCGCCTTTCTCGTTGTCAATACAAATTTGAATTCGTCGTAGTTAAGTACGACGATACAACTTTTGCTCGCTGAAATCAACAAGAAAACTTGGTGACCCAAAAGTTATATTACACCTATATCAAGTTCCGAAGAACAATACAGCTTTTTGGGAACTTGTGTCAATCAAGAACTCGCCTTTCTTGAGCGCTTACATTAGTGTAGAGTAGGCGTTCCTTGGAATAACACTTCAGTCTAGCATACCATAAACAAACACGTGTATTGTGTCATAATATTTCATTACGTTACAAAGGTTAGATGTGTGTCAGACTATGTATATAAATACACAACTAACTTTACTCTAGTTTTGCTTAGTTCACACTAATCCATTCGAAGGCTGTCTCGATTAAATTGCCGTGTTAGATGAGACCGGGCAACAAACATTTTGACCGAAAATTTATTGGTTTACATGGTTTTTTTACCAGACATTCCATCGGGTAAAAATAGTAGGTGCCTAACTGTTTACTTTGATATTAAACACGTAGCGCAACATTCATAAACACGATTAATTATTAACAAACTACAATTACGTGAACTCTATAAATACTGCTAACAAATTTTCAATGAAATCAATAATAATTCCAATTAATTGTGTAAGTTAAAGTGTAATCATTTGTTATGTAATTAAAAGGATCAAGGTAAAAGATAAGTTGTTTTTCATATGTACAAGTAGTAAAAGGAAATATTGAGTGATATCATTGTAGCATAGAATATTGTATTGGAAGACACGTGGCATCGACCAATCCGCGTGGTGAATTCTAGCTCTCTTACAGAGAGAATGCCTGTGTCCCAGCAGTGAGACCGTTATAGGCTAATTAGGATAAATAAAATTGTGGGGCAATATGAGACAGGGCTATATTCAGCGTTGGATTGACTCGGTAAGTAGGCTTAAATAAACTAAACGCAATCCCGCTAGCACTCGATTAATCCTACTAATATGGGCTTTCGGACGGGGAGTAATTGGTAGCTCGCTGTCCGGTAAGGACCAAGCCCGGGTCGACAGCGCGTTGTGTTCCACGCGCACGTCAAAGAGATGTCAGAACCAACTGGTGAGGTCCGCAAGGGTCGGTGCCAGTCAGGGGTGCGGGTTGTTCGAAAGAGATACCGTGGCCCCTAGCACACAGGCAATTGAGGGAACACGGGTGGATTTTAGTCAGTAAAAGTCTGACACGCCCTGCTACTCCACCCAGAGCGGGAGAAGTTATTGATGATCTCCCGCCATCAAAAAAAAAATCCTATTAATATTAAAGATTAGAAAGTTTGCATGTTTAGATGTTTGCCTGATTGTTACTCAAGCACGCGCGTTTTCGCGTGGATTGGAGTTTTCGAGTGGAGTGCTCAACGGATTTGGATAAAATATGGTGAACAGTTTATAACCTAAATTAAAATATAGGATACTTTTTATCCCAGTACCATGTTCCCCTTGGATAATTTCCGAACTATTCGCGGGCGAAGCCGTTGGCAAAAGAAAATATATAAATATATAGGTACGTTTATTATCCCGCCTCGCAAGACAAGTAATGATTACGGACTACGGTTCCTAATAACATAAAAAAAACCTTTTTAAATTACGAGAATTCTCTTCTGAAATGAGGAAAAATGGTCTCTGGAGTTATTATAATGCCAGTGAATTAGGTGCGTGGGTAAGGAATTCTTGAGTCAAGATATAAACGAACTTAAATTGGGGAGCATACCTTACTTAACATTTACGTTCTACGCAAATTATTCAATCTAAGTTGCTCAGTGATTTCAACCCGATGACATATACATTTACACATTCATATGTATAGCGTTTAGGTAGTATTTGAGTACAAAGGCACGCTGGAATTGTGATGTTCCTACGACTCTTACCAATAATAATAGTTGACAGTTGATCCTCATTGATTATGTTGTGATACTGGTCAAGTATAAGAAGCCCTTAACGCACTTCATTTGCCTGCCTTGGCTTGGCAGTCCTCGAGAACGAGACAATTTCGAAGGTCAAACAAAAGGATCTTATAATCTTTATAGGGCTAAAACTAAGCTTCTTTTTAATTACCTATACCAATCAAATTGTAATTTATTTAAGCTAGTTTAACTTTAAAATATCAACAGTCATCCATCTCAAGTTTAAAATGATTCCAAGTTTACCAAAACAACATTAGAAGAAAACGGCAGATAGAAAACTAATAAGCAACTAGACTAAAGTTACGAGAGTAAACGAGAGTAAACTAGGCTTAATTTGCGTTTAATATTGCCTGTCTGGGTTCTGTATTAAGCCAATACCAATCTGTTTATCCGAAGCAGTGCAAGAGCCAGCTAAATAATAGCAGACACTACTCTCTATATAATTAAAGGGGAATTAAATCGGGTGCGCGCCCTCTCGCGGCAATCTGGTTGGATATGGTTTCACGACATCAATAATCCGTCGACAGTATAAGATACGGCTCCTCGCGTCTCGTGGCTAAATGAGATTTCTGAGGCTGTAAGCCTACAATTTCATAAGACAAGCGTATAGCATTTTGTGTCGTGTTCGTATAGGTGTTGTATTGTGGTTTTTGTCTGCTTTGTTGGCAGCTAATTTGGAAACGATTTTTGGGTTGAAAAGCAATTCTCGTTATTAAAAACGTTCAAAACTTATCGCAGTCTCATCTTGGCGACCACCAAATGTCAAAAATTTGTTAAAAATGAATCGGAGTATTTTTGACAGATTGAGACTGAGATCAGAAGGACAATTCTCGTAATTAAAAACGTTCAAAATCTAGTCGCTGTCTGAACTCGGCGACAATCAAATATTAAAAAGTTGTCAAGAATGTATGGAAGTTCGAGGCATTTTTGACAGATTGCGACTGAGATCAGACTGTGAACGTTCTTAAAATTACGAGAATTTCCCCTCAGTAAGTTTCGCTGAGCAGTAGGTAAAGCTACACGTTTATAGGTACGATATAAAGAAAACAATAGTTCATTACATTTTACCAAGAGTTTTCTGCAATTTAAAATTCATTAAAAATTTAAGAGCAACGAATTTCAGGCCTATTCAAATTCTCTCTTCGTGAAATATTCCAAACACCGCGCGCATTCTATGTTAACTTGTCTCTCTCAAATTCAGATCTGAGAGTTAACTGAAAGTTACGCGGCACGTAAATTATAAATGAAAGCAATATGTTTAAGTAGGCCAACCCTTTAGATTCGAGAGTACATAAAACTTTCATAAACACCTATTCAAACTGAATTTATAATTGATGTAACAATGTGGATAAAGAAGAACAAGTCTCAGACTCTCTTTGTATTTCTCATAATTTTCAATTTAATTATTTTCCTGTCTATCAGATATTTTGTTCGTCGAACTAAATCAAAATAAATACTGAGAACGAAATGGTCAAAAATTGTCACAAAATACAATGTGTTGTAATGTAATTGTACATTGTATTGTGTTGTAATGCAATGTATGTAAGTTGTATTTGTGTTTCATTAAATAATTAAATAATGATAAAAAATAAAACATTAAATAAGATTTTACTATGTTTTATTTTTTAAACGCGTAGGTAATGAATTTTAAATATTATAGGATTATATAATATTTAAAACCTACGCGTTTTAAAAGTAACAACAGCAGAAAAACATTTATACGTCATTATTTCACTTACTATTTTTTTTTCAAAATGTTGGCCTTTTCAAGTTTTAATAGGTATTAAGTAATTGGCGTCAAATTGTCGTTACCGAAATTTTAAATAGGTAATTTCACAAACAAAATCTATTTATATGAGCATCCCAAATTAATTCCAGACCAATGCCAGCAACTTAAAGAATTTCCTCTCAGTTTCATGTAATAAATAAGCAATGTAATGGAGTAAAAAATATTCACCATTTATCCATGTCATTATGTTAACTGGGGCTGTTTTGTGAACTCAAGTTTCCTTAGGTACCTTCCTCTTCTTCACAACAGATTTAATTCAAAAATCTACGACAAAAGGTCCTTTCTATTAACTCTTATTGCTTCTCACATAAGAATCAAGTTCGCTTAGCTCATTCAAAGTCGTTTTTAATCAAAGACCTCCGAACTTCTGTTTTGTTTTCTTGTTTGCTTTACGTTAATAGAAAAGTTTTTAATTGATACCACTCTTTGTTTGTTCTTGGCGTAGATCGATAGACTACCTGAATTGTGAGGCTTGACGGGTACCTTCAGCGAACTATTTTAAGAAAAAAGCGCAACACAATCTTTGCCCGTTTGAACGTTGAGAGACTTTTCATCTAATTTTACCTTACAACATGGCGTGAAGTTCAAAGAGAGTTCAAAAGAAATATTTTTCTTTGTATTTTTCCGTCTTCTTGGGGTATTTTCTCACAATTCATGTCTTTATAATTTGTTATTATTTAATTGTGCTTTAGCAGGTTGTGCTATGTCTTTTGTGAACCCAAAATAAACGGTTTATCTATATATCTATCAATATCAAAATGAACAGTTAGTTAGTTAATACCTATATTTTTATTATGAATACTGAAGCACGCTCCACTTTTCCCAACATGTAACAACTACCAACTATCTGAAACAAATCACTAGCTCGCAAACGTTTACAACGAATGTTTTTATCTCGCCAGGCCAAGGAGCAACCCATTTCAAAACAAACCTAACAAAAAAAACGGTACTCCCAAATAGCCCAACTCACCCTTTTCAGTATTCAACAAGCACTTTAAAAGTTTTGGTGGAAATATTCAATGAGGCCCAGTCGCCTCAGTTCATATGTGGGCGTATACGTGCCAACAACATGCAGAGCCCGGGGCTACAAACTCCACGGGTATACTCGCCACTCGCTATGCTCTGTTTACATATGACTTGCTTATCGATGCCACGTTTCTCAGGCTTAAAAGGCAGCTTAGAACAAAGTGTGATGGTTGTTTCCCTGTTATTATTTTTGCATTGGTCATGATTTGAAGCTCCACCAGACAATAATTTTTTTTTACAGAATTAGTTTAGAAAATGTTAAATGCCAATCAGATAAAATAACATTAATTTATTGGAAATAGGTTAAGTGGGTTCACCAATTATTAGCCCTTTCTAAATGATTGAACAACAAAAGACAACTATTGTTCGAATCAACAAAACAGCTACGCAATAAGCTGGATTGGTTATTTAGGTATTGATTTTGATTTATTACATAAACTACGTTAAAGTCTTCAGCACACCTATTTTCTTTTCGCAAGCGTCAAAGTTTCACTAAAGCTAATTATGTTTTCAGTGCTTGAGTAATGATCTCTTTTGAGGTAAATGCTACGCAACTCTCTGTTGGTAGGTACTTTGTTATAAGTAGTTTCAAGCAATTTTCATTAACAAAATATGGTATAGGTACACATTACCAAGAACAACTAAATACACAAAATAAGTCAATCTAAGCTTTATTAAATGAGAATAAGAACATAAAGTAGAACTTTACATTCCCGCTGAATCAGCCAACATTACAACATGCTATTTTTATCAAAAGCATAAAACTAATGTTGCTGCATAATTTCTAATACAGTTTGTTCGCGAGTGTACACAGAGTTGTGCCAACACAGACATGTTTGCATGGAGTTTGTGCGCGAGTGCG
Organism: Polymixis lichenea; assembly: GCA_949091785.1. NCBI lineage: Eukaryota > Metazoa > Arthropoda > Insecta > Lepidoptera > Noctuidae > Polymixis > Polymixis lichenea. Next base: position 10,200,678 of record OX420945.1, on the reverse strand, counting down.
GGGCAGGTACAGGTAGTCACACAACTCAAACTACAAAATGTCATCGCTCACTTCACGACTTCGCTGTTGGGACATAATATTTCTGTGAACAGTTTAGTGACTCGTTCAAATATCGTATACGGCGTTGAAAATAGGGATGTCAGAAATTGATTTGTATGGGCCAGTCCATACAAAATTTCAATATCTACTCGACCCAAATATATGGAATAGCTGATAATGTATTCGCAATTACCCACGAAGTTTGTCCCATGGAGAAAGTTATTCACTTAAAAAATATAACCTCAACTCTTTGATACAATACATGCTCTCGAGACTGCCTTTTTTGTCAAGGACGTACGAAACTTTATTCAATGAAGATATTAAAAGTCAAAATGCCCTAAACTTGGTACCTTCTGTTTTCAACGACCCCGACAAAAACTGAAAAATGCTCGATGAAAGCTCTATTTTCCGCGTCACTACGGACGTGCCAACCCTTGTCATGGGAAGCTTGAATTTTGTTGCGAAATTTTAAAATGCCAAAAAGGATTTTCATTTTAGTCACGTCATACTAAGCCTTGTATGCTAATATTTTGGAGATAAACTAGGCTGACCGATAGCTTTCAACGGAAGACTGGAATACAGAAGACTGAGAAGAACTTACGTGTACACATAATGAAGAAGTAATTCTGGGTACTACACTTACATACTGCACTCCTCTGTGGTACCCACTGCGATACTGACCTGAAAAAAGAAAACTTTAATTTAATTACAATGTAAATCGGAAATTAATATGCTCGTTAATCATGCATTAACAGACATTTATTGAAAACGCTTAATCGAATGATACGTAACCTCAAATACAATCCAGGGGTGCGGGTTGTTCCAGGGGTGCGGGTTGTTCGAAAGAGATACCGCCGCCCCTGGCACACAGGCAACTGAGGGAACACGGGTGGGTTTTAGTCAGTATAAGTCTGAGACGCCCTCCCGCTCCACCCAGAGCGGGAGAAGTTATTTGATGAATTCCCACCCAAAAGAAAAAAAAAAAAAAAACCTCAAATACAATTATTCGCCAGTTACGGTTTTGCAATTACCTCCGTTTTCCTCGAAAAAGGTAGGTTAATTTTCTTAAAAATTTATAGATATCTGGAAAAACAATGCAATCGAAATTCATCATTTTGTTAACTTCTCATTATTTAAATTCAAACCCATGAACACACCACGCGTAGCCAAATTACAGTTCAAATTAGGCTATTTAGTTGCATGACATCACACATGCACAATCTACCTACCTCCACATTATTATAAATCACAACACTAACATTGATCTAAACAAACACTCAAAGTGCAATAATAATAATAATAATAATAATAATCATTTAATTATCAGGCAACTAAGGCCCATACATAAAATACACAAAATAATCTTAAACAATAATGACATACTAATACATATTAAAAACCAGCTTAAAACTATAACTAAACACGTAAAGTTGACGGCGTCGTGTTTCGCTGCGAGGTGTCACGTAACCGTCCTCGGAAACGTCGATATACGACACCTGCAATGCCCTCTTTGAGTACATAAAACACATAGATAGGTATGTGACAAAGGTGACAGGAGTCCATTGGCTAGTCGGGCCATTGAAGCGACTGAATACAGTTAGCTCCAAGAACGTTGTCGGAAAGGAACTGTAACTGTTGACTTATACAGCATACCTAAGACTAGATGTATAAACATGGTACCTAGTGTCAAATACTTGTGAATCTCTAAAACCTATTAATGAATAAAAGATACACACGGTTGCACATCAAGCTATACATTTCCAGTATAAACCAATCTCGCAATGTATAGGATTTCCGTACAGTGCGAGATCAGCGTAAACTGGAAATGTATAGCTTGATCCGTCTTGCATTTTTATGCGGTATTCAGCATAATTTATAGAATTTATTCCGGAAGGTTTAAGTATATAGGGGCATACATACGAGTACTACACACATTTCTACATAAAATCTCGCCTTTTTGCCAGTCAGCAAGAAACTACAGAACGCCATCTGCCTGCCTGATTTATGTATTTAATTGTTATTTTAACTGATACTTTGATTTAAAAACTAAAGTTTTGTTGTTGTGATAGAGTTGCCTCTGTAGTTAATAGTTAATTATCCACCTAAATGAGCTTCATTTCAGCGACTAAATATCAATTTAAGTACCACTTATTCAAGATTTAAGGCTAATTCAATATTTGAACGTATGTAAAACCCTATAGACATTTATCCACGTTTAAAAATCCTCCTAAATTTAAATCCGGATACACAACAGACCGTGAGCTGTTAACATAAATTTATACAAATTAGCGATGGCGTTTATGTTTACAAACAAAACAAACAATTCATTAATTCATCATATCGAGGTTCAACATTGCTTTGTACTGGATGTATCCATTGCTAAATTATTACATTGTTGAACAATATTACTAAAATATGATGCAATGATCGCCCAAAACACAAATGTAATTAGTTTTGCCTGCAACCTAAATTATTAATTTCGTACATTTATCCATTTGGTAGTACATTTTCATCCATTATTATTTTGCTGAACCTTTAGCCTTCATTAATTAGCCTTTATTAAAATATGGAAATTCGTTTAAAAGGAAATCATTCAAACCGGCATTAATCAATAAACAAAAATACAAATAAACAAAGAAAGTGGATTATTTACTTAAGTAATTCCATCCACTTTTCTCGCTAAAAAGACAAAGAAAATGTTGCAAGAATAAGTGCATGGCTATTAAGTCTTCAGTAAAAAAATAAGTAACCTTCATGATAAAAAGAGGTAACATCTAAAAAGCTTATCACCTCAAACTAAAATCAACCAAAATACAATCTCCACGTCCTATATCTACATTCCTACCAAGATCTATGCACACAATCGTCCAAATTGTATGAAATCCACTACCAAGAAGATATAGCATTTAGCTAAAGACATATTCTTAGTCTAGACTCGTCGACGGGCCATACACTAGCGGGCATTAGTTCACCTTAGCACGCAATCCTCTCGTTTCTAGCTACACTATAAATATTTGTTTGTTTAGACGGACGGCGCGATATGCAGTTATTAATTATTAAGTCCCAAACTACAAGAATGTTTGCGCTTTTTTTAATTTTGATAAATAGTTTGCTGACAAGAAGTAAATTATTAATGTTGCCGACAGCGAAGTATTATGTTTTGGTTTGGCAAATGCATGAAAGAATGTAGACATTGCAATATGTGGTTTGAAATACATATTGCTCTTGTTCACAGTTTTAATGATACAGGCCCTGACTTACAAGTTGTAGGTCGTGAGTTCGAACCCAGGCAAGCGCTTTACTTTGTGTAAATTATTTAATCACCAATGCTCGCAAAACGGTGAAGGAAAACATGGTGAGGAAACAAAAATCATGTTGCAACCAAAAAATTCCAAGACATGTTACATTTACCAATCTGGGCCCGTGAAGTGGAATTCGGCCCACTCCCTCTCACACAGAGATGAAGCCTTTGTCACAGCAGTGGGAACATCATAGGCTGATTATTCACAATCTCATGAATAAACTAAGGTCTTTAAAACAATAAACTGTTCTCTTCCATGATTAGCTAAAGAGCTTTGCGCATAACTCTTGCTCAAACTCCAGTTTTTTTAAGTAACATTAAGTAAAAAAAACTTCCTCCAGATCAGCCAAACAACTGAAGAAAAAATCAAATATTTATTAGGTTTTAAACTGTCGAGTTAATCCGGAAGCAAAAAATGATGTTCTATTAAACTTTTAAGCAGAAGATACTTTATAAAGAACGGGAACACAAATTAGATTAATACAAAATTTTCAATTAAGAATCCTTTTAGCCTACTTACTTAGTTAATTGTTTCGAAAGTCCCTACTTTATGGGAAGTAGGTTGAGTGGTTCGATGTTGAGGAAATAACGAATCTTATGGAGGATTGTAAGCAATTTGACATGACAGTTTTGACTTGCGACCTTCCCCCTTTTTAAGCTTACGATTTGTGTCCCAAACACGTTGGTCCAACCAGAAACTATACCGGCTGTGAGGCTGTGACTAATCATATATTTGCTTGTGCATGGAAATACTAATTATCCCTCAAGTAATTTTAAAACTCGAAATAACTGATACCCCTGGATTTTAATAATCCAGAGAAACAATCTAAATTTAAATATGAACTCACGCCTTCTTCCCATACGGGTAGGTAGAAAACACAGAACGCCTCACCTGCTACTATCCTTTTATATCTGACGCAGACATTTGGTTAAATTAGACAGCAAATTGGACGCCTAGGCCGTTCATTAAATGCCAGCATCCAATCGGATGCCTAGGCCGATATCATTCAACCTTTAACAACTTGGCGTATTGAAAGTTAGCCCTTTGAAGATGACTGACCAAAACTCAGCCAAGTGATTCAAATTTAGTTCGGTTTTTTTCCACTGCGGCGCTAGTAGTCACCAAAACAAATATGGAGCGCAAACCGGGAATGTTATTTTTCGTTCTTGTGTGCAAACTTAATTGAAATTATTTATTTAATAATGTATTTATTTATAAACATTTCACTATTACTATTTACTTACCTAGTGGTAGGTATTGGGTATGAAGAATCAATATCCAATCTAACTAAATGACTACACGACATTCAGCCATCCGGTTAAATATTGCGCTCAATGACTTGACTAGTTCTCCTTCAACATTCCCTAACAACAGTCAACATTTAATTTGTTAATGTAGATATGTGTGTACGTCGTTGTACGAAGAATCATAAAAAGTCGACGTTAAGAGAATCATAACATGCATACAAACAACATATTATATCACGCATTGTTTCCCCAAAGGGTTAAACAAAGGCGTATCTATCGCACACCCACACTTCGCCAGTTATGCTTAAGTCCCATGTAATAGGGATCGAGCCTATTGCCATCAACCGGGCACAAATCCAGACTCTGCGTTGCTAACGAGAAATCCTGGGAACCGAACCGAAGACCTGAAATAAATGCTCAGCAGCAGCGCTTACGACCACTAGACCAAAGAAGCAGTCAGCCAAGTGAAAGAATGATATCATCATAAAACAAAATAAACCAACCCTCTTTACCATACATTTAAAAAAGTGCAAAAGGAAAAATGTCAAGTAGCTGTAGTAGATAATTGGAAATGTGAAAATGCAAAATGTCGTGCGCGATAGAAATCGTGCCTTGCCTTCAAATATTTGTTACGGATGGTCACGTACCGGCTTCCATTTTATACCTGTGACTTTGAAACTGTCTCATACTAGACAAATGTCGAAAGACCATGAGCTTCTTTGTTATTTTGGGCCATTTATTCTCTAATGTTACATCTATGCAGAATTTTTAAACTTATACCTATGTGAGAGAGAATCTTATTCGTAGCGTGTCGATGGCAAAAAATTCAAACATCTTTAGCCCAAAATTCAGCTGCGAGAACTCCACTCACTGACGTAGTCATAACATCGTCAAATGTACAGGTGATGGAAGGTGGGCCATTGTCTGTGGGGAGATGCCGCATACGTACTTAAGTACTGAGCCGTCCGTGAACCCTCAACTAAATAAAATAAAAAGGAATAATATGGTCTCAAGTTAGTAAGCGCTGTGAATAATGTTCACCATCCTAAATCAAAATCAAAAGTCATTTATTGTAGATATCTCCGACTGCATGAGATTGCTTATAGTATTCAGTCTAATAGTCATCCTTTTAAAACAAGTTTCTTGTTTCTATCTTTTTAAATTAAAGTTCACTTTTAGGCAGTCGGGCTTTTTGATTTTGTAATTTTTTTTTTCCTTCAGTGCACAACACAAAAACACCTAGACATCTATTTGTCTACTTCTGATTTAACAAAATACTCAATTAAATAAATGCAATTACTTCAACGTGTCTGTCATCATAAATGATGTGGTAGAGATCACGCAATATCAAACTTAGATTCAAAAGCATCTGGTTACATTTGAAACCAACTCGGATAAACTTCAGAAATCTAGGCAGACGATGATATTAAACTATGCCAGCAGAACTCTAAAACAAAGAAGAAGATTAATTAAAGCAATTTGAGTTCTAACACTAATTAGCTGGAAGTTTGAATATCTAAAGAGATTTACTGCAACATCTTGGAAGTTTGGTGGATTTATCTATCACTTACAGTTACTTACAATGTTGTGTACCTATGTTGCTATAAAATCTGTATCATATAATTCAGTAGCTTTTGTCAGCGACTTCAGCGCATGGAGGTTGGTGTATTATACTAAACCTTCCTCTTGAAACAGTCTGTCTTTTTATGAAAACCGCATTAAAATCCGTTGCGTAGTTTATTTATTTATTTATTTATTTATAAGATCTAAAAGTTCTAACAAACTCGAAAAGCGACTTTGTTTTATACTATGTGAGGATAAGGCTTGTTGTCTCTGGATTCCAGACGATTTTTGGGTTCAATTAGTTTGTAAAGCTGCAATTTTTTCTTATTTTGGTGCAATACTCTGTGCCATCATATTTCAATTTAATAACTTGTTTTTTTTAATGTTTTGTCACCAAAAATTTCGTACTTGAAAAACACAGTAAGACGTTCGAACGCGGTCCAAGTTATTATTATAATGAGACGTAGGCACTAGACGATGAAATCTAGTTTTACGGTACTTTCAAAGTACCTATCTTAAATCTAGATGGCCAAAGATTCATAATAAACTTCTTCATTAGAAGAAACTTTTCCATTATAAACTCTCGACTATTTAATATTTGTATCAATCTCAATTTTGTTAACTTTTTGACATCTTCATTAACAGTTTCAAGGCGAAAGATACTGAATATTGAAATTGCCGAGTTTAATTTAAGTACTCTCAATCACGGAGATTTTCATCAGAAGATTTTTAGACAGTTACCTTCCTTTTTAGGGTTCCGTATCTGAAAAGGTAAAAGTGGAAACCTGGATCACTACGTTGGCCGTCCATCCATCCATATGTCTGTCAGTCAAGACCTTTTTCTCAGAAACGAGTGCAGTTATTGTTGAAACTAATATGAAATACGTAGGTCTATGGTCCCATGGAACTCTAAAAAAAAATGAATCTCTTAATTCTATAAGCGGCCATTTATACGACATATTTTGGTACTCGCAAAAAAATAAAACCTATGGGGAGGGAAATTTGCCCACGAGCAAAGTCTCACAGCACAAGAAAAGGAAAATGTTAATTTGTAGTTTTATCACATTTTTTTTCGAGGTTACAATTTTACTTCGCAGTTAGAGAATTGACCGTGACGTATATTATATGTGATGGATGCGTGAATGATGAATACCTAATATATGTGATTTTATATATTCAATTTGTTTTAATTAAATTAAATGTAATGGAATGAACTTTGTTTGAAAATAAGTGAATTATTATTATTATTATATCTACATAGATACTTTGTTTGAAAATAAGTGAATTATTATTATTATATCTACATAGATATAATAATAATAATTCACTTATTTTCAAACAAAGTTCATTCCATTACATTTAATTTACGTACATACGTGAGAACATTTTCTCAACTACATAATTAAGTTTGTCTGTGTGATATTATTCCAACTACGGAACTTTCATTGTGCCTGGTCCAACACGCACTTCATCGTTTTTTATTATTGATACAAAGGTACCTACTTTATTTGTCTCAAGATTTTCTAAATATAAGCGCTAGTGCCGAACACGAGATCCTGTTTTCGATTCGGGTCGGGCAAAGTGTTATTAGGTTTCCATCTGGAATTTCTCAATAGCAGCCCGAAGTGTCCATTTGTGCCCGGTTGATACACCTCTGCCTAACCTTTCGAAGATTACAAGCATGATGTCATGTTATGTTATTAAAAAAATACTCAGTTTAAGTTTAAGACCTCGACAAAACTCAAAAGAAACAAGTGACATTCGCTCTAAAAACAACCATATATCACGAAAGTAACAATGTAGTAAAAACCTATCAATTTCAAGAAAGCATTTTCCAACAATTGGCTGTGTTTAAAAACATCGGCGCACCCTGGAAAGGCGTGTTCTGTTCAATATAGTGCAGGCAAGTCGCGGGGAGCGGCCATGAGTCCCGGGGTCCCGGACTCCCGTTACATTTTATGTGCCCATCAAACGCCACCGTGCAGTCAACCGGAACTTAGGAAATATTATATAATAGCTTACTGACTCACTTATTAAATATGTGAGAAGAAATCGGTAACATCAAAGTTTGTTGTGGTTATTTGTTTTTGTTGGGAAAAATATTTGCTTATACTTGTTAATGAAAATACACCTAAGTTTTGTTAATGAAAATCTTTTTGAATATGATCCTTGTTCAATATTGGACAGATCGTTTAGGAAGTCCACACAAAACTTTGTAAAAAAACTGGTGATCGTTCGTGAGTGGAAATTCCAACATACTGTCAGCAGGTCTATTACTGACAAATACAAGCATTAAGTGGACAGGCCCACTCAATCTCTGTGATGCTTTCATCAAAATACCATTTCAGACACCAATCTACATGGTCTTCATATGACCTAGCTAAGATTTAAAAGAGACTGTGACCTCTGAGTTTATTTCGACTTTTCTTCTCAGAGTAGTCAGAAAGAAAACGCCGACCTCGTCTAGTTTTTAAAATATGATTGACATGTAAAAACCAACTCTGTTTGTAGAAACCTACTTACAGAAATAAGATAATTTATCATTTATCCAATGAAAACAGAAACATATATCTAAAAATATTTGCCCTATTTCTTAATGGTTTGTTGTTGAATCCCTCCCTTATAAAGGCGACGCGCGACGCTTAAATAAATATTGCATGTAAAGATTTCATAACATTCAATGCCACGAAATGTAATAATGTTTAAACAGGCAGCTCCGCACTTGGTACTATGAGATAAATCTTAAAAGCCTCATCGCGTCGTGGAATTTTCCCATTAGATTTTATGGATTTCTCTCTTGTCCGCACATTAAATTATAACCGGAGGGTAAACTGTGCTAGGGAATAGAGATTGAATTTTAATTTCACCATTCTGAAGAAAACCATATTTTACAGTGAAATGAAATTTGTAGGTCTTTGACAGTCGGTACGGGTAGTCAAAAGCCCGAAAGTCTGACAAACAATCTTGCAAATAGCTATCGTATTACCCATTAAGTGAGGTAATCGCTCTATCTACACTTCTACACTTATATTATAAAGAGGACAGATTTGATTGTTTGTAAAATTGGTTGTAAATTTGTAATGGATAAACTAAAAAACTACTTAACCGATTTTAAAAATTATTGCACCTTTGGAAAGCTACATTATTCCAAAAAAACGTGAGCTATAGGTACATTTCACGCGCGCGAAGTAAAACACGCTGCATCCGGTTAGACTGGAAGACAACCCTAACATAGGTGGGACAAGACTAGGCAGATGATGATGACAGTAAAATGAAACTCAGCTTATACACTGATTACTGTTTACTAGAATACCGAATAGTATGTAAATATGTTAATTAACTAGACCTAAAACACGCCTAAATCCATTACGAGATAATGTTAACATTGTGAACATAGTTGAACAATACGAAGCGCAAACAAATCTCGGTCACGCGAAGCTTTGCGAGTATTTTGCGAAACAAAAGACTTTATTTATTTAAGGAAGCACTCAGCGGTAATTATGTTATGAGGTTGTACAAGGTCAGGTCGGGTAACGAGCGACGACGCGGGGAAAGCACTGCTGCTCCGGACCGGGATTACTAAATGAGAGCCGATGGCTGCATCTCTTTAGACGGGATTATAACAGTGTTACTTAAAGACTTTTAGGTTAACGAAGATTTTAAAGTGTCTTTAATTTAAAAGGTAGACGCGGGTAAGAAAGCACTTAAGGGACTGTCTACTTACGCTTTTAAAACTTGGGCTACTTTCATATCTTCTTTTAAAAGATCGTAGTTGCTTTATTTATTTTTTATTGCTTCTGAACAAATATTCAGAAGGTCTTCAGTAAAAATAAATCAAAGCAATCTTAGCATGCTACGGTGCGGATGCGGTGCAGAGGGGAGAGTGCGATGTTTGAGAACGGCCACTTTTTCTCGTCTCAGAAATGCAGTCGACAAACAAATTTCAAAAGTAAATGAAAATTTTCCATGCAGCCGTATTTACAGAAATTTAATTAGAGTCACCCTCTAGAGGTGCCCTCGGCATGATTCCACGCATTTCGTTGATGTTTTCTGGCATATTTCTCCCTTTTTATTACTCTGTGAGCGTTTTTTGTTTTTGCGGAAACAAAATATGCAGCTTCAAGAGAAGACTGGAATAGTCAAATAAGGTCTGTAGAGCTAGGCATAATAGGGGTTAACTTTATTTAAATTCGAACGTCGGGTAAGTAGAACTGTAATGTATTTAAGTTGGAACATTGGGTATCCGTCAGTCCCTTAAATTAAATGGCATAATTCTTCTAGACAAATTGCATTTCTATTCCATTCAATTTCGTCTACGTTTTAAAGCTTGCAGATCAATGGTGTGGCTTGGGGCATAACAAATGCTAATACCCCAGAGATTTGGTCAGGGTTTAGTCCCTTTGTCAATATTGGCTGGTCGGTGGAGTCCCCTGGGTCTACGTAAGTTTCTCCTCTTGCCTTAGAGAGGGGGTCAGAGGCGCATAAGCTATAGGCTTGGGGTTAACAGTACCGGTACTGTTCAAACATGGAAATATATTCCCGGTATTCAAGTTTCCCGTTGTATAGCCCCTCGTCGTTGAATTTCTTAGATAGAACAGCTACATTAATGTTATTGCCTGCAGCCTACACCTAGTAATTCATTAAGTTGATTGATGCCGAAATGGGAGTAGCGTATCTTCTGTAGTGTGTGTATTACACTACAAAGGAGGTTGGTAAAGCCAAATGGGCAATATTATCTCGATGAATACAGGCTACTTTTCAACACAAGAACATGTGGATGAAAATCTATTACCTATCCCAGATATTCTTGACCTAGTTTTTATTGTTTGTGCAATAGTATTGGATCTGCAAAGTTTTTGTAACTATTTCGACCAATATCTTGTACAAGGTAAGTTCTTGTTTGTTTCTTAAAGTATCGTTGTGATGAAAGACTGTATTATCACCTTTTATTTGACACTTGAAACATAAAAGTAATTTCAAAAACCACATTCTAAAAAGTACGAAACAAGAAAATATTCTCATCTGGGATTTAGTTTTTGAGCCTTCATTTTATTTAAATCATTTTGGGGTTAGCTAAATACAAGGTGTAATTTATTCGCATAACTCGTCAAAATGTAAGGAACAGCTGATTTTATTTTCGAGATTTCAGGTTTGGGCCCGTATTAAAAGTTGTTCATAATGATGAGTAGAACCCTTATGAAGTTGACGGTGATTAAAATTACACCCTGTATATGTATACATTTGAAATGTGCTAATTAAGTACTTTAATTTGAGACCCAACACGATAACGAGAAAATAAAATTAAAATTTGTTCAAGAATGTATGTCCTCTAAAGGGTGCCTATTCAATTCAATGTGATGTCACATAGCATATAAACAGCCGAACATTGAGACGCTTCTAACGATACCTCATTTGACAAAATATGATTCGAAATTTAGAAGCTATGGGGAAACAGAGGAACATGTCCACATACATACATACTGGTCAAAATCAGAACCCTATTTTTTGCCTCACAGTAGTCGAGTAAAAATAAAAGCAAAAGAAAATTAAATGTTATTTGTACAACCCTATCCGTACAGTAATTATTTTTTCTTGCGCTTTTAAACGAGGTCAACAGCGCATTTAAGGAAACGTTACGTCGTAGAACAATTAAAAACGATGAGTTTTACAAGTCATCGGAAAGAGTAATTAACCCAAATATTTCTGTGCACGACGGTACAAGGCTTATACAGTCTGCTCAGTACAGGGTGTGTAGCAGCCATGGTGGTAATGTAATAAATTAATAATTAATGGGGTTTTTAACCTTCCCATTGAGCAAGGTTAATGATGTTGTGTTTACATGTAAAAATGCCCGATTCTACCATGAGATAAGGGACTCGACCTGTCAAATTGATTCGTGTGTTTTCGGCTTTAATTTTACAAAAGCTTCACGTGTATAACGTATCAGAAATAGCTCAGACACGTGTTATCCGCGAAGGGTTATAACGGGATTTAGTTAACCTCAGATTTCTATAGGAATTTCCGCTACATAAAAAGACACAAATTTTAAAGAAAGAAAAATGCGTTTATTGGCATTACAGCATAAAAAACTTAAAACTATAAAAAACAATGTTAGTGATGCCAAAAGGGCTCAGCATAATGTCAGATGACAACCCAAGGTCTAACACCTGACGATCTGCCAGGGGTGCGGGTTGTTCGAAAGAGATACCGTGGCCCCTGGCACACGGGCAACTGAGGGAACACGGGTGGGTTTTAGTCAATAAAAGTCTGACACGCCCTCCTGCTCCACCCAGAGTGGGAGAAGTTATTTGATGATTTCCCACACTCAAAAAAAAAACACCTGACGATGATTTTCAGCTGCAACCCACCTTCTTTTACCTCTTTAAATATTTACTATAGATATTAGGTACATCAAATTTGTAGGATTACACATAGGTACATATTATTTAATATCAACCAAGAAAACGGCAAAAGAAGTACCGCAATAAAAATACTAAAGTACACAAGCCTGCAATCTCTTAGACTGTTTGTAACTATTTCCCATTTATTTAAACTGGCAACAGTAAATGACACAAACGAGACTAATTAAATTATTTATCAACGCTAGCATCGCACGGTTTTTAATAAAAGCCGACATGGACTGTCCACCGTTATAATAATTAATTACAGAACATTTTATCGTTCTCTTTAAACATTTAGCATCTGAAGAGAAATTTCTATGTTAAAAGAAAAATGTTGTTTATGTTATCAGAACAGGTATATTCATTTAGAATTATTATAAACTAGCGGCTTCGCCCGTGCGGAACTTTACTTAAACTCCCTTAGGGGTTGAATTTCGAAAAATTACAGCTTCCTAGGTCCAAGGTTTCGGGCTGGGCGTTGATGAGTCAGTCAGTCAGTCAGTCAGTCAATCAGTCAGTCAGTCAGTCAGTCAGTCAGTCAGTCAGTCAGTCAGTTAGTCAGTCAGTCAGTCAGTCAGTCAGTCAGTCAGTCAGTCAGTCAGTCAGTCAGTCAGTCAGTCAGTCAGTCAGTCAGTCAGTCAGTCAGTCAGTCAGTCAGTCAGTCAGTCAGTCAGTCAGTCAGACAGTCAGTCAGTCAGTCAGTCAGTCAGTCAGTCAGTCAGTTAGTCAGTCAGTCAGTCAGTCAGTCAGTCAGTCAGTCAGTCAGTCAGTCAGTTATTTATATAGATATAACCAACTGTTTACACAAGTGTTAGAAGTACTGTAAATAGTACTAATATTATAAATGTAAAAGTTTGTGAGAATGGATGGATGTTTGTTACTCAATCGCGCAACAGTGACTAAATGGATTTGAATAAAATTTGGCACACAAAAAGATTATAACCTATAATAACATAAAGGATACTTATGATCCTGGTAATACGTTCCCGCCGGATAGATTTGGACCTCCACGCGGGCGAAGCTTCTGGTAAAAGCTAGTAAGTAAATAAATAAGTAAGTCATCATCATCATTTCAGCCGAAAAGCGTCCACTGCTGGACATAAGCCTCCCCCAAAAGGGTGGTTTTGCCATAATCGCCACGCTTGGCAGGCGGGTTGGCGATCACAGTATGGTTGTAAAAATGCATAGAGAACGCTGCTACCCGTTCTCTAGTAAGTCCCTTAGTCGCCTTCTACGACACCCACAGGAAGAAATGGGATGGTGCTATTCTTTTACGTCCGGCACCACACGAATAAGTAAGTAAATACTGATATTCAGCTGCATTCGGTTAGACTGGAAGCTTACCCCAACACAGTTGGGAAGAGGCTAGGCCGATGATGAAGATGATTCTGCGTGAGAAGTCTACAGAATAATAAGATAATGCCACCCAATTGAGTTTCACCCCAAGTTACATCCTTACATAATATTCTACACGCTAGGGTTGAAGGCTAATTACTTCTCGTTTCAAGAGCCTGACGAGGCTCTTCAATATCTCATTATTATTTTATGCACGAGAGCCCATTTAAATAGAGACACGGTGAACTTTTAGTTACCTTTGTACAGTAGTGCTTGAAATAATTGGAACAAGAATAAATCGATGCGAATGTGTTTGCTTGTAGTTTTGCTTATATATGTAAGTGTATATTTAAATAGATTTGTCTACAGACTAGATTAAAGTAGGTCAAGCAAAGTGTTATTGGGTTTTTCAACGGGGATTTCTTATTAAAAGAAGTCTAGATTAGTGCCGTTTTTGCGTCATTGAGTAACAAAAATCCTAACAACTAAACATCCAAACATGCAAAGTAATAGTAGGATTGTAGGATCACTACGAGTTGATTTTAAGTTTTAATTTATATGTATACTGGCTTTTGCCAGCGGCGTCGCCCACGTGGAGGTCGAAAACTATCCCACGGGAACGTAGCATCGGGATAAAAAGTATCCTATGTGTTATTTCAGGTTAAAAACTATCTGTGTACCGAATTTCATTCAAATCCGTTCAGCCATTTTTGCATGATTGAGTAACAAACATCCAAACATCTTCACAATCTTTCACATTTATAATATTACTAGCTTTCACCCGCGGCTTCACCCGCGTGGAAGTCAGAAAATATCCAGCGGGAACGTACTACCGGGATAAAAGTATCCAATATGTTAATCTAGGTTATATTCTACCTGTGTGCCAAATTTAATCCGAATCCATTCAGTAGTTTTTGCGTGAAAGAGTAACAAACATCCATACATCCATACAAACAAACATTGGCGTTTATAATATTAGTAAGGAAGTAGGATGGTAAGATTGGTTAGTGGCTATAAGTTCGTCCTCTATTATATGGGACTTAAAAATAATTGGCAAAATATGGGTCTACTACAGGTACACTCGTGTCTACTGCCCGATTACAGGCTTGATGTAATGCTAAATGTCGATAAAAGCGATTGACTTACGAAGTATTTGAAATACTTCTCTGATTTTAGTCTAGTAAAATACTTTTCAGCGCTTAAGTAACTCATTGAAAATCTTTCATGAACTTGCGACAAACAATGCAAAAATAAGTAAAAATATTCTTCATTTTGTTTGTCTAAACCCCAACACACAACGGAAAATCAAATATTTCAGGATATTTTCCTAAAAAAATATGATAAAGTGTTATTTCTCAGTGAAATGTGTCGAGATAGGCCGATACCTTCCGAAAGCTTTCTGCCGTTGCCGATATATTGCTAATATTTAGGGAACTGACGGCACGCGATGTTATGAGCGTGCCGTGATCGATGGACCACATAACAGACTTTATTCCACCCAAGCATAGTTTATTGGAGAAAGTCTATGTGACTTGGGAGCCGATTGACTGGGCCCTCAAGATCGATCGGATGTCTGAATGAATATTATACTGTTTTGCGATAAGAGAAATGGATCACTAGCGTCCTCACACTATTTACGAATGCTCGACATCATAAGCGAAATGTGATCATTATTGTTTCCTTTTTATGCCAAACTATAATATTTATTCGTTCCGTGTAGTGTCGGACGTAAAAGAATAGCACCATCCCATTTTTTTCTGTGGGTGTCGTAGAAGGCGACTAAGGGACTTACTAGAGAATGAGCAGCAGCGTTCTCTATGCATTTGGTCACCATACTGCGATCGCCAACCCGCCTGCCAAGCGTAGCGATTATGGCAAATCCCCCCCTTTTGGGGGAGGCTTATGTCCAGCAGAGGACGTCTTTCGGCGGATATGATGATGATGATAATATTTATGTTACGTCTATTCCAAAAGTATTTGATGAAAGTGTAAACAAATTCGCACCAAAGTAGTTTGTCAAATAATATGCTACACTTCTTTAGTACGCAGAGTGTCTACTGTATGGCCCACATTATCCCTACTAGTCCCTACTTATCCCTACTAATTAATCTCTGCTAATAGTATAAATGCGAAAGTAACTCTGTCTGTCTGTTTGTCTGTTATGCTTTCATGCCTAAACCTCTGAACCGATCGTCATGAAATTTGGCAGAAATATAGCCTAGGATATGGAGAAGGACATAGGCTACTTTTTTACGCGATAACATACATCGACGTGTGCGGAGCCGCGAGCAAAAGCTAGTTTAAAATAAATTACCAAGTGGTTGGAAAGACTTGATAAAAACAACAGAGTGTGTTCCGTGTGTTGCCGGACGTAAAAGAATAGCACCATCCCATTTCTTCCCGTGGGTGTCGTAGAAGGCCACTAAGGGATTTACTAGAGAATGGGCAGAAGCCTTCTCTATGCATTTTACCACCATACTGCGATCGCCAACCCACCTGCCAAGCGTCGCAATTATGGCAAAACCTCCCCTTTAGGGGGAGACTTATGTCCAGCAGTGGACGTCTTTTAGCTGAAGTGAGTGAGTGTGAGTATGTGTGTGTTTATCTAGCTTTTGTTTAAACTTAAGTGAACGATGATGTAAATGTTTGCATGCTTAAGATTCTGCTATTTGACATTTTACTTTAATAAAGCAATTCATAATTTGGTGACCATTTTACGAATTTCCATACAAAACTGTCAAATAGATGAAATGCGTGCTGTCTACGCAGATAATATCATGAATTGTCAGTTTGTGACCATTTTAAATATGATCCATAATATGATCATATTATGATTCTGGGCAGCGTTCGGGAGGCTTCGCAATATCTTCTCGTCCCAAATACAGCAGTGTCTCAAGACGAAAGTCTTTGACCAGTGTGTGTTGCCAGTGATGAGCTATGGTACAGAAACGTGGTCGCTCATAATGGGCATAATCACAAGGCTTAAAGTCACCCAAAGAGCAATGGAGAGGGCTATGCTTGGAGTTTCCCTACGCGATCGAATCAGGAATGAAGAGATCCTCAGGAGAACCAAGGTAACCGACATAGCCCGAAGAATTGCCAAATTTAAGTGGCAGTGGGCAGGGCACATTGCTCGCAGAACAGATGCCCGATGGGGCCGAAAGGTTCTGGAGTGGCGACCGCGTACCGGAAGACGTAGAGAGGGAAGGCCTACCACAAGGTGAACCGATGACCTTGTGAGGGCCGCGGGAACTGGGAAGCTGGATGTGTGAAGCACCGGCTGGCAAGACCGGTTGAAGTGGAGGAGCATGGGGGAGGCCTATGTCCAGCAGTGGACGTCTTTCGGCTGAAATGATGATGATTCTGCCAAAGTGGTATTTTTAGACCCCCTGCTGACAGAGATGCGGACGAATACTTCGACGCCTAAGTGTCCTTTTGTTTTGTATTTATTTGTATATTTAGTTAGTAATGGTTTTCATTTAAAAAAACTAATCAATTTTAAATCAATAATATTACATTTTAGGGTACCATTAAAATTCAACTAAGTAATTTGAAGTAAAAACATAATATAACAATAATACGGTAGGTATATTTGTAAAATACAAATTCATTGAAAAAAAAAATTAACAAGGAATGAATATTATAATTATGTCACGGATTAAAATAATGTAAAAAGTCCGCGAAGACACCGAGTTAACGAAATGACCGTCCCTTGCTCGTAGAAGTGCCAGCCCGCGCCGAAGCTGAGCAAGTAGAGTTAAAATCCCCAAGATGTAATAATAATGAAATTGAATTGATCCAGCCTGTCCCCACTTGCTGCCCTCCCCCCAACAGTGACGCCCTGAGCCGAGGTCCCAAACCCCGCAGGGGGTGCCCTCAGCGTGCAGTTGCTAAAGTTTTTAAGTAGGTTTTGTAAGCCCTGGCTGGAGGCTCTTAGTCTAAAAACTAAAAGTATCCACAGGAAAGCCCGGTTGAGCAGTTACGGCCTCTCAAGGTCAACTGCGAAATGTCATTTCCAAAAAAAAAAAACTCGACGTGACAGCGCGACGCGCCACTTGTAGAACAGTTTCCATGAAGTTTACATACAAATTAGTTTACAAATAAATTGGTCTACGTAAGTCGTGTCGCGCTGTCGCGTGGCGCTTTCGCGTGGCGCTGTCGCGTCGCGCCTGTTTGTAGGAGCCTTAAACATTTCAGACTGTCACACAAACAATTATTTTTACTCAGAATGCTGGAGAGCCATTACAAGCACAAATCACATGGACAACTAGACTTAAAACAAACAAACATCTAATCCGTATAAATGTTTGACCTGACACAAAGATCGAATCTGTTTCCCGTAGCGTAGAAGGCAAACGTGCCAATTGGATCCTAGATTAATGGGGGGCACTTGAAAAGAGGAAAAGAAAGAAAAATTGGTTTATTTTTCATAGAAACACGAGCATACGAGACACTAAATTGTTAGTGCAGAGGGTGATCGGTACTAACACTAGATAATAAGTTGTTTTAATATTATGTTACAAACACTCTATGGATACTTTGTCAGAAATAAAAATAAATATTATATATTAAATTAACTCGAATAATAAAGAAAACATACATACATCTTCTTCCAATAGGGTCAGGCAGGAACTACAGAACGCCACCAGCAGGCTTAGCATGACGCTTTCTATTTCTTCTCTACTGTACAATGGAAATCGCTTGTCTACATTTCTCGGTACAAAACTGTCTATACGGAAACGTCATTTGTGTCTACTCTTCCGACGACAAAACGCTTGTCTTCGGTTCTCGTGCTAGGCCTGCTGTTACGATCCTTACATACTCTTAAAGGAACCGTGCACCTAGCTTCTGACGTTTCATAAGTGCCCTTGCAGGTTTATGTGAAATAAAATATTTTGATTTTGATTATGATTTTGAATGCATCGTTTACATTCATGTCACCTACTCATACACGTACGCCGGTTGCAAGTAATACGCACCTGAGTTCACCCCTTTAATGCCTCGTTTACGTTCATGTCATCTAGTTATTAACGCACGCCGGTTGCAAGTGGTATGCACCTGAGTTCACCTTCTTAATGCCTCGTTTACGTTCATGTAAACTAGTCATACTCGTACACGCACGCCGCCGCCGGTTGCAAGTAGAACGCACCTGAGTTCATCTTCTTAATGCCTCGTTTACGTTCATGTAAACTAGTCATACTCGTACACGCACGCCGCCGCCGGTTGCAAGTAGAACGCACCTGAGTTCATCTTCTTAATGCCTCGTTTACGTTCATGTAAACTAGTCATACTCGTACACGCACGCCGCCGCCGGTTGCAAGTAGAACGCACCTGAGTTCATCTTCTTAATGCCTCGTTTACGCTCATGTTATCTGGTCATACACGCACGCTGGTTACGAGTATTGACCTTACCTGACCTTTCTGAAGAACATCACCAATAAAGTAATTATATGTCCCCCGAAGGCATTTCCACTCACAGCTGCCTCGCAAATACCTTTTGTTTAGTCGCCTTTCATTTATCCTCTCAACATGACCAACACATCTAAGCATACTCTAAATAATGAAAAATAGGATTATTGGCTGATTATGCTATGCACGTGATCACGGTAACAAGAAGGCGTATAGCAAAATCAGCCCAAAATATCCCCACTGCTGGGACACAGGCCTCCATATTGTGAGAGGGAGTGGGCCATAATCCACAACCCGGGTACAGTACAGGATAGATGTCACTTATCTTCAAATATTCGGCTCTAGGATATCACAGAATATGCATTCTGTGAGGATATGCCGGTTTCCGCACGACGTTTTCCTTCACCGTTTTGAGAGCAGCGGTGATAAAATAATTTACACAAAGTAATACGCCTGTCAGGGTGCGAACCTACGACCTACAACTCGTAAGTTTCGGTCCTTACCACTGGGCCACCACTGCTCCACATGTATGTAGTACACATACAATTCTGGTGATCTGCTATACAGGTATTCCTAGTGCAGACACCAGTCTCTCACAAACTAGTGTCACTTAGTTTTTAAGCTTTTATACCCTTGTTTGTGAAGAGAAAAGAAAAATGATTATTTGAATAATACAGGGTAAATTGTCGATTAACAGAACTAATGATTATCCGTAATCTCGCAAATATTTCAAACACGCGAGACCAATGGTATCTAATTGACACGTTGCCCCAAAATCAATAGTGCCCCGTGGTCGCTCTGTGAACGTGATACGAAATAATGATCGCATTCAATAGCCAGGTACCTAACTATTAGGCCGCGGTCACATACGTGGCTCGGTGGAACACCGCCCTTGTCTACACACAGCGCTAATTGCGCATTGATCGCTTTGTAAATTATATGGCGGTGCCTCACTATGGTACTTGAACATGAATAGGGAATATGAAAAATAAAGGCGTTAATAAATGGAAAATGGGCTTATCATTAAAGGTTCCGCGCTTATTAGTCGATTCGCACGAATTTACTCGCCAGAATCGGGCGAAACAACATTTTTCAATAATATAATATTTTCTAAAAACGTGTCAATTTCCTAGTGCCTACGTATTTCTGGAATTATCGATTTGCCCACAAATAAATTAACTTCGTGCCAGTCACCTATAGAAAAGATGATATTATTTAAGTTATGATTCGCCCGATTCGGTCAAGGCAATATACCTACACCATGTTATGTTTTATTTTCACATTTATAAATCCGCAAAAGCCCGGCTTAATGATACGAGCCAAAAAAACACAAAAGAATCACGCTTTATGGAATTGCACAAATATTATCAAAACCATTTTTCAACTGAGTTTTTGTAGAAATAAAATTTTCAGTTTTCTGTTTTAATATTTGGACGATAAATTCCATATAAACACTACATTTTTACTCACGAACTTGAATTAATTATGTTTATGAAAAGGAATTAAAATACTATATCGCAATAACAATTGAAAATGCACAATAACTTTTGGAAAACTCTGTGTAAAATAAATTGTACCAATGAACTGTGTATTAAATATAATTCTGTAAATATATTTAAGAGCGTTGAGTCCAAGCGGGCTGGCAACGTCGCTGTTGTAGAGGTTTTTCGTGATTATTTTATTAAATACTAGCTTTTGCCAGCGGCTTCGCCCGCGTGGTGGTCGAAAACTATCCCTCGGTAACATACTACCGGGATAAAAGTATTCTATGTTTTCCTCCAGGGTATAAACTATCTGTGTGCCAAATTTCATCTAAATCTGTTCAGCTGTTTTAGCGTGATTGAGTAACAAACATCGAAACTTTCATATTTACTTATAATAAATAATATTAGTCGGAGAAATCAAAGTATAATTGATTTTTCGCCAAGCTCTGGTATTTATCATTATTTTTAACATTTACTCTTAATCTTAATTTTTTTTTAAATCATCGAAATCAGCACTGCAAATAGAAAATAATTCACAAATTAGATTTTTATAGGTATATAAAGTTTGTGAGTATGGATTTATGGGTGTATGGATGTTTCTTTCACGCAAAAAGTACTGAATGGATTTTAATAAACTTTACAATAATACCTATAGCTTATATATCAGAATAACAAGTACATAGGCATTTATAAAGATACTAGCTGACCCGGCAAACGTTGTTTTGCCTTATAAATTATTTCTTATCACTTAGGGTTATGAAAAATAGATAGTAGCCGATTCTCAGATCTACTGAATACGCATATAAAATTTGGTAAAAATCGGTAAAGCCATTTTGGAGGAGTACGGTAACTAACATTGTGACATGGAAATTTTACATATTAGATTGTATGAATTGTCCAAAATATACACAGTGAAATTGAAATGGTTGTTTTCCCGCGGCAGAACGACTTGCCATAAGGAGTACTTTCGAGGCATAGAGTAAAAGTAAAAAAATTAAGAATTTTTTGTTTTAAAATAACTAAAAAAATATTAATCGACTCGATAAAACACTACTCCTTAGTACACACAACAACACATCACTAAAGGTAACTTGTAGGTACTACAAGAATCGCACGCACCTCCGACAAAGGGAACAGCGATGCATAAATGTTCAAAGCGAAATAAACTCTCGCACGTGGTGATTTTTCACAATGCTTAATATGCCATTTTTTGTTTCTAATATTTTATCACTACATAGTATAAAACGAAGTCGCTTTCTCTGTCCCTATATCCCTATGTATGCTTAAATCTTTAAAACTATGCAACGGATTTCGATGCGGGTTTTTTTAGTAGATAGAGTGATTCAAGAGGAAGGTTTATATGTATTATACACCGACCTCCACGCGGGCGAAGCCGCTGGCAAAAGCTAGTTTGTTTATAAAACGATTGTATTACCAAGACAAAACCATTTCGTTGCGGGAAAACAACCATTAAAATTTCACGGTGTATATAAAAGTGTCAAAATACGAGGGTCATTCAATAAATACTTAGCCTACAAAAAGTAAATGAAAATTTTGGAAAAGTGGGAATTTATTTTTCAACATAGGCTCCTTTTAGTTCGATACACTTAGCCCAGCGATGCTCCAACTTTTTTAATCCGTCCGAAAAATAGTTTTTGTCAAACTCTGCAAAATAGGCCTCCGTGGCGGCGATGACCTCCTCATTCGATCCATATCTATTCCCGGCGAGTGATTTTTTCAGATTAGGAAACAGAAAGAAGTCACAAGGGGCCAAATCTGGAGAATACGGTGGATGGGGCAGCAATTCGTAGCGTAATTCGACCAATTTGGCCATGGCAACGGCAGACGTGTGAACCGGTGCGTTGTCGTGGTGAAACAGCACTTTTTTCTTCGCCAGATGGGGTCGTTTTTTCTTTAATTCGGCGTCGAATCGGCCCAATAAATCGGCATAGTAAAGCCCTGTAATTGTTTTACCCTTCTCGAGGTAATCGATGTAGATCACACCTTGTGAATCCCAGAAAACGGTGGCCATAACTTTTCCGGCCGATTTTACAGTTTTCGCCTTCTTTGGAGCACGTTCCCCGGTCTGGATCCATTGTTTTGATTGCTCCTTGGTCTCTGGTGTGTACCAGTGGATCCAGGTTTCATCGACGGTCACGAAACGACGCAAAAACTCCGCTGGATTCCGCTTAAACAGCGCCAAACACATCTCCGATGTGGTCTCACGGTTGCGCTTGTTTTCTGGTGTGAGTAAACGCGGCACCCATCGCGCCGACAGCTTTCTCATGCCGAGTTCCTCGTGAAGAATATGATGCACTGTTCCTTCTGAAATGCCTACAGTCTCAGCTAGCTCCCGAACCTTCAATCGGCGATCTGCCAATACGAGATCATGGATTTTTTTAATGT
The DNA here is from genome assembly GCA_949091785.1 of Polymixis lichenea. Taxonomy (NCBI): domain Eukaryota; kingdom Metazoa; phylum Arthropoda; class Insecta; order Lepidoptera; family Noctuidae; genus Polymixis; species Polymixis lichenea. The sequence goes on along the minus strand of OX420945.1, from coordinate 10,177,492 downwards.
TTTCCTCCGTAGCAGCTGTTTTCGGTGCACCTGGACGTCGTTCATCAAAAACCGACGTACGGCCACGTGCAAACTCGTTGAACCAATTCTTGACGGTGGCCATCGATGGAGAAGAGTCACCGTACACAGCATCCAAGCGCTCTTTGATTTCGATGCGCGTTTTCCCTTCCAAAAATAGGAATCGAATCACCGAACGATATTGCTCTTTTTCCATTTTTGTAAAACCGATCGACACGTTCGCTTCCATAAGTTGTCAAATTAAAACAAATGAAGGGATTGGAATGAAAATTTGAAAAAAGAACTAAAAAAGAATGTTCTACACTGTGGTAAAACTCTTTTGAAACTACAGCGCCCTCTGGCGATGAGGCTAGATACTTATTGAATGCACCTCGTATATATAAGTGTCAAGTAAGTAGGAAAAAATTCTGCCATCTGCGAGCTATTCGGGCGTGCGCTGCAAAAACCATTACAGTTACACGTATATAGTGTATTATGGAAATGTCTATCTTAAATAGTCCTAAAAAAGCCCGTAACAGCATATATCTATCTTTTATGTGAAAGCCATTATCGCCAAAATAGTGAACCATACATACAATAAAAATTGATAATTTGTTTCTAGATATACGATACGACGTTTCCTTTAGATATACGATAGATAGGACCTTGGAGAAGAAAATAAACTATTCAAGTACTAATCCTGCGCAGACGAAGTTGCGGGCACCAGCTAGTACCAAAATAATTGTAAAAAATTGCATTAAAGTTATTTATACCAACGATCTAGTGCTTGGCTGAAAAAATAGCTCTTACTTTAATGTAAACATAATGAGAATTACGAAAAACCACTTGAAATACGACGTTGCCAGCTCGTGCAGGATGAACACCCACATTTCACCGTACAGTCTTATTTTTCTCATTATACCTTATTCGGGCTCCCATCATATAATCATATAAAATATTCGAGCCGGGGTCGTAGTTGACCGTAATTATATGGGGAGGCTGGCTACGGTCGATCTATAGAAACATTATTGGCTCTCCACTCTTTGATGGCGTATTCCGATCGGCACAGTTCGGGAAGGCTATAAATAGCCGTACTATATTGCAACATGGGAAAGCTTTCCCTTCCCGTCTTTATATGACACGTAAACTTGGTATTTCAGTGGTATATTAATTCTGAACCGTACTTCTGTTGACCAAAATGTCTGACCGATAACTTTGTATCTGTATTTAGAAATACTTTACTCAGCACTATACTCGTGCCGGTTCCGTGTGGTGCTGGACGTAAAAGAATCGCACCATCCCATTTCTTTCGGTGGGTGTCGTAGAAGGCGACTAAGGGACTTACTAGAGAATGGGCAGCAGCGTTCTCTATGCATTTGACCAACATACTGCGATCGCCAACCCGCCTGCCAAGCGTGGCGATTATGGTAAATGTCCCCCGTTTTGGGGGAGGCTTATGTCCAGCAGTGGACGTCTTTTGGCTGATATGATGATACCTTTAATTTCAAGATAGCTTCGTCGACGTGTTCGTGAACGGGCGGCGCCAGTTGGGACTGTTCATCTCTTAGCTGCCAGAACTTATTTTAATTTCTGCATTGTTATTTTATTTTTGTTTAAGTACGGACGCTTTAAATCTGCAGGTCCTTTTACGTCGTTGTGACATTGATAATTTCAACTTAATGATGTCACCAACTTTTTGTAACAATATCATGATTTAATAGAGTATCCTTGGAGTTTCGTGCCCGTTCTTCTCCATAGGTACCTACTACGCTTTATTGGCACCTAGTTTCATTTTTCTAACTTGCCGACCTTGACAATTCAAAAGTGCCTGTAATTGGTTTATTTGAAATAAATGCTTTTAATTTTTGAGTTGAGTTTGAACACTTTACCTAATTAAAGACCGTTGTATTGAATTGAAAATGTATATGTCACCGTAGGATTGTGAACAAAGTTAGTTTATAATCTATCTCGCGAGATTATAAACTGTCGATAAATTGTGAACTGCACCATACTGCTTACCGACCGAATAGGTTAGGTTAGGTTAGATTTGTGACCAACCGCGCGCGAGCTGAGCGAGCGAAGCAAGCAATGCCAGTGGCAGTTACTTGAATATTTAGTAATAGCGCAAGGTACTATCCGTCTTGATATCAGTTCACAATTTGACGGTTTCACTTCGATGGATTATAATCTACCGAAAAATAATGCGTTAAATTGTAAGCAGTATGTTACGGTTCACATTCTTTCGACATTTCACAATCTCGCGAGATAGATTATAATCTAACGGTATTTAAATTTAACAGTGCATATACATTGAAATAGCGAATGAAGTTATAGTGTGTTGTACAAGATATTATGCTCTATCAAGTTATCCTGTAGTCGAAACACAAAACAATTTATTCCTAGCTGAAACCTTATCAACATCTGCCCAGCCTTTTTCCAACTATGTTGGGGTCGGATTCCAGTCTAACCGGATGCAGCTGAATACCAGTGCTTTACATAGAGTATAGAGGTCAGATAGTAGCCTATCTGATCTCTGCAACCTATTTACTGAGTAATGCGCTCCTTGGTAAGACTGGTTGTCAGACTTTGGACGTAACGACTGTCAATATCTACGAATGACACCCGGGACCGGCGGCTTAACGTTCTTTCCGAGACACGTGGGTCTTGGTATGGTCACCCATCCACAGGGCAACCGCGGCAAGCGTAGCTTAAACTGATCGATCGACCTGAGCGGCTGTTAATACTTAGCTACAAGCCTCAAGCCTAGTCTTAGCTGTAACCTAAACCTTTTTAATTACCAACCTCAAATGTGACCTGAAGTGTAAAATAAGAATTTAAGACCAAGTTAAATCCTACTGTTTTAATTTGATCCGCTTAAAGTCAACACCAGAGCTAATCGGCTTAAGTATAACAATGAACAAGTTCAAATGTCCCCTAAAGCTTTTTAGTTGTTAACACTAAACCTAAACTATTGCAACGCCCTACAAGTTTGCAGGTAATAAATACTTGTTTAAGTTATTGGACAACTATTTGACATCTAAATGGAAACAAATTCTACCGAAAAACGTTATAATAATATACTACAAAAGAACAAAAGCAAAAATCGAGCCAGTAAGTTCGATTTGCTTTGATTTAAATTCTTTGTTAAAGGCATGGCGGCTATGAACACTACTTACCTATGTCGGTTAGCGATATGAAGGGACTATTACTTATATACTATTAAGGTGGAAACACACTATTGAAACGCCATGCCATGAGACGTCAATGGAGCGTGCTCATTGGCCACATTTTATCTTTTGAAGCTACCTTTCTTAATTTGGTCAATGACCACGCGTGGGGTGGCGTCGGGTGTCATAAGTGTGCTGGAGTCTTTACTCTTCTTACTACCTATTTTGAAGTTGAGGGGCTTGTGGCTAAGTAATATTAGCCGCACGGATCGTACGATCAGGTTCAGCTACGCCTGCCGCGGTTGGTCCATGGATGGGTGACCATCTTAACATACCAAGACCTCTCTATGCTCGGAAAGTACGTTAAGCCGTTGGTCCCGGCTGTCATTTGTAGATCTTTGGCAGTCGTTACGGGTCGTCAAAAGCCCAAATGTCTGACAACCAGTATATCCAAGGTGTATCGTATTACCCATTAACAGGGTTGTGGAGGTCAGATAGGCAGTCGCTCCATGTAAAATACTGGTATTCAGCTGCATCCGGATAGACTGGAAGCTGACTCCAACATATATAGTTGGGACAAGACTAGGCAGAAATCTACCTATTTTGAAGTTACATAATCTGCCTATAATGTGCCCTCTGCTGGGACTCAGGTCGGTATCTACCACGCGGGCCTAATGCGGGTTGGTAAAGATGTTACAGGTCTTTGAACTTTTGGTTCTAGGACATGCCGGCTACCTCACGATCTTTTCTTTCACCGTTTTGAGAGCATTGTTGATGAATTAATTTACACAAAGTAAAGCAGAAGAGGTGGCGAGACCACCTAGACGTGTACCGCAAGTATGGAATCGAGGTGGCTGTAGAAAAGGATGCAAGGAAGGATTTGGGGGAGGACTTTGCTCAGAAAAGGATGCCTGAAGGGATTTGCGGAAGTCTTTGCTCAGCAATGGGACAGTGTAAGCTAAATAAAAAAACCGCCAGTCTGTACAACTCACAAGTATTCGCCCTTATTACTAGGCCACCTGAATTCAGAAGTTAATACTAAAGTACCAGCAATAAAGTAAATTCAACAAACGATTGAAATCCAACGGTTTGTGTATGGCCACAAAGTAACGAATGAAAGGTTAACATCAAAATTTATTTTCCATCAGAAGAACTTTATTAAATGGAATAAATTTCGTCAAAGATAATGCCGGTATCCATGAACTTAAGTAGTTGTTGTGGAGTCAATGAAGCTGTTACTAGAGAGCTACAGCGTCCGTTAGTACGCCATAGCTCTGACCTTAATTTGTTTCACTTTTGCAATAATTGAAGTAATCTTATTTGTTAAAATGCCTTAGTACATATTGATTGTTGGATGAAAAGAAAATATATTTTTCAGTTTTGTGGCGACAAGACCCGCAAGGGCCGATGCCTGCCAGGGGTGCGGGTTGTTTGAAAGATATACCGCGGCCCCTGGCACACAGGCAACTGAGGGAACACTGGTGGGTTTTAGTCAGTAAAAGTCTGACACGCCCTCCTGCTCCATCCAGAGCGGGAGAAGTTATTTGATGACTTCCCACCCTCAAAAAAAAAAACTATAAAATAGACCATACATAAGAAGCACTAATATTTTCAGTTTTGTTAATAAAATACTCATGACATTGTTATGGTGAAGTGTAACTTAATGTCACACTATGCCACTTACACCAACATGGTGCAACTTGAGTCCAATAGAGTTTGTACTATGAAATAAATAGTATAGGACCATTAAAGGTAACTCATATGAAAATATGAGTTACCTTTAATGGTCCTATACTGAAAAGTTTTCCTAATTAATACGCGTCATAGATTAAGGCGCATAACTCGGGGCGGTTGTGCTATAGAGTTGAGCTGCCATAGTAAATTTTGTTTGAATAGAAGTACTCTACACATTTAACAAGTGCCATCAGAAAAAAGGCACCAGTTTTGGGCATAGCCCTTTTCAGACATTTGTACTATATGCAGACAAGTTTTCAGCACGAGTTATTTAGAAGTTCAAGGGCGAGCTTAAAGCATAAATATTTTAACAGCGAGCCGAATGAAACATGGTGAGATTTCTTTTTTCAGATGAAAATGAAATCGTTATCACTGAGTTCTTATTTTGTATCCCTTTAATTTCTTATGGACGTTATTAAGTTGTTTTAAACTCACATACCATCGAGTAAGGGTTTATTTTTACGAGCACATTCGAAAATACTAAAAAGGTTTTCATAAAATAAGTTATATGTATATGACTTAATATTGATATCAAAATGTCGTTTGCCAAAAGGTTTCATATATTTCCAAGAGGTTTGAACAAACATTAATCAGATATTATATTAAGTCCTTAAAGGTAGGTAGTTGAAATATATATATTTTTTGGAACCAGATGGGTAATTACGTACCTAATTCAGTAGGAATCGCTTTCATTTCGTCATTTCCACAACAATCATTGCGTTGATTGGATTGGAATGTATGGATGGATGGATGCATGGATTAGAAAAAACATGATGAAAAAATTAAAATTATGAATTAATAATGTATTTATTGTTCCAAAAGTAGTGTTACAGTCTATTTTTCCACCAGCTATTGATAGCGCAATACAATACAGTACTACATATTTGTGGAAAAGATCACCTGTATCTTGTACTAGTTAAAAAAACGGTATCACAGGAGACAGGGCCTTCCGTATAAAATGAATCAGCGTACTGACAATATGAATAAGTCGATGTTTGTTGGAAAAGGATAGTTGGTAATAAAACGATACATGAAAAGTGGGAACAGGTTGGTAATTAAAAGATGTTAACTGTAAAAATATTGAATGTGCTGTGTAAGTGTGGTGTGTACGTGTGTTGTGCGGTGTGAATTCAAGGAAACGATTCTGATTCTGCACCCTAATTGCGTAATTCACGGTTAATCATAATCTGTTTCGTTTTGAAACAGATGGCTAAACCATTGCTTCATATGTGCGTAAAATGTGTATGCTCAACAACGTAAATATCGCAATGCATATTGTTGAACTATCAAAATGCACATTTCGAATAACAGTATCAGAAAAGTTGTCCTAAAATGCGAACTTCTTTTAAATATTCACCAAAAAGTATCCATATAGATCCGCGAGCAAAAATGTAATCGATAACGAATTGCTAAAGTTAACCCATTGGATGCATGTGTACTCGAAAGTACCCCGGATTCCTGAAAGCAGCGAAGTTACAATTTTCGCGCCCACTCAACCTTGAGTGAGGCGGGGCAGGCGGCATTAGTGAGGGAAAAATTAGATTTAACCCCGACACCGTGCTCCAACGTCGTCGGAGAGGGTTTACCTACACATCTATGTCCCTTTTAGTCAGTCCTCCCCAACAGTTTATCCATTTTATATTTTCTCTCGGCCGCAAAGAATGAAGATGCTACATTTCTTAATTTGAAACAGGGGAAGCGGACTGTGATAAGTTCGCTTGTTTTCCATTTTGTTATTCTTTTGTTCCCGTAAGTGGGGGCTACTGTTGTCACGTGAACAACTGTTTTTGTTAATTTGAGCTTGTAATACTTGGTATTGATTTTACAACAGAAAAAGAGGGCGGTTTTTATAAGCCTTGTATTGTTGTGGAAATTGGAAGTGTCTACATATTTTATGGGCCAACTTTATCGTTTGAATATCATTGTTATTTTATGAATGCGCCAAATAATTTGCATTACAACGCCAACCTTGTTTCGTAGGTAATTTAAAAGCATGATTAAAAAATGTTTCGAGAGTAGCGACTACCGCAAAAAATAATCCCCAAATTACATGAGTCTGCGTCCGTACAGCACAATTTATTTTACTTAAATTCCTAGCCGGACTGCATAATTGAATTTGTAGGTGCAAAGAAAACAATTTTGGTGGCAAATTAACATTTACGCAATAATAGGTTGACGGGTGGGTAAAACGGGGTGTTTACGACCCACCCTTTGTTCTCCAACTAAAAGGGTTAAGTTTAAACATCGCAGCTCTTAACCCTGCCAGCGCGTACGTGTGAACATATGTTGAACAATATTTTCCCGGCTCTCGCTACGACACGTTGTTGTATAAAAGCGATCGTGTTTTTTTTTTCCTTTTGAGTATTAACGCGTGGAAATTGCGTGTGACTATTTTCGTATGAATGCGATGTTTTTGTATGGAAATGTTAGTAACTGTATACGAGTGTGAATGGATTAACGTCTGTATATGTAGAATTCTATATAGACAGTGGGCGGGTGTATGGATTAAGTTATAAACAAGGTAGCGTTTCTTTGTGTTGTTTTCTTTTGTCCTGAACTTGTCATCTGCTTTCAGGAATTTTGGTTGTCAATTATTTCACACGTTGACTTAACGTATTTAAAATAATAATATACAAATACATTAAAAGTACTCGAACGTGGAAAACACAAGAGCACAAAACTCTAAACTCCTTCCGTCTCATTCTCGTTTCTCTTGTTAGTAAAAGAAAGCAATAGTTCCGTTAAGTCGGTATTGAACAGAATGAGCACCACTGGCTCTAAAGTTCACCCATTGTAAATATAGCAGTTGCCCATTTCTTTAATTGAGTCTAATAGCTTTTATACTAGATGGTTTCGTCTGGGCCACGCTGAGACGGCCATTGAAAGATTAAACTTAGGTACAATAATATTGCTTTTGTATGAGTGTTTCAAGGATTACTTAAGCAATTGTGAAGACAGGATAGCAATTTGCAATCGGCAATTCGTTGTTCATTGGTGATATTTGTATGGGTATAAAAAATCTACTGTAGGCGTTTTTCGTCTGCGATACTGATTATATTATAGGTCGTTTGTTAGCTACAACGGATTCTATTCAAAATCAAACTAGAATGGAGTCATTACATTGAACGAGCCCAAAAAGAACGATCATGTGAATATAGACATTGCCTACCGACACGTAAGATCGCAAATCGATAAGCTAGCACACACATTTACACAGACAATTCAAAGCCCTTTATCCTTAACGAATCTATAGACGTAGTAGGCGCTAAGTTCATTGTTTTGTATTAAACGGCCTATCGCTTTGGCTGGCTAAGGCAGGGATTAGTCGCTCGCTTCATTTTACGGGTCAATGCTCAACAGACAAGACGGGCGCACAGTAAGGGTTAAATTACATTCCAACTGTCAGATATTGTTCTGTGAGATTTTAAAATCGAAAACTGTTCGATTTTCGACGCGTTGAGATGCACTCTGTTAGTATCTTAATGCTCGGTTCAGCACCGAGACTTAAAAATTCGATGCGCAAAAAATCTCACCGCGATTAACATGTCGTCTTATGAGATCATTTAAATATCCTCAATGATAAAATATTTTAACTCTTTAAGTAGGTTTGTACAAACACATACACACATCAATAAAAAATTTAAAGTTTGATGAGGTCCGCATTTTCTATGTCGACTACTCTTAAAAAAAAGACCGAAACTAACTAAGTGGCTACATTCTCTTTTAAAGTCACACAAATATAGACATGATCTTGATCAGATCATGTGACGACCATGTAGATTGATGTCTGAAATGGTTTTTTGAGAAAAGAACTACTGTCCATTCAGTACACACATTTGTCAATACCATCGGTTTGTCCGATACGCGTATAATAAATAGACTAAGTTTAGGTCCCGATTGCAGAAAGCCTCAAATCCGTGATTTTTTTTATAGATCTCCTATTCGTCGTTTAAATGGGTTGAAAGGAAATCAACAGCCATACATACATACATGAGCTCACGCCTATTCCTATGGGGGTAGGCAGAAACTACAAAACGTGACCTACGATCCTTATATACTCCTTTGGCCTCATTTATGTTCACACATGTGGTCATACACGCACGCCAAGTGTGAGTACTTCGCAGCTGGCATTTCTGAAGAGCATCACCAATAAGGTCATATGTCATCATTAATAAATACGTTAACAAGAAAAATTGACAACAGGTTAAATTGAACACGGGAACGGAACTCTTCCAAACCAGGGCAAACTCTTTAACTAACTTTCGGTACGAGCAGGAAAGCAAAGGATTATAAAATATTTTTCGTCCCGGAAAATTTAAAACCTTTCTCGTAAGAGCAGACGCGGGCTCTGGTTGTACTTACGGCTTCCTTTTCAGAACTGTGCCAAGTACATTGATGGAGGAGGCTGTCAGTTACAACACCTACCTATACCAGTCCTATAACAATTTATTTACAACTAGCTTTTCCGAGCTGCTTTGCCCGCGCGTAGGGCGAAAATTGTCTCTCGTGAACGTACTACTGGAATAAAAGTATCCCATGTACGAGAATGGAACGCGGTCAACCCAACGTAAATGTTTCACCACCACTAACCGTATCCTCAGATAAGTTGACAATCCCAATAATAGTGAAAATAGACTCCATTATAATTAATAAAAATTTCGGTTTCTTGAAGTATTTTCAACGTTAATGAAAACAGTGGCCCTAGCACGAACGCGCCACGCAAACGTAACGTTATTTCGAACGATTTTTAAATCACAAACATTTCTGTCATTTTGGTTTATCTTTTTTGTCAATGCCAGAAACACAATAAGTATCACCCATAGATAATATGAACAGACTAAAAACGAAGTTAATATTAAGGGGAATCTAGTCGTGGGCTCGAACTCACTGATGGGCCTGGCTAAAAATCACGCTGTCTCACCAGGCTTCGTGTCTGACCGAGGTAGTATCAGTGATGAGAAGTTAAACACTAGTCTACACGCACAACGAGATTTAAATTGAATGAGATGATCATTTATAGAAAAACAGGCGCGTAAAAAAATATTAAAAGTCCTTCAGAAGATCGGGCTTTATGAAAAAAACAACTACATAAATCAATGACCTTTTGAATTTGAATTGAACTTTGTCGATACCGACTTGGTTTTGGAGATTTACACTTAAACAAGCCCAAAGTTAGGTTAAATTAGCAAGAAAAACGAATATTTGTTGGCTCATAACTTTTTAATGGCTCTTTATTTTAGTATTCTGTTTGCGCACAGACAATATTAATAAAGAGACAAAACCATACCATGTTTAATGTTTGATATACATTGTCAAACAGTGGAGTAATATACTCCCGAAGTTTGTATGGAAAAAATGTCGACAAGATTTACCTTAAGTGCGAATCAAGTATTTTCAAATCGTTCGAATTTACGTAACGTACCTACATATGGGTCTACTCCGCGCGTTGTAGCATTGGTGGCCCAGTGGTAACGGTCTCGACTTACCGAACAGATCGTAGGTACAAAGCCAGTCACGCGCTTTAATTTGTGTTAATTATTTTATACCACTGAAAATTCGAAGACATATGACATCTACCAACCCACACTGAGTCTACGTGGTTGATTCCAGCCCACTCCGTTTCACTGAGAGGAGGCCTGTGTCCCAGCAGTGGGAATATTATAGGTTGATTATGCATATCTATGTCACCGTATGATTGTGAGCACCGTTAGTTTATAATCTATCTCGCGAGATTATAAACTGTCGATAAATTGTGAACTGCACCATACTGTATACCGACCGAATAGGTTAGGTCTGGTTAGATTTGCTACCAACCGCACGAGAGCTGAGCGAGCGAAGCGAGCGGTGCCGCAGCAGCGGTCGGCGAGCGCTACTTCCAAGTTAGTGGCAGTTACTTGACTATTTAGTAATAGCGCAAGGTACTATCCGGCTTGATTCCAGTTCACAATTTAACGGTTTCATTTCAATAGATTTTAATCTACCGAAAAACATGTTGCGGTTCACACAATCTTTCGACAGTTCACAATCTCGCGAGATAGATTATAATCTAACGGTATTCACAATATTACGGTGATATCTACACCGCGCGCTCGTGCTAGGCCCACTGAATCCCGAAAGGAAAATAAGTATGGTTCGTTTTAATGTCTCTGTAAATTATTTATTTACAAAAATGATTCACTATTTACTGTATTTACCAAAGCGATGCTTTCAGTAGGATTATATTACATTCGAGCATTTATTGAAAATGTACGTATACCATTACGTATTCCAATAAGTAGATGGGTAGGCACTTACTTAATGTGTTCGTAGAATAAACGTTGATACGTATCTAATTGATGATGCTCTTAAAGCACTAACAATAAAACTTATTGAATTGTGTTGTTAAAATGAATAAAACATACCTAGTTATAGTCAAAAGAATATCGATTTAAATGTATAGCACTGTCATAATTCCGAAGTATTTTTGTTTCTCATCCTTACATAGGTACTGCTTTTCCCTCGTGTATTTCATGGCACAGAAACGTGGTCGCTCACAATGGGCGACTTTAAGCCTTCTGATAAAGGCTTAAAGTCACCCAAAGGGCAATGGAGGGCTATGCTGGGAGTTTCCCTACGTGATCGAATCAGGAATTAAGAGATCCGCATGAGAACCAAGGTAACCGACATAGCCCGAAGAATTGCCAATCTTAAGTGGCAGTGGGCAGGTACACATTGCTCGCAGAACTGATGGCCGATGGGGCCGAAAGGTTCTGGAGTGGTGACCGCGTACCGGAAGACTTAGAGTGGGAAGGCCTCCCTCAAGATGGACCGATGACCTTGTGAAGGCCGCAAGAATCCGTTAGATGCTGCTTCAATTTTGGTCACTACTTCTTCTTTTAAACCGCACCGTTGCTTTATCACATCATTCCTCGGCCTATCATTCACAGTCATGTATAGGATTCAATTTATACCTAGTAAAACACCTTGAACAATATATAGCTAGTCATTTTCAGGCAGATACGAACAATATATGCTAAAGTTCAGTAGTTTTAAGTACGTATCCACAACACAGTTTCAGCTGAAAACAATTGAAGACACGTAATATCGAATAGTAGTACGTGCAGGGACTTTAGTAATTTCAGTGAAAGCCCATTGGGCATTACACACGTTTTGCCTCAAACCAGGAAAACTTTTCCTTGGTAGAAGTCTTTATAAAACTGCGTAGCATTTCTTATGTAATAAGGTTTGTCCAAATATAGTCTAATCCCGATAAACATCGTTATTATTTGATCGTTGTAATCCTTTAAAAGGATCATTGTACTCATCATTATGAACAACTTTTACAATGGGATGAATCCTGAAATCGTCAAAATAAAAATGAACTGATCCATACATTTATGTTCGCATATCTCGACGCAATGTATGGATCAGCTCATTTTTATTCCCATTATAAAAGTTGTTCATGTATGCTAATCAGTGCCTACTGAAACACTATAACTAGTAGCTTGGCTTCATCATCATCATAATTCAGCCGAAAAACGTCTACTGCTGGACATAGGCTTCTCCCAAGCACCGCCACTTCGACTTGTTCTGTGCTTCTCGCATCCAGCGGATTCTTACGGCGTTCACCAGGTCATCGGTCCATCTTTTGGGAGGCCTTCCAACGCTACGTCTTTCGGTATGCGATCGCCACTCCAGAATCTTTAGCTACATCACTTTATGCAAAAGCAGTTTGACATAGGACTACCGTATGTTCAAATAATGATTCGTATAACATAATCATAACATCAAGCCTTGTTTCCTCAAAGGCTTGGGCAGAGGTGTATCCATAATACGCCCGATTCGTTTACTCATATAGGAACCAGGAAAAGCCAATAAACCGTTCACTCATAACTACATAAGTGTTCTCATAAAAACATTATGTATTCTTCCGTTATTTTTTCCATTAAGTCCGGCCTCGTGGCTCGTGTTATAAATAGTCGGTTCCCCGGCACACCCATGTCAATATCGACAGCTAGGCACTGCCTCACCAAGCTCAGGTAAACACGACTACGGAGGTAAACGACACAATATTATCCCTTCGAGGGTTTCTATAATTGAAATCTACCCGCTAAGAAGCTAGCCTTTTTTCTTAGGGTTAATATTTGAGGTCCATGGAATAGTGAACAGTTTTACGAAGGCGTAAAGTCTCCAGGGTATACTGAGCTCCCGCGAACGTTTGATTAGGATCTCTGTACGCAATACTTTTAGTAAGTGGAAAGCTGCAACGATGTTAATATTGTTGGAATATAGGTTTTTTCTCACTCGAGCAAGTTTATGGCACGCATTTTGAAGTTATAACAACCGCAAAAGCGGTTGAAAGGACTGGAGATCTTTGATCCTACTGTAATCGGTAGTAATAACAGCCACACAGGTCGACCAGGTTAAGCTACGCTAGCCATGGTAATTCCGTGGATAGAAGACAATCTTCCATAAACCAAGACCCCGGGCCTCGAAGAGACCGTGAAGCCGTTGGTCCCGGCTGTCATTCATGAATCTCTGACAATTGTTACAGATCGTCAGAAGCTCGAAAGTCTGACAACCAGTTTTACCAAGGGTATCGTATTACCCAACTGCATTACTGCGATCGCCAACTCGCATGCCAAGCGTGGCGATTATGGCAAATCCCCCCAAAAAATGGCAAACACCAAAGTTTTGGAGGAGGCCTATGTCCAGCAGTGGACGTCTTTCGGCTGAAATGATAATCGTATTACCCAGTAATTGGGTTGTGGAGGTCAGATAGGCTGTCGCTCAATGTAAAATACTGTATTCACCTGCATTCGATTTGAATGCTGGAAGCTGACTCCAACATAGTTTTTTTTTTGTCGAGGCTGGTAAAACATCAAATAACTTCTCTCGCTCTGGGTGGAGTGGAAGGGCGGGACTTTCTATTAAGTTAATGTGCGTTTTAATTTTCCGATCCAATTCAATAATTAAAGCTCAGAGAAAACTACAAATCAGACTGTGGCATCTTTACTTTCCATGAGCAACTTTACTAATAAGAACAGTATTAAAATATCTCTCGATAACTAAAAACAAAAGTATACAGTTACAAATAGTAGATTATTCTATTTCTGTATCGCTTCGATATTAAATGGCGGCAACAGATTTTTATTTATCGAGAGAAATTTAAGTACAGTACTCATGTGTAAAGTTGCTATGGGAAGTAAAGATGCCACAGTTGACCGTATTTAAATTACTGCGAATATTGTTAAGCATTCATCAGCGAAGGGTAATAGACCGATATTCATGTGTTACCTATCAGAAATAAGGCACTTTACTCAAGGCATTAGTTCCGCACTTAAGTTTAAGTGATGGCTGTCTACTCACTCACATTAATATTATATGTCTACGTTCATGACTTTGATAGACACTATTCTTACGCGTATTTGAGTTTAATGTCGATAGGGTATTTCACTCTATATGATAAAAAATCTAAATATATATTATTGAGATAGCTTAGGCAAAATGCAGTCGGAAAATGTTCATGAAATAACAAAATAAATTTTAAAATTCCATTCAAAGATTTCAGTTTTTTTTTATCTGATTTTGAATACCATGAAATAGTAGCCGCCATGTTATTACATCATACGGCGTGTCAACAAATTTGTACTTATATTATTTTCGTAACCAAAGTAATTGATTTATATAATATCTTGCATTCAGGAACAGCAAACCAACGATAAGTAGCAAAATAACTCATTTTTTGAATTATTAACAATTATCATATAAAATATCAGCTCATTTGTCTAAATAGCAAACTGACGTCATACCCACAGAGCAATATGGCGTCCACTGTGTCCAGCGTTTTCGTCAAATTATGCGCGAAATTTGAAAATGTAAAATTTAAATGCGGTTTACGGCACTAATCGATTAAACAAAAATGTGTTTTATTTAGTGGTTTATTAGCACTTTAGTATCTAATTAGGATACTTTTCAAAACTGGGTGTAATACCCTATTTCTGTCATAATATCATACATATGAAAATTTGTTTGTTTGTTACTCAATCACGTAAAAACGTCAGCACGTAATTGGATGAAATTCGGCACGTGGATAATTTGTAACCTGGGTGCATATGGTACTGATTTGTTGCCTTGGATTAGTGTTTTTGTCCTTGTGGGATTTGTGTTTCTAAGGAAACACACTGTAGGAGACAATCTAGCGAGGTGCAACAATAGCGAAGTGCATACAAAAATGGTTGGGTTGGATATTATACTAGGTTTGGTTAGATTTTTTATTTATATTTATAAAAGCTTTGATCAATATTGCATCTTTCAAACGTAGAACATAACTAATATGAGTGGTACTCTATAGCCCGATTTTGTTAAATTAAAATATGGATAGGTGCATGACTTGCTCTCAAAACGGTGAAGGAAACTATCGTAGGCATTTCCTAGTACGAAAGAAAGAAGGCCTGTAGCCTGTTTTAGCATACAGGTAGGAACTTCTGTAAACCCTTTTAATTTCCAATTGTTTTACATATAATGACATTATTTTACATACTTAATTAAAACACGACCACGTGAAACTGTAATATCATACTGATATTTGAATGCAAATGTCCTTCCTACCTACTTATAGATACGTCCCGATAATGTCGGGCCATTTTAAGCTGAAATCAATAATTCAGTCATTCTCTCGCATATGTGAAAACGCTGGTGTCAATCAATTAACGTTAAAGGTTTCATGAATTTCCTCTGGTTTTCATCAAAGTGGAGTTGAGCTACAAAAACAATTATGTTAAAGTTAATTAAGCGGAAAGTCTGTTTCACCATCGATATAGAAGTAGTGTACTCTGTTAATAATAGTAAATGCAGTAATGCAAGGTCATATTTATGATTCTAAATGAAAATTTGTAATTTTGACATAAGAACGTTATTTTTATTTTTTAACCGACTTCAAAAAGGAGGAGATTATCAATTCGACATATTATAGTATCTGTTTATTACTGATACTGTACTTACACTTCTTATTCGTTCATCCCCATCGTCATTGTTTTATTATCCTTTTACGACTTTCTTACATTATTATATTTCGCTCTTTGTTTTCTTTGTTAACACTCTGCGAATCGGTCTTAAACGATTCGTCTATATAGAATTACTTGATTTTACATTACTTTTTACTTAATAATATTCTTTTTATGACATTTAAGTCAAACGTGTCAAACTGATGTCTACTTTTTCTTTTAATTATCTATGCAGTCTATTTAAGGAAGGTTGCATTAGGATTGTACTTACTAAAAATCATTTTATATCGTTTTGGATAGCTTAAATTTGGTTTTTCTGTCTAACTATGTTGTCTACTAAATAACAAAATTCTAAATTATAATTATAAGATTCTTAAACGCACTCTGGGTTTATATGAAGGAGGTCTTGGCCGACTAGACTGGCATATGAGAATATCTATGGCTGAAAAAGAAAAAAGAGGAAGGAATTTGGAATGAAAAAAAAAAGAAGAATGAAGAAGCAAAAGAGCTGAAGGGTCTTCGGAAGAGGAATCGATGGATTTCGGAAGCCAACTGACTGACGGTGCGCTTGATAACTAAAGCCAGGAGACCCATTCTTGTTTATTTCTTCTGCTGCACGAAACTAAAGCAGTGCCAGCAATTACTGAGTCAACGTCTGGAACCATAGAGCTAACATAGACGCCTATACGTCGCCGCATCTCCCGTCGCCTACACGTCTCCGCATCCCTGGACGTCTACACGCCGCCGCATCCCTAGACGCCTACATATCGCCACATCCCTGGACGCCTATACGTCGCCGCATCCCTGGACGGCTACACGTCGCCGCATGCCTGACATCCTATCAAGTGATCCCCTCTGTCCTCCTTATCATTCAATAGAGTGCGTTTCTCTTTAGACAGGTACCCTTTTTATAACTTATCTTTTGTATCCCTTTTATTAAATTGAATTGTCTGGTCTATTTCTACCCTTTCATTTGTTAGGGATAAGTAGACACGACAATATATATACATTTTTATGTTTGTTCTGGCATAACTCCGTTATGTATTGACGGATTTGCAAAATTCTTCTCATTTAAATTTCATATAGATCTGATGATGGGTTTCGGACACAGACAACGGAACTCTTCAAAAATTGACACCAAATTAACCGCAATTGTTGCTATCGCATAAATATGCATTGTTTTGACCGCAAGGATGATTAAATTTCGAATTGATATTACCCATATCTATACTATAACTAAAAAGTAAAAAAAATAAACTTTTTCCAAAAAAAACAACCGACTTCCGGGAAAACACAAAAGAGTGAAAATAACTTTAATTTCGGAAGGCGGTGACAAAAAATTAAAATAAGTACATATCCAAAGTCACCGACTTCTGATATAAAAGTTATTTTTCACTTTGTAGTGTTTTTCCGGAAAAACACTACAAAGTGAAAAAAAAATTATTAAATATAAAATAATTAATTTTTTGTCACCGCCTTCCGAAATTAAAATTATTTTTTACTTTTTATTGTTTTTCCGGAAGTCGGTTGTTTTTTTTTTGGATAAAGTTTTTATTCTCATTTAGGGTTAATCATGGTCTTGCAGTTTGAATAATTGATGCTGCTTACCAAAATTTCCTTTCTTTAGTATTGTTCGTCGAAGCGTTGAGCGCCTTAAGTTCTAAGTTGAGCTGCATGATAACTGATAAATGCGTGCACTGACTGGACAGTTCCACTCAATCTGTGCGGTTCTTTCCTCAAAAGACCATTTCAGACATCAGTCTACGTGATCTTCACATGATCTGACCAATGATTATGTCTGGACTTTAAAAGAGACTGTGATCTCTGAGTTAGTTTCGGCCTTTCTTCTCAGAGTAGTCAGATAGGAAATACCGACCTCATCTAGTTTTTTTTAAATATGATTAACTTGTAAAAGTGTTTGTACAAAACTACTTACAGAAATAAAATCATTTACCATTATTATTTCGAATTTAAAAAAGCTTTGAATAAATACAAATAAGTATATGGGCTCTCTTGATAAATCTGTTAGCGAAAAATAGAAGCGAACAATGGTGCATTCCACAACACTCGGCAGTTGGAATTCAACTCCAAACCCATCAAAATACCATGACGTACAAGTTTACGCACCCCACAGTTCAAATATTCAGAAGAAAAAAAATATTTCCATCTCACCCCTCTACATTTGTAGAAACAATAAAAATGCCCCCAATTTCAATTTGTACAGGCTTTGTTTGTGCAGCGTGTACAGACAGTCAACTGCACGATCATAGTAACTATTTGACACGGACACCACCTTTATGTCATAGCAGCAAGGACCATTTTCGTAGTTCAACTGCTACAAACTTTCGGTTTACCGTACTGAGCCGACTCGCACGTGGTGCAGACATTCTTTGCTTGAACTATCCCTGCTTGGGAATATTTAGCTCGAAGACGCGATTTGCCGTGACGTCAGACTTCATTTGTTTTCTATGGTAATATTTTGCACGCAAGGAGGTGTACCTACCCATCAAGAAAAGGCTTTTTGCATGTTAGATAAAATCGGTCAGTGATTCAGTTGGTGACCCCCAAAAAATAGGTCAGCCAGCTGTATGATATTTCTTTGTAACTTTCCACGCCATTTCGGTCAAACGGCAATATATTTTTATGGGTCTGCGTAAATGCCAAAAATTTGCTCTTTGTTTATTTTCACCATTTTCTATTATATCTTAAAATATGGCCTAAAACTTACAATCAATTTAATCCTTTGTCTAGTCTAGAATTAGATTACATTATTAATCTTATGCTTTAATAAAATACGTCCACTTCCATTCACTTAAGCAGTTTTCCTGTTGAACAACTTGAACAAAATTACAATACTTTCGGTTACTATTTTTGGCAAAAGATTTACGCAAATCATCGTAACGTATTTCTTTTAATTGATATTTCACTTGCAATTCGGCTGTCTCACTTTAAAACGGCAAATAGTATGTTTTGCCACGGGTACCAAAACGGAACGAAAGCCATGCTTATATTTAAATATCTATCTTACATTCTGCTAGTAAAGCCATATGATATAACAATAAGTAAGTAAGTAGAAAATCATGTACTCGACCTACTCGTTTTTCGTAAAACATTTCCAAAATTCGTCGACGTTTCTAAGGCATATTCACTCAAGGAACCAACGAAATGTGAGAATCATATTGTATTACAAAACATTGCAGTACAAGTAACCATTTCAAAGGCATTACGACCAATATACTCTTTTTGAATATTTATAGGATTTGAAGCAATAAATAGCTTCGAAAAACTACTAGACTAAACACGTAGAATTTCTTAATGCTATTAAAAAATAATTACGTGTTTATTAGTTTTTAATTCAATTACTTACTAGTTCTCTGCACAAATAACGATTCGAATAGCACTACAATGAAAATCGACTACAATAGAGTGATAATAATTGAATAGAAAATGTATAGATAGCGTGATTGCTCTAATTTAATAAAAATCTCATTTCATAAAGAAAATAATGCTACATTCTAAAGTCAAATTTGGGAAATGTTTTGGCAGATGACGATGATCTACAACTGGACCTTGCCGAGGTCAGATAGACAGTCGCTCTATGTAAAATACTGGCAATCAGATGCGTCCGGTTAGACTGGAAGCCGACCCCTACACAGTTGAGAAAAGGGTAGTCTGATGATGATGATAATATTCATTCTGGTCTATAACTTACTTTTATGAATTTGAAGTTACCAAGCTCGGTATTTTGGTTCATACGACCATGAAAACAATGTGATGTTTACATTGGAAATTAGTTCTCATACACGAAATGAAAGTTCCCTTAGTTATACAACCACGACGTAAGATTTCATATAGCCGGAGGAACTGAGCAAACAATTCCACTTAGTTTGAAAGGGAAATTGTTTTCTGAATATTGAAAATGACGTGATATGAAGTTCGAGTATAGATCGTAGATGATTGAGAGCCGTTTTATAGGAGACATTGTTCTGTATGAAATCCAATAAATATCTTCTCAATATATATAAATACACACAAAAAACAAAAAAAATTGAAGTGTCTGTCTGTTAAGCCAAATTAAAATTTTTACTAATTGCATATGAAAGTATATACGGTACCTACTTAATACAACAAAAAAAAACAATTTTGCGTGTGTGTCTGTTTGTTCCGGCTAATCTCCGCAACGGCTGTACCGCTTTTGACGGAGCCTTTAAGGACAAATAGCTGATGTTATAAGGAGTAAGATAGGCTCCTTTGTGTCCCAATAGCACGTTCCCGTGGGATAATTTTCGACATTGAAGCCGTGGGCGATCGCTAGTTATTAATATGAAAGCCTGGATGTTTGTAAGTTGGTGAATTTCGATATGTCAATTAATTATCAAACAACCTCACGGGCTTGCGGACGGCGAGTAATGGGTAGCTCGCTGTCCGGTAAGGACCAAGCCCGGGTCGACGGCACGTTGTGTTCCACGCGCGCCTCAAAGAGATGTCAGCAGCAACAGATTGGGCCCGCAAGGGCCGATGCCTGCCAGGGGTGCGGGTTGTTCGAAAGAGATACCGCAGCCCCTGGCACACAGGCAATTGAGGGAACACGGGTGGGTTTTAGTCAGTAAAAGTCTGACACGCCCTCCCGCTCCGCCCAGAGCGGGAGAAGTTATTTGATGATTTCCCACCCAAAAAAAAGAAAAATTATCAAACAACCAGGGAAGTATTTGGATAGCCACACGGGTAGACCATGACTGGTTTTAGGACATAGGATATTTTAAATATCGGTTGTGTGTTCCCATGGGTCAATTTTTCGAAATGATGTTGTTTCCGTCCTCCACGGGCAAAGCCGCGGTAGGTATATGCTAGTAAAACTATAACGGCATAGTCCTACAAACAAAGCACAATTGGCCTGTTCAATCTATTATCCATAAAATTATATGAGAACATTAGAATAGACAAACTATCAACGATACATCGGACAAACAGTCAGTCATTACGGGTATCTTTTTTTTTTTTTTTCTTTTTTTTTTTTTTTTTCTGGGTGGGAAATCATCAAATAACTTCTCCCGCTCTGGGTGGAGCGGGAGGGCGTGTCAGACTTTTACTGACTAAAACCCACCCGTGTTCCCTCAGTTGCCTGTGTGCCAGGGGCGGCGGTATCTCTTTCGAACAACCCGCACCCCCGGCAGGCATCGGCCCTTGCGGGCCCCTCTGTTGCTGCTGACATCTCTTTGAGGCGCGCGTGGAACACAACGCGCCGTCGCCCCGGGCTTGGTCCTTACCGGACAGCGAGCTACCCATTACTCGCCGTCCGCAAGCCCGTGCCTACGGTGGCCGGGAATCAGCCCGGGATTCCCGACGCCCAGGGCGTCTCCTGCGAAGGCCACGGCTGTGAAGGCGCATGTACTGCATCTCCCTCACGTGCGCCGCCTCCCTCTTTGCGAGCATAATTGCTTCGCTGAAGGAGGCGACTGCCAGCCATGCCCTCTCGCTCCGTACCATGGCCTGGACCAGGGTCGGACGCGAGAGATCGCCGCCGCCGATCACCTCCACGAGGACACGGCGTTGCTCCACCCAAGCTGGGCAGACCTCCACCGTATGCTCCACCGTGTCCTCTGGGCGATCTTCGCTATGGAAACACCCGGGCGTTTCCTCCCGCCCTATCCGAAACAGGAACCTCCCGAAACAGCCATGTCCGGTGAGGACCTGTGTCAGGCGGAAGGTGAGGACGCCATGCCGCCTCTCAAGCCACTCCTCAAAGAGGGGACTTACCGCCGCAATCGCAGCGTGCCCACGGGTATCTGTGGTGGCACGATACAAATAATTAAATTAAATGTTAACGCTGAATTAGGTACAATTGCCATTCATTTAAGTGCAATCAATTACCTGTGCCGTAATATTTGGATGAACCAATGTATTATTTGATGTGGTTACAGCACGTGAATTGAAATGCACAAAAAGTCATAATTTCCTGTGAATTTTTGATAACCTTTTGGCCGCCACTTCGCCCGCGCGTATGGCAGATTTTTTTTCACGGAAACGTAGGTACTTCCGGAATAAAGTATGCTATGTCCTAACCCAGGTTATAAACTATCAGTGTGCCAAATTTCATCCAAATCCGTTCTGCTGTTTTTGCGTGATTGAGTAAGAAACAGACAAACATACAAACTTTCACATTCATAAAATTAGTAGAATTCATTAAGCATAGATAGTATGGATGATTGGTATTTCATTCCATTGGCCATTGCGGATTGCCAATAGAGTTATAAATACATGTATGTATTATCAATAATGTTGAGCATCTAAACGATATCTTTGTCTAGCAGCAGAATTCCATTATAGACGATTTAATAGTAGATTCATTGAAGGCAGCAATTCAATTATCTCAAATGCTTATAATACCATCAGCGCATGGACTGTTAAATATCACCATCTGTTCTAGGAGCCATTATTTTTCATTCCAACAAAGATTCTCCTTCGTTCCGACCGAGATTCAACGAAAAAACCTTTGTAACAGACAATTAACTGCACCGACGAGGAATTAATTCCTTCCAGGGCCGGGCCCGAACGAGGATTCTTAATATTTCTTTTGTGAGAACATAAAAAAAAATTACTAGATTAAACTCTGTATCAGGACAGAAAAGGTCGATATTGTGATTCTCTTGGCGGTCAACGCATTTCATGCCGCGGAATGGACGCATCAATCAGTTTCATCAGAGTATGAAAATAAGGATTATCTCAGTTATTTCACCGGATAACACCTCATTTGCGAATGAACTCCTCATTTTGCAGAATATAATTTACTTTGGCTTTAACAAATTATTTCATAAAATTCTAAGTATATAAATAAAACGTGATAAGGTATTACGACGTTATCTTTATTCTTCTAATATTGCATCTAAAGAATAATTTCTCTCAAAAAAGTCATTTACAATTCCGTTTACTCTTTCTACGAACAATGAATTATCTTTGCTCTCATCTTCGTAAACCTCTTCGTCATAATGTTCATATTTCATTTCAGTCATTTTGAGGGCGTCTTCATATGGGGCCGTTATTATCATCATTGAGATTAGAGCCTCTATCAACCCAAACACCGAATATTTATTTAGATGTTTTTGAAATATACTCCTTGGGTACACATTCTCAACGTCGAAATTACAATGTCGCAGGACTGCTGTTAATGTTCCGTAGTAAATGTCGAGGACCTGATCATAGTGTTTGTTGAGGAACTCTCCGTCGGTTGACATGTACAAGAAGTAGGCTATGTCAGTAACCGGTGTGGCCAGCCGCACCAGCTGGTAGTCTACAAATATCACTTCCACTGGCTTGCAACCCTGCAAGCAATGATACAATTTTGTGATCAATTTGGGAAACTATAATTTAATATTCTACCTAGCAGTATCTCTTCGCGAATATTAAAATTCCTATAGTTTACACGTACTTTCAAAAGTTTCGACACATTAACACATATACTTATGTAACAGTTTAGTTCGGTTCTTTTCCAATTCTTACCTTAACTTTGTAAAGTATGTTGCTGTTCCAGCAGTCTCCGTGACAAATACTGCTGTAGGAACCTGCCCGAGTGCATTTATACAAAACCGTCATTATGTCTGGGGCGAGTCGGTTTAACTTATCTCGAGCGGCTGCATCTATCACTACGTTCACAGACGCTTCGTAATACGAGCTCATGCTCTTCGGCGCAGGTCCCGGCTTACAATACTGCACGTCCTCACGGCACAAACGAGCTATCTCCTCAAATTCTGTCGGATTCGTTTTCTCCAGCACAAAGGACAGCGCATGTAATTTCGCTAAATTTTTCATCACATGTGAAACGTAATCCAAATTTGCCTTGAAAAGTCTGTTTCGTAGTTTGAATCCTTCTTCTCTTAAATCCTGCGTGGCGATGGTTTCTTTATCATATTCCGCACTTGCTAAAATGCAGTTTGGAAATTTGATTTTCAATCCTTCGGCGTTTTTAATTTTTTTTTGAACTTCCAGCAATTTCGGCACGATCTGTTGGTAAAAGATGAATTCTCGTTTGTACGATTCTCTGAAGCATGCACGCATTTTTGATTCCGGATGCCACTTTACCATGAAATTCTGTCTGATCTTCTGTCCATCAATAATTCCTCTTAGCTGCACTTTGAACATACCAGTCAGAAAACTGTCAACCTCTTCGTATCCTAGCTCAACAATATAGTCAGATAGTTGCATATTACATAGTTCGGCCGTTTTGTAAATTAAGTCAACAAGATCTGGCTGACATCGTGATATTTTTTTTGATGGCATACTTCACTGATTTCACTTTAAATCGATTTTTATAACTAGAGGATGTTAAGAAGCTTGTTAAGATTTCACGGCCAGATGAGGACTGACTTATCACAAGTTATCTCATACCTACACTATCAATAGTAAAACTGTCAAATTTCTGTATCTGTAAGATAAATTACAGGAACTAGATGATAAAATCATCATCTTATTTTTCGCTTCCACTGATAATATGTGTACGTGATTCAATATATGTATATACCTACATTATCACGAATGGAAACCCATAATCTGAACGGCATTCCTTCGATAATAATTTGTACATATTCACATCGACTCAGCACTCGTGCCAATGCATAAAACTACGATAATCAGACGAGATTGGTGTTTAGTTGTTTACGAGCACGTTATCACTGATGCGGCGGGACCAAATGACAGACGTTTTGAGTGTTATCAGTGCGGAACAGTCTCAGCGAATGGCTGCGAGATAAACTAGTCCCTGCGCACACAATACCTTTTGTAATGCCACTCAATGGGCGTCCTGCCTGCAGAGTCGCCGATGTGTGTGTGCGTCATACAACTGGTTTTATGCATTCAATGTTGCATTGTATGCTATTGTCGGGCTCCTGACCACGGGTCTTGAAATACGCACAGTGAAATGTGCATTAAATGGACCGAACGCTATTCTGTCTTTCTGCAAAAATTGTTCGTTGTATTTCATATTCATTTTATGAACCGAACGGTGCGAGTGTTGGATGTATGTTTTATTAAATAAAATAGTATTTCTTTATCTGTAAGGTTTACTGTGCCTGCAGAATATTCTTTACGGTATAGTTTTCTTTATTGTAACTATCTTCAGGTTTTTTTAACATACACAAACTACAAACAGTATAAAATGGAAGTGTCTGTTTGTAATATTAAAACCACAGCTTTTACTAAATGTAGAGGAATCTTATACGACACTTATCACAAAAAAAAAATATTTTACCTGTCTGTCTGTTTGTTCCGGCTAATCTCCGTAGCTCTCACTCACTTTTGTCGCGTTAGCACGTTCCCGTGGGATATTTTTTGATATGGCTAGTTCGCAATATACGTATTTAGCCAAAATAAAACAATTTTCTCGTGATAAACAGAAAACAGTTTCGAAAGACCAATGAAACAAAATTTTTGCACCTACACACTAGACCGGGCTGAAATTGAAAACAAAACTGTAGGTATTTACGAAAACTAACTCATTTCACATTTCCCCCGTCACAATTACCTATACAGCCGACAGACGAGTGACGTCATAAAGTTTTTCACCTTTGTGACAAAACATAAAACAGCAATAAAGCATGGACGTCAACCCTTTGTTCTCAGTCGACATTCACACGAACGTAATAAAATCGCAACGGGATTTTTTCGCGTACTGCTTAGCGCCGACAATTGAAGATACAGTGCGCGGAAAATTCCCGCCCCTCTTTTATTACGCCCGTGTGAATGTCGACTAAAGCCTAGTCCGAAGTTAGGCAAGTAAGTTAGGCATGAATATTTAATTGAATACCTAACTTTGGCCCCTTCGACCTAGCTACTCTTTGACGGGAGGTGAGCTGTAATGTTTATTTTGTCAATTTTCGATTGCGAACTGATTTGAATTATTTAACGATAAAGCCAAACTAATAACTACATTTAGACACTAACAATTCTGTTGGGTGCCGAATGGTAATTAATGTTGCTATCAAATTGAAAACTGATTCTATTGCTTGCCACATTTATAGTTTCTATTATTATCTTTGATAGGCAATTCAAAATATATTTCATGCTTAATGGCATTTCTGATGTGATATGAATTTCTAAATTAAAGCCTAAATCAACGTGGTAATTACGTAACACATTTACAATGGCAGTGCCTTTCATTTTGACATTATTCATTGCCATATTCACGGTATCGAGCAAAATATTTTTTCATTTAAATGAAACAATGGATAAGGATGTTGTTCGAAATTCTTCGAATGGCGATGGAAAGTGTGTTTTGCAATTAATGTGCTGTTTAGAGTATGAAATATTTCATGAAAAATCAAAAGAAATGTTAGCAATTTAAAATTTTAAATAGTTAAATCGATGATGAAGGAACATTGATCATATCGCTTGCTTACTGCATGAATGTGACATTTTTTTTAAACTATTACAGTCAATAGTAACAGACCATGTTTCCTTCACGGTTTTTCGTGTGTCTTAGCTAAGGCAAATTCAGTCCGTAAACTTTCGCACCACCACAAAATTCACACAATATTAAACGCTAGCTACAGTCTTCGTCTGCCTAGCCTTTTTCTAACTATTTTGGGGTTGGCTCCCAGTCTAACCGGATGCAGCTGGATACCAGTATTTTACATGGAGCGACTGCCTATCTGACCTCCACAACCCTGTAACTGGGTAACACGATACCCCTTGGTAAGACTGGTTGTCAGACTTTCGGGCTTCTGACGACCCGTAACGACTGTCAAACACCCGTCGGTGGCGCATTCCGAGGACCATGATAACACACGGCCTCGGACTTGTGCAAGGCCACCTCGAATCCCAGTTGCTGGATCCTATCGACATTGTCGCAACTCCGTGTGTCCCTAAGTCTGCCGCCACCTGGTACGACCTCCCTTGCGCCAGGACCAGCGTGTCGTCAGCGTAGCAAATTACGCTGACGCCGCTAGGGAGGTCGGCGCGCAGCACCCAGTCGTACCCGATGTCCCACAGATGCGGCCCCAGGACCTGTTCCTGTGGGACACCGCATGACATCTCTCGCCGGTTCCACTCTCCTTGGTGACCGGGGTAGATGACGGCCCTGTCCGCCAAATAGGCCTCGACCACACGACAGAGGTAGGTCGGCATCCAGTGATACCGGAGTGCCGCTCTGATGCAACTCCAGGGCAGGGTGTTGAAGGCATTGGCAACGTCTAGAAACACTGCCAAGATGACCCCACCCCGGGCTACAACATCTCCCATCGTGAGGGCTCGCACGCGCATGATTGCGTCCGCCGTGGAACGCCCCCTGCGGCAACCAAACTGGCTCTCCGCCAAATCCGGCCCCACACGCACTAGCCGCCCGACGAGGCGGTCTGCAATTACTCTTTCAAAGAGCTTGCCCACCTCGTCGAGCAGCATGATCGGCCGGTAAGCGGACGGACAGTCCGCGGGGCACCCCAGCCTCTTAAGGAGGACCAGTTTCCCCGTCTTCCAGTGAAGTGGGAACCGGCCTTCCTCCAAGCATGCGCTTAGGAGCCCTCTTAGTCGAGGCCCGAGAGCCTCCAAGGCCAGGCTTTTCCAGGCAAGCCGTCGTGTCCTGGGGCGGTATTCTTGGCATTCAGCCTACGTACCGCCACTCTCAACTCTACTTCGGTCACCTCTGGAGCATCGTCGTCGTCGGTGTAGTCCGCATCAGGCACTGCAGGAGGCGGAGCCATAGGCGGGGAGCATGCTCCCCTGGCGAAGGGAACAGAGCACTCACCACGTCCTGCACGAGCTGGAGCCGGAGACTCTGACACCGTCAAATGGTCAAATGTCATTTTATTTGTAATCAATCAGCTGCTTTAGATTCGGCAATTTTTTCCTTAAAATAATGTTAAAGTAGGGCTTCTATAACTTTATAGTAGGGTTATAGAACGTTTTTGTGCTAAAATTAGTTTATAAATAACACTTTTTGACAACCAGATTTAAGCAAGGTTTTAGATGTTCGATAACTTTTTATGAATAAGACCAATAATGTTTAAAAAATCCCATTAATTTCAGTAAATGTAACATTAAAAAACAATATGATCCACATCCTGCTGCATAATCCAGCATGGGGGAAACGTGTCTAGACGTGCAGGAAATCAGTTTTCCGTAGAAATCGACGTTGACGCCGAGCCGATGGGCCGTTTCCATTGACTAACTTTTTTTATCGGCAGCATTTTGATTTTGACACGTTCTTATGAACGTGTGTGTTGCACAGATCAAGTTGCAGTGTTCCGTTTTAGAATACTAAAATTCAAGGAATTTTGTATGAACATTTTGTGATGTCAAACATTCAATCGACACATTTTATAAAATCAGGAAAAAAATATTGTTGTTTTGTTCAAATTTTGCATAGATATTGCCTACAGAAAACATTGTGTGGAAACCGGCATTTTCTAGAACCAAAAATTCGAAGACATGTGACATTTACCAACCCGCACTGGGCCCGCGTGATGAATTACGGCCCACTTCCATTTAACTGAAAGGAGGCCTGTGTCCCTGCTTGAGAAAGTTATAGGCTGATTCGACTTATTGTAGTGCTCATGTAGAGGGTGCTTGCATCGTAAACGGTTATTGTAATTACCTCCTACAGTAAATTAATAACTGCATTTAGTTTTTCGTAACTGTTATTCGTAACAAGTTTATTGCCCTGTACGTTTTAATTACCCAGGTGTCGTGTACAACTGAACCTTTCAGTTAGTCATTATCGTTTGTTAGCAACACACGCGACTATTATAAGCAAGTATATGGTTTAAAAATCTCATTAGCAGGCGGAACACATCGCTACCGAGACTCATAGATTATTACGGCGGCCGCTTCGCCGCTTTATTGTAGATAACGCGATCACTATCGCCCTCAATAGAACACAAAGCCTTTGAAACAGCCAATCATCTCCCAGGATCATATTAAAGAAAAATTATAGAAACAACCAACTTCCAAAAATACACTGAAGAATAACTTTAATTTCGGAAGTCGGTGACTTCGCATAAGTGTTTTAGTTTTTTGTCACCGACTTCCGATATAAAATTTATTTTTCACTTTGTAGTGTTTTTTCGGAAGTCGATTGTTTTTTTTTTTCGGAAAAGTTTTTATTTTTCATTTTTTTATTTAAGGTACCTACCCCACAACATTTCGTTTACCACTACTTGCTATGTAAGCAACTGTGACATGAAGCAGCAGAATGTCGTTAAGATATATAAATTGGATTAAAAACATATTATCGCGGCTATCGCAAAAACTACCAAAGTAAAGTTAATTAAATTTATATGGAAAATTACCCCTGGAGCATATGGTCACCATATCTATTAAAAAAAGAATTTTTCAAAATCCATCCATAATTGACGGAGATATAGTTGAAAAACAAAACAAAAATAAAAAAACATACAGACGAATTAAGAACCTCCTCCTTTTGAAGTCGGTTAAAAACAAAAGAAAGGGTGAAATAAAACGTATTACCTCAAGACAAACGCATTTCAAACACTTATATAAGGACCACCTTTATAGCTCTTATAAATTTTCTTCAAAAGCTCAAATTTTTCAGCGAAGCGGTGAAAGCTCTTCAAAGGGGAAGTAATGAAAGAAAAATGAGGAATGTTTTAATAACTGCTTCTTCGTGTTACAACATTTATCTTTTATGTGCATGGGAACTGTTCCGATAGCGACCCCTTTGTGTTGTGAAAGCAAAAAGTCTGAGTCTTAACAATTCCGGAATTTGTTTTAGGTCGCAACCAAAGCCTTTGGAGAGAATTTAAATTGAGTCCATTTGTGCCGAGTGCTCTTTGTGTAGGAATGATGTTGGATAATGATTTATTTCTTCTTACATCTATCATAACAGGGTATCCCAATGCGATAAATGCGCTTATCCTAACTGAATTATCCTAAATACTAACATTACATATAACAAATTACAAACAATGCATTCCTTGTGAATTCACTCAGAGAACAACAAAATAAGTCCGTCTCAACCGCTATGAGGTTGAGCGTGCGGAGTCCACGCGCCAGCGGCGCCTCCCTTACAAGGTTGGTCCTAGCGCGCGGTTCCACTAACTGTGGCGGCTTCCGTCGTCGCCACACGTACCTGTCCGGAACACACAGACTCACTTGCGTTAAAATAACTGCAATATGCACCTTTCCCTATCAGTAATTTAAATATATATGACGTGAGTGCAAGATCCCGCGTAACCCTTAGCTCATTGTATCCTACCATACATGTAACCACTAGTAGTAGGAGCACAACACTACACCCGCGTTTATCAAACATAATACTTCTTCTTCTTCTGAGCGTGTCGATAGTAATCTATTTATAGTCAGCCCATAATTTGGCTACGAGCTTGACACATTCAGCAGCGCCCATCAACTCCTATAGCGTGCAGACAGCAGAACACGCTGGACAAGAAATTAAGTGGCCTATTGTTTGTGAGACAGCACCACATTTACACTCCAGGGCGGAGTCATCTATGAATCTCCACCTGCGCAGGTTCTCTTTTTTTACTTCGGCCTAACTGAGCCCGGATTCTATTTAAAGAATTCTATAACACAAACATCGTAAAAAAAATCACGAACATTATATTTCAAATGTACTATCAATCCTTAAAACACCACAGTCACACTTATTCCACAGAGATATGAACCTAAAAATATTTTCGCCTACATTTTAACAAATAAAAATAAATCCTGAAAGTCGACTCTAAAAAATATGAATGCAATTTTGTAACTGGACGAAATTGGAATACATTTATTCCGGGAAAAACCGGCGTATCAGCTAGATATTCTATAAAACGGTTTTATAAAATATAAATCATTCCAGAGGCAGTGTAGCGGGCTGGCACGGGGACGTCTCCAATGCAATAGTGGGTCTATTTAACATTCAAAGCTTTGGGACTGGGAGGCGCTTTTAAGAGGTTAGTTAATATTTAAACATTTTTTACCACACAAACTGTTTCTCTGGGTGTGTTTTTAAACAAAGTAGCTTGGATGCTACTGACTGACTGTGCAAATGACCCGGTTTTATGCTAAGAACACATAGAGTGTATGGTTTCCATGCCGTTGCGTTGCTGCGAGCTGTGTACGGTATGTACCGCCGTGTCAGGGGTGCATTAGGCCTGGCAGAACAGGGGTGCGTATCGATTGGCGACCCCCACCCGGCGCCCTCGACACTACACAATATTACTCTCTGCACTCCGAAACCCACCCTTTCGTTACATTTGCAACGTTTGCTTGCCGGCCGACATGATTGTTTTAACACATTTGACTTGAAACATTGTATTGCCTATTAAATTACACTTAGGTTTGGGTTGTATTATTATATTTACAGGTTCACTTCTCCTAAACATCCGTTGAGAAATCGACTAAAACAGTTTAAGTAGAAAATAAAGTTGGTTTATTATTTTACTGGCCTATTAGATCAACATAATCCGCTTAATCTTTTCCCAATTATATTAGGGTCAGCTTCCAGTCAAACCGGATGCAGCTGAATACCAGTATTATACATGGAGTGACTGCCTATCTGACCTCCACAACCCAGTTACTGGGTAATACGATACCCCTTGGTAAGGCTGATTGTCAGATTTTCATAATTATTAACGACGTAACAATTACTGTGAGTCTATTTAAATAGAACAAAAAATAAACTACAACAAAACAATTTTATTACAATGATGAAAAATACATGCATGTACCAACCCCTAAATTCATTGAAGCTTGTCTGTCAGGCGCACGCGCCGACTGGCAATAACCGCGGTGATTGCATGTAGACATCTAGGGGCATCGAGGGCACTTTGATATCACACAGCTCAAATTGTTTTATCTCATGGTAAAAGAGGGTTAGCTACGACACTTCTTTTTTCTTTTTGTTCTTTATGCATGGAAATAAAGAGCGTTTTTTTTTGTTTTGTTTGGCAAAAATTATGAGTTTTTATTTATTTATTTATTTATTTACTTAAAGGTTCACCCACAGCACATACATATACATACAAATATTAAATAATACGGTTATATTCTAATATATATGCCAATTACAGGTAAACACAACATTGACAACAGAAGACGCCAGATTACCGCTTAGTTGCTAACTTAAGTCTAGGTGTACAATTGATTATGAAAATGAGAAACAACACAAAAAACAACATAAAAAAAAACAATAGTTACATAATAAAATAAAATGAAAGACAGAGTAAGTAATTAGATTCGATTGGATTTGCACTATTAATTAATTTGAAATTTCGACTACGTTTCATTGGTGTGTAGAGAGGCCAAGATTCTTGATTTAAACTTCACCTTAGGGTCATTAAATATGTCTGCTTCAGGTACGGACTTATTAAATGAATTTAGGTTGTCACACATTTTAGTGAGTGGTGAGTTGAGACCTATGTTTGTAGAGGTAGTAGGGCGCTGTAACATTGTGGTTATGGGAAAGCGTGGAATTCTAGACGGAACTTTTAACGAAACGCGCGATAGCAGTTCACAGCAATCTATGCAACCGTTCACTAGCTTATGAAGGAACATAAGGCTATGCATAACTCTCCGTTGCCGTAGTGAGACCATCTTAAAAAAGCTTAGACGCTGTTGATAGGGACACCTATGGGATAAGCCAGGGGATATAAATGCGAGGTGTTTGGTGAAAACCCTTTGTATGCTCTCCAGACGCTGAGAATGTATTGCGTAAAAGGGGTCCCAGGCAACACTGGCATATTCCAGCCTGCTACGCACTAAGGCATTGTACAGGACTATTTTAGTTTTAACAGATCTAAATTCTCGCGTATTACGTTTAAGAAAACCTAACAATTGAGCAGATTTTTTAACGCAACTGTCTACATGTCGCTTGAATGTCATTTTCTTATCCATGATCACTCCGAGATCCCGAATTTCATCAACCTTAGTTAGTGTCACGTTATTGATTTTATATGATGTTACACTAGCTTGTTTCTTTCTTGTGAATGTAATGTGGAAACATTTTTTGACGTTTAGAGCCATGCTATTTTTATTGCACCAATCTTGTATTCGATCTAAGTCACTTTGAATCGCAAGCGAGTCGTTCGGTGAATTTATTGTCTTATAAATCTTTAAATCGTCAGCGAACATTAAAAACTTGCAGCTTTTGATTTGATGTGCTATATCATTAATGAACAGTGAGAATTAAATTGGCGCTAGGTGGGATCCTTGCGGTACTCCCGAGATAGAAACATATGGTTGTGATGTGTAACCATTCAAAACAACAGTCTGTGACCTTTGTTGTAGGTAAGATGAAAACCACCTCA
This sequence comes from Polymixis lichenea, assembly GCA_949091785.1. Taxonomy (NCBI): domain Eukaryota; kingdom Metazoa; phylum Arthropoda; class Insecta; order Lepidoptera; family Noctuidae; genus Polymixis; species Polymixis lichenea. Next base: position 10,144,357 of record OX420945.1, on the reverse strand, counting down.
GAAGTGATTTATTATTTTAAACAAAAGTTTGCTTTGTCATTTTTATTTTTTGCTTTAGTCCCTTATACGTTCTGGTTAAGAATAGCTGATGTAGGGGTGTGTCAATCTTCATTTTATTATATTTAATGTTCATGTTTTGATTAAATGACAGTTTGACGGATTGCATTAAGCATACCACGCAAAATCATTCAGGCATGTCTGTGTTTTTAAAGTGACGTATTTTTGAATAAAAAATATCTCGCAATTTGATTAGAATCACGATCAATCACGATTGTAGACGGCTTTTCAACAGTGAAATCCAAATCACAATACATCTATGTTTAATTAATTAAAGTAGGTTTGCTGCTATCGTTTTCTATGAAAATTTTCCGTAATCTATCACCTGTAATGACACCCAAGGGAGACAAGAAATTTCCTTACTACCCAGGATCTTTATAGATAGATATTTTATAATAACCTCATACTTATAAGCGTCAAAGAAAGGTAGGCAGAGGTGCACAGTACTGCATTTAGCCTATTTTTTTTTTTCCCCATGTTTTAAGGGGTGAGCGCCAATTGCCATCAACCGAACACAAGTCAAGATTCTAGGCTCCAACTGAGGCATGCGACACGGAAAATCCCAATAACACTTAGCGCGACCTGGGAATCGAAACCAAGACCACGAGATCGATGACGCCATTGTCATTGAAACATTTAACGTAATAAAACATGGCGTACATTCTGTCTGGATATAAATAAACAGATAAGCCAGGCAAATCAGGTGCGTCAATCAAAGCAAGTAGCGCCGCGGATGTTCAACGTACGTATCGTCCGTCGCGCCGGTACAGTCAGCCATAACAAGATGTATAACATCAACGAGAATTCATTTGATCGTGTAAAATTTGTATTTCATAATTACTGTATAAATGTGTGTGCTTTTTGTGGTTATACATATACATATACATTATGCAAAATTATGGAAAACATAATGATAATGTAAACAATGAAATTTATTAAAATACAAAAAAGAATCTTAGATATGGTTGATTAATTACTCTGTATTTCAGGCGGTAGGACCTCTAAAAATGTGCTTCTTTTAGGTCAACAGTACTTATTAACAACTAGCATTTGCCAGCGGCTACGCTCGCGTGGAGGGCGGAAATTATCCCACGGGCACGTACTACCGGAATAAAATGTATCCTATATGTTAATCCAGATTATAAACTATATGCGTGCCAAATTTCATTCAAATCCTTTCGGCGTTTTGTGCGTGATTGAGCAACAAACATCAAAACATGAAAATATCCAAACATACAAACTTTCACATTTATAATATTAGTAGGATAGGATAATTAAAATAAGGAATTTAAGTCGATTGAACAAAGATTTTAAGACAATTAAATGAACTCTTGTCGATGTATAAATCTTTCTGAAGCTAACTGTACCAACAGTTAACGCACAAATGCGTCAACTCTCCGCCGGTCGGCTTCTAATGAATCAAACGACAACTATATTGGAGCTAGGCATGGGTAACAAGTGGAATCGATGGAATCGACCGCTGATACTGTTAATATAGACACAGTATCTAAATAAAAACGTTTGTGGTCTGGGTGACCTGCGTCAGGATCGAAGTTCCAAAAGCTTTTTTTCAACTCGGAATGTCGTTTACTCATCAATAAAATGCTCAAACTTTATTTTAACCTCATTATCGGCTTCAGTACCCTCGAAAACCACGAAAACGACACGCATGATGAATACTTTGAAAATGTTCACAGCTGCCATCTTGGATTTTCATTTTGACCTCGCTCTTGGCTTCAGTACCCTCGAAAACCATGAAAACTATCTTGCTTTGTCTTTTTCTTTCTATTGTACCTATGTAATAAAAACTTGTTTGCATAGGCATAACGCTTTCTCGTTACGTGATCCTTTTTTCGTTACGTCACGATTTCTACCGATTTACTCCTATTGTAAGCTGCGTTAAAGAACTTCGTTCCAATAATTTCAACGATACAATTACCGGCCTTTCTCTCCTCGGTCCACAGTACCGATAATTTAACCAAGAACATTTTATCTTCCTCACTGGTCCATATTGAGTTATCGTGTTTGACCGATGATACTAGGAAAATGGCATGTCCCAATACGGATTTGGCCGACCACCCGTTCTTCCATAGACAGTGGGACACGCCACTGTATACGGAATACCCTGATAAACACGTCACCTAATGCAGTTGAGCGTGCCCGTCAGTTGGCTGTGGGAGGATGGGAGTCAGGCATGTGGTTTCAGGTGCTTCCAACATCCACCATAGGCACTGTGATGGATGACTCATCGTTCGGCTAGCTAGGTATTCAGTGCGCTTTAAAATCTCGCCGCAATATTTTTCCATGTGACGTCAACATAATGCTATTTTCATCGCCTTTGGAAAACGGATAGGTACATAATCATATAAGATCACTACTGCTTATCCTCTCGACGTAATCCCTACGTCTCTATTTCTACACCCACACGTTTAGGGGAGGGTGAATAAGGGAACATATACAGTGTGTACGTAGCTTATAACACCGACCAAGTTTGAAAACTTTACGGAAACAGGGAACTTTTAATAGTGCTTCTAAGCGATGAATCAGCAAACTGTCGATATTTTCTACCACCTTGCAATCTCTCGACGTACCTAAATCAGCGTTTAGTTTGAGGTTTGTGAATTGTGGTCGGAATTGCGTGTTTTGAATTCGAAGTCTACGTTGAGTAAAATGTTTTTGACTTTCTTAGGTCAGAATGAATGTAAAATGAAAATATTTATATAGTAATGGTTGAAAATAACCTAGCTTGTATAATAGTTCATTTCATTCATTTATTCATGAAACAATTCATACTGTGTTTGAACATTAGGAACATAATATTGATCGAAAATTAAGCTACGCTTGCCGCGGTCTATTAGTGTATGGGTGACCATTATATATCGAAAGCACAAGTCTGACAACCAAGGGGTATCGTGTTACCCAGTAACTGGGTTATGGAAGTCAGATAAGCAGTCGCTCCATGTAAAATACTGGTATTCAGCTACATCGCTAGACAGATCGATTGATTACATTGGAATCGAATTCCTTCTCACTTTCAGACACTTTAGATACCTAATTACTTTTTAATGAATGACTAACTTATTATTTCACCGATACTACGATTACACCGTTACTTTGCCTACCTATGTATAGAATCAAGTCTATCTAACTAAACAGACAGCTGTGCTGCTGGGGAGTTTGTTGCGCCACTTCTTCTTCACAGCTAAAGCACTAGGAAGTGGTGAAGGGCGGGCGTTTTGGGGGACTGTGTTATGTAATTTTGACATTCGAAAAGTGCTGATTCTCAGCCTAATTTGAATAAATGACTTGATTTTGATTTTGATATTAAGTACATATATCCGTCTGGTTTATCGTGAGTGTAATAGCAAATCCAATAAGTTGATGAATTAGAATTATGACCGAAGTCTAAAATCAGAACAATTCTGGACTCATACTTAACCAACACGTAAATTACGTAACACACTACTAAACAGAATCTGGATCGTTTTGTAGGATGCTGCTAATCCATTGCTTCCTTTGTTCGAAAAATTTGTTCGCTCAGCAACGTAAATAACGCAATGAATATTGTTGAACTGTCAAAATGAAATCTATTCTTAATGTTAGTGTGCTAAGCCATACACAGTGCGTGCCGATGGGTCAATATAAGCCGATTCCCATCGGCTTACCTTTAAAAAATCCCACTTCCCACCGATCCACCGCTTATTAAAGTACAATAAATTTTCATTTCCAAAAAAAAGCAACTCTTCCGTACAGAATTCTCTGATTCCAACTCAGTATCAATGAAAGTGGGGCATTATTCTGTGCAGAAACTGTAAGCTTGCATCACGCGGTGGGTTTCGTTCTTTGGAACGGCTTACCCTAGCCAATACTCCACCCGTCGCCACTGGTGTGCTACACAATTACCGCTCTGGGATTACTTCTAGATCAAATATGTTTGTAACTCAGTCCTTTTCATTACACATAAACCAAGCATTGTAGTAGCTATATTCTGTTACAAACGTGACGTAACTGTTTGCGGTTGCAGTAAAATGTGGTCTGACACGCGGCACAAGCGACGCATTTAACATCACTCAGGATTTGTAGCACTTCATACTGCTTTGTATACGAATGGTATAATTAATAGTTGTCTTGTATGTCATAAATAGGATGGATTCTATATTCTAAGCAGCGTCGTGACGATATCGTGCAATCTGAGCTGATATTTTTATGGAAAACCATGATTTCAGCATATTATCTTGTGTTGAAACTTTTCATTCGTTATTTTTTTTAAATCTATTCCATGCATTTTCAACGCTTAGCTTTTTAGGTATTGCACTTTTTAATGTAACGGCAGTTTTTTTTTATAGCCGACAAAAGCTTCTTCTCTAGGAAGTTTGCGCGTCGAAGAACCCCCTGTATGCCTACCTTTGAGTACGCATATACATTATACATCTATGTATAGCCATACTGAGATGTAGGTAGGTATGTTCAATGTAAACAAACATATACATAAATACGTACCTTCCTTAATCTAATACAATCCCAGTGTGTATGTGCTTAATTGGTTTGATTAGGAGCAGATACACCTATCCGTAGTATATTGTATTAAACATTAGTAGTGTTGATTGCGGTAATCCTATTTGTTGACGGGTGTCACGTCGACGGTGCGGTCTCAAACGTGCTGCAGGATCTAATACAGTCTCATTGAATAATATTTTCGAGAAATGAGCAGTATTTTCTTATACCTATAGATTGAGGAATATTTTATTGGTCTTCCCTATGTATTGAGACCAATGGTAGTGCAGTGGTAACGGCTTACCTGTCGTATGTCGAATTTACTTCATCACCACTACTATCGAAACGGTGAAGGAAAACATCGTGAGGAAACCGGCGTGTTCTAGAACCAAAAGTTTGAAGACATGTGATATCCACCAATCCGCACTGAGCTCGCGTGGTGGTTTATGAGCCACTCTCTCTCAAAGAAAGGAGGCCTGTGTCCCAACACTGAGAACGCTACATTCTTTATAATGCTTCAATAGGTACTAAAAATTAACCAACATGTTATTAAAAGCCTTTATTTAGGTATATCTTAAGCTTGTACAATCGCAGCTGCGCAGCGGGGAAGCGAATCCCAAGTCGGGCAAAGTGTAACACCAGTCCACTCAATTCTGAGTCTGGATTTTTGGCCGATTATAGGTCCCGATTATCTTTTCACATGGGACTCAAATGGTGAAATGTGGGTGTAAATACACCTAGAAGAATAAAACAAAAACAATATGTTTATTCGCGGCAAACATGACGCAAAGAAACAACACAAAAGAGAACAAGTTGCGGGTAATAACGCCATGATTTTATGTTACAGGGTTTTTTTTGTGTTGGTGATAATACCTATATCATAGTTTGTCGTATTCGTATAGTCTCATAATAATTCCACCGAACTGTTGAGGTTTTTATTCATCCGTCATTAGTAACGAAATAAAATATTCGAGACATTTTCATTTATGTATAAATCCGTCGGTCGCGGTAGCCCTGATTGGTGACGAATATGTCACGTCATAACGTCACTGGATGCGGTTGCTGCGTGATCCAAAATGTGGTGTAGGTACCGTCCATCGCGACTGGAACGTTGCCGGATTTATTCTCAATGTTATTGTTAACGAACAATGTACCGAGTTTATTGGACAATCGTCGTCGTAGTCTTTATTGTAGGTAGTAAGGCTACAAAAGGATTGTCTTCTGTGCATAGTGCAAAGCCTCTTATTTTGTTGCATTCTAAAATGTAAGTAAAGGCACACAAATATTAAAAATATTTATTGCAGGTGGCACCATGCCACTGATTTAAGAAAAAAACAGAATATAACAATTTCAAGCAATCATTAAGATCATCATTTGTGACGATGAGTTACTACGTTTGCCTACAAAATATAACAGCTCATCATCTCATGGGAAAAAAGACAAATGAAAATATTATTCTCCATAACGGCTAAGAATAAAGAAACAGGCTCAGACTTCGATACCTTTCAAAGGTACGATATAACAACATACCGTTAACAAGATCCTTTTTAAACAGGTGTATCAGTAATTACTTTCCTCGTTCCGCACCAGAAACCTTTGTTTTCTTTCCAACCTCCCTTTCCTCCCATCTATCTCTAAAGCAACATTATATAAAACGGTTTTTAATGTTAAAACAATAAATCTCACAATTTTGTTCGCCATTAATCAAAAGATTCCCCCGATTTTAAGTACCGTTTCAATCCCTCTTATTTATGTAAAAGATAACATTCCGAACAAATTAGCGGACTAATTAACAGTTGGAATTTCATGTTATCGAGTATTTCTCAAGTAAAGCCTATGTAAAGACGCCTAGGGATGCCCCTATAATTATTTGTTAAATACAAGCAAGTGGTTCCTTTAATTTAGGAGCGAATTATACGAAACCAATTTGGCAACTTCAATGTACAAATTGCCTGTGATCACTCACTCGGATGTGCTATAATTGGCAATATTGTTATTGAGTGCCAGGCACTTCACCGCAAAACGTATTTTGTTTATTGTTGATTTTAATTTGAATACCCTCAAACGGCCTCCTCGTGAAGACGATATGAAAATGGAGTGCCTACTTTCATTTGATATTCATGTTCCCATTTCCATTATAAGGGACAAATAAAGTATGTAAATACTGAACCGTTTAAAGATCAAGACTTCCTTCTTCAAACGGTCCTTATATGTCACGTATCTCTTCCCTGTATATATGGTGGAGGGCATATATACAGATCCACAATATACCAATTACGAAATTCCGACCGAAAAAACTGTTGCCACGAAATTTACAATGGCGAGTGCACCGCTTGCCGCGGCACGTCTGCGGAACAAATAAAAAGTTTGCCCTTCCGACGAAACGCGAAACGCGACGAAATGTATTATGGAACCTTTTCCGCGTCGATAAGTAAACGTTACCCTTGTCCCTACGAGTTATGAACCCTCAACAGAAGGGTACATGAGCGTATTTTTCCTGAGGCTCTTCAATTCCTACTCTCCTGTGTAGACGGATTACAGCCAACGGTCGAGTGACAGAGCTAGCAACTTTAAGAGGCTATTAGGATAATAGGATTGAATCACATTGTATCAACGCCGGATTATCTGTCTTTCTGATTGAGGCTTCCCACGAAACTATCAACAGGTAGCAGCAAGTTGTCGTCACCCAAGTAATTGCTTCTCGATATTGGGCGCACCGAGTTGACCTATTTGGGACAATTACTTCAGCCGATCTAGCAAGAACTGTACGTATACAGGGTACTATATCAGGTACGTACATACATACATAAACTCACGCCTTCTATGCGAGTAGGCAAAAACTACTGAACGCCAACTGCTACGATCCTTAAATACTCTTTTTGCCTCGTTTAGGTATAATACATCTGATCATACAAGCAGTTGCCAGTCTACGCACCTGAGCTTTTTAAAGAACATCGCCTTGTAATTACATCTAATCTTTTGTAACTCGCTCTCCATTAATCCTCTCAACATGACCAAACCTAAATTTAAGCATACTCTTTTAAAATTTTGTGATTATACCTATCGGATACAATCCAAAAAGAAAATGAATTTTAAAACAGAATCTGTTTTACTTCTCAGTACATCGATTTGAATCGACTTATTTAGGTAAGCATTCACGTTATACGGGAACGTACCAGGGGCGCATAATTGAAAAGGCAGAGTGTCGCGTCTAAGCATTCGTTCGTCTGTTTGCTAGGCCTCCCCTCGGCGCCCGGAAATATCGATTGTACCTGTTGTGCTCTCAAACCGAGGAGCACCCCACCTGCCTCGTCTGTGTCCAAATAATGGAAATTATTATTTAATTGAAAAAGGACGAGCTTTGTGGGTTTTGAATTTATCGGTGTCAAAAACAATAGAAGTAATACTTTTTGTATATTATACCGTTCATAACTGAGAATTTCGTTATTGATATCGACAAGGAAATATTTGTGAATACAAGATGTAAAAGTAATACAAGATTATTTTATTTCACTCACATTTTTACACATCTTGGTCTATTAAGAGATCGTATAAAGATAGAAACAGTGGGGCTTGTGGCTAAGGAATAACAGCCGCATGGATCGATCGATCAGGTTAAGCTACGCTGTCCGCGGTTAGTCCGTGGTGACCATCTTTACATACAAAGACCCCTCCGTGCCTTGGAAAGCACGTTAAGCGTCGTTGGTCCCGGCTGTCATTCACGGATCTTTGACAGTCGTTACGGGTCCTCAGAAGCCTAAATGTCTGACAAGCAATCTTACCAATTGGTATCGTATTACCTAGTAACTAGGTTTTGGAGGTCAGATAGGCAGTAGCTCCATGTAAAATACTGGTACTCAGCTGCATCCGATTAGACTGGAAGCCGATTCCAACTTAGGAACACGCTTGGCAAATGATGATTAAGATAGAAAAAGTTCTCACCCTTGCACACCCTCGGTTTATTAGCTACTTATGCCCTGATTTACACTATCACTTACAAATTTAAGGACTTTAGTTAAAAACTACTGGGCTTAAAATAATAATATATACAGAAATATCTACAAGAAAATAATCATAAGTCATCCAAAAATACGTCCGCATCATTGTCAATGGGAAAAAAAGGCTGGCAACATTGCCACGTTATATGGCAACGCTGATTCTTTGGCCGAAAAATAGGCCAGCCCTTTGGTCATGTGAAGAGTCGACCAACCGCTTGGAAATGTCTCGGAAAACTAAGTGGGCACTCGGACCCCATGGTCCTAGAGTTTCAACCCCAAATGGCTCGAACAAATAGGTTCCAATAAGATAAGAATATTTGCGCCGTTTGAGGTTTTCCGCGCCTGCAGCAGCCGCCCCAGCACAACCCGCCGTACTTGAAAGATGGGATGGTGCAAATTATAAAACCCGACCAACAAAGCAAAATTTGTCACACTACGCAACAGATATCCCCTTTCGTCTCAATATTCTTATCAAATAAACAGATGCATATTTTGTAACAGATAAATCTTTGAATCCTTTTAAAACGCTTGTTATGTCCACCAAGGGATAAAAGTTTTTCAATTTCCATTCAAATCTCGAGTTGACGACTTTTACTCACCAAAATATTGTTCAGAATCTTCCTTGTGTAATAAGTCTTGCTATTCTTTAAGTGGTTGTTTATTTTTGCATTTTATTTTCCAGTCTTTTTTCTCCTTTTAACAGCTTCATGAAGTTTATTCACAAATTTTCTTTTCTCTGTGTATACCTCTTTAAATCAAAACGTATATAATACTAGCTTTTGCCCGCGACTTCTTTCGCGTTTAATTCCTTGTTTTAACATAAAACTTCCTATGACTCGGTCTCGGCATTACTGTAGCTTGCCATTATTGAAAGAATTTTCGGAATCGGATCAGTAGTTCCGAAGAATACCGCCCTCATCATCATCATCATCATCATCATATCAGCCGAAAGAATTCCACTTCTGGACATAAGGCTCCCCCAAAAGGGGGGATTCACCATAATCGCCACGCTTGGCAGGCGGATTGGCGATCGCAGTATGGTGGTAAAATGCATAGAGAACGCTGCTGCCCATTCTCGAGCAAGTCCCTTAGTCGCCTTCTACGACACCCACGGGAAGAAATGGGATGGTGCTATTCTTTTAAGTCAGGCACCACATATATGACATTATTGTAGATAAGTTAATAACAATTACAGTAACGTGAGAACATAATAATTATGGTATCACATTATAAATATTATTACATTCTTTCGTAACGTCTGGGAGCGTTAATAAAGTATTTAAAGCGAATTCCTTTGTCTTCAGTCTCGTAATTTATTTTGATTTGATTGCTTTTCTATGTTACATTAACATCGCTTGAAAGAATTTTATTACGTCCCTCCATATTACAAAAATGCCCCAACTTAACTAAGGGGAGGCAATATATATCAACTTCTATGGTTTTCGCCGCCATTTAGATGGGCCTGGGGACCTTTAGCCTGAAGGCAACATGCGCTGTGAGTGACCCAGCAGGCTTATCTGCAGGGTTGAAAGGGCCTTTATGAAGGGTCCATCTGCAGGCTCAGATCCCATACCAAGTGGCAGTACCCTAGGTAACAACCTTCGACAAATTATAAAGTAATAAGTAGCAATACTCATATTATCAGGAGTGAGTTTGTGTGTGTGTGTGTGTATATATGCTATTTAATTATATGTTTTTTTTTCTACTTTATTCTAAATTTTTAATTGTACTTATTTTTTTTAATTTAATTTTTTTATTTTTTTGCTTGTTTTTTTATGGATCATGGGTGGTCTGCAATAAAGATTTTTATTTATTTTACTTATTTATTTATTTAGAAAGAGTTAAAATGTTTTTATTTGTACTTTTGGTATCTAGGGGTATTATCTCTGGAACTACAAGTCGGATTTGAAAAATTCTTTTTGCATTTGATAGCTTATTTCTTGATGAAGGTTATTGATTTATTTAACATCACGGTAAGACCCTTTGGAGCCGAGTAAAGAAAAAGTCGAAAAGAACGATAAGTAAAAACGAAGTTAAGCGCGGGTGGTGGGTTGCGACGCGGTGGATAGGAGGTCAAAATTACACACGAACGAAGTCACGGGCGAAGTGCTAGTATAATAATAAATATCTGGTAGACCGTCCGTTTTTCTTTTTTCGTTTTCTAAAAATGAAACCTAGCTTCCTGGTTCGTGGATGGGTGACCATCTTTACATACCAAGACCGTGCCTCGGAAAGCACGTTAAACCGTTGGTTGCGGCTGTCATTTGTGGATCTTTGACAGTCGTTACGGGTCGTCAGAAGCCCGAAAGTCGGACAATCAGTTAAGACTGATAATACAGTAACTGGGTAATACGATACCCCTTGGTAAGCCAAGGGGTATCGTATTACCCAGTTACTGGGTCAGATAGGCAGTCGCTCCATGTAAAATACAGGTGTTCAGCTGCATCTGGTTAGACTGAAAGCCGACCCCAACATAGCTGGGAAAAGGCTAAGCAGATAATGATGATGATGATACAAGAATTGCTCATTTAAAGGTATTAGATATACTTACTTATGTAAATAACAACTTGATGACATAAGTCGGCAATAGCTTAAAGCAATTCTACAAATTATGTAAGTAATTTAAAAAAAAGATAAATAACTTTTAAGCCAGTCATGCGCCTTGCCTCTTATGCCGTATTTTTCCACTTTGCAGAGCAAGCGAGTATGTGGGACAAAATCAAATGCTTTGCTCATATCTAAAAATACTGATAATACAGACATTTTGTTATTGAGGGCTTCAGATATCAGTTTCACCAAAGTAAAACAAGCGAGTGATGTCGAACTATTCTTCCTAAAATCAAATTGGTTCTCAGTAAGTATGTTGTTTTTATTTAAAAAGCTGATGATTTTTCCGTACATTGTCTTTTCAAAAATCTTAGCTATGATAGGTATCAATGTAATGGGTCTATAATTGGAAATATCCATGCAGTTACCTTTTTTGTATAGCGGTTTAACTATGGATTGTTTTAATCTAGTAGGAAATATTCCCGTCTCAAATGATAGATTAATTATATAACTTAGTGGTGCTGCTATGTTTTTACTGCTTAATTTTATTATATTTGTGGTAATTTCATCGTATCCAGTAGCATTAGTATCGTTTAAAGAATTGATAATTTTTATAATGTCTTCTTCATTTACTGGGGTCAAAAAGATACTGTCAGTGTTAGTGGTAATGTCAATGTTATTCACGTTTTTATTATTGCTAGAGTTAAACTTTTGAGTCATTTCTATAAAATAGTTATTGAATTCATTGCATATGTCATAAGGATCCTTAATTATCTTATCATTTATTATTAACTCTTTGATATCATTTTTAGAATTATCGTCATTATTTATATTATTTTTAATAACAGACCATGTCGCTTTGCATTTATTTTTAGAATTATTTATGTATTTTTTGTTATTTATTAACTGTGATTTTGATATACATGTTTTTAAAATTCTTGAATAGGTCAGGTATCTTCTTTTATGATACTTTTTGCTTAAGCCATCGTGCTGGTAATTATAATATAAAGTTCTCTTTTTTATGCACGATATTTTTATGCCTTTACTAATCCATTTATTTTTTATTGGTTTATTATATTTTTTTATTGTTATTTCGAGGAAACACAGTTTAAAGAACAGAATGTATAGGTCATGAAATATGTTAAATGCATTGTTGCAATCTGTTTCTTCATACATTTCATTAAAACTTAAAGCCGAAATACAATCAAGAAATTTTTTAGTGTTGTTTTTGTTGTAATCTCTTTTCACCTCATAGAAGAACATAGTTTTCAACAGCCGTTTAAACAACTTTGCAATCAAACCCAATTTATCAAACCCAAATCGGGTATTAATGATAATATTACTTAAGTAAATAACAAACTGATTGCACAAATTGTTAATACCTCAACGCAATCCTAAAAATATTGTAAGGAATTTAAGAAAAGACAATTTTAGACACTTCAGTCACTCTTTTAGATCACCCGTTTAAACAACTTGCCAAACAAAATTTATCACAACCCAAATCGGTTTTCACGAAACATTGGCAATATCTTAATGCCCTAAATCGAGAATGTTCAAAGCTACGTCGGACGCCCGCTGGTACTCTCAGACCTACTCCCCGGAGTGCCTTGAGCAGTAAAGTGTCTCTTGATTCGAACCTCCTCGACTCGTAAAAGTCTGCTCAGCTCAGGAATACCTAAGGAAAATATAAAACTACCTAGGTGAATGGAAATACTCGGTTTTATTGACTGAGTGTTAAGTAGAAAGATACTTGTGCGAGGAATTATTTTATAATGCGGACGCTAGATTCAAATGAAACTAACTTTGTTTAGCTAGATGAAAACCTTACAACACAATAAATCTAGATATCACAGAAACAAAACAAAAAACTCCGATCGATAGAGACCAAATTGAACTTTTAAATCTGTCTAAAAAGGGTTCGTCATGAAAACAGATTCTATTCACTCAAGAATATTATTGTCTTGAAAAATAAATATCAGGATCGAAATTATTTATTGAAGTCTCAATGTAAAACTTGAACCTTTACATTGCTCAGATAAATTACATAACATACGCCTTGTTCCCCTGAAAGATTGGGCAGAGGTATACCTCTGGTACACCTCTGTTTGATGGCAATAGGCTCGCCCTCTATTACTTGGGACTTAAACATAAATGTGAGGGTAAAATAGGTGCACCTATACCTCAACCGGGCATAAATTCAGACACAGATTATTCTGAGAAATTCCAGATAGAAACCCCAATAATACTTTGCCAGGGAAATCGAACCAGTACCTACTTCCTGCTCAACAGTAGCACTTGCGACCACTAGACAAATAAGCCAGCAGGCTCAATTAAATTGTACTTACAAAATTAAAAAAATAACTACAGAACATACCTAACCATTATAAGTTTATTTGGTGTGATCTATTGATTCTCCAACCATTCAACACATAAAGCTGTGGGCTGAATGGTTCCCAAATTGTATCTCATAACGCGCCTGCCATGAGCACAAAGGCTAATACCGAGCTAGCGGCACAACCCCCTATTTGCCGAGCGTGTCACCCCGTGACAACGCTCCCTATCTCCTGCACTGCGCCTTACATTCAACCGATCGGTTATGGTAATGCATTACGGCTTTTTACCCAAACTTATTGCAGATGCATAACGTTCAAATACAAACCTTCTTGCCGAGGTGTAAAGTTTAAAGTCAAATGTGAGTGGTTAATAGGGAAATGTAAGGTCTCTGTAATAATATTAGTGTTGTGATTTAGTAGAAACTGAGAGCAGTGAGAGCGGGTTAAAGGTCATGTCTAGGTTAATAAGGTCGGTCTATACTGAGATGTGTTACATGACGTAGGTTTATGATATTGATTAGGGAGAAACGGGTTAGAAGGGAACGTTTGTCTGTTGGGCCACGCCAAAATAGTTTTTGGTTGGTATTTCTGGGTAGCACCCCGGAGTCTGGATTAGGGCCGGGTTGATAATATTCTCGCCCCCTATTTTATTTATTTCCATGTACCAATCATTTATAACAAAAAAAATGTAATTATGAACATTTGAATAATAATTTAAAAAAGAAAATATACTATATATATGATCACTAAGATGCATGACGTAATTTGAAACACCCTGTTAGATACCTGTCATTGAGATGGAATGAATGAATGGAATGTAATCTAGATGTAATGATCTGCTCGACTCGTGTGCTGGTAGGTACCTTCTACCGTTTGATACTTAAACATCATTTTATTTTTCTTTGCACCTATTATCCTAATGAATGGTAACAATTTTTTAATCATGCCTAGACGTATTTTATGTCGGATACATTGAGTGAACCACCTTTGTAAGACGACTAAAATGTCACGGTGTATATTCTTTATTGTACACCGCAAAAATACATTACAAAAAAAAACAAATTACACTATAAAATATACAATGGGCGGCCTTCATCCCTATTACATGGGACTTAAACATAACTGACGAATTGGGTGTACGTTATGTTTTGTATCTAGTATAGAAGAGATAGGTAGCAGTGGTGGTCCAGTGGAAATAAGGAAACGACTTACGACTTACAGGTCGTTGGTTCAAAACCAAGTAGACACTTTACTTTGTGTTAGTTCAAAATCAAAATCAAAAGTCATTTATTCAAACTAGGCTGAGAGTCAGCACTTTTTGAACGTCAAAATTACATAAGACAGTCCCCCAAAACGCCCGCCCTTCACCACTTCCTAGTGCTTTAGCTGGGAAGAAGTGGCGCAATAAACTCCTCAGCAGCACAGCTTTCAGTTAAGTTAGAAGAACTTGAGTCTGTACAATATTAAGTAATTAACATTACTAAACACAAAACATAAAAATAAATTATTTGGTATATATCAGCTAGCACACGTCAATACACCAACAAAATTAACTAAACTCAAGCAGATATAAATAATAAAAACCAAATAATAAACGTAAACAGAACTCAATACCCACATAAAAGCCTCCAGGCATAAAGGGTGTGCCCGCTTAGATATGCAATGCTGCATCATGTTCATTCAGATTTAACTTACTTTTTTTTCTTTTTTTTTTTTTCTGGGTGGGAAATCATCAAATAACTTCTCCCGCTCTGGGTGGAGCGGGAGGGCGTGTCAGACTTTTACTGACTAAAACCCACCCGTGTTCCCTCAGTTGCCTGTGTGCCAGGGGCGGCGGTATCTCTTTCGAACAACCCGCACAACTTACTTGAAGTAATAAACGTTAAGCAAGGAAGAAGAATGACTTACTTCTTCACAACTGCTCTAAAAAAAACGGTGAAGGAAACCAACAATTCGAAGATATATATGTAACATCTACTAAGTCGCACTGGGCGTGTGTGGTGGATGACGGCCCACTCCCGCTCTCAGAGAGGAGGCCTGTGTCCCAGCAATGGGAACATTAACGGGTGATTATACTATAGAAGAGAAAGCCATCAAATTAATGGATTCATCGTAAAGTAACCTCATAAATATTAACGATATTATTTTGTTTAATCAAAAAATCTCTTGCATAATAACACATACTTCACTGCAAAACTTTGAGAAAAGACAATGTCTATTGCCTACTCTTAATAATTTTGTCTGAATAAATCTGTAACTTAGCTACTTATTCTTCATGAAACTACTATGAAAATGAACCTATAAACATGAATAACAGAGGAGGGGACAAAAAAAACAACTTAGTTTCTTTTCAGGTATTGAAAATAATATTGAAGTACCTAAACTCCTTACTTATTGTACCTATAATTTCTTTTTCTTTTCGTGTATCTATGTTTATATTTGAATCTAAAGGCTGTTTTAGTACAAGAGCAGACAGAGAAATATGTACAAAAAAACACTGTTTTAAAACATGTGTTTTTATTTTCTATCGTAAAGTCATTTCCGAGTGATCACGTACGGGTCAATTGAAAGTTAATCTATGCTTGCCTCTTGTCGGTTCGTGGATGGGTGACCATCTATTACGTATCAAGACGCCTTCTTTTTTTGGAAATCATCAAATAACTTCTGCCGCTCCGAGTGGAGCAGGAGGACTTTTACTAAAACCCACCCGTGTTCCAAGACCCCTCCGCGCCTCGTAAAACCCGTTAAGTTAGTGCCGGCTGTCATTCGTAGATCTTAAGCCGTGGTGATCGTGGTCGTCTTGAGGTATCGTATTACCCAGTAACTGGATTCTGGCGGTCAGACAGATAGGCAGTCTGCTTCATTCGGTCAGACTGGAAGCTGACCCAAACATCGTTGGGAAAAGACTAGGCAGATGATGATCAAAAGTCATCATACGCATGAAGAACTTCACTAATTCATATGATACTGTTTGAATATTCGTAGTACCGCTTGTATTCAAAACGCACTCCAATCAATAAATACAAATATGTACATACATCAAATAATACAATTGTCGAACAGTTGTTCCCTAAACCTTTCACGTTCGACTATCGAACACAATGGAAGGCAAACAAACGCAAAACGTTTTAATTAAGTACAAAATAAAAACATTTTTCATTCGTTTTTATTCAAATATTTGGTCTGAATATTGGAAAAACCATTGCATTTATTCATATTAGCGGAAAAACAGAGCGATTTTCAATTAAATTCGTGGAAACGAATGTTTACTTTTGTTTTATGATGTAGGTACCACTTATTATGGAGATTTGCACTTTCTTCTTTGACTTATTATTAGTAGATATCATCCGGAAGATATAGAATTGGTAGATCTCCCACAAGGTGGACCGATGACCTTGTGAAGGCCGCAAGAATCCGCAGAATGCGGGAAACACAGAACCGGTCGATGTGGTGGAGGCCTATGTCCAGCAGTGGACGTCTTTCGGCTGAAATGATGTTGATGAGATAACATAACATATCATTAAACTTGTAATCCTGGAAAGGTTAGGCAGACATGTACCTATAGTAAACTCAAATTTCGTCAGTAAAATCAAAGTCCCATATGTAATAAGGGGCAAGCCTATTGCCACCAATCGGTCACAAATCGAGATCCAGACGGACTGGAGATCCGAAATTTCCAAATGGAAAAGACCAGTAAAACTGCTCGACCCGGAAATCGAACTCCGGACCTCATGCTCAGCATTAACGTAGGCGACCACCAAATTAAGTAACGTAATGCATTATGTGTTCGTGGAAATAACAATGCTTTTTTTTTCTGATCGTACTCGTTCCAAAGACTCACTTTATTTCTTACCTACATACACAGATTCACCGCCGCACTCACAAAGGTTTATTAATGTAAATGACCCATTAAATATACTGCTACAGATAAACGTAAATGAGCCATTAATTGTAACTACTATGGGTCAGTATTTTTGTTTATGCAACGCTTTAAGCACCAAAAATATATTTTACTGTTCTATTAATTCTACGTTTTCTACCAGTTGATCCCTGGGCGATGCGGAGACAAATCAGTACTTTGCATTAGTAAAATAACTTACTTAGTTCTGCTGGATAGTAGACTCAGTTTTGAGTGTCATGTCGATCATATCGCCAAAAAAGCATCCAAAGCCCTGGGGTTTGTTATCCGTAATGCCAGTTCGTTCAACAGAATGAAAACTTTAAAAATCCTGTATTGTGCTTACGTCCGCAGCCATCTCGAATATGGTAGTCAAATTTGGAATCCGAATTATGTAGTGCATTCAGACAGACTGGAACGGATACAAAGGAAATTCACGAAATACTTAGGTTACAAATTTAAAATCCCTTATCTGAGTTACAATGAACGATGTGCTCGATTCCATTTACTCCCACTTATAACTCGGAGAAATATATCCGACATACGATTCTTAGTGAAAATAGCACAATCAAGGGTTGAATGTCCTGAACTTCTTTCTAAGCTGTCTCTGAATGTACCGCCTCGACACTCTCGTTTGAGAGATCTTCTCCATGCTCCATATGCTCGAACAATTTACCGCAGTAATTCCTTTATGATTCACTCAGTCAAAGCATTAAACAAAATCGTAAAGAATGAACACCCCTCAATCGATTTGTTTGCAAGCTCCTTGGCGTCTATTGTTACCATTTTATCTGAAAACTGTAGTTTCTGATTGATCCAAATAGTAGTTGAGCATGCATTCCTGCCTATGTATTTACTTAATATAATAGTTTAATTATGTATTTAGTTAGTTTTAAGCTTAATTTATCACTTACATAATTAATTATTTAGTGTAACATAGTTTATAACACGTACAACAATACTCCGTTGCTATCTGTGGAGGCTTGTAAATGGCTTGTCGTAAATTACCTTACTACTACTTTTGTACTGATAGCTGTAAGCCACCCAAACAAAAAAAAATAAAGTAAAATAACAGTATGGTATTACTACTACTACCACTTTTAGACTGCATCATTCCAACGGTGGGCAAAGGCTCTCCATGACTTTATAGATCTTTCGATCTAGGGCATTAATCTTAAATTTTGAGTACCTAAATACACTGGTATTCAAATCGGAATGCATTTAGTTCCTGTATTTGAATCGTAGCTAGTTCACAAAAATTAACTGTAGTTAATCTTTCGTTAAACTATATTAAACCACCATTTACGGCATTAAACACCATAATACGCCCATGTGGGTATGATGGAGATATGCTCACTTATGACGGTAAGTGATCCCAAAATAGCTGTCAGGATTACTATCAAATATATATCGAAAGGACACCAATCACAACATTTATTACCGTTATCAACATTTTTACGGGCGACCCCATTCTGACGCTAATGGATTCTTCCCCTTAATATGTTTGGTACACACAATAACAACAAGAAAATGAAATTGATAATATCTTGATAAATACGCAGAAGAAATTAAAAGCTATAAGAACGATTTTATAATAAATGAATTCTTGGTAAAAAGATAATCCGAGAAATGTTGAAAGTTCTTGATGTTGAATGAAAATATAACGAATTCCTACTCAGTAATTCGTGGAAATGTCATACGCCATTTACATTACAAAAAGGAATACATGAAGAAAATTGGAGAACTTTAAATGGAAATATAACACGAAAAAAATTTCATGAAACTGGCTTTATTCAACAAATAATTTTATCGCATTCATATTTGAATATGATTTCGGGCATATAGCCACCGCGACTCCATTTTTCTTAAGAAAAGCTGTAATTATTTAAAATAGAAAGCAATTTTTTTTTCACAGCACAATCTATAATGTCTTAATTTAATTTTTGTTATACAATGGGTGTTAAAATAAGTTGGTATTTCGTATTCACTAAGTTACAACCGTTGTCTAAGTTTCATAAGTATGTTTTAATTTCTTCTCGCACGTTTTTTGAAAGAGATGTCAAAGATCATTTTTTAATCAGTGTCACACTAGAAGCAACAGTATAATTAATTATTAGGTTCTGCCCGCGACATCGTTCGCGTGAAATTGCTTCTTTTAACATCAAATCCTTACTAATATTTCCCTACTAATATTACAAACGCGAAAGTCTGTATGTATGGATGTTTGTTACTCTTTCACGCAAAAACTACTGAATGGATTTGGATGAAATTTGGCACACAGATAGAACATAGGATACTTTTTATCTCGGTAGTATGTTTCCGTGGTATAATTTCCGACTTCCACGCGGACGAAGTCGCCCGCGGAAGCTAGTATATCATATAACACTCAGCCATACTGTAGCTTCCTATTAGTGACAGAATTTTCGCAATCAGATCTGTAATTCCGAAGATACAAACTCACTCTATAGATTCTAGAACTATATAGATTAATTCGCCAGCCACTTAATACTGGAAACGTCTAAACGAGACTTTATAGCCACTATTTCATGTTGAAGATACTTACGAAAAGATATTTATGAGCAAAGAAATCTCAAGGGATAACATTAAGAAGCTATCGGTCATCATATCCCGCCCATAACCCATATTACATCTACGAGCAACCTACATAGAAAATAACATTCTGATATAATCTAAGTAAGCATGGTGTAAGGAAAACCAGGTCATTAAGCAATTAGACAAAAAGTTTCACTGGTACAATTTGTCACCAAAACACGTTTATTTCGTAACATAATATTACGGTTAATCTTTATAAGAATTCTTTTTCAAGTCGTTTTAGATATCTATTATTACAAGAGATATTACTTGCTTAAGTTCTGAAATACCGTTTTTAGTTTCATAATAACTTTGTTTAAATTAATAACGAGATAAATTAAGCATGCATACAAACCACACAATTATAATTTAACCCTTCATTGTGGGTGTTCTGAGCAAACTCAAATCTAAATATGAAATCTTTTATCCGAGTGTGCCAAACCATAGCTAAGTAGGTATGTACTTTTCTCACCCTACATAAATTAATAAAACGCTTTTCTCTAAATAGGTTTTCGGTCTAATAAATTCTTCAGTTTATATAAAACTTGTATCAAAAAGTATAGTCGAACAAACGAAACAATGTAACCCGAGTCTCGGGGCTGTAGTAGGGCGGATACTGCATTCGGGCGACACTGTAATGTGCACTCTGCCTAACGACTTGTTCTCTCGGCAACAGCTGTAAAATGTACTTTAAACTATTTTAAAACCATATTACTGTCATCTAGCGCTTGTATTTTTGTCCTAACTGTTTGGGCAGGCTTACTAAGTTCGACTGAATATTGCTATTTTACATGGAGTTATTGCGCTTTCTGAACAAATTCCTCTGAACCTGATAAACGGAAGCACGGTTAAACTCCGAAAAAAAAATGGTATATAAGTAATAGTATGGATAACGTAACCATTTTCGTAAGCTCTATTTAGTTTACTCATGTAAAAAGATATCACATTAACACCTAGCCACGGGTCTATCTATGGATTGTTCTTAACTTCGCAGACCAATAAATCTGTCTGCAGGTCTGCCAATAGTTTTTTTAAAAACCAAGCCAAGTTTCTCCCTGACTATAAATAAGACTTACCAACTTGACATTTGTAACTCGTAGATACATAACAAAGTTATAAAATCGTTAAAGAAACAACAAGCCTGTTGCTCGAATACGTAGACAATGAAGGCCTGCTCTTAAGGCCACTAGGACGTGCTAGTACTAGGGCAGCTCGGTAATGTGCACTCAGCCTAACGACTTGCATTCACGTGCCGACATCTGTATATGTCATACAACACCTACAACGTAGTTGTGACAGTAGATGTCATAATTTAATGAGTAATGCTGGCTGAAAACGAAATTAATTTGTTTCTCAAAAGTCCAAATTCAAAAATCTTCTTTTCATTTTGTTTTTAAATTAAAATGAAGTAAGCCGCAGCTTTGAAGGTATTATAATTTAGCGTACAAAGAGAAGGTTTAATTAACATATTTTAATGTTAAGTTCAATCCCTTATTCGCATTACATTATTCCTTAAAATCCCTCATTATACAAAACCGTTTACGTGATACATATGCAATCGTCATGGTAAGAAAAAGGTCCGCATAAAATTCTTCCGTCTTCCTTCAATGGAAAAGCTGTGTTTTTATCTTTTTACCTCGGGCTTTTCTCGTGTAGCCTTTGGAGTACGTCAGTTCATGTTTTTTTCCGAAGAAGAAAGAAAATAAATTTTAGTAAATACCGTTAATGTACGTGCTGTTACAAAGAGATTACATAACCGTATAATGTCTATTGCGAAGATCGCCCTGAGGACACGTTGGAGCATACGGTGGAGGTCTTCCCGGTTTGGGCGGAGCACCGCCGTGTCATCGTGGAGGTGATCGGCTGCGGCGATCTCTCGCGTCCGGCCCTGGTCCAGGCCATGGTACGGAGCGACAGTGCATGGGTAATCGTCATCTCCTGCAAAGCAGTAATGCCTGCGAAGAGGGAGGCGGCGCACGTGAGGGAGAGGCAGTATATGCGCCCTCACGGCCTTAGTCGTCGCAGGAGACGCCCTCAGCGTCAGGAATCCCAGGCTAATTCCCGGCCACCGTAGGCGCGGGCTTGCGGACGATGAGTATTGGGTAGCTCGCTGTCCGGTAAGGACCAAGCCTGGGTCGACGCGCGTTGTGTTCCACGCGCGCCTCAAAGAGATGTCAGCAACATTTGATGGGGCCCACAAAGGGCGATGCCTGCCAGGGGTGCGGGTTGTTCGAAAGAGATACCGCGGTCGCTGGCATAAAGGCAACTGATAACACGGGAATCGTTTCCTAAATAGCATTGCATTGCCCAAGGAATAAAATGTTTCATACAAACTTCCGCCCCCTATTTCACCCCTTTATGGGGGGAGTTTTCTAAAATCCGTCAGCTGACGTCTCTTACTCATAATCTACATCTGTGGCAAATTTCATCTTCATAGATCCAGTCTTTTTTGAGATTTCGTGTTTAATCAGTGAGTGAATGAATGTATGAATTAGTGAGTGACCTTTCGCTTTTATAAATATAGAGAACGCGCATTTTCAAAAATCGATTTAATCGTAGGAGTTAACAAAGCAAGCCCCTATGCTATTCGTTAAATATTAACTTACATATTACCTATCAGCAAAGCCACATAAAAAAGATCAAAGTTTGAATAAACAACGAGAAGAAAGCATGTTATTTATCTCCGAAAAACCCACGTAAGAAAAGCAAAAGCCTTCATTCACTTTGTAGCGGAAAATCTTACTTAAACGTAGCTCAATTCAGAAATTGATACCCACAATTTTTCTTAAGGTTCGTGGTATTAGAAAATTCAGGAATAAAGTGGAGGCGAGGTGTGTAGCCGTTACAATAATTCACTGAATGAAATATTGCTCAACACCCACGGTGGAGTATTGCGGCATTTCCATCAGAATTCGGAATGTTCTTAATGTACGTGTCCAGTTATTTATGATCTAGTAAGGTATTTTAATGTTTCGACTTATATTTTGTTTTGAATAATGTCGTAGGAGTAGGTATTATGTATTAAGTAACAGTATACGAATTAGCTTTTTTTTGTATTTACATTATTTTTAGTGACAACTCTATGACATTCGTCTATTTTATTTTTCTTTTTTGTAACCTGATCGTTACTTTTCAACTTTATAGTTTTTATCACACAAGAGGCTAACATCATGGTAAATGATCGCTGAACTATTCGTAACAACAACAAATAATATTCTGTTCAAATCTTCACACTAAAAATAAAACATGTTATAAATGATTTTATTTCTGTAAGAAGGTTTGTACAACCACTTTTACACGACTAACATATTTTTTTTAACTAGATCAGGTCGGCGTTTCCTATCTGACTATTCTGAGAAGAAAGGCCGAAACAAACTCAGAGGTCACAGTCTCTTTTAAAGTCCAGACATAATCTAGGTCAGATCATGTGAAGACCATGTGGATTGGTGTCTGAAATGGTCTTTTGAGATACTATATTCTAACTTGACTATATTAAATACCTGTTTCTGCTATTTTATCCACTAGAATACTTTCCAACCAAGTGGAGACGTAGAGTTTATAAAGTTGTCTTGAAGCGGTATGCAAATTGACATCATGCAGATCGACCGCTGATGCATGACCGGGGCAACATCGCCGCTACATTTCCTTTACGACTAGACACACTATTATACTAAGTTTAGCTGTAGAACATGAGGTCGTGAGATTGAACCTTTATCTACTACAAGCAAGCTTAGCGAAGCGTGCTATCGAAGTTGGATAACGTTGTGTTGAGAGAGATTTACCTTGGATAGATCTATCCAGAAAGCATGATTCAATTGCATTTTTTTTTCACAAACAAGATTAATTGTCATTTAAAATTTATCTTGGTTGTATTTAATTGGAGAAAGACAAAAACCCTGATGCAAATTTCATGATCTGAACTCTAATTATAAATGCAAAGTACATTTATTTATAATCAGAGCTATCTATTCATGTAATTTGAATAACTATTTGAACAGTTTTTGCTCATATACACAGTTGGACATGAGTTGCCTTGGGTAACTTGAAAGTCTTTAAACAGACTCCAGACCAAGGTTAGCCCGAAGCACGAAAAACCAGTTCAGGTGGAGATTCATAGACGACTCCGCCTGTAAATGTGGTAAGTTTCCACAAACAATTGCACACTTAATAGCATATCCTGTGTGTCCTGTCAGCTGCACCTAACAGGAACTGAAAGAAGCTAGTGCTGGCGTCAAACATGTAGCCGAATTCTGGGCCGCATGCGATTAGATTGTCATTGACACGCAGAAGAAGAGTGTTTGTATGTTCATTAATGTTTTTTCAAATATTAATATCAATTAACGAGACCATCCCGCCATTAGCCATTGATCGATCGTACTAGAGCACCAGAGCACAACAACAAGATTCCAATTTAATGAGACGAGAAAAAGATGAATTTCTTCGAGATTTATCTATTATCTTAATTACGAAAATGATGAGCTCTTACGATTCGGAAAAACTCAATGTCTGAAACGAAATTCTCTTAACAATTTAGAAATTATAGACAGATTTTTATGTGGTAATGGCTTTTCTATTAGTTAATCAATAAACATATAATGTAATAGTAAAAATTGGGCCATATTTTGTAGACAATAGACAGTCACTCCATGTAAAATACTGGTATTCAGCTGCATCCGGTTAGACTGGAAGCCAACCCTAACAAAGTTTGAAAAAGGGTAGGCTAGGTTGTTGATGTTAATTTTAAAACAAGATTATAAATATAAATATATATATAAACCTATAATAGAACGAACTACAAGCACACAATACGTGTGAGACAGATATTGCTATCTGTAACAGTGATATGAAAGTTTATTGTATCTTAATTTATTTCAATTTCCACCCGCTTGGTACGTTCGTGAGCACAATAAAGAACATTCGATTTATCGCGTCGCCGGATAAAGTCTAAAATTAAACAATTAACATAAAAGGCGCGTAACAAAGAAACCGATATTAAGTTATTCGTTGTAAAATACGACCTTACTTACGGAGCTCCAAAAGTTTGTTCAATCGCAAAACTGTGAAGTTTCAATTGTGCCTTTATTAACGTAGGTACGTCAACGTGATAAAGTTTTATTGAAACTTATTATATCCAAGACTGAATTCAATTACCTGTATTAATACCCAAACACATCCGTCATGTGCCTGACAAAGGCCAACGACCCTCTATAATCAATTACTTAAAGGTCAGAAATAATGCCCTATAGATTACTTACCGTCAACAACTTCTTTTATAAAAGAAATAAAACGTGTAACGTTTTTATAAGCATTCCAAACATTTCTAATTCATGAAACTTGTAACGCAAGGTGGCACCTATCCTTATAAATTATTCTCGACCCCACTCCGGATCCCATCCCTTTGTTGCGTATTACTTCTAACGGCGTTTTCATAGACTGTTTCACGTTTAAGCTGCGAACTCGTTTTGTTATTCAATACAAACATGTCTCACTTGGGAAACGGAATTAGAAAACGCTGAAAAGACAAATGTGTGGCAAACGTGTTCGTTGGTAAATACGTCAGTAAAACAAACACTGACAGTAAACAAAGTCTTCTTAGCATCTGGTACTTGATCAATATCTGTGTCCTTGACATTACCTAAAGCAAACCACTCGCATCCGAGCTCTCAATACCTATTCATATCTCGTTATTCAATATTCACCCACCTTATAGTCGACCGTGGAATAATTCAGCACTGCTATTTCAGTAACAGACGTAGCACACCACTGGCTTGCACTAAATAATTCCCTTTTAATTCAATATCCTCACGAGTCACTGGCAAATAATTTTCGGGTTGGCGTAGCGGCGTAGTTGCGAGTGCTACGTGTCGTAGCGCGTAGCATGCGTCGTAGCAGCGCGCGCGAGCGAGTCGACTGGCCGCCCGCCTGTGTCGCGGACACGGATTGCCGTACACAGGGTACTTACGGTGTAGAGATAAATTTTCCTTTGGCGTACGGCAGTATGGTAGGTTAGTTTGGTAGTTTGATATCGGTCTTGAATTGAGTTTCGCTTTGAATAGACGAAATATTAATTCTGTTCTGTGTAATGCAAGGCATTGGGCTAATAAACATTTTTTTAAAGCATATAGTCGTAATTATGGAAGGCGACTTGCTGATTGCAACATATTATTTTATTATGGATATTACAATATCTGCGCATTGTTCCATCCACTAAAGACGTAGTGAATAGATCCGAATGAACATTTTTCTCATAAACAATGGATACAAGTTTCTGCTGTATCCAGCCCCAAAACCATAACAATATTTAAAAATACAATCCCACTGTATTGTTCTATTTTTAGGCCATAATCATAACCGTGAACGCGATAAAATATTTCACATTCTCCGACCGCCGAATAATTTAACAACTCTGCGAGCATCTGTGCTGGTTCACTACTCTGTGCATCAAGGAGCCGCGTGTTGCGCAGGCGCGCGTGACGTCAGCGCGTACCCCTCCCCGCGCGTCGCAGTCCCCGCGCCGCCCACACCGAGTCGGACCGCGGTGTAAACCACCAGCTTCATACATCACTCCCGACACACGACCAACGTGATAGAATGCTACTGAAGAAAAAATGCAATGCAAAATGTACCGACAGAATGATTTTTTTCGTACATAAACAAATGGTTCTTTTAGGATGATATTATGAATGGCAAGTTTCCGTTATCCCTGTTCAATTAATTTGCATCGACTAATAGCATAAAGATCTACATGTAATTTTTTTACTTCGTTAAGTTGACAGGTACTCAGAAACTTGATTTAACTTGACTTGTACGTCAAAGTTTTATGTAACCTTGTTAAGAACTTGTAAGCTCTTTGAATATTCCGATATACCTCCCCTGTGTAACGTACATCCCTAACATTTATGGAAAGTATATTACATTTAAAGTTGTTGAAGCAATCTGAAGTGACGAAAATCGTAGATCACATTTCCGCTCGAAGAAATAAAGTCGTATTTCGATACGACATAGTCGGCTATGTTATATTTTCTCGATAGTTTATTATCATACTTACTGCAATATTTCACGTCTTTTCTTTCTTCTATTTTTCACTTAAAATTGGCGGATAGTGTGCGAAAATACACCGCGAAGTGTGATCACACCGTCTGTTAACGATTTAAAAAATATTAATATGTAAAGAGAGAACTTACCAAAACGATACTTATCTACTTACACCTTCTCTTTCCCTATATAAGTGTAATGTAAATGCATTTAAGAGCATAGGTGATAAGGAACAATTGCATTTATCCTGTCAGTCACACCCGTTCATTCTCACGGTCGCCGCAGAGGCGTTATGTTATCTGACTGGTGTTGTTGGATACTTTATTTAATAATTGTTACTGAGTTATAGAGCCGTGGTGGCCCAGTGGTAACAGCCGCGAATTTCGAGTTCTAGATCGTAGGTTCGAACCCTGACAAGAGCTTTACTTACTGTGAATTATTTCATCACCACTGCTCTCAAAACAGTATAGGACAACATCGTGAAGAAACACCGCCAACCGGCACTGAGCCCGTGTTGTGGATTGTGGCCCACGTTCTCTCACCGAGACGAGGCCTGTTTTCCAGCAGTGAGAATATTATAGGCTGACTAGTTATTATCATTATGAGCTATAGAGTATGTTCAGTTTGATCTCAATAAAGACTGTGTATGAGTTGTAAAAGTAAACCCAAAAAGCCCATTCTCAAGTTTAAGTCAAGATTGATCAATTAATATTTGAGAAACATGCTTGAACAGCATTTATTTGAATCAGTTGGTCAATTCTTGTGGCCAAAATTTTATACCTTGTTCAAGTGCGAATATTTTTTTAAATTTTTTTACAGTATTTGTATAGACAAACCATCAGACGTCAATTATATTCCACGGTTTTCCACAGATAGACTTTTGTTAAACCAACTAAACACGCAGTTTAACAAATTAGAAGATTCTTCAACACAGAACTGTAACAAAATGCTTTGCTATCTACTTTCTACGTATACTAAGCCCTGAGTAATGCCACATTGTGGGAGCCATTTCTAAGAGACCTTTAGAACGTCGCTTCCTCGTAAACACGATGACACACAAAAGCGTATCTTAGTACGGCTAATATACTAACAAAATAAGAGCATTACTCCTCAGCAGACACACAAACCTTGCTTTTACAAACCTCATACAACTTCAATAAGGTCTTTCATCCGTGTAATGGGCTGTATTTTCAGAAACAAGAGAAAATAAAGTAACTGAAACAAAATATGGAGCTGCGAGTGTGAGCGAAGCGATGTATGGTGTTGAGACGCATCCAAGCGGAATTCTATGATGGTCATATAAAAGGGACCCAAGTTTTCTGTGAGAGCCCTTTCTATTTGGGGTTGTCGTCGGACCCCCGCTGTTACACTGACCCTCCGAGCGGCTAGCGGTGCAAGTGAACTACTTACGTCATAAAATAATTTTGTTATTTTTTTCGTTTTATTTGGCGTTCTTTTGTTTTGTTTTTTATTGTTTGAGTGTGACGTTTGGACCAAAAAGTTTTGTGTTGTAGCTGAATGTTATGAATTCATTCAGAATTAAAAAAGGGTTGGTACTTATTTGAATGTTTTCACGTCCATTTAGATATTATTTAAAATAATTTATGTAACTCGGAAAGCCCTGTATAAAATTAAGGTAATTTCCAAATATCTTCTGAACGTGTTTCCAAGAAAGGATAATTTAATATGATTAATGAAAAAGATTCTTAAAACTATTACGCAACGTTGTTCCGAATGTCTTACAAGAAAATAAGTGTCCTTCACCACACAATCCTCACCTTTGAAAACTTCATGAAAATAAATTTTGAGAACGCCAAAAAATAGTCAATAAATAGTCATAAATAGTCACCAAGGTAACAAAAATAGTCGCATTAAGATTCCGAAGTTATAGCTATATGTTGGTGAGGATTGTGGGGTGAATGTCACCACACAATCCTCACCTCAGTACGAGCAAACGGCTGGGAGTATCGACTTGGTTTCTATTCCAAAAAATAGTCAAAAAATAGTCGTAACACTATGCCAAATCTCAAAAATAGTCATTAAGGAATTCCAGAGATATAAAGGTGTCTTGGTGAGGATTACGTGGTAAGCCTTTCTCGCCACAATCCTCACCTTATTACCGCGGAACGCTTACGTTTTTTAATTTGAATTTGGTGTCAAAAAATAGTCAAGAAATAGTCGTCTCCAACCATTAAAATTTGGGCCTGATTTACTATGTAGAAGTATGTTAAACTTCCATGTAAACTTCTACATACATTTTCGAGTCGAGTACAGTCGAGCACAAAATTATTAAGTACGTATTTTTTAATGATTTAGCCGAATACCAAATACTCATGCTCTCTGTCAAAGTGCTGAATGTTCCGCGGCTGATTGTTCGGCATTTTGACTTTCGAATTGCCATTGCGGCTGCGATGCGTGCGAGGTTGTCAGGCGGATAGTTTTTTTTATCTTTATCTATGAATGATACTTACCAAATATATAAGATTTATTAATGGTATGAAGTGTTGGGGATGTGATAAAAAAAACAATTTAAGAAGGAATAAAATATTTGTTTGTATCACAATAATTACAGTTGGTTTCTTTATTAAAACAACACTAAATGTTCATTTGTTTAAAAAATTATCGACATGTCAATTCATGTTCCAAACATGACCCTATGGTAGTCTCGCTATCATTTTAGATAGAATAGATACGATAAATTTAAAAGTTGCCTTTTTTAACCCCCGACGTAAAAACGACGGGGTGCTATAAGTTTGACGTGTGTGTGTGTGTGTGTGTCTGTCTATGACATCTTAGCTCCCGAACGGATGAACCGATTTTGGTTTCGTTTGTTTGTTTGAAAGGTGAATTAGTCGAGAGTGTTCTTAGACATGTTTCATCAAAATCGGTTAAGCCGTTTGAAGATTATCGGTTCTTTTCAGGTTGATGAAGGGATTTGAGCATCTTCCACGGGTCTGATCAAGTCGAAATTTGGTATTCTATTACTTCAATGATATTAGACGAACAAAGTAACCTGAACCGATGCTGGAGCATCACCTGGAATTTCCAGGATACCCAAGTAACTCACTAAACAAACAGCAAAAGTATCGTGTTTGGGTTCATTAAAAAGGTCTCAGTGAATAGGTTATAGATAAATGGTGGTCAGGACGAAGAGTGAGGATAAATTAGTAACAAACTTCACTGTGGGAAACATACGCAACACTGCGATGTCTCGCTTAAATCTAAGCGAGTAAAAGTTAAATTTAAAATTTAAAAAGCCCCCGACCCAAAAATAAAAACTCTAATAAGTAAGAAAAATATATTTTTGGTCTTATAAGTTGTAGGTGATATTTTGATCAACGTATTGTCAAGTCTGGAGACAGCTAATGCAAATGCTAGGCCACCTCTGTTTGGTGTTTTCTTTGACCATTCCCCGACTTGACAATACGTTGATTAAAATATTACCTACAACTTAAAATACCAATAAATATTTTTTTTTTTACTTTTTAGTTTTTTCATGCAGTCGTCGTGCTGGCCAGTGCGATCAGTGGCGGTACCTTCGTAGAAGCCGAAAAGCCCAGCTTGGCCTAGTAAAATTGTAATTATTATATTTAGTTATCTTCGGTTTTCTAACCAAAATTATGATAATGGTGTTAGTAATACTAGCAAACATGAGAACATGAGCCAATCCCTTAGCTGTTTTTTAATAGGAAAAAAATCTGTCGGCTTGCCTTGATTTTGACGCCTAGGCACGCCACTGAGTGCGATTATTCTAAAAAGAAGGTTGGCGCACTGACATGAAATAAGTATTAATGCATTTTCAGTGGACTGACGGTATAGAAAATCATCGAATAGAAAGATTCGAATTTCAAAACTCTCTCCACGCTAGAGGATAAAATTCACTTTGCACGCAGATTTCGAATAATAAATAGAATCTTTCCGAGGTTGTGAGGTGAAAAAATATTTGGATCTTAATGAACATAAAAACGAGGTGTAGCGAGACTCGGTGACGTCATAAAAGCGATGTGAGGAAAATACTCGATTCATGACATGTTTTATGTTGAATGATGGTTAAATCGAATGAAAAATCAAAATGCATTATGATGTTAGGATTTTTAATTTCAATTAAAACATTACTAAATATTAGTAAAAAAAATATTTACATAGCCACCGGAAGGAAATGTCTAGAGAGTCAAGAAACAATGTAAGTAACTACAGTATTCTGTTAGCGTTTTAAATTAATATAAAACAATATTAAGTAAATAAAATAGTTTGCAATTTTAGTGTTCGCGACTGTACCAAAATATAATGTATGTAGAAGTTTACATGGAAGTTTAACATACTTCTACATAGTAAATCAGGCCCAAATTTTCATGGTTGGAGACGACTATTTCTTGACTATTTTTTGACACCAAATTCAAATTAAAAAACGTAAGCGTTCCGCGGTAATAAGGTGAGGATTGTGGCGAGAAAGGCTCACCACGTAATCCTCACCAAGACACCTTTATATCTCTGGAATTTATTAATGACTATTTTTGAGATTTGGCATAGTGTTACGACTATTTTTTGACTATTTTTTGGAATAGAAACCAAGTCGATACTCCCAGCCGTTTGCTCGTACTGAGGTGAGGATTGTGTGGTGACATTCACCCCACAATCCTCACCAACATATAGCTATAACTTCGGAATCTTAATGCGACTATTTTTGTTACCTTGGTGACTATTTATGACTATTTATTGACTATTTTTTGGCGTTCTCAAAATTTATTTTCATGAAGTTTTCAAAGGTGAGGATTGTGTGGTGAAGGACACGAAAATAAAGGAGCATTTAAGCTGCTTTGTTTACCAGACTTTTACGAAATCTGTTAGGAACGATCTTATTTTTCTCGTCGGAATTATTTTTCATGCTAATACTTCTATTAGACATTGAGAGCAATATTTTATCTGATGTTTCTCGCTAAAGTTATAAAATTCGACGAAGAAAATAACTATTTATTATGGTCCTCGTACCGGGACTTAGGGACAGCTCTTTGGTTAGGCAGACTGCACACACGCGACTTTTATCATACGACTCATTTATTTTTCTTCACACTTTCTTCTTATAAATATTTATGCCTATTACAAATATTTGCATATTAAGAATAGTTACTGTTAATAATAATCCAATGCGACTTAAATCACATTTAAGTGCCATCACAGATTTAATAACATAATGATTCTGCCTGCGTAGATGTGGGAATTATACTCCCACTGGCACGTGTTACCGGGGTAAGAAGTAAAGTTTGTTACTCCTTATGACATCAGCTATCTGCCAGTGTCCAGTCAAAATCGGTCCCGCCGTTTCGGAGATCAGTCGGAACAAACCGACAATTTCGTTTTTTAAAACATGATTTTTGTTATAATTACCGTAAACGCATTTAGTAAAAAACTGTGATTTTGACATTTCAAACAGGCACTGTAATTTTATTATAAACTAGTTTTTGCCAGCGGCTTCGCCCGCGTGGAGGTCGAAAACTATCCCACGGGAATGTAGTACCGGGATAAAAGGTATTCTATGTGTTATTCCAGGTTACAAACTACCTATGTGCCAAATTTCATTTAAATCCGTTCAGCCGTTTTTGCGTGAGAGAGTAACAAACATCCATACATCCATACTCACAAACTTTTACAATTATAATATTAGTAGCTTTTGTGTATAAACAGGATACAATTTTAACCAGTGCGCAAACTGTCACTATGAATTCCTTTGTAAGACCACTAAAATGTCACGGTGTATATACAGATATTTAGATATACATGTATACATACATATTTTTACGCCTTTTTCTCATAGGGGGGTACGCAGAAGCTACAGAATTCTACTACACATTTTACACACTCCTCTTTATTCGTTTACGTGCATTTATGAGTAGTACTCGCGCCTGACCTTCCTCAAAAACATCACCAGTAAGGTCACTATCTGTCCTTCTAGGGCAATACATTATCGCTTCAAAAACCCATTCACAATCAATAACATCTATAACGACATATAAAAAATACATCACAAACACATTAATCATGACTAGTCCCCCTGTCCGCTAGCTCTTACGTTGGGGACCTCGTATAAGGATTGGGGACTATTAACAGAAATGCGCTAGTGATCGCGTGATATCGTCCCCCGAACCCGCCTCGTCACCGGCGCATTGTATCAACTGTTGTCACCCTTATTAATGCGTAAGCCTCGTCAACTGATACAATGAAACAGATTTTGGGAAGATAAGACTAGAAAGCTTAATATGGCGTAACGTTTTGTGTAGAATCCAAATGATTCTGTTGTCAATTCATATTTGTATAAAACTGATAATGGGCTTAAATGGTCTGTTTATTAGTGGAAATATGCATTATGTGTTCAATAATTATATTTTTGAACTTACAATGGGTATTTTATTACCCGATTACGACAAAGCCAAAAGAAATGGTTATGATTTTAGCTGTTTCTAAGTATATGTATATATCTATGTTTTTATTTATAGTATATTCGCGTTAAGAATGCAGTGAGTCATCATTATCCGTCGGCCTAGCCCCGCCCCCTAACCAATCAAATCTTTTCAAATTACATTAAAATCTATTCATTAAACTTAATCTTTTAAAATATAATTTGTTTGAATTTAACACCACTGTGAATACACCTTTATCTTGCAGTTGCACTGATAACTCACTGCATTCTTAACGCGAACGAACTATACGTGTGTCCCACCGTAGCGCCTAAACTACAGAACCGACTTTGATGAACGACGTATCAATAGATACGTACTAATGGCCCGGGTGATATACGCTATACCTAGATCATTTTCTATCTGAAATATTTTCTGGTTTCGTATGTTTTTAATGTCTTCTATTTTGTCTGTAGTCGGGTTAAAGTTTTTCAAACTATTTTTTTTTTCTAGAGACTAATGATATTTCAGACACCTAAATTTTGTCGAAATTGTCTGATCTATAAATTATATTATCGCCGACAAATAAAAAAGATTCAGTGTCTGCACTGTGCCTGAGATACAGATCAGATAAAGATATTTTGTTGTAAGTATCTTTTTAATGACATTTGTTTTAAACTAATGTCTAACTAACAATAAATGTACCTCTTGCTTTAAATGATAATTCATTTTTTTTTATCTATAACTTCAAACAATTCGCAATTATCTTTCTTAGTTTGTTGAGGTTGGGAAATCATCAAATAACTTCTCCCGCTCTGGGTGGAGCAGGAGGGCGTGTCAGACTTTTATTGAATAAAACCCACCTGTGTTCCTTCAGTTGCCTGTGTGCCAGGGGCCACGGTATCTCTTTCGAACAACCCGCCACGTTTACATCATTTTTACATACTTATGTATCAACATAAATTGGAGACAAGGAAAAGAAAGAAAAAGAAATTAAAGAAAAAAAAAGTAAGATAGATGAATGGATTGTGTGAGGAATTATATGAAAGAGAAGGGAGTGAATGATAGCGGGTAACGGCTGACAGGGAAGAATGGAAGAAGAAAACCTGTTACGCCGACCCAAAGTAACTTTGGAGAAGGGCAAGAAGATGATGATGTACCTACATAAATTGTGAGTCGTGAATGCTAACGTGTACTCCGATTAATATAACCCAGGTTTGTCTAAATACCCGTCTACCAACACATACACATAAGCACACTATGCACAGTCGCAAGCATTTAATCCTAATGACTCCTGCAGAAACTCGAACATCAATTATACGAGTATCATTGATGGATCACTTAATAATGAATGGAAATCTTGTATGCAAACGGAGTGCATACGGTTAAGTGTAGCTTATGTGGAAGCCATTAAATTGGATGTCAGTGCAACTATCTCATACACGTTGCAAGCTTGATTACTTTGTCAGAAGAAAGGCAAAACCTTACCTTTGCTGTTATAGCAGTAACCATAAAATTGTAAATACCGTTTGACTATGATGTGTCTCGCGAGATTGTAAACTGTCGATAAATTGTGAATTGCACCATACTGCTTACCGACCGAATAGGTTAGGTTAGTTTAGAATTGAGACCAACTGCGCGTGTTAGATTGTTCATTTTGTTATTGTAATATTGTTTGGTGGATTATGTCAACTGTCACATTAACGAAGCCTTGAACAAAAGTAGAAGTGCCTAATTTGACTACATGATTTCAAAAATAACTGTCTTAACTTGTGAAAATAATTTAGATGTTCTTACTATAAATGATTACGTAGTATTTAATTATACTTGTAATATATTTTAGGTTTTCTATTGTTATTTAATATAATAGGCTGATTCAAATGACTGGCACAATACTGTCAGTTCAAATTGATACTTTTAACTGTCTTAAATTACGAATCGGTTCTTATTAAATTCCTTAGTTACCATAAAATGTTTAATAACGGTTTCACTATATAACCTATGTTTATTATTATCTGAGTTAGAAGTTATTAAGCCAAAATGTGTGACGATCTGTAACTTGTTCAAAACGTAAATTGACATTGGTAGTATATAAAAAGGATTGTAATGACGTTATCGAGCCGGTTGCTCAGTAGATGTTCAGTTGGTTGATCCTAGTGCTATTGTTGTGTGGAATATATCGACCAGATGTCATGTATGTTGAGTAATTTGATAATATACCATAATTGTTGCTTATTATAGCAATGTTTGATAATGAAAATTTATAGCAATGTAACAAATGTGTTGATGAAATACTTCAATACTGTTTCCATGGAGTTTCTTGTCCTTCTTCTCCATGAAGACCTAGTATTGGAACGGACAAAAAAAAAAACGAAAACCAAAATACTGACAAGCCTAATTGAAATAAATGTCTAGTCTTGTCTTTCTGTGCTTTACTTCATGAAATCCTTTCCCTACAAACCATTTTCATAAGAACCTTCATACACAGTAAATAAGCAGTAACCATTCTGATATGCAAAGCTTGATAGTTGTTTTATATATACATATACACTTATAAATTTATAAAGCCCCCTTTATTTTCTAAAACGCGCGAGCCGAGCGAGCGAAATAAGTGGTGCCGCGGCAGCGGCCGGACAGCGCTACTTCCAAGTTAGTGGCGATTACTTGACTATTTAGTAATAGCGCAAGGTACTATCCGTCTTGGTACTAGTTCACAATTTGACGGTTTCACTTCGATAGATTATAATCTACCGAAATATAATGCGATTCACAATCTGTCGACGGTTTACAATCTCGCGAGATAGATTATAATCTAAAGGTATTTACAATTTTACGGTGACATAGCCGTTTCATTTACCTGTCATAGAGTATGACAGTTATGATTGGATCACCTGATAAGGAATTAAGATCCCAGACTTACATAATCAGCGTATAATGTTCCCACTCTTGGGACACAGGCCTCCTCTCTGTGAGAGGGAGAGGGCTGTAATCTTCCACGCGGGCCCTGTGCGAGTTGGTAGGTGTCACATGCCTTCGAATTTTTGGTTCTAGGACATGTCGTTCGTTTCGAGAGCAGGCGTGATGAAATGGGTTTAAAGAACTTTATTTCTCATAAGAACTTAAAATATAACAGTTCGCTTATAATGAGATACTTAAATTAGTTATCTCTAGGGTGTTGGAAACATTGTATTATCATTGTGTTATTTCAAATGTCGTGATGTATTGTCTTAATCTACGTTTGAATGTGTTTACACTGTCACACTTTTTTATATCTTCCGGTAAACTATTGAACAGCTGTGCTCCTTCAACCAATATTGTTTTTTTGCCATAATTAGTGCGAGCGTGCGCTGGTTTTAACTGGATTTTGTTTTTATTCCTTACGTTGTATGTTATATTTTTCCTGTGTAGGTGTATGTTTGATTGTACAGATTTGGTGATGATTTTTTTAACAAGGACGCAAGTGCATTATGTGTAAAGTTGAGTTATATTGAGGAGTTTGGTTTTTTTGTATAGTATTCTTGCCGGAGTTAAATAATTATAGTGAAATAATGTTTTTATGATTTTGTTTTGTGTTCTTTGTAGTGGGTCAAGGTAAGTTTTCAAGGTAAATAATTTTCACAAAGTAATGCGCTTGCCAGGGTACGAACCACTGAGCTACAACTCGTAAGTTACAGCCATTTCCACTTGCTCACCACTGTTCTATCACTGACTTTACTATATCTTTAGCTAATGAAATAATTTAACATTCCTCTCGAAATGTTTATTACAATCGCATCGTAGTTTCAGTACATCCAATTTAACAGATCAATTTCTATTTTTATCTGAAAATGTTAGATAGAAATATGCCTAGTTTAGTACCTAACCCAACGTGCAAACTTTCGTGGAATACTCCAAAAACTTTTGTATACGATTACAGTTTCAAACATATACAGTTTCAGTTATATAACTTGTTTTACTAGCAATTTTATAAAAGTTTCTTATAACATGATAACTAAACCTGTAGCTCTACAGCGAGTTTTCCACGTTAACTGTTGTCGAAACAAAAATAAAACTCGATTTAATTAACAAAATAGGACCAATTTCACCAATGAAACTAAACGCGATCAGTACATCTAAAATCTAGGCAATATTGACACTATCAGCTGTTGAACGTAGTTTAGATGCACAGTCCAGTTGCATTGGTGAAATCAGCCCTTAGTGTATTGGTACAAAAACAAACTCACGCTTTTTCCCATGGGGGTAGGCAGAAACTACAGAACTGTTGTCTCGATTACGTTCATAAATCTGGTCATACATGCGGCGTGCATGTTGCGAAGTAGTACACACCTGACCTGAAGAACATCACCATTGAGGTCGTATGTCCACCTCATAGGACATTTAGTGAGAGGAGGAGAGAAGGGGCTTGTGACTAAGTAATATTAGCCAAAAAAAAAATCAGCTCATACGTGCGTATAGGTTTATGTGAAATAAAATAATTATTTTGATTTTGTATTTGAGGTGTTTCATAGAAAACGCGGACCTACGCAGTCAAAATGCTGAACAGCTGATTTTATTTTTTGTTTAGTCGTCGAAAAATTTCTAGATTGATATGCTGAATTCATGGTTACAGTTTGCGCTCTGGTCTTTTTTTCCTGTATATTGGTACCTACTCTTTAATTAACTTATACTTCACTTATGTACCATATACTCAGAAATAAATATACTACTACTACTACTACTACTACTACTTAATTCAAGCCGAGTTATCACCAATATGTGTCGCCCTTTTATTTTTTGGCAAAATATTGTGACACAACTTTTGCATATTACAGGCGTGGTGTCATGAAGTAATGTATGTTAATGATACTGATAAATGATAAATGATTTTATTTCTGTAGGTAGGTTTGTACAAACGCTTTACACGTCAATCATACTTTTTTAAACTAGATGAGGTCGGCGTTTCCTATCTGACTACTCTAATAAGACAGGCCGAAACAAACTCAGAGGTCACAGTCTCTTTTAAAGTCCAGACATAATCTTGGTGTGAATCATGTGAAGACCATGTGGATCGGTGTCTGAAATGGACTTTTGAGGAAAGAACCACACAGGTTGAGTGGACCTCTCCATTCAGTGCACGCATTTATCAGTAATCATACAGCTCAACTCAGAACTTGAGGAGCTCAACGATTTGATGAACAATAGGCAGAACAAAAGACAGGACATTTGGGTAGGCCCCATAAAATACTCAAACTGCCAGATTAATATTAAGACTAACTGAAAAAGAGATGAAACACAAAACAAAAAAAAACAAAATATGACCCACATAGTCCTCACATTCACAATAAATAAAACAATAATAATAGTATAGTTCTCAAAGTAAATATTCATTTAAATGTGTATATAATAATTATCAAATGTCAAAGAGTATAAGTTTGCAAAAACAAAAAAAAAAACAACATTTAGTAGGCAAAAATTGGAACGGGTCAATCCCAAGCTTTTTTGTCCTCAATATAATCTTTAACGGTATAAAAGGCTTTCAGGCACAACGTTTTACGTTTAATTAATGATTTAAATTTATTGATACTTAGATCTTGAACATGGCTTGGAAGTTTATTATAAAAGTGTATACATTGACATCTGAATGACGCGCCTATTTTCTTGAGCCTTGTTGATGGTACAACAAATTTGTGTTTGTTCCTAGTATTTATACTATGGATATCACTGTATTTTTTTAAACAATTTAATATTTTTATGAGCATATAAAAGATTTATGAAATTGAGCATACGAAAGTTGGGTAATGTACACTATATCTCGGTAACCCAGATAGTAATGTAATTATAACCTCTTGCAACCCAAATAACACGTTTTCACCTTTACGAGCGCACTACCGCTAAACTAGGATACGTTCTAATTCAAATATCTTTTATGTGTGTGTCTGTAAAGCTTTGACTACGACTACCGTCTTTGAGACTTCAGCGAACTGACAGTTTTTAATGAGTTCCCGTCACGATTAGACTGTCTGAATTTCTTGGTACACATCGTAAACAGTCTGTGCTAGTTTCTACCTTTTCAAATTTTGTTTTGATTTTTAATGAGTGTAATTTTTATTAGATTTTGCTTAGTTGATTTTTGTGGAAAATTGTTAGGTAATAGGTATGTCGAAATATTTATGTTATATAAGCGTCTTTTAAATTGGTATAGTATTTTAAATCACGAAGCGATGCGCGCTTTAATTGTGTTTATCAAGTGTACAAATACGCTGTGAATGTGTTAAGTGAGTGTGTGTGTGTGTGCGAGTGTAGGTAAGCGCAGGAGCTCTTGGTACCCTCAAAGACAATGGCAAAATTGGGAGTGTGTGTGTGTGTACGTGCGTATGTGTTTTTTATGCTGACGCTACTCGTCTTCATGCACACATTCACAAAATAAAAATCAAAAGTCATTTATTTAAACTAGGCTGGTGTCAGCACTTTTTATACGTCAAAATTACATAAGACATTCCCGAAAACGCCCGCCCTTCACCACTTGCTAGTGCTTTAGCTGGGAAGAAGAATTGACGCAACAAATTCCCCAGCAGCACAGCTGTCTGTTACGTTAAAAGAACTTGGTTATATACAATAGGTACGTAATTAGCGTTACGAAACACAAAATTTAAATATTTGACATATATGTCAGCTAGCACACGCCAATATACCAAAAAAAAAACATTGAAAAAATTTACTCAAACAGAAATAAATAAAAACAACAAAAATATAAACAGAACTTAAAACGTAAATTAAAGCCTCCAGGTATAAAGTGCGTGCCTGCTTACATATGCAATGCGGCATTATGTTCACATATTATTTGTAGCTAGAAGTAACAAATGTTAAACTAGGACCTTCGGAGTAAAATAAATAAACAGTTTAAACTATTAACAATAACAAAACCATAGTCAGCAAGACGACCAGTCACCACAAGCAGTACCCGTTCACGAGCATAACGCAAATATCAGCCATAACACCCCACAGCATGTTTGTCCACTTACTTACCACAAGTAAAGCACGTGTCGCTTCGTGAGATAAAAATACTGTAGCAGGATGCATGTGTGACCGTCTCATGTGCTGTCAGGCCTTTTCATTGTTGCTTCATTAAAAAAAATAACTGTTGTAGCGCCTTTCTGACGATGTCTTTTGATGAATCATTAATTTCAATGTGTGATTTTATTTGTGACCTCGTTTTTATTCGCCTGGTGAGTTCACATGACCTGACGATATCGATTGCATAAAATAACATTATTTTATCTGGACTCCTGTTAACTCGCTCATACAAATACGCATGCCAAAGACTGTGACATTAATGGCATAGTAAGAATAATGGGTCGTATCTGTGTGACCAAGCTTTAATATTTCAATTTGTTGAAAAGAATAGAACTACAAGACAGATGTTAAGATGCGAAATCTTGTATGCTGTGTTTATCCCAGCTGAACATTTTTATGCCATTATAATATTGTATGGATTAGCACCATTGTATACCAGGTTTTATGCAAATAAATTATTTACTTACTAACTTAAAATTTACACCACAGCGGCACAGCCTACCTGCAGTATTGTTTTTCCTTCTCCCTTTAAATTCATCTAAAGGTTGTCTTTGAAAGATCGCTTAGCGCGATCGCCCATTGTGTCGCCCTAAATAAACTACATTGATATCTGTAATTCTATTCTATTCAATTCCATAATTTTTCAACTTTAAATCGTCTACCATTAAACTAATATTCTGTAATTTTATTTTTTTATTCACAATTTCTGGCACGAACTGACACGTTCCTTTGTCTGTGAAATATATCTGAGCCTGTACCAGGATCGCATGACTGAAGCGAATCCCTCAAAAATGGACGTTTATTACGGAACATCAGATACTCCACTTTATTTATGTTCTAAGATTAACAAATACGCCAGGTATCCAGGTCAGCTATTATGGATTGTTCTATGTTTTTTTAAACAAAATAAAACGTTATATTTCGCCATTATAAATGATCTAAATTATAGGAATCCATTGAATGTTGACTGCCGTTTAGGCCCAATGATCGAAAGTGAGCATAAAATCCTTGGGTAGGTCATTGCCACATCGGGCAGTCTTACTAGGTTTTTCCTGTAGTATATTTTTCAGTTGCAGTCTTAATGATATTTAGATTTCTAACTGATTCAAGGGTCGCCCCGCATTTATCTGATATACTTAAATCTGAATGCACTAAACTAATGCCTACGTCTAACCCTTAAAATAATACTGCTATGATGTTGTCTATGTTGACAGACTGTATATCTGTACATATCATAAATTAAAGTCGTTTTTTCAATAAAACTACGCAACGGTTTTTAATGCGGTTTTCATCATAATTTAGAGAGAATTTATTCCGGCGGATGTTTTATGCGTATAATATAAAAATTGCGATGTTTTGTCAAGTCGTAAAAACCGTACCTACGAAGCAGGTGCGGGTTGGCTAGTATCTCTATCTATTAATTAAAATTCACGTTTTCTTACGACACGAGTGATAGCGCCTGACCTCGCCCCAGCTATGACCTCCACAGCTAGGTCAGTGATTTGTATTGTGAGTGCAGTGTGCTGTTCCGAACTGTATCCGCTAATTGAACACCTGAGAACTACGCTCCATTTCACGCTGGCAAACCTTGAAGTGTTTGCAGGTAACTTTAAACCGGCTCTATTAGAGAAGTCATTATCAACTGGATTCAATTACAACGCCTTTAGCTCGTTGGTGGATTCATTACCAAAAGCCAGTACATGGTCTTTGAGTCGAGTAGTGCTAAATGCCCGCAAGGTATACCACCAGTTTTTCTCAATGGTGTTCCCCTAGACTGGGTGAAACAATTTAAATACTTAGGGCATTTGGTCACGGCTGACCTCAGGGATCATGCTGACATTGAACGGGAGCGGAGGGCCTTGTCAAAAAGAGCGAATATGTTGGCACGCAGGTTTGCACGTTGTTCTGATCAAGTTAAGATCACACTTTTTAAAGCATACTGCACTTCTTTGTACACGTGTAGCCTGTGGGCTAACTATACACGGGCCAGTTACAGTGCCGTCCGCGTCCAGTACAACAACGCGTTCAGGGTGGTATTGGGGTTGTCCCGCTTCTGCAGTGCCTCGGGCATGTTTGCGGAAGCGCGCACCGACTGTTTTCACACCACAATGCGCAAGCGGTGCGCGTCCTTGGTGCGCAGGGTGCGGGTCAGCTCCAATGCTGTCCTAGTGATGATTGCTGGACGATTGGACTGCCCTTATATTAGGAAGTGTTGCAATAGACATATAGACAGGGCATGTTAACGAGCGACGTGATATGTGCTGTGTTTTATTAATTTATAAATTTATGTTATTATTTTTAATCAAAATTTGCTCTAACCTTTTATTTTAATTTGTATTTTATATTATTCATTTCCGATTAATTTTAAATTTTTATTTTTATTTGACATTGAGTTGCTTAATCTTATGTAACATTGTATTTATGATTTGATGACATTGTATTTATTTTATATTGTGATTTGTATTTATCTTTTGTTTCGTAACTTGTAATTGTAATATGGGAGAACCTGAAATAAATGTTTTTTTTTTATTACGAAAAAACAAATAAATTTTTCAAAATCAAAAAATAGAATGAGAAATATTAAGTAACATCATTTTTTATTTTTTTTTAAACGGTTTTAGCTAAAAGCTAAAAAATTATTCAGTAAAATAAAATCGTAGGGCACGTGAAACATTTACACAGGTTACGCTACGACCCACGATTTTATTTTACCGAATTATTTTTTAGCTTTTAGTAAAAACCGTTTAACAAGAAAAAAAAATATTATGTTACTTAATATTTCTCATTCTATTTTTTTAATTATTATTATTAAATTGTATTGTCATCAAAACTAAAGGTGTGTACCAAATATCAGATCAATCTGCCAACAAGAAGGGGGTAAAATTTCAAGTATTAAATTTAAGTCAAACAAAAAATAACAACAACAAACAGAGCAAGCTAGATAAAGCCGTTTAAAAATATACGCCACATCTTGCTAATAACATTCAATTTAGTTTATTAAGCAACAAAGATAGTTTGCATGGTTTTACATACATACATAGGAAACGTATTAGGAAAAGAGATAAAATGCACCTTAAACTAAAAAAGTCTTTAAACAACGAAGATTTTAAAAAGGAGTACTGGAATTACAGGAACATTTGCAATAAAATTATACAAAATTTTAAGCCCTCGTACTATCAAACGGAATTAGAAAAAAAC
Source organism: Polymixis lichenea (assembly GCA_949091785.1). Taxonomy (NCBI): domain Eukaryota; kingdom Metazoa; phylum Arthropoda; class Insecta; order Lepidoptera; family Noctuidae; genus Polymixis; species Polymixis lichenea. The sequence continues at coordinate 10,100,760 of OX420945.1, read as the reverse complement.
CAAAACAATATAAAAGGAACATGGAATACTATCAAAGAAATTTGTAATATGAAGAATATCATTAAGAGTGCTTCAGAGCTACTGCGAACAGAAGATAGTGCCCATAGATCTCTAAACGAAGTAAATAGATACTTTACGTCGATTGGAAAAGAACTGGCTAAGTAACAAAACTTTGTGAGAGTTTTGTTAGTCAGAGATATTTGGTTAAATTTAGCCAAAAATACGCTGGTAAAACAAGAACTGAAGTCAAATGAGTGTCTTAACTCGATGACACTTGAACCAACAAATGACATAGAGGTTATCCAAGTGGTCACTGGCCTAAAGAATGGAAGTGCTCCGGGTGGGACAACATCCATGTTTCCATAATCAAAAAATTTAAGCACAAACTGGCTTCATCCGTTGCACATCTCTGCAATATTAGTTTCATGCAGGGTATATTTTCCAGCCTGTTTTAAAAAAGCTGTTGTATCGCCTATCTTCAAAGCCGATGACAAATCAAAAGTGACCAACTATACACCAATATCTCTCTTGAGCACTCTCTCCAAAATCTTGGAAAAAAGTGGTGAACAAACGTCTACGTCTACATCACGGGATACCTTGAGAAAAACAACCTGATATCCAAAAACCAATACGGCTTCAGACCGGGACATTCCATAAGTGACGCTGTGCTAAAGCTTACCACAGCGATAACGAACTGCTTGGATAGAGGTGATAAATGTGTTGGCATATTTCTCGATCTACAAAAAGCCTTTGATACAATGCCAATCCCCATCCTATTGAGCCGGTTGGAAAGTGTCAGCGTAAGAGGTGTGCCCCAGGAGTGGTTTAAAAGCTACCTGTCTGACAGATACCAAAGAGTCCGCACTGATGGGCAGATGAGTGACGAAGCAGTATGCGCCCACGGTGTTCCCCAAGGAAGCACAATAGCCCCAACACTTTTCCAGATGTACATTAACCTTCCAATTCAGCAAGCCGAAATAACAATGTTGGCTGATGACACAGTGCTCTTGTTCCACAACACCTCTTGGGAGAGTTAGGGACGGGTAAGTGAATGAGGGCTTTCAAGAGTAACTGCCTGGCTTGAAGACAGCCTACTATCTATAAACACAAGTAAAACAAAATACCTTTGTGCCAGCATGTCAAAGACAGGCAGGCCTTCTTCAGACTTTCATGTACCCATGCACACGTTCCCTTGTAATAGAGGGTCGTGTTTTAACCGTCCTGTAACTGCCCTAGGCTATAGGGAGAGTCAACAGCATTAAATACCTCGGTGTGACAATCGATGACAATGACAATTTGAAGTGGAGTCAACTTATTTCAGTCATAGCAAAGGAAACGCGTAAACTCATATTTATATTCAAAACCCTGAGATATGTTGCCAGCCATAAACTGCTTATTCAAACGTATAAAGCCTTGTGTCACTGCATATTGGGCCATGGGATTTGTGCATGGGATGGTGCTGGAAAAACCCATATGATTGAAATAGAGCGTTCCCAGCGTGCAGTTTTGAAGGTGATGCTTTCCCTAAATTTCAAAACCCGACCACTGTGGTATAGCAACAGGCGCGGGTACTCAGCGTAAGAATAATACTTATATTTGAGTGCCTGCGAAGATATCACCGGCAAACAGCCCCCATCTGCCGAAAACAAAAAGAACGGATAGATATCCCGTACCTTGGGCAAGGAGCAAGTTTGCCAGAAAACACTACGACAGTCTAGCGCCGCCTGTACAGCAAATTTAGCCAGTTCAAATCTGTAAGAGACGTGAACAATTTCTTTATAGAAAAGGAAATCTTAATTTGGCTGGAAAACTATAGCTATGATAACAATGAAAACATTATTAGTAATCTAACCTAGTGGACAGACTCAGAGAACACACACATCCACACACTCAACACACACATGCTACCCCTATTCTTATCGGAAACTGAATGTATTTTAGAATTATTAACAGTTTAATTTTTGTTTTATTTTTATTTTCCTGTTCATTATCAAAATGTTTGTATGTTTTATTTTTATTGTAATTCCAATTTTATTTATCTTTTAATTATTGTTTAAACTATGTGTGCATATGTATAGTCTAAACCTTCTCACGTTGACTATTCTTGTAACTGAAGAAACCTCGACCTCTGTCATACAGGATGTCTTAGTTCAGGGGTCGAGACCTAATTGATGTAACGTGTACTGAAGATTGGAAATAAATTACTATTACTATACACAAATTCGTGCGTTCTTCCCATCGGGGTACACGGAAACTACAGGACGCCACCTGCTACAATCTTTATACACTCTTTTTGCCTCGCTTACGTTCATATATCGGTCATACATGTACGCCAGTTGCGGGTACTACGCTCCTGACCTTTCTGAACACCATCACCCATAAGGTCACTATATGTCATCCGAGGGCGTCCTTTCCCGGCTTTTCTACTCAAATCTCCAAAGTTTTAATAAGCTGTAAATCTGGATGCGATTTGGTGTAAATTAGCTTGTTAATCAATAATAGTCACATCCGTATCTATATATCTACCGAGATCAGTATTGCAAAGCAATTTTGATTAGATGAATGAATTGGAAGTTAATTATACTAATTGCAAATGTTAACAAAGAAGGAAGACATACCTAGCTACATTAACAATCAAGTTGATTGAAAACATCAATCAACAGCAGAGCATCTGACGATATGCTCGGAATCTCACCGAGGCACGGACATGACGGGTATCCGCGACTGTAATGAAGATTTATCGGTGACCTCCGAACGACCCCGCAAATTACCCACCGACACATCGGAATGCCGTTGTTGTTCCAAAATGGACCAAAAATATACCCAGAGCAAAATTTATAGCCTCCACGCTCAATTAAGCATCAAACAAGGTCATTAGTTACTGATTTGAACTTATTTCTTGACCTTTACGAAGAAAATCTTGCTTTCTCTTCCCATTTTCCTGTAAATTATAGACTTTTTCAGCGCAGAATTTACGTTGTTTCCTTGTCCTAAGTAACTCCATTATCAAACGCCGGTTAGTATAAAGCTTGGTAGAAAAAAGTGGGGTTTTTATAGGTAAATATTTGCTTCATTTTCTTGTATTTACTTTAATCTGACCTCAGTCGGGATTTTCTAACTAGAACGGGGAAAATGATAATCTTAATAATAGGCAGTATAAATGCTGGGTACAGAACTGCGGGGACGGGAGTTTCTTATTTTTTTTATTTTGCACGTTCGTTTGGTACTTCCTCTATACACAACTACGCAGAAGTAAAAAGGAGGGTTTAAAAGATAGCCTATCCTAACAAAATAATACATTTTAACATTAATAAGCGATCATAAGCTATAGGGCAAAGTGGCATTTGAGTACGGTGAATATGTATTAAATACATTAAAATATACTACGGGTACGTTGTTTATTTAATAGACGATAAATATTGAATAGTTTGCACATAACAATTTCAGATGAGAATATATTCTTGTTTCACACTTTTAAAGTGTGAATTTTCAGTTTTTGTGTATGGGTATTTTGGTATTTTGCCTGCAATAAAACACTATTATAACTTTGTTTATTTTATTTTTTTCAGGCTGATAGAACCTAGTATTTTTTTAATCTCACGGGCGGTTACCAAAGAGTGATTAAAATAATTCATTCGTTCAAATAATCGCTTTATTATTCAGTAATCACTTCACAAATAATACCTATAAGCCTTATTTTTGTTGCCCGAGCCACGGAGAGTTGTAGTCAATAGCTGACTGTAGCTCAAAATTCAGCAGCTCTTACAGAATACCAAATTGAAGTACCAACATTATGGTGCTGCGCTTCAAATGATGAGTGAGGGAACCGGAAGCCCAAGGTTTGGGGTGGGAATCGATTAACAACGCATCAGCTATAAACCTGGAGTTGTGGATGTCTATGGGTGGCGGTGATTGCTTAGCATCAGGTGACGCACATATCGTCCCTTAGCTAACAACACCGCATATGTCATTTTTACCAACTTTACAGGAGACGAAAAAAACTGTCTATTTAAAAAAATCGCTGGAATTTTTCTGTTTTTACTTAATAAATGCCCTAGTTAGTGGTTAAGAAATAATTATTTATACTTATTTTGACGATTTACTTTATTTTAACTTTTATTTTATGACTTGAGCTGTGTTGACTGATATTTTATTAGATTAAGGCGGTGTTGTTTACGGAAATGTTAGGGAATAAGGTATCTATTAACAGATCATTTACAAAGAAAAGTTTTATTAAGAAATATTTCAAGAATAATTAACAATCGTTATTAACATAGCATACCCACGTTAATAACATAAGTATCTATAACCTACATCTTAAGAATCACTTTGTTGAGATCGATTGCTTAATTGGTGACATACGAACCGTGCAATTTTTTATTTTTTTTATTTTAATAGGTAAATATTTAAAACGTAGTCTTTAATAAACTCGAACGAAACAAGATATAATAGCAATAAAATGATAAAAATTCAAAATAATACTCGAAATCTCTAGTCTAATAGTTAGTTGCAGACTTTAGCGATTGCTGTGCGGAAGGTCATCATAAGAAGAGTGGCAACTAGATGGTAATACACTTTTCAGGTCTTGCAAATCTTCATACTTCCACTTTGTAATTGGTATTCTAGCTGCATACAATTTCTGCAGGTGATTTATTTATTTAATGCTGTTAATTGGCGTGGGACGGTGTGGTAATTTTATACCAAATTGTGCCATTTGGTCTGTATTCTAGCATACGTACATCTGTGACGACTGGGTCACCTGTCTTTTTACCAGGCCGTATGGATTTATAAACTAATTCTTTCGAAAAGTCGGTAAAAAAGGTATAAGTAGTCAAAATAATGAGCTTCGTAAGGCATAGGATCACTTTAGCTGTTTTAGTTATAGCCATGTATTGTTGTGGAAGGTAAATTTCTTTACCTTTTAATTGACACTCTATTGCACTGTGTACGGAATCACATTCCATGTGGGTATGGCCTTTTCCAGGTACTTTAGAGTAATCACAATATTTTTTTCAAACGCTAAACGTAATAAAGCATTGCTTAAGGTAACATTGCGATTTTGAGCACAACAGCTATCGGAATATAAAATCACAGGCAATAATTTCTAACTCAAAACCTTCTCTAGATGGTCTACTAAGTATGAAGCAAAAACAGAGGCTTCAAGCGTGCTATTTGACTCATCGAACCAATAACACATTACTTCCTTAGTTCCTAAATTGTATAATGTAAAATTATGAACGCATAATTTAGTTTTATAATAAATAGCACTGGCTTGAAGATACGGGGCCAATTTGACCGATTCAACATCCTGTGTAAATACGTGACAAGCTCCGGACTCTTCTCTTTCCTGGCTCGATCTTTCTTCAAAACATGTTGAGCGTATTCTTCATCCGTAATGTTTCCAGTTTTATGACTGCAACAAAAGGCACACTGATCTTTCTTCGGATGGAATAGGCTCAGATTGAGTTTAAAAAATAAACTGTCAAATTATTTACGGCCAAGGTATTCTTTACCCTCCAACTCACAATTCCCTTTATATGTGTGATAGAGCTGTGTCATGTTCGACAAAATTGGTTCTAAATATTCTAGTGATGTTTTAGCACGACAGTAATGCGACGGCATCTTTGGAAGACCTGCTAAAAACTTTTCAACATATTTGTGGTTTTCTTCAATTTTCTCTGGATTTCTGCGATTAGTGGTTGAAGTAGACAAATCGGGAGGCATGTCAGTCTGTTTTTGTCAGCCAATATCTGACAAACCAATCTTTAATGCCAAGAATGGCCAACTCGGATCACCCCAGGATTCAATTTCTTCTCCATCCATAGCGTATTTCAATTATTGAGCTGCCTAAAAGAAACAAAATACATTCTAAAACACCGCCTAAGTTAAAAACATTACTTTACTATATAGCATACCTCGTAATCTTCAATTAGAACTTCTTGCATAGACCTTTCAGCGATAAAACTCACATGAAAATATAATAATCACGGAGCGCGAAGTACTTTTACTAGAAAAGTATGACAGACTAACGAGCGGTGTTGAGAGGCCAACCGACTTGCGCGCTGTCACTACTTTTCGAATTACGGCTTCTGATTGGCTAAAATCTATATCATGTGACCAATGGTTAGACGCGCAATGAGCAGCTCTATCTAAAGGCATTAAAATGTGAAAACCGCCAATTTTCGACTTGAGCGGTGTTGTAAGCTAAGGGACGATATTCGTTTGCTCATTTAATTAAAAAAACTTAGCGCCTCGATAGCGTGTCGAATAATAGAAAATCAATCATAAACTCGAAAACCACAATTTCAAGCGCCATCTCAATTCAAAAAGCAGAGTTATTTAATGGAAACTTATCTTTATATGTACTTTAGACTCGTGAAACTTTTTTGTCTGCAAACTATAGAACACAACACTTGCAAGAATAAAACAATATTTGCTGCACATTGATTTCGACACCTAGGTGGGTCCCACTGGTCACGGCCTTTGTCCCACACGGGAAGTCTCCTGTGCATCAGCGTGATCCATTGCTCTATATCAATTTCATCATTTTCTGGAAACTGCTGTGCAACCGTCGATCGGGCGGGAGACGAAGCACGCGATATCCTGTCGCGCCTGCCAATACCACAACTGAGCTAAACTCGTGAATTTTTAATTCGCAGTGCGGACATAGCCATAACTACTTTATACTGTACAAAATATTCGCGCGGAAAAATTCGCACCGCATCGCGTTCAATTTGCACCAAATCACAGGTTATTTTTCCGCGCGATTTTTTTTTAACGCCATAATTGCGATAAAAAAATTCGCACGGTGAAAAATTGCGGTGCGGACAGGGCCTTATTATTATTTATATTTATACCTACCTACATAAGTTGAAGTGATGAGTTTCTATATTCTACTGGTTCAATCAAACTTTGATCGGGTTTCGAATCCGGCTCAATTACCGCACGCGCGCTATCAAAGGCTGACGGTATTCCACCCGGTTTCTGGAAGCCTTTTCAATTTAATCTGTTGTCAAATCTCATGTCAACGTTTGTGATTGGTTGTTAGTTTACTCGCCAATCACCATAGCTATGAGGAATACTCATTAACTGATTATATATTTATTTATTTATGGCTACTGCCTCGTTGGTCTAGTGGTCGCAAGCGCTACTGCTAAACATGAGGGTCCGGGTCTGATTCCCAGGTAGGGCAAAATCATCTTGGGTTTTTATTTCTAGAATTTCAGACGCTCCTTGTAAAATACTGATATTTAGCTGAATCCGGTTTGACTGGAAGCTGACCCCAACTTAGTTGGGAAAAGGCTAGGCCGATGATGATTTCTAGAATTTCTCAGTAGCCCGGGGTTTGGATTCATGCCCGGGTGATGGCAATTGGCTAGCCCCCTATTATGGGACTTAAACATAACTGGCGAAATGAGGGTGTATACTATAGGTACACCTCTGCCCAACCCTTCGCGAAAAGAAGGTGTGATGTTATGTAGTTTCAAGTGTAATTTTGTTAGTATTACTTAAACTATACATAGAGTTTATTTCGCCATTTCTTCTTAGGGGCAGTCAGATAGGACGAGTCAACCTCATCTAGCTTATTCTTTTTATTAACACGCTTTTATTAGCTTCACCTGTATGTTTGCATGCATTGCCTGGTTGTAAGCATGTTTGTTTGTTTGTAACCGACTCCTTTGGACTTGATTTTGACCCACTTCAAACGGTCAGATTTCATTTAAACTTTGTAGACTTATCGAGGACCGATGACAATTCAATAATTTTTAAATAAATAAAAAATAAACTGAAAAATCACGCTTTTGTAGTTAGCAGAACTAACTAAAATATAGATAAAAACAGAGTAAACATTTTATTTTTCATAATTTATCCACCTTTAATATTCAATTGTGGTAAGTCGTAACTATACGATAAGGGAAATTACTTCAAACATATGTCTTCTTTTACAAAACTCATAATTTTCATCTCAGAAAGGTAGGTAAATCATTAAAAGAAAACAAAAGCGAAATCACCCAGGGGGAAATATAAAAAAACACAGCGTATTTCTTTACAAACATGCCCCACAAACTTTGTCATGATAAAATAAAAAAAATACCTGCATTCAAAAACATTTCTTTTAAGGAAAATATGTTAAAGGCAGATGATATTTTCATAGAACATAAATGGAAATGAAAAAACTGTGACTTTTACGACGACACGCCGCGGAAATTATTTGTCATAAAAATATGACTTTGATGTTATAAAGGGTACTTTCTGAAGAGGTGGTTTTTTTTTTTTCAGGAAACTGAAGCTTGCGTAGTTTGTTAACTCGGCATTCCATATTCAGAGGTTTATAAATTTTAAAACTTTGTTTCAAGGTTTAGTATAAGGATGTGCCTCAATGTCCTGAGAGGAAATTTTATCATGGAAATTCAAGCAAAGTGATCATGGCATTGACTGCCTCGTTGGTCTAGTGGTGCAAGCGCTACTGTGGAGAATGAGGCCCTGAGGTCAATTCCCAGGTCGGGCAAAGTGGTATTAGGCTTCATATTACGAATTTCTCAGTAGCAGTCCGGAGTTATGCCAGGTTGGTAGCAGTGGGCTGGCCCCCTATTAAATGCGACTTAAACAATTATTATTTTCCTGTATGTTGTGTGCCTTTTTAGTCTGTGCTAAATAAATGTATTTTCTTTCTTTTTTTCATCGCATAGTACTTGTAACTTGATGTATACCTCTATGTGGAAGCTTGTAATTTAGCAATTTTTTCTTGCCTACAAATAATTTTTAGTTTAGTAAGCTTTCTGTAAGAATAAAATAAATAAATAAATAACTGGCGAAATGAGGGTGTTCTATAGGAACGCCTCTGCATAACCCTTTAGGGATTACAGGCATTATGTTATGTCATGTTATTTATTTACTCTTCAGAAGCTTAAAGTCTAATATCCAGGTAAATGTGTACATTTAGCGCTTACAGTTGCCATTTACAAACTTCCACAAATTAAAAACTATGTACCTAAACTTAAAAGAAATAAAAGTAAAATATGAAATAGAATCTTCTTAAACAACGTTCTTCTAAAAAACTTCGTTATTTTCATGGCATTTATTCACTACATAGTCGTTCATTAATCAATTCATTACAAGTCTCATTTACAGAAAATGTTTACAGGCTGACAAAATATGGATTTACAAAACTTGGACGACAATTAGATTAATATTTTTACTCTAAAACCTTGAAAACCCCACTTGTTTCGTAAAAAGCCACTCCAAACAACAAGTAAAATCACTCCTCACAATGTGATCCGTTTATTTTTCGGCTCAGCCTTGGTTTGTGTACGCGGGCTCATTTAAATCACCTTGTTTATCTTTTGTCTTCTTTTAAATATTTACTCTCTCTCTTATTTACGACAATAACCAATTTATACAATGACTAGTCCTGGTATACTGCATGTATCAGAAAAGTGTGGTCAAATTTAAGGCTGTGGTACAGACCATTAAACTTAGCAACTTTATCCATGCGACCAATAACGTAATCGCGAAAAAAAATGTTAACTGTCCCATAGATACAAAACTTCAATATCTACTTGACCAAAATGTATGGGTGGAAGAAAATGTTTTCCAAACCACTCTTTTCGAATACCTACATGCTGTATATCGCCGTAATAAAGAGCCTTTTTTTTTAAAGTTAAGGCACAGAGAGTGAATGATAAGCTTTCTGAAAAGCCAGTCAATACCCAGAACAATAATTTAAATCCCACAGACGAAATAATACCGAAGCACGGTGTGCATTTCAATTCCTCGGTAATCAATCACTTACCATACAGAATAGTGATGCAGTCTTTTCAGTTTATTTTCCTTTAACAGCAACAACCCGACAACAACCTTATGACGAAAATATAGGTCATTGTGATTTTGCCAGTGATGCAAAATCAGAATTAAAATGACTGTGAAAAGACACGCTTGAAAAATAGTGTCACGTAGATCGGTAAAACAAAAACACCACGCTACCCCCATCTATTATGGAGTAGTAGATCTACACGAATGTCCTCCAACCTGAGTTGGAGTATGTTTTGAACTATCTAGAAGCTTAAATTCGTCATATAAATAGAGGATTGTCAGCACTGTGGGACAGTAGGTACATTCCGATCCAGCCCGTCTCTTGCTGCTCTCTTCCAGCGACGCCCTAAGCCGACGTCCGTACCCCACAAGGGTTACTCTTATTGTATCAGTGGCGATGGGTCAAAACAAGCCGATTCCCATCGGCTTACCTATAAGAAATCCCACCTCCCACAATTCATTATTTCCAAGTGCAATAAATTTGTATGTGTTTCGGATACTGCGCGCAAAGAAAAGCAAAACTTCCGTACAAAATTCTATGATTCCAACTCAGTATCAGAGAGAGTGGGAACTTATCTTCTGAAGACACTTTAAGCTTGGACCACACGGTGTTTTTTTTTAGAACGGCTTCCAAAGGCCATAATTTCACCCCTCGCCACTGTACTGTATAGACACTTAGTTTTAAGTTTTTAAGCCCTGGCTTGAGGCAGCCACAGACAAGTCCGGTTAGGCAGCTGACATTCCTAGGTTGACATGTCAGTACCAAAAAAATCTGTGAGACAGTACAGTTACAAATGCGAAACCGTACTGAGAGACGTTCAAGTAATTCTGATTTATTATTCTCGTTACTGTATTTGTTATTAAGTAAATATTTTTTATTTTTTTAATAAAATATCACAATAGATGATACTTTATTTACATTACAATCTAGCCAATTAGCTAATAAGTAATTTAAATATAACTTAAACTGCTAAGTAACTATTAAACTAAGAAATCGTCCAATAACGTCATTCTTATTCACTGTAAGTTAAGGGGAAGACACTTGGTTCACGTGTTCTTTATTAAAGACAGCACTTGCACTGCAGTTTAAGTTCACTCACTATGTAAATATAGTGTTAGTACTTTTGGCGTAAATTTTTATAAATGTATTTCGATCCCGATATCCCGAACCCTATCCCGTAACAATACAAACCCAAGTTTACCCAACATGGGCCATTCTGTACAATACTATTAGACAAGATTACTTCAGCAACATTCACATTAATTTCTCCTGAGAAAATCTGCGTTATTGCTCGCATCAATAATGGTAAATACTAAATTGCTTCAATAACTCTTGTCATATTCCCTTCTCGACGCAGCCATTATTTACTTTTCTTAGTCACCAATCGCCATTATAGAAATAGAGTCAGGAATTGGAGTTGATATTTAAAACACTCTGTACAGCATGGGACAAGGACTAGTAGGGAAGGGGCAGAAGTCCCATTCCTCAAAAAAAGTAAACCAAGAAATTACACGTCCCATTTTTGGTGAAAAACGTTCCTTCAAAAAACCCTAATTTTGGAAGTCGGTGGTAAAAAAACGAAAATACATCGACTTTAGGAAATTAGGGGGATTTTTCACTGCTTAGTGTTTTTTTTTTTTTGGAAGACGGTTGTTTTTTTTATTTAACTACTTCTTTATTTTTCTCATTTGGTTTTGGTACCTAAACCACACAAATTCGTACCTATACCTTCACAGGCTAAGTAAAAAACAATGAAAGGAAATTGTTATAATATCATCAATATAAACTTAGTAGATAAAATAGGTACTTTGATCAATAAGATAAAATACGTATTATTGAAGTTACCCCAAAAACCACTTATCAGAACTTGACCAAATTTATATGTGACTATTCGGTAAGTATATTCAAACCAAAGAAGAAATTTTCAAATCAGAGGTAACAACCATAAAAAAAATAGAACCGAATTGAGAACCTCCTCCGTTTTTTGACGTCGGTTAAAAATAGTAGTCGCGTGGATTCAAAGTCCAGTTATTATTTGATTTGCTGGTGCCTTGCAGAATTTATGGATGTGTCACACAACAGTCGATAATATTTTGTCTTATTTTTTTCATGCAATACAATTAATATCTTTCTCCTAATAACGCCCTTCGTCTGTACCCAGTGAACCTTCTTTTCATTTCGTTTTCGTGTCCCGGGGAAGTGTAGGGCGCTGTCAGTGCCCCCACTGCTGAGCTGGCCGGCTGTCTCATTCGATAACAATTTGCTTCGGCCGTGATTTATGTCCGTAATACCCGGTGCGGTTACTTAACCGACGTGGCTGTATTAACTTTTGACTGTATATTAAGGATTTTGTATCGGTGCCGGCTGTGTTTTGGTTAAATTGGTGAGGTACCTGGTGGTATTCATTATATTAGGTTGGCAACTAAGTACTTGCTTGTGTCATAAAAAATTGAGGAGGAATCTCTTGCAGCCAAACTATGCGTGAACTCAGAATCTTAAAGCTTCAAAATAAAAAAATAACTACTTATAAACCTAACATGATATAACATCACGCCTATAATCGCGGGGTGCATAGGCACACCTGTGCCTGTGAAATTTGGCTGTACCATAGGGTAGAGCCACATCTCGTTAGTTAAGTTTAAGTTCCATGTTCCATTTAAATAGACATAAAGACTCTAACAAAATGCCTGACCTGGGAATACTGGAGAACTTATTAATGTAAGTCAGTACACAGTATTTAGGTACTTATTAACATGTTAGTAGATTAGTTACAATTAATTTTAAATTTTTATAGCAATGCGCTTTGACAGCCATTTATTTACCTATTATCATCAGCGATTTTTTTATTTGCCTTTGGAACATTGTCTCTTCAACTCTGTATACGAAAAAACTACATCAATAACTCAATACTTTCGTGTCTCAATAACAACATTAATCAAAAATCTTTCACATAATAACACCAATTTTCTTCCCTAACTACTGATGACGTTGCAATTCTAAAATCAGTCGCCATTCCTTTACAGCACAATTGCTCATCAATTGCGCAGGAGATCATTAGGGGTCCACATAAATCAGGCGGCTCTTCCGACGCACGATACGATCTCAATGACGTCGCCTTCCGACTTCTTTCGCTTTTCAACGCAAATGTAGAGTAGCACTGTCGACTGTTTTGTTTTTTAAGTTGGTGTACTGGAAATTGTAATGTGTGGTGTATAAATTGGAAAAGCTTTCAGCTTTATACTACATCAGTTTATGATATTATGAGCAGTACCCGTTGGTTTTGTAGTCTATGTGCACGTCTTAGTAAAATAGTAAAGATACGGTATTTGACGGACGCCACATACACAGGATTTTTATTTTAAACAGTGCGCAAAATGACGATGAATTCTGCATAATGATATGATTTCAGACCCTCTTGCGTAGATACTTTTCGTCAGTTATATAAAAGTTATCAAGCTAATCGACGCCGACGTCATGTTTTTACTCTAGGGGTCTAGAATCGTATGCTGAATTCATCGTCAGTTTGCGCACCGATCTCTTTTTCCAATATGTGCCATAAAGTCTGTTCTTACTTCGTGTAGGTACTGCAAAACCTTCGTGGAGAACTGCTTTTAGTACCACACAGTATGTTAAACATACTTATGTTGGTGCTTGCATTTTATATTTTCTTTATTTTGTCTTTGCCTTCACTGAACAGACTTCGCCAGACGTCAGAGCTCTTTGAAATAAAGTAAACTTAAAACTAGCAACTCGCCCCTACTTCCCACGGATTCTACGACTTGACAAAACATCGAGATTTCTTTATTATATGTTGTATGTATTATAAACAGAAAAAAATCTAAATTATGGTGAAATCTGCACCAAAATCCATTGCATTCACACAGACAGACACGAAAAACAAGTTTAATTTATAACATGTACAGATCATCTTTGGAATCGCTACATCTGCTACCTGCTTTTTGCCTAGTAGTAATAATAGAGTGAAGATAGACTACCCAAACTTAATTCAAGCAATCATAGAATCTGACTGGATCCACATCTATAACTACAACAATGTTACCGATGCCGTTACAGATTTCACAGGAACTCTTAGTGAGAAAATATGCGCTTTTACAAAAACGGAGACGGTTCAAAACTCCAAGACCATTAAAAAACCTTGGATAACCAAAGGCTTGTTAAAGTGTATTCAAAAAAGAGACCTATTACACATGGAAGCGAAAAAACACGTCAACGAAGAAATCCCAATCAAACAGCAGCGATATAAAACCTATAGAAACTTTTGCAACAACATAAATGCAAAACTAAAATATGGAGTACGAAAGGAAACTATTGGAAGATGCAAACGGAGATAGTAAAAAACATGGGTGGCTATAAAAAGTATCTGCAATATTTAAAAAAATAGCCAGAGTGGTTTAGAACTACTAAACACACAACCAGATCCCATAGAGTCACTAAATAACGTGAATCAACACTTCACAAAAGTAGGTGAGCAGCTTTCTGAAAAGACTTTGCTCCGTATGACAATACTCCACGATAAAAACTCATCTAGTGAATCCTTCTTCGCAACGCCAACAGAGGAAATTGTAGTTAAAAGATCATAACAAACCTCAAGGATAACCCGGATGCGATGGAGTTACGAACCAGACACTTAAATTATTTAAAAATCTCCTTGCTGCACCAATTGCCTTCTTGTGCAATTTAAGTATCTCGACTGGCAAAGTTCCTACGCAAATGAAAACCACGAATGTGTGCTCCATCTTTAAATCAGGTGATAAAACAGCTCCATCAAATTATCGACCGATATCTCTACTCACATCTGTATCAAAAATCCTAGAGAAAATTATGAATAGCAGACTCCTCACATTCCTTGAGAAAAACGGCTTGGTAAATATGGCTTTCGCAAGCACAGGTCAACGGAGGACGCAGTAAATAACCTAGTTGATTTTGTGGTAAATAAAATGGACAACGGCTATAAATGCACTGGTGTCTTCCTTGACCTGGCAAATGCCTTTGATACGGTGTGCAGGCATATTCTCCTTTAAAAGATGGAAGCTATTGGTATTCGAGGTTTGGCTTTGGAGTGGTTTCAATCATACCTAACAGACAGCACACAAAGTTTCCGCATGAGTGACAGGTGCAGCAACTTTGCCAGCTTAAACTATGGAGTTCCTCAGGGCAGTTTGATCGGGCCGACACTCTTTATTTTGTACATAAACAGCCTCTATACTTTAGGACTGGACCTAGCAAAAATATTTGCCTATGCTGATGATACAGCCATAGTCTTCTTTGACAAAACTTGGGAGGGGGCACAAGAGGCTGCCAACACTGGTGCTATCTCACACTCTACCAATCTGTTCTCAACTACTGCATTGTAGCATGGGGGTAGCACGCAAGACACATCTAATGAAAGTGGAGCGTACGCAACGGGCTCTTCTTAAGGTAACTTACAAGAAACCAATGCGCTTCTCCACTGACATACTGTACCAAGAGACTAGTGTTCTGCGTGTACGCTAATTGTACATAATGGCAGTGGCAATGAGGTACCACAAAAATGCCCATAGCGCGATAACCTACACTAAAGTGCGCCCAAATGGCCTAAACCTAATTGTAGACTCATTTTCGGAAATCGATGCTTCAATTAAATGGGACCATTTATTTACAGTAAGCTTAATAATTTAACAGATATTTTATAACCTGAATCAACACATAGAATACTTTTTATACCGATAGTACGTTCCCTTGGGATAATTTCCGACCTCTACGAGGGCAAAGCCGCTGGAAAAAGCTAGTATATTAATATTTCAAGTCAAAGACCGCGATCGCACCGTATTGGCGATCAGTCTACTAAGTCAACCCAGCTATTAGGTAATACAATACCCCTTGGTAAGACTGGTTGTTAGACTTTCGGGTTTCTGACGACCCGTAACGACTGTCAAAGATACGAATAACAGCCGGAACCAAGGGTTTAACCGTGCTCTTCGAGGCACGGATGAGTGTGTAAAGATGGTCACCCATCAACGGACCAACCGCGGCAAGCGTAGCTTAACCTGATGCGGCTGTTATTGCTTAGCCACAAGTCTTTCTCTCCTTCAAAGTCTTCCTTTATCATGATAAACTAAAAAAAAACGATGGGTATAAGGTAACTGGAGCGGGATGAAGAGGAACTCATCCATAATCTTCTGCTACAAAACTCTTCAATAGTTAAATATTAAACATGAAAGTTAGCGGTTACTGACGTAACTATGTACAGGAACACTGAGCCATGCTTTGCTTAAGCTGTAGACATATTACATGGTTTACCTATATTGTAGTAGGCTCCCGTGGAGTAACGCGAAATGATTTATGTTACGTCGTACTTTATTGAACGTTCGGCATGAAAAATATCAATCATATTAAATTGCTGCATCATCATCATTATTTCAGCCGAAAGACGTCCACTGCTGGACATAGACCTCGAAAGGGGGGGTTTGCCATAATCGCCACACGTGGCAGGCGGGTTGGCGATCGCAGTATGGTGGTAAAATGCATACAGAACGCTACTACCCATTCTCTGGTAAGTCCCTTAGTCGCCTTCTACGACACCCATGGGAAGAAACGCGATGGTGCTATTCTTTTTAAGTCCGGCACCACACGGAACTTAAATTACTTAACTAATTGCTAATCTTATTAGAAATTTTAGTTCGAGCGTTTTGGGGCTGAAACTCTAGGGCCATAAATAGGGTCCGAGTGCACATTTGGTTTTTTGAGACATCGCCAAGCAGTTGGTCGACTTTTCATGTTGACAGCGATGAGGACGAATTTTTGGTTGCACTGTGATTCATTCCTTTTTAATATAGGTACTTGTACATGTACATATAATCATTTTAAGACTTAGTAATTAATTTAATTACAAAAAAAAATATAGGGATTTCAGGACAGGTGGTATAACTGTGTACCTACGAGTACATCATACATTTTCTTATATCCTACGAGTCGGAGCTACCTACTGAAATCACTTAATTGGATAAATGGACACTTACCAGAGAATATATTCTTTCCCCTAAAATCCTCGAACGTACCTAAATAGTGCAAGATTTATCTTTCATTAGAAGATTAGCTCCCATTCTTACTGATTCCCAAAATTACGGTCCCCTTGATGAACGAAAATTGGCAATTTGAACCGAAAACTTTTGCACCCCAAGTAAACGGATGTGTAAGTAAAAGAAAAATGGCGAATATTCCCCTATTGTGAACATACTGATACGAAGCTCTCGTCTCGGCTAATTTAATTTTTCTCTCTTACCTCATGTACTTGGGGGCTTTTCTGTACATTCCCCCAAAACAAAGACGTGCCGAAACACGAAATCTTTGTGGGAATACGGTTTTGAAACTCCAATTAGTTACGACGTTGTGGTTCGTCGTGTTTGTCGCATTATTCTTCTAAAATATAAGCTTATTTTTGTGCCTGGTACCTAAACACAATTTAAGTTAATTAGATTATCAGCTTAAGTTTACTCAGTTGAATAAAAGTTGTAGCGGAATTTGTCTGGGTAAATACTATCACTTGAGACAATTAAAAGGGAAAACTACGGGATAATTGCGTTACACAATTACAATGGCATTGTTTTTGCTGATGAACAGACTATTTTTTAAACACGCAAATCACACAGAGGCACTGTACATAGCAGTGGCGAAAACACTATATAACACCTATTATTGTCAAAAACTATAGTTACGCTACGGATATTTAATTCACCATAACATTCAAGCAACAAAAACGGTTATTTTTAGCTTTGTATTAAAACAACAAAAAAAATAATTACCTGGCGCCAAAACTTCATAATCGGGAACTAAAAATTCATACAACAGCGATCCCGTATTGATGTCACTTTAGATGACGTGGCGCCGCTTGATATTGAGGAGAGCAAGCCGCTTTACAACGGGTTACGACAGAGACAGCTATATAAAAAAATTCGTGAGCTCTCGAACGAGAAAGAGGAATATTGCACATTTTATCTGGTTTTCAGCTGTTCAATTTCATTTTATTTAAATCTTTACATTCCTTTAATAATTTTATAATGATAGTAAGTATTCTTTATTGATAAGTCAATAAGTTAAAGCCGACTTCGCTTCAGCTTCTCTCTTAGAAAAATTGACACCTCGCCGCTGGTACATAGGCATGTACAGCAGTGGATGTCTTTCGGCTGAAATAATGATGATGGTGAAAGCAAACCGTGCGCGCGACTTAGTCTGCGTGGATTTCGGAAAATATACCACCGGACCGTACTACCGGTAGTACTGTCCGGTTTTTCACTGGAGATAGCTGATGTAACATTACTTTTTATTTTTATTTTTATTTTATTTTTTATTTTATTTATTTGGAAGAACAAACAATTACACATTATATTTTACAAATAAATAGTACATAAGGAGTTTTATAAATGTGCAACCAACAACGTTCTCCACAGATACACAAAAAGACAAAGACAATGTTGACTAAGTAAAAGTCGGGTAGAGTAGATGAGAACATGAAATAAAATACACATAGATTGCAGCTAGTAACATACAATAAGGAAAATTTATAAAGACTTTAATACAATGTTATTATTCTTTCGATTTTTTGATTGCGTCAAGCAATATGTTTCTAAATTTTCCAACGGATACAGCGAATAAATCCAAGTTAGAGAAAAACTTATTAAAATTGCCTGTGAGACGACGTAGAGGTGCCCGCAAGCCTGCATTCGTACGACTAGGAGTGACAGCGAAAACAGGTCGTGCGCGCACCCCACGCGCCTGAATGGTTCTAGGAACAACATAGCACAACCTGTTACATATATCCACACAATCATACGAGTTGTTACAGAGATCATATAGAAACATAGTTTCCAGAAAGGTACGTCTAGATTTCAAAGAGAGCAAGTTGTATTTCTTCAGTAAGTCGTTATAGGGGTGGTAAATACGACTTCTAGAACAACGGTAATGCATAGTTTTTAAGAACTTACGTTGTACACGCTCGATACAGTCACTATATTTATTATAATAGGGACTCCACACCGGCACTGCATATTCTAGTTGTGACCGGATTAAAGATCTATATAAATGTAAATATGTGGTCGGGCGGACGAATTCCGTGGCTGATCTTATCACGAATCCATACATACGATAAGCCTGAGCCAAGATTTTATCAATATGTGCGTCCAGGTGCAGTTTATCATCGAGCAGTATTCCTAGATCACGAATTATGTTAACTCTGGCCAAGATTTCATTTTGTAGTGTATATGGTTGTTTAAAAATGTTTTTATTTTTAGTAAAGCTGATACAGCAACATTTGGGAATACTAAGTTGGAGTTTTTGTTTAATACAATACTCGACTAAGCGATTAAGATCTTCTTGGAGTAAGTGACAGTCTAGTATTGATCTAATGGGTCTAAAAATTTTCAGATCGTCTGCGTAGAGTAGGAACTTAGAGTTAAGAAAACACATGTTGATGTCGTTAATAAAAATGACAAACAACAGAGGTCCGAGAATTGAGCCTTGTGGCACCCCTTTTTTTTTTTTTTTTTTTTTTTTCTGGGTGGGAAATCATCAAATAACTTCTCGCGCTCTGGGTGGAGCGGGAGGGCGTGTCAGACTTTTACTGACTAAAACCCACCCGTGTTCCCTCAGTTGCCTGTGTGCCAGGGGCGGCGGTATCTCTTTCGAACAACCCGCACCCCTGGCAGGCATCGGCCCTTGCGGGCCCCTCTGTTGCTGCTGACATCTCTTTGAGGCGCGCGTGGAACACAACGCGCCGTCGACCCGGGCTTGGTCCTTACCGGACAGCGAGCTACCCATTACTCGCCGTCCGCAAGCCCGTGCCTACGGTGGCCGGGAATCAGCCTGGGATTCCCGACGCCCAGGGCGTCTCCTGCGAAGGCCACGGCTGTGAGGGCGCATGTACTGCATCTCCCTCACGTGCGCCGCCTCCCTCTTTGCGAGCATAACTGCTTCGATGAAGGAGGCGACTGCCAGCCATGCCCTCTCGCTCCGTACCATGGCCTGGACCAGGGTCGGACGCGAGAGATCGCCGCCGCCGATCACCTCCACGAGGACACGGCGGTGCTCCGCCCAAGCCGGGCAGACCTCCACCGTATGCTCCACCGTGTGCTCTGGGCGATCTTCGCAATGGAAACACCCGGGCGTTTCCTCCCGCCCTATTCGAAACAGGAACCTCCCGAAACAGCCATGTCCGGTGAGGACCTGTGTCAGGCGGAAGGTGAGGACGCCATGCCGCCTCTCAAACCACTCCTCAAAGAGGGGACTTACCGCCGCAATCGCGGCGTGCCCATTGTGGCACCCCTGACGTTGCGATTATGGTGGTGGAATAGAACCCATTGACGGCTACTTTTTGTGTTCTATTTGACACATATGAGACGAACCAACGCAACAAATCCCCGCGGATACCGTTAAAAGCCAGCTTCTTCAAAAGCAGTTCATGATCAACCTTGTCAAAGGCTTTTCGAAAGTCCGTGTATACAGCGTCCACTTGCACACGAGAGTCCATACTATTAAACAAATAGTCAGTGAAAGCTATCATATTAGTTGTGGTAGACCTTCTTTTTACGAACCCGTGCTGTTGCTGCATTATTTTGTCATGAACAATCGGATACAACTGATTGTGAACGAGCCTCTCGAAAAGCTTTGACAAAGCTGACAGTATAGAAATGGGCCGATAATTTTCAACGTCCTGCTTTGGGCCACTCTTATGAACGGGGGTAATATTTGCCCGCTTCAAGATTTCTGGAAAAGTTCCCTGACTTAAACATTTATTATAAATAATACTCAATGGTTCACATAACGCATGAGCCGTCTTATTTAGGAAAACGGGTGGAATACCGTCTGGTCCTGCTCCTTTCGTACAATCTAAAGATTTGAGAGCATTGAGTACTTGGGCAGTACTGAGCACCAAACTATTAACCGGAGAACAATTCTCAGAATATTCAGTTTCCTGGGTTTGATTATTTGCGAGAGTGGAGGGTTCGTACACCGAGTGGAAGAAATTTGCAAAGAGATTACAAATCTCCTCCGGATCGGTTGACGATTGATTCTTATAGTGCATGGTTGATGGAATAGGAACTTTAGATTGCTGATTAGAAACATATGTCCAGAAATATTTGGTGTTAACTTTTATATTATCTTCCACTGAGCTTAGGTATCGACGGTAACAAATTTTGGAATAAGTTTGGAATCTGGACCTGTATAAGGAAAACTGTTCATAGTCGGATATGTTTTGATAAGTCTTCCATCTATTCCAAGCCTTTATTTTATTTTTAAATATGTGTATTAAAGAAGGGGAAAACCACAATGGGAATTTGGTAGACCTAATTGTCTTTAGAGGCACATGAGCTTTAATTATTTGGTAAACAATTTCATAAAAGATATTCAGTGCGTCTTCTGCAGACTGCTCGTGAAGTTCATCATCCCAGTTAACTTTGAGTAGATCGCTATTAATGTGTTCATAATTGGCCTTAAAGTAATTGTGCTTTTGAACCGCCTTACGCATCATTGCATTGCCGTGCAATTTATAGGAGACTAGTATATACAACGGTGGATGATACAGATCTGGTTTTAACAATACGTCCGTAGGAGTCAAAACAGAACAGTCGTTATTACATATCACCAAGTCTAAAATCTTCCCGCTCGAGTTCTTAATATTATTGTACTGATAGGCATTGAGCACAGACATAAAAATATTCAAGTGCTCACAAACAGGAGAGCTACCAACACACATATGTTGCGTGGCAACCGTGTTGTTGCTACCTGCGAGCCAAACAATATCAGGAAGATTATAGTCTCCAAGTAAGTAAAAGTTATGAACGCTTCCGTCTTCCATTAATGTTTGTAGGAACTCTATGTATGCAACATAAATACATTCGGGTGTTTTGGGTGGGATATATGCTGAACATATAACATCATATTTTCCTCTTGTTGCGCTAGGCAGGCGTAAGATGATATGCTCAATGTTTTTATTAAAGGGAATACGGGGTTCAATCATACTGGATCTCAGTCCCTTCAAAACTGCAACAAGAGTCCCACCACCATCCTTCTTTTTAGTGGCCTCGCGATCACGGTCGCATCTGTATACTATGTAACGGTCGTCAATGAATTCGGAATCTAATATTTCGGAGGTGAGCCAGGTCTCGGTGAGTATAATAATGTCATAACAGTTAGATAAAATGTTCATATATAGAATGTGCAGTTTAGTGCGGAGTCCCCTACAATTTTGATAATATATGCTTAATTTGTCATCAGCCATTTTCGTAGGATAGGAATCCATTAAGCATTACAGTAATCTGGCCAATTAGCACAGCATCACGGACGTTGTCATAAGATAAAAGATAGTAAAAAAAAATCTCTTTGAAATCAAAAGATCCTGATAAAACCCAATTAGCTATTATGATATTAAAACTCTTAGAGTACAACATGAACAGGTGTAACAAATACAAACATAAAAAACATTTAAAAAAAGACACACATTTATAGTAGCAAACAAAATCTCCAGACAACACAAATACACGCATACTCCGATCGCACCGCACAGCCAGCGTCACCATGATGAAGTTTATCCACGCAACAGGAACACAGGCTAAACAATACGACCAGGATACATCCGCTCGACGCAACGAAAAAACAATGACCAAAAACAAACCCTTGACATACGTAATGGCAATAAATCCGCTAATTATCCTTCGCGGCAGCAGCACCAGGTTTGATTTTTGCGATATCCTGGTGTGATCGAATGGCAAACGATTTACATTGTTCTTTTTCTCGAACGAGAATGGTGCCATGTTTGACCCACACAAATGTATAATTGTGCTTTTGGGCTGCTTCCTTGCATTCACGAAACAAATGTTTTCTCCTTAACGTGAGATGCTCA
This sequence comes from Polymixis lichenea, assembly GCA_949091785.1. Classification (NCBI taxonomy): domain Eukaryota; kingdom Metazoa; phylum Arthropoda; class Insecta; order Lepidoptera; family Noctuidae; genus Polymixis; species Polymixis lichenea. Next base: position 10,078,051 of record OX420945.1, on the reverse strand, counting down.
TGCACGTAAATGCGTGAAGGTGTGCCAGAAATGCTCAGTTGGTCGGAGGTCAACCCTTTGGCTACTCGAAAGGCGCTGAGGACATTGTCACGAAGTATGCGTGAGGCCAATCTCACGACAATGTTCTTCGGTTTGTCATTCTGTTGGTGTGCATGGGGAACACGGTGTATCGCGACAATATCTCTAGTGCTTATAGCGCAATTAACTTTTGAACCTATGTTTTCCATTAATGTAATCAAATTTTCATTACGTCTTTCAGGCACATTACACAGCTCCAGGTTGCATTGTCTGGCATTTTGATCGAGATTGTCAATTTTCGCTAATATATCATTAATTGAGTTTTTCGTATCCTCCTCCTGCACTTTAAATAGTTTTTTCACATCAATCTGTTCAGCGGAAGCGTGTTCAACCGAGTTTTGAACAGCAATTAGGTCATTTGCTAATTGATCACACCTTTTATCCAGTTCCGACAGGCGTGTAGTTGTTTGAGATTGCACAGAGCGAATAGCGGCAATATCATTTTTAATTTCAATTGTCACCTGGGTAAAGGTAGCAATTTCACCTCTGATATTTAAAACATTATCAGAAATGGTGGTAATACGTGTATCAAGTTCCTTACGCCACTCGTTAAGAGTATTTTTAAATTCCAATGATAATTCATTAAGCGCCTGCGTGAATTCGCATTCTGGTTGTTTGCGCTTACGCGCATCACTTCTTGACTCAGGCTTACTTTCCCGGGACAATAATGTTACATTAACTATCTTCAGTGAATATCGCGTCAAAATCGGTCCAACTATTTCGGAGATCCCCCCCAGTGGGGTTCCCGCATTGTCGTTGCGGGGGGCTCAGTAACCGTGGTCAACCTCCCACGGTGAAGCGAAGAGGAACCCCAAGGTGGGGCCGCTCGTCAGGGCTTGTGCCTCCAAGCCGACGACGTAGCGGCCAAAAAGTAGGTTGCGGTGAGGTGCATCGCAACTGAGGCGGGCCGCGATGTCGAATGGGAGGCATCGCGGCTGAGGGTTACAGGCTGCGGCAGAGGAGGAGTGCCGGTACTTCTGAGTAGCGCTCTTCCCTTCCGTAGCCTGGACGGGGCCGCCACCGTTTGATGGCGGATGCGGTGGGGCCGCAGGGGAAGAGGAGTGTCGGTATAGCGTTGGCCGCTCTCCCTATCCCCTGCGGCCGAAAAGTGGTTGGCGGCGGGGCCACTGTACTGACCCGTCGCAGGAGGACGTCAGCAGCAGCTGGTGGGGCCCGCAAGGGCCGATACCTGCTAAGGGTGCGGGTTGTTCGAAAGAGACACCGCGCCCCCTGACATACGGGCAGCTGAAGGAACGTGGGTGGGTTTTAGTCAGTAAAAGTCTGACACGCCCTCCTGCTCCAACCAGAGCGGACCCACAAAAAAAAAAAAACCATTTCGGAGATCAGGTGGAACAAACAAATTACTGCATTTTGTTAAGATATGAGATGTTTAGATTGGATTCGCAATTTCCTTCAAAATCTTTCGGATTGTGATTGAAAGTGTATTCCGCAGAGGGTGAAGGGGTAGATAATGAGGCCCTTCAGAAAATGTTCCAGTAAACCTTTGTAGGTACCATCATCACAACCATTTCAGCCGAAAGACGTCCACTGCTGGACATAGGCCTCCCCAAAAGGGGCGTTTTGCAATAATCCCCACGCTTGGCAGGCGGGTTGGCATCGCATCGCAGTATGGTGGTAAAATGCATAGAGAACGCTGCTGCCCATTCTCTAGTAAGTCCCTTAGTCGCCTTCTACGACACCCATGAGACGAAATGGGATGGTGCTGTTCTTTATGCCCGGCAACACACGGAACGTTTATATGTTAAATACATGAGAAAAGCCGAGAGTTTCAAAGATTGCCACCTACGTCACATACACTGTACACTCGTGCGAAGTTGGAGCCGGTCGCCAGTTAACTATAAGTTTCCCGGCAATGTTTTCTTCTACCGATATGATAAACCCAGAAAGTACTTATTTTTACTTGAGGATGGTGCTATTCTTTTACGTCCGGCACCTCACGGAACCAAAAATCTGTAGGTACCATATGACTTTTATTCAACGTATCTCCGAATGACGTATAAAATGCAAAACCTCGTCTGCAGCGAGAAAAACCATTGCCTTTTTCATCCTATTAAGTTTTAATTCAACTTAACTTCCCGTAAGAGCGTTTATCTCAATTTTTGTATGTTAAGGCTCGTTAACTCGCTGTTCCTATTCTTAGTTGATAAATCGACATCCTAAGGAAACGCTCGCAACACTCTGCAAGATTTATTTGCCGAGTTTTTCATTTGTTCTTATTTCTACATTGTTTCGTGAAAATTACTGGAAACCTCTGGAGATTTCGAAGTAATGTTCTCACAATAAGATTGGTTAACAAATTGTACTTTTGTAAGGTCAGGCTAAGTTAGATAAAGTCAGTCAAGCTTTAATTTGTATACAACAGTAAACTTGTATATACCTACTAAAATGGGAAACTAAACAATGCTGTATTCTTTCTTATGGCTTTAGTATTCCGTGTATAATTTATGTAACGTGTGTTATAACACACATTACATGAATACAAATATATATATTTTCATTATATACATTATTTTTATTATATTATTTGTATATTATGGTTTTTTGTTTATATATTTGTTTTTTTTTATTATTATTTATATGAATATACAGGATGTAAGAGGAACGCTTCCGAAGCCAGAACGTAGGTTATATACAACCTAAATGGAAAGGGATACCAATAACCTTTCACCTTAAATTTCTTATTTTGCAACAATTTAAAACGTTTGACGTTTCTGTAATGTTTCTACTTATTTTATTTTGGAGGCGCTTTACAAAGGATGCCTAAACCTAACGTCGCCGCCTGGACTTGAGGTCGTTTTTAATTTGTTTAATCTCAAATAATGGTTCATTTAACTGTTCTAACTGTTCTCACAGCATAGTGTAGGTACAAGAAAATGCTAAACATATTAGGTATGTTTTTTTTTAAAACAAGATTTTTTTATGGTACCCTAAATCACTAGCCCTAGCACCTGTCTTCGTATTCGGAAGCGTTTCCCTTACAACCTGTATATGAGAGCGGCGGTGGCCCAGAGGTATCGATCTCGACTTACGAGTTGTAAGGTCGTGAGTTCGAACCCAAACAAGCACTTCAATTTGTGTATTTAATTTCATCATCACTGCTCTCGGTGAAGGAAAACAGCGAGGAAACCGGCAGGACCTAGAACTAAAAATCCGAGAACACATCTATTAACCCACAATGGGCCCGCGTGGTAGATTACAGCCCATTCCCGCCTGAGTCCCAGCAGTGGGGAACATTATAGGCTGATCATGCTATGCTTATATGCGTTATATTTGGGCATAATAAACATAATTTAGTTCACAATCACATCAATAGGGCACTTCGTAATGACTAAATAGGCTGGCGCTGATAATCAGTTCTACTCTAGATAAAAATGAAAATGACGAGTCATTTTTCTCACAACAAAACCCACGGTCTGCTCGAAGCTAGTTATATAACAGTGAGTTAGAAACACCTGACGAGCGAGTACGTGACGAAACGGGAACGTCTGTAAGATGTGGCAGACAGGACCCTTTATTTTAATACAGACATGTATACCAACGGAATTTTATATAACCTGCTAACAAAAAAAAACAGCATACATAAATCTAATAAATGTGCCCAATATTCAACCAGGGAAATTAATTTTTAAGCAAGTCATTTGCTGTCATTCTTGTATGAAATAATTGACGAACGTCGAAAACGTCGACGTAGACGTGAAGATGTTTTTTACTCTTATTATAATATATATTTATTTGTTGGTGCTTACAGTAGACTATTACCCCAAAAGCCGTACGGTTTGTCTGCGGGATTGCGTCATACAAATATTTATAGTGCAAAGTTTAATTATGCGGATACATAAAATGGATATGTTACTTTATGACTTGTTTTTGCTAGTCAAGAAATCTACGATCAATGGAACAAACGGGAGTGTACCTACTTAATTGCTGGTAGGTAAGGATTAGAAAAAAAGTAAATGACCCACCAATGCAAATGGAATCCTCAAACTTGTGAATTTAATGTGCGAATTTCGAATATCAAACCGTTGCGCTGGATCAGAAAATTGGGCAGAATTTGGTCGGTTTTCACGATGTCTTTCACGTTACACTTATCGGCATTTTTTTAATAACAATTACATATTAACCATTCCCAGTTGTGTGGAAAACGGTTATCATGGTATGGGTATGTGATGCGGAAGATTGAGGAAAAGTTTGAGAATGATTGGGAATGGCTATAATAGTAGGGGAAGGCGAAAGAAACCACAGAACAGAGGAAAGAGATACTCTGTTCCGTGAAAAAAACGATGGATGGACTGTATGAAAGATGACATGACTAGAAGACGGTGGGTACCGAGATAACGTCTTTTTCTTCCGTACAGAAGTATAGAAAAAAAGACATGATGCGCCGACCTCAAATAAATTAAGATAAGGGCAGAAGATGATGATGAAGCATTTCTAGATGGATCTAACGCAACGGTCAAATTACGCAATATACATAAAAGAGAGTATTTTATTAAACTTTCAAACAAAAGCGAACATCAAAAACTTATTATAACTGTAAACACATCTTGGAAGTATGCAAATTCTGTTTTGGGATACTGAGAACGGATAGCTAAAGATATAAGGCAAATTAGCATAAACGGAACCGCGTGAACTCTGCGCAAACAATGTTAGCGTGTTATGTTGTTAAGGGTAAGCAGAGTTATGTGTGTTAAATACTCGTCTATATTCCATACATTGTGTTTGCTTAATTGCGTCACGTTATTGGCTTTAATTATCCTGGGTATGGGTTTTAGGAATCGTCTGCCTGCCTTGGCTTTCGCAATCTTCGAAAGTTGTGTTTTCCTACTTATGCTACAGGATGCAGAACGCTCGTGGCTAGTAATAACAACAGCATCTTCAAGCTTAACTTGAAGATCGACCCAACGAACAAGCGACGCTTCCCGAAGTCGGTCCGTGGATGGGTCATCATCATCATCATTTCAGCCGACATACGTCCACTGCTGCACATAGGCCTCACCTAAAAAAAATGGGGGCGTTTGCCATAATAGCCACGCTTGCCAGGCGGGTTGGCGAACGCAGTATGGTGATAAAATGCATGGAGAACGCTGCTGCCTATTCTCTAGTAAGTCCTTTAGTCGCCTTCTACGACACCCACGGGAAGAAATGGGATGATGCTATTCTTTACCTCCGGCACCAAATGTGGATGGGGGACCATCCATAACACACCAAGATCCCTCCGTGCCTAGGAAAGCACGTTAAGCCGTTTGTCCCGATGACATTCGTGGATCTTTGACAGTAATAGGTAATAGCTAATACGGGCTCTTGTCCGCAACTCCACGTCAAAGCGCGTATTTTGTGTACGGGTGGGAGAATCGCTCATTCGATCCACCCCAGCTCCTCGAGAAAAGCCAGCAACGCCTTGGTGTTGCTGACAATCTCACGTAGGTACCCCTGGGTTACCGAAATATTTTTCCCTGTAATTGGTGACCACCGGGCAGTTTAACAGCACGTGCGCCGCTGTCTCGTCGTTCTCCATGCAGGCCATGCATAGCGGACTGTCTGTTACTCCTATGACAAAGAGATGTTTGTTTAATGACCTATGGCCAGTTACAGCAGCTGTAACTGGCCATAGGTCATTAAACAACGCAGCTGTGGTTTAGTTAGACGGAGAACCTGTTTTGCGAGGCGGGCATCGATCGTAGGAACTGCTTCCTTAGCCTGCCTGCACTCACGTAGGTCCAACCATAACTTGTGATGTTGATTCCTGGTTCGTTTCCTTACCAAAGTGCGTAGATACCCGAAGGGGAGAGGCGCAATGGGTTCTGGTCTCAGTGGTGCCATACTCGACCCCCTCTTTGACAGTGGTTTACATAGTTAAGAAAAGATGAGGCAGGTGGTGGTGCCATAAGATGCTGTATGTCCCTATAGGTTTCGGACATACCGATGTTAAAAAAGGGAAAGATACTATTTGAGTAACAGAAACTAGTCTGACTCAATTCTTCACGTTTTAATTGCTCCTACTTACAATGCAATCAATCAACTCAGCCTATCGCAATCCACAGCTGGACATAGGCCTCTCCCAGGCTGCGCCACAACACCCTATCCTCCGCCTTCCGCATCCAGTCTGCCCCAGCCACCTTTTTAAGGTCGTCGATCCACCTAGCTGGAGGGCGTCCCAAACTACATTTGCCGATACGCGGTTTCCACTCCAGGACTCGTCTGCTCCACCGGCCATCGGTCCTTCGACAAACATGGCCAGCCCACTGCCACTTCAACCTACTTACTCAGTATATACATACAATGCAATATTTAAAGCTATTCGAGGATGCTTTCATCATTCCGAATTTTCGTATAGTATCATTATCTGCAACAATCCTTGTTTTATTTACTTCAGTCTCTGCTACCTTCCGGCGGGAAGACCCCACAGTTGGGGGCAAGATATTTAATTATTCTAAAGCGTTAATGCAACTTTCGTGTTTAAAGATTTAATTGTCATTAATTCAGACAGGTCTTTTGAACAATTCTGAGGCTAATTGGTAGAATAGCACTAGAGTCCTTACTTATGTTTACTTGAGTAGGGTTATTCATGTGCTATACATGTAACACAGGAACAAACATAACAAAGTGTTTTTATTAATTATTATCAGAGCCTAAGAAAGTGCTACGGAATTGTATAAAAGTGCAAATTGAGACTATTCTCAGTTATAAAATAATCTACTACGTAAAATAATAAGTTACAGATACATTGCTTATTAGTCAAAAGTCTTAGGAAAGGCTACCGTTTTTGTGAAGCGGGCAGAAATTAATACCTACGATAATATAGGTTTACTTACACTCTTACAATGTTTATGGCCGCGATGCTGCTAACGAATAAATAATATTTTATGTTCAACAAACATTTACTGGACCTATTTTAGAAGCACCACCCATCTAGATACAAAACGGGGCTATACAACTGGATTTCGAGCTTCCAGTACACATCAGTGTGGAAACTGGGCCAATCCATCCCGATATTACATCCTGTCCGGCCGGCGTACAGGGATTGGACGCTCAACTCCAGCTCAGTACAGAGAAATTGAAAAAAGAAACGGCTAAGCTTTTAATAAGATGGATTTTAATGTTTGTGTTGTATTAGATTATAATATTTGCAATTTATAATTTTACTCATCATCGTCATCATATCAGACGAAAGACGTCCACTGCTGGACATAAGTCTCCCCCAAAAGGGGGGATTTGCTATAATCGCCACGCTTGGCAGGTGGGTTGGCGATCCCAGTATGGTGGTCAAATGCATAGAGAACGCTGCTGCCCATTCCCTAGTAAGTCGCTTAGTCGCCTTCTACAACATCCAAGGTAAGAAATGGGATGGTGCTATTCTTTTAAGTCCTGCACCACACGGAACACGGAATAAATCCTTGTAGAACAATTTCCATGAAGTATTCATTGAAATTGTTCGTCAAGAGTCATTGTAGAAGCCTTTATAATATTAGTATAGATAAAACGAAATTCGTAAATCCTTGAGATTTCTCAGTAATCACTAGGTAGTTCCCAAATAAGATTAGCTTGAAAGTTTCATTTGTGTTACGGGAAACCATGTGTTATTCAGGTCTTAGGTATCTACTTGCATTTTCATACCTACATATATTATTGTAAGCAGTTCACACAGATAACCAGTCTTAAGCCTTTACACCTAAGATAAGGAAACAAAAGAAAACCATCACTCACCCATTCCCTACACGGAAAATGAACAACAATGGCGCCCACGCACAGTGGAACGAATGTATGGGAGCGGTTGGACGTAGACATGTCCGAAAAATAAGAGTAAAATTATGACAAACTAATGATGCCATCTTATTCGATTACTTAATGCCTTCATAAATTGTGGTGATGAATTTCTTCATAACTCCCATATTTCGGGAGTAATTTGAGAAAATGTGAAATTTTACTATGAAAATGAGTGTATCGAGCTCTCTCCCTCCTGATTCCGGGCTTGTTTCAAGTAGCGGTCTCTAATATCGTAATGCTATTACTAAGAGCTATATTTAATACTAAGACACATAGTGCGCCAAATGTGCACTTTCTGGGATAAAAGGAAATGAAAATTTAAAAAAAAAAACGTTTTTTCCCCATTTGTATTTACTTTAAACCGCAGACAGACTTATTAAGAGGTCTATAAATATATTATATATATATACAGAAATATATATTAACAAAAATATTCACAAGAACTGATGAGAGTATGACTTTTAAGTAAGTTGATAATAAATTACCTAGTTTCATTAAAAGTACAATAAATAATTAAGATGTAAGCTCTAATTTACTAAGTTACACATTTTAAAACAATAACATCATTTAATTATCTTCGTCATCATCATCATCATCAATTAATTCAAATTCAGAATCGATGTCCGCTAAATCATTTATGTTAACAAATTCGATATCACTTTTCTCAGAATCCGTAAGCTCATAAAATTCCTTAAAAGAAGATTTTTTTACAAACTTATTTCCTTTTGGACGGATACTTGTAACAAGTGGATCAGAAGACAGTAAAAGATTGTGCATAATATCTTCATTGCATGAGATACTGCTATGCTTTCGAGAATGCCCCTCTCTATATTTTCTAAAATCTTTATTTCTAGCCTCAGATGCCTCTTCGGATAGAAAACCAATGGGCACAATTGACATGTTCTGAACTATGTCTGGCCCATGCATTAAAATTTTATGAAGTGAAGAAGGCATATAATACCATGGGTATAACTCCACGTAAAGCTTAGCAGTATCAAAGCAGAACTCTCGGAATTTAGTTACGTTGATCTTCTCTCCTGATGAAATACACTGCAAGATCACACAGATTTTTCTTAAAAGCATAGCATCTATTCCGGTCAGTTCAGCAGATTTAGTGTAGTTTTCAAAAAATCTCCTTGCCGAGTTGCCATTGTTGGTGGATCCACTGCCTTGTTTCACAACATCGAGAAGTAAGCCCGTTTCTCTTCTTACAGCCTCTTGAACTCTTTTCTTCCTGTCATCAACTTGCCTTTTTGCTATATCACCCCTTACTTGCCATGATTTTATGTCTAATTTGTAGGAAATGTGTAATAAGCATTCCATTGAGCGAATCCAAGCGTGAAGGGTGCTTAAGCTATATTTATACATGTCCTCGTTTGCGTGTTTATCTTTGATTAACTCTAAATTATTCATTTCTTTAGGACAAGCCTTGCATATGTCACACACTGAAGCTGCTGTATTGGATATAATGGAATGAATTTTACCATCAATCATTGTCAACAGCAGTTGGTGTTTGACACTAATTCCATCAGTGATGGTGGATGGAGTTAAGGCTTCAATCTCTGCTTCGATTTCAGCCATCTCTCTCTGCACATTTTCTTTGGTTTCCTTTATAAACTTAAACAATATTGGCCGGCAAAATGAAGTGGAAGATGGTCGCTCGTTTTCCCAAATTGTTACACCTTTTGAGACGAGCCGCAGTGGTACAAGACTAATCATAAAATTACTAGCAAGATCGATTTGCTCATCTTCACTCGTCCTTTGATGATAAATGCTTTGGCTAGATGATCCGTCAAAACCCCATTTGCTGGTCAATACGAGCTGTTGATTGGGATCAACAGGGGTTTCTAACGACCTAATAAGTCTTCTTGAGGTTAAATCCATCAAGGCTTGTAATTTGATTTTTGCAGAGCTCTCTGTAACTGTGAGATCTTCTTTGGCCGGATAGCACTTAATTTTTTCTTTAACCAACATGTAGTAACTCGGGTATTGAAGAGCTCCTTCTTGAGTGTTGAAATCCCGAAGAGTGTTATAGCGCCATTTCGATAAGTTCATCGATACATAAAGAGCCAATGCCTTCAAAGGGGATATTTCCCGTACCTGAATTGATTTACCTTCAATGAAGGCTTTGATTTTTGAGGCCTCTTCTGGATTCTCCGTCAAGTATTTCATAACATAAGCTGTATCGCTTTGTCCTGCCTTTTGAAGCGCCCTTTCGGCCGAAAACATAATTTCAGCGCTGCTACTGCTGCATGAAAGACTATCTTCAGTGCGTCTTCTTTTTTGCCGGTTACTAAGGTCCTCAAAAGATTTACGAGGACTAGGATGTGTACAAGTTGAAGCATCAGATTTAGCAGGAGAAATTATGGGCTCGATGACGTCACTTATATTTTCTGTAGAAGGTTCCATATTTTCATTCTGTAATTCCGGCCATTGAATTGCAGCCTGTAGCCAAATCTCATGTTTCTTCCGAAACTTATCTGTGCTTCTTCCAGACTGTGTCCATTTTGCATAAATGCGGTAGCAAAATCGACGACACCAGTCTTTTAAACTTGTTTCAGCACTTTCACATAACTGAACACAACTGTTATCTTTTAAAACACTGAACAAATAGTTAAAGTCGCGTAAATCTTTATGTGCGCGTGCGCATAAAGCAACGTGAATATCAAGATTTGTATTAAAATTTGGAAAATACATTGCGAGATTAGCTTGGATACAACGAGGTGTAAATCAACACTGATTTTAAAGTTACTAATAGTGACCTATTTATATAAAATCCAGGTATCCCAGGTATCCTTTGTTAAATATTGCAAGGTAATTAGTTATTGTGATAATTAGTAAATGATGCATGCTAAATTAGTGTATTAAGAGCCATTTAGTAATTAAATAATAGCAATGTTCTTATCAGTAATCATTAGTGCATCAGTTTTATATGTAAACCTTAAGTCCCTAATTATATATCCTAATTAGCTTATATCTTCTCTAATTGGCTGCTCAGAAATGTTATTGTAATAAGGTAAACCTTTAGAAAAACGGTTTTAATCAACAAAATAAACAAAAAATAAAAAAATTGTGTTATAAAATAAACATCACTCTTTATCCCAGAAAGTGCACATTTGGCGCACTATGTGTCTTAGTATTAAATATAGCTCTTAGTATTAGCATTATGATATTAGAGACCGCTACTTGAAACAAGCCCGGAATCAGGAGGGAGAGAGCTCGATACACTCATTTTCATAGTAAAATTTCACATTTTCTCAAATTACTCCCGAAATATGGGAGTTATGAAGAAATTCATCACCACAAGTTATGAAGGCATTAAGTAATCGAATAAGATGGCATCATTAGTTTGGCATAATTTTACTCTTTTTTTTCGGACATGTCTACGTCCAACCGCTCCCATACATTCGTTCCACTGTGCCACGCGATAAAGCGTCTGAAACTTAAACGAAGAGCACACTAGACCTAACATTGACCCTGAATGGCGGAGCAGGTAGATAAACAAAACACGCTCAATGCCTCATAGGCTCAACCACAGATTAAATATGTA